>OX451367.1:15030810-16414560 GCA_949629185.1 Apamea crenata
ATATTTTTGCGAAATTTAGATTTTTTATATAGAAAATATTTATAGTCCAGGTAATACAGTAAGCAGGTTCACAGGTTAACAGCAAGTTAAAACGACATGAGTGGCTTAAGATATTACCTAACAGCTAGGTTCCAATATGTGGTATTTGCTAGTGAGCCCCAAACTAGACAGTTAGTCTGTATCTGTCTCTTACGTACGCCGACTTTCAGTTTAATCTTGTTATAGGTTTACTTGTGTGTGTGTGTGTATCAGTGAACGGTCTAATGTAGCTCCCAAATAGAGAGGGTTGTTGTTGTACTCAATGTCAGTGCCTCGCCAGTTTCCTGTTGGCCTGACGATTTCTGTGATGAAATGAGCAAGATTGCATTTTAGAGGGATTAGGCCTTTTAAAGGATTGATAAATTACTCAAAAAAGTGATATATTTTACAGCTAATTGCGACGCGACGCCCTAGGTCGACAACTCGACATATACCTTACCTATTGGTGATGCTCTTCAGATAGGTCAGGTGCGTAGTACTCGCAACCGGCATGCGTGTATGACCAGCGGGGTAATTCCGTAACGCACAATCAGTAGCAATGGCAATGGCAGTAGCAATGCATTTTGACAGTTTAACAACATCAATTGCGTTATTTACGTTGCTGGGCATACGAATTTTTCGATCATATGAAGCAATGGATCCTTCAAAATGATTCAGATTGACATTGATAGGATGTATGAACGTAACCAAAGCAGAATGAGTATTGTAAGGTACGTAGCAGGTGGCGTTTTGTAGTTACTGCCTGGGAAGAAGGCGTCAGTAGAGCCTTTTCCAGAATGCAACCTTCTTTTTACTTTCAGAATGCAACCTTCTTCTTATACCTCTTCTCTTCTTATTCTTAAACCTTTTTTTTTTTTTTTTTTTTTTTTTTTTTGTGGATGGGAAATCATCAAATGACCCCTCCCGCTCTGGGTGGAGCGGAAGGGAGTGTCAGACTTTTACTGACTAAAACCCACCCGTGTTCCGTCCTTAGCCCTTTCTGTTCCAGGGCAGCGGTTAACCTTTCGGAAAATCCCGCCGCCCCGGCAGGCTTCGGCCCTGTGGGGCCCCGTCCTCTGCTGACATCTCTTTGAGGCGCGCGTGGAACACAACGCGCCGTCCGGCACGGGCCTGGTCCTGATCGGACGGTGAGCTACCCATTACTCACCGCCCGCAGGCCCGCGCCTACGGTGGCCGGGAGTCGTCACGCGGCTCCCGACGCCCGGAGCGTCTCCCGCGGCGGCTGAGGCGTGAGGTTCTCTCCCTCAGCCTCCCCGCCACCTCCTTCGCTAGCATGACTGCTTCGCAGAAGGAGGTGACTGCCTCCCACTCCCTCTCGCCCCGGACCATGGCTTGCACCAGGGCCGGACGCGAGAGGTCGCCGCCGTTGCCGATCGCCTCTACGAGGACACGGCGGGGCTCCGCCCAAGCAGGGCAGACCTCCACCGTATGCTCCACCGTGTCCTCTGGGCGATCCTGGCAGTGGTGACACCCGGGCGTCTCCTCCCGCCTGATGATGTGCAGGAACCTCCCGAAACATCCGTGTCCGGAGAGGACCTGCGTCAGGCGGTACGTGAGAACGCCGTGACGCCTCTCTAGCCACTCCTCAAAGAGGGGTCTTATCGCCGCTATCGCGGCGTGCCCTGCGCTGGGTTGCGATAGTCGCGCCTTCCATTCCGCCATGAGATCGCGCCGGAGGTCCGTCCGCTCCGCCGCGATTTGCCGCGGGTGCAGAGTTTCCCCCCGGCTTAGTGCCTCCGCGCGCCAATCATGCAGGCGCGCGAGCACTATCGCCTCCAGATCCCATGGCGGCAGTCCGGCAAGGAGGCTTGCTGCCTCGCGCGAGATCGTGCGGTAGCCCCGGATCAGCCTTACGGCTACCACCTTCTGGGGCGCGTTCAGGTAGTGTGCGGCTCGAAGCCGCAGTGAACGCGCCCACACCGGGGCCCCATATAGGGCCATGGACCGCACGATCCCCGCGTAAAGCCTCCGGTAGGAGGCGTTTGGCCCCCTCAGGTTGGGCAGGAGCCGCTATAAGGCGGCCCCGGCCCGTTCCAGTTTGGGGGCCAAACGTCGGAAATGCTCGACGAAGTTCCACCGGCAGTCGAGGACGAGACCCAGGTATCTCATCGTTGCCTCGACGCCGATGTGAACCCCTCCTACCATCAGTTGGGATCCCGAAGGTGGCCCGTACCGGGGCCCATGAAAGGACATGGCCTCGGACTTGTGCAATGCCACCTCGAGACCCAACCGCCGGATCCTATCCACGACTATCGCAGCCCCGCGTGTCATCGCGTCGGCCGCCGCCTGATACGACCTCCCTTGCGCCAGGACCAGCGTGTCGTCAGCGTAGCAAACTACGCTGACGCCATCAGGGAGGTCTGCCCGCAGCACCCAGTCGTAACCGATGTCCCACAGGAGCGGCCCCAGAACCGATCCCTGTGGGACACCGCACGACATCTCTCGCCGGTTCCAGTTCCCGTCGCGACCGGGGTAGATGACGGCTCTGTCCGTCAAATACGCCCCGACTACTCGACGGAGGTAGGTCGGCACCCGGTGATACCGGAGTGCCTCCCCAATGCAACTCCAGGGCAGGGTGTTAAACGCGTTGGCGATGTCGAGTGACACCGCCACGACGACCCCACCCCGGGACACCGCATCCCCCGTCGTGAGGGCTCTAACGCGCATGATGGCGTCCACCGTCGAGCGCCCCTTGCGGAAGCCAAACTGGCTATCCGCAAGATCCGGCCCCGTCCCCACCAGGTGCCCGACGAGGCGGCCCGCAATATTCTTAAACCTTTGTCATTAACCTATCAGAATAGTTGAAAAACATCCGACTATATAATCTTACTCGCTTAGCCGTACACGTATAGTTCGGAAGCGCACCCGAATGCACCCTATTTGCGTAACACACAATCAATCTCAATCTGAATCATTTTGAAGGATATTGCTATTCCATTGCTTCATATGTTCAAAAAATGTGTCATTTGTGTCTGCTCAACAACGTAAATAACGCAATGAATGTTGTTGAACTGTTAAAATGAAACCGATTCCGATTGATCGTGTGTTACGCAATTAGGGTGCAGAACACACGAACCTTCGCTGACTCGGTGTACGTAGATAAGATTTAAAATGTGACAAATATTATTAAAAATATTATAAACAACACGAAAATGCCCAAATCTTAACGTAATATTGAAACACAGGTTCATTAACACGTATTATAATTCATTACCACTATTCAATTTGTGTTCAAAATCGCCGACCACTAGAGTTTCTTTTTTATCGTAAATTGGTAATGATGGGCGAAAGCGATTATGCCAAACATTTTTTTTAAATTTCGATTGACCAGTAGGTAATTAATATGTCGAATGTCAAAAATCAATTATCGGAAATTGAAATGAAATTATTTTAAACATTAAATAAAATAAGCATGATTTATATTAATGATTTATGCTTTCCTAATGTAATTTTAATAGTTTTTTGGACATCGTATTGAAACTGAGTCAATAACAGAGGACCTATGACCATAGTCATTTATACAATTTCACGCCGGATTGTTTCTATATTTGAATTTATATTCGGAATGCGCTCGTTGTTCAAAATTATTTTTATTTATTGTACAATTATTAATTTTTTATACTTTCTAATAGTTTGCTACAGAATGCCCAGTATATATTTATAGGTAGGCTTAGTAAAAGTTTGGGAATGATGATAAATTAATACTATAAATTGGGTATTCCGCGGACACTTTACATTTTAATACGTTTTGTTATTTGTATGAGCTTGGTAGTTTTTATTTCTATTAGTTTACTGGAGGAATAGACATTGTTTTTTTTGTGGTAGTATCCCACTGAAATTTAAATAAAACGATATGTCACACGGTACCCACAGCAAGAAAAAATTTTTTTTTTCTAATTTGCCCGCTGATCCCATAATCGGTCCAGTAGATTCGAAGGAAATCGGTTGTGACAGACCTACAGACAGACACACAGGAAGGATAACGGATACCTACTTGATCCTCTAAGGGTTCCGTTTTGTCATTCGGACGCACGTAACCATAAAAAGTTACATCCATATCTACACTTTACGTGTATGTATTTATTAAAATGATTAATTTAAAAAATAAATTAATTAATGAAAAATATACTTACCTACCAGAGTTTTTAATTCAGTTTCTAAAAATTTTTTTTTTTTTTAAATTCCGATTGTCGATTAGGCTCTATGTTTTTGAATCAAAATAAGAAAATTGGGTAGATTGTCAGCACTAAGAAGTGTCACGTCAACGACAACATAATTTTTAGACATTTTTATCAAGATTTGATCATGTTTTTTATGTAGTTTATGTATGAGAAATGGTAAAAGTAAGAATGCAAAGAGAACGACAATATCTTTATTTTTAGGTTTTGCATATTTTCAGCAAAAGATTAGGTTGTTTATGTACATATTTTCAGCGAATTGAAGCTGCCTACCTTTTGGATAGGTGTAGTAAGAAGTTCTATTTTATACAACTTTCGCTGTAGACTAACGTAGTTTTACCGGCCTCAACATATAAACGATATTTGCTACAAACTTATTGTATAAAATAAGCACGGAAACATATTTTTCTTAATAAAGAATGCTGAAAGTTGATAAATAAATTCCTGAATTTCATGACGTAATTCGCAACATCCAGTCGAGTCAGCTGTTATGTCATATGTCAAAATCTAGTCGATATCTCATTATTTTATAGCTACAGTTTTATAGAACAGTTACGTTTTACAGTAAGTTATTCCATTCATCTGTGAGCAGTGCACAAGTGAACACGTAACATGAACCTCTGTTTAATATTATCAGTAGTGTTGGTAGTACTTTGTACTGCTATTGCTGCACCTGTCGTACCGTTTACACCCGCAGAGTGTCCCCGGTGCTTCAAATGTTACCGGTAAGTGAATTAATTTTTTACTAATTCGTAAAACATTCTGGGTATTTTGGAGTATAATTTAAAACTGCAACATTTTTCGGAACACTAAGTACTCATTTGGTAGATAATTATGTAATTTTCATTTATTTGTACACCCATACTCTAAGCTCCGGGGAAACAAGGCGTGGTGTTATTGTTATGTTTATTTAAAACTAGCTGCACCCCGCGGTTTCACCCGCATAAGTTTCGATCCCGCGCGAATATCGGGATGAAAAGTATCCTGTAAATTAATCCTGGTTATAAAACATCCGTGTGGCAAATTTCATCGAAATCCGTTCAGTAGTTTTTGAGTGAAAGAGTAACAAACATCCATCCATCCATACAAACTTTCACGTTTATAATATTAGTAGGATATATCACATCCTATTAAATAGATTGCCTAGATTCAGTTTTCAAGGATAACAATGTGTGGAGGAGAACAATTTATTATGTTGTTAGAACAGTGGTAGCCCAGTGAAAACGGCGCGCCGTTGGTCGTGGGTTTGAACCCAGGCGCTTTATTTTGTGTAAATTGTTTTCATCACCACTGCTGTTTAAACGATGAAGTAAAACATATTGAGGAAACCGACATTTCACATAGTCACGAAGTTCTTTTAATAATCACAACAGTAAATCATATTTTTGCTCATTAATATTACTTACTCCAAGATCTAAGCAAAAAGCAAATATTACATTTTTTTTTTATTAATAAAATAAATTTAATTAGCGTAAGGTATTTAGCCCGATCCGTTATTAAAAAATAACGTTTGTCATAAATCAAACAACAATAAAGGTAGTAAAAAACTGGCTTGCTTGTTTACAGTACTCGCGTGGAATGATCTAAGGGTCAGCGCATGTCAATGGAGTAGTGGTGAAGAGCAATTTATCGGATGCGACTCTTGCGCGGCACACCGAGCGACGCCACGCGCGGCCCTCCAAGCACACGCCCCTCGACGACGCTTCACGCCGCCGCGCCGCTTGTGTGTGTTTATCACGCTATACAAATGTCTGCCATATGCATTAGCAAATAAAATTGACTTTCAGTGCTGCCCATAAAATGACGAATCTCATTAATAACTTCCAACTTATTTTGTGGTGGAAACACAACTCTTGACTCAACTGTGACATGGATGGGATCACAGTTTTTCTATGACATTTCTTCTGATGGTCTCTCTATAGCATTATAAATCTCTTAGGGTGGATTTCATCAACGAAACTGAACGAAATCCGCACATCAAAACCGCGTTCAAGAGCTATCAGGGGGCTTACCACCAGGTACTACTATGACTATATACAAAAAAGCAGTGCAGTTTGTGCAACATCTGCCCTGCTATAAGAGCTGGTGGTACCTAAGCCCCTAGTGTCATCATTGTGTATAAACATGGAGACTGACAGCTCATGAACGCAGCTAAAATGTGATGATCACGTTCTTTGGAAAAGGCAATTATTTATTTATTTAAACTTTTCGCACAAAAACGTACAGACGCCAGTACGACATCAAGCTACTACAATCTGTCAAATTTCTTTAATAGATTTTCAACTTTATCGCTAAAGCATTAAGGTTCCAGGTTGATTGGGAAAATTTGGCAGTTTCGGGTAGGTTGACCTGCTGTACAGTCACGAGCAAAAGTATGTATACACGCGCTTTCTTCAAAAGCGATTTACTCCTTTATTTTTGAATGAAATTGTATGTTGTTACGAGCATAACATTTTCGAACCCATAGGTTTATGTAATGTGTCGTATTTCAACGTTGCATTCGTTATTTCACGAAAAAATCGCAATTGAAAGTTGCCAAGTGTTGATATATTGGTGGTCGTGACTGTACAAAAGCGGACTTAATGACTTGTCTAGCATGGCCTATCTCTACTATAAGAAGATAAAGTGACATTTATTTTCCTCATTTTCGACATAGAAATCTTTTTGCAATCAGCACATGACAGATAGAATAGACAACCTGTCTGTGTTACACAACCTTGGGACAGCACGCGAACGAAAGGCGCCGGGCAGCTATATAGTTTCTAGTCGTTATATAAATGATATTATAATATCACTGAAAATTTAAATGACAAATTTTAAATTACCTGTTTTTATAAAATAATTACAATATTTATTATATCAACTAAGTAGCCAAATAGCAGCACTCTTCCTCTGGAGAGAGGAAGAGTGCTGCTATTTGGCTACTTAGTAGTTTGGGACCCCGTCGGGCACAGCAAAAGTAGGAGTACTTTTGCTGTGCCCGACGGGGTCCACAATGAACATATTCTGTAAAACTTACCACACGTTCACATGTGGAAGCTATAAAATATATTGATTTATGCGGTTTCACCCGCATACGTTTTGAACCCGTGGGTATATCGGGATAAAAAATCCTATATGTTAATCCTGGTTATAAATCATCTGTGTGTCAAATTTCATCCAAATCCGTTCAGTAGTTTTTGCGTGAAAGAGTAACAAACATCCATCCATCCATACAAACTTTCGCGTTTATAATATTAGTAGGATATTAATATTGTAATTATTATAGTAGGATATACAACCATATTATAGTACGATATATAACTATGTACGCACGGCTACACATAGCTTGATGTGTAGCCGTGCGTACATAGTTAAATACAAGGAAAATTGAATAAAGCTTAGTACCTACATAATTATTTTCTTTATCAGGTAAATATGAAACATGTGTGGTTACTTACCGCAAATATTTCGCACTTTTATGTACAAACGTGTTTATAAAATACGAGAAATATACAGAGGTTCAAAGTAGTCATTGGCTGATTTAAAAAAAAAAAACCGTTGCTGTTTGTTCAGCTTTACCTAAATGCCGTCGTCGGTGTACATAAAGCAAAATGAGGGCATGTTTTGCTACAATTATTTTTCCTTATACAGGATTATTTGTAAAACATTAACAACCTCTCAAGAATGTATTACGTCATAAACCACAACTTTTGTCCTATGACTTTTATTCAATTCATCAAACTTGCCTACATACAAAAATGATTTTCTGTTACGAACTCTACGTGAAGCAAAAGAAAGCGCTAGTTAGGTAAAAAAACTGCCTTGTCTAGTAGGTACAGATTTTTTTTTTTTAATATCCCTGGACATTTCACACAGCACCATTTGTCCCAAGCTAAGCAACCTAATGCTTGTGTTATGGTAACAAGATGGCTGATAAACTACTTATATACAATTTTTTTTTTTTTGTAAATACATACATATTATAGATAGAAAAACACCCAGACTCGGAACAAATACATGTAGGTCATACAAATATTTGTTCCGTGCGGGAATCGAACCCGCTACACGCAGCGCAGCAGTCCACTGCGCCAACCGTGCCGTCACATTCAGCGGAGGGATAGAACAACGAAATCTTACAGGTTTGTTTTTGGTAAATCCTACTAATATTATAAACGCGAAAGTTTGGGGATGGATGGATGTTTGTCACTCTTTTACGCAAAAACTACTGAACGGATTTTGATGAAACTTTACAGTAATATAACTTATACATGAGATTAATACATAGGATACTTTTTATTTCGATATTCACACGGGATCGATACTTATGCGGGTGAAACCGCGGGGCGCTGCTAGTGTGTGTGTTTTATGTTTTGTAAATAAAAAGTCATCCTTTTCAAGCTATACTGGTCTTTTAATAATGTAGATTGATTTTGGTTTCAAGTAGGTGCTCGCTGAGTAGGTTCTTAATTCAGTCGTCTTATTTAACCTCGAGCCGCCACAGATACAGACACTGAAAAATAAAAATATTCAATGTTCAATATACAGGGTCAAATTAAATTAGCTAGCGAAACTCCGCATACTTGATGGGTATCGATATATAAACACGATAAAACATTTTTTTAGTGGGATTCATCGACCGCTGTCACTTGAAATATAGAAAGAAAGAAAAATATTTTAATACAAATAAAAAATAATAATAATACAAAATAAAAAAAGACAAAATACACATCGTCAAAAGACTCGTACTCAAGCATAAAAATGTTGACACTTTTGTCTATTGCTTGATGTCAGGGCCAGGGAGCCCAGGGACCAATGACAACTCACATTAATTGACATTGACAATACAGATATTGGCAGATGACCACAAAACAATAACAATCAGAACAAAAACAAAAATGCCAGTGAAATATCAATGTGAAAATCATTTTTTTTTTAATTTATGTATAAACTGCTCAGACGTTATTAGTATCGTTATCTATTCACGATAAAACATATTTTCTCATGTCTTACTATGTAGCTTTCTAACGTGAGCTCGACAAATGGATGTGCGAATAACACTTGTGCGACAAAACTGTACTGCGACTCACGATAGTAGAATGCACGCTTGTGCGACAAGCAATAATATTAAGTCTTCGTCTTCAGAGGCACCCCGAGGTTCGGTTTGGTTAGGAACCTAACCAAACCGAACCTTAAGCCCTGCAGACAGAAATACCAAGTCTTACTAATATGCTTGTCGCACAAGCGTGCATTCGCACTATCGTGAGTCGCAGTACAGTTTTGTCGCACAAGTGTTATTCGCACATCCATTTTTCGATCTCACGTAGTACACTCTGCTTTCTATAGGTGAAAGAATATTGAAAATCGGTTTAGTATTTTTTGAATTTATCCATTACAAATACACATACAAACAATCAAATCTTTTCTCTAGATACATATTTATTTATTTTATTTTTATTTAATGCACCTACCTCGTTTTGGAGATTACTCAATAATAATCTAGATTATAAATGGGCGGAGGCGTTTGAGGAGGTCTGAAAATAAAATGAAGGACTTATTAAACTTGTGGACCGGGATAAGAATACTCAACAATCCGTTCCGTCACTAAAATAACTGATGTCACTCGGAAAGCTGCCACGCTTAAATGGAATTGGGACATTGGACTGAGAGATGTGGAAAGAGAGTAGAACGGCCTTTGCCCAGCAGTGAGACATTAACGGCTGATAAAAAAAAAAAATTGTCATGTATGGCAGAGGTAGCTAACTAACATAATATAACTATTTACGTATAATACGCCTGAAGGCCCACTTGCGCGTTTAATGAATAATTCTAGTTTGTAAACTCGGAGTTTAAAAAATAACATTTATTTTATTATTTTAACTCTTAGGACGCGATGCGCCATTAGGGCTCATTTTACCAAAGTCAGATTTCTTTATTTGTACAATAAAATTGACGTCTGACAGTTCTAGCATGGTATAACTGTCAAAAATTCAAAATGTATTCTCAGGATAAAGACTTATTGTAGGTATAAAAGTTTGGTGAAATTCGCTCTAAGTAGTAACACAGGGTTAGCTAACCAGACGAGTGATTTTTGAGCTGGGAACATTGCAGTTAGATCGACCAAAACATAAAATGGACGTATTTAAGGAGAAAGGACTCAACCCACAAAAAGTAATTTTTGAGGTATCGAGGATATATGTGTATTGCTGCAATGATGTTGTGGAATATTTTGAAATATTGTCACATAAGAGCAAATATACCTACCAATATTTTTATGAGTCAAGTTGCATAGACTAACACAATTTTCGAGTTATTGGGAAGAATGTGCTTTCTGCTTAACTACGTCCAAATAGAATTACAATGTCTATGCCCGGATACGTAATCCGACCAAAAATTTATATGTTTTTATTTTTATATGAGTTCATGAAAATATTGCCTGCTGATACCTATAGTAGGTACCACAGACTTATCTGTGTATAGTACCAAATTTACAAATCAGCGGTACCTCATAATGTCAATTTATTTTGACATATCTAACACTAACCCAGAGTTTAGCGACCAAGATCGCTTTCACATTTAGGCGACTTTAGCAGCACGGCTGTCGCGCGTCTTGCGGCGCTTTCCTGCGAGAAATTGTCGAATCGACATGGCGAGAATAGCTCGACTTGATTTTTACGAGGGAAAAGTTCGAATCGAACGATAATAACGATGCGCGAGAATTGGCTTCCAGACTTCACGCAGACGGAGTCGTACAAACACAGTAAAGTAAACAACACCACACTTTTAATAATAATATCAAATGATTAAACACTGAGACCAGGAAAACTGGAAAAGTATGGGGGACACCTTTGTGGAACAACATAGGTGAACTAAAAAATTTTTTTGCAATTCGGCTTATGAAAAACGGAGTAGGTTAACAAACATAAAAAAAACATCCGAATTGAGAACCGACTTCAAAAAAAGGAGCATTTTTTGAAGTCGGTTAAAAAAAGAGCGCATTACTTTGTTTCAACCGCAGTGAAACTATTTCACATCGATCAAAATTAGATTAACACAGAGAATTCTACTTACAGACACCTTCCTGACTTTACTTTGACGCCTCTAGCCGAACAAACCAATGTTTGAAGAAAATTAGGGTATTGCCCAGTACATAGTGTACTGAGTACAGCCAACACAACAAACAATGTAACCAAGAGCTTCATGTTTCGTGTTTCCTTATGCACTGCCGCCAGATGAATAAGGTGCTCGTAAGTAACGCCCGCGGTGACCAAACACTGACCAGTTGACCTATTCTGTAAAATATAAAGAACGACAGTTCACTTTACATAAGTTTATACGTTGAGATTTTCACAGAATAGCCCAGCCGTTTTTGATATAATAAATAATAGGTAATGTATATCCCACGAGTTGGCTCGGTAATAACAGCCGTACGGGTCGATCGATCAGGTTAAGCTGCTCTTACCGCGGTCAGTCCGTGGATGGGTGACCATCTTTACATACAGAGTATATATTCCTTGTCTCGGATAGCACGTTAAGCTGTTTGTCCCGGCTGTCATTGGTAGATCTTTGACAGTCGTTACGGGTCGTCATAAGCCCGAAAGTCTGACAACCGCAGTCTTACCACGGGTATCGCGTTAGGTTTTTACCCAGGACTGGGTTGTGGAGGTCAGATAGGCAGTCGCTCTATGTGAAATATTGGTATTCAGCTGCATCCGCTTAGACTGGAAGCCGACCCCAACGTTGTAGGAAAAGGCTAGGCAGATGATGATGATTTGGCTTTGACTCTTCGTAAGCCTCCAATGGTCTGGGGCCCCAGAGTCTCGAGAAGTGTGGAAGATGAAATGAGTAGTAGGGGAAGTAACGGTGGGCTGGCCATGTTTGTCGAAAGACCGACTGCCGGTGGAGCAGACGAGTCTTGGAGTGGAGACCGCGTATCGGCAAGCGTAGTGTGGGACGCCCCGCAGCTAGATGGACGGAGGACAAAAAGTATTTTTTTAGATTTAGTGTTTGAATAAATGTAACATTTGGTAGGTACAGCAGTGCGAATCTGTAACCATCTCACAGTGGAAACTTGGGTGAAGTGAGCGTGGAGCGAGCTGGCATTCCAACTAATGCTAGGGATTGACAATTTGACATTTCTCCTCACAGAGATCGGACGATCATGCCAACGCAAGCTAAAAATAAAACTAAAATCGCCAACACACAGCGGTGTGTTGGCGATTTTAGTTTTTTTATCGATTACGTACAGCTGACCGTTCCTTGTTATACATCTATTGTTCTTTTATACAGGTTGTTTCAGAAAAAACTAACATTTGTAAATGCATAAAAACATATCAAATTTATTTAAGTCAGAAACTGAAGACGGGAAAATTACTTAAGAAAAATAACATTATCAAATGTCGTCCTTCGCAGCTCTGGCACTCTCCGAAGCGATCTCTAACATTCTTGAAAACGCGCCTCAGAAATGGAGTAGGAATGTTGTTGATTTCTTGTTTAATGTTTTCCTTTAATTCAGATATGGTTAATGGATTATTGCTGTACGCCCGACTCTTCAGTTAACCCCATAGGAAAAAAACCGGTCAAGTGCGTGTCGGGCCACGCGCAGTTTAGGGTTCCGTAGTTTTTGTAACAGCCAAGTGCGGGTCGTATTCGCTGACTGATAGTTTCGTACCATGCTCTAACTAAAAGCCAAACATGACTACCTACCTAATTTGACTTCCTATACAAATCCTCACCTGGTCCAACAATTTTGCACAAAAAGTTTTAATTTTTTTTTTGAGATTTGGATTAGACTTGTCATAGCCGGTGTTTTGAATTTAAATACAGGACACAGAGCTACACTACTCACTCGTCACAAAAAAATAAAATTGAGGAATTCTATGGAGTTGTTCGAAATTTTCGAGTCCAATACAATTGGTCGACTATTACTCGTAAACTTGTAAAGCCCACTTAAGTGTATTAGTTTTCCTTTGAACTTCGTTATATAGGTACTACTGCCGTGACATTTGAATTTCTAACTACAACCATTAAGTTGGTAGAGGGGGGACACTTGACTCTAACAAAAATTGGTACTTTAAAGCTTGATAAGTCTCGAACGGTTTACTTATTCAAAAAACGGTCTTCCCAAACCCCTAATATTTTTGAAAGACCTATCCAACGATATCCCACACTATAGGAAGGACGTAAAAAAAATTATCATCCCCACTTTACATGTAGGGGAGGTACCCTAAATAATTGTTTTTTTCAAAATTTTATTTTATCCCTTTTTTGGCGTTATAAACGTGTATGCTCATGCCAAATTACAACTTTCTAGTACCAATAGTTGTTGAGCTAAGCCGCGGACAGACAGACAGACAGACAGACGAACATGGCGAAACTATAAGGGTTCCTAGTTGACTACGGAACCCTAAAAATCAGAGGTGTGAGGTCTGGGCTCCTCGGGGGCCATCTGATGTCACCTCTCATTGAAAAACATGTAAACGATATTTTTTTCGAAATGCACTTTCACGTAGAAACGCGGTTACACAAAAAGCAAATTGCTTCCCTGTGAAACACGACATGGCGACTGAATTTCCGCAAAATGGCGTCTCCGTTGTCATTTCCTCCGCACCCCACGTTCCGCGCATTTTGTTTTTAGAACACTCATTCAAATAGTGAGTTTATTCTGAGACACTCAGTAGTAATTAGTGTTACCTATAATTTATTTCACAGTTTCCGTGATTCAGAAATAACTCAATGTATTTAAATATTAAGATTCTGCGCAGTAAGTAAGATAACGAGTTGACCTAGTTCACACAATTAAGTATTATTCTTATCATATCGCTGTTATGTTTACAGTTCACTTTCAGGGTCACTTTCGGGCTTATCACGAACCGTAATGATTTTCCAAGATCCACGAGTGACAGCCGGGATCAACGTGCTCTTAACGTGCTTTCCGCGGTCTCGGTAGGTACAGATGGTCACCCAGCCATCCAAGGACCGGCCTAAGCAAGCGTAGCTTAACCCAGTCGATCGATTGTGCGGATGTTATTATTATTACTAGGCCACGAGCCACTTCAATTCAGCGGCATTGAATGGAAACGTGCTAATTTTCTAAAAATTTGCTCGTTTCCATTCAAAGCCGCTTACTCAACTATCTACCTAAGAGTTATGTAGTTAAGTTTGACATTTGAATAGCCAATTTTAAATGTGTCCGTGTGTCCTAATAAAAATATGTAGTTGCATTTGGAATTTTAACTTTGTCATGTTTGACTTCGAGTCTTATGTTCCTAGCATTTGATCATAATAATACCAGCCTATTATTGTCCCAATGCAGGACAAAAGCCTCTTCTGAATATTTCGTAATTATGATTAACTAGCTGCGCCCCACGGTTTCACCCGCATAAGTTTCGATCCCGTGGGAATATCGGGATAAAAAGTATCCTAAGTGTTAATCGGTTATAAACTTCTGCGTGCCAAAAATGTCATCCAAATCCGTTCAGTAGTTTTGGCGTGAAAGAGTAACAAACATCCATCCATCCATACAAACTTTCGCGTTTATAATAATAGTAGGAGTAGGATTATCTAAGACTCTGAATTAAATTTCAGGGAGTAGGTATTTGGTATTTATCTCTCCTTCCCGATTTTAATCCATCCAAAGGTTGTCTTTAAAAGATCGCTTAGCGATAAGACCGCCCATTGTGTCACCCTTTGTAAAATTTATGTATTTATGTCTGTAATTTTATATGGTGTAGGTACATTATAAAGAGTATTGTATTGTATTCTATTCTAGAACGTAGTTTTAGTAATTAAGAAGCCCAAGCAAATACATTTTTAAAATTTTTATGATAAATAAAAACAAATATTAACAGTTGTCGGCTGAATCATTTTGATGATTTGAAAACCAAGTATTGCTTCTGTTATAAGTAGTCCTAAATTCTTCCTGTGTCGAATAGTATGTATTAAGTCCTTGAAATAAAAAAAAAACATCGTTAATCCGGTAATTAGTGAAAGTGTCAATCAATTAATCAACTCAGCCTATCGCAGTCCACAGCTGGACATAGGCCTCTCCCAGGCTGCGCCACAACACCCTGTCCTCCGCCTTCCGCATCCAGTCTGTCCCAGACACCTTCTTAAGGTCGTCCGTCCATGTACTGAAACTTGAAAGTGTGCCCACTGCTGATTAACCCTTCATATGTTGGAACGTAGATCCACGCGAGACACAATGGCTTTTTAATTGTGTCTGTTATTACGACATTCAACGGGTTAATGAAGAAAACACTGGCCCTTTATGTTGACACTACGATTAATAATTCTAATTATCTCTTTGATTAAGAAATAGGGATCAACGAAACATTTACTTTTAGTTATTTTATAGATGTTTTGCATATTTTTAAATCCAAATGTTTATATGTAGCTGACCCGGCAAACGTTGTTTTGCCATACATATACATTATTTCTAGAAAATATATATATATTTTTTTTTGTATGAGAAATTCTCAGACCTACCCCTACCTATGCACACAAAATTTTATACAAATCGGTCCAGCCGTTTCGGAGGAGTTTGGTAACAAACATTGCGACACGAGAATTTTATATATTAGATGTAGATACATACCAATAAATGTTTATTTGTCATCATAAAACGTACGAGCATCATATTCGTACGAATTCGATGATATTGGTGTCCTGAAAAATAAATATATTTAATTAATATTATGATTTGAAGAAACTGGCTCCGTGGTCTAGTGGTAACAAGCGCTACTGCTTAGCACGAGGTCCTGTGGGTTCGAATCCCGGGCCGGGCAAAGTGTTATTGGGTCTTTCCATCGGGAATGTCTCAGTAGCAGTCCGGAGTAAGGGGCTGTGCCCAGTGGATGGCAATAGGCTCGCCACCAGTTATACTGGACTTAAACTGGGGAAATGTGGGTGTACTGTAGGTACCCTTCTGCTTAACCCTTCTGGGAATGGTGGCGTGATGTTATGTTGAACAAACTATGCTCAGGTCCTTCTCTGCACAGTTTACCAAGGACATGGCACCGACAGCAAAAGCTTCCTAAAAGCTAAAACAACAGTTCAGTCTATATTATAAAGAATGTAGTACCTATAAAGTTCTGAACAATCACTTTCGTAATCCATTTTCGTTTCTATAAATATACTGCTAGCGGCATGTGACATAATCCTAGGTCTTTTGCGATGCCACGATTTTTTTTTATGCTTCTCCATAATTGCGGCTGCTCTTTAGATATGTTTCCACGCTCAGAATTTCCTTTAAGTATCATCCAAAAACATCCATCTCTCATCCTACAAAAACAAAAAGAATAATTATGTAGCTCCAATTATATCAGTCGGCAAGCAGTACGGGGCAGGTGGTAACAAAACACAACCTGCCCCGAGCAAATGTCATTTTTAGCTCCAACGCCACAATTGGCCTTTCAAGGTTAAGTAGTAAAAACTCGGATAAGTATAATGATAAATGTTTTATTCCTGAAACTAGGTTATGTGCAAACACTTTTACACGTCAATCATAATCCCCTTTATTCATAAACGTTGCTTAAAGTTAAGTAGTGATTAGCGACTGTTTAACCATACATTTTTGACGTTAAAACGTTACTTAACTTTAGTCATCGTTTATGAATAAACCCCATTATTTTAAACTGGATGAGGTCGGCGTTTCCTATCCGACTACTCTGAGAAGAAAGGCCGAAACAAACTCACGAGGTATACGGCGGTATTATTGTTATTTGTATTATTATTGAAACGAAAATGTTACTAATGTGCGGTTTTGATGGCAGCATGCTCGGGCTCCTCTCACAAAAGTGTCGGCGCCACTGGCTGGCGCGGCGTGGTAGCCGGTGGTGGATTGATCATTTGTCTCCTTTTAACGTCAATATAGCGTTCTCTGTTGCCGCTGTAACTACCTACCCCAGTCATAACCAACCCCTAGTCTCCTCTAATCTACCACGCGGGCCCAATGTGGGTTGGTAAATGTCACATAGTGATGAAATTATTTACACAAAGTAAAGTGCTCGGCAGGGCTCAAACCTACGTCCTACAACTCATAAGTCCGGGCTGGTACGACTTGGCCACCACTGCCCTAATAGATTATGATATAACTAAGTATATAATAGTACCTATTACAGTAGCACTATTACTCAATTCCGTAGCACTTTCTTCAGGTGTTTTATCTATAGCACAGCATTGTTACTATTATTCATTCTCTATTTGTACACTACACTAACTCTATTGAGATTATCCTGACCACTTTATGGAGCCCGGGACCCATGCTCAGCACATCAGTCGCTCTTGTGACCAGTAGACCGATGGGGCAGTCTCAAACACAATATAATTAATACTTAAATCAAAATTGAATTGATTGTTAAAAAAAGTACTCACAAACATTTTCCTGACTTCAATTTGGGTGCACCACCCGGACAAGAGTAGTTTTCGAAAAGCAGAGGCTCAGGTCCGAAAGTAAGGGACCTCTCTTCTCCTGTACCCTGTTTACAAGTACATGCTTTAATTTTTTCACATAACGCTCTAGATATAGTTCTACCAGTACACAGTGAGCTGAGTAAAGTCAACAAAACAAATAATATAAGTACGAGCTTCATGTTACGTGTTCACTTGTGTGCTACTGACAGATGTATAACGTGTGCGTGAGTAACGTGGCATTTGAGTGCGACCCGCCCGCGCCCTTGACATGTGAAAACATCGGGATTTCCGTTCTACATAATATCTATCTAAGTTAAGAGTCTAGAGGGACTTGGGGCTAAGTAATAACAGCCGCGCGAGTCGATCAATCAGGGTAAGCTACGCTTGCCGTGATTGGTCCGTGGATGGGTAAACATTATATATCCAGAACCATACCAACCGTACCATATCCAGAACCTTCCGTGCCTCGGAAAGCACGTTAAGCCGTTGAAAAAAAACTTTTAATATCAGCCGACCAAACACAGGACAGGTCTACCAAACAGTTCTCACTTCATAGGTTTTACTCGCCGTCGACGAACCAAAATGACCGGTTGCTGTGGCGCTTATGTCGAAGCATCATGCTGAGATACTGCTACTTTAAAAAAATATAATTTGTTTTTTTATTTTTAACAGTGTTTAGTTTATGATCTTCCTGTACGAGTCGCAATAAATACTTTTTCTTTCTTATACCCGTTAGGATGTTGGATTTGATGGGGCTGAAATTTCTTTGATGATATTGTAGCGGTATCTACAACGCCACATGCGAACAACGCGTCATACTGACGTCACGCAAATCCTGCATCTCGCAAGCAGAGTTTACCGTGCAATTAGCATAGATACAATTTCCCAATATCAATCATTGGGCAATTGCCCGCCAGACATAACACCCGTCTGGTCGGAGGATCCTCCCTTTTCAATGGAGGTTGAGTGAACTTTACACCCTGTTCCTCATACATCCAAACTGGGGACCCCGAGCATGAACGTCAGCGCAGCCTTCGTGCACCTACTTCAGCGTGACGTCATCATCATCATCACTCCCGCAAGCTTTAGCGGCGAAGTCACCCAGCCAGCCAGCATCCACGGCTTCAACGGGTATCCTGACCACCAGCATGCAGCGACCGCGCATACCTGGTCATCACCCTCAGCCTCTTCAGTAACCTCGGCACAGCACACTGCACTTTCGGCCGGTCAACAAGCAGAGTACCCTCTCCTGGTCGACGCAGCAGCCAGCCTTTACCCGGCGCTGTACGACATCCGACGCACTGGAGTATAACGCAGCGCCATCCACCCCGACTCACTGGGGACATCTCCGCAGACAGTTCCGACTCACCGTGAACTACGCGGCAACCGGTTACGACTCACTGGAACCTCAGCTGGCCTGGCAAGCATCGCAAGATACAAGACTCAGCCAACTATCGACCTCCGGTCTCCGGAGGGGAGTGATGTAGCGGTATCTACAACGCCACATGCGAACAACGCGTCATACTGACGTCACGCAAATCCTGCATCTCGCAAGCAGAGTTTACCGTGCAATTAGCATAGATACAATTTCCCAATATCAATCATTGGGCAATTGCCCGCCAGACATAACACCCGTATGGTCGGAGGATCCTCCCTTTTCAATGGAGGTTGAGTGAACTTTACACCCTGTTCCTCATACCTCCAAAATATTATATAGGTATTGTGTTTTTAATAAAAATACATGAGTTTAGATTGAAAAAAAAAACCCGACAGGCAGTGGTATGTTATTTTAGTTAAATCTCAGATATGATGCCACCTGCATCTGACTGTTTGAAAAGTGAGCTAGTTTTGAATCTTAGTTGCAGTCGGGTTTTGATTTTAATAATAATAATAATCTTTATTAATCCTTTACAAGTATTGCAGATTTTGTTATTTAATTTCAATTCTTTTAGTGTGTTATATTTTTGGAATTGTCTCCTCAAGCCCTTTATTTTGATACCCCTATGTGGGGTATATTATGGTACAAAATTTTTATTTATAGACTCAACTTGATGTCGTCTGAAATCCGCCATTTTGATTTTGTAAAAACACAATTTTGCGTATAACATTTTCACGACTCGATAGACACCTCATGTATTAAAATCCATCCGGCCGTTAGGATGCTTCGAGGATATAAGGAATTCTACATACAAAGATAAAAAGTTAAGTACCTACGCATAAAAACATAACCCTGTCCTGACACGTAGTCGGGTAAATAGTGTATGACACTGCACATAACTAGGTATTCCCCGCGGGGTGATTGCGTAGCACACTATCAGTAGCAATATGGCTTTTATGTTGACAGTTCAATCAAATTCACTGAGTTATTTACGTGGTGAAGCAGACAAATCTTTCGAACATATGAAGCAATAGATAATAGCAATAGCCTTCAAAATGATTCAGATTGAGATTGATAGTGTGTTACGCAATTAGAGTGCTGGTTATATAGCAGCTTTATAAACTACTAATTCGATAATCGAATTGGACAAAAAAACAAAAAAGTGGTAATAAAACCACTTTTATGTTTTTTTTTTTGGTAGGAAATCATCATATGACTTCTCCCGCTCTGGGCGGGAGGGCGTGTCAGACTTTTACTGACTAAAACCCACCTGTGATCCTTCAGTTGCCTATCTCTTTCGAACAACCCGCGGCCCTGCGGACCCCGTCAGTTCTTGCTGACATCTCTTTGAGGCGCGCGTGGAACACAACGCGCCGTCGACCCGGGCCTGGTCCTTACCGGGCGGCGAGCTGCCCATTGCTCGCCGCCCGCACACCTTTATCCCCTTAGGGCAAATTTTTCAATCGACAGATAATTTTTATTCGTGGAATAAAATTGACGTCTGACAGATTTTATATGAAAGAACTGTCAAAAATTTAAAATTATTCCTCGGATAAAACTATCTGGCGTTGAAAAAATCAGCCCTTAGTGAATAATCTACTATTAATACTTACTACTTACGTGAATACTTACATTAATTGTAGTTCAATGTCACAGATATAGGTAAGGTCAATACAATAATATTATTATAATAGTTCTGATAATATTAAAGAATTAATAATAAAAAGACAGAGGCCTTAGAACTAAAACTCATTCTTTCCATCGTCAAAGGTTACTAAAATCGTATGATGTCATAGTACTTACTGAGACATGGTTACTGGATAGCGTTTTAATAGCGTAGATAGCGTTTGAGTTCTTTAATGATCGGTACATACTCGTACATATGTACATTGTTTGGCGCCACGACCAAGACTATGTTTTAACCGGAGAATCGCGTGGTGGGAGGGAACTCATTGCTCAATCAATCAACTCAGCCCATTGCAGTCCACTGCTGGACATAAGCCTCTCCCAGGCTGCGCCACAACACCCTGTC
Source organism: Apamea crenata (assembly GCA_949629185.1). Taxonomy (NCBI): domain Eukaryota; kingdom Metazoa; phylum Arthropoda; class Insecta; order Lepidoptera; family Noctuidae; genus Apamea; species Apamea crenata. The sequence continues at coordinate 15,051,830 of OX451367.1, forward strand.
CTCCGTCTTCCGCATCCAGTCCGTCCCAGCAACCTTCTTTAGGTCGTCCGTTCATCTAGCTGGGGGTGTTTCGTCTTGTCCAAATTCATGCCGAGGCTAACCCGCCGAGAGGCTCCATTAAGGCTGTGCAGCATTTGGTCTAGCTGTTTCAGCGTCTCTGCCATTATGACGATGTCATCGGTAAATCGAAGATGTGAAAAGTACTCGCTGTTCACATTGATACCCAGTCCAGTCCAATCCAGCGTCTTGAAAACGTCCTCCAACGCATTTGTAAACAGTTTAGGGGATATTACATCCCCCTGTCTCACCCCCTGAGCAGATGGATGGGGCTGGTTTTCTGGTCCTGGATCTGGACAGTCATCGTGGCCGCATCATACAAACATCTTAACACTTCGATGTAGCGCCAGTCAATTCGACATCGTTGCAGAGAGAGGCCAGAACTGCCCATATTTCGATGGAGTCGAAGACTTTCTCGTAGTCCACAAATGCCATACACAGCGGCTGATTGTACTCCTCAGTCTTCTGTACAATTTGCCGAACAGTATGGATGTGGTCTACGCTGCTGAAGCCTTTTCGAAAACCGGCTTGTTCTGGCGGCTGGAAAGCGTCAAGTCTCCTGGCGAGACGGTTCGTGACGACCCTCGAGAACAACTTGTATACGTGGCTCAGAAGTGAGATTTGTCTATAGTTCTTCAGTAAGGAAACTCACTGCTACTCGTAGAGAATTATCAGTTATTTGCCAACCTAATATCAAAAATAAAACCCTAACGCACAACCTAAGATATAAAAATAAGGTTTTTTTTGAACAACTTCTTGTCTTTATGTTACGAATATATTCGTGATTTTTTCATCCTGTGATTCTTTATTTATATTCTTTAATTATGAATAAAACCTTTGACCATATTATGACTTGACCTTGGTACAACTTTTAGTCGGCAGCATTGTATTTCTCGGAGAGACAGTACCTTCCAGGGCTTACGGCAGAAAGTACCATTTTAATTCGGCATTGTATTTCTCGGAGGGACCACTGCTAAAGAAAATCCCCGTGGTACCTTCCATGGACTACGGGAGGGACCACGGGTCACACACGGAAAGAATGTATTTTTAAATCCAAAATAAATTTAAACATTAATTACATAAATAACATTCAAAACAAATGCAAAGCAACTTGGTCAGTCATTAACCGTGACATTGTTAATACAAAGTGAGACAATAATATTTCTCAACTAGAATTTGATAAGAGAATATTGACAAATGCTTTTAATAATTACTTTATTGATTCGACTAGCATTGTGTCATCTAATAATCTACATGTTAATGGCGAGCCTAATAAAACCAATGACGTTGTCCAATTCCATGTTTCTTAGCTCTATGACTAAAGACGAGATAAAAAAAGAAATAATAGCTTTAAATAACACTAACTCATATGGTTACGATGGAATTGGTACAAAAGTAATTAAAACTTGCACTTGTACAGCATTAGTTCTTATATTAATTAACCTTTATTGGGCTTAAATATTAATATTAGGTTGGGGAAAAAGTCTTTTCGCATTATAGTATGTATGAAGTTGTAATAAAATCTCTTTGGCTATACTATTTGTATCTGGCTGGTTTTGGTATCATTGAAAGTTTAAATTTTAAAGAACATAATTCCAAATTCAAATTAGGAAAATTTATGATTTTCGTTTGTTTTTCGTACTGTCAAGTGAGTGAATCTAATGAAGAAATTCGATACATTTTAAAATTTTACTACAAAAAAGGTAAAAATGCAACGCAAGCCGCGAAAAAAAATTGCGATGTTTATGGACCTAGTGCAGTGTCTGTGAGAGTAGCACAAATTTGGTTTAAGCGTTTTAAATCCGGAAATTTTGATGTCAAAGATGCACGTCGTTCTGGTAATAATAATAATAGTAATAATTATGGATAAAATGGATGCCATTTTTGAAAAAGTGGAGCAAGATCGGCATATCAGTAGTTACGACGTAGCTGAAGAACTGGGAATTGACCACAAAACAGTTTTGGCGCATTTGAAAAAAACTGGGTACACAAAAAAGCTCGATATTGGTACCTCACGAGCTCACTGAAAGAAACCTAATGAACCGTGTACTCATTTGTGATTCTTTATTACGACGTAATGAAACTGAACCATTTTTGAAGAAGCTGAAAAGTGGATCACGTACGGCAAGAACGTGCGAAAAAGGTCGTGGTCAAAGGCCAGTCAGGCTTCACAGACTGGCGAAACCCGGGTTAACTCGCAACAAGGTGATGCTGTGTGTGTGGTGGGATTGGAAGGGCATTATTCATTATGAGCTGTTACCACCAGGCAGGACCATCGATTCTGAACTCTACTGCGAACAACTGATGAGATTAAAGCAAGAAGTTGAGAGAAAGCGGCCGGAATTAATCAACAGAAGGGGTGTGGTTTTTCATCATGATAAAAATTAAGAGAGTTTGGCTGGGAGGTGTTAATGCATCCGCCGTATAGTCCTCACCTTGCACTTTCAGATTTCCACCTGTTTCGGTCTCTTCAGAATTCTTTAGGCAGTGTCAGGTTAACATCACGAGAGGACTGCCAAAACCACTTGTCGCGGTATTTTGATCAGAAGTCCCAAAATTTCTATAGCAATGGGATCATGTCCCTACCTACAAGATGGCAACAAGTTATCGAACAAAATGGTACCTACATACTTAAGTTAAATGTAAATAAACAATATTAAAAAATGTTTTGAATTTTCTTAAAAAATGATAAGAAACTTTTTCCCCAACCTATTATATTGATTACAATTTACAAGCTAACACTAAAATAACAAAATTATATCATAAATTAACTAAAATTACTTATAAACTAAAATATAGCGTCGTTCTTATAATGACTTATTTAATTAATCTTTCATTTTCATGGAACTTTTCCTGATGCCCTAAATTTATCAGTCGTTAAACCTCTGTACAAAAAAAAAACGATGAAACTGATGTTAAAAATTATTGCCCGATAACCCTTATACCCATATTAATCGTATCTAAATTATTTGAAAAATGTATGCACAAGAGACTTTCAGACTTCTGTAGCAAATAACAAAAGAATAATATGGATTTCAAAAGTACAAATCAACAACACTAGCAATTGCTAATCTTTTAAGGCATATTCATAATTTCCTAAATAAAAATGATTAGGATTAGGACAGGAGTATTCTTTGACCTGTCACAAGCCTTCGACTTTGTGGCACATGATATCTTGTTGAGAAAATTAGAAAAAAGTGGAATAACACGATTAGCACTGCAATGGATCGCGTCTTATTTAAGCAACCAAAACAACACGTTGTTATTAATGAAGTAAATGAAAATTTATTAACCTCGTATTCATCTGACTATAGAGCTAATAATCGCAGTGTCCCTCAAGGGAGAGTATTAGGACCCGTATTGTTTCTATTATACATAAACGACTTAACACTAGTGACTAATCATGAATGTGTATTATTTGCAGATGACAATTCGACATCTGAAAAAAACTATAAAACTAAATCTGATAATGAGATGGACAATAATAATACTATTGACGAAATTATAAAATGGCCTAGACAAATAAATTAAAACATAATCTACATCTAATTATATCTAGTTTAATAAATCAAAACATACTAAATACAATTTCAAACTTAATATTGACAGGCTAAAAGAAGTTCCACAAACAAAATTCTTAGGAGTGCTCATAGATCTGAACTGGAAAGTATATCTGGATAATTTGTGCAGTAGGATTAATAAGTTTGTTTATGCTCTCAGACAAATAAAGAATATAACCAACAAAAAGAACAGCAATTACAACATATCACACCTATATAGAATCCATCTTACGACACGGGCTTATTTTTTGGGGTAACAGCACGGTTAGACACAGAGCATTTCATGCGCAAATGAAATGCATCAGAGCCATTTGTGGCATTCATTCTGAAAAGTCATGTACACTGTCTTTTAAGAAAATAGGTATATTACCACTTTCGTCACTCTACATAACTCTACCAAATCTATAAGTATGTTTAGAGGGAGGGGGTTTAATTATTTTTGTTTTAAGGGATTGTTCTAAAAAGCCTATCAAAATCTCTCAAAATAGAGTTCCATGCAGACTTGTATTGCAGGATACAGGTCCCGTCACGTAAAAAGAACGCTGGCAGATTGTTTTGTTTTTTTTTTTAAAAACGTGTTTGCCTGCGCACTGAGCGATTTATCGATCAAATTGGTAACCTATTATGATTCTACAATAAAACAATAATTACACTTATATTATAAAACAGTAGCCTAGTACATTAGGACGCGAGTATCCGCAGGCCCATCCTCTCCACTATGGCTCAGCGTTCTTTTTACGTGACGACAAAACTATACTCCTAAATCAGCCAAGTATGCGAAGTTTCCTAAATTTGACAAAAAATAAAAGGCCCGTTTTGACATTGATAGTTCTAGTAGTTAATAAATATCAAATTCGCAAAACACATATTCGTTTCTATAAAAGTGACAGTTGTCAAGAACACATTCTCAAATGTCAAAACGGGCCTTTTATGTTTTGACAACTTTCGTCATGTTTTTCACTGTATTTTATAAGTGGAGACGTGTAATTGGCTTTCAGGCTAATGTACTGTCCTTGATCTGTTTGTTTTAGGTGTAAGTCTCCCATGTTATTTAAATAAATAAATAAGGAATGAGAATTAATTTAATAAGAGAATCAATCTTGTATTATATTTATTATAGGTTTCACTTTAGTATGTCGATCATATTAGTTACAAATATACAAAGACATTATTTATTAAGTACTATATTTAAGAGAAAAAAAAGAGATTTAAAGAAAAGAATAAAACAAAAATGAACAACTATATTCGACAGATAACTATTGAAGCAAAGATGCCTGTTGGAACTAGCAGATTTAATAGTTATTGTTAAAAAATCTGCAGTAATACGCACGGTTCGTTAAAATCAGATATTTATAATAAATATCAATATTCCGATATTATATACATACATATACATTTATCCGATATATATCGGATGTTTATCGTATACATATAAATAAAAGATGCAATTTTTATTCTGTGAGTGGTTTATATGTGTTTTCGAGTGTAGTTAGCTCTGAACTCTAAGAAGCTCACGTGGGTACTAGTTTGGATAGTACAATATGAACGGGCCACAAAAAAAAAAACATTTGTGTGTTTTTCTAATGAAGTCTAAAACGGAAATGAAAGAACAGTTGTAAATCAATTGAACGGTAGGCGTGAGGGGATTCCCATAAAATATTGACTATTTAAATACCTTACATTCACGTAACCTACTATAAACCGTATGTTACGGATATAAGGTTTGAATTTCGATAAAAAGCTAAACAATAAAAAGCGTATTTGGTGAATCCCCGAAACTTATTTTTAGATTGCCAATTCGGGAAAGGTAATCCAAATTGTAGATTTTTGTCAAGTGTTGCTAGAGTAAACTTTGAATCTGCTAAGTTTCTAGTTTTGACAGTAAATATCAATTGATATATACTGATATTCATATATATCAGCGAGCTCTGATAATACGATTAAAGTTATGCGCCCCGGCAATCTTCATGTGTCCGAGTTAGTGTTACCAAGCCATACATTTCCAGTATTAGCTGACCGGCAGTTAGTATGTAGGTACTGCATTCAGAGTAATATTTTTAAACCGTTTTAAGGTTACTCCCAAATCCATGGGGCCTCTGTTGTCGGAATCCTGAAAAAAAAACATTGATTAACTGTTGTTATTGGCACAAACAATAATTAAGCATGCTTTATGTTATGTTTCAAGGTAGGTGGGTTTCTCTTTTATTCCTATGGTTAGGACCGCTTTAATAAGTTATTTTAAACTAGCTGCGACCCGCGGTTTCACCCGCATAAGCTTCGATGCCGTAGGAATATCGGGATAAAAAGTATCCTATGTGTTAATCCTGGTTATAAACTATCTGTATGCCAAATTTTCATCCAAATCCGTTCAGTAGTTTTGGCCTGAAAGAGTAACAAACATCCATCCATCCATACAAACTTTCGCGTTTATAATATTAGTAGGATAAGGAAAAGTTCCTCCTGGTCTAATGACGTGACGCACGCACCAATGTCTAATCAGCTGACTCAGCTGTGCTGTGCACGTAACTCCGTCTGTATGAATGTCGCGATTCAAATAGCACGACCATTCTTCACCAATCATCATTACGTTTTTAATTAACTACATTATTTTTATCTCACGGACCAACGCGCGCTTTACTTGTGTTAGCCAAGTGCACAAACATGCTGTAAATGTGTGCGTGAAGACGAGAAGCGTCAGCTCATAACACACAGCTCTTGTGGTTACACACACATTCACAGCGTGTTTTGTGTTCGCTTTGTGAGATAAAAATACTATAACCTATCAAGCGTTGACTAATGAGACACAATTAATTATATTATCTAGTAATTAACGAAAACAATGACTAATGTCACAATTTATACTAACTGCACCCAAAGGTTGTCTTTAAAATATCTCTTCTAGCGATAAGACCGCTGTGTGACTATGTATTATCCTGTAATTTGAATGTTGTAAGTAATAAAGAGTATTTATTCTATTCTATTCATTACCTGGTTCATGTAAAAATAAAATAACTGGAAAAGTATGAAAAATTAATAAAAATCGGTACGTGAATACGTACGAAAGTACAAAAGATCAAATTAAATGAACACACAATCTACTTACAGACATGCTCCTGACTTTGTTTTGAAGCCGCCACTTGGACAAATTAATGAACCCATAAAACGAGTATCGATAGATGGAGGGATAGTGGATGTTTTACTACGTATACCGAGATGTTTTGTTCCACTACATAGAGTACTGAGTACAGTCAACACAACAAACAGCATAAGTAAGAGCTTCATTATGTTAAGAACGTATTTACTTGTGCGCCGCCGACACATGAATAACGCGTGTTATGTAAGTAATTAGTACCGTTGTTTATTTATATTAATCTATGTACGATTTTCTAGAAGACGCCACATAGTGTCCGTAACTACATATACGTACGTATGACGTCACTGAACCGTTATTTACGAAAGATGGTTGGTGTGTTTTCCTGGAGAGCGATTTTTTGACACCATAAAGTCAAAGGTTTATAGGTTTTTATAGGTTATAGTTCTTTGCTTTGTACGGGTGCGATATATACCTAAACCGCATCAAAACCCATTGTGTAGTTATAGAAGAACTGCGTTCCGTGTGGTTTCGGTATTAAAGCCGGTCGTAAGGAATAGCACCATACTGTTTCTTCCTGTGGGTGCCGTGAAAGGCAGCTAAAGGACTTCCTAGAGAATGGACAACAGCGTTCTCTGTGCATTCTACCACCATACTGCGATCGGTAACCTGCCTGCAAAGCGTAGCGATTATGGTCCTCCAAACTCGGTCAAGGCTACGACGGTGAGGCAAGGGGTGCTAAGGTTCCCCGAAAAATATCCGGCAACCACAATCACCGGACAGAACTGGACCTGGCAACATATCACGCGTTCACTCCGGACCAACGAGAAGATTACCGAACTCGAGGAAGAATTGAGCAGTAAGAGCGAAGCCATGCACACGATATGTTGGCGACGTGTTGCGATGCCTGAGCGGTGACACTACGTCATCCTACATAAGAACCATAGTGACATGTCACACGGAGCGTTGTGACGACGTGCGGCGACGCAACGCACGCTCAACGGAGAAGGGGACTAGAGAGACGAAGCGGGGAGGGATGTTGCGGTGCGTTGCCGAGCATCGGAGCAGCATCGCAGCGGAGCGCACTAGCGCGGCCGCTGTGTTGTTTGTACTATACAAAAGACTGAGCACCCAACACCGAGACGCTGCGATGTCGTAGTAAGCGGCGTTACGTTGCGACACCGCATTGCTCGTATGGTACTGTGTTCAAAGTTATTATCAGTAAATTGATAAAAAATTAACATCAACTTGTTTATCTGAAAGTATTAGTCGTTCCTGTACTGTATGTACAGACGCCAGCACATCAAGCTACTACAATCTGTCAAATTTCTTTGATAGATTTTCAACTTTATCGCTAAAGCATTAAGGTTCAAGGTTGATTAGGAAAATTTGACAGTTTCGGGTAGCTTGACCTGCTGGCGTCTGTACACAACTGTATGTATGTATAGTACAAAACAGGGTCAAATTAAATTAGCTAAACTCTGCAGACGGCATGGGTGTTTATATTATATGTATATACTTATATAATATCTTAAAACTATAAAATAAAAATGATTTCATTTTTTTTTTGTTAAGGGTCAACGACCACTGGTATTGCTGTTACTTGATGTATAGGTTGAGAAAATAATTAGGTATTTAATTACAATTAGATAATTTAAAAGCTAACAGTCTTAAAATGATATGTACAAGTACCTAAATGAAAAGGAGCAGAAATAATTAAAGGAGAAAATGTTAGCTATCATAAAAATATTATGAATAAATCGTCGTTATGAATGAATGAATAAGGAATGAGAATTAATTTAATAAGATAATTAATCTTGTATTATGTTTATTATAGTTCACTTTAGTATGTCGATCATATTAGTTACAAATATACAAAGACATATGAATAAATCGTCGTTATGAATGAATGAATAAGGAATGAGAATTAATTTAATAAGATAATTAATCTTGTATTATGTTTATTATAGTTCACTTTAGTATGTCGATCATATTAGTTACAAATATACAAAGACATTATTTATTAAGTACTTACTATATTTATGAGAAAAAAAGAGATCTAAAGAAAAGAATATAACAAATGTAAAAAAGTAACTACATTTATATTATATTCGCCTGATAACTACCGAGGAAAAGACGGCGTTTGCGATTATTAAAGCGAACTAGCAAATTTAGCAAAAAATCTACAGGAATACGCACGGTTCGTAAAAATCCGTTAATTATCTTAAATACCAATATTCTGATATTTTATATTTATCGTATACATATATATAAATAAAAAATTGCGATTTTCATTCTGTTAGTGGTTTGTGTTTTCGAGTTAGAGTAGGTAGCTCTGAGGGGCAATTCTCGTAATTTTAAGAACGTTCGCAGTCTGATCTCAGTCTCAATCTGTCAAGTAAAACTGTAATTTCCCTACATTTTGACAAGTTTTTGACATTTGTTTGTCGCTGAGATGAGACTGCGACTAGATTTTGAACGTTTTAAAATTCGAGAATTGTCCTTCTGAACTCCACGTGGATAGGTACTAGTTTGGGTAATACAATATAACCAGGCTACAAAAGAAACATTAATGTGTTTCTATAATGAAGTCTAAAACGAAAATTAATGAACAGTGTAAAACAATTGAACGGTAGACGTGAGGGGATTCCCATAAAAATATGAACTATAGGGGAATACCTTATATTCACGTAACCTACTATAAACCGTATGCTATGGATATAAGGTTTGAATTTCGATAAAAAGCTAAACTATAAAAAGCGTATTCGGTGAATCCCCGAAACTTATTTCTAGATTGCCACTTCGGGAAAGGTAATCCAAATGATAGACTTTTGTCAAGTGTTGCTAGAATAAACTTTGAATCTGCTAAGTTTCTAGTTTTGACAGTAAATATCAATTGATATACATTTTGATATATCCACTGATATTTTTTTCATTGCTAAATGGGCATGCACTTGACCTCGATCATGCCAGATGGAAAGCGATGGATGAGGATATATATCAGCGAACTCTGATAATACGATTAAACTTCTGCGCCCCGGCAATATTCGTGTGTCGCGAGTTAGTGCACGCGACAACAGATTGTACCAAGCCATACATTTCCAGCATTAGCTGTCCGGCAGTTAGTACCTATGTACATACATAGGTACTGCGTTCAGAGTAATCTTTTTAATCCATTTTAACGTTACTCCCAAATCCATGGGGCCTCTGTTATTGGAGTCCTGAAAAAAAAAACATTCATTTACTGTTGTTTTGGGCACAAACAATAATTAAGCATGCTTTATGTTATGTTTTAGGGTACGTGGGTTTCTGTTTTATTCCTATACTTAGGACCGCTTTATTGAGTTATTTTAAATAAGGAAAAGTTCCTCCTGGTTTAATGGCGCATCGCATTTTAAATGTGTAATCAGCTGACGCAGCGGTGCATGTAACTCTGTCTGCATGAATGTCGCGACGCAAATAACACGAACATACTTCACCAGTCATCATTAGGTATTAATTGCGTTTTTAACTACAGTGATTTTATCTCATAAACCAACGCGCGCTTTATTTGTGTTAACCATGTATGGAAAAATAAATAAAAGTAGGTACGTAAGTAGTAACCTATGAAAGTACAAAGATCAAATTAAATTAACACACGATATACTCACAGACATGATCCTGACTTTGTTTTTGAGCCGCCACCGGGACAAATTAATCCTCCAATAAAACGATTCTCGATAGATGGAAGGACAATAGATGTTTTGCCAAGTATACTGACACCTTTTGTTCGACCAGTACATAGAGTACTGAGTACAGTCAACACAACAAACAATATAAGTAAGAGCTTCATTATGTTGAGAACGTATTTACTTGTGCGCCGCCGACACATGAATAACGCGTGCTATGTGAGTAATCAGTACCGTTGTGTTATTATTCATGACGATGTTGTTTATTTCTTTTACTTTACGTGTCACTGTCCAGAGAACCAAGAAAACTGCAGTGCGATTCTGTAACCATCTCACCGTGAAAACTTAGGTGAAGTGAGCGTGGAGTGAGCTGTCATTCCAACTAATGCTAAGGGATTGACTTTGACACTATTGACAGCTCACTCTAAGCTCACTTCACTTAACTTTTCACGGTGATTTTTACAGAATCGATCGGCTGTTAGGTAACTATCCACATACTTACCTCGGGCCACCGACCCGCGACCGTACATTCATCAAATCCTCAAAAATACAACGTTTAGGTACCAATATGTAGGTAATTATTCCAATAGACTAGTGGTTTTTTTTAAAGCCAATGAGAATTTTTTCTAGTTGTTTTAAAATATCTAAATAATTATATTTTTTTTATCGAATTGATAACATTAATTTATTCATATTTAATATACAAGTAACAATGGACTCAAATGTGTTAGTAACAATATTTTTTAACAACTACGTTAGTAAACTTAACTTTACAAAGTTATGAGAAGCCCTGTTACAAGCATTCGAACCATCCATCAATGATGATGTCTACGACGTAGCTGTATCTACGAGCGACGTAGGCGATGCTACGACGTGACGTCTGCGATGCAACGTGTAAGCGCTCCTGCACACGATGCCGCCACCGCGCCGTCGCCGCGCCGACGCCGCACCACAACACTGTACATACGAGTCGCGCGAAGACCGCCACCGCGCCGCCGCCACGCCGGCACCGCGCGCGTTCCCAGTTATTTCATTATCCTGATTCATTCCATTGCCGGCCGCGTATGAATCGCGGCCGGCAATGGAATGAATCAAATAGATGCGCGGTGGCGAGACGAGGACCGCGCGCGGTGGCGGCGCGGCGGCGGTCTTCGCGCGACTCGTATGTACAGTGTAGTGGTGCGGCGTCGGCGCGGCGACGGCGCGGTGGCGGCATCGTGTGCAGGAGCGCTAAGTATAGTGTTGTGTATCGCTTCTACGAGTATTGCGTTACCTTGTTACTATAAATCACTACTTTAGTTAACTTGCTATCATCATAAAAATGCTACAAATTAGAGATATCAGCATAACCCATTCCAGCTTTAGCTCGTGTTTAATAGTTTATAAAACGGTTACTCCTGCATGGAGGATGACGAGACAGCGGAGCACGTGCTGCTAAACTGCCCGGTGGTCGCCACATACAGGGCAAAGTACTTCGGTAACCCAGGTATCCTCCGTGAGACGGTCAGTAACATCAAGGCGTTGCTGGCCTTCCTTGAGGAGCTGGGGTGGATCGAATGATCGATTTTCCCACTCGTACGCAAAATACGCGCATTTACGTGGAGTTACGGACACCAGCCCTTCTTACCTATTAACACGGCTCCTCTCAGCTCCTGATGTCATTTTTCGCCTTCTTCTACCTCAAAGAATATGACATTATGCGTTGTCCATGGCGTTAATTCTTTTGTTATGACAAAAGAATTAACGGAAACGCGGAAAGAAAACTAACTCCACACTATGGTGTGGAGTTAGTTTTCTTTAATTGTTCGAGTTCCGCTTGAAATAAGTCAATAAATTCAGATTTTTCAGTGTCTCATTTGATATCTAATCTTAGTTATTTTAAAACATTTTCTATTTCCGACATGGTGGTGCCGTCTGATAACTTAACGCCGCACTGTAATTTAAAGGTCTGTAATGCCCTCTAGGAGTAGGGTGCTGTACTATGTGCATTGGTGTACCTCTTTGTGTATGCTTTGAAAGTAGTTCCTGTAGGCGGAGATAGATGTCGTCTTTCGTTTGTTACTTCTTATTGTTTAGTTAGTTCGCTAGATGTCATTACCCGCTGAGTTATTCATAGACTAAGTATACACTTATAAACTGAGAGAGTTATTCACTGATTTTTGCGCTATTATATAGATGAGCAAGGGCTGATTTTTTCAGCTCTAGATATTTTATCCGAGGAATAATTTTGAATTTTTGACAGTTCTTCCATACAAACTCTGTCGGACGTAAATTTTATTCCACGAATAAAAAATATTTGTCGATTGAAAAATCAGCCCAAAGAATAATTTGGTGTTCTAGGTTATGTTTGAAAATTTTAATTTTATTCAGTGTGATATCAAACTGAATATCTATTTCTTTGTTAGCATCATCATAATTATGCCTAGCCTTTTCCCAACTATGTTGGGGTCGGCTTCCAGTCTAACCGGATGCAGCTGAGTACCAGTATTTTATATGGAGCGGCTGCCTATCTGACCTCCACAACCCAGTTAATAGGTATTGGGTAATACAACAACAGGACAACCAGTCTTACCAAGTTGGTTCGACCCCGTGGTAAGACTGGTTGTCAGACTTTTGGGCTTCTGAAGACCAGCACCCCAATTGCGTAACACACAATCAATCTCAATCTGAATCATTTTGAAGGATATTGCTAATCCATTGCTTCATATGTTCAAAAAATTAGTCATGGTGTCTGCTCAACAACGTAAATAACGCAATGAATGTTGTTGAACTGTCAAAATGAAACCGATACTGATTGATCGTGTGTTACGCAATTAGGGTGCAGTAACGACTGTCAAAGATCCACGAATGACAGCCGGGGCCAAAGGCTTAACGTGATTTCCGAGGCACGGAGGGGTCTCGGTATGAAAAGATAGTCATCCACGGACCAACCGCGGCAAGCGTAGCTTGACCTGATCAATCGACCCAGTCAAGCTACGTTTGCATACAGTTTAAATAATGTTCACACAATTTTTAGGGCACAATCGGCAAAAAACGAAACTACAAAATCAAAGACACCGTCGCTTGTATGTATATTTGGAAAAAATAATTTAGTTTCAAGCTTTTAGTTGTGGTACAAAAATTCGTATACCTACACTACTTACTATGTAAACAACATTTAATTAACTAGTTACTTAATTATGTAATTGTATAACCTAATTTTAATAAAGTGAGCCGCGCTGTGGTTTTACAAGAATCCTTGTTCTAAAGAAACTTAACAAATTGAAGGGGAAATGTAAAACCCACTCCGAAGTTTTCCTAAGAACTTATACATTAAATGGAGCGTTATTATGAGAGAAAATTTTAATTCTATCTTCATTCAAATCAGTCCAACTACTGGATGGTATACTGGATATATTATGGTTTCCATTACTTTTTTCCAAAACATAAAATAATAAATAGGACATGTCATGATCTGCTTACCCTACTTACAAGAACCAGAAATCAGTTGTTGTTTTCATTTATTTATGTATAGTTGCATGCTGCACTGGTTGACGATATCACGTCAACGCCACCTGCCGCTGAAAACCAGCGCTGGGGCTCTGTCTCGTATAGGGTCTTAGCATTATGCTGAGCGATGGCCGTTTTGCGTGAATGTGACGCATGTTTACCCCTAACCATTTATTTTTGTTTGTGTGTTTAAGTCCGTTTTTATGTGTCATGATTGCCGCAAATAAATGTATTTTCTTTTCTTTCTACTTCAAATTTTTCCCAATGACCATACTTCAGGGGTGTTAACTGCACAATTTCCGAAGTACGTGCTTTTCTAACGGCAGGGAAGAGGACATAAATCTTCATAATAGCGGAGACAACCCAGGGCTGCGAACTTTGTCCATCCTTTACCGGTAGGTATATCGTTACGAAATATATTAATTAGTGCAGTAATTAAGTGTTTTAGTGGAGAACTATGTGAGATATCAAATTGTAGATGGTTTGAGCTGGTTTAGATAGTTATTGATGTGGTCTGTTCTGTGAAGCTTTGGCGAGGAAGAACAGTTTGTAAGTCATCTCATTGTTATAGTTTGATAGTAAAACCTCCCTCGAAAGTGTAGACAGAGGTATGTACTCCCCAGTACTTCTACCTTTTGTTTGTTATTATAAAGTCGTGAGTAACAAGAGGCGAGTTCAAAACAATTAACATACCTAATAACGCTTCACCTAGCCTGAAGATCGAACATAAGACCAGACGGGCAATTCTCGTAATTTTAAGAACGTTCACAGTCTGATCTCAGTCTCATTTTTGACATTGACTGTCACTGAGATAAGATTGCGACTAGATTTGAACGTTTTTCATTACGGGAATTGGCCTTCTATTGTTGTCAATGTTATTGGGGCTTCCACGTTACTTCAGTGCACCAGGAATGTTTGCCGAAGCACATACTGATGGGTTCAATACCATCCTGCGAAAAAGGATGGCGTCCATGATGCGCAGAGTGCGTGGGAGCATCAACAGCATTCTGAAGGTCATCAGTGAGAAGCCATGTTGCGCCATAATGCCAAATTGGGTGCATGTACCCGGTGCATCAGATGAGCGCAAAAGAAATATGAATAAAAAAAAATGTATTACCTACATTTGTTACTTACTATTTATGGCTCAAGGTCTGAAGTAAAGTATTTTTTTAATTTTAGTTTTTAATGTTTTACCATCATTATCGTAGTATAATTTCAGTAGACACAGTGTAGAGACACGATTGAAACGGCATCATTTCATAGATTAACTCCTACATATCCAGATATTATTACTTATTGATTACAGCCTCAGGCCTGACCTTGACTGCTCCAGTTTCTAGAAACTCGCCCTTTAGTTCAATATCTATTATATTAACATTTCCTGTGGTTTCGTCTAAGTGATATTAGTTACTATAAACTATTCCGACGAACCTACGAAAATTCTCGAGGTTAAAAGGTTTTTAAGGAAAATCTGATTAGGTTGGTTTAAACGGATTTATATTATTCTATCTACATTTTACGGTTTTTTTTTTTTTTTTTTTTGTGGATGGGAAATCATCAAATGACCCCTCCCGCTCTGGGTGGAGCGGAAGGGAGTGTCAGACTTTTACTGACTAAAACCCACCCGTGTTCCGTCCTTAGCCCTTTCTGTTCCAGGGCAGCGGTTAACCTTTCGGAAAATCCCGCCGCCCCGGCAGGACATTTTACGGTTTACTGCATAAGAGTGCGAAGCCTGTTGCAGCGACATGTTTCTGTATAAATAATTTATTTTCTGTTAGTAGGTTTGTACAAACACTTTTACACGTCAATCATATTTTTTTTAAACATAGTATAGATCGCGTGCAATTTGTGAAATGCATTTCCAGAAACACAAAATCTTGTTGCCGCAAGTTTTTTGTGCAACATTCGCTTACCATAAAAGCATAAATACGGGCCAGTACTTTCAATAACCGAAGTTTGTACAAGTAATTGTTTGATATCAAGGCGATGACGCTTTAGATTGTTCGCGATCTTGTCATGCATTTTAAGGACAGGAGAGAGAATTCATAAAGTAACAAAGTGTAGTCGTGTAAGCTTGTTCATTGGTCTAAACTTTTCCCAACTATGTTTGGTTCGGCTTTTCATTCTAACCGGATGAAGCTGGATCCTAGTATGGTACACACATATACATATAGTACATGAACTGGCTGCCTGTCTGATTTCCACAATCCAGTTGTAATACGATACCCTTTACAAGTTTCAATATGAATACACCCTAAGAGTAAGAAAGGGCAGGAAACTCTAGGGGCACTCGTTTAAATAACATCTAAAACGGTTTGGAAAAAAATGCGCTTTTATAACAACCAAAAAAATATCAAGTAATTAAATTTACTTTGTGTTAGTTACGATACCTATGCAGCGTATCACTATTTTTATATCCAATCGTTTTATTAAAAAAATATGAAGCGCTTTGTTTAAATTATTTAAAAGGTGATAAGCTGCATAGATAGGTACCTACTTCTCTCGTCAACACACAAAAGTCAATTATATTATTTAAATATATAGTGCGTGATAAAAGCGTGATTTTTAGTTATTTTTAAACTCATTATTTTTACTTATTCATTTAGTTAATAAGTCTTAAGTCAACGAAGTTATGACTTGACCGGTTTACTAGTAGCCATTGAGGAGTTCCACTATCCACCTCCTAGCTCCATCATCAGTCCCTCAACACCAAGTGCAAAGTATTGGACTCATCAAAACCTTTCATGGTATACTGGTAGCCACTTAAGAGTTCCACTATCCACCTCCTGGCTCGATAGTAAGATCAGCTCCAAGATACCAAATTATAGTATTGTCATCCGAACTACATATACATACAATGTTTAATTTTGATACGAGAATTAGGAGTAGGTTAAAATTAACTTCCAAGATTTTACTACATAGTTTGTTAGTTACAATTGAAGCTGATGTTCCACAAGGAGATACGAGTAATCTTTATGTTTATCAGTTTCTGAACAAAAACAAACTTCATTTATTCTGCCTCGTATTCATAATAAAACGCCACATTAAATTGCATATAGTTATAGTATATTCGAAAGGTTTTATACATTTTTACTCATTTATCATGGACAAAAAATATTTGGATAATTTGAAAATTTTATGATAGTCAAAGTCGTAAATGTTAAATGTAAATATTCTTCTTGAGTTATTATGTACTAGAGTGAGTCCCTTAAGCCGCATTAACACAAGTAGCAACAAAAATGTCTTGCAACTTTCAGCCCTCGTACTCATGAGGGATTTTTTATCACGGACTGGAAATTCAACAGACTGCTTAGCGCCAAGAGTTGAAAGTCCAACAGCACAGTTTTAGACGCGCTGGGATGCGCCCTGTTGGATTTTCGACGCTCGACCCAACACCGAGAGTTTAAATTCAGTGCGCGAAAAAAAATCATCAAACGTTTTTTTACCGAACCTGGGCTTATTGTTAATTTTGTATGAAACTATGAACATGTTGACGTGTGATCCCAACTTTTGACTGTAAAATATCGTGCCGACCATCGCCGTGGAGGGCCTTTCTCTTGTCAGAAGGTAATTCCGTATTACTAATTAGTGTTTTCAGTTGAGTTCTTCGAAACCGCGGCATGGATATTATCAGTCATCATTGATCGGTTTGCGCTGAAAATAAAATAATTTTAGTGTTCATCGGATAAGTTATTCAGGTATCGTGCTGGCTACTTCCACAGAATAATTAACCGTTTGGAAACACTGAACTTTTCCTGACAGTGGTATAATATTAATGGCCATTGATTTCTCTTTTTAGATTTTTTTTTAAAGATTAATCCGTTGAGGGAGACTGGTATCTGCAGTAGGAAAACCTGTCACACAGATTACCCCCTCAATGACAATGTGAGTGTGTATTTGTATGTCAAAGGTTAGCATGTACCTTACGAAGTTCTTTATCACACGTGATACTCTGCACACTAAGCTAATGAGAGCTAGAGCGAAATAAGTGTAACATGTTGACTGACGCGACACTTTTGTTACGTAACAAAAGCGAAAGAAACTTCGTTCCAACCGGTCGCCCCGCGATGTTTTTGTTTTATTATTTTCCTTTCTGCAAAGAATTAAGAAAGA
Organism: Apamea crenata; assembly: GCA_949629185.1. Taxonomy (NCBI): domain Eukaryota; kingdom Metazoa; phylum Arthropoda; class Insecta; order Lepidoptera; family Noctuidae; genus Apamea; species Apamea crenata. The sequence continues at coordinate 15,069,808 of OX451367.1, forward strand.
AGGACGTTTGAATGATGTCATTTGTAGTACAGCTGTGAACAGATAGTCAAATTCCGAACACTGACGGAACATGATTTCCGAAAACACAACACTCTTGGCGGTACTGTGTCGCGGTTTAAAACAAACAGACACCGTTGTCTGTTTGTTTTAAACCGAGTTCAAAAAAGGAAGAGGTTCTCAATTCGGTTGAAACTACATTTTTAATTTACCGAAAGTTTCCAGGGTCATCTTTTATGTGCCAGAGTCTACACCTTTCAAAATTAATTCTCTGAATTATGGTGAGAAACTGAAAACTTCATGAAAATCTATTGCGCAGATAGGATCACACACACAGACATGAAAAGCGACTTTGTTTTGTATGTTTTATTTTAAACGTGATTTTTCTCACTTCTAAAATTATTCTAATGCTACTTACGATTTTGAAATATAAAATGTTTACTGTATTAAATGTGGTTCCATATATCGGTAAATCGATCTGCTTCATAGATACTTTATAAAATGCCTAATCAAAATAATCGAATTCATCCGGTCCGGGTGTACTTGGTGGCCTGAAAAATAAAAATATGTAAGTAAATAAGTATCAATTTTAGTTGAAGGTCAGTAGGAAAAGTAGTGCAAAAACTAATAGTAAATAATGCTTTATACATATTTTAAACTATTGTTTTGTATTTTGTAAATTATTTAAACGAACTTTATCAAAAAAGATAATTATATAAATGTTTATAACATACGGTTTCAATATGTAAGGTTTCAGTTGTTTAATTACTTGTTACAGTATTATCAAGGTGAAAGCGGTGAGGTTCAATATTTCTTATCGACACTGAACTGTAATTTTTTTACAGTTCAGTGGCGATTGTATGTTGATCAATATATGACTGGTAACGTAACAAATATGTGTTTTACAGAATTAAAATCGATTTAATCATTAGTAAGTACCTTCAACTCCAAGTTACCCCTTGAATAACTTACTTAACTTAGAAGTGTGTACTTTGCCTTGGTGGAGTCCAGGCTAAGATACAGCATCGAGTTTTGGGGCAATAGCTACAAGTACAACATACAAATGGCATTCGTGATTCAGACAAGAGCTCTAAGGACTATGCTCCGCATGAAACAGACGGAATCATCTAAAAACCATTTTATAAGACTAAAAATCTTGACAGTGCCATGCCTTTACATTTCAGTGTTGCTAACCAGTTTAGTTAGAAAATTGCACAAAATTGAGACTGATGAGCAGAGACACGTAGGCTAGCACACGTAGGAAAGATTTGCCCAACACTATTCAACCGAAATTAAAAGTTGTCAAAGGTATCAGTCTGTAATTTTATACAACAAGTTGCCTATAGAATTCAAAACTATATACGGTGTTAACTTATTTAAAAAAGGCTATTACAGTATCAATGAATTCCTAGATGACATATGACACTGTAACTTATGATTGATTTTATTACTTTGACATTTATTATTTATGATCTATTGTAGCTGAATTTTTAATTGACCGTTACTGTTTTTATTTACTTTTCTAAATGTATTTAATGAATTTTATTTTAATTGCAATTGTATATCTGTTATTTTTTAATTTTTCAAGACAACGTACCTATATTGTTATGAAATAAATTACTTCTGACTTATGATTTAACTATTTCATGAAATCGTCAGATGATATTTGGGGCAAATTCAAACAACCTTATGTTCGTAAGACTCTCGCGCAGCCCAAACCACAGATACCTAGGTCTAAAGATAAACCTTGTTTTGTATTTAGTCCGCAAATGGAACTGGCAACTATGTCGTTTCCAATTAATAGTTGAATACTAAAACGTTATTAAAAAATTAAAAAAATGTAATTAATTAAAGACACAAATTACTCACATACATGACTGTCCATTAGGAAACCTGGGCATGCTATTCGGACAGGCACGTCCAAACTGCGGAGCAGCCGAACAGAGTGTGCTCAGTGTAGCCAACACAACGAACAATATAAATAAGATCTTCATGTTACGTGTTCACTTGTGCGCTGCTGACAGATGAATAACGTGTACGTGAGTAACGTCGCTCATTTTAGTTAATATAATATGCTCTGATATGCAACATTGTTTGTCAATAGGTTGTTATAGATCACGCTCACAAAAAACTAAAAAATAAGGAAAATCAATGGGCAAAGTGTGATGGACCGCACGCAAGGAATGGTTCCGTAGTCAGTATCAATATATGCTTACCTAGCTTTATACACTGACGAGCAATATAAAAAAGCCACTAACTTATCTTGAAATATATTCGAAACCACGCAAGATAGCCTTAGAAGTGCAAAACAACATTTAAATGTGTTTAATAACGCATTCAAAATACATCATAAAAGAACAAAAAAAAAAGGAAAAAACAAAATTAGGCCTTTGGAAAAAAAAAATTATAAACTTGGTTTACGAAATGGAAACTCTTTTCCTTCAATCAAAAATCAATTCAGCCTATTGCAGTCCACTGCTGGACATAGGCCTCTCCCAGATAACTTAATTAGGCAACTTAATTCTCTTTCACTTACTCGTAGGCTCTCAATACGGCTTCTACACGATTTGGCGTGCTGAGTACCAGATTCCTCAGTATATCATAGTTCTTCTGTCCATATCTTCTCTTATCTTAGATTTCTCAGTATATACTAAGGAATATCCTTCCTTTCTTCAATAAGTGCATTTTTTCAGGGCATGAAGTGATTTATGTTAGACCGGAGATGGCTTTCAGCCCAACACGTCACACGTGTGTGTGAAAATAATGAAACTTGACAATTTTTTAAAAACATTTTTTTATCCATGACTTCGAACAGACCAGTATGTAATAAGGTTTTAATGTGCAATGTTCCTACTACCTATTGAAAGTTAAATATTTTAATTACGCAGTAATTATTATTTGTTTAAGTAATTTTGATCGTAGTTTCTATGAACTTTTCAGGAGTCCCAGTAACATGTCAGTTGGTCGACATATGTATCTTACTCTATAATTAAATTAGCTTTCATAACTGTGCGTTATTTCATTTGAGCCTTACCTACTGAGACAGACCAGGAAATACACAGAGTTTGTTTTTTAAAGCAATAATTTTACTTTTGTAAAAATTGCTGAGATCTACGCGCGACTGCAGGAAAGGAATTGATTATAAAGTGGTTCTTACCTTATAACAAAATTGTATTCTTACGGAACCCAAAATAGTGGCGCGTCAATCTCTCTATCAGTTGGAAAAACCAAAGTAAAGAATAGTATCGCAAGGTTCATGACATATGATAACCCTGTGACTTGTTTAATTCGGACAGCCCCGTGAATCTTAGGAAGAATTTAATAAGAGCGTACCTAAAAAATCAATATAAAATATCTCACGACCTACAATCTATCCTGTAGCCATCATCATCTAGCTCCGACGGGATCTCATGGCGACATGGAGAGTGCGACTGTCGCAACCCAGTGCTGGGCATGCCACAATTGCGGTGATAAGTCCCCTCTTTGAGGATTGAATGGAGAGGCGCCACGACGCCCTCACCTTTCGCCTAACGCAGGTCCTCACCGGACACGGTTGTTTCGGGAGGTTTCTGTTCCGGATAAGGCGGGAGGAATCGCACGGGAGAGCGGGAGAAGTTATTTTATGATTTCCCAACCAAAAAAATAATCATCATCATTTGCCTAGTAGATATTTTCCTATGTCATATGTATATATGTGCACATGGCGCTACATCAAGCTATACATTTCCAGTTTTACATCCCTTTACCCACCACTGGGCCAGAATCAATCGGCGCCGGCGGGAAAACCAATTAATAACTTGTACGTCCACCCTGAACAGACGTCACGTAAGGCCGCAAAGTAGTCAAGGGTGTGACGGTACATGAAAATGTATGATAAGTTAAAGGAACCTACAGAGACCTACCAGCCTAACAGTCCCTACGACCCTAAGCCCTATAAGCCCTACAGCCCTAACCTACCATATACCTAGTACGTGATAAATAAATGTATAAATAAGTTCAGGATGTCTGCACCATGCGACCTAAGGTTACAGACGGATTGTAGACAGGATTTCCAGGTTCGGGAAAGGGTAGACTCACTGCCAGCCCCGCAGACTCACGAGACTGATCAGAGATGGCTAAAGGTGTCTTGGCCACAGTGAGGGGTAATGAGACAAGAATATAAAATTCAAATCTGATTTATTTACAATATGTTACTGCTTATATACTACTTTTTCTTAACACACACTATTGTACAAAATCTTTGTGTCCTATGCGTGTAAGATGCAACCAAATCATTATTTTAACTGGGCCGCGCGTGAGCCAGGCGGAGTGCTGAGTCAATGTCCAAAGGTAACATTGAACAAACTGATTTTGATAACAAAATGTCATGCTATAATTTAAAATTAATTTAAATTTGGAATTCTAAATACAGGGATGGGCAAATAGGAGGTATACACTTTATTTTTAAAATTTGATTCGATGAAATATAAAAATTATCAAGTATTTTTATTTAAGTATAGATTTAGGGCCAGCAATTCAGTATGGAAAATAATCTCAGACAAATGTCCACCTCTAGCAGCAAGGCAGATGTGAACCCTTTGCACTGCGTTTTTCATGACATTTTCACACATTTCATTGGGCTGTTAGCAGACACGTCCCTTTAGATAGCCGCACAAAAAAAAGTCAGGAGCTGTTAAATCCGGGAATCTTGGTGGCCAATCAATATCTCTGTTTTTCGAAATGAATCGACCTGGAAACGTTCTTTTCAATGTCTCGATTGTGGCTCATGCCGTATGACATGTCCCCCCGTCCTGTTCAACCACATGTTTCTTCAACCCAACTGATTCACTTGATGTAAGAAAACTGCTTTATCTGTTACAGTGCCATTTTTGTTTTTTTGGGTGGGAAATCATCAAATGACCTCTCCCGCTCTGGGCTGAGCGGAAGGGCGTGTCAGACTTTTACTGACTAAAACCCACCCGTGATCCTTCAGTTGCCTGTACCAGGGGCCACGGTATCTCTTTGGAACAACCCGCGGCCCTGGCAGGCATCGGCCCTAGCGGATCCTGTCAGTTCTGGCTGACATCTCTTTGAGGCGCGCGTGGAACACAACGCGCCGTCGACCCGGGCCTGGTCCTTACTGGGCGGCGCGCTGCCCATTGCTCGCCACCCGCAAGCCCGCGCCTACGGTGGCCGGGAGTCGGCTGTTGACTCCCGTCCAGGGTGGCTCCTGCGGTGGCTAGGGGCATGAGGGCGCAGTGATTGCCTCTCCCTCACGTGTTCCGTCTCCTCCTTCGCGAGCATTATTGCTTCGCAGAAGGAGGTGACGGCCTCCCATACAATCTCACTCCGTACCATGGCCTGGACTAGCGCCGCCGTCGATCGCCGCCACGAGGATGCGGCGGTGCTCCGCCCAAGCTGGGCAGACCTGCACCGTATGCTCCACCGTGTCCTCCGGGCGATCCACTTTTGAATTGTCAAAATTAAATAGTCGGTCAGTTACTCAGAAAGTTGAAGCTAGATGGGCAGCGCAATACATCATTGGGTTGAGTAGAATGTTTTAATAATTAAAACACTTTGTTCAGTCGTAAAGCGCTCCATAACAAATGTGCCGTATCTACACAAAATAATTTTCACGAAACAACTGTCATATTTGCCGCCAAAAAAAAAGTTGTATACCACCAAGTTGCCCACCCTGTAGAATCAAAGATATCGATCTTCACAATAGGTATTTTTGGATTTTTCCTTTACTTGTGCTGTGAGAACTTGCTTCTTGCCGAATTTCATGATTCTAGGTAAACGGGAAGTACCCCTTAGGGTAGTACCCTATAAGTTTTGATTTATTTAAGATTGTCAAAATGTGTCGCTAAATAGCTGTTTTTTTTATTGCATTGACTTAGAAGCTTAATTTTTTTAGAGCTCTAACTAGAATAAAATGTACACTCTACACTGAGAAAACTTTATTATTTAGTTAATTATTTATGTACAGTCACCAAAAGAGATAAGAAATCAGGTCGTAGGATTTGATAAATGAACTATTTGTTTTCTATTATTAATATTAAATTTCATTCGAAAACATCCATCAGTTTCTTACTAAGCTTCAACTATATCCGACTACCCTGGTTACTTATATCTCCTTTGGTGACCGTACACAGAGTAAAATTATTATTATTATCTACGTTTTTAAATAAAAAAACAGTGTGTGCCATGAACTTATTGCACCTACATACAATGTTATTTACTCGTACATTGCACAAAAATTAAGTAAAAGAGAAAATTATTGGACGCACGGATGCACTCACATCAACTGATTAAATTATATGAGCTCATTTCCTTGCATAAAAGGAACTTGAAAAAATCCAATAAACTTGGCCAAGAAAAGCGTATTTCAAGGAAACGGGAAGCTTGCGATATTTTAGCAACTTGCCGTTAGAAGAACTCTGGGGTTAATCATAGTTAATATAAAGACCCTGACCTGACACCAAATCAAACGAAGCACTGCAATGGAGCAAACACGCACACTTACACACACACACCTACACGCAGGGTGTGTTTGTTTTGTCTGGATGTTCGGAAAATCTAGCAAACCGAGGTCTTAAATACACATTGTCTGGAAAAGCTACCTAACCGAGGTCTTTTGTGTTAAAGTTAACACATAGGTACTCGGATAATACAGCAAACGTGAAATGAGTGTAAAGAACCTGTTTATGAGGCGAGAGTGGCACCATCTGGTGGATACACAATGTTTGTGTATGGTTCTTGATCAAACCGAGGTTCAGACAACTTTTTCGTAATAAGTATATATAAATACTCAAAATCGCTTGCAGAATGATTGAATTGCTTGCAATGATGAATCATTGGTCAAGTCAAACCGAGGACCCTCGAAAAGGTCCTCGCTTTGAAAAGGTACTCGGTCGTGTCTTGTGTATTCATACGCACGTCCTCGGATGGTACTTAAAACAAACACACACACACCAGACACACACACCACACACACATCACACATGCACACCACACAAACATCACACTTACACACGTTGGCATGGTATGTATATGTACGGTATGGTACCTGAAATCACCTCTCTAGTCTTCACTCTATAATTCGTACTCCGAGCCCCAAGATACAGAATAACTGTCTCATTTGGGGCTCACTCGCAAATACTATATTGTAACCTAGCAGTAGGTAATATTTTATGCCACTCATGTCGCCTTAACTTGCTGTTAGCCAGTGAACCTGCTTACTGTATTACCTGGACAATAAATATTTCCCCATTTTTTTTTATTATGGTATTGAACATTTTTATATGGAGCCTGGCATACCTATCGATTTATATAGAAAGAAAAGGAAAGAAAATACATTTTATTTAGCACATACTAAAAGACACACAATACACCAGATACATCATAGGTACCTACATCAGGTATAAACAAATAAAAATTCAAATAAAAAGTGTAAAGTCCGTTGTAAGAAATTGGCAGGAGAGTTTGCCTCACGGCTGTGCCAAAAAGGCCCAGTTCAGCAAAATATGCCAGAAAACTAGTGCCTGACGCTGGTTTTCAACTGAACCTGATGTGTGAGGTGACGGATGTAAATCCGTTTTATACCAGCATGACGTGTGTATATGCTTACATAAATAAATAAAATTTGTGTCAGACAAAAACAGTAACGAACTTAGGCTTCATGCGTGGCCGCCATTTTGAAAAAAAAATGTCGGACAAGCAGTTGCCACCGAACTTCAAAGCCCTTTGCTGCTTGGCTATAAAAAAAATAATTAGTCAATCTGGTTTTTAATTATGGCATAGACTCGTTTTCACTAACACGACACCCAAATTAATGCTTAAATAAAACCGCGCTATTAGATTTACAACTCTCGGCGTTTAGCCAAGCGTTGACAACCAACAGCGCGCCGTTATTATGATACTGATAAAAATTACGATATAGCTTTTTTTTATGTGTGTGTATCACAGATCTATATCTGTGGTAACCATGTATTTCAAAATATCGTGACCTTAGTTACCCTAGAAACACAACAACAACAACTCCGTGAAATAATTATTAATAATTACACAACTTAATTACTTAGCTGTTGACAATCCGGAACAAACACACGATATCTTTATTACGCACTTACTGTGAGCCTTTGTCACTTAATTATGGTAATTCTATTAACTATTCACTAACAAGGCTTCACGTTCAGTACGACGTAGAGTACGGGACAACTTAATAGTTCCATTCGTTGGACTAAAGGTCGCTGCATACTGGACACGTTAGGACGTGGACGGGAGGGAGACGGAACATGGTTACTGATACTGTTAGCCTGCATCATATCACAGCTGGGCAAAGGCCTCTCCCCATGACTTCCAGCACTTTCGATCCAGGGCTAAAGTAGTCCAATGGTGTACATGGTGTTTAATGAAAACACGTATGGGTTTTAAAAGGTTCCCGAAGACCGATTCCGGTAGAGTTAATCAGTTCAATTAATTAATTTATTAAAATTTTTGCACAAGTAAAAAAATACTGTACAAAGGCGGACTTAATGCCTGAGGCATTTTCTCCCTGTCAAACTAACGGTGATGCAGAGACAAAACATGTCCCGACGGGATAAATAGCACGGAAATTACTTTACTTTTACGGAATTATACATCATCATTTCAGCCGAAAGACGTCCACTGCTGTACATAGGCCTCCCCGAAGCACCTCCACTTCAACCGGTTCTGTGCTTCGCGCATCCAACGGATTCCTGCGGCCTTCACAGGGTCGTAGATAGATACATTCATACATATAAACAAAATGAACTGTCAATGCGATTTCCATGAAATCTTAATAGAAATTGTGTACTAGAGTCGCTTCGCGCTGTCGCCTCGCGCCTGCCTGCGGGAGCTTTAATGCATAGGTACGCACTGTGACAGCGACGCGAAACTAATGTACTAGTGTGGAGTATAAAAAAAAAACGGGTTGCACTCCGGGAGTTACGGCAGAAGTGAAAACATGAATATTAACGTTGTGCATTTTTGATATTTTGGAATGCGGTCTACTCTCCCTCCGTCTTACGAATTTTCGATCAGGTCACGTGTCCTGACGTGAATTTAACATTTTTTACCCATCACAAAAAACTCTTCGTCCGGCTTACGAATTTTCGACCAGGTCACGTGTCCTGACGCGAGCTCCGTCTTACGAATTTTCGATCAGGTCACGTGTCCTGACGCGAGTTTAACATTTTTTACCCATCACAAAAAAGTGCACAACGCCGCTAAAGAAGTTTTTACTTCAAAAAGATGGACTGGACTGCGACTTGAGCAACTGTGTGTACGCAACGGAACTACGAACGGGACTTCGCGCGTGTGGCGGGAGAATCTAAACGTCGTCGTCTCCGACTATATCTTTCCCGTTCCTTGGGTGCGAGAGCAGTGGGGCCCAGTGGTTACGGCCCCAACTTACGAGTAGGTCTCAAGTGAAGGGAAACATCGTAAGAAAACCAGCATGTTCTTGAACCAAAAATTCGAAGACATGTGGCATCTATCACCGGGCCCGCGTGGTGGATTACGGCCCATTCCCTCTCACCGAGAGATTATGCTTGGGTGTCACGTCACCGTCCTGTCCGTGCACACGTGACGTATGCACTTTCGTCCCGTTCTGGCCGGTTTAAAACACCTTTTGTATGCAGTAACTCAGCAGTTATTATGATTTCTTCCATATTTGCCCTACACAAAAAATCCTTGTTCGCTCCACATTTATTCCTTACTAGCTTCAGTCCGCGACTTCGCTCGTTTCTTGTTCCTCCGACCCACCAGCACCTCAATTACGTAACACACTTTCTTCCGCAATCCAAAGGATTTTCAAAGAAATTGGCAATCCAATCATACTAATATATTATTATAAAGGCGAAAGTTTGTTTGTTACTTCTTCACGCTCAAACTGCTGGACCAATTTTGATGAAATTTGGCACACAGATAGCAGCAGATAACCAGGATTAACACATACTTTTAATCCCGATATTCCCACGGGATCGAAACTTACACGGGTGAAACCGCGGGCCGCAGCTAGTGCTTTCATATATTTGAAAATTTCGTCTGCTCGCCAACATGAATAACTCAATCGTAATTTCAAATTTTAAAAATGAAAGGCATTACAATTTTAATTGTGTTACGCCACATCCGCTGGTAATCTGTCCACCTTTTGGGATTATAGGTCGCAATAGTCAGCATGTCTTTGGAATTTTGCCAATGAAACCTTTTAATTATGTCGCAGCAAATGGTTTTCCCGTCCTTGACCGAATGCACAAGTGACCCCCGGGAGATGGCCATTTAAATTATAAAACGAAGTTAATAAACGTAATGGGTCCCACCCACAGATGACTCATACTCACCACGGCTTATTTAATGGCTGTATGGTGTGGCTCTTTCCGTTATACAGTGGAAATGTTAACAATTAATTAAATGATGAAGGCCAGGGCACATTGCGCGGATGAGTGGTTGCTGAACCTTTGCGACGAAACATGGGTAAACTACATTCATCCCGCTTAATCACTTAACCGCTCACCGAAGCTCTTTAACCTGTATGTTAATGCGCTTATAGAGAGGCTCAGCAGCACGCATGTCGGTTGCCATATTGGAGGTGTGTGCCTGAACAATATCAGTTACGCTGATGATATGGTGCTGCTGAACGCCTCTGTCTGTGGTGTGTCAAGGCTGATTGGCATTTGTGAAAAGTATGCTGAAGAACATGGTGAACAACACAAATAAGAGTGAGTGCATGTTCTTTCGGGCCAGGGGGGGGGGGTGTCCTGGTTACTTGCCGGCAATTAAGCTCAACGGATGCCGACTTAATAGAGTTGATACGCTTAAGTATCTAGGACATTTTATTAACCTCTGACCTGAAAGACAATGCTGATATTGAAAGGGAACGTAGGGCGCTGTCTGTTCGTGCGAATATGATTGCCCGCAGATTTGCTCGGTGTTCGAGGGGCGTCAAAATAGCACTATTCAGGGCATTTTGTACGTCCTTTTATACTGGCAGTCTGTGGATGGATTGCACGCAGAAACAGTACTGTGCTCTACGCGTCCAATACAACAACGCGTTTAGGGTACTCTTGGGGCTGCCTCGCTTCTGTAGCGCGTCGGGGATGTTTGCCGAGGCGCGTGTGGATTGTTTCCACACAATCATGCGCAAGCGGTGCACATCCCTGCTGCGTAGGGTGCGGAGCAGCGGCAACAATATCCTGAGCGCTTTTGCGGAACGTTTCGACTGTCAGTACGTGAACCACTGTTGTATGGTTCACGTACTGACTAATGTTAAGATATTATTTTGATTATGTTTTAAATATTTTTTGACATTTTATGATTTTATTATTTGAATTTTATTTTGAGAAGTTGAATGATTTTTGGTATTAACTAACATAATTTTAAGATCTTTGTTACTAACAACTATGGACATGTAATATTTAGTCTGCAATAAATGGAATTATTATTATTATTATTAATATCTCAATATCCAATACGGTTCTATTCGATTATCTACTGTAATAAGTGTGGAGTGATACGCTAGACTTGGTAGACACAACTTTGAGAAAGAATCCGGCTGAAGGATCCGGTTGGATTGGGCAGCGTCTAGAAAACTTCGTCAAGTCTTCTCGTCACCTCGGAGTCTCTCTGAAAGATAAAATCCGAAATGAAATTATCTGGAAAACAACCGGAATTACCGACACAGCTTGCAAAAAAAAAAAACAAAAAAAAAACTTTTAATTAACACATAATGGTACTTTTAACCCCGGTAGTACGCTCCCGACAAGATCGAGGGCGAAGCCGCGGGCAAAACCTAGTATAATATAATATTTTTACCTTTGCTGGGGCTCGGAAATAAGACGAAGACGTACCTATACAATTTAAAAAAGGGGATGAACAACCAGGGAATGCCATTTTCAACCCTGTTTCAATAAAAAAAACGTTTAATATTTTTAGTTTAATGAAGTTGTTAATACCAAAAGAAACAAGTAACAAGGGCATTTACTATCATTTATAATCTTAATAGTCATCGTTTTACAACGTTTTTCGTTTATCGTCAATCTTTAAACTTAATAATTGTGAAATGGCGTGAATAGGACTCGATTAAGGTAATGGAGTAGCGATGTGGAATCAATACCATTTAAATGGAAAATTGCGAATGATAAGCAAAGTAGAGGGAGTATTCATAAAAGGTGGAGACGACAACACAATTAAAACTTCGTATACCTATCTAATGACGTTCCCAGTCTACATAGGAAAATTTACACCTTTGTGTACCTAAATTATTTCATCACCACTGCTCTCAAAACGGTGAAGGAAAACATCGTGAGGAAACCAGCATGTCCTAGAACTTAAAATTCGAAGACATGTGACATCTACCAACCCGCAATGGGACCGCTGGTGGATTACAGCCCGCTCCCTCTTGAAGAGAGGAGGCTTGTGTCCCAGCAGTGGGAACATTATGGGCTGATTATGATGATACGAAAATTTAACCAAATATATCAAATAGTTTAGTCACTTATAGCTAGTCAAAGATTGGCAAACTCCATAGCCAGCTATCATTATTAGGTACACACATCAAAAGTGTCTAGGGATAAAGGTATTTTTTGTTTAAATATTTGAAAATATCACGTTTTTCGTTCGAAGTTAGAATTTATTTGATAGTTTCAAGATAATCTTATGCGTTAGTAACGTCAGTGTTTTCATTTACTGTCGTACTTGCTTCCTCCCGCGACTTTGTTCAATTGGAAGTGGTAATATTTTTATATAACGCCGTCGGCCCCTGACCGACCGCGTCGCATCGCAACGCCCTCCCACACTGTGACTGCGTTTTCGCTTAACGTTCTTTCCGGCTTTTCTCTTTTTGCTCGACTTCTATGGGTCATAGAGTAATGATAAATAGCCTATAATCTTCCTCAAGAAATGGGTTATCCAAAGGAAAAAACTTTTTTTTAAATCCGACCTATCCAATTCGTTTTTTCCAGAGCTTAGCGCGTTCAAACAAAAAAGAAACGAACTCTTCAGTTTCATTATTATAGTACTAGCTTTTGCCCGCGACTTCATCCGTGTGAAGCAACTTTCTTATATTTTTTTTCCGTAAGAACCATCCTCGTACTGCAAGGAATATTCTAAAAAAAGAATTAGCGAAATCGGTTCAGCTGTTCTCGAGATTTGCGCTTAGCAACACATTCAGCGATTCATTTTTATATTATATAGATGTAGATAGATTGTCGTCTCCACATTGTATAAAACAAAAAAACAAAACAATAATCACTTAACAAATGGTGACGAACTGGCATGCAGGTGCATCCACCTCTCCAACATCACCGAGTCCCTCGGACAATACGCTCAGGATTAATAATATATTTGGTTTTATCCCTCAACACCATGTCATGATGTTTGTTTTTTATAATAATAATAAGGCTTGGCAGATGATAAAATATACATATGTTATGGTAAACATGTATTAAAAGTTTGTAACCTATTTATTTTTAATTAATAATGTTATCTTTTTAATATATTCTGATTATTGTTGACTCCTCTCAAACAGAGTAGGTACCTACCGTTTTATCGCTTCACCACTCTTGGTTGACTGGATGAGAAGGCCTAAGGCATTAAATCCGCCTTTGTGCCTTATGTGTGCGTGAATTTTCAATAAATAAATAAATAATGTTGGCGTCACATTGAAAGGAAATAACACATTGTTTCTATAAAGGATACGACAGGTGGACGAATTGGACTAACGAAATTATAATGTACCTTGGGTAAATTATACGGAACTTTTTAAAAGTGCGGCTGCGGCAGATACAAGTAGCTAAAAGAAGCTAATTTGTTGGTATGTTTAAAAAAAACCGGCCAAGTGCGAGTCGGACTCGCGCACGAAGGGTTCCGTACCATTATCTATAAAAATCACGTCTGTTGTATGGGTATATGGGTATATGGTTGTATGGGTATGTTGTATTGTCCTTAAATATTTATTTTATTTTAATTTTGCTATTTATTATTAAAGGAAAAAATACAAATGAGTATTTTGTGAATATTTCAAGTGCCTACCTCTTGCCATTATTGATATCGAGCACAAAATCGCGTTTGTTGTATGGGAGCCCCCCTTAAATATATATTTTATTTTGTTTTTAGTATTTGTTGCTATAGCAGCAACAGAAATACATCATTTGTGAAAATTTCAACTGTCTAGCTATCGCGGTTCTTGAGATACAGCCTGGTGACAGACAGACGGATAGACAGACGGACAGACGGACGGACAGACAGCGAAGTCTTAGTAATAGGGTCCCGTTTTTACCCTTTGGGTACGGAACCCTAAAAATTAAGAAGTAGAACTAATATTAGGTACTTAAATAATACGCAAACAGTGGTGGCTCAGTGGTAACCGTCGCAACGCAACTTACGAGTTCCCTGACAGGCGCTTTGCTGTGAAGGAAAACATCGTGAAGAAACGTCTGTCATCATCATCATCTGCCTAGCCTTTTCCCAACTATGTTGGGGTCGGCTTCCAGTCTAACCGGATGCAGCTGAATACCAGTATTTTACATGAAGCGACTGCCTATCTGACCTCCACAACCCAGTTACTGGGTAATACGATACCCCTTGGTAAGACTGGTTGTCAGACTTTCGGGCTACTGACGACCCGTAACGACTGTCAAAGATCCACGAATGACAGCCGGGACCAACGGCTTAACGTGCTTTCCGAGGCACGGAGGGGACTTGGTATGTGAAAATGAAGAAAAGTCTGTGAAGAATGAAAAAGAAATGTCTTAGAACCAAAACCTCGAAAACATGTGACATCTACCAACCCGCACTGGGCCCGAGTGGTAGATTATAGCCCACTCCCTCTCATAGAGAGGAGGCCTGTGTCCCAGCAGTGGGAACATTATAGGCTGATTATGCTACTTAAATATTAAAAAAAAAATCATAGTTTGTTATGTATCAACTGGAATTACCATCATGAACCCATAATTAATAATATAATAATAATATCCCTGGATATTTCACACAGCACCATTTGTCCCAAGCTAAGCAACCTAATGCTTGTGTTATGGTAACAAGATAGCTGATAAACTACTTATATACAATTTTTTTTTTTTTGTAAATACATACATATTATAGATAGAAAAACAACCAGACTCGGAACAAATACATGTAGGTCATACAAATATTTGTTCCGTGCGGGAATCGAACCCGTGACACGAAGCGCAGCAGTCAATCGCTTAACCACTGCGCCAACCGTGCCGTCAAAAATTACTCAGCATTATTTATATTACATAATTACTCAGCAGCTAAATGAGCTTTTTTCTCAATACCAAAAACAGATTACAATAAAAGATAAGCCCGAAAGTCTGACAACCAGTCTTACCAAGGGGTATCGTATTACCCAGTAACTGGGTTGTGGAGGTCAGATAGGTAGTCGCTCCATGTAAAATACTGGTATTCAGCTGCATTCAGTAAAACTGCAAGCCGACCCCAAAATAGTTGGGAAAAGGCTAGGTAGATGATGATTAGAGACAGCTTAAGTGCTGTACGTTTTTAGGTAACTGTTCAGAATGCAAATAAATAAATATCAAGAGCAATAATCATCACGCCTGTAAGCCTGAAGGGTTGGACAGAGGTGTACCTTTTTGTACACACCCACATTTCGCCAGTTATGTTTTAGTCGAGTAAGTTATAGCTGGGGTCGAACCCAGTGCCATCAACCGTGCACAAGTCCTAGACTACTGGTTCGTATCAATAACATTTTGCCCTACCTCGGAATCGAAACCAGGACCTCATGATCAGCATTTGCGCTTGCAACCACTAGATCAACGAGGCTAGGAGGAAAAATATATCCTTATTAGGTGCGCCCGCGGTTCACCCGCATAAGTTTCGGTTCTGTAAGAATATCGGGATAAACAGTATCTTACGTGTTAACCCTGGTTATAAACTATCTGTGTGCCAAATTTCATCCAAATCCGTTCAGTTGTTTTGGCTTGAAAGAGTAACAAACATCCATTCATCCATACAAACTTTCGCGTTTATAATATTAGTAGGATATGTACCGGTCGTGGCCGGGCGTAGAATCGTCCCGTATATCAACGGGACACCTGCGGACATCACAATAAGATACCTTCGTCTATCGTGACACCTTCTCGTGACGTCACGCGTTATTTGGCAACTTTTGGTACGAAAATATTTTTACCTGGCATAACACGTGAAGGGAACTTTTATTGAAAATTTTTGCTACCAGGTTGTGTAAGCTGATTGGTGATAGCAGCATATGATGCATTATGCTCAATGCTCTTCTGAAATCAACCATCAACACCTGAGTGTGACTTGTTTGCCAGGAGTTGGATAGATTTGTATCGTGAATATTTAAGATTTACAGCCATCTGCTACAGTTTGGCAATTCGTTTTTGAAGTTACAGTCTGAGGAGGTGCTGGTGAGCGATAAAACTGTAAGGAGGAGACTGCACAAAGTCAACTTTCATGCTTGTAGACCACTTCGGATTCCAGCATGACCGAGGTAAAAGCGACGATTACAACGGCCAAATGAACATTTGGCTGGGAGCGATCGCAAATGGAGTAGAATGTTATTCTCTGATGAGTCCCAGTTAGATATTTATTTAATTTCCTATTAGAGTATAAAATACCGCGCATTTTGATGTATGTTATAAGATTTTCTAAGTAATTTCTGTTCAATACATGAATAACTAAAATATCCCTAGATTGTGTTGATGTGTGTATGAACGATATTCGCCTTTCACGACATCTTTCAAAAAACACATTAAACCATTTTTTTCTTCTGTTTATTTCATATTGACAATGTTTTACGTGGTTCATTATTATTTATTCATACTAAAAGGTAAGTTACGAGTACATAAAACTATAAAGTGAACAAATTGGGTTCGCAACCTGTTGTGTGTCACAATTTTAAACCCAAGTTCACCAAGCACGTAGGCTCTGCTTGGAACCTTGCCAATGCCATAAAGAACAATATTTAATTCTATAAAGTGGGACATTTCGGCTACTTTACGTCTTCGTCGTTTTCTCTTGGTTGTCGCTATAATTAAGGTTTATATTGCAGCAAAACAACTGCAAATTGCTATAACTTAAAAAAGTAGTTCAGTAATATACGCTCTACGATTTTTCGTAGCACACCGCTACGAGCGTGCTACGCAAGCTACGAAATACTTAAATTGATAAATTACTAGCTTCTGCCCAAGACTTCGTCCGCGTGTTTATTGTTCCTCCAACGCACCCCGTCGCATCGCATCGTCTGCTTCGTTCTCGCTTAGCGCTCTTTCTGACTTTTTTCTCTTTGCTCGGCTCCTAAGGGTCTTCACGTATCATTTTTATTTCCTCGAATACTATAGCCTTTCTCTAAAATTGGGCTATCAATTGCAAATGAGTTTTTTCAAATTCGACAGGTACTTTCAGAGATTAGCGCGTTGAAACAAACACACTCTTCACCTTACTTTAAATTAAAGTGTTTTTCTTTATTCCAATGGCATTTTGTGTGAGCGAGTGAAGACCTTTTGTTATCACTACGCATTTACCTGTATTTTGAGCGTGATCCTATTTTAGGTGACTCTTTTTAAAATGATTTTTTTTACTAGCCCAATTACCTGCGCATCGAACCCAAACACGGGTTAATGTATTCTTTAATCCTACTAATATTATAAACGTGAAAGTTTGTATGGATGGATGGATGTGTGTTACTCTTTCACGCAAAAACTACTGAACAGATTTGGATGAATTTTGGCACGCAGATGGTTTATAACCAGGATTAACATATAGGATACTTTTTATCCCGATATTCTTACAGGATCGAAACTTATGCGGATGAAACCACGGGGCACAGCTAGTAATCCATACTTTCGTAAATCAATTAATTCCTGCCCGCGACTTCGCCCGCGTGAAGTATCCTATGACACTCGACAATACCGACCAGCAGTCGGTGCGGGAAATATTATAGTGCACAAGTGCGTGCGCAGACACAGGTGCACTCTCTCTTCCCTCACTCTCATGGTCCGATGGGATGGCAATCCGACACGACCGAAGAGAGATGCATTCCGAGGCACGCGGGTATCACACCACCAACTTCCTAACTCAGGGCTGTTACTAAGAAATTTCCAATGGGAAACCCCAGTAACACTTTGCCCCGACCCGGGAATCGAACTCAAGACCCCAAGCTCAGTAGTCGCGCTTACGACCACGAGACCAACGGGACAGTTTTAATTTACTTGACAGAATTTTAATTTATTTGAACTGTATCGTATATAATGTTTCGTTTAATTTCTAATATTGTTAAATTAATAGTGTAAAGGGTACATTTTTGAGTTTCTATAAAATATCTGTAAGACCTTAAGGCTCGTAAATAAAAACGTTCAAAATCTAGTCGCAGTCTCATCTCGACGACAAACAAATGTCGAAATCTTGTCAAAAATTACAGGATTTTTTGACAGATTGAGACTGAGATCAGACTGTGAATGTTCTTAAAATTACGAGAATTGTCCCTCTGTTATGTCACAAAAAATTGCACTAATAAATACTTTTTTTTGACTTTGTCAGTTATTTCACATATACCTACATAGAAAGCAACAATATTCCCAAGTGACATATTACCATCCTTTTTTGCCAGAAGAATGGACGGTTCTCGTTGGAATCTCGAAGCAAGTGAAACCGCGAAACGCAGTGTGTCACTGTTAGTAATTTCATGAGTTATTAGAAATGATTAATTCCAATAAGTCGTTAACGTTACTGGTATAGATTAGGCAGAGTTTGAAGTTAGACATTAATATCCCTTAAGGTGAGTGTAGACTATATTATGTACTTGTAAACAAACATCAAGCCACTCTAATACGAGTATGTCACCCTTCTATGTTTTATGTTACGGGTTTGGTTTCCGTCCTTCAAGTGGATCATTGTGCGTGGGCCATGGCGGACGTCGGTGGTTATTCCAACTAGCCCCTATTATTCCCTCCAGAAGCTTTTTAAGTCTCCTGGTCTGTTGAGAACATCTGTGTAAGGTCTGGGTGTCCCGAGGGTTTCTGACCTAGTCTGGGTGACGCCTGTGCACTCAAAGAGTGCTCTTTGCGCAACGGTTTCATCAGCCTCCATGCAAGCCTGTCCGTTATGCCTGTTGTGTGGAAGTGTTTGTTTAGCGAGCAGTGTCGCGCAGACCTTTCCTGTCGTTAACTTAAATGTCTGGTTAGCTTGCCATCTAATGATGCAGGTCATTTCAACGAATTATAAACGCAAAATAGAAAGGAATGTTACAGCTAAGTGCTCACTTGCCGTGAGCATTACTTCGAACACCTTGTCGAACATTCACAGGAACATTACATTATGGAAACGCTTTTTAAAGTGAGGTTATGCCTGTATTGTACCATTCGTAAGAACGTTATATTACAAGGAAACACTCGGGAAAATGCTCTAGTGTATCACCTTGTGGAATAGCATTAATTGCTTTTAGCGAGGTCACGGCCATTTCAACAGAAACTGAATTGTATGTACAGACGCCAGCACATCAAGCTACTACAATCTGTCAAATTGGTTTAATAGATTTTCAACTTTATCCTTAAAGCATTAAGGTTCAAGGTTGATTGGGAAAATTTGACAGTTTCGGGTAGGTTGACCTGCTGGCGTCTGTACCATTCGTAAGAACGTTATATTACAAGGAAACGCTCGAGAAAATGCTCTAGTGTATACTCACCTTGTGGAATAGCATTAATTGCTTTTAGCGAGGTCACGGCCATTTCAACAGAAACTGAATTGTATGTACCTATAAAATCGATGTTTCTGATCCTAAAGAATGTTAAAATTCATAGAAGAAATCAAATCTATAATATAAAAATGAATCGCTGAATGTGTTGCTAAGCGCAAATCTCGAGAACAGCTGAACCGATTTCGCTAATTCTTTTTTTAGAATATTCCTTGAAGTACGTAAGTTGTGAGATGAAAAAAATGTAAGAAAGTTGATTCACGCGGAAGAAGTCGCTTGCTAAATCTAGTATTTAAAGAGAAAGATTATATATTAATTCAACACAAAAAATTTAACACTATACTCATAATTTCGTTCTTTTTCTATACTAATAGTAATTTCTGTAAGGAAACCGGCATGTCCTAGGCTAGGACCAAAACTGGGCCCGATTGGTGGCCCTTTCCCTCTCACCTAGGTAACTAGGTAACTATAAGTCCAGGGGGTCTACTCCGAAGTGCAAAGTGCGAATGTTCGGATCGGACCGACACATGGCCGAACCGAATATTTTTGAAAAATGCGAAAAAAGTTCGGATTGGCTCAGTTGGGTCGGGAGAGTGTAGGAGTGTAGGACCGGGACCGACCGAAACAAATAGTAACTTCGTAGCAGGAAACGGCCGAACATTCGGCCGATATTACTTCGGAGTAGACCCCCTGGTTTCCTCACGATGCTTTTCCTTCACCGATGTCAGTGATGTCTAATATAAACTTAGAAAGTACATATGGATTGTCAAATCACATTGTTACTTGTCCGGGTTTGAACCCGGAACCTCTTTCATGAGAGGCCAGGCTGTAACCACTGGGCCATCACGACGGTATACCATAATTATAATCTTGAAATACCACTACCACCACCACCAGCGCTGTGGCTTTGTCTCGTATAGGGTCTTAACATTATGCTGAGAGATGGCCGTTTTGCGTGGTTGTGACGCATGTTTTCCCCTACCTTTTAATATATTTTTTTTGTGTTTGTGATCTTTTATGCGTCATGTTTTCCGCCAATTAAGAAAGTAGAGAAAGTATTTTCATTCTTTCAAAATATCTTATTTTATTTTCTTGCATGATGTGACGGCTATCAGAATCAACAAAGCAATATTTAAAAGTGGAAGCAAAAGAACTTTTTCTGAAAACTGAAAAACAGTTGATCTAACTAAGGGTTAATTTTTCCATTGCTATATAACTTTTATTCGAGGAATAAAATTAACGTTTGACAGTTTTTGTATGAAATGACTGTCAAAATTTCAAAATTATTCCTCGAATAAAGTTATCAGATGATTGAAAAATCAGCCCTAAGGCTAATAAATATAAGCAAAGTTGGACCAGCCCAGTTCGCGACCTTTTTTTTTAATTAAACTTTGTTTGAAACAACTTGGGCGCACCGAAATAGTCATTTGTTTAAACGATTTTTTAAAAGTTGTAGTTGTTTATAATAGTCTAGTAAAACATCGTGAGGAAACCGGCATGTCGTAGAACCAAATATTCGAAGACATGTGACATCTACCAACCCGCACTGGGCCCGCGTGGTAGATTATAGCCCACTCTCTCTCTAAGAGAGGAGGCCTGTGTTCCAGCAGTGGGAACATTATAGGCTGATTCTAGTAATTGCTAAATATGTTTAGGGATCTTATTAGAAATTATTGGCGCCAAAAAAGTACAAAAGTACAAAAAGTTTATTGCAGTAACATGTACAACTTTTACAGTAAAACTTACATAGGGACCTCCTTTTAAGTAAAGATATACCTGTGCTAGGAGGCCCCGCTCTTCAATGACAAATTATAAAATGGTAAAAGTGGTGTACCAAAACATAATAAAATATAAACAAAATGAAAAATAAAAAAATTAAGAAAAAATAATAATGAACTAAAATAGTATGTGAGTGTAGTAGGTGAGGGTGTGTGTGTGGGTATGTGAGAGGGTGTGTGGGGTGTGTGTGGGTGTGTGAGGGTGTGTGTGTGCGTGAGTGAGGGTGCATGCGTGCGTGTATCTTTTCAACTCATATTGACGATGCTTGCAGCAACAATTCAATATCATCATAGGTTTTCGGTTTTAGCCATTGAACTATTGCCTTTTTGCAGTCTTTAGAAGTCATGGGATAGATGTTGATTATTTTATTAATTTTATTATATAGAGCAGCGGAATTTGTATTGAATTGTCTTTTAGCATATTTAGTTTTAACGAATTCTACTGGTGCAACACGGTATTTTCGTCTTCTTTCCTGAGAGTAAGGGTCATAGGGCAGGACTTTGTGTAATTTTAAGACAGCATGGAGTATGTATAATTTTCTCACTGTGAGAACGCCGCTAAGAGAATATAGCTCATTGGTTGGGAATCTGTACGGTTTGGTATACATGACCTTGATAAGAGATCTCTGTGCTCGCTCTAGCTCAAGAAACTTCGTTTTTGTCGCACCACCTCACACGGGTATGCAGTAAATAAGAATTGACTGAGCCAGAGCGACATAGATTTCCGTTAACATTTTTTTAGTTGTCACATGTCTTAAGTTCTTAAATATCCAGATAAGTTTTCTCGTACGGGCCATGACCATATCTGTATGAGTGAGCCAAATAGTAAATAATACTACAATTCTCTCGACGCGAAGCGTACGCCGCTCAGATGCTTATGCTACGGCTACATTGTCGCGATAACGCGGACTACACTTCGCGCGCTCTCTCTCGCAGACCGCTCGACCACTCGCTGTACAACAGAGAGTGCGCGAAGTTCGCGTTATGTCGACAATGTAGCCGTAGCATAACTGTTCTACTCATACCCGCTTACTGTTTATGCTTAAAGTAATTTGCAGTTCAGTAAAGTCAGATTAATATTATTTTACTATACCTATATCCCTACATATAATAAACGATCGATGACGACGATGCCATCGAAGATAATGATTTTAAAACTAAGCCGGTTTTTTGAGAGAGAACTTAATGGTGATTTCCACCAAACAGCTCGCATCGCATCGGGTTGGAAAGGGTACGATCGCGTTGACAACCGATCGCGTCCGGCAGGATGTCGACGCATACGATCGGCTCCGTACCGTCGCTTGCGAACGTATCCGTTTCTGCGCCTAGTCAAATAGTTTCATTCCTACTGTGTTGACGTGTTCCAATGCCGAAAGGATTCGATTGGATACGACGACAGGTGAACGGAGCCGATTGTGCATCGCTGCATACTTTCGGTTACGATCGCCTGTCGCGAAAGTCGTCCACGGTCAAGCTACTGTGTGCGGCTTGGTAATATAGACCTTAAAAACTGTGTACACGATTTAATATCGTTTAAATATTGTAAAATCCGTTCCGATCCGTTGCGATGCGAGCCGTTTGGTGGAAATTATCCTTTAGTATCGTCGAATTACCCAAAGGAAAGATTACCTGTCGACAAGCAGAAGCAAAAGATATAGGAGAAAACAAACTATTCAGAATGCTATAAACGTGAGATGCCCAGGACATTCCTACTAATACAGTAAGATTGAGTTCCAAGAACTTTGTTATGTCATTGCTTGTAATTACTTCTTGCTAAACTTTAGTCCCTGGATGTCCGAATAGGTTTCCGTGTTGCGAGGAAACGAAGTTGTGTACAGGTAATAAATGTACATACATAATTATGTACATGTGTCCTATACAGGGTTAGTTTTCAAGGACCAGCCAAATTTTAAGGGTGTGTGTACAGACCATCAGACTGGACAATTTTCTCCATGGGACTAACATCGTAATCGCTAATAAAAATTCAGCTGTCCCATACATTAAGTCGAGTCGACTGAAGTTTTCTATGGGTCAGTTGATTAATTTTTCCTTTTAAATATATTGGTCTTTTGGTACATGGCCATTGAAATCTAGTAAAAAATGAAGTGTCTTGGAAAAAAAAATAAAAAACAAAACAGCACACACACGTCTGTAATCCTCGAAGGGTAAGGCAGAGGTGTACCTGTGTTACAGAAACATTTCGCCAGTTCTTTGTGTTAAAAAAAAGATAATGAAAAATATTCATAAACATAGGAAACACACACATCTTGTAACAAATGAAAAACGATTTAAGAGTGGAGAAATATTGTATTTAAATAAACATTACGTGAAATGTTAGTTTCGTAAAAGCTGGAAAATAAATAAAGAAATATTTTTCGAGAGAAAACACCGAAACCCCTTTTACTTAAATAGATATAGACAAATCTCAAGAGCGATCACGTCAGTCTTTATTAGATTTCCACAACTCCAGCACCCTCTTTCAACTCCATCCCTGGTTACCGAGAATAAGCTTACAACACCCGCAGTGAATCTAAAGCAATGTGAAGGGCAAACAAAATTGTGATCACTTTAATAGTATCTTCAACGTCTTCCGTTACAAATAATCTAGGATTCGAAAGAACAGTCATGTAAGATGAGACGAAATAATTTCGGTATCCATCTACACGTTCTATCAGAAAATCTATTCCAATATCTTTTAATCCATCGCCGGTTTTGTTCCACGTTGACTAAAGATGTAGTTCACAATGCAGCATTGTATCGAACTGTATAGCAAAACGCGTTTAATAAATCGAAGTGTAGAAGTACGTGGTAGAGGTATAAATTCAATTCATCCTGTATCTGTGTTCCGTCCAACCAGATGAATGTGGGAGCAAGATGGAAATACGGATCCTTCAAAAGTTTAACTTTATTTGCAATAGAATTTCAACCTTATGACCCAGTTTCAAAGTAGGTTTTGCAACAGCGATTTTCACCTTTACGTCACTAAGCTTTCAGGTTATCAGTGTGTCCTTCTCACCCTGTTTCTACCACGGGGCATGTAATCAGTCGCGAATATACCGTCCGCCGCGTCGCCCGCTCCGAAACCGCTCGGGCCGCCAAGAAAAATATACACACATTCATAAATACTAGCTATATTCGAATATTTTTTAATATAATATATACAGAAAAAATCGATCTGTAATCGCAGATATATTTATAGATATAAAGTATAATTATTTTTGCATTATCCTTGAAAATCGCGAGTGCTTAAAGGCAGTGTAGTGACTTGCACTAGTTGAAACATTTTTCTATTTCAATTTGTTTAGTGTCCGCAAAAAAATAAACATGAAAACTTCATCGTTCTCCCTGCGGGTGATGCGAAGGGTAAGTACAATCTAGCTGTATATATAACCGTATATCTGTTTATATAAAAGGTGTTGGTTGTCGGAGTGTAACAGGTTGTGTCAGGGAGGCTCTACAGGTTGTGATGTCTTGACGTATCAATGCCATTTTCCGGCCACACCCTGTGTTTTTTTTTATTTTCCCGTTGTTTAGTATTAAGATTTGGGAAGGTTTTTTGCATTCTGAAACAAATTTAGGATACCAGACGGAAATATTCTGTACACTACTGTTACATGATTTAACAGCTGTGTTATTTATTTTAGTTTATTTTTAATTTTGCATGTTTACATTGTCTACATTTCAATTGCATAAGATAATGAAAAGTCGAAGTGCGGAGTCTCCTAACACAAGGAATTCCTTGCTTAAAAGGTGATCTCCAATAACATGTATCGAAATGCCCTTTGTAATTGAAATAAACATTTTTATTTATTATTTATTTAATTGCACTCTGAAACATATTTGGGATACCAGACAAAATATTCTGTACACTTTTTAACAGCTGTGTTATTCTAGAAGCCAAAAATTTCTTTTTTGGTATATTTTATTCTGAAATGGACAGCGGATTTCTCCAAGTCTAACGAGATTTATTGGCATTGGAAACTTTTTCCGAAGCAAGAGAGTCAAGGCTTCGAACATTACGAATGCATAAGATGAAACTCACTCTTAGTTTATCGACAAGGGTAGAATAAACAAGATCGTTGCATTTAAGCGTCTTTTCACATTACGCTGCTCGGCGAAAGCTAACAGACTTGAGTAATACTGTCAATATTTTCGCATGACTCTATACGGGAAACGGTATGTTTAAATAACTAGAGCCTGGAAACTGAAAGCTTATCTGAGCCATTCATAACAGCCCTTCAAATAAAAAAAAGAAAACTTAATTTAACATATTGTCCATTAATACATTATATTTGTTGATGTAGATTGCAAAAAGAGTTTCAATTGAGAATTTTCCTAAATATCCTTTTGTATTTGTATTTATTTATATAATTAGTCTTTTAATTTAGAACCTAGTGTTATTAGTTAGTTAAGAGACTTTAAAAATATTTATATGTATTTAATGAAATAAAGGAAAGAATTTTCCTAAAATACAATTCAAAATCTACACTTTATTTTACTTTATCCTACCACATGAAGTTGACAAGTTTCGTCGATTTTGAAAAGCATTTCGCGAAACAGCGTGGGTACTTATGAGGCCACATACATCCAATTAGGGTATCAGTCGATAGTTGCTTGATTATATTCTTGTGTTGGCATTGAGTCGAGGATGCACCCTGACCTTAGCGATGTATGAATTTATATGAGAAGCGTATCCAGTGACTGTATGGACTTCAAAAGACTACATTTTTTTTTGTTTTCGCTCATGTTGAGTATTTTAATGCTGAGGGTATTTTTTTTCAACGTGTGTGATAGTGACCGATCTCGGGGTGAAGTATTATAAAATACATAGTATTTTTTTATGTAATTTAATAACTAATCATTTTGGTAGTATTCACGGTGTAGTAATGCACGGTTTTAAAAATGTGTTAGTTCCAGCACTTCTAGGTGAGTCCATAAACTGTCTGTCCATCCGATAAAATGTATGTGAATAAATCCGAACATTGGTAATTAATTAAAATAACGAAAGGAAAACGGACATCGCACAAGATGCGCCAATACAGTTATCGATAAAATGACGTTATAGCTTCAAAGGGGCTGCGACTGGACGGAAAATTACCCACGCACTAGAGCGTCTATCATACATGTTATTATATTTTTAATATGACATCACGCGTGTTAGCGCCGAAGGTTTAGGCAGAAGTGTATCTGTCACCTGTACACCCACATTTCGGCAGTTGCCTATGTTTAAGTCCCATGTAATACCTACTACCTACCTATTTTTGCTTTCTTCTAGTTTCACCACTTTCTTAACTTTAAAGTGTAATTTTTATTAAAAACGGGTAAAACAGGCAACATTAAATATATATAGGTATATGTATTTTTATTATTTGTTTCTAGCTAACATCTGAATAAAGCAATAAAAAAAATGCCTGTTTTACTACTGGCTAGGGCCAAATAAATTTGGGCTGAGTAAATAGCAGATGACCCCACCTATCCACCATTTTCGTATGTTCAACGTTCTGCCAAACACCCTGTATATTCTATGCTCTCTGAGCTAAAAGTGCGCTGCTCGATTTATGACGAAAATTTTATGTTGGCGACATGTCTGAAAATACGCATTATCCTACGTCTGACATTATTCAAATTCTTAATAATAACTTCGTGATCCTAGGGTTCTTACATAATACAGGGCTAGGGGCCCAGGGGGGCCCCTGGGCCCCTAGCCCAGGGGGGGTGGGGGGGGTGGGGGGGGGGCTAGGGTTCTTCTTATATGTCGCGTATATTCTGCTCTGACCTTATTGGCTCTGTTCTGACTTCTAACCTTTACGAGACATTTTATAGATCTGTAAAATAAGGCTGTTGCTATAAATAAACTACCTGTGCCTACATCGTTAAATGACCGTATTGAAATTTGCTTAAAAGATACTACTAGCTTTTACCTGCGATTTTACCCGCGGGTAAATTATCCCACGGGAACGTAATCATCATTAATCTCCTATAGCTTATAGCTATTGCTCGTCACTCAGTATTCACCCCCTTTCTAACCATATTAGCATTTACATAGTCCATCCACCGTTTCTCTGGTCTTCCCCTACTCTTTTAGCCACGGGAACGTAATACCGCGACAAAAAGTATCTTATATTTAACCCAGGTCATGGTTTACCTTTGTGCCAAATATCATCGAAATCCGTTCAACCGCATCACCTTATGCGCAATCAGGTTGCGCTCGGACAGACAGCCTGTTAACCTCCTTTTGGCTGTCCCTAATTGACATCGCATCCTTAATGGCAGGAGTAAGCCAAGGGACCGGAACATGTTTGATTTTGACTCGACGGATATGGGTATGACGATTGTATAAAATGAGTATTGTGCTGTCAAATGATAAATGATATTATTTCTGTAAGGAAGTTTGTACAAACACTACTATACGTCAATCATATTTTTAAAACTAGTTGAGGTCTGCGTTTCCTATCTGACTACTCTGAGCAAAAAGCCCAAAACAAATTCAGAGAACTCCGTGTCTTTTAAAATCCAGACATAATCTTGGTCAGATCATGTGAATACCATGTAGATAGGTGACTGAAATGGTCCACAGATTGAGTGGACCGGTCCAGTCAGTGCACGCATTTGTCAGTAATCGTGCAGCTCATCTCAGAACTTAAGGAGCTCAACGATTTCACGAACAAAACCTTTTGGGTAGGCCACATAAATTACTTAAACTACCAGATCATGATTAAACTACATAAGAAAAAAAAAGAAAACAAAAAAAGTAATGACCCAGTTAGTCCTCACTAGTGTTGAAAATAATATTTGCTAATAAAATAATAATATTTGTTTAAATATTATAATAATATTTATTAATACTAATATTTGCTTAAATATTATAAGAGCAAGAGTAATTGTATACTCTTCTATCAAAGACACCTACAACTTCAAAACGGTGCTATAAAATAGGTGTGAAACCCACTTCTCATCCAACACTCGCTGCCAAATTAATGTAACATGGAAATGATGCCAAACAAGGTGTTAACATTGCCCCAAGTGCTGCCTCCCTCTGGGGGAAATCGAGCGTGGTATTATTGCCCAGTCACCCGCAACTTTCATTTAGCGGCAAGTAGTTCACTGCCAGGGAAATTATTGCCCGGAATATTTCATTCATCAATGTTGTAGCGACCAATCACGACTGCGGTTAGAAATTTTGCAACAGTCGTTTTACCAAGGGATATCGTGTTGCCCAGTAACTGGGTTATGGAGGTCAGACAAGCAGTCGCTCCGTGTAAAATACTCGTATTCAGCTGCATCTGGTTAGTCTGGAAGCCTACCCCAATATGGATGATGAATTAGACCAAAGGGATTTTTGTTTTGGCTAAAATGTATATACGAATTTCTGCGAAAAATTAAAATGACCGCGTATCGATGTTACCCGGGAGTCCAGTGATAAAGGCATGTTTTTAATAGTATCTTTTATTCATAAGCATTGTGATTGTGTGAACATATATTCTCTCTACCTGATGAAGGTGGAAATAGGTCACCGGATAAAAATCATATGTTTAACTACATCAGCTGGACTGATCGTTATTGTCCGTAAGTATTTCAGAGAACGTTCATTTATTAAAAGTGTTTGTAGACAGTTAAGTAATCTTGATTATACATTCGTCAAAGGATAGTTCTACAATGACAGAGACTTTATTTCATAAGCTGTAAGGACGGTTTTTGTTGTCAAAGAGTTAATTACTACTGACGTAAGGTCGACCTTAGGTAGGCTTTTATTATTTTTTTGCGAAAGGAGAACGCTGAAACCTTTTTGAAATAATACCATACCACTACGAGTAGGTAGGTCCTGACTCGTAATTTTTTATGAAAATTGAAATAGATATCGGAAAAGTTCAGCGGGGATCGGATATCGGAAAAATTCTCGTAATATTAAGAACGTTCACAGTCTGATCTCAGTCTCAATCTGTCAAAAAATCCTCTAATTACCCTACCATTTTTTACAAGCTATTGACATTGATTGTCGCTGAAATGAGATTGCCTCTAGATTTTGAACGTTCTCTTTATTTCCTTATAATCTATCTGCTGAAATATTGTATCATGAAACAAATGAATATCTACATAACCTTTTTTATTATTATTTACAATCTCAACATCCGTCGCATTGATGCTGCCAAAGTCGATACCAGACACTTCACTTTTTGTTCATTTTTGTCTTTTATTCGGCATATTTCATTCGAAGTGAAACGCCTGAATCCATTCAAATAAATGAGAGTAAAAGTTAGTTCTTTAGTCAACCCATCCATCGACGTTGGATTTCGGCACTCGGCACCATTCACTCACTTACCAAATGATCGAAAAATGAATTGAGAAGATGAACGTTCATTCCTATGAAATTTTGCCGGTGAACAAATAAAAATGAACATTCTCGACTCGAGTGAAACGTCTGATATTGAATTAGCTTTAGTGTGAAGCTGTGTGAAGTCATAAATATGATTTTCAGTTTAAGCATTAAGACTGCGACCACTATTATTATTGTCTTTGTCCTATAATTTGAGCCATGTACTTAATGTGATTATTGCCTGTTGTAGTTGCCTTGTGAATAAATAAATAAATAAATAAATATCTCTGGACCCTGGGGCCCCGGACCTTTGGAAGGGCGTACCAGGGACCGAAGCCAACTCGCAGATGCCCTTTAGACAATTTTATATGACGAGGAGACACCAACCGACGATTATCCCTGTATGCACTATGCAGGTGCACCCAAGGACAACCCCACTATTGCAGAACATGGAAACAAAACATATTGGGCTATGGGTTTGGGTGGCTGTAGCAACCACTATTATCTCCTTTATTTTAATATACACCATATAAATTATATTTTTAAATATTAGAATATAAAAACATTTAAAAATATAAAAAATAGTAGCCCACCGGTATCGGGAACAGGATCCAAGCTACCGGTGGTCAGGGCTCCAGAGAGAGGAACCTCCTGACGATGCGAGCCGTGTCCAGAAGTACCGCTTTCTGAATCAAGCCCTTGATCCAGCTGCCCAACGAGAGCCTCCTCAGGTGTTGGTTGAGGCTCTTGGCTACTAAGCCATTGGCTGTCACGACTATCGGCACAATGATCGCTGAGTCCACATCCCACATGTCGACAACCTCGCGAGCCAAGTCAAGATACTTGATTTGTTTATCTTTCTCGGCTTTCACGAGGCAACCACTATTATTATTATAGCTACAACTAAATAATATCGAACCGAAATCGGCACTATAGCTAGTGAAACATGAGACCAAATTAAGGTTTGGATTTCTAATTAGTTCGCAGCACCTACTTGGAAACGGAGCTAATTTCCCTCGAAGGAAATTGTATTTCAAAGAATATTTTTCACTTCACATTTATTTTATTAAAGAACTTTTCTGCCTTATTCTAAACACTAGTTTCTGCCCGCGACTCCGTCCGCGTGAAATTTCTTGTTCCCCCGACCTACTTCATCGCATCGCAACGCGTTGCCTGCACAAAAAAAGTATGTAAGGATGGCAGGTGGCGTTCTACAGTTCCTGCCTGCCCCCATGGGAAGGAAGCTTGAGTTTATGTTAGTGTATTACCAACCAGCACTGGGCCCGTGTGGTGGATTACTGCCCACTCCCTCTCACTGAGAGGAGGCATGTGTTCCAGCAGTGGGAACACTATAGGCTGATTATGCTATGCAAGCTTATGCTATATCGTTTGATATTTATCATAGTCAACCAGTTAACCACGTAGCAATTCAAAATCAAAAGTCATTTATTCAAATTAGGCTGAGAATCAGCACTTTTTGAACGTCAAAATTACAAAAGAGAGTCCCCCAAAAACGCCCGCCCTTCACCACTTCCTAGTGCTATCGCTGGGAAGAAGAAGTGGCGCAACAAACTCTCCAGCAGCACAGCTGTCTGTTTAGTAAAAAAATACTTGATTGTATACAATACTAGGTACCTACGTTCGGTAATTCTCATTACAAGACCAGAACATAATATTAAATTATTTGCCATATATGTCAGCTAGCCACGCTAATATACCAACAAATTACTGTACCCACTCGGTTTCAAATAATCTACCTACATTGTTATGTACCTTACAATTGTTTACGTACATAATATCGTATGTTTGATTAATAGCATTATTTGTTACAATAACTGTCAATTCGCACAAGTTAAGTTAAATTGGCAATATCGGTTCGCTTTCAATATTGAAACAAGAGAATGAAATATAATTATCGGTTTATTTGGAAGATATTTTATTGAATATATTATGATAGACTTGTTCGTCAACTGGCGAGTGTCAAACTCGCAGCCGCGCGCGATTTGACACCTTCCGATTTACCTGCTTTTTTTGTCGTCAACTCGCTCGCACATAAAAAGTACAGTCAAATAAAAACAGATTGAAACCAATAACTATTGCCCGAAGCCTTGCCCGCGCTGGCTGATTCGGTTAAAGAAAGATTAGAATTTCAATAAATCGTGAAAGTCTTTCAAGATTCATTTTGAAGGTGAATGTTGCTATACAGCGAGTTTACCTCAGATTCCACAAGGCTGTATTTCAGAACAAGTTGCTGATGGATTATCCTAGCTACAAGGTTGTGTCTATGCAAGTACTCTCCGGCCTCTCGGCAATCCGATACGACTGGGGAGAGAGCAGGACCAACGGCTTTACGTGCTATCTGAGGCACGGGGTGTCACACCACCAACTTCCAAATTCCAGGCTGCTACTAAGAAATTACTAATGGCAAAAGCCAATAACACTTTGCTCGACCCGGGAATCGAACCCAGGAGCCCGCTCAGCAGTCGCGCTCAGAGTATGGGTAAGAAGGTGCTAAAGTGGACATCCAGAACTGGCTGTAGGAGAATATAAAGACCACGAGCCAGATGGTACAACAATCTGGTCAAGGCAGCAGGAAAGAATAATTGGACAGACCTGCACTGAGCATTGGGAAGATCTATAATCTATACTGTGACTTGGCTGTGACAAGTCATAAAAACCTTGCGAAGTAGGGGCTGGTCGCTGGCACGATATAAAAATGAGAGTCCGACCGAAACTGGTTTTCCGGCCGAAACCGAAACCGAAACCGAATATTCGGCCGTGGCTTCAGTTTCGGCCGAAACCGAAACCGAAACTCACGTGGTTAAGTATTAAATTCCTTAAAATACTGAAATTTGGTGCATTTTACCCATTATTCTGGTTTAATTAGGACATGAAATGGAAACAGTAGGTATATTAATTTTGTTGTAATCATTTATTTAATACTAGCTTCTGCCGGCGGCTTCGCCCGCGTGAATGTCGGAATCCCACGGGAACGTGCTACCAGGATAAAAATTATGTGCTTCCCCAGGATGCCATCTATCGCTTTGCCAAATCAGAAGTTCAGTGGCTTAGGCGTGAAAATGTAACATACAGTTTCAAGTTCAAATCCTCCCCTAAAAACCGAATTACCTCTTTTTGCCCCGTCAGGGGTCAATTTTCGACAACTTTACGTACTTATTATTAATTATTTTCTGTCGAAAGTATCAATACTGAGTTTCGAGTTAATCGGACCGCGCATTCAATTTCTTCCACACAAACTTCAACACCCCTATTAATGATAAACTTTATTGCTTACTTGAAAATTGGCATGAATACTCGCCGTATTCATGCCAATTTTCAAGATTATTTTTTGCTTTTCACCCCCACAGGGGTGGAATTTTGAAAAATCATTTGGGATGTGTTCATAACTTGATTCAAAGATTATTTGTGCCAATTTTCGAGTTAATCAAGCCATGCTGTAAAATCCTCCCCTGTAAAATTGACTACCCCTTTTCAGGCATCATTAATTTTATCATTATTATTATTCTTTCCTTTAAATTTTAGGTATAAATACTGAGTTTCGATTAAAACGGACCGCGCGCTAAAATTCTTCCATACAAACTTTGAAACCCCCCAAATACCCTTTTAGGGGGTAGTTTATAAAAACAAAAAATGCCCAACTTCATAATTTACTTAGATAAGTATTCGTGCCAAGTTTCAAGTTTATTAACTCAAGGAATAAGATTATTCATACAATCAAAATCCCCCCATTTCACCCTCTTAGGGGTGGAATTTCGAAAAACCCTTTCTTAGTGGATACCTACTCTTCACGAAGAATACACCCTCCAATTTTCATGTCTCTCGGACCAGCGGTTTAGGCTGTGCGTTGATGTCTCAGTCAGTCAGGACTTTGAATTTTATATATAGATGATATAAAAAAATATTAATAATATTTTTATTATTTTTTCAAATTAAGTTCTCATAGCAAAATGTTTATCAGTTATCAATAAATCAAATCACTAATTGTTACTGTTTCGGTTTCGGCAAAAGTTTCGGCCAATTATGGCCGAAACCGAAACTGCCACCGAAACTTGATTTTTGGCCGAAACTCGGCCGAAACCGAAACCGAACTTTCGGTCGGACACTAATAAAAATCAACCATCAACGTCAGAATTTACCGAAAGAATGTCCAGAGCAATCTGCCACGTATAAACGTTCTCAGGAAAAAACCGCGCGTATATTTTTACGTTCCATTCCACGTAACAAATCTTCATTACCGAGAGCGTTCCGAGTTTCCTCAAGACGTTCGTGAAGGAAACAGTCCTTCACGCCGACTTAATGAAGAAGGCCGCGTGTTCATTTGCGCGTCTATCCGTTTGGTCAATCTTAACTACGAAATTGTGGGGCTTAGGTACACTAAGCTTTGTTTCTGATGAAATTCTGAGGGACCCTTCAAGATAATATTGTGTAGGAAAATAAGAGCAGCGGTGGCCCAGTGAATATGGCCGCGACTTACGAGTCGAGGTCGTAAGTTCGAACCCTGACGCTTTACTTTGTGTAAATTATTTCACCACCACTGCTCTCAAAACGGTGAAGGAAATCATTGTGAGGAAACCGGCATTTCCCAGAACCAAAAATTTGATGACATTATGTGACATCTACCAGCCCGCACTGGGCCCGCGTGGTGGATTACGGCCCACTCCCTCTCATAGAGAGGAACCCTGTGTCCCAGCAGTGGGAACGTTATAGGCCGATTATGCTAAATAAGAGTAGGGACATTTCAAACAAATTTATCTGCAATGTCAAAAAAATAATACGTACATTTATAACATTATTTAAAAATTATGGTGCGTCTATTAGTCCCTGAAGTGTATTTACTCTTTTTAGGGTTCCGTACCTCGAAGGGAAAAAACTCAAAAAATCAAACTTCTAAGCCAATGCAATCAAAAGACACAGCCGTTTATGCCGCAAATATTCGACACTCGCAAGGAAATCAAAACCTACAGGGTACTTCCCGTGAACTCAGAATCTTGAAATTTGGTACGAAGCAACGTCTTACAGCACAGATAAAGGAAAAATTGCGAAAACCGTAAATTTTTAGTTACATCATATAATAATTTTTATAAATTGTACGGAACCCTCGGTGCGCCAGTCCGGCTCGCACTTGGCCGTTTTTTTTTACTAGCTTACCAGTGTTAAGTAAATATTTGTCAAAGACAAAATAAATTAAAAACAATAAGAATTATGTTTTGCACGCTTTTATAAGTAATATAATGTTTTTACATAGTTTTGTTATATTATTTATCAAAACACAACATATTATATGTTAATTTTTTACTAAAGAACAAAATTATCTTACATTATATTGACAATGTGAACAAGACATGCTGCACCGACTCTAGATAAATTGAGATAAGGGATTCTCTTTCAAGGGCCCCTCTTAGTGAAAATTTAACGTATGTTGTGTTTTGATAAATTATGACAAAACTATGTGAACACATTTGATGATGATATGAAAAAAAAATGAGAAAATGTTTACTCACAGAAATAAGTTATTACAACACATAATACGCGTGGTACCTCTGCCAAACTGCAAATCAGTTTGATGGCAGACGTAGCACCTTTTTTTGTAATATGTATATATATTTAATGACCCTTTTTCACATAAAAGTTAATAAAACTATTCCTTCATTACACACACACACACACACATTGCAACAAAAAACATTACATTACATTTAAAAAACAGACATACAATTATTTATCAATGTGTGATATATTAGCAATGTGTAACTTTGCCATTTTCATCGCGTACATTATTTTAGATACTTACACAAAATAATCCGAACATTCTTGGTATTCTGTTTCATGATACTCTGCTCCATAGTTTTCCTTCGTCAAAATACCAAAATTCCAGACCAGCTTAGAAGGTTTATGCCAATACAAATTTGTCACAACAATGACTGCCGAAATAATAAAGGCACGCCCTTTATTCTCTGTAGACTGAGAAATGCGGGGCTTGGCTCATGTAAAAATATTTTGTTAGGTTTTAGTTTGGGAAATGGCGAAAAATTGCGTGAACTATTTATGTAAATAGTAGGTATAGTTATTGGGAGTTAATATGTTGATCCACATGTAATGACTGCGCCCACAGCCTTACTCCCTTATCTTCTTGGTCACGTATGTCATTAAAATTAAATTAAATTAAATGAAATTGTTTATTCTGTAAATAGGATATTGAAACGTCATATTAATAAAAAATAAAATAAGCTAGATGAAGTCAGCGTTTCTTGTCTGACTACTCTGAGAAGAAAGCCCAACACAAACTCAGAGGTCACAGTCTCTTTTAAAGTCCAGACACAACCTTGGCCAGATCATGACTGTGAAGACCATGCAGATTGATGTCTGAAATGGTATTTGGTGGAAAGTACCATACAGATTTGAGTGTGGTCCACTCAAATCTGTACGGTACTTATGGTACGTCCAGTCAGAGCAAGCATTCGTCAGAAATCGTGTAACTCAAGTCAAAACTTGATTACAGAAGGTCGTGTCCCTGAAACGCGTTCGTGGCTTTATGTATGATGTTCTTCAGCCTTCCTCATGTGATCTAATTGTGCGAATTCTGTTCTGCAAGAACTGAACTTAGTTACCCATTTACACGACGCAAGTTTCTTGCCTCTGGCATACAACAAAATTAAAGCATTATTGCTTTATTTTTCTCCCGTATAAAACAAAGAAAAGATGGACTTAAGAATAGTATTTTTTTTGTTTTCACCATTACCGTGTAGAATGTAAAAACAGGGTTATTGGTAAAACACTACCAACCTTGCAGGACTGGATTACTAA
This sequence comes from Apamea crenata, assembly GCA_949629185.1. NCBI lineage: Eukaryota > Metazoa > Arthropoda > Insecta > Lepidoptera > Noctuidae > Apamea > Apamea crenata. Next base: position 15,106,418 of record OX451367.1, read on the forward strand.
CAACATAACAACTTTTGTTCAATGACTTTTTACAAAACCCATTTACCATCATTTAACATCAACATTTAACAAAAACTGACCTTTAAGAATTCGTTGTTTTATCTAACCCCCGCTCCCGTCCGCTGAATTGTGTACTAGACAAGGCTTTTTGTTTACCTAACTAGCGCTTTCTTTTGCTTCGCCTAGAATTCGTAACAGAAAATCGAATATTTCAAATCGTTGAATTAAAATATTTTTATTTTTGTATGTGAGTTTGCTGAATAAAATCTGATGAATTAATAAAGTCATAGAACAAAAGTTGTTGTTTATGATGATGTTAGTAATATAGTCCTAAGAGGTTGGTTATGTTTTATCAATACCCTTGTATATTATAAATCAAATAACCGTGTTGTTCTTCTTAACTACGCTACGGATTTGATGCGATTTTTCACTATCAATTATACCCTATCCATTAGGTTAACTGTTTTATGACAGCTGTCTTAGAACGTACCTATTCCAGATTATGTAACAGTTAACTTTAAAATGCGTAATAAAATTAATATATAAACTGCCTTATCTTATTGAATTATCTTATTTATGACTTCTTACACACATTATAATACCGTACGTGTATGAATCAATGTATTGTGTGTTGCTGCAAGCCCTAGATCCATCTGTCAAAAAACGGTTTATCTAATGGACAGGGTATAAAGAATTTATTCCGGAAGGTTTAAGTGTACGTCGTAGATGGACAGTCGACTCCGCTGTTTTACATAACCGTTTAGCAGTTTTGTAAAACATAAGGCAATGACAATCCAGCTGAACGTTGTTCTGCTGTTTTACGTAACGGACCTGCTTTGTAAAACGGGTAGCGGTTATGTAAAACAGCGCATTCGACAATCTATCTGCGATATGGTATCTGTAGCAGTAAGATAGTTAAAGCCGTGATATAATTATATCCCTAGGGATATAGCTATATACCGTAATATACTTATATGAAAGCGGTTCATAAATATCCTACTAGACTAATCTAGTGAAATAATTATAAGTTTATATTTTCTTTTATTTTTAAGTTATATTTTCTTTTCTTTTATTCTAACTTTTATTTTTAGTAAATAAATAAATAAATAAATCCCTGGACATTTCACACAGCACCATTTGTCCCAAGCTAAGCAACCTAATGCTTGTGTTATGGTAACAAGATGGCTGATAAACTACTTATATACATTTTTTTTTTTTTTTGTAAATACATACATATTATAGATAGAAAAACACCCAGACTCGGAACAAATACATGTAGGTCATACAAATATTTGTTCCGTGCGGGAATCGAACCCGCGACACGCAGCGCAGCAGTCTTAGTACCCAATCGTCACAACCAAAACAAACAATGTTATAAGTAATAGCTAATATCCCTAGGGATATAACTATATCACGGCCATAACCATCTTACTGCGACATATCTACATCTACACATCTAATACATTGCAAATAAATGATTTGATTGATTTATAAACTTAGATGTAATGCAGAAATCTCAATTTTATGTCAAGTACTCAAGTTGCTAAGGACGCGCGAAGCAGGGGCGGGTCGCTAGTTGAATATACGGGAATAATATTCACGCCATTTCCTACATGATGGATCGTAGTTCCAAAACTATCAATAAATCACTCCTCAAAGTTTGTCATTTAGGGAAACAAATTCACACGCTCATCGCGTGTGAATTATTTGAAACTCGGTCCTTTTGCGAACAGAGAAAAAAGAGTTGGCTTCTATAGCTCCATCTCTCTCTCTCACGGGAAAAATGGTGGCATTGCATAATCAGCCTATAACGTTCCCACTGCTGGGACATAGGCCTCCTCGCTGTGAGAGGGAGTGGGCCGTAATCCACCACGCGGGCCCAGTGCGGGTTGGTAGATGTCACAATGTCTTCGAATTTTTGGTTGTAGCACATGTCGGTTATGGTGGCATTAATACGTCATAATACGGCCCCTGTTGGTAGGTATTAAAAGTCAATACTCAAATGCGGTGATGAATCTAGGATTCGAATAATGCCTATTGAACACATACATATAACACTCATGACTTCTTCCCTTGGGGGTAGACAGAAAATACCTGAAAGCCACCAGCTACGATGATTACTCCTTTTACTTCGTTTACGTTCATACTTTCTCAAAAACATCATCTATAAGCCTATTGTATGTACACATAATACCACTTACAAATACAAGAAATAATAAATACATTTTTTTGTGAATTGAGGGTAATAAAAAAAATCGAAATATACCATTATTATTTTTTAATATTACATTGTAACTTTTCAGACTTTTAACACATTGAAGGACACTGAACGAGACACAATAGAAGTTATATTGTTATTACGTCTAGGGCCGTTAAGTGTCCCGCGAAGGGTTAAGCAACTGTTGCTCAACGCATTAGAACAGAGTCTTCAGGTTCATTCCTGCCACAAAAAGAAATTAAATTAATATTTCCTTTGAAATATTCCTTCATCCATCCTTGGCTACTTTTCTTTATTTCCCAGTGTGACAAGAAGGCTTCCACTCAGCATGATGCTGTGCTATAGGGGACCAGCACAGCACTGAATTTCAGTGGTTACCCGAAAAGGATGAGATATTGGTGTCGGCAAATTGAGCGAAAAACTGAAGTTACTTAAAGATGCCAATAACAGTGAATAGGCAACCTGTCGATACCAACAATGGACCATTGTGATCGAGAGCCGATCCTACAATTTGTAAAGCGTGTACACAATGGCGAACGTTGGCCACACTTGTTGGTTGACGGATTAACGAATACAACTTTAGATACAGGCCTTTCACAGTTATTTTACCTCTGACAGCAGCGACCCAAAGCACCCTTATTCTTACGATAATAAGGATCACTGTGATTTTGACAGACTTGTGAATGGCCGCAGCCAAACAGCAACCTTATTGAAACGGTAATAAGATTATTGTGCTTTTGACAGTGATGTAAACTCAGAGGTAAAAAAAAAACTTTGAATGAACTTTTTGATCTTATTTTTTCAATACAACATCATCACCAAATAATATTTACCAATCAACCAATCTGACAATATCATTATCGCGGCCAAAGATCCTTGTAGCAATGTAGCTTTGATTTGTAGCTCTTTTATAACTTAACAAAGTATAGCAACATAGTTTTTATTTACCAACATCAAGACCATTTTCTTCGTAATAAGCAGTCGAAGTTCAGACTTTCCAAACATCAAGCTTTCCAGGAAAATCAATGTTTTCTTTAGTCTGTCTGTTCTTCAGAAATTACTGCTACAGCATTGCCTGTGACCATTATACTTGATTCTATCATAGGAATCATTCATTGAAATTGCACGAAGCACGATGCAGGTTGTGAGGTAAGACTGATATCTGTGCTCTTTAATATTGTAAAGAGGTTTTGTGAGTTTGTATGTAGGGGGTAATCTTCAGAACTACAGATCTGATTACGAAAATATTTTCCCTAATTGGAAAACTACAGTATTGCCGAGTGGATATATTTTTGATTGAAGTTTCACGCGGGCAGAAGCTATTAATTTACAAAGTGAGTCCATTTTTTAACTGTGGTTCTTTTACTTAAACGCTTCGAAGTGAGCTTTATAAAAACCACTCTTCAATTCATGTCAAGGACACTTTAACATCCTTGTGTACTTCCGCACACTCAAAATTCCGACCTACAAAGGAAGCCATCACAAAAATATTTAACTTGCCATTAAATCGACATCATTACTCCATATCATGCGAAGTTTGTGTGTCAAGTAAACAGATGTGCGGTATTCAAGCGGTATTGAGGTACTGGACAGGTATTTACCGCGTACCTGTAGGGTAAATGACAGCTTTTGTGGGGTTTATTAAGTAGGGGAACTCGTGAAAGGCAGTCATTAACATGTGTATGTAAATTAGGGGCTGCGTACATGAGCTTGCGATATAGTTTTTACAGTGTATTTGGGTTTATGCGTGTTTACTTAACTTATGTTAATATAAAGGGATCTTGACTAGTTTTGTTCTCAGCAGGAGCCACGACTTCCCTGAAACAGCATTTAAGTGTTAGACGAAAGTGCACTAGCAGTATGACACTAAAGCTCATATTAGACGCTTCACTCAAGTGTATGGTTCACTCGAGTGAAACTGATATTGGCTTTAGTCTTTCGTCTAACGGTTAAATAAGTTTAAATTTTGTTTCATTCCACGTTCACACAACACCATCAAAGTTACGAGTATATACGAATGAATGTTCATCTCCTTTCATTTCACTGTTCAATCATTCGGTAGGCGCGTGAATGATCCCGAGTCCAACATCGTTGGGTCGATTCACTAATGCATACATTTTTCACTCCCGAATAATTTTGTGTTCAGACGTTTCACTCGGGTGAAAGATGGCAAATGAAAGGTAAACATTAACGAAAAGAGAGGCGTCTGATATCGGCTTAAATCATGACGTCTGAAACCGTAATTTGCTTTTCAGGCCGGCTCAACATAACTCAAATTTTATGGCTTCTTCACTATCGTTTCGTAAAGGGAAGGTCAGTGCCGGACGGCGCGTATGTGTTCCACGCGCGCCTCAAAGAGATGTCATCACAAAGAAAGGGGCCCGATAGGGTCGAAGCCTGCCACCCCGGCAGGCAGCGGGATCGTCCGAAAGGGTTACCGCTGCCCTGGGTCATAAAGGGCTAAGGAAGGAACACGGGTGGGTTTTAGTCAGTAAGAGTCTGACACTCCCTTCCGCTCCACCCAGAGCGGGAGGGGTCATTTCCCATCCGCAAAAAAAAAAAAGATTTTGGTTGCCTCTACGAGTTGACTTCGGCCCCTTGGACAATTTGTTTCCAAGATGTTTACACACCAAAACTTATTACGGAACCTTATTATTATAATTGCATATAATATATAACTATACTTCTAGCTTCCAGACTCTTCAATTAAGTATACCTGACCAGTAGTTCACTTTATTGTACCATGGTCAGGTGTTTGTACATACTAGCTGTACAAGCTGTGCCCGCGATATTATGTAAGTTCTTACCATGGAATATGTATTACTTGTGCAAGTTGTTGTTGAATCGCACAGAGCACTGAAACCGTTGGTACTGCGCCTCACCTCCCCCAGGTCGTGTTGAATAATATTGCCATCCCATGTCAACGGGGAATAGCCAGGTGTGACAGAAATTCGGGAGGATATTGATAAACGGTGACATTATAGAGGTATGAGGAACAGGGTGTAAAGTTCACTCATCCTCCATAGAAAAGGGAGGATCCTCCAACCAGACAGATGTCATGTCTGATGGGCAACTGCCCGATGATTGATATCGGGACGGTGTATATATGCTAGTTGCGTGGTAAACTTTGCTTGCGCGATGCAGGATTTTGAGTGACGCGTAGTTGCCGCCACAACATCTACATACTGACACGCTTGGTTTGTATGGATACTGTGGACAATGCCGTCTTCAGCAGCAGCTCCGCTGAATTGTCTCCGTGCTCTGTGTTCAGTGCAAACTGAAGCCTAAGTACTTGATTCAAGTTCGTAAATATATAAAAATGTTCTTAGCCGCATTGATTATTTCTTTGGGTTAGGGGGAAACTGGCCTCTGGTCCGCGGCCCACATTATTTGCCATTTTCCGTTATATTTAAATTCTACGAGTATGTTACTTTTGATTTTTTTAAATGTGTTTCGTACATTTACTGTGCCGAGTAAACATTTTTCTTACTCGCAAAGCAAATAAATCTCCTTAAAATCTTAAGATCCACGCGAAGTTCACACACATTTCCGTCTAATTCGTATAAAAGTGGAAGCAGTCGCACACAAGCGTGCACACAATGGAATGACGCAAGTACACGATAGTGCTGTGTTTAATCCAGTCTTACCACACTCGGTCACGTTTTGTCCTTGCTTAAGATTATGGGGGGAGGCGGGGGCGAGGGCATCGCGATATACTCTGTTGCCATATACGACATTGGTTGGTGTAGTAAGTGGTAAGTAGTTTTTATTTGCTGTCTCTTTCATTCATCATCCTCTTGCCATCATCTTGTATTTTTGTCACTGCTGCATTTTCTTTTATTTATTGATTTTTATATTATTTTTATATATTTATTTTAATTGCTAATTGGGCCTGCTCTTGACCTCAATCACGCCTGATGGAAAGCGGTGGATGAGGTCTATGATGGAACGAGCGTGCCGAGAAGATGCCTGTTCACTCTTGCTTTGAAAGCAGACGGATTCCACACTTTTCCATGAGACCTACATTGTAATCGTGAACCAAATATCAACTGTCCACGCATTTCGACAACCGGAGAGAGATCAGGCGCAGATAGACACGGGGTATAACACCGGAAAATTTCAAACTCCGGCCTGTTACTAAGAAATTTCTAAAGGAAAAATCTAATAACACTTTCAATTAAATCATACATGCTGTCTGATGTAACGTTTAGTCTGCGGAATAGTACGTACTTCGTGAACACATCCCGAACGTTTTTTCAACAACAAATGGTAAAAAGTTCCTATCAAAACAAATTGCGTATCGTACATATAGACACGCAAGATTCGCTCACAATTAAATTAACCTTTAGAATTTTTTTTTAAAGTGACGATTCGTCCGTTTCAAGCGAATTGACTAATACGAGTAGGTAAGCCTAAACATTCAGTGTATCAGCCTTCTTCACTGTATCATTAACTTAGGTAATCTGTGGAAACGGTGCGGATTGTACATTTACCCGCTTCCAATGTAATCTTAGATGTAATATATAATGTACAATTGTGTATTTCCCTAACAAAAAAAAAAAGACAAATTCCACCATGTAATGATGGCATGCAAATATTTATATGAACTCACGTTTGAAAATGTTTGGTTTTGGAAATAAGTGTCCATTAGTACAGTAAAGTTCTCACTATATCAATAAAAATGACGAAGTCATATAACGAACGTAACTTGATAATATTTGCAGTTGAAAGTGTACTTTAAACTCAAATTATGACTACAGGAAGGGGTAGCGCAGACATAACAAACAAAACTATCATTTGACGACGAGGAACAAAATGGTGGAGCGAAAACTTCAGAGAATACTCTAAAATCGATATTTTTGAGTAAGAACTTAATGAAACAAACATGCATTAGAGAATTTTGAGTTGAGTTTGGCTTGGAACTCTTATAGCTGAAAGAAAGAAAATACATTTATTTAGCACAGACTTAAAGACACACAGTATACCAGAGACATACATCAGATAAAGACACAAATAAAAATCAAATAAAAAACTGTAAAGTCTGATGTAAGAAATTAGTAGGGAAGTGTGCCAAAAAGGCCCAGTTCAGCAAAAATGCCAGACAACTAGTGCCTGACGCTGGTTTTCAACTGGACCTGATGTGTGAGGTAACGGATATAAATAAGTTGAGCTATATGCCAATCAACTCAGCCTGTCGCAGTCCACTGCTGGACATAGGCCACCCCAACCCCGTCGTCTGCCTTCCGCAGCGAGTCCGTCCCAGCCACCTTCTTAAGAGCGTTGCTCCACCTAGCTTGGGGGTGTCCCATACTACGCTTGCCGATACTCGGTCTAGAGTCTATTCTTTAAGTCCGTCATTGAAGATATGAGCCCATCCGAAAGTAATTGATCCGTCAAAATAAGGGTCAAAATGAATTTTTCGGACGAGCATCACATTTGTCACTCATTTCTAGTTTCGACCATTCCTAGTTCAGTTCCGTCCTAAGTGACAGGGAGTATGAAGTACCCGTAACTTCAGTCGAAACTACGGACGGGACGGGTAGTTTCGACTCTTCGTCCGTTGTTTTCGTCTGTTGTTTAGGGAGTAGCCCCGAGGACTCGTCTTCTCAAAGCTGAATGTGATAGATTAAAAATCCGCCGCCTGTGTGATTATCATGCATAAGCAACAGCAGTATAATCAGCCTGTAATGTTCCCACTGCTGGCGGGACACCAGGCCTCTTCTCTGCTAGAGAGAGTTTTGGTTATCATAACAGCATAGTTAGCCATAGTTAGAGGTCCATTTCAAGGATGAATCAGGGATATTTTCTTGTTTCATGCTTTTCAGTCCGTTTTTTCGTAGCGGGGTTATTAATCCGTGCTATATAATTTAAAAAAAAATGTTCTTTCCATGTTGACACTTACTCGATATATTACAATTTAATGGGTCATAAATCCATAATTATAGCATGTGTAAATACACACACTCTCATTTTCCGTCATTACTGATAAAAATCTCTAAATTTAGTGTGTGTGCGTGTGTGCCTGTCCTTTTTTTACTATTTGTATTCCCTGTGTGTGTCCCAAACAAAATATTTTTCTTTCTTTACTTTCTTTCTTTTTCTTTGTTGTACTATAGTCGCAGAATAGCACAAGAGGTTGTCTTCATCCAACAAGCAAAAATAAACGCACGTACATAATAGACGCGGACATGCGAACGTTCACGATAATATCGTCAAGTTAGAAATTATAAAAGTGCAAATTGCCAGTATCGAGTGCGCTTGCACTAGCTGTACGTATACACGTGTCTATGTGTGTGTGTCTTTTCGCTCGTTGTATCTCCTGTAGGTACTCATTTATTTTGAATGCCCAACAGATAAAATGTTATGTACTTATTGTGTAAACTTGTAAGGTAGGTATGTATGTTATGTTATGTAGATGAGTGGACGAACTACGCATCATACTGACGTCATGCAAAATCCTGCATCGCGCAAGCAGAGGTTACCGCGCAACTAGCATATAATATACAACGTCCCGACCTCTTGTCGGGCAGTTGGCGACCAGACACGACCGAACACCCATCTGGTCGGAGGATCCTCCCTTTTCTATGGAGAATGAGTGAACTTTACACTCTGTTCCTTATGCCTCTATACAATTAATACACATAAATGCTACGGTAAAGAAATGCACAGCTAAGCAACATTGATGTGCATAAATGAGTGGTCAACGTACAGCATATCTCGTACAAAGTGTAATTGTAAGGAGGAAGTGTTCCGATACGGCCATTTTGTTCGGGGCACGCGAGCTTCTGCTAATGGTTAATACAATGTACGGTTCCAATTGCAGTAGCATCGTGTTGGTAAATGGAATTTTAACTGATTCGATTAAAGTTTATTTTTGTATCAAGATAATGGAAAACAACCCTTATGTCGATGGGTGAAATCAAATTTTTTTGGTCAAGCAAATTAAGTTCGCTTTCGAATTGTATGCGGTCACTTGGGTGAGGTTCGGAATTTTGCAGAATCAATTAAATTTAACCTTTACCTTACTACGTTGGAGTCGGCTAGTCTAACCGGATGCAGCTGAATAGCAGTATTTTACATGGAACGACTGCGTATCTGACCTCCACAACCCAGTTGCTGGGTAACACGACAACCCTTGGTAAGACTAGTTGTCAGACTTTTGCGTTTCTGACAACCCGTAACGATGGTCAAAATCATACAAATGACAGCTGGGACCAACGGCTTGACGTGCATTCCGAGACACGGAGAGTTTTCGGTATGTAATGCATGATCACCTATCCACGGGTTGACCTCGGCAAGCGTTACTTAACCTTGTAGATCGGCCCTTGCGGCTTTACAGAATATCACTAGTAATATTCTTACATTTGATATGAAACATCATAAAATGTGCTAGATCTGTAACTAGCTACTAACATTTCATTTTTATCTTTTCCTAGAGATACTTTTACGAAGAAAAGGCTATGAATTTTCTAGGAAATTTAATCAACTTTCATTGGAATCGTAGAAGAAAACTGTGGCCAATTCCACGATGCGCTTCGAGTGTCTTAGTCATATTTACATTTCTGAATCCATTGTTGGTGTAAGCACATATTGAAGAGATTCTACGGTCAGCTGGTTTTACGAAACTGGATTTTATCAAGGTTTTGATTATATATTTTTGTTAAAGATATCTGAAATGTCGAATGTCGTGATGTAATCTTTCCTCTCCTGCATTAATTTGCTTTTACTTGCCCGGCCAAGTATTTATATGACTTTGACAATTCTGTACTTTCTAAGTTTATTTTAAACATCACTGTCATCGGTGAAGGGAAACATTGTGAGAAAACCTGGACTTATAATAAATATACATCTGGAATCGCCTATCCACCCTGAGTCAGTGTTGTCATTAATTCTCCTGCCTTCTCTGTATGAGAAGAAGCCTGTGCCCTGCATTATAAAAGTTATCTAAAAAAAAGGTAAAAATGATGATTACTTTTAGGAAAACTTACAGCTATCAGCATATCTAGTACAATGAGTGAGATGAAAAAAAAATAAATGGATTGAGCTCAACGACATATACGTATTTCATCCCTTGCTCGGCTCCAAAAATAGCGCCAAGGACGGCCCCCAGCTTGACGGGTACGATAATCTGAAAATCTCAGTAAGCTGCTAGATTCTAACCCCCTTATTACAAAACAAGGTTTTTCTTTCGATTAGGTTTAAACCACTGACCCAGTTATTGAATTAAGAACCCAACTGATAGAGAAATGCAGTTCTTTTTACAAAAATTACAGCTTAGTTCGGTGATAAGTTGTCATTTTAGTATTAAAAACTTTGCCTAAATCGAAATAAAGTTCGAAATACAAGTACTGGCTCAATAATTTAGGCTAGAACTAAAATTAGGTTTTGTTTTATAATAAGACGGCATAGGTTCAAAATTAGTTTTTGATTAATGGATAGAGTTTTAGTTATTTTTAGTACAGTCATGTTAACGAATTACAGTGTTATAGCCATTTCAAACAGATGTCAAAGAATGGAGATATGATTTGAATGTAGGTACTTTCGGTTAATTAAAGTTGGTAGTTACTTTTGCTTACAAGTACCTATTTTTACTTTTCATTTGAAAAGAAGAACTTGTTCTTCTTCTTTTTTGTGTTTTTCTTTGCGTGTTTGTCATTTATCTTACCGCAAAAAAACGTAATTTTCTTTTGTTTTGTTTCTTTTGTATTTTTTCTTTTCTTTTCTTTCTTTTCTTTTAAGAAACAATATTTATTCCTCAATTTTCATGATTATTTCCTATAGCATTAAGTCCGCCTCTGTGCATTTGTGTGATTAACGTATGAAATAAATAAGCACAAATAAATTACATGATAAAATTTCAAAAAGACAAGACAAACATTCGGAGTTGCGGTTTCTAGCATTAGTAGTTTTTTACTGTTCTCATAAAACACAATCCTAGTGTTGAGATCAACACCAAAAAACAAGAAAAAGATGGCTACTTTCTTCATTATAAAATCTTTCTTCTATTTACTAATACAAGTAGGTATATACTCGTACCGTACTTTTCTGTAATTTCGCTCTAATTGCGTAAAAAGTATAGGCAGCGAGCTTACCAAAGTAATCTCATGACTAATTCTATTGGACTAGTTCGGGCTCTGAGACTTTCTGGGTCGACTATTTCGCTTGTAATAAGGAAAGAATGTAGGAATATATTTATAAGGATACACTATCTATTTATATACTTATCTAAATACGTATTTTAATACTAGAAAGAAAAAAAAGGCATTTGAAGATCCGTGGCATACCTACTGTCGCGCCATTTTGATTTTTTTTCAAGATGTCGATTTCTATACGGTACACGGGTAGCCGCCATTTTGAAAAAAAAAAAACAAAATGGCGTGACATTATCTAGATATGCCAGACTCCATATAAAAACCTTCAACCTCTTTTAAGCCTCTCATCCTATTTAGACTTCGTAGTACGCTATGCCAGCTCAAGGTCGGAGTGTTACCACTGAAGTGCGGCCTATTGTACACTAATGAGCAATATCTATCTGCCTAGCTTTTTTCCAACTATGTTGGGGTCGGCTTCTAGTCTAGCTGCATGCAGCTGAATACCAGTATTTTACATGGAGTGACCACCTATCTGACCTCCACAACCCAGCTAGTGGGTAACACGATATCCTTTGGTAAGACTGGCTGCCAGACTTTCGGGCTTCTAACTACCCGTAACGGCTCTCAGAGATATATGAATGACTGCCGGGATCAATGGCACGGAGGAGTCTCGGTATGTAATGGATGGTCACCCATAAACGGACTGACCTCGCCAAGCGTAACTTAAGCTTCGAGCCCCTCACAATGATGAGCAATGTTCAACCAATTTTTTATTATGTCGTTTAAAAACAAAACCCTTAAACTTTGGCGAAATATCTTTTATAGGTACTATTGAGTACAAAACATAAAATTAATATTTATCCAGCAAGTACTACCTACTTTAACTTTTTATTAGAATGAGTAACGCATACGTAGCATTTGCGCAAACATGGAATTTGTTATGCAACGTTTTGCGACCTTCATGCAGATAATTGAATTGAAAAGTATTTTCAGAAATTGCCGTTGGTTTTTGTGAGGATATTGCGTCGTAGGTTTGTTTAGCAGGGTTTAGAAGATTTAATGTACTTCTTTTCATTGAGATACGACCAAGATTTTACATTGTCATCGTCCCATGGACCAAAGTAGGTCAGTTTGATGGTACAGACGCTAGCATATCAAGCTACTACAATCTGTCAAATTTCTTTAGTAGATTTTCAACTTTATTGCTGAAGCATTAAGGTTCAAGGTTGATTGGGAAAATTTGACAGTTTCGGGTAGCTTGATGTTCTGTCGTCTGTACCACACCCTTAATATGACGACACCTTTCTGACACGTATGAAGTATGCCGGGTCAAATTAAATTAGCTAGCAAAACTCCGCAGACGTGTCGGGTATCAATATCTAATCGTGATAAAACAAAAAATAAATTAATTTTATGTTTTTTTTTTGTTGGGCCGTCTACCGCTGTTAGTATTAGTCACATGCAATAAGTCGCTTAGAGTTTCGCTAGTTATTTTAATTTGACCCTATATACCCTTAGATCGCAACACGATGCAATCGACTTTTCTGGTACAGACGCCAGCAGGTCAAGCTACCCGAAACTGTCAAATTTTCCCAATCAACCTTGAACCTTAATGCTTTAGCGACAAAGTTAAAAATCTACTAAACAAATTTGACAGATTGTAATAGCTCAATGTGCTGGCGTTTGTACTATAGAATTCCAACGGCAATGTTGACCAATCACCATAACCTGTGTCGCTTGCTTATTTCCCACCTAATTAAAAAAAAAAAACACCAGAATCATTTGTTCACATACAGAAAAACTTATCGTCATCTAACTATGCAAATAACTTTTAAATTCGGCAGCCATAACCGAGTTGTGTTCGATTTTTATCGATACCTACACGTGAGAGTGAATTGAATCGAGTCGTGTCGGCTGCCTGAGTAAACATGGCGTCAGGTTAGGCAAATGTTACAAATTGCACTGCATTGTGTTCCCATGGAGCTTTTTTTTTTTTTTTTTTTGTGGATGGGAAATCATCAAATGACCCCTGCCGCTCTGGGTGGAGCGGAAGGGAGTGTCAGACTTTTACTGACTAAAACCCACCCGTGTTCCGTCCTTAGCCCTTTCTGTTCCAGGGCAGCGGTTAACCTTTCGGAAAATCCCGCCGCCCCGGCAGGCTTCGGCCCTGTGGGGCCCCGTCCTCTGCTGACATCTCTTTGAGGCGCGCGTGGAACACAACGCGCCGTCCGGCACGGGCCTGGTCCTGATCGGACGGTGAGCTACCCATTACTCACCGCCCGCAGGCCCGCGCCTACGGTGGCCGGGAGTCGTCACGCGGCTCCCGACGCCCGGAGCGTCTCCCGCGGCGGCTGAGGCGTGAGGTTCTCTCCCTCAGCCTCCCCGCCACCTCCTTCGCTAGCATGACTGCTTACATGGAGCTTACCTTTACACTAGCTTTAGGTGAGAGGATGGGTAGATAGTATTGTGAGTACTGCCTATTATAAATGTAAAGGATTTCCCGCTTTTGCCTAAGGGAATGGATATACAGGGTTATTGGGAAAACATAAACAACCTCTTAAGATGTCATTGTACTCGTCATTATGAACAACTTTTACTATGGAACCAAACCTGAAATCGCGAATAAAAAAATCAGCTGTTCCCTAACATTTATGTTCGGTTAACTCGTCAAAATGTAGGGAACAGCTGATTTTTTTTTTCCACCCTTATTAATCGTAAGTTTGATAGATAATACCACCATATTATTTTCCCACTGCAGGGCAAAGGGCTCTTCTCATACAGAGAAAGCTTGTATATTGATCACCAAGCTTGCTCAGGGCGGATTCGCAATTTCAGACTTATATTGATTATAAGTCTAAGATTTTGTTCCACAAAAACTTTGTATTAATATTGGATTCTTCATTTATTTCTTTCTTTCTTTAATTAAAACGTTTTAAAACCAAAAACAGAAAAAAGACACAGTATGTATCTACACAAACACATATGGTAAAATAAAAATAAACATCAATAAAAGTTTACAACACTTTCATAAATCCCTCTCACAGTACTTCTGACATGCCGACAAAATCTACATCGATGTTGGTATACGTAAGCATGAGCTGTGAATGATTCAACTACAACGCATAGTTTTAGCTGCAAGCCGACCGAATCGGATAGCTAATTCAATCTGACAAGGGGCCCCAGCACGAACGCGCGTGAATTAGACCGATTTTTTAATCGAAAATATAACGCTAGCCTATAGCATTTTGGTTTTTTGTGACATGCACAATTAGTATCACCCAGAGATATTAATATACAGGGTGTACTGGAAAGGTGTGGTCAAACTTAAGAATGTGGTGCAGACCATAAAACTAAACAACTTTCTCAATGGGACCAACATCATAATCGCAAAAAAAAACGGTCGGGGGACCCCCGGCAAGAACAATCGGCTTCAGCACCGAAATCTATCTCTCTTTCTCTCTCTGACTCTCTATTCATCTCTTTTTATATATTTAATAAAAAGTAGCACGGAGGGAGCATAACGCGTTCTCGTTACGTGACGATTTCTCCTAGTTTACTCCTACCGCAAGCTCCGTTAAAGAACTTCGTTCCAAAAATTATCAACTGTCCCATACAAACTTCTATACCTACTCAACCCAAATGTATGAGACGGCGATTTTTTTCCGCGATTACAATATTCGTCCCATGGAGTAATTTGTTCAGTTTGATGTACACCCTTAAAATTGATCACAGCTTTCTGGTACACCGTCTGTGTAGTCCATCCATCCATCCATCCTTACAAACTTTCACGTATATAATATTAGTAGGATAGGATTTTTTTTTCTTAACTGCCCGTGACATCACAGCGGGCCCTATCAGAATACCAGCGCATCATACTGAGATAGGAGCCTTTTGGCTTTGTAGGAATTTGTGTTTCATTTTTCTTCTTGTTACTTTTATAAAATTTGGTTTTTTATTTTTTAACAGCTGTTCGTTTAGTTTGTGATCTTGCTGTACGAGAAACAATAAATACTTTTTCTTTCTTTATTTCTAAATATTGTGTGCGAAATAAATGAAAATTTTTTTAATGTTAAAATCGTTGAAATTTACGTTACGTTTTACCTACTCCACGCGTTCCTGCTAGGCTCACAGATAGGCACAACATAGCAGGTAATAACATTTACGCTCAGAAGCACATGACAAACTAAATGGGTCAGACGGAATCAGAGGCTAACACCTCCGCAGCCTGTGAGAATTAATAGAGCCTTTTAGGCTGAAATTCTAGCCTGCCTGACAATACGGATTGGTCACGTCACTTCCGGGAAATTTCAGTGTATCCGACCGATGCCCTCAGGAATTCAAAACCACTTCCCGTTGAAACGTTATCGGTTGGGTGCAAATTGAGGATTTGTTGATTGAGTCAACGGAAGATATATTTTATAGAGATTACAGTACGTGATGTCCCGGTTAGGTACACATAATAGCAATTAAAGAAAAGTAAGTACTACGAGCAATAATGAACTAACGACAGTTTTATTAAAATAAGTTTTAAACTCATAAATTAAATAATTATGTAGCGTTTTATGATAGTTTTCACTAATTTCTGCCCGCTACTTAGTCCACGTGAATTTCTTGTTCCCCTGACCGACCCCGTCGCATCGCATCGCTAGTTCGCGCTATTTCTTCGTTTTCGCTAAACGTTCATTGTGACTTTTTTCTTTTCGCTTGGCTCCTAAGGAACCTAGCGCGATGTTAAATAGTCTAAGTTGCCTTCCTGCAGAATTACGCTACCTAATGTAAAAATGTTTTTCCAAACTCGCGCGTTCCAACGAACAAACTCTTCAGCTTTATGGATTTTTTGGTTCATAGATTGCAACAACATTTTTTTTTAATGAAAAAGTTTAATCAAGAGATTAATATTGTATTATTTACTCACGAAACTTCTCGAGCCAGATTGATTTTCTATTCATTTTATTTACGTTCCACTCAATGGTAATGCAATGTATGGCAGAAATTTTACTGATTTGGCCTCAAACTCGTTCCAGGAATATTTATTTTCATCTTTTGACCGAAATTCAAAAGCTTACTTTTTCAAATGACGAAATTTACAAAAAAAGTATCCATAGGAGTTACAAAAATATAAATTAAAAAACAGATTTTTAGTAATTAGCAAAAACGTACCTGATCTCTAGACACTTTTGATGTGTGTAGTTCGAGCCTGTCGCGTAGAGTCCATGGGTGGTATTACCATATGCAATCGAACGATCTCAAATGTAATCGAATTATGTTTAACAATCCTGTATCACGCATGAAATACAGAAACAACGATCTAAACATGTCTCAAATACATAAACAGCAACATAATATGCCAATACACAGCAATGGATCCCATAATAAACATGGAAATTGTCAACATACGTACTGTAATGGCTTCCGATGGGAATAGGAATGAGTTCCGATGTAAATCAGTCGTGAAATGTAAATGCGAACAAACGCGATGAGATCCGAAGGCTGGCGGAAATGGCCGAAGTAATGCGATGAAGTTATGAAAAATCGCGAAGTTCTTTCAAGAGTTAGAAGTGTGAATAATATTTTAAATTATGTATGTTAGTTGTACCATTTTCTAAGAAGGTTTACTTTATTTTTAACGTTTTAGAGTTAGAATTTATTTATTTGTAAGAATGTAGTTCTACATGGTATGGTGTTCATATTTTTTAAGTTCTATACACTCTACCACCACCTAAGGCGTATAAATATTCAAATGTCATTCTTATAACATTACAGCTAAGTACAATTAATATTCAGACTTGTGATTTACAATAAGTCCACTATGAATCAATATTGTTATAATGAGGGTAATCGTTGCTTAAAAACCACTTAAAAATTAAGTACATAGTCATCTTGGATTTTTACAATATTCCTAATATTCGCCAATGTTATAAAAGCAATGATCCAATAACCAACTAGTCAGGTATTTCTTGAACATGGAGATGGGAAATTCCTTAAATGAGTTGGGTAACTTGTTATACACCTGAATGGCATTTACATAAACATTCCTCCTAAATATTTGCAATCTACATTGCTTCGGTTAAAGTAAAAGAATTTGTTTTAAATAGGCCATTAGAAGGCATTTTTGAACATCAAAATTTACAAGTAAATGTAATATAATTGATTCCAAGCGCCCCTTCCAAAAGGCAGTTTCATATGGAGAAGAATGGGCAATAAACTCCATAGATAGTACTCTTTTATAATGTTTTTTTTTTACATTAATTATAATTGTACCTATACTTGTATGTGATGACGATGTCATCATCATCACCTGCACAGCCTTTTCCCAACTATTTTGGGGTCGGCTTCCAGTCTAACCGGATTCATCTGAATACCAGTATTTTACATGGAGCGACTGCCTACCTGACCTCCACAACCGCGTTACTGGGTAATACGATACCCCTTGGTACGACTATGGATAATGTCAAGACGATGTGAGAATAAACTTACTAAACTACAATAGATGCAAAGTATTAAAAATTAATTTATTAAACCCTATAATTCAAGGTTAATCCGACTATAGTGGGGCTAGCCAAAGTTGGAAGCTGTTTTTCTTTGCTAATGAGCTGTTTTTCTAGCAGCTTTGGACTCAGTGGAGTGGCGTGCGAAGAGGCTAATTGGTGATCCAGATTTGGTTAAGACTAATCTACAAAGCCTGGAGCACAGGCGTAGGGTAGCCAGCCTTTCGGTATTCTATAGGATGCATTCTGGAGAGTGTGCGCGGGAATTATATGACTTAATTGCGCCATCACCGTTCCATCATCGGACAACCCGTCGTACGACGAGTTTCCACCCTTACGTTGTTGACACTGCCGCGATCCGGACGAAGCGTTTCGCCTCGTCGTTTATACCGCGTACATTGAAGGACTGGAACAATTTGCCTGCAGCGGTCTTCCCGTCCGATTATGTCTTCAAGGCTAGTAGAGTGAATAGGCACATAATAAATTAGTGCGCATTACCAACAACCATTTGCATCACTGCTTTCCATCAGGCGGGATCGCAGTCAAGCACTAGTTTATATCAATAAAAAAAAAGAACTAGCTACGACATTAATATTAGGTATCAAGTTTTTTTGCGCCAGTTTAATTTACTGAAAGACCTGAAAGATAATTCTGATATGTGATTAAGCCACCTGGTTTGTTGTCAATTTAAGATAAAATAACATAAATATCTAATCTATTCTATAGGATAGGATATTATAATTATAAAAATTATTATTATTATATTTTAATTTAAAAAAAAATTATTTAGTATTAGAAGTTTGCAAATATTATGTTCATTGTTAAAGTTTTTATTCTATATCTATACTAATAATAAAGCTGAAGTTTGTTTTTTTTCGTTTGTTTGTTTGAACTAATCTCTGGAACTACAAGTCGGATTTGAAAAAATATTTTTGCATTTGATCACCTAATTCTTGAGAAAGGCTATGTACCATTTAACATTACGCTAGGACCTTAAGAAAAGGCAGAACTAACGCTAAGCGAAAAGGAAGTAAAAGCGCGTGCTGCGCGGGATGGTGCCTTTTCACCCATCCTTCACCGAGACCTGGCAGTGGACGAACCTCTGTGCAGTTTGTGATGTGACATAAGACTGTAGAAAGGAGGCAGAAAATTAATAAAAGTGGGTACCTAGGTGCTTTCATAATAAACAAGAATCCATGACGAGTCTATTTTCTACAAATAATAATTACTGTTATCGACTAGTGCTTACCTTTAATTCATATACTTTTCGTGCATGTTTTTTTTTTTTTTTTTTTCTTTTTCTTTTCACTTTCACCAACAACGTTTAGCTGACTTAATTATAGTCGTTATATCCATCGTATTGGGATACTCTCAATACAAACCATAGCAAAGACATTTTAAATTTACAAAAGTTGCAAACTGTCCGTAAATTGTCCGCCGCGCTCGGCTGTTTGCAGCGTATTGTGCGATGAAATGCACGGATTAATTAATTATGACAATGTGTTGGAACGTGGAAGTTTAGGCATCGTTTTTAGAACCGGTTTATGTTGTTCTGAGTCGTTTCGAAGAATTTATTTATTTATCTACATATTTACAAAGGTCTATCACGCGGCCGTCTCATTATATTTGTCAGTGCTTTTTTTGGTTTATTTATTTATTTATTTTTTTTGCAATATTACCCAACTCACACTATTTATGTACATATTCGTTACTATTTTTTATCTCTCACATATTTATCTTATTTAAGTATGCATACACACGTCACGTTGCAGTGTAAAACTGATTTACATCCGTCACCTCACTCAACAGGTTCAGTTGAAAACCAGCGTCAGGCACTAGTTGTCTGGCATTTTTGCTGAACTGAGCCTTTTTGGTGCAGCCGTGAGGCACACTTTCCTGCTAACTTCTTACATAATATATGTTTTATACCTTCTACTTGTTTTCTTTATAAGTTGCTATCTGATGTATGTATCTGATGTATTGTGTGTCTTTTGGTATGTGCTAAATAAATGTATTTTTCTTTCTTTCTTTCTTTCGTGCAGCCAATGCAATGCGACGGGGTGGTGCAGCAAGAAATTTCGCGGACGAAATCGCGGGCCTAAGCTAGACTCAAATATGTCGTTCCCTATATTCTTCAGTTCTATAGAAAGTTCCCGAGAGAACGTCATTAAAGTTGCAGACACTCACGGTTACTCTCTGTATACTCCGAGGTAAACAGCCTCTCCGTGTAATCTTAGAGCCTTTTCATGGCGGCTAGTATTTGTGTTAAAGAGTACTAGAGGGTAGTGCGTTAGTTATTTTGGAATATAAAGGCTCTCCCCCGCAGGCGCGTTATTACTAGTCGATAATATCGGTTGCGTAAAGTAAAAAAAAAAAAATATAAATGTTGGGTATGGGTTTTGCCAATATTTGACTAGCTATAGTAACTAAGCTATTGGATATGGTTAGATACACGTGATTGATTTATTGTCGTCTCCACTTTGTATAGATATTGTATTAATTCGAAAAAAAATTACACGACTGCGTAGGAGCCTATAAGAGGTGTAATGTTTTTTTTTTTCTTTACTTCTGTTATGCCATGAACATGAAATCACATCTATAATCCCCAAAGGGTAAAGCAGAGTAGCACAGTACACCCTATGTAATAGGCGAACCTATTGCCACACGGGCACAAATCCAGAATTCGTGCTGCTTGCCTGCCAGGGCGGCGGGATCGTCCGAAAGGGTTACCGCTGCCCTGGAACAGAAAGGGCTAAGGAAGGAACACGGGTGGGTTTTAGTCAGTAAGAGTCTGACACTCCCTTCCGCTCCACCCAGAGCGGGAGGGGTCATTTGATGATTTACCATCCCCAAAAAAAAAAAAGTTTTCGTGCTGCTAGTGGAAATTTCTAGAATTCCTGATGAAAAAATCCAGTAATAACTTGGAATCGAACCCAGGACCTCCAGCAGTAGCGTTTACAACCACTAGACCAACAAGTCAGTCTTGCGTCATCCTTGAAACCTACCAAATTCAGCATTCAACAGTATTTCTTACAAACTTTGCCAACCGTAACGAAGAAATAGGAAATCCAATTCTTGAGCAACACATAATAGGGTTGACCTTTCCCACGGCTTCCCGAAATCAGCAAAAAATATACGAAATTAGTCCTTTACAAAAAAAGTTCCTTTGCAGGGAATCGGAGAAAATACATAATTTGGAAGGACATCTGAGGGGCAATTCTCGTAATTTAAAACGTTCAAAATCTAGTCGCAGTCTCATCTCGGCGACAAACAAATGTCTAAATCTTGTCAAAATGTAGGGAAATTAGACGTATTTTTGACAGATTGAGACTGAGATCAGACTGTGAACGTTCTTAAAACTATGAGAATTTCTCTTCTGGTGTCGGGGTTTAGTATGTAAAACCACCCGTACTTTACCTATCTATATATACGAGTATACTTACTAATAATAAAGCTGAAGAGTTTGTTTGTTTGAACGCGCTTATCTCTGGAACTACCAGGGCCCGTATTCCCGTAATTTAAAACGTTCAAAATCTAGTCGCAGTCTCATCTCGGCGACAAACAAATGTCAAAATCTTGTCAAAATGTAGGGAAATTAGACGTATTTTTGACAGATTGAGACTGAGATCAGACTGTGAATGTTCTTAAAAGTACAAGAATAATGCCCCTCTGATGGATTTGAAAAATTCTTTTTGCGTTTGATAGCCATTCCCATTCCATCCCGTGTCACCGAGAGGAGGCCTTGTCCCAGCAGTGGGAACATTATAGGCTGACTATGTATTTGATAGCGCAATTCTTGAGGAAGGCTATAGGTTATTTAACATCACGCTAGTACCCTTACGAGGATAGCAATAACCCTAAGCGAAAATTGAAGTCAAAGTGCGGGAAGATGATGCGATGCGACGGGATGGGTCGGGGAATAAGACATTTAACGCAGATGAAGTCGCGGGCTGAAGCTAGTTTAGGTATAAAGGGCACTGGCTTCCCAAGTTATCGGCCATTCCATTAACTTGGCTTCGGTTGGCTGTAATATATAACTTGAACATAAAACTAGGCTTATATGTTGGCCTAAAAGATTTCGTAGGAAACGTAAGGAATTTTCGAGTTCTACAGAAACAGTAAGAAAATGGTACCTATATCCATCCAACTAATATTATAAACGCGAAAGTTTGTGTGGATGGATGGATGGGTGTTGGTTACTCTTTCACGCAAAAACTACTAAACGGATTTGGATGAAATTTGGCACACATAGTTTATATCGAGGATTTGTAACCAGGGAACCATTATTATTATAAGCCTGTGTTGTCCCACTGCAGAGCAAAAGCCTTCCTTCCTTCTTTCCACTTCTACCGGTCTACTGCGATTGTGGGTCAATCAAAATCAAAATCCATTTATTCAAATGAGGCTGAGAATCAGCACTTTTTGAACGTCAAAATTACAAAAGACAGTCCCCCAAAAACGCCCGCCCTTCACCACTTCCTAGTGCTATCGCTGGGAAGAAGAATGGCGCAACAAACTCCCCAGCAGCACAGCTGTCTGTTCATTTAGAAAACACTTGATCGTATCCAATACTAGGTACCTATGTTTAGTAATTAACATTACAAGACCAGAACATAAGATTAAATTATTTGTCATATGTCAGCTAGCCACGCCAATATACCAACAAATATAATAAAAACTATACGTACTCAAGCTAAAAAATTATTAAAAAAATTTAATCCTATATGAAGGAGCCCAGCGCATCCCGCCATCTCTTTCTGAGCCAGCAACGCAGTCGTTTCCTGCCATTGGGGATCTAAGGAGTGGTGAGGGAACATATAGGATAGTTTTTACCCCATATTCGATATTTACCCGGTATGCAGGTGAAGTCGCGGGGCGCAGTTAGTAAACATATATTTCAGGCGTGATGTTATGTAATGTTATGAATTTTACTAGTTCTGCCGTTTCAAGATGCTGCTGGTGCGGCGGATGGGGCTCTGTGGTTCACCGCTACTCCAAAATGTATCTATGAATGGACTTTCCTACTACAGGTACACTGTCTGACAATAGGCTGTATATCATTCAGATTACGTATTCATGTTCAGGGTAGGGCGGTATATCTTGGCTTTCAAGTTGCTGTGAGCATATGTATGTATAAAGTCTAATACATTACTTTGAGGAACACTGAATAGAATTAACTTCAAAAAAAACTTTTTTGGACATTTTCACTAACGTTACAAAAAAAGTTTTTCTATTGCTATCAACCTGGTACGAATCCAGACTCCAGGCTGCTGAGATATTCCAGATGGAAAACCCTGACCCGGACACTATGCCCGACCCGGGAATCAAACCCAACCTAATGCTCAGCAGTACTGCCTGTGACCACTATCAGGTGGATCAGTCGGATCACATACTACAACGCGCCACGCGACAGGGCGGAGATAACGCGTCCTGCGCGTGGTTTTTTACATACAAATTGATTAAAAACGCACCTCCACGCGGGAAATTTTATGCCCCGTCGCGTGGTTCGCATAAACCATCGTGGGAAATTCCATTAATATTGACCGCTAAATGTGAGGCAAATGCTACACTCCATTGTTGTACTGGCACAGTAATGACGTTCCACTGGAGCTATAAATCATCCAATCGATGAGCTACATTTGTAAGCTGTCACAGGCGGCGGCGGGATCGTCCGAAAGGGTTACCGCTGCCCTGGAACAGAAAGGGCTAAGGAAGGAACACGGGTAGGTTTTAGTCAGTAAGAGTCTGACACCCGCTCCATCCAGAGCGGGAGGGGTCATTTCCCATCCGCAAAAAAAAAAAAAGATTTTGGTTGCCTCTATGAGTTGACTTCGGCCCCTTGGACAATTTGTTTCCAAGATGTTTACAACCAATCTCAATTACAACAATCCTCAAAAAAAAAAAAAAGCTGTCACAGGCGCCATTATACAGTGAAGCTATTATTATCTTAGCGAGTTTAGCCAGAACAATTGCCAAACTTAAGTGGACAGGGCACATTGCTTGCAGAACTGATGGCCCATGGGGCAGAAAGGTTATGGAGTAGCAACTGCGTACCGGAAGACGTAAAGCAAAGGCCTCCCACAAGGTGGACCGATGACCTTCTGAAGGCCGCAGGAATCCGCTGGATGCGGGAGGCACAGAACCAGTCGAAGTGGAGGTGCTTGGGGGAGGCCTATGTCCAGCAGTGGACTTCTTTTAGCTGAAATGATGATGAGCTAGTTTAAGAGGTAGTTAGGTGTATTAAGTAGGTACACCTCTGCCTAACTCTTCAGGGAAAACAGGCATGATGTTATGTTTATGTGCATGACAAACGCACAAATTTTAAAATAAAAAAAATCGAAGAACACTATCCTTTTTTTGCCAAAAAGTTTGGCTATATCCAAAGGTCAGACGGCACACGCTTTGCGTGAATTCACCATATAAGAGACAAAGTAGACCCGGCATGCTATTACTGTACCCTACTTAAACCTACCTGAAAAAGTACCCAAATACTTTTAAAACATAAATTATTTCACCTCTATGTAAAGTGAGGACCTCTACAATATTTATCCGTCGCCCAAAGTGTAGGAGAGCTCTTAGAACTGTTACAAAATGTGCCAGACATCCCTGAAATAGAGCAGAATTATGTAGAGTGTCTTACAAAGATATCTGTGGCAATGTAGAGCGGTAGATAGAGTGACTCTACAAAAGGAAAAAAAAAACAAGACAAAAGGCTACACAAGACTTAACTGAACTTGTAGTTATTTTAATCCTTTGTACAGTAGTTTAACTGAATGAGACAGATTGTTCATTGTAGATTAATTAAAACAGCTGAGAGTTTTCACAAGAAAACTGCATTGGGTTTTAGTTTTAACCTCATTTTAGTTACCGTTGTAACTGGCAGGGAGCACTGAAACCATACAATTTCTTCAGTTTGATCGAATTTTTTGACTTCACATATTTTATTATTTACTAGCAATTTAAAATAATAATATTTACATGTACTGGCCAAACTCGATTTTAGGATGAACTAGTTTCGGGCCAAACCAGTTCTCTCTACACGCGATAGGACAAACCAGTATAGCCTAGACCAAACTCGTTCATCTTGTTACCGATAGGATAAACCAGTTTAGCTTAGGTCAATCGGTTTATACTAGTTAGAATTTACAAGCTTTAAGATAAACCGGTACGTCCTAGTCTAAACTGATTTCACCTAGCTTGTATCTTCTATAAGCTTTTCAAAGTAAACTGAATAAAGGAATAGAAATAAAATAGTCAATAATATATGAATTATTAACGTAATTTATCAACTAATCAATCATTTCATATCTATCGCTAGATCAGCTTATATTCATCCACAGAAATTACCTTCTGAATGCAAACGTCGAAATCAGTTCTAAAAAAATAAAAACCGGCCAAGCGCGAGTCGGACTTGCGCCCGAAAAAAAAAAGAAAATAAGCAAAAGAATCGCATCAAATAATTTGTCCGCATCACTGTCAACAGGAACAGTGCCCAAAAGGCTGCCAGCATTGCCACATTGTATGGCGATGCTAATTCTTTGGCCAAGAAACAGGCCAGCCCTCTGGTCACGTGAAGAGTTGACTAACAGAATGGCCACATCTCGAAAAGAAAATGCTTTGCAGTCCCAATGCTGGGCAAAGCTCTCTCCTTCCACGTCTCTCTGCCCAGAGCCACCAAGGACCAATCTTCGCTAAAGGAGTCCAGCTATAATCATATTCTACTTTGGGTAATGAAAATATTATCTATGTCTTCTATCATCATCTGCTTAACCTTTTCCCAACTATGTTGGGGTCGGCTTTCAGTCTAACTGGGTTCAGCTGAATACCAGTATTTTACATGGAGTGACTGCCTACCTGACCTCCACAACCCAGTAACTGGGTAATACGATACCCCTTGGTAAGACTGGTTGTCAGACTTTCGGGATTCTGACTACCCGTAACGACTGGCAAAGATCTACGAATGACAGCCGGTACCAACGGCTTAACGTGCTTTCCGAGGCACGGAGGGGTCTCGGTATGTAAAAATGGTCACCCATCCACAGGGAACAAAGGAGGGTTGGTCTGTACCAACCACGGCAAGCGTAGCTTAACCTGATCTATCGACCTGTGCGGCTGTTATTATTCAGGCACGGGCCCCTCTATGCCTATGTCTTCTATATCTATACTAATAATAAAGCTGAAGAGTTTGTTTGTTTGAGCGCGTTAATCTCTGGAACTACCAGTAGGATTAAAAAAAATCTTTTTGCATTTTATAGCCTAATTCTTGAGAAAGGCTACAAACTATTTAACATCACGGATCCGAACAAAAATAAGAAAGAACGCTAAGCGAAAACACGAAGTAATTGCGCAGGCTGGCGATGCGATACGACGGGGTAGGTCGGGGGAAATTTCACGTACACGAAGTCGCGGGCAGTTGCTAGTTTAATCATAAAAGGTTGGCTTCTACTTATGATATTTTGACCGGCTGGAGTTGTGTTTAGATGTTACAGAGAAGCATGACCAAAAGTAAACTACCATGTGTGGTGTGATAATAATTATGTTTTTGTGGTTTATACTTGGATGTATATACTGAATTTATTTATGAGTCTGTAAGGTATTCCTATAAAGGTTCTTTTGTAACTAGAAATAAAGTGTTTCAGAAGCATTTCAAACAATAAATATTTCAAATGTCTTTATTTTATTTTTTTCAATGTAAAACTTAGCTAAGTAACAAAAATAATATACGCAAATAATTGTAGGGTTTTGCAGTTAGGCTGCGTAGGCCGTTAACAAGTTGGGTTAGGAAACAGAAACACACAAGCAAAGTTCATATGTATAATCCTCACTGGGTGACAAATTTACAATAGGTAGGGAATGTAGGGATAGATACGTAGTAGTGGATAGGTGTGCGTGCAGCGCCCAGTTAAACTCCACGTGCAGTGCGAAGCGATTGTCCTGTCTTAAACCTGAACGTAGAATCCATATGTAGAACCGGTACGTAGAACCTCTAGATTTGGGGTATACCGTATAGTGAGGGTCAGGGAATCACTCCTGCTAGCAAGCGGATGTTAAAATGACAGAGTGTGTGAAAACCGGGGTACGTCCAGTACCTTCGGTCGTACCTGGGACAGTCTCCCACGTTTTGACGTATGCTCTGATGTACTACTTTCGCTGGTGACATACGTCCCACGCACCCCTGAATGCGTAGTCTGTACAACTACTAGGGAGGGCTTCTTAGAGACGGGCAGCGAAGAGGTGATGAAATAAAAGAAGATTTTCTTGTTGAAGTTTGCTTGCAGATTTCGGCTTCTTGCTTCTAGTGTTGCCTCTTCGACGGCTGAGCTGCGACTGACTTTTCGTCAAAAACTGCGCTCTATCTAAACCGGCCTAAGTTCCCTTAAGGCGGACCGTGTATTTTGAGCCCTTTTTTACTTTAATTTTCGCTAAGCCGAGATCTGTCAAGCCCTTGTTTTATTTTTTTATCCATATTATATCCTTACAATTTTTACATATATTATTCCTTACGTAATCCTTAACCTAATTACAGCTTAATAATTAACTTAATTATACACAGTAAAAAGTTTCTAGAAGAAAAACTGTTCAAAATATCGACTAGGAACATTTTGATTATAAAAATCTCACTATAACTTCTGAACCAATGGTCCGATTTTCATAATTCAAACGGTATTATTGGTTTTATATCTAGACCTTTCATTAGATTAAAAATTATTAAATTTTACCCATAAACAAAAAAGTGATTTTCCAAGTTACGTAATTATGTATGAACAAAATTTTACTTATTGGAATCCTTTCAAAAACATCTTATTCGTTCGGGATACAAAAACTAATAACAAATACTGATAACAAATACTAATTAGAACATAAGAAACATAAAATAAATCTCTTTATATTATTAACTATTAACATAGAATTATTTACTTTACGTTTTCTTTGTAGCGGTCCCTCCACTACTTGCGCCCTGATACCCAGATAGGGTCTTGTCGCCGACAGTGTGCAAGTGCTCAGTGTGTTAGGTTTGGTAACCCGATATCTTATAGTGCTCTTTGGTTTGGTAGGTTAGTTAGAGTTGGGTGCCACTGTAACGGCTAGAGCACTTGCACATTCTCGCTATCCATCGTAGCGGTTTAGTTAATAACGTCTTCTACATGAAGCTATCAAACTAAATTAAAACTAAATCTGTGATAATAATAAACACACACAACAACACAGTACAGTGCAGCACAGGACAGTATATGATCACTAGTTTACACGAACGGTCGGCGTGATGAGTCAAGCGTTGTCCGTTAGCTTAGGAATCGGCGGACCACTTCACGTTTCGCCCAGTCTTCATGTTTGTGAGGCACTTTGACCACAAAGAAATTTGAATTCGTGTTGTGACGAGACTCCTAACGTGACCCTCAGGGTGAAATCTGTTTTCGCAAGGATTTCCCAACAATCTTTTGGGCCTTTGTAAAGTAATGAAGCCAGGACACGTAGATACAGAAGCCTAACGTTGTTGGAAAAGCGTGTAGCAGGACGGTCCGATTGGTGCAGTACCGCACTCTTTAAAACAACCACCCTTCCTTCTCTTCTTCTCCATCTTGATAAACTTTTAGGTTATTGTGCTGGTCATAAGCTTACTTATAATATCATTAGCAGTCATTCTGTTTTATTTCATTACCTATTATTATGTAGACCAATGTAAACAAACAACATAAATTGTATTTTGACTTTACTTTGACGTGACAAATATCGATGACGTTGACAAATCAACATGAGCTATGCTTTCTGTTGTACGGAGGCCTTATATTATATCAATGTTAATAATAAAATAAAAATGGAGTTACGAAAACAATAATGATTATTAGATTGATAAATGTTAATGAAATACCTTTACAATGCTGCTCAAAATATTTTTTTGCCTTAAAAATATTTTTTTAAGATGGTCAAAAGTACATTAACGACTACGACAAAAAATCGCATCGTTATGTGGAAGGAATTACTTCGTGGGACGCATAATGGCAACATTATTGTCCCTAGACTCGTGATTTCTGATAGACTTGTAGTGAGAATAGATGTTTCTGGATATCTCACCGTTTTATAAGCGACATGCGGAGACGAACGGCAAGGATTTCGTGCGGGACGAACGCGAGTTGCGCGAGAATTGGGCTCATCGATTTAAATAGGTTTCATGCGGGGCCGCCGTTTTGAAAAAAAAAACAAAATGGCGGGCAGGTAGGTATGCCAAGTTACATATTAAAATCTTCAATACCCTTCTACCTTTTATTATATTAGCATAGATGTAAAAACCTTTATCTGAGGGCCAAACATTTGAATAGAACAGTCAACTAGATAGTTGCTACATAAATGTAATAAGTGGACAAACTAGTGACGTGACCCGACTAGAAAGTTACCTAATTCCGAAGAACCTAGGTGTTCTAGTTGACCTAGAAACACCTAAGGGTTTGAGGGACCTTTTTATGAAAGAAGATAATCCTAATTGGCTTAAACTAAAGCTCTGGAATATTAAAGAGATTATTATAAAAATTATAAGTAAAAATGTTTTTTAGTTCATTACTTTGAATAATTTTAAAAGTGCAATTGAAAAGAGAGTTTATTTAAATGTGTTATTATTTTATTTTAACATTATTGAATTTAAAATGATGAACTACACTTTCATATCTTTACAAAAATTGGTTACATTTGACCCAGTAGGGAATAGAGGATAAATGATTGTAAAAATACAAATATATCATTCGATTTGTACGGTGTTTCCCCTAAATTAAACTAGAATGTCGTGATGGCCCAGTGGTTAAGACCTGGACCCGTATTCCCGTAATTTAAAACGTTCAAAATCTAGTCGCAGTCTCATTTCGGCGACAAAAAAATGTCAACAACTTGTCAAAATATAGGGAAATTAGACAGATTTGACTGAGATCAGACTGTGAACGCTCTTAAAATTACGAGAATTACCCCTCTGGCATGTAACAATGCATCTCTTCCTACTCTCTCTTCTTCTTCTCTATCTTTTCCTACTATCCTACTAATATTATAAACGTGAAAGTTTGTATGGATGGATGGATGGATGTTTGTTACTGTTTCACGCAAAAAGTACTGAACGGATTTGGATGAAATTTGGTACACAGATAGTCTACTACACAGATAGGATACTAGGTTTATTAATACATAGGATACTTTTTATCCCGATATTCCTATGGGATCAAAACTTGTGCGGGTGAAACCGCGGGGCGCTGCTAGATCAATTCATAATTATATTCTTTCTGAGGTTATCTTGGATCATCGGTGAAGAAAAAACATCGTGTGGAAACCCGCGCTTATAGTTAGTATAAGCCTGAATCGTGAGCAAGCGTGGTGATCAATGCTCATACCTTCTCTGTATGAAAACAGGCATTTGCCCAGCAGTGGGACAATGATAGCTGGTATAACTCGAGTGACCGAGGCAATTGTTCGAAACAAAAAAAAAGACGATCTCATTAGAGAAAACACGCTGCTTTCAAAATATCGTTTGCCCAAATAATTTCTGCGGTATAACACAGATAACCCACAAACAAAACTACTAAAATTGAAATTAAATTAATTTAATGCGTAAAACTTCCAAACCGGACTCATCGTGTAATCCACAATTTAAATAATCCGTACCCATTTTAAATGAAATCAGTTTACTCAACACCCAGATTCAAGGTACACCGAATGCAAAACGGAAGCGAGGCGGTCGAGGGCATGGGCTTTATACCAATATCATGTAGGATGTTAAAATGCTTGTTTATATACGGCTTGTGGCTATGTAATGACAGCCACATGGGTGGATGGATCAGGTTAAGTTACGCTTGCCGCAGTTGGTCCGTGGGTAGGTGACCATCTTTACATATCATACCCTCCGTGGCTCGGAAAGCACGTTAAGCCGTTGGTCCCGGCTGTCATTCGTGGATCTTTGGCAGTCGGCTCTTACCATGAGGCGGCGAAACGGGGCTGGTAGCTAAATAATAACAGCCACACGGGTCGATCAGTCAGGCTAAGCTACACTTGCCGCCGGACGGCGCGTTGTGTTCCACGCGCGCCTCAAAGAGATGTCAGCAGAGGACGGGGCCCGATAGGGCCGAAGCCTGCCAGGGCGGCGGGATAGTCCGAAAGGGTTACCGCTGCCCTGGAACAGAAAGGGCTAAGGAAGGAACACGGGTGGGTTTTAGTCAGTAAGAGTCTGACACTCCCTTCCGCTCCACCCAGAGCGGGAGGGGTCATCTGATGATTTCCCATTCACAAAAAAAAAAAAAGCTACGCTTGCCGCAGTCGCTCCATGTAAAATACTGGTACTCAGCTGCATCCGGTTAGACTGGAAGCCAACTCCAACATAGTTGGGAAAAGGCTAGGTAGATGATGGCCACGAGGCGACGAATCGGCTCGCCAGTATTTTTTCTGATTTACCACTACTTTACACTTTTGCGACACATCGCTTGGCAACCACCGCTATGGTATCCCGCGTCTTATGTGACGCAGCCTTTAAAACGTCTGCCATTTTTAAATTTAAAATTTGTTCTCAGTTTTAACATCACACCTGCGGTTGGAGGGTTTCCGTAAAAGGGGCTTACAGGGATACAAGTTCGTAAAAGTGGGATCTTATTCTGAGACCAGTTGCCGAGTTTTGTTCCCTGGGGCTGTGTGAGATGGGACGGTATCTATGCATCTATACTAGAGGTTACACCTTTCTAGTTGGATAGATTGCGATAGGACGTGTAATGGGTTTTCTTTTAAAAGTTATCGGGAAACTAGGATAGTCTTTTTCTTTTTGCTACCTCCTGTAAAGGACGGATTAAAGTATAAAAGAAAGAAAGAAAATACATTTATTTAGCACAGACTAAAATACACACAAATACCAGATACATTTATCAGATAGCATCAAATGATAATCAAATAGAAAGTGTAGTCCGATGTAAGAAAATAGCAGGAAAGTGTGCCTCACAGCTGCACCAAGAAGGCCCAGTTCGGCAAAAATGCCAGACAACTAGTGCCTGACGCTGACGCTGGTGTTAAACTATCACTTATGCTGTTGGTTATGTTTGTTTTATTTTTTAACAGCTATCTAAATTATAATAATTTTCCCGGCTCACATAACTCCTCATTAAAGTTTACATAAAACTACAAAAGTTTGATGAGGTTTCCGCTTAGTTCTTCTAAGTGGAAACCTCAACAAACTTTACAGTAAGATCTGAGAAGGCAGGTACCTAATGTAATTGCATGCAATGTACTAGCTTTACCTCTACCCACATTCTACACCAACATTTGCACATTGTTTGTCAAGCTCAATCGCAGTCCGTCGCTGGTACAATAAGTGTGTTGCCTACTGTCAACGAACCTACAGACACAGAATACTTCAGAAGGTCGGCTCAGTATAACGATAGAAAAGGCACGCTTGGATAGACACGCTAGGGGCTCGTGGCTAGTTTAAGCTAAGGTAAGGTTAAGCTAAGGTTCGTGGATGGGTCACCAACCATTACATATCGATACCCTTCTATGCCTCGGAAAGAACGTTAATCCATTGGTCCCGCTCTCATTCGTAGATCTTTGATCTTTGACAGTCTTTACGGGTAGTCAAAGCCCAAAAGTCGGTGACCTAATCTTACCAAGGTATCGTGATACCCAGTAACTGGGTTGTGGAGGTCAGATAGGCAGTCGCTCCATGTAAAATACTTGTATTTTGCTTTAGCCGATTAGACGGGAATCCAACCCGAACATAGTTGAGAAAAGGTTAGGCACATTGATTGACATAGACACGCTTCACGTATTACGAATGAAAGCGCAGTTACGACTGGCATTTGTTTTAGATCGTCGTACATACGCGTCTATGTGTGTGTTGAATGATATTGACCTACTGTACTATTCTGTCCTAGGGATGGCTTCCGCGCTGTGATTGACTATTCACGTTCATCGCTCCATTGCTAGTTTTGACAGTCCTTTGTGTACAAAGGCGAGCATTAATTCAGGCGATTTTTTGTAAAATTAGTTGCATGGTAGTTGTGTTTGTGTGTTCTTGGTAATATTGATCTGCTTAGTTTAATCAACCAGCGCTGGGGCTCTGTCTCGTATAGGGTTTTAGCATTATGCTGAGCGATGGCCGTTTTGCGTGGATGTGACGCATGTTTTCCCCCAACTTATTTTTTTGTGTTTGTGCTTTTTATGCGTCATGTTTACCGAAAATAAACGTGGTTTCTTTATTTCTTTTCCTTCTAATTTTATTAAATCAGAAATCGTCTTTTATTAGACTAGCTGGCCAGACCCAATTTCAATTTCAAAAGACAGCACGGTTGGCGCAGTGGTTAAGCGATTGACTGCTGCGTGTCGCGGGTTCGATTCCCGCACGGAACAAATATTTGTATGACCTACAATTAGTTGTTCCGGGTCTGGCTGTTTGTGTATGTAAGTTTATATGAGACATTCAAAAAAAAAAAAGCTAGCTAAACCATTCAGAACTTAATTTTCATTATTAAAAAGTTCTGAATGGTTGTCGGTCGGTAGATATTGTGGTTGACAATCACAATATCTACCGACATAAAACGATACATGTGTTAACGTGACCAGAAGGTTGGCCTATATGTATCCCAAAGGATCAGCATTGCCATCCAACGTGGTAATGCTGCCAGCCTTTTGGGCACTTATCCCATTGACAGCGATGCGGACGAATTTTTTGATACCTAATGAGCTCCTGCCTTTTTCTATATGTTTTTATATTATATACTTTATATAATGGTATATATATTGGAGTAATTATTGAATTAACGCTAAAACGTTGTAAGCTCGAGTAACAAACCGTCAAAGATGCCACAAGACAACAAAAGTATTAAAATACAGAATTATGAATAATTCTCAAATCTTCACATTTTACAGTTCTTACTAAAGAAATTGAAAAGAGAGGGTCCCGTGGCTAAATAATAATAGCCGCATAGGTCGATCGATCAGGTTAAGCTACGCTTCCCGCGGTTGTTCTGTGGATGGGTGACCATCCTTACACAAAACCTCTCCATGCTAATGACAGCCGGAACCAACGGTTCAACGTGCATTCCGAGAAGCACGTTGAACCGTTCGTCCCGACTGTCATTCGTGGATCTTTGACAGTCGTTACGAGTACGGACCAGTCTTACCAAGGGGTATCGAATTTCTTTTCTAATCGTAAAAAAATTATATGCCGTCCCATATATTTGACTCGAGCTCGAGTATTGAAGTTTTGTATGGGACAGTTGATAATATTTTCGTGCTGATCCCATGGAAAATATTGTTCCGTGCTGGTTTGTACCACACCCTAGAATGTGGTTACACCTTTCTGATACCTACATGCTTACAATTCAAGTGATGCCCAAGTTCCAAATTCGTTCCTAACATGTCGTTATGACGTAACGAACTCACACGAACAGACACGAACTCACACGAGTCAATAACGACCTACTAATTCATACGTGCCGGTTACAGCTCCGTGAGCTCAATAAGTACTTTACATTCGACAACTTTACGGGTACAGGTGTTTCAATTCGTTGGCAAAGTTGGTAATATTTAAAAGAGCTGTCGTAGTTAGAGTAATACCGATGGGAAATCTGAATGGTATTACCGATTTAAAATAACTGTCAAAATAATTAGAAAAACCGTTAACATTTTAACATCATCTTTTATTTTTTTGCAGTAAAGACTGCAGCCCTGAGTATTTGATATTAGTTTCAACTTGATAACTTCACGCGTTCCTGAGAAAAAGAGTTTTGATAGATGGACACACAGACGGACCTGGAAACTCGGAAATTGATCTTATAAGGGTTCCGTTTTTCCTTTTGAGGTACGGAACCCTAAAAAGAGACAAACAGAACCCTATAACATTATCGTCATTTGAATTCAGTTTGCATAATCCATTTGCAGACTTATGTAAGAGGGAGAAAAAGAAAAAAAATAGTACGTGCCAGCTACTTACAATTCTCGTCAGTAAGTCAAGTAAGGAATGAGTTGGGTGACCTTCGGATCGCGTGCCTTCACTTTCATGAGGTTTACATAGTGTTTATAAGGTTTTATTGTAGGAAAAATAGAGTGAGATATTTTATCTTACTGTGTCAGATATGCTGTGGCTTAGGCTTTTTGCCTGCCTTAGTAACTATAAAGTTCTACAGACCAAATTTCGGCCATGACGACCAATCACAGCGGAGACTAGCTTTCGGAGCGGGAGATATTATAGTGCACAAGTGTGTGCGCTATAATATCTCCCGCACTACCAACACTACCGGAGAGAGATCAGGCGCAGGCGCAACGGCTTAACGTGCTTTCCGAGGTACGGGGGTATCACAGCGCCAACTTCCAAACACCGGGCTGTTACTACAATAACACTTCGCCCTACCCGAGACTCGAGCCCAGGACCCTACGCTCAGCAGTCGCGGTTGCGACCACGAGACCACCGGGGGAGTCCAGTAAGTAGGTATAAGGTATACAAAGTTAGGCTAGATGCAGGAGCCTATATTTTTTTTTTTTAGAAGGCATTGTTTTTTTGTCTACCTCGTTGGTCGAGAGATCGCAAGGGCTACTGTAGAATCTGAGGTTCCATGTCTGGCATGGGTTTGATTCCCAGGGTAGGGTTTTTCCACCTGGAATATCTCAGGAGCAGTCCGGAGTCTGGATTTGGGCCCGATTGATGGCAATAGGCTCGCTCCCTATTACATGGGACTCAAACATACCTTGCTAAACTTAAGTGGTAGTGGGCAGAGCACATTGCTCGCAGAACAGCAGTGCGATTCTGTAACCTGAGTGAGCTGTCATTCCAATTAATGCAAGGGATTGACACTATTGGCAGCTTACTCTGAGCTCACTTCACCTAACTTATCACGGTGAGATTTTTACAGAATCGATCGGCAGATGGCCGATGGGGCCGAAAGGTTCAGTGGCGACCGCGTACCGAAAGACGTAGCGTTGGAAGGCCACCCACAAGGTCAACCGATGACCTTGTTAAAGCCGCAGGAACCCGTTGGATGAGAGAAGCACGGAACCGGCTGAAGTGTAGGGGCTTGGGGGAGGCCTTTTGTCCAGTAGTGGAGGTCTTTCAGCTGAAATGATGATGATGAAACATACTTGGTGAAATATGGGTGTACTGAAGGTACACCTCTGATTAACCCTTTAGCGGATACAGGACTGATGTTATGTTAAGATTATTTTTTTCGCATACTCCATAATATTTTAGCGGCAGGAGGTATAGATTGTTCGCCGTGCCTTGGAGTCGAACCGTCGCGCGTGCCCAGTCTCCTGTTCCTCGCACACTCACTGCGCTTAACGCGCTCTTAGACGCTAAGCCTGATGAAGAAGATCTTGTCAGTATGTCTGGGGTATTGTGAGATGAGCGTATGACTGGTGAGTAGTTGTATACTTTTGTTTACTGTACTTTTAAAATGTGTTTCAAGTGTCTTTCTCTTTAACTAATGTAACTGGCCTTGGCCGTTTTATGTTAAATAAATAATAAATAAATAAATTCAAAGGAAAAAGTAGATTATTTGTATTCTTCGTCGTAATATTCTGCCTGACTATTATTTTCATCGTTTTGCTACAAATAATACATATTGGCAATCTATCTCACTAGCAGTGTAATCCGTTCAACCTTTCACATCTACTTACTTTCCTGCGTAAAAATATCATGAGATAAAATAGGTACTGTATATTGGTTGCCATGGAAACCGTATCGCTATCGATGTAGGAAAACCAGCTGGTACCTACTTTTTTCTTTTATTATTTGGCAAATGTAGAAATGATACGACATATTGAATTACGAGGGTAATTTTAAAGGCTGTGTCACAGTTTAGCCGATCTATTCTGTAAAAATCTCACCGTGAACTTAGGTGAAGTGAGCTTGAAGTGAGCTGTCATTTCACCAGATGCTTGCGATTGACACTATTGACAGCTCACTTTGTCCAAGTTTTCACGATGAGACTTACAGAATAGACCCGAAAACTGTGTTCGTAAATGCTGTGATAACTACTTACGTAGCTGTCAGGAAACGGTTAACCTAATCATAATACGAGTAATTATGTAAAAATTGTATGTTTTGCTAATATTCTAATAGTTTAATATTTTAATGAATTATTGTTGACGTTTTAATGTGAATGTTGTGCATGCCTATAAGTGATGTATTTACACAAAATTGAAGACTCGTGATTACCTATTGTTACTACCCGTGTAAATATATCGTTGGTGTGCCTAGCTTAATAAATAAATAAACCTAATGGCCAGGCTATAGTCGGTGGAAAATATTGTTGAGTTTTTGGAATAACATTAATAAATTCCAGTTAATAATTAAGCGTCTTAATGACTTTCTTTACCAGGAAAAAACTGGAAACACGAAGAATTTTGCTAGCGGAAAGCGTGTTAATTATATCATTAAGAACTTAGCAATATTCTTCAGAGTTTTATCTTACAAATAGGCTGTTTACGCTTTAAAGTGAAGGTAGTATTGCTTTTTATTTTCTTATTTGCCTACCACTTATAGAATCCGGTACTGTTAACGCACGTGTTAGAAAGAGGATAAAAAACTACATTCATAGGTACACACACGTTAGGTACAGACGCCAGCACATCAAGCTACTACAATCTGTCAAACTTCTTTGATAGATTTTCAACTTTATCGCTAAAGCATTAAGGTTCAAGGTTGACTGGGAAAATTTGACAGTTTCCGGTAGCTTGACCTGCTGGCGTCTGTACACACAGGTCACATTCATATGATTCTGTTGCTTCCTTTTTCATATACATATAAATATTACTATAAAATTACATTATTAAATCGTGATACATATTATTAGTATCATAGTAATTACTACTTAATCATTTATTGTAATGCTAAGATAATAAACATTTATTTTGATTATGTAAAACCACAAATCATGACTTGTTCGAAAGCTATATAATCGTTGTTTGTAAAGCTGAAAAACCATTTACATTAAATACATTTGTCTATGAAATATCAATTGAAGAAATCAAATAACATAATATATTTTAAATTACAACCTGTCTATTTACGATATAATAATTTACGTTTGATAAAATATTGTTGAAATGGAACGTTACCTTACGCTAATGTCATTATCATCTGACAGCTGACGTTCTTATTGTGAATTATCGTTTTACAAATAATTGAATTATTTTTACATAATTAAAAGCTTACAGTCTTAAAATAATAATATGTACAAGTATATAAAAAGCCAGGCCCAGACGGAGATGCGAGATGAGCTGGACTTCTTCAACAAGAACTGGTCCTCAGAAGCTTTAAACAGAGAGGAGTGGAAGGAGAGTAGGGAGGCATTTGCCCTGCAGTGGGACATCACAGGCTTTTAATAATAATAATATAAAAAGCATGGGAAATAATCAAAGCGCATAAAAAAATTCGTCAGCATCGCTGTCAATAGGAAACGTGCCCAATAGGCTGGCAGCATTGCTACTTTGTATGGCAATACTGATTCTTTGGCCAAAAAATAGGCCAGCCCTCTGGTCACGTGAAGAGTCGACCAACCGCTTGGCGATGCCTCGAAATACTAAGTGTTCACGGACCCCATGTCCCTAGTGTTTCACATATTGTTGTTTTATAACATGTATACACCTGGAAAAGTGGAAGGAGGGAAGGGGAGGGCCTTTGCCCTGCAGTGAAACAACACAGGCTCATAATAATAATAATAACATCAATATGTGATGAATATTCAATGAGATACTGTCCTATAAATATGAATAATCTCACACACGCAGCGCTTACATCTGGTGGAGGCGCCGCTTCGTAAGGAGCTACTGAATTTTCGTACTCACTTTTACGTGCCTATCACATAACTGTTATTTTATGAAAACAAACGCTGCAGTCGTTATTATCATCGTCCTTAGAATGTAAGATATTCTAGCCAAAAAGCCTGCTGTACTTATGTGTACGTGCCCTAACATTAACGTTTCTTGTTACGTTATCAAACAAACTAATTATCCCTATGACTTGACAACTTTATACTGCCTAGTCACTAGACATCGTTACATCTTTGTCCCTCGTTAGGTATGAGTACTAGTGTGAAAGAGACAGAGGATGTCACTTTGGGCTTAAGTATGGAAATTAATTTTACGATGAAAACCGCATTATGTATTTGAAGATCTTGAGGGAATTTGATTTTAAGTAAGTTAGCTGCTTGTCTTGTTTACTTAATATAAAGATAATTGTTCATAAACTAGTGCCTTTTACCCATGGGGGTAGGCAGAAACCACAGAACGCCACCTGCTACGATCCTTATAAATCTGAAGGCCAATTCCCGTAATTAAAAATGTTCAAAATCTCGTCTTTTAATTCAAATTCAAATTTATTTATTTCGTGAACACAGGGTACATACAGAAGGTGTAATAATACATAAGATCCGAGCTGTGCCCCGCCAAAAGGCATACAAAGTATAAGGTTCCTTAATACTACAATAATCAAAATTAACAAAATTATTTAATATGTCATAACTTAAAAACAGATTGAATTATTATAAATAAAATTAAAATTTGTCATTTAAATATTCGTCAACAGAATAATATACCTTGTTATTTAACAATGTCAACAGATTTCTTTTAAATTCGTTAATGTTAGTACTTGATATAACTTGTCCTGGCAACTTATTATATAGTTTTTGAGCCATTGCATAAAAGCTGTTGCTATGAAATTGTGTTTTTGTTGCTAACACCTGCAGCTTTTTTGAGCGCCGTTTACTTTCTACAAAACTATATAAATTCATGTTGTGCTTTATAAAAATACATGCTTCATAAATATAAAGTGAAGGTAACGTTAATATTTTTAGTTCATGGAAATGTGGCTTGTATGATTCTGTTTATTTTACAAGTTGTGATCCTGAACGCAGCGGGAGCATTGGTGACCCAGTGGCAACGGCCGCGACTTACGAGATGTAGGTCATAGGTTCGAACCCTGCCAGGGGCTTTACTTTGTGTAAACTATTTCATCAGCACTGCTCTCAAAATCACCGAGAGGAAGCCTATGTCCCAGCAGTGGGGACATCATAAGCTGATTATGCTAGTTACATACCGTGATTACCTTCCCCACACAAATTCCTAACCCACTTTTATCTATGTAAACAACGACAGGAAGTTTTCTAACAGCATCAATGTGCACCAAGTGGATTATAAGCTAACTCAAAAACTATTACTACAACTAAAAGGGGTTCGATCATTTTAATTTTTTTCAATGTTTCTGTAATATGTACTTACATACAGACGAATAAAAACCTTCTCCTTTTTTTTAAGTCAGTTAAAAAGCCACATTTACTCTACCCCTTCTACCTACTATAGTTACTAGAACCATACTTTGACTTCCTTTTAGTTTAGTCCTCGGTAGCGGCGAATGTAGCAGCAGAACTTAACTTTCAAACTTATTGGAAGTTCCCGAACTCATGCATAAAGAGATCTCAAGAGTTCTGATGTTATTTGACAAACCTATTTTTCGATCATACTTTTTATTTGATTCCAACTCCTCTCATATAGATAGCTCGGGTTATTCACGGGCTCGACACCACCTTTACCAGCACTCTAATTGCATAAAACACTTTCAATTACATTCCAAGGGGTATGAAAGAAATTCCTAATCCATTGCTTCATAGGTTTGAATAATTGGTCTGCTCAACAATGGAAATAACGCAATGAACGTGTGAACTGACCTGTCAAAATGAAAGGCATTGCGATGAATTGGCATTTTATGTGTGTTACGCAATTACTCTGCAGGTCATCGGTCGACGTTGTTGACATGTTATCCAGTAAGCAAGGTGATATACTACGTGTAAAGTAGAATGCCCAGAGAGCGCTAGATGTATAATATAAGTATTACATCACCTGTATAATGATGATAAATGAAGATGCTACAAATACAAAATGTTTTATTCAAGAAATTTGTTACAACAATGGGTGGTTGTGTTTGGGGACTCCTTTTAAGCAATTTTTGCCTGTGGTAGGAGACCCCGCTCTTCCATAGCAAAATTATTTACAACAGTAACAAATACATATGTGGGTAAATAAACTTAAAGTAAGTTACTTATTTCTATTAATAATATAATTATCTATAATTAAAAAACAAGAAATAAAAAAGAAAAGAAAAAAAAAAGAAAAACTGTACTAGTGTGTGTGTAAGAGTGCTTGTGTGATGAGTGCGGGTGGAGGTGTGTGCGAGGGTATATGTGTGTATGAGTGTGATCGTAAGTATGGGTGTGTTTCTATTTAATTTGTAAGTACCAGTTCTTGTGAGATTGTGTGTATGACAATAGAGTAACATATTCTTATTATCTATTTAATGTACTGTAGAAGTGCCTCAGTCTCTTCATACGTGAGTTTTTTGATCCAATTTGTTATGCTTCTGATATTCTTTAGTAAAAACTCACTAATAATAGAACTGTCATTTAAACTAAGCATGTTTCTTAACGGGTTCAGCTCAATCCTGCCTTTTACTCGGTAGCCCGCTAGACTA
This sequence comes from Apamea crenata, assembly GCA_949629185.1. Classification (NCBI taxonomy): domain Eukaryota; kingdom Metazoa; phylum Arthropoda; class Insecta; order Lepidoptera; family Noctuidae; genus Apamea; species Apamea crenata. The sequence goes on from OX451367.1 coordinate 15,147,689, forward strand.
GATTCATTTGACCTTGTATCATTAGATCAGCCTATCGATGTCCACTGCTGGCCTTTCCCAGGCTGCGCCACCTCACCTTATCTTCTACAGGGTCTGCCGTAGTAACATAATTTACAATTTCAAAATAACACGTTACCTTATATCATATCTTTCGTCGCCAAATGAATGTAATTCGTCTTAACTAATATCACGACGTCATTCTTCAGGCTTGCCGAGACAAATAGTCGGTGCTTTTGAGTCTCGCGCTAAGGGCAGATATAATATGACATAGTAGCTGGCTTATCGTATTATGCGAAGGATATTTTTGTTATTCTACACCCTTATGCTGAAATATGATTCGAGGTTAAAGTGGAAGGCGTGAGGGAAAAAATGAGATAATGCCTTATAGAACTGATAATAGATTTATTGGTGGGGTTTTCGTTTGAGTAGGTATTTTTTAGGGTTCCGTAGCCAAATGGCTAAAACGGAACCCTTATGGATTCGTCATGTCTGTCCGTCTGTCCGTCCATATGTCACAGCCACTTTTTTCCGAAACTATAAGAACTATACTGTTGAAACTTGGTAAGTAGATGTATTCTGTGAACCGCATTAAGATTTTCACACAAAAATAGAAAAAAAAAAACAATAAATTTTGGGGGTTCCCCATACTTAGAACAGAAACTCAAAAAAAAATGTTTCATCAAACCCATACGTGTGGGGTATCTATGGATAGGTCTTCAAAAATGACATTGAGGTTTCTAATATATTTTTTTCTAAACTGAATAGTTTGCGCGAGAGACACTTCCAAAGTGGTAAAATGTGTGTCCCCCCTGTAACTTCTAAAATAAGGAAATGATAAAACTAAAAAAAATATATGATGTACATTACCATGTAAACTTCCACAGAAAATTGGTTTGAACGAGATCTAGTAGGTATTTTTTTTTGAATACGTCATAAATCGTAAATTGTAATTGTACGGAACACTCGGTGCGCGAGTCCGACTCGCACTTGGACGGTTTTTTTCTAATAAAAGAGTTATGGACAAATAACTGCCTTTAGGTTGCAAAAAAAAGCACTAAATATCTTTATCTGCATAAAATGTGGAAAATATAACGAAGTTTACAGATATTTTTAGTGCAGAACGTATTCCGTCATAATAAAATGATGGCACCGAGGCGCAATGAAGGCGCCAAGCGCGCAGTGTGGGTGGTGGCGAAAATTCTAGAGCGTTCGTTTCACTTCGCATCTCGCAAGGTGACTCGCTAGGCCCTAGGCAAGCCACCGGTCAGTGCGAATGTAGCCTGACGGTTTCTAATTTACAAAACCCAGAAAATTCCAGCTCAAGCTTCATTTTACATACTGTTCGGCACTCGACAACTGCCCGAGGAATTAAAAACAAATTCTTTCCATTACAGTGCAAAAAATTCGCGGTGAATCTTAACATCGCAATTCAGCGGAACACCCAAATGGTACAACGCCATCTATCGAACATAGAGAAAGCTCACGATCGAACATGCCTACCCAATATTTTCCCCCTCATGTTAAATTGCCATAAGTTAAGTACGAAATACAACATATCATAACTCTTTTTACGATACACGTAGAGTCTAAAAACGTTATATTTTACGCCTTGGGCTATCAAAAGGCTATCATACACTTCTCTCTTATCTCTAATGGGTACTGCAGTGTACCAGGAGCGCGATATTTTAACTTTTACCGAAGTTCAAAAGAATAAAATATTTTAGTAAAGGTAAAAAGCTGTGATAAAATAATATGCCGAGGGTGTTGTCCTGTACTTTACGGGCACTGTTTCAAAATTAAACATGTGGCTTATTGAATACTTAGATAAAATATGCTTATTAGATCTATAACTCAATCAATTTGCCTAGGCTTTTAACAAATATGTTACGAGTCGGCTTCCAGTGTTACCGGATGCAGCTACCAAAGAATACCAGTACTTTACATGGAGCGACTGCCTATCTGACCTCCACAACCCAATTACTGGGTAAAACGATACCCCTTGGTAAGACTGGTTGTCAGACTTTCGGGCTTATGACGACCCGTAACGACTGTCAAAGATCTACGAATGACAGTCGGGAAATGGGAATAACGTGATACTCATCACGTCTGCGGAGTTTCGCTAGCTAATTTAATTTGACCCTATATATTAAACATATATGGTTATATGGATGGATAGACGGATTATGTCATCCCAAAATAGCCACATCACCTTATAGTACCTACCTATTACGCAACTAGAATAAAAATTGATTAGATATTCACTTATATATCATTTATTTATTCTCCAGGGATTACCGTTGCCAGTAGCACCATAAATGAATGGACGATATTATAATATCGTAAGCTTATTGTGTTAAGAGGATTACTCGGAGCTCATTTATATACAACCTGATCAGTAATGCGTGGTATACAAAACTTCAATACCTACTCGACCCAAATAAATGGGACATCTGAAGACGTTTTTAATTACGGGAATTGTCCCGTAATTAAAAACGTTCAAAATGTAGTCGTAATCTCATCTCAGCGACAATCAATGTCAAAAACTTGTTAAAAATGTAGGGAAATTAGGACAATAATGACGAGAATTGCCCCTCTAATTATTTATTTTTTCGCGATTAGGTCTCTGGAAGGAAGTGATTCAGTGTGATGGTTTGTACCACACGATCGCCCTTTAGCTACCGGATTACCAGACGTACTGCAGGGTACCACACTTGGTTGATATCCCGACCCTCAGCGCTTCTCTTCCACACTTCCACATTTATTATGCTCACAGCGAAAGTGTGGAACTCTCTGCCAGCGTCCGTGTTCCCTTCTACATACATTTAACCCGTCTACCTTCTACGCACGCTCGTCCCACCATAGACCTTATCCATCGTTTTCTATCAGGCGTGAGTATCGAGATCAACAGCGGGCCCCTTGAGCCATAAAAAAAAAGCATTGTTCTATACTAGGTGATAATGATCAAACGGTCTTCGATTCTGAATCGAATCGAATTGCTGTCCACTACCAACTCAATTTGATCCAGAATCGAAGATGTAGGGAGTTCACTGGCTGGAAAGTTTTTTTTTTTATTGATTTAGTAAGACATTAATTTCATACATAAACTCACGCCTTCGTCTCATGGGAAGAAAACAGAACTACAGGACGACCGGTTGTTGATCCTCATACTTCTTTCGCTTCGTTTACGTTTATCTAGTCGTACACGCTTCAGTTAGAGTTTTGTTATACGTAACCAGCAATAAGAAAGGTTTAAATAGAAATACCTATCCCAGATCTTTATAAACATTTGTAAACCACAATGAAACGAAATGGCAGACCCAGCACAGGTATTAGCCATCCATAATCCCAACGTTTGACGTGCAGAAGGCCACGGCGAGATTTATTATTCAACTGAACCACAATACTAGCGCGACCAAATCACAAATACTACCTGGGAATTATGTACCTATGTCACCTAGATCTCGTTAGGTGAGCACTAAGTTGGGAGGCTCGTGGTTTTAGTCGGAGGGCCACTGTTAGCTGGTAAGTTCATATTTACCGCGGGTAAAGTTATGTTTACCGCGAGAGGTTTTCTCTGTAATTTGTACGCTTAATGTCTTCGTAAATTTTGAGATAAATGGTGTCCAAGTTCATGTAGGTATGTAGATGATTTTTGAAATTGGTTATTATCTTCTTGTTTTATCATTTAACAGGTTCATATTTTCGAGCACTTGGTTACATTAAAAGCTTAAATAAAATAGCATTGATTGCCAATTAATTTCAGAGTATGGAGAAAAATGATATTGAATTTTAATTGATACGTATCGAATTTTCACCTAGACTATAGGGGTGCTTACATGTTGCAAAGGGGTCACACTATCACGTCCTGGAAGGAATACGTTGAATAACAAGTCACCCCGTAAAACGGTGAAGGAAAACATCGTGAGGAAACCTAGAACCAAAAAATTCGAAGACATAATGTGACGTCTACCAACCTGCACTGGGCCTGTGTCCCAGCAGTGGGAACATTTTAGGCTGATTATGCCGTAAAACAGTATTGTTTTTACCTTGAAAATTACCGATTTCGTTTTGTAGTTGCAACGTTGGAAATGCCTGATCTTCTGCCCGCAGAAGTTTGACTCTCACTGTTATTTTATCCAGTATGAGGGATATTTTTTGAGTTATGATTTAAATCATTTTCTACTGGTCAACCCACAGTGAACATGAAAATAAAGAAAATATTGTTGTATTTTAATATTCTGCTAAGTTACAGTCACGCATACATTCAAAAACAAAACCTTACAAAACCGTCATATAACTTGATTAATACAATACAATAGCCAGGATAATAAAAAAATTATAAAAAATATTTCACAAAAAACAACCTTGAATTGAGATCATTTTCAAGTTATGGAACAACAAACTTAAAATCATACTAAACAAAGTTCAAATTCCATTGCAACCAAAAACTTATTAGGACCATTTAGTTACAAATGGTCACTCAAAAATCAACTTAGTAAACATTTCAATAAAGTAGAAAACTGATTAAGTAACGATGGAATGTAAATTATCTGAGATTATGGAGACTGCTATAGTACCTTACCAAGTACCTTTTGTCCATTCTTCCATCCCTATTCTATTTTTAAAAGCAGTGAACTGCCGTCTGGTCCATAGACTAGAGAATGACGCGTGTACCCAACGACCTCGGGTTTCAAATAAAATTTTATATGGAGTCTGTTCTTAAAAGATATCGCCTCTTTGTCGGGGCCAAATGGCTGACAAAAAGATTGTTGATACACTAGAGAACTTTCAAATGGCTCTAGCTAGCATCTTTCGTATAGTTTTGGGTGGAAATTTGTAGAATTTTTCCGGTAGTATGGAGCTGGAGTTTTTAAAATAGTTTAAGTTAATGAATTGGTTTAGTTTAAAAAGAAAAGATATTAATTTAATCTTGGCTGCAGAAGCGGTAATTTTTTTTTGGTAATTTTCCTTTGTTCCTGAAAAAGCTTAATAAACTAACATTTTTGAGACCGAAAATAATAGATAATTAAATTAGAACTTTGTATGCTTTACACGTTTAAGGTTCTTCAGCCGTTGTTAACCCAGAAACAATGTGAGCTGGTAGTCAAAATAAATAAATCTTCTATACCAGAACCTTTACAAAAACTGAACTTTTAAAACAAAAATTTAAAGTCAATAAGTCACAACCAAACTGAATAAATTTTAGTTGCCCCTTCCAAAAGGTAAGAAGGAAGGAAAGGAAAGGTCAAAAGGGGGAAGGAAGGGGGGGAGGGTAAGGTAAGGTCGTATGGAGAAGAATGGGCAACAAACTCCATACTGTTACTCTTAAGAAAAACTTCACTTTTAGGTGTGATACCTATCCCATATAAATTCTTGTACAATTACTACTTGCTATGGAAAAAACAAAACAGAAAATTTTCTACTAGCATCAACATACACAAAATGGATTTAATACGTATTAATGAAACTAACTTAAAAACTACCAAAAAAATATAATAAAATTCATATTATGGGCTAACCCACGCGCAAGCTTCCTCTACCAGTCCACAATATTGATGAAAATATCGATAAACATACATAAAATCATCCTTTCGCAGGTCTGTTGGAAGAGATTTCTTAAGAAATAAGCAATACCTTTGTACTCAATACTAAAATGTCGTATCTTTATCCTTTTTACTGTGTGCACATAAGTAATAAATAAAATACAAACAGACGAACATAGAACCTCCTTCTTTTTCGAAATCGACTAAAAATGTTTTGTAAACATCTCCTTATCTCTTCATAGATAAAATTAAATCGAATTAAACTGTCTAACACCGCAAGACCGCCCTGATATACCAAATAACATTAATTGTATGCGACAAAGCCTGCAGAATAATTGGTAACAAGTCAAGTCTACTCATAAGTACAGTGAGTCGCCCATGACTGTTACAATTTCACATCGACAGCGCCTTTATGCCGTAGCAATAAGGGTGATTTTCGTAGTTCAAGTATTAAAAGTTTGCGGTTGATCGTACGTAGAGATAAGGGGAGTTGTTTGCCCAAAATCCCTGTGCCTCTACAAAACGGTAGGAATTAATTATGTAGACTGCCTCAAGTAGAGCGTTTTGCTTGTTTAATTTACAATGTAATTTGTTTAAATGTTTTAGAGTTATTTTATGTGTGCACTGTACTGTGTCCGGATTATATTTGGTTATCTCACATTGTTTGTGTTATGGAAATGTCAGAAAAGCGAGTGTTTCTTTTCTGCTATACCGTGCGCATAGTGTGCAGTTGTGATGTCGCATAAACGTACATCTGACCACCGTAAGGAGTATTTCTGCTTGCAGCGCTCGGCCGCTATAGAAGTGCTTAGGAGGTATTCCACTCAGAGCACTGATTTCAAACGAACTTGGACGAACCGCACCTGAGCACTTCCACTAACCGCACTGAAACAAAATTTTATAACGTGAGGTTCGGTTACTTTTCTTAGTGATTTCGTTAGTTCAGATCGTACGGTATTTCAACTAGGAACAAATGGTTGAATGAACGCACACATACAATCTGCTACACGAGATCTAAGTACGTTTCAGTATGTAGTGAGTCGGGGCTGTTTCATCGTGGCAAGTTTATTAATTTCGTGTTATCATGTAGGTAGGATATACAATCCATAATATTAATTATTATTAATATTTTGAACTGCTAGAGTGGGATAATCTACCACGCGTACCCATTGCGGGTTGGTAGATGACGTATACCCTCGAATATTTTTTTTATGGTTAAAGAAAGGAGGTCAGCAAAAGCCCATACAACTTTGCCCAAACATGTACCTCGAGTTACACATGCACCAAATCGTAGAAAAAAAATAGAGGAATTCGAAAATAATTGTGTTTTTATCCATAAATAATTTAAAAGTACATAATAAATGTATTTAAAGTTTTAATAACCTGTAACACAATTAAATCATGTGGCAACTTTGCATGTACGGGTTGACATTAGGAGTATATGTGTTCTTTGGATATTATTCAGCTACTTTTGTGTCTAAGCATCCTTTCTTATGTTAGGTAGGTACATAACTTTGCCTAATGAAAATCGATTATACATTGAGAGTTATTATCGAATTCAGATTGAATTATACTAAACAAATATTTGAAATGAAACAAAAACTAAAGCAGCTGAAGCCGACAGCAGACAACTGTCAACTTGACAGTTTTTTTTTAATAGGTAAGATAATGGACCAATGTAGTATAATTGTGCCCAAAATGGCGAGGTTTTTTATTACGTTAAAAGTTATTTTATTCTCATCCCCGGGTAATAATAAAAAAAAATATATAAATGCAATATTATTCATTGTAATCTAGTGTATTTTATGCCACTAAGTGTACCTCGGTACTTCGTTTGGGCAGATTTTAGTGACATCCTTTATTTCTCAATAAGAAATTACAAAGATTTCACTTACTTGAGAACATTTTTAAAACTTTAATATATGTGTTATAAGAACGTTGACACACAAATCAAGCAGCTATTGTATTTCTTTACAACAGAATCATTTACGCAACAACATTTCACCTCTTTTTTGGTTCTAGGACATGCTGGTTTCCTCACGATGTTTTCCTTCACCGTTTTGATAGTGGTGATGAAATTATTTACACTTAGAGCCGATTTTTTGATCCGTAGTTAAACTCGACCAATTGTCAAATGGTAAATTTTTTGGAAAATGTGTTTTTTGATAAAAAATTGTATATCAAGAACTAAAAATTGATAAAAAAATATACTTTGTAAAAATGTTACCATTGGTTATTAGTTAGTTTTAACAATTGGTTGAGTTTAATTAACTACAGATCAAATAATTGGCCTTAAGTAAGGCGACTGGCTGGGTTCGAAGCTACAACTTATTGGCCCTAAGTAAGGCGACTGGCTGGGTTCGAAGCTACAACTAATTGGCCCTAAGTAAGGCGACTGGCTGGGTTCGAAGCTACAACTAATTGACCCTAGGTAAGGCGACTGGCTGGGTTCGAAGCTACAACTAATTGGCCCTAAGTAAGGCGACTGGCTGGGTTCGAAGCTACAACTAATTGGCCCTAAGTAGGGCGACTGGCTGGGTTCGAAGCTACAACTAATTGGCCCTAAGTAAGGCGACTGGCTGGGTTCGAAGCTACAACTCTTAAGTCCGGGCTGTTGTCACTAGGCCACCAATACTCGCATATAGTAGTGCTTACCTATGCTCATCAACCAACAGCATTTTGGCATCAGACTTTTGCTGAACCTCTTGCTTTTAATGAAAAAAAAAAGTTTGCAAAAATTCGAACAAGTCGTTTTTACTTCTCCAGCTGAGGTGGTGCGGTTTGTTTCAATGAATATAAATATCAATGGGAACCCTAGTGTGGGGCCTTACCTCTTATCATGTTTTAAACATGGGACCAACACATACTCTTAGCAGTTACTCATTTGTTTGATGTACTTACACTGTCGTTCAAACTTATTTTTTCGGAGTTCTTAATTATTTTTTTTATCTTCCAAGACTTTTTATGATATAGTTTTCTTCCTAACTTTATCTGACAGCAAAAAGGTCCTATTTTCAAAATACCCAGTGGATATAAGTATCTACATTGAAACTCAATGAAATGAAGCAACATGCAAATGACAGCGCTGCAATCATGGCATGCCGAGCGCACTGAATTCAAAGTGGAATTATTACCGCTTTCGAATGCGGTGTATCGAAGGCTCTACTATGCTGAAATAGTACCAATGAATCATTTCTGCCTCGTGATCGTAAGCGCTACTACTGAACATGAGGTCCTGAGTTCGATTCCCAGGTTGGGCAAAGTGCTATTAGGTTTTTCCATCAGGAATTTCTTAGTAGCAGCTTGGAGTGTGGATTTGTGGCTGGTTGATGGCAATTAGGTCGCCCTTATTACATGGGTCGTAAACTTAGCAGCAGTGCAATTCTGTAACCATCTCACCGTGAAAACTTAGGTGAAGTGAGCACGGAGTGATCATTCCAAGTAATGCTAGTGATTGACATTGACACTATTGACAGCTCACTCTAAGCTCACTTCACCTAACTTTTCACGATGACATTTTTACAGAATCTATCGGCTGGTGATATGTTGGTGTTCTATTAATAAACCTCTGCCTAACCCATCGAGGATTACAGGTGCGATGTTATGTTGTGTACCATTTGGATGGGACCGTAGAAAATCCGACGCGGCGTTTGATCCGAATTCAAAGAGAAAACGGTTTTTTTGAGCATATATTTTAACTTTGGAGGGTTGCATTATAATAATAATAAAGTTACATCAACGGTTTCGTCACATTTACATAAAGGTATAGTGCGTACAGATCAGAAAAATAAGGAAAGTTTTTAATAAGTTTTTGGGTGTCTGTGGATAGTCTCATTATCTGTTCAAGCATTCATGCTAAGATAATTTTCGTAGTACAGGCTCTTCAGGATACAATTTCGGTTGTTCTTTAGGGATTGGTTATATTTATTCAGTACTAGCTGACCCCGCGGTTTCACCCACATATGTCTCGATCCCGTGAGAATATCAGGATAAAAAGTATCCTTAAAGTATCCTGCTCTCAAAAACGGTGAAGGAAAACATCGTGAGGAAACCGGCATGTCCTAGAACCAAAAGTTGGAAGTCATGTGACATCTACCAATCCGCACTGGGCCCACTCTCTCTCACTGAGAGGAGACCTGTGTCCCAGCAGTGGGAATATTACAGTCGAATTATGCTATACTAATGTCCTAATCTAAGCATGGTCTTTCCATGTGCCATGGTCTATCCGTTCAGCCGTTTTAGCGTGAAAATGCAACAAACAAGCATACAAGTAATCAAATCTTTTCTCTTTATAATATTAGGTTAGAAAAATAAAATCAAGCCATCTACGACTATCATTCTCAAACCGCGTGATTGCGTAATGAATGTAGGTATCTCAATCTGCCTAGCCTTTTCCCAACTATGTTGAGGTCGGCTTCCAGCCTAACAGAATGCAGCTGAATACCAGTATTTTACATAAAGCGACTGCCTATCTGACCCCCAGAACCCAGTTACTGGGAAATACCCCTTGGGAAGACTGGTCATCAGATTTTTGAACTTTTGTCAAAGACGACTATCAAAGATCCACAAATGACAGCTAATGTGTTATTAACGTGCTTTCCGAGTCACGGATGGGTCTGGATATGTAATGGTCACCCATCCTTGTAACAACAGCGTCAAACGTAGCGGAACCTTCAATCCATTCGTGCGACTATTACTATTATTTACCCACGAGCCCCTCATAATGAATATAGTTAACTGTCTACCCAACAGAATCGTTTACAAATTGTATTTATTTTCAAATAACATTGATACACCTTCATATTTATTCTACCATTTATTGTGTCCGTTTTATTTTTGTTATTGTTTCTGAACTGTTTATTTGGGTTCCGAACAACGAACAAATATGTTGAGCGTACAATTTGAAAGGTGTATTTCCAGTTCAGAGAGCAATATGAATGTTATTGTTCGGAGGATGTTATTATTTGTCATGTTTTTCCGAGTGCGTAGTGTGGAGAAAAATATCGAAATATTGTGACTCAACATAGTTGTGAAATGAAATAACGAAACATACAATAATATTTGATTCGATAACTGTTTTGGAATTAAATGAAATGTTTATTTCAGTGAGTAGATCTTTTAAGACCCTTATACACGTCAATATTTTAAAATTAGATGGCGCTGGCATTTCCTAGCTGATGGATCCTGAGAAGAAACGCCGAAACGAACTCAGAGGCCATAGTCTCCTTTAAAGTTTATTAGATTCAGATCTGAGGAGCAATCCTCGTGAATTTCGAAGAAAAGAAAGTTCATAGTCTCAATCTGTCAAAAATACCTCTAATTTCCCTACATTTTTTTACAAGTTTTTGACATTGATAGTCGCTGAAAAGAGATCGCGACTGCTTTTTAATATTACGGGAATTGGCCTTCTGATATTGTTAAATGATTAAAAGCAGTAATTACAGAAACAATTGAAAAACCATTCTCTCTCCCGTGGATCCACATACAAAGTGTTAAAGTTCAATAAACTTTCACAAAGATTTGGAAACGAAGTGCCTACTTTAACTACACAACTGTAAAGAGGTTCTGTTACTCACAGACTAACTCATTAGTTTGTCTGCGAGTTACTGATCGTTCAAGATAAGGGCTTCTTTGATCATGACGAGACGGCCAGACAGTCTGATTGCTGTCGAAGCGATCAGACGCGACAGATGTAACGATCAATGATATTTAAGAGGTAGACTATATTTTATTTGCAGTTTTGCAGCGTCTGTGATTTGATGGTTGAATAAAAAAGTTGTGGCAATATTGTATGGTTCTGTTGTTGGTTAATTTTGATTATTTATATTCTAAATGCTGTGTGTTACATTATTTTACGTTTGAGAAGAGTTATTTCACTAAAAACGTCCAAAGGTCCGAGACTCCAGGGTCCCGAGAAATGACGTAAAAATAATAATATTGTTATAATAGGAAATCAATTATTTTATTTGAATATGTTGCATGTCGTAAGGAAGATGTATCTGTGCTATTATAATAAAAAAAAAAAACATCTTATCTGTATACATTAAAGGAAAAAAAAGCTTTTGGTTGAAAGGTGAAGAAATAAATGGCTCAATGAGTTTAGTTTGTTTTATTCATTGGAATTGAAAGGCATCCATGAAACATGTTACTTGAGCGTTTATTTTGTGTCATTACTATAAGCATAGTTTCCAATAGTTTCCCATTCCCTTCGAAGTTATTTTAAGGGGTACAATATATATAAATATTTTTATATAATATAGGGTTATAATAATGTATAACAGGTACAAACATTTCTGTCTGTCAATGTAGTAGGAAACACCCTTTGTACGTAGATATTGCTAGAGGTAACATTATGGTGGGAGGGCGTCCCACGCTCTCTTTCCCGGTCAATGGTTAGGTTGGTTTTTGTTAATGAAACTACATGAAGTGGCTTGAACCGAAAATTAAACATCATTGTATATTCACAAATGACGAAGGAGCTTCTGGGTAAGTAATAACAATCGCACGGGTGGATCGATCAGGTAAAGCTTCGCTTGTCGCGGTTGGACCGTGGATGGGTAACCATCTTCACACACCCTCCGTGCCTCGGAAAGCACGTTAAGCCACTGGTCCCAGCTGTCATTCGTAGATCTTTGACAGTCGTTACGGGTCGTCAGTAGCCCGAAAGTCTGACAACCAGTCTTACCAAGGGGTATCGTAACTGGGTTGTGGAGGTCAGATAGGCAGTCGCTCCATGTAAAATACTGGTTTCAGCTGCATACGGTTAGACTGGAAGCTGACCCCAACCTAGTTGGGAAAAGGCTAGGCAGATGATGATGATGTACAGTCACGACCGCCAATATGTCAACACTTGGCCACTTGCAATTGCGATTTATTCGTGAAATAACGAATGCAATGTTGAAATACGACTCATTACATAAACCTATGGGTTTGAAAATGCTATGTTCGTAACAACATAAAATTTCATTCAAAAATAAAGGAGTAAATCGCTTTTGAATAAAGCCGAGTGTGTACATACTTTTGCTCGTAACTGTATGTTCACAAATAATTAAATTAACAAATTATTAAATTAACAAATAATTAAATTAACAAATAATTAAATTAACAAATAATTAAATTAACAAATAATTAAATTAACAAATAATTCAGTTACGAGTAGCTTCTCATTCAACAAGTCGCATCCAAGTAAATACAACCTAAATTAAATAAATGAAAAATCATTTCCAATATTCAAATAAACGAAATCGAGTACAGCCCATAAACCGAGACAATTCAAATGGTAAATGAGAAAATTGGAAAAATAAAACGAGCCTTTGCTAATAAAGCAGGAAATTGGAAAATTCAACAATCAAATTATGTTTCCATTTTCCGATAATTTCCTCCACGAGACGGGATGGAAGTTCACGCGATTTGACGGCGTCTGTCTTTCCATACCCTATAGAATACAATAGAACTCTTTATTATGAACATCATATAAATCACAGTCATAAATATGGAAAAGACAATGACCAAGAGTCGTACCAAAAAGTCTCATGCATCAAGATCAAAATTATCGATCGACGACAATCGATCGACATTACACGTCGGGGATTTGATTTTTGAACAGGACATATATAATGTAAAGTAAAAAAGCGTTGATATTGTTAAATTCACTTTACGTGACGTTCCGTTTCAAATATAACCTAGAATTTTGAAAGTGTACTTTGCCAATTCTACATTAATTAAAAATAACTAGAATAAAGTAGAATAGAATTTTTATTTAAACGATTGTCATTTTTTAGAGCAATAATGGCCGTTCGTGTATGACATGTCTAATAAAATAAAGTACATTCCTAGTTTTCAGGTTATTTCGATTTTTCTGAAAATCTCGGAAACCCGGGTTTTGTTTGCAAAAGGAACTTTAGTAGGAGTTAATAATGATAAGTGTAGTCTTTAAAAACAAAGTTTAACTTTGATGCAGCATGGATTCCATACATCCATGAGCATTGTCCTTTACAAAGGCACGAAATTTGAGACAATGGCCGATGTTATCGCTAAGAGACAACCTTTGGATGCATTAAAAACCGGTCAAGTGCGTGTCGGGCCACGCGCAGAGTAGGGTTCCGTAGTTTTTATAACAGCCAAGTGCGGGTCGTATTCGCTGACTGATAGTTTCGTACCATGCTCTAACTACAACACAACGACGACGACGCAACTACTCGACTAATACTAACTACTAATAACTAATAGTCGACTACGATAGAACTGATGCTTAGCGTCATCTATCGACATTTCTATGGAGTTGTTCGAAATTTACGAGTCAAATACAATTGGTCGACTATTACTCGTAAACTTGTAAAGCCCACTTAAGTGTGATAGTTTTCCTTTAAACTTCGTTATATATAAGTACTACTGCCGAGACATTGAATTTCTAACTACAACTGTTTCCTTGCTAGAGAGCTTGCTTTCCTTGTTAGAGTCAAGTGTCCCCCCCGACACTTGACTCTAACGAAAATTGGTACTTTAAAGCTTGATAAGTCACGAACGGTTTACTTAATCAAAAACGGTCTTTTCAAACCCCTAATATTTTTGAAAGACCTATCCAACGATAGCCCACACTATAGGAAGGACGAAAAAAAATAGTTATTGAGCTAAGCCGCGGACAGACAGACAGACGGACATGGCGAAACTATAAGGGCTCCTTGTTGACAGAACCCTAAAAAGGGTAAGGAGAAACTGTAGGTATAATACTGTAGGTAGTCTGTGGTGTACCATTTACATAATACAATACACAGTACAGTACTTATACAGTACTTATTGTATTATTATTTATTTAGATTAGTATAATATTATACTAATCTAAATAAATATATCTATTACAAACATGAAACAAGAGCACAGAAAATATTATAATGATGATGTTTAAGGAGAAAGAAAGTCCTTTTTTATCATAATTTTAATTATATCGTATAGAAATTCCTTCTTCATAACTCTCCTGTCAGAGCGGTCGTGGTCTTAATGTAGTTTCCTCTCTAGGGGCTGATGTGCTTCGCCTAACGATTTCTCGCCACCTACTTTACGATTTCTGGTATTTTTTGTGCACTCATACAAGGGATCGCAACAATGAGATAGAAAGGGATAGAAACACTGCGAAAGTATTCTTTCTCTTGGTCTTCATCATTATCATCTTGCTGCCCTTGTTCCATGTTATTGCCATTTTTTCTTCCATTCTGTCAAGTGTCACTCTATCATTGACACCTTTTTTTTTTCATATTATCTCACACACAATTCATCCATCTTATCTTTGGTCGAGTAAGTTTAATAGCGAGAGCGATTGCTTAGGGGACTGACCAATATTATGGACACCATACTATCAATACAATACAAATGGCAACTAGACCCAATTGTTAGATTGTTCAACATTGTTCTTAAAAACTATTGTTAGTAAACAAAAACACAGAGACAAAAACAAAAAGAAAATTGTAAGGTTAGCTGTCTGTCATCTGACCAGCACCTCCACAGCGTGCGACAAACAAGGTGTCGTCGTCGTCGTATTTTTCACATCCTTCGGTGACAAAACGAAGACACTGGATTTTGGACGACACGGTTGGCGCAGTGGTTAAGCGATTGACTGCTGCACTGCGTGTCGCGGGTTCGATTCCCGCACGGAACAAATATTTGTATGACCTACATGTATTTGTTCCGAGTCTGGGTGTTTTTCTATCTATAATATGTATGTATTTACAAAAAAAAAATTGTATATAAGTAGTTTATCAGCCATCTTGTTACCATAAAACAAGCATTAGGTTGCTTAGCTTGGGACAAATGGTGCTGTGTGAAATATCCAGGGATATTATTATTATTTTCGTTAGTGCCAACGTGAGCGTCCATGGAACTAATATTTTTGATAGTGAGTTTTATAAAATACACATACTCTCATGATCATATTCGAAATATCTCGTAGTAAACACATAATACACAAAACATCTTATTCCACGATTTATACCTAAATTATGAGAGAAGTACCAAAACAACACAACGACCATTTGCAACAGTGCTGTGTGTCAGTTTTAGTTGCTGAGACGCTCGAGCGGGCGCTTTGAATCGGCACAAAAAACAACTGTCATTCCGAATAGTACGGTATATTTAGTCTAGCATACTTGTTTATTAGAGGTCAGTGGCCTAGGGTGAAATGGGCATCACCAAACTATAAATACCACTGTAGATGTTGAGTTCTAATGTACCTTTAGCGGCATCTACACCGCCAAATGCGAACTATGCATCACACTGACGTCACGCAATATCCTGCGTCGCGCAAACATAGTTTACCGCGCAACTAGCATGTATACAACGTCCCGATATCAATCATCGGGCAGTTGCCCACCAAACACGACACCCGTCTGATCGGAGGAACCTCCCTTTTCTATGGAGGATGAGTCAACTTTACACCCTGTCCCTCATACCTCTATATACCTACTACATTATAGTAAATATTTCATATGAATTGAATAAGAAATGTTTTATGTTAATTTCATACGATATTACTTTATAATTTCCACGGTTTTTGACTTGAAAAAACATACATAGACACTTAAATCTTTTAAAATAAATTCTCTATAATTATGACGGGGAAAACCGCATCAAAATCCGCTGCGTAGTTTAGAAGAACAGCGCTGTCATACAGAGAGACACGAACAGCGACTTTAATTATAATAATCTATTTTCGGTTTTAGGTTAAACTACTCGGGGTCACTTTTCAGTGACGTCATTTTATAGAAATGGTAGATTTAAAATCTACGTTTTCTCTTCTATTTCTTAAAATCTAGACCAACAGATCCTTTTAACTACATCGACTGCTCGTTAACCGTAATTTTAAGAGCTCAAAAACAAATTGCTTTTAAAAAGCCATTCGGTTTAAAGTCCTAATTAATGCTCTCAGCTGTTGGAATTAGTCCAAATGGGTGCAATCAATTAGGTACCAAACCCCCTTAGTCATAAAGTTTGAATTACAATATTTTTGGGTTATGTTATGCTGGCCATGAGAATATGCACTCTATTCGTGAGCCTTAAAGTTCACATTGGAAAGTGTTGGTGCGTTTATTTAAAAGGAATCGCGTGGAATTTTCAACTAAACAAAATTGGCCAGTTATCTCGATGAGATGAAATGTTAAATCGAATCCGTTGGCAAACGATTTTAATTGTCTTCATATATAAATTGGAATTGAGATATATGAGCTTCCTGCTTTAATTATCTATATATATTGTGTTTTGTCATCAACGGTTATAGTTCAAGGCTTCAAGCCAAGCCAAGCCAAGGCAATTCGTTCAAAAAAAGACAAAGACTTGCCTTGGCTTGGCTTGGCTTGAAGCCTTGAACTATAACCGTCATTCCTTAGACAAAGACATTCCTTAACTTGATTGGTATAAACCGTCACGTAACATTTTTTGTTAAATGCGACTTTAGAGAGATAGTTCTCGTGGTTTTCAAGAGGGCTAAATTTGAGAACGGGAGAGGTCATTTGATGATTTTCCACCCAAAAAAAGGGTGTTAAATTCGATAGTGAGGTAAAAATGAAAATCCAAGATAGCGGCTGGGAAAACTTTCAAATTTTTCGTCATAGGTGTCGTTTACATGATTTTTGATGGCGCTAAAGCTGATAACGAGGTCAAAATGAAAATCCAAGATGGCGACAAATTTATGAGAGCTTTGAAAAAACTTATACTAGATGGCTCTGTATTAAAAACCCGCTTATTAAATTCACACTTTATCATAGTGTGAGTGCGTGAGAGTATCGCTTAAGGAACTTTGTTCCTGGCCGGGGTTGCCCGACCACACACATTTTTATTCTTTGTGGGCTTTAGTTTAAATATAATTTCAAGAGGGTTAACACCATTGGATGCAACTTAAAATAATCCGTGGCCATGAGTGGTAATTAAAGCACAAAACAATGCACTTACATTAAGCAATAGTGTGATGTCAAATTGATTACTCATCATCTGCCTAGCCTTTTCCCAACTATGTTGGGGTCGGCTTCCAGTCTAACCGGATGCAGCTGAATATCAGTATTTCACATGGAGCGACTGCTTATCTGACCTCCACAATCCAGTTACTGGGTAATACGATACCCCTTTGTAAGACTGGTTGTCAGACTTTCAGGCTTCTGATGACCCGTAGCGACTTCCAAAGATCCAAGAATGGTAGCCGGGACCAACGGCTTAACGTGCTTTCTGAGGCACGGAAGGGTCATCCATCCATGGACCAACCGCGGCAAGCGTAGCTTAACCTGATCGATCGACCCGTTATTACTTAGCCACCAGCCCCTTTGTCAAATTGATTACTATCAGTACATTTTTGACACAAAACTTAATCGGGTTATGTTTTTGTTAATGAGGAGGGATATTTTAATGAAGATTAAAGTTTAATTAATTAATATCGCCCTGTTGAGTAGCCCTATAATGAAGCGCCGTAAATGTAAATCATTAATAAATGTTTGAGGAAACCTCATTTTATTATCAAATTTTGCGTGCAACAGTTAATTATTACATTCGCTAGTGTAAGCTTGCATTTTTATACACCCAGTTTGAGTAAATTGGGCGCAACAAATCCACGCCATAAATGATAATCGATATCGGCATCATACAGGATACACAGCTCGATCGATGTTTAAGCTACATACGTTTGCCGCGGTCAGTTCGTGGATGGGTAACCATTCATTACATATCAACACCATTCCGTGCCTCGGAAAGCACGTTAAAACGTTGGTCTCTGCTATCATTAATTCAATCTTTGACAGTTGTCAATGATTGTTGGCAACCTGTCTTACCAAGGAGTATCCTGTATGTCTAATCCAGTAAATGGGTTGGGCGGTCAGATAGGCAGTCACTTCATATAAATTACTCAGACTGGAAGCCGACCCCAACATAGTTAGGTAAAGGCTAGGACGATTGATTGATTTGTTTTAAGGAAATATCTACAATGTACATATTTTATTTAAAACAAAAACACACTTATAAATATTTTCTTGATACTAAATTATTCGTCCCAGATTTTGCTCGCATAATTATGTTGAAAAATGATTTATCTTAAACTCGTAGACCCTCTACGTGCTACGGGTGCTACGCCGTAGCTTCGTAGCGATAAGCGAATAATTTACGTAGCTGTTTCATAGGACGCTATACTGACATTCTGAAATGTCTTATCGGCAATCGAATCGGTGCTGATCGATGTTTCGATTCGTAATCGTTAATAAAATGAACACTTGAGCTATTGTAATGCCAACGACAGTGGATTGTAGCCAACCACGTGTCTATCCATGGGTTGTTGTTAGTATTTCATCATGGTAGAAGCTTTTTTATATTATGTCTATAATATTTGAAAATAAAATATGTTATGTATTATAGCAAAATTACATTTCACTCATGATTGCACTGTTATCATTGTTCGAATACTCTTCCTCCAACATGGATAGAAATTCAATTTATTTATTTTTAACCGGAGAGTACACAAATCTTTTATTTTCTTCCCATAAGAGGATATCAGATGATTCTCTCGAATAAAGATTCATTATTGTTTCATTTTAGGTTCATACAACACTGACAAAATTACATTGATCGCTGGATCGAGGTGACGCGGCAAGAGTTCTTGGAAGGACTTGGCTTAAAAAAAAAGCGAGAGAAAGATGCCAAGTGCCGAAATCCAACATCATTTAATGATAAATGATTTTATTTTATAAGTAGGTTTATACAAACACTTTTACACGACAATCATATTTTATAAACTAGATGAGGTCGGAGTTTCCTATCTGACTAGTCTGAGAAGAAAGGCCAAAACTAACTCAGAGTTCACAGTCTCTTTTAAAGTCCAGACAGAATCTTGGTCAGATCATAATATAAAGACCATGTAGATCGATCTGAGATGGTCTTCTGAGGAAAAAACCACACAAATTGAGAGGACCTGTCCAGTCAGTGCACGCATTTGTCAGAAATCGTTTCCTACCTGACTAGTCTGAGAAGAAAGGCCGAAACAAACTCAGAGGTCACAGTCTTTTTTCAAGTCCAGACAGAATCTTGGTCAGATCATATGAAGACCATGTAGATCGATCTGAGATGGTCTTCTGAGGAAAGAACCACACAAATTGAGAGGACCTGTCCAGTCAGTGCACGCATTTGTCAGAAATCGTGTAGCTCAACTTAAAATTTAAAGAGCCCAACGATTCGACGAACAATATCAAAGAAAGGACATTTGGGTAGGCCACATAAATTACTCAAACTGCCAGACCATGACAAAACTAACAGAAGAGAGAGAAAAATAAAAATAAATAAAATGACCCACATAGTCTTCACATTCACAATAATTAAAATAATAGAATACTTTACAAAGTAAGCAAATGTCATTGTATATCAATCTATAAAAATTGGAAGCAGCTCAATCCCAAGCCTTTTTGTCCTCGATATAATCTTTAACGATCGTTGAATCAATTTACAAGTGATGTAATTTTTCACTTTTGATTCATTTTGTGTTCAGACGTTTCAGTTCGAGTGTAAGATGCCTTGCCTGCATGCTTTTTGACTCTCATAGGAAGAAGCCTATTGTGCGTTTTTATAATTTCTAGCGTGACGATATCGTGGACGTCCACGGCACAACGATAACATAGGGAAGTAAAATGTATGGAAATATAATGAAGACGCTTTTAAAATATCCGTCCAGGAGAATGTTACAACGTGCACATATTTCCATACATTTGATGGACGTGGACATGGACGTCTAAAATAATATTGTCACGATATCTCTATCGTAGAAGCGTACAGTGGCTTTATGACTCTCATAGGAATAATTCTATTAGCTTATTGTCTGATGCCATAGAAATTCGTCTTAAATCGCAATACTCTAAGAAGCCCTCAACAGGAAATCCGATACATTTAACAATCTTAACACCCACGATGCCTGCGGGAGTATGTAGCCATATTTACTGCTTTGTTCATCTAATATATATAGCCGTTTATATGCTTTCCCTCCCTTGGAGTATTGTTACTATAAAATTGTCGTAAGGAGACTGTGCAAAGGGAATAGTCTCCTCAACACAGCTTAGAATAACTACACTTTTAGAACTCATATTTAAATTCTGAAGGTCAATTCTCGTAATTTAAAACGCTCAAAATTTGGACGCAGTCTCATCTCGGCGACAAATAAATGTCAAAAACTTGTCAAAAATGTAGGGAAATTGGAGTTATTTTTGGCAGATTGAGACTGAGACACAACTGTGAACGTTCTTAAAATTACGAGAATTACCCCTCTGGTGACTGAGAGCAGAATGCCCTACGACGAGGGCTAGATGTAGACAGGCCTAACCTAATATTTATCTTCTGTGCCTTTCTTCATGAAATAGAAAGAAAAACATGCACTGAACTTAAATTTAGTTCAGTTTGTGGAGAAGGGAATCGGCGCCATTGAGCAAAAAATATTATTGAGAAACAACTTTTCTTTTTGCCGTGAAAAATTGCTGTTTACGATAGCGCGCAATGTAACGCGAACAAAATATTATACTTATTATTATATACTCCGTCTGAAACACAGACAAAATAACGTTTTAGCTACGACATTATATTATAATACAAAGGGATCAGTATCCGTTCCCTGTCAGGTGATGAGGTAAGAGGTGGGCAGGTGGCAGGTGGTGAGGTGTGATAAAAACTGGTGAGATTCATTAATGGCGTCTCGTGTGAGACTAATGAATTGAAAGGGCCTCTGCTGTGATAGACAAGGAAGATTGGAACAAGTCATAAGTGCGAGCGACATATAATTTGTGCCTGATTTTAAATGATACATTATTTGACTAACAAAATTGTGTGTCTTGTTATAAACAAGAGGAGTTTTAACTTTCGGTGTGGTGCGGTGGTCGTCTTCTTCTGCAAAGAACTATTCTATTATTATTATTACATTTCATATTTCATTCGAAGAATAAATCTTTAGTCAAAATAATCTTGCTTATAAGAGATTGAAATTATGCAAGTTCCTACTTGCAGATCAAGTGAGCTGTCAATAGTGTCAGACCCTAGCATCAGGTGAAATGACGTTGAGTTCATTTCACCAAAATTTTCACGGTGAGATTTTCACATCATAGACCAGCTAAACCCTAATGTCATTGATATATGAACCAGTTATTGACGCTTCTATTCATGTGAATGAGCTCTATCGGACTTTTTAATAAAAGAAGTAGTGGACTGTATTAAAATAGGTGTAATACTGTAATTTGCAATATCAACGTATAGAGAGTAGAACAATGAAATGCCCGTAGTGGAACGCGTCTGTGAGCTCAGTGGTGTGGAGGGCACGTATCAGCCGTCCCGTACCGGGTTCGGTACCCCAACACCCGCGCCCTTCCTTCGTTCAATTACACACATGTGTGATGTGCCAACATATGCAATGCTGATCATGAGCCTCTCAACGCTTCAGCTCATGACTTGCGTATTTTATAGTAATTAATCTATACCTTGATAGACAATTTATTAGGAGCTCTGTAATTAATTAGTCACAATATCATAGATGTATGAGACCCTAGTATATTCATTAATTAATTAATTACATACATAGCTTTTAATTAAACTGTATGTTTTTTTATAGTGCTTTATGTATTTACCTTTCTCAACTGACATGTTTGTACATACACATGTTATAATAAAGATATGCTTATGAAAACCTGTGTTTGTTACATAAGAAATACTTTATAGCACTGTATGACTTAAACCACGACCTAAGTCGCGCTTATCTGTGACCTAAGCAGTCCATTTTTACACAGACAAAAAGCGTGACTAAAGTGCGATTTTAGATCACACGAGTTATAAAATAGTATACGATACGTGTGACTTAAGCAGTCTTTTAAGTCACACCGTGCAATAATGGACTACTTAAGTCACGCGTAACGTAATGTAGGTACTATTCGTAAACTTACCAACCAAGACGAATGTAATATTCAAAAACTAGGCAGCAAAGAAAGAAAGAAAGAAAAATGGTTTAATCTGCAGGAATATTGTGTAGTAGATGTATATACATTGCTCTACTACGATCTTATTGGCACTAGTAGGTACCATTCGAACTTATTGGTACCATTCGTCACGGTAACGACATCCGTGCGCATGTCAACGTGACAATTATCCTGAACAAATTACTGGCCAGTAGGATCGATTGAATGAACACAGTTTTACAACCAGGATTTATTTTTAATGAGATTTATTGTTATTGCTTTTGGACGTTTTCAGTTGGTTTTATACTCTGTTATTTAGAACGTGTAAAATTTTGACATGTGACAGATTTATATCGCATTGATTGATGTTCTTATGAATATAATATGCAGTCTGTAGTGTTGTTCATTTTTCTTTGTTTAGAGAGGCTCGGACTAAATGGATATTTTCTGAGATATTTTTCCTAAATAAATCAACGAATAAATTGGCGATATTTGGCATTTTCAGCGTAGCTTTTATTGACAGTATCAACCTACCTATCTCTCTGTCTCTATTAAATGACGGGTTTTCTTTTTTTTTTTTAACTTGAAATAATATTTTATTTTCATTTACAAGATAACACTGAAATAACAAAAATATATCCTAAATTAACCAAAACTATATACAAACTAAAATATAACGTTGAAAATTTCATCCGCATCGCTGTCGACTGGTGATTTATCCAAGACACTGGCGGCATTGGTATTATATTAGTACCTTGTATTAAAAAAAACCTGAATTACATACTTTCAAAATATTCATAATTTCAGCGGAAAGACGTCCACTGCTGAACATAGACCTCCCCGAAACATCAAATATTCGACGAATCTTTAAATTCATTGAAAATTATTGCGTTTACATTTAAAAGATAAAGATGTTGGCTCAGTCTGGCACTTGGTTATCGATAAGCACTTATCGCCAACTTGACATCAATCGCCTAGATTTTGTACTTAGTTGATCTAGATAAGTAAGCACCCTTTTAGCTTGGGTTCATAAAGTGCTATTAAGGTTAAACTGTTTTTTTATGGGGTTTCTATCTGGAAATTGGATTAATAATGTTGAGTAAACGCTTAGAAAATTATAAAATTTATGAAAAAAATGTCGACCTATTTACTTCTTTTTCTACTTTAAAGTTTTTTGTGTTGACCAAGATTATTTTTCAAAGTATCTACCTTCCAGGACGGGTTGTTTCGCTTGAGGCACGCGTATACGTCCAAAATTGCGCTAACTATCGTCAAACCAAAAAAAGCGTTGTTTCAAATAACAATTACAAAATTATGGCGTAGCCGTACGTCAAATAATAACGAGAACGTAATCGTTATTATTTGACGTGCGTATGTTACGTTAACCAACCGTTTGAAACAACGGGCCCTTAGTTGGTAATCGCACTCGATAAGAATGGCGATCAAAATACCTATTGGGCCTGTAAAAGTAATTGTCTCAAATTACATTAACCATCTGGTTCTTTTTATGGCCACCAGTCAAGACTGATAGGTAAGTCTTCTGTCCTCTCTTCAATAAAGATTACTAAATGATTAGTAAACTTCAATTGATTAATAGAACCGTGAATTATTTCGACATAAATTACTTGTTTTCTATGTTTAGTACTTATAGCTCTTGCCCGTTACTTCTTCTGCGATACAGGATAAAAAGTAGCGTATGTCCTTTCCCAGGTCATGGTCTCCCCATGTGCCAAATTTTATCAAAATCCGTTTAGACGTTTTAACGTGAAAGCGCAACAAACAAACATACATACATATAACATTTTCTCTTTGTAATATTAGTTTGGATTATAACACAATGTTTATTCATTTACCATTTATGTACACACATATATAAAAAGACAAAAAAAAAACACAACAGAAAAATAGGTGCAAAGGTGATGCTTATTTCACAAGAAATCTTCCGGCATACCTGCGATAGGACAATAGTTATAGAGATGATTTTAAGTAGTTTCAGTCATAGTTCAAAAGTAGAAGTCAATATGTATCTGTACTTTCACCATAGATACATAAACAGACAATATTTTCACCACCCTATAACTGTATTCCGAAATCCATCCTCCATCGTGTATCACTAAAAGCACATCGACGCATCTAACCCCTTCACTGCCACAGGGTGTTACCCAGAACGTTAAACCCGTTGCACACAAGAGCTACTCGTCCTCACTCGTCGGCGACGGGTTAAGCTTGTTTCAAAAAGTTGAAACACATTAACCTCTGTTGCTCTTTGAGATACGTATCGTGTGTAACGCGCTTTACGTCTTTAATAGCAAAAAGCTTTTTGGGATTATACAGGAAGATGTTACTAGATACTGTTTCTTTTAATGACTGTGGGGTGCAAAATTTGAAGACATGTGACGTCTGTCAACCCAATGGGCCTGCGTTGCGGACTACGGCCACTTCCTCTCACTGAGAGGAGGCCTGTGTCCCAGCAGTGGGAACATTATAGGCCGATTTTGTTGGGGTGCATTTAAATAGTCTAGTACATATGAATGCTATTCCTCCACATTACCAAGAACATGCATTTGTTATAATAGTAAACAAATTACGCGTGTTAATTATAATTAAAACACAATTGTTAAATAAACTTTAACCATTATACGGTCTATGGTTATGCGGCCATTAAATAGACGGTAACTACGAGTGTTAGCTTACCGTTATTATTGTACCAGCAATATAAAAACATAACATAGGTACCTACAGTAAAAGGTAAAGCAAAAGCGGCCGCTTGGGGTACGGGTACCTGTCCCACCGCCGGCGATGAACTAGTAACGAGTAGAGCTAGCAACTAAAAACGAGTTGGCGAGCAATTGGCAGCGAGTGTGCGACGGCGATGAGCGATTACTTGCTGGTATTAGTATGTACTAAGCGTGGGTGTCCTCTACCCGCCAAGCGAGCGCTGTTGAGCGAGTACTCCCTTTGATAGCTCTGGTCGCTGCAACAATCGAGTACTCGCCGGCGGTATGAACAGCCAGCGATCAACTATTTGTATATCTATTTATTTATTTATTATTAAGCTTTTCAACAATGAGTACACTATTACTTTATAATTTGTACATTGCAAACTTAAGTCTAAGCGCCTCATCACGTACAAAAAAGCACAGCATACACTACATTATGCGCAGATAATAACACAATGTATTTTACTTACATAAGATCAACACTATTTTGTAAGTTTCTTTCAAGCGAAAAATTCGTTGATACCTAGTCGCTTCCTCGTCGGCGGTGAGACAGGTAAAAATTACAGATTTTCATATTTAAGTATCACTTTGCCCGACCCGGGAATCGAACTCAGGACCCCACGCTCAGCAGTCGCGCTTGCGACCACGACACCAACGGGTCAGTTAGTAACGCTTATAGCACAGAACATAAATACCCTAAGCTTATAGTGAGTTGACTAACTTCTCGCTTGTCGCTCCCCTCTGTCTCTCAGTCCGCTATCTAAACTGTTTATGATCGCGAGGAAATTCTGTACAACCATAAATCAACTTACAAATTGAGCGAGACCTTTTCGTTTTGCCTTTAGCCTCACAATTAGCCAATAAACGTTAATTAGAAGCAAATTGTTGTTAATTGTTGCCCGTAACCTATATTTAATGATTGTTAATTTTAGGAAATTTGTGTTAACAAATAAATATGGACAACTCTTGGAGGCGTGGTTGTGTTACAAGATTTTTCAAATACTTGTTTGGACATTGACGGGGAAATGTTTATTTCGTGTGTATTCACATTGAAAGAGGTTGGTATCTTTGTAATGAATTGTAATTTCAGTGAGTAATGTAACTGGCAGCTTGACAAATTCAAACTCGCAGTGCGGCCGAAAGAGAATGCGTTCTTGACACCGTCAGTTTGATACAAACGAATACGTGTTTTGCGAATTTGATCTTTATTAGCTACTAGAATTGTCGCACTAGCAGAGGGGCAACTCAAGTAATTTTAAGAACGTTCACAGTCTGATCTGTCTCAATCTGTCAAAAATACCTGTAATATCAATACATTTTAACAAGTTTTTGACATTTGTTTGTCAATGAGATGAGACTACGACTAGATTTTGAAAGTTTCAAATTTACAGTACTGGAATCTATAAAGGCTATATAAGAAAATTACACTCCAAAGCTTAAACCGCCTATTTGTAAGATAAAACTCCGTAGAATATTGTTAAGTTCATAATTATATAATTATTAATTATGAACAGACGCCAGCAGGGCAAACTACCCTAAACTGTCAAATTTTCCCAATCAACCTTGAACCTTAATACTTTAGCGATGGAGTTGAAAATCTTTTACAGAAATTTGACAGATTCTAGTAGCTTGATGTGCTGGCGTCTGTACAAGCATTCGTAACTGAATAGAACTCAGTCTAACCTTTTTGAAATACTCGCTGCACCGTTAATGACCCCGGAATGTACATTATGTACAATAATACTGAAGGCATGACCCTTGACCCACTGACATTTCACCTCCCCCCTTCCCCCCTACACTGCGCTAATCGAATTCTTCCTTGGACCTTAATTATACTATCTTGCTTAGAAATTCTCCACTTAATGACGAAACCTCCTATTTTCGTATTCATTGCTGGCTGTAAACCTTGAGCCTCTTTATTTTAATAAACAAAAAGGGCAGTGGATGTTGTTTTTAATTTGTTAATCGTATTTTTTGTAATTCGTGGGACAAATTGAGGTGTTTTATCAAGTTGAGGGTTAATAGAATTAATTTTCGTGGAAATTTAATAGCGTCTCGGACTAGGACTAGACTTATATTAGTCTAGGTTAAGTGTTTGTTAGAAGTGGCAATTATTTATTTTTTTAATAACGTTGCGCCACACGAGGAATTACTCCTGTATCGTGGGTGCGCTTACAAACATTTAAACTCACATACACAAACAGCCAGACCCGGAACAACTACCTGTAGCCAATACAAATATTTGTTCCGTGCGGGAATCGAACCCGCGACACGCAGCGCAGCAGTCGATCGCTCAGCCACTGCGCCAACCGTGGCTATATTGGCTTCATAGTGTAGAGGACACACTAGGAGGAAACACGGTAACATTATTGGTGCCTTCTGAAGTATCTATGAACATAAAAAAAAGAAAAATGAGCATAATAAGTGTCGTAGCAGGTGGTGTTTTATGTGTGTTTTGTAATTTAATTGTTAATTTTTTTTTTGTATGTAGTTTGATAAGCTTTACCATTCAAAAAAATAAATAATGGTCGTATTTGTGAGCAGTGGTGGCCACGGTCGCGGCCACGACTTACGAGTTGTAGGTCGTGGGTTCGAACCCAGACAGGCGCTTTACTTTGTGTAAATTATATCATCGCCACAAAACGGCGAGGGAAAACATCGCGAGGAAACCGGCATGTCCTAGAACCAAAAATTCGAATACATGTGACATCGACCAACCCGCACTGGGCCCACGTGGTGGAGTATGGCCCACTCCCTCTCTCAGAGAGGAGGCCTGTGTCCCAGCAGTGGGAACATTATAGGCTGTTTATGCTAATGGTCGTATATAGAATTTAGTTCATTCTGTAAAATTACAATTGACTGACTCAGTGCAAATGTGATCGGTCTCTAAAGTTATTATTATGGGAATTCTAATGTCTATTATACAATTAAAATCTGATATTTTAACATGCGTCTAAAACTAATTGATTTATAAATTTGTAAATTAAATTGGTGACCATCTTCTCATACAAAGACCCCTCCGTGCCTCGGAAAGCACGTTAAGTGGTTGGTGGTTAAAATGTACGTCATTCGTGGATCTTTGACAATCGTTACGAGTGGTCAGAAGCCTGAAACTCTAACCAGTCTTACCAAGGCTAGGCAGATGATGATGTAAATTAAATCGAAATAATAATATTTATCTACAGATGAAATACAATTAAGCTTAAAATTGTTATCGAGTTTACATTATTTATGAACTTCAACTAAACATGATTGATACACCAATAAAGTTATATAAGTAAGTAGTAAAATTTATTGATAGTTTTGCTGAGCCGATCAAGGCTCAGCAAAATTACCAATAAAGTTTTGTTTGTTTTGATTGGCAAGCAAAACTATTTAGATACATAAAAGTCACGCCTTCTTTACATGGGGATAAACAGAAGCTACAGACTGCGATTTGATTTTTTAATTTGTTTTTATCTGATGTACCTATGTATCTGAAGGCCAATTCTCGTAATTTACTCGTAAAACGTTCAAAATTTCAAAATGTAGGGTTTGAGGTATTTTTGACAGATTGAGACTGAGATCAGACTGTGAACTTTCTTAAACTTATGAGAATTGCCCCTCTGGTGTATTGTGTGTCTTTTAGTCTGTGCTAAATAAATATATTTGATTTCTTTCAGATCGCAGCAGGTGGCTGCTACGATATTTATTTATTTTTTAAATTTCTGAATGGGCCAGCACCCTAATTGCGTATCACACGATTAATTGGAATCGGTTTCATTTTGACAGTACAACAACATTCATTGCGTTAATTACGTGTTGAGCTGACAAATTTTTCGAACTTATGAAGCAATGGATTAGCAATTTCCTTCAAAATGATTCTGATTCCGATTGATTGGGTGCTGCTCTTGTCCTCTTGATCACGCCTGATGGAAAGCTTGTAAAATCAACATAATTATTCTTTTCGCTTCGTTCACGTTCATATTTCTGGTCATGCACGCATGCTAGCAAGTTCGACGGATCTGATCTTTGTTAAGAAAATTCCAAAACTATTTATTTTTTTAAATTGTAGAACCGACTATTATACCCTGTCCATTAGGTAAACCGTTTTTTGACAGATGGAACTAGTGATTGCAGCAACACAAAATACATTGATTGATACACGTATGGTATTATAATGTCTGTAAGAAGTCATAAATAAGATAATTAAATAAGATAACGCAGTTATCTAATTATTTTATCACGCCTTTTAAAGTTAACTTTTACGTAATCTGGAAAATGTACGGTCACCAAAGGAGATAAGTAACCAGGGTTGTCGGATGTAGTTGAAGCTTAGTAAGAAACTGCTTCATGTTTTCGAATGAAATTTGATTGATTGAATAGAAAACACACAGTCCATTTATCAAACTAATTTTCATTAGAAAACAACCATTGGTTTCTTACTAAACTTCAACTACATAATGTCCGACGACACTGGTTACTTATCTCTTTTGGTGACTGTACGTTCTAAGACAGCTGTCAAAAAACGGTTAACCTAATGTACAGTGTATAGGTAGTAGCTTTATACTAATTATAATGACAAAGACCAAAAGACACGTCAAAGAAACCCCCAAAGACGGTAATATACGTAACTGCACGCTAAACAGCGTTTGTTAACATATTAAAGGCATTATTATAAACTAACTTTCAAACTGAAGCAAATTTTTCCTCCGCGGCTATAATAAGCCAACATTAAACGCAAACAATTTGCCAGTTAGAAAAGAGATTAAACCGTCATTAATCGTTAAACTTACTAACGACCATAACTTCCCACACTGGGTTACCTAGGTGACCATTAACATCACGTAAAAGTTACCTTTTCTTAACACAAATTGTAGCGGCAGAAGTTTCACTATACAAGGTGTCATTTTGCATTCTCATCAAATTCAAGGAGTTAACTATGCTACTGATTCTCAACACGAATCAATAATAAAATAAGTAATCTAATATCGCGACATATTCGCCAAAAATGTAAACAAATATGAGTTTATGGAAAAACCACTTTAACTCCAACACAACAAAGTTCAGTTTACGCTACAACTGCAAACATTTTTATAACTTTTTCAATAGTGCTAGTCACTCTGAAATCAACTTAATTACCATTAAAATAAAGTTGATATTTGGTAACTTGAAATAACGTCAATTTGAAACATAAATAAAACTTGAATATAGGTATTTTATTTTCTAATTTACGAAAAAAAACCCAGGTTTTGCCTATGCAATCACTGGTAGGAACCCTTTGCTTCCCAATTATTCAAATCAAATCAGAATAAATAAAATAAAAATTATATCCATCGAAATAAATCAGTCTAATTAATCTAATCTAATAACTATTTACGATTCTATTCTTTTTATTTCTGATTCTCTTATTATTTTTTTTCTTTAGCTTATATTGTGTCCCACTGTTGGGCCTTTGCCCAGCAGTGGGACACTGTGGGCCTCCCCTTTTTCCTTCCAAACCTCCTTGTCTTGAGCGATCTCTGGTCATGTTGGCTCTGCAAACCTCGTTAGATCGTCACACCACCATCGCTGTGGTGATTTACGCCTTTTATTATTTCTTGTCCAATTTATACTTCTGTGCGTGTTTCCTCGCAGTTACCGAGTTCCGTACTGATATACTATTCTGTGACCCGGCGTCACGTGCACCGAACGTGTTTCAAAACGTATAAAATTTTAGAGTGCAGTCACAGTTTAAATACTGTTACCGTGTGAAGTTTAGCGGGACACGTATTGTACTGTCAGATGTATCTAGATTTTATCTAGGTTTAAAGTCATTTGTTTCATAAGGTTCTTATTTTTTTACTTTGCTACAAAATGTATTTCAAAACAGGCTGCTTACGAACTCAATGCGACTTTCTCTCTAGAGATAGTTTTCATGGTTTTCGAGGGTCCTGAAGTCGATAATGAGGTTAAAATGAAAATTCAAGATGGCGACCACTTTATGAGAGCTTCTAAAAAGTTATAATCTAGGGAGAAAGTGTGAATTTAATACGTGTTTTTAGATTACAAATACGTATTAAATTCACACTTTCTGATTCAACAGGCTATTACCTCCGTATAGGTTAAGCCTTCACTCTATGGCTTCTATGGATTTTCACATAATCACGGGTTTAGAATAGCCAGTAAGTGTATAGGGGTGTTATAAATCTCCTTTATCGGAAAGGTCAAGGAAACGTACGCCCTATGTATAAAACTGTAGGTAATATAATGCAAATG
Organism: Apamea crenata; assembly: GCA_949629185.1. Lineage (NCBI taxonomy): Eukaryota > Metazoa > Arthropoda > Insecta > Lepidoptera > Noctuidae > Apamea > Apamea crenata. The sequence goes on from OX451367.1 coordinate 15,179,129, forward strand.
CAGTCTAAAAAGGAAATAGTAGTTAAAATTATACTTTTTAAAGTCTATATTATACTTTTATTGCACGAAATAACGTGATCTTTTCCTGGAAGCGGTTGGCAGAAAATTTGTGTACCTACCGCCGCAAAAAGGAGGAGGTTTCAGACCCTCAGTGCCTCGAATAGTACGTTAAACTGTTGGTCCCGGCTGTCATTCGTGGATCTTTGACAGTCAGTACAAGTCTCCAGAAGCGCGAATGTCTGACAATTAGTCTTACCAATGGGTATCGCGCTACCCAGTAACTGGGTTGTGGTGGTCAGATAGGCAATTGCTCCAAGTAAAATACTGGTATTCAGCTGCATTTCTGGACTGGAAGCCGACCCCAAAAATAGTTTGGAAAAGGCTAGGCAGATGATGATGACATATGGATAGACATATATGATTTTCAGCTACCTACTAGAAAAATTGTTTATCTAAGGAACAACATTTCATCATCATAATATCAGCCAAAATGTCGGTCCTCATTACATTCATAAAAAGGACACTGAGTAATATGCCTATGGGCAGCACCGTACCCAAAAAAAAATTGACTACTGTAGCCTTATAAACTATGCCTATCTATTATGCCCTCAGGGAGTAGTTTAATTAATCCTAAGAAATCATGTCTGAATTCACTTGGAGAAAAAAGATATGTGAGGAAGTAAGATTAATTTATTAAAGTAAAACATTTAACTTATCCTCTAAAACCTTATTTACCTGCTGATGATGGAAAGCAAGAAAGAAAGAAAATACATTTATTTGCGGCAAACATGATGCATAAAAAGAATAAAAAGCAAGTTGATGGACCCTTTTTGAAATTAATGATCCTCTAAAAATGTTTTGCACTTTTAATGATAAACTTTTTTTAAATAATTAAGCCTTTTCTTGCCCATTCTTCTCCATACGAAAACTACCTTTTGGAAGGGGCGACTAGAATCAATTCTATTTTATTGTAAATTTTGACGTTGAAAAGTGCCTTTTATGAGCCTGTTTGAAATAAATGCTTTGAGTTGACTTTAATCTATTCTCCTTTGTGTTATTTTAACAACAGGTAACCAAAGGTACAGGTAACCACAAGGGTCAAACCATGAATAATAATTCGTTATTGTGCGAAAACACCGGATGTCCGGTTACCGCCCACAAAGAACGGTATAATTAAGGTGTTCCGTGTGGCTCGCGATCATAATTTTATTATAATAGGCATAATAACGAAAAAGCGAAAAATATTATAACTCCATTCCCCACAAAAAATAAACGTTACGACGGCCACCTGTAGAACATTGTTATGTGTAGAAGGATATTAGGCTGGACTCAAATATCAAGACGTGCCTCGGAAAGCACGTCAAGCCTTTGGTCCCGGCTGTCATTCGTAGATCTTCGTTAGTCATTACGGGTAGTCAGATGCGCAAAAGTCTAACAACCAGTCTTACCAAGGGAAATAGTATTACTCAGTAACTGGGTAATACGGTAATGAAGAGAGCCGCAGGAGAACCAAGGTAACCAACATAGCTCGAATAATTGCCAAACTTAAGGGGTAGTGGGCAGGACAAATTCTCCGCAGAACTGATGGCCGATGGGGCCGAAGTGTTCTGGAGTGGGATCCGCGTACCAGAACACGTAGCGTTAGAAGGCCTCCCATTAGGTGGACTGATGAGCTTGTGAAGGCCGCAGGAATACGCTGGATGCGGGAAGCGCAACCGGTCGAAGTGGAGGTGCTTAGGAAAGGTTATGTCCAGCAGTGGACGGCTTTCAGCTCAAATGATGATGGGTCTTGAAAGGTCAGGTAGGCCGTCACTCTATGTAAAGAACGGATATTCAGCTGCATCCGGTGAGACTGGAAGCCAACCCCAATAGAGTTGGGAAAAGTCTGGGCAGATTTAGACTTGCTTGATTGTCTTTCCTAATAGATATTTACATTAATTAATTGAAAATCTTAACTTAACATTTAATTAAATGTCAATTATAATGCAAAATCAGCTTATAATGTTTCTACTACTGGGCATCTTCTCTATGAGAGGGAGTGAGCCATTATCCACCACGCGAGCCCGGTGCAGGTTGGATGTCACATGTCTTTGAATTTTTGGTTTTAAGACATGCCGGTTACCTCACGATGTTTTCCTTCACCGTTTTGAAAGCAGTGGTGATGAAATAATTTACACAAAGTAAACCACCTGGCTGGGTCCAATACTAATAGGTCACCACTACTCCAATTATAATGTCATCGTTTATTTATTGAGGCAATATTTCATTTATCGTTGACATTAATTGATTAATGTGCTGGCACAACACTAGCACACGGTGCCAATTATTATTAATGCATTTTCAGTAAAATGTGTGAGTGCTTTATGCATTGTTAACTTAATTTAATCAACATTGTATTCTGTATTAATTACGGACTTTTTAGTTAGATGTTTCCTTTTAGATATAATAGGTGTAAAGTTATAGGCAACTAGCTTCTGCCCGCAACATTGTCTGCGTAATATTTGTTGTCTATATTATTATTATATATTAATATTAAAACAACAAAAAGTGATTAAGAAAGAAATAAATAAAAGAAGAAATATATTATTGGGAGCACAGGAATATCACAAAAAAAACTAATCACACTCATAGAAATATAAAGTATAAAAATAACAAACGTAAAATGAAATATAAAAACTGAAAGTCCTGTACGTTGCCTGAACACGATGCTGCACGCAACATGCACTTTGTACTTACCTAGTTTTATGTAAAGCTTAACAAGACAAGACAAAAAACAAGAACAAAATATACAATTTTTCTTAATTTTTTTTTGTTTCCCCAAATCGTTTAGAGGTGTACCTAAGTACACCCACATTTTGCTTGAGTATGTTTAAGTCCCAAGTAGGTTAGTTATTCTGCTTCTATATTTAATTATTTAAAAATAAAATGATTTAAAATTTTTATCGAAACTTTATGGTTTTTTTGTATTCTTTTATAAGGCAAGCCTATTGCCATCAAACAGTCGCAAATCCAGATTCCGGGGTGCAACTGAGAAAAATCCCAATCATAATTTTCCCGACCCAGGAATCGAAATCAGGACCTCATTCGCGTGCGAGCACTCAACCAACGTAGTTGTTAAATATAACAATACCTTCATATGTCATCATCTGCCTAGCCTTTTCCCAACTATGTTGGGGTCGGCTTCCAGTCTAACCCGGTGCAGCTGAATACCTGTATTTTACGTGGAGCGACTGCCTATCTCACCTACACAACCCAGTTACTGGGTAAGTACAGTACCTTCATATGAATATCTTTTTTACCTCCAAGATAAATACTACTGCACAAATTAAAAAAAAAACGTCTTAGAAAGTTAACAAACGCTGATTTATAACAAAACAGACGTAGCATTCAAACATTATAATGCTTTCATTTCTATTTTCCTTCCACTCAATGCTTAAGCAAAACCAGCCCTATCTTTCCACACACAAGGTTCAATATCCATCGTACAATGTGCCACGTTTCCACACAAATTGGTTGTTCTACGGTCTGTAAGAGGAATAGTGACGTCATTGAGGGACACAGAAGAATACTTATGTTCCAAGTCTGGAGGGACAATCAGAGTACGACCGAGTTTGATCAAAGAGGATTTGTTTTATTTTTTTAAAGTGTTGTATGTAGATGCGTTGAAGGGCTCCTGGCTAAGTGATAACAGCTGCAGGCGTCGATCAATCAGGTTAAGCTACGCTTGCCGCGGTCGGTCCATGGATGGGTGACCATCATTACACATTAAGCCATATTATGGGTTGTCAGAAGTCCGAAAGTCTGACAACCAGTCTTAACAAGGGGTATCGTATTACCCAGTACCTGGATTGTGGAGGTCAGATAGGCAGTCGCTACATGTAAAATACTGGTATTCAGCCGCATCCGGTTAGATTGAAAGCCGACCTCAACATAGTTGGGAAAATGCTAGGCAGATGATGATGTTGATGTTTTGAGGGGTTTGTTTAATATTGCGAGAAAAAGACATAAGGACGATCTAAATAATAATACACGTTAGATACCACCTGTTTTTCACCTTACTACCATAATCTGTAACAAAATTATTCAGCTACACCGTATTATGCTAATCAGGCATGTCCCAGCTGAAAGTTAATCAAAATTCTCTTGTATTTTGCCCTCTCCATCATAATAAGGATTACGTTGAGAAAACACTGTATTGTTTGCTCTTCTCCTCGTCATAGTCTGACGCCTGGTTTTACTCATGTTTCGGATTTGCATACTTATTAGGGAGGTTTTTATCAGCTGTTTTTTATTATAGGCTGAAAATAATTGACGGTTTATCTGTACTGATTAAGCTCATGTATTTGAGCACCGTATCGACGTGACGTCAGTTGCCGCTGGCACGCGTCGGCCCCTGCAGTCGCCTCTGTCGATGACGCGTTTCACTCGTGTATGTGTACTGTAGGCCAACCGCTTAATTGAGACGTTGTCTGAGGTAGTGACGTGATGCGGGAGCTCAGTGATTCGTCAATTTGTGACAACCATTACCCTTCTCGCACCGCGCAGCTACCTCAGGCAACGTATTAAGCTACCGTACCTTAAACCACTGTTTAAGGAACTTAGAATACTTACATTAACTGGTATTTATATTGAGGAAATATGTAAATTTACCAAATCTCATGTTTGAAAAACTGGGAGATAAATGTAACTTCAAAACTAGATATCCTAATAGATTAATCATCCCTAGAACGAAAACAGAACTTTATAGACGAAGTTGCTACCCTATGTGTTCTCAACTTCCAATGGTCCGCTTCAGAAGGGCTTTACACAGGTGGCTAATTGAGAATCCCTTCTATACTATTAAAGAATTCCTTCAGTTTAAATGTAAATGATGTAATTGTGCCTATACCAAAAAAAAATGCATGTCATTATGTTATGATTTAATATGTTAAGCTACTATTATACCACAATTGTATGAACTTTTGTAACCATATTTATCTGCAAATAAATCTTTGACAAATAAATCTTTGAATCTTTGACTTTGACTTTGAACGTCTCATTTAGGTAAGCGATCGGCCCATACCGACAGGTGTTTCTTCACTGGGGAGCGGGCAAGTCGCTTGAAGCGAGCGGACGATGCGACGTGTTACGGCTCAAGGATAGCGCGCTGCCTGCGAGCTGTCCACTTTTCTGTATTGTCACCGTAAAATTTCCTTTAATGCATTTTGATTTAAAATCTCAACTTGACTGACAAGTTATTTGCCGTGTCAGTGCGTTGTTGTTATGAGTGATGACTTTAATTCAGTCTCAATCTGTCACAAATCAGTTTACCTCACGGATAAACTACATGTAAATACTCGTACATTGGTAAACTACATTTTTGACAAGATCTTAACATTGATTGTCGCTGCGATGAGACGGCGACAAGAATTTTAAGGTTTTTTAAGGACGAGGCCTTCTGTTACTTTATTATTCAGCAGGTCTCGTGGTCGCAATTGCGACTGCTGAGCATGGGGTTGAGCAAAGTATTATTGGGTTCTTCCATATGGAATTTAATATCCCGGAGTTTTGAAAGTTGGCGGTGTGGTACCCCCATGCTTCGGAAAGCACGTTAAGCCGTTGTTTCTACGCCGATCTCTCTCCGGTCGTGTCGGATTGCCGTCCCATCGACACCACCACCAAGTCATGCACGCACTTGTGCACTATAATATCTCCCGCGTAGATGGCTAGTCTCCGGTGAGATTGGCTGCCATGGCCGAAAGGTCTGGAGGACTATTATTATTCATTAGGTACCGGAATCCAATTCAAATACTTAATTAAATTAGATAAAACTTTATTATTTCTATCGGAATTCTTAGGTGTGCAGAGGCCTTACTGACCTCTATTTACACCTAAGAATTCCGATAGAAATAATAAAGTTTTATCGCTAGTTCCGACATATATTTGCAAAATTAATATCCTTCTGCACTAGCCTTAACGTCCGACCTTGTTCGCTTTTTGTTTGATTAAATTATTTTACTATCGGTTCTGTTCTGTTGAATTAACGACTGTGCTCTTGTTAATTGGAGTTTTTTATGCAATAAAAAACGCTTTAAAATGTTTTAACTTGGATTTAATGGGTAGTCGTGAAATAAGTAATACTTTTGAGTGATTCACAGTTCTATCATTTGCCAGTCCCTTAGTTAAGGAGTCAATCTCGTTCCGCCATCTTCGTGCGTTTAGTGGAACGCAGTCGGTGATTGATAACTAATGGTTTAAAAAAAATTAAGTCCACTAAAATGGCATAATATTTAAAGCTTTGAAAATTAAATAAAAGTAAGGTATTTAATGTGATTTGCACAAAAATAACAAGCTAATATTACATGAAAAATAATCAAACACAGAAGCCCGAAAGTCTGGCACCCAGTCTTACCAAGGGGTATCGTGTTACCCAGTGACAGGTTTGTGGATTTAAGATAGGCAGTGGCTCCATGTAAAATACTGGTATACAGCTAAGTCTAGATAAACTGGAAGCCGACCCTTATATAGTTATTAAAGGCTAGGCATCCAGCCTTTTATAACTATGTCTTATAACTTTTATAACTATATTTTATACCTATTGTGCTAAACCCGAAAAATAGAAAGGCCGTTGGGTGCCTAAAATACACTTCGAAAATCCTTTCACCCCAAAAATAAGAAAATCCGCGTCGCGTCTGACATTTACGAATATAATCGTAATCTAATCTTCATACAAGATGAACAAAATGTGATTGGTTTGGCACTAGCAATATTTGATGCTGTCGTCACCACAGATTACTTTGACATACAAACAGTGGCCTCCAAAAATTTGTTGACATTTTTCCACTTCAGCTGTGACATGACACATTATGATTTAAAATACTAGTGATCCAAATGTTTGAACTGCTAAACGTTGTTATTGTCTAATTCAACTACCTTTGATTTATCAAACAAAAAATAATCAAGTTTTTTTTTAATTTTAAATCACAGCTGAAGTGGAAAAATGACAGCTATTTTTTGAAGGCCACTGTTTGTATGTGTTGAATCTCATTGCTACATGGGTAGAGTCATGAGAATAAATACTTTAGACTAGATTCAAAAGCGATTTTTTCTCCTAAAGTATTGGTAGATATTTTATGGTGTTACGAACATAGCACATATTACCGAAACCATACGTACTATTATGAAAGGGGAATATTTAAGTGATCCTCTAAAAACTTACTGACATAATAGCGAACGCTTTTTTAAATGAATGACCCTCCATAAACTTTTTGGGTTTCGAATGATGCACATTTTTTTAAATAAATGATTTTTATTTTTACTTCCTGGCCTTTTCTCATAGTTAGCTAATTGCGTAATATATTGCTAACCCATTGCCTTATATGTTCGAAAAATGTGTCTGCTCAACACCGTAAATAACGCAATGAATGTTGTTTAACTATCAAAATTAAACCCACTGATAGTGTCTTGCGCAGTTACCCCGCAGGTTAGGTTGGAAATGTGATCAACCACGCGCGGGTATCAGTAATTAAGCTAGGGTTGTCCGACCAAACAGGTCAGGTCAGGTTAGAACTGTGATACGATCACTAAATAACATCCAACTTGGTCGCAGGTAGTTGGTTACTTCTATATTTGTCCGGGCCCCAAGATACAGACTAACTGTTTGGGGCTCACTAGCAAATAATATATTGTAACCCACCTGTAGGTACATTTTAAGCTGCTCATGTCGTCTTAACAGCAAGTTATGTCATCTTAACTTGCTGTTAACCACCGAACCTGCTTACTGTATTACCTGGACGATAAATATTTTCAATTTAGTAGGTATTTTTAGAACCGCAAAATAGGAATTATAAGATGATCACAAAAAGAAATTCATTATATTATAAGAGTGTTCAATAATATATTTAGGAAAGTAAAATGGAAGTAATTTAAGGTTAGATTAAATACATTATGAAATGGGTCTTTTATCAAAGTTTTTTTTTTTTTTTTTTTTATGTTAGCCTACGCTGTCCCACTCCTGGGCAAAGGCCTCCCTCCACTCCTTCCATCTTCCGCGAGCCCGCGCGTCCTCCTTCCAGTTTTGACGGAACCTATCCAGCTCGTCCCGCCATCTCCTACGTGGTCTGCCGCGACCTCGCCTCGCTGTCTCAGGGCACCAATTCTGTGCTATTTGGGCCCACAGTTTGTCCGGCATACGGCAGACATGTCCTGCCCAGTCCCATTTCAGTTGGGCAGCCTTTTGAGCCACGTCAGCTATCTTTGTTTTGGAGCGCAGTATTGTGTTTCGAACACGATCCGTTAACTTAACACCTATCAAAGTATTTTTTGTTATTTTACGAGAAAAATGTTTTTTCTTTTAAGAGATTGAAAATGAGGGGAGTAAAATGCCTGCCTTATATATCAAACTGGATCATAATCACATTGAATTTGAAATGCAATTTCTTTCACAATACCGTGTTCAATATTGCTCGATTTTATGCGGAAACCCTGTAGAGTCAACAGCAAAAGTAGATTCAAAAATCTCACCGTGAAAAGTTAAGTGAAGTGAGCTGTCAATAGTGTCAATCCCTAGCAGTAGTTGGAATGACAGCTCACTCCACGCTCACTTCACCTAAGTTTTCACGGTGAGATGGTTACAGAATCGCAATGCAGTTCTGTGCTTCTCACATCCAACGGGTTCCTGCAGCCTTCACGTCGTCGGTCCACCTTGTGGAAGGCCTTCAAACGCTACGTCTTCCGGTAAGCGGTCGCCATTCCAGAACCTACACTAAAGTTTAGCATAATCAGCCTATAATGTTTCCACTACTGGGATACAGGCCTTCTCTCTTCGAGAAGGAGTGGGATGTAATCTACCACGCGGGCTCAGTGCGGGTTGGTAGATGTCGCTTGTCTTTGGATTCTTGGTTCTAGGCCGTTCTCCTCACGATGTTTTCCGTCACCGTTTTGAGAGCACTGGTGATGAAATAATTTACACAAAGTAAAGCGCCTGTCTTGGTTCGAACCTACGACCTACGACGCGTAACAGCGCAGAGTCAAACTCAAACTCAGATCATTTGTTTCAATTAAACCTTTTACAGGCACTTTTGAATTGTCAAAATTAAATAGTCGGTCAGTTAGTCAGAAAGTTGAAGCTAGTTGCCCATTCCAAAACGTAGATCTCTATGGGCAAGGAACCCTTTTAAATCGAGATATTATTACAAAATCCTGGGTACATTACTCATATTGCTTCCATATGTGAGAACAATGTAAAAATAACCGGCCAAGTGCGAGTCGGATTCGCGCACGAAGGGTTCCGTACCATTATCTATAAAAATTACGTCTAGATTTGTGCCCGGTCGATGGCAATTGGCTCGCTCACTATTACATGGGACTTCGTGTGCATACCAAGCGTCAACGACAGAGGCAACTGCAACCGTCAACACCCGTCGACGTCCGCCGTCGACGGGTAAGCTGCGGCCGTCGACGGTTTCAGATGCTTTTGTTGTTGACGCGTGTCACTCTGAGTCATCATCATCTGCCTAGCCTTTTCCCAACTATGTTGGGGTCAGCTTCCAGTCTAACCGGATGCAGCTGAATACCAGTATTTTACATGAAGCGTGTCGCACGTGAGTATGACCACTAAAATATCCCTGACGACTGTTACACTTTTGCTTAACCCTTCAGGGATTACAGGTATGATGTTATGTTATGATTGCTTATTAAACTCATAACAACATTCCTAAACTAGTTAGTTCCTATGAACTCTCGCGACACATTCAAGCAGATATTTGTACATTATGGTAACCCGAAACTTGGATCCCAAAGGTTATTAAAATAACTTGCTAAGACTTTGATTACAGTTGTGTAAGACTAGCTTCTGCCCGCGACTTTCTCTGAAATTTCTTGGTCCCCCGACCCCGACCCATCCCGTCGCATCGCATCGCCTGCTCGCGTTATTACTTCGTTTCTGCTTAGCGTTGTTTCTGCCTCTTTTCCCATTGGTCGGCTCTAAAGGGGTTTGGCGAGATGTTAAATAGGCTTTAGCCTTCCTCAAGAATTTGGCTATTAAATGCAAATAGATATTTTCAAATCCGACAGGTAGTTTATTATTAAATTATTATTTTATAGTTAGGAAGTTAGGATAGTATCGAGGCCCAAGTATGTTGTACTTATTACCAAAAGGGGTTAAATATAATGACCAGCATGAATCAATGAGCAATCAATCAATAATTCCCCTCCAGAATGTCCACTGAAAATGTTAAGAAAGCACATAGATCCGATGTTAAATGTCTAAAAGAAATAAAAAGTTAATAAAATATGAATGTCAAAACAGGACAGGTATCTTAATGTTTAGGAGGAGGGATTGAAGAATTGTCATCCAAATAGTCCTTTAACGAGTAAGTAGTAACATTTATTGACTAATTTTTTTTCCAAAACACTGTTGAATTTGTCCAGATTTAACAATTGTAATGTGTGAGGCAGCTTGTTAATTTTTTTTTAATGGGTAGGTAAAATACGAAACCAACAACAACATTTTTATGTAAATAAGATGTCATAACCACCAATATTTTTATGTATACGCGAAGTGCTTAGCATCCTTCAAATTGCAACTCTGACAAGTATGACATTTATGTGACGTAATAAAAATCCCGACTCAAATCCTCATGTCACGTATAGGGACGTCAGTGTTCATGGGACGTTGCTTCCGAAAGAGATATGAATGCGATTGTGCCTCTGAAGGATAATTAAATTTGGAGGAAATACTGTTTTGTCGAAGAATTTGAAATCCCTTAGGAGTTATGGAGACAGATGTTAGATGTTTTGCGTGAAAAAAAAAAACAAAGCATAAAAATGTTCCAGACGTTGCCACGAGTTGGTTGCGCCACTTCTTCTTCCCAGCGAGAGCGCTAGGAAGTGGTGAAGAGCGGGCGTTTTGGGGGACTTTCTTATGTAATTTTGATGTTCGAAAAGTGCTGATTCTTAGCCTAATTTGAATAAGTGATTTTTGATTTTGATCATATAACCTGCTTTCATAAATATAGGGAAGTATTTATAGTCAATATAATGATAAGAGAGAAAAACTAGCATAGAAATGTATTGTCGGTTATCAATAAAAAATCTGCTGTTTCATAGAACAGTGCCATACCTACGCGGTCAAAATGTACTAAATCCTGCATGGTAACAGGTTGCGCGTCGACGGTATACCCTGTTTTCAGATATTCAAAAAAAAAGTCGAAAGTTGCTAACATTCCTAGTACATACTTACATAATGTGTAAAAACCATCGTGCTTACTAGTCATTGTCCTTAACCATGCTAGTATGTCTGTCTTACGCACATTAATAATTCATGAAATCTCCGGCGAAACCACGAACAGCTGCTACTTTCTTTTGGATTATGATTTATCTTGTTACGAGTAATATTCTGTAAACATACTGTATACTATATTCAATATGTATGTAAGTGAGGTTGTTTGTAAGTAGATCTACGTGTTAGGGCACGCGAGACGTACTAATGGGTGGGTATTTAAATTTTGAAGGAGGTTTTATGATTTATAAGTCGCGATTATACATTAGAGGGCTTCGTGGCTGAACAAGAACAGTCACATGGGTCAATTAGAGGTTAAACTTCGCTTGCCGAGGTCGTTCCGTGAATGGGTGACCATCCATTACCTATCGAGACCGTGTCTGGGTAAGCACGTTAAGCAGTTGATTCCGGCTGTCATTTGTGCATCTTTGACAGTCTTTATTGGGTAGTCAGAAGCCTGAAATCTGACAACGGTGGTATCGTATTACCCAGCAACTAGATTGTGAAGGTCAGATAGGCAGTCGCTCCATGTAAAATACTGGTATTCAGCTGCATCCGGTTAGACTGGAGACCAACCCTGACATAGTTCGGAAAAGGCTATGCAGATGATGATGAGGTCTGTTAAATACATAGATGGATGGATGGTCTGTGGTGTGTAGTATACAAAAATGCAACTCGCAGACAGGTTTTAGAATTGTCTAACTGATAATTATTGCGGTATTGACATTTAATTGACTTGTAAGGGTCAGTTCCCTTGCAATGTAGCTACCTCCATTTAGCCGGTAGTATTTTTTCATAGGACATAGGTCGATTTAATGAAAATAGGCACTTAGAACTCCACCCTAAATTATCCATATCGATTAATTCTCCAGAATTGCTAAACCATGTTGATAGAGATACTGTTATCCTCCGCATCATTCCTTGATAAATTCAAAAAGATGTCATAAAATCTGCATAAAAGCCTCCGGACGTCTAAAAATATTCCAAATTGAACCGGGTATACGGGCTTCAGCCGGATAATTCGTTATATCCGCCCAAGTAGTACAGACGTCGTGATATCCGTCTTTATGAGCGACTTCTACAGAGGACGGACGGATTTGTGACTGACTTACGGATATGATGGACGGTTGATATTTGCAATCCATACAAATAAAATGCTATTCGTTGGTAAGCGCATCATTTAAAGATCACCATCATCATCATTCTCTTTATCATTAGATATAATCATCGAAATTGAAAAATTCGGGAAAAACTGAAAGTGGTTTTCTACGGGAATAGAGTTTTTCTAACTGAACAGACAGCTGTGCTGCTGAGGAGTTTCTTGCGCCACTTCTTCCCAGCGGAAGCACTAGGGAGTTGTAAAGGGCGGGCGTTTTGGGAACTGTCTTATGTAACTGTGACGTTCGAAAAGTATTGATTCTCAGCCTAATTTGAACAAGTGAGTTTTGATTTGATTTTGATTTTAGAAAGGACAGGACAATGTCTTAAATCCTCATAATTATTTAGCAGTAGACTGCCCCCATAGGGTACGGCCGAAATATAGAAAGGAGACTCGGGTTGCCGGTGGTTCTGTTTTGTGCAAAAGTAGTTCTACCAACCTTGCTGACCAGCTATACTTTCATACATACATACGTTTATTTGTCACAGAAACACGTGTACACAAAAAAATAATTCACTCTAATAATAACGTAATATTATGGAGGAGGTTTTTGCCCAGCAGTGGGACAATGTAGTCTAACGGAAAAAATCACGAGCACAAACCAGAAAAAGATTTAAAGAGTTTTTTTAATGACTTGTGCACCTGACGAGCTATATTTTTCACCACGATTTTAGAACATCAGATGTTTGTTGTGCATCACTCTTCCCCTTCAAGTCTCATAAAGTTACAGAGTAAGATTCAATTCAGTTTAACCATAAATACGGGTATATCGACGTTTTAGTTTGGTACAGCTTTACTAGTTATGAATTGGTTGAAGGACATTAAACGAGACAGCATAGAAATTTTATAGTTACTACGCGGGGGGCGTTAAGTGTCCATCAATCCTACTTCCTAGTAATATTGTAAAGTCGTAAGTTTGTGAGGATGGATAGATGGATGGATGTTTGTTACTCTTAAACGCAAAAGCTACTGAACGGATTTTGATGAAACTTTACAGTAACATAGCATAAGCTAAGCCATAGCATAAGCTATGTTACTGTAAAAAGTAACCTATGTGTTATTCTGATGTATAAACATCAGAATAACACATAGGTTACTTTTTATCCCGATATTCCCACGGGATGGACACTTATGCGGATGAAACCGCGGGGCACTGCTAGTAATCCTATTAATATTATAAACGTGAAAGTTTGTATGGATGGATGGTTGTTACTCTTTTACGCCAAAATTCCTGAACGGATTTTGATGAAATTTGGCACGCAGCTAGTTTATAACCAGGATTAACACAGAATACTTTCATCCTGATACTCCTATGTATCAAAACTTATGCGGATGAATTTGCGGGGCCCTGCTAGTGCTTTAATAATGGGATCTATGTTAAGTGTTAGCAGTTAGCTGATTACAAAAATAATAATATAAATAATAATTTATTTGTACAGTTTGAACACATACATAAAATCAACATACAACAAACATACCAATGTATCGTACGGTAGGTATTTGTCCAATAAAAACTTTCCAAGTCAAAGTTTTGACTACCCTCAAACTACCAACTTTATGCGTTATCCTAATCAGCAGTGTGTCCATTGACCTTCACTCGTAGTCTGGCTCGCTGCCAAGCTTCGCGATCACAATTGTTCCTAACTAAAGCATAATACAAGCTTAGGTGTCTAATGTTTGTTCCTGTTGATCCCCCATCATCATCCCCTTGAAGATTCAGACGTCTGAACCTTGTAGAGGTTATTGACTTTTTATTTTATCTTGTGAAAATTGAGTTCAATATTTATGGTCAGGGTTTATTTTTGACTAGCTTTAGCGGAAGTTATCCCACAGGAACTTACTACCGGGATAAAAGTGCCCAGTTCATGGTCCGGAGTTCTGGACATAATCTGTTTAACCGCTTATGCGTTAAAAGGTGACAGACAGGCACACAGAGTTACTTGCGCATTTATAATATTAGTATGGAAGTAGATATGGATATGGTAGATATGGATTTAGTTCTGGAACATGATGAGTTTATTGAACATGTCTGTTAGATAAAATGTCGTAACATAAAAAATATAAAAAAAACAATTTAACGTTGATAAAAACAAAATGGTTGTTTCTTGAAATAAATAAAAAGAAAGAAAATAAAGAGAAAGTATTTATTGCGACTCGTACAGGATGATCACAAAGTAAAAAAAAAAAAAAGCGCTAATGAGTGTTTCTGACTTTTCTAGAAGCTTATTATCGATATTTTTATAGCGTTTAAACTCCAACCATTTATAAGAACTTTTTGAATTGCCAAAGAGTCGGTCAGTTAGTCAGAAAGTTTAAGTCAGGTTATTAAAATGATAATAAAATTATCGCATAAGGCGACAATAGCATTTCCTTGAAACTTTTTTGACATAACTTTCTTTTGTGTAATCAATTTGCACTGACGACTGAAAACATTAGAAGACCCCAAATTTTTCACTTTTGGTAATTTTTGTCCTCATGAAGTTCTTCCTTAAAGTGTCATAACTCATCCTTATTAAAACACTTCCTAAAATTCCGAAAGACGCATCCATTTTACATCAGCCATCTTAGATTTTACAAACGAGCACTCCAAAGTCTATTACAAATTAATATATGCAAATTCATTTCCCTTTGACAGAGCCGATACATCCTGCTTTAAAAATGTATTGACAACGGAAAGGCTTGAATATTTGTAGGATTCACGATCGAGACCTTTGGGGGTCGTTAGAAACACAAGGTTAGGAGGAAAAGGGAACAGTATCATTAAGATCAGTGGCATTAAGGTACAGTCACCAAAATAGATAAGTAACCAGGGTCTTCGGATATAGTTGCAGTTTAATAAGAAACCGATCGATGTTTTCGAATGAAATTTAATTTGATAAATGAACTGTTTGTTTTCTATTAATTACATTATATCTTCGTCGAAAACATCCATCGGTTTCTTAATAAACTTCAACTATATCCGATGACCCTGGTCACTTATCTCCTTTGGTGACCGTACCTGTTCCACCGCCGGCGAGGAAGCAACTAGCTACGACATCAACCTTTTTCTCGCTCAAGGAACTTATGTATAAAAGACTGTCGGTCCCGTGTAAGTAAAAGAGATACATATTTTCTGTTCACACCACCGGCGAGCATTCGTGTGTCGCAGCGACAAGAGCTATTAAAGAGAGTACTCGCTCAGTGACGCTCGTTTGGCGGGCAGAAAACTCGCTGAGAAATTTACGCTTGGTTTACGCTATCGCACAAACCAATATCTGACCATTTTTAAAACAAAATCCCGTGCACATGATTACCACAGCTGCGTCCGTAAGTAAAACAAAAGAGGATCCTTTTTAGGTCGACTAATAATATGCGCTGCAAGCAGTAATAGTCCTTATGGTGGTCAGATATAGATTTTGGCGACAGTACATACCAACACATAACAGCGAGTAATCGCTGGTCGCCGTCGCTCACTCGCTGCTCGTTGATCGCCAGCTCGTTTTAGTTGCTAGCTGTACTTGCTTCTCGTTAAGCGCCGGCGCGGCGGTAGGACCTTGAAAACGCGGCTGGGATAGACTGGATGTGGAAGGCGGCGGACACGTTGTTGTGGCGCAAACTGCAGAGGCCTATGTCCAGGCTGCGATAGGCTGAGTTGACTAAGAGAGGCATTAAAATAACCTCTCACATATTTACATAAATGTAAGTTTTTACTTTAAACTCAAACTCAAAGTATTTATTTCAACTGTAGCGGTATCTACAACGCCACATACGAACAACGCGTCATACTGACGTCACTCAAATCCTGCATCTCGCAAGCAGAGTTTATCACGCAATTAGCATAGATACAATTTCCCAACATCAATCGTTGGGCAATTGCCCGCCAGACATAACACCCGTCTGGTTGGAGGATCCTCCCTTTTCAATGGAGGATGAGTGAACTTGGAAATAGAAAAATTAAGAACCTCTTCATCTGGCCTTTATCCAACTATATGCAGCTGAATACCAGTATTTTACATGTTACGACTGCCTATATGACCTACACAACCCAGTTATTGGGTATACCTGCGATACTTCTTGGTAAGACTGGTTGTCAGATTTTCGGGTTTCTGACGACGACTGTCAAAGTTCCACGAATGATAGCCGGGACCAACCGTAACGGCTTAACGTAGTTTCCGAGGCACGGAGGAGTCTGTATACAAAGAAGGTCACCCATCCACAGACAAACCGTGGCAAGCGTAGCTTAACCTTAATTCTTAATCTAAAGATTTTTAAGAAATTCTCAATACTTTTATTGCATTCCACATGCAGTATTCTATTTTGGGCTTAAATAATTTTGCCAAGTGTGTTGATTATCATAACTGCCTTGCAATAGTATTCTATCTATAGTCTCTTTTATGAAGAACTGACTATTTAAAGACTATTCAAGATATCAAACTCAGTTAGCAAATTTTTCAAGAATTAGCCTGAAATAATATTGGACCGGAGTTTAATCGTTCTCAGCTCCACTCTAGGCCTTCAATCTAAGTTACAGAGACTAAAATAGTAATTAAACCGCCTCTAAAGGTGCCACTCCATAGCGACCCACTGTCAAGCTACGCACGTGCTACGCAATTACTTAGCTTCACTTTCTCTAAAAATGTAGGTGGGATCGTCCAATGCGACCCATGGCTACGCTGCACGAATTCGGAAATATCTTAACCCAGATCCTGGCTGTAACACGATATAGCATAATCAGCTGATAATGTTCCCACTGTTTTCTCCTCTCACAGACACACTTGTATGACATCTACCAAGCCCGCGGGTTGGTAGTTGTCTGGCCCAGAGCGGGTTGGCAGACTATGTCACATTATGTCTTCGAATTTTTGGTTCTAGAACGGTTTCCTCACGATGTTTTCCTTCACCATTTTGAGAGCAGTGGTAATGAAATAATTTACACAAAGTAAAGCGCCTGTCTGGGTTTGATGTTACGACCTAGAACTCGTAAGTCGCAGCTATTAAAAATTGGTAAAACTACATAAGCCGCCATGTTAGATTTTATGTGAAGTCATAAAATCCGCGGGCTATAGACTATAATAATAGTCTATAGCCCGCGGAACAACATTACGCTTCCAACGATACTTCGTTTATCGAAGTGCGACCAGTAATTTAGGAGTTACGAGGGAACAAATGAACATACACACATACATTGCCTATCAAAATCATTCATCATGGTCATCAACTCTCCTTTGACTTTATCGTAGTCAGGTAAAAACAAATGAACCGCGCAGCTAACGTGGCAAACCTCTCCATGCATATCTTACGTAGCAATGTCCATGGACGGTCGACTTAATAGTATTGCAAAATGAATTAGCCATAAAGCTACGTTGATTTCATTGCGTTTTGTAAGCAAAGTTTACGACCGTTTCAAAGTAAAATTATTAACGGGGAGCTCAGACCTTAATATAAGATAAAATATGTCTTTTAACGATCGGGCATTAAAAGTGTATTACCGTGTAGTATTGTAGATATTTTTGGTGTATTTTTTTTCATAGATTAGGCCTTTTCAGGCTTCCGCGGGGTAATTGCGTGATTCAGTAACGGAAGAAGAATGGCTTTTATTATGACAATTCAACACAGTTGTTGAATAAAAAAAATACGTGTTAAATATTTTTTTAATAGTCTAACTGACGGACTAATTAGCTTTTTTTAGGAATCTAGCCTATTGACCATCGCGGTAGTTTTATGTGAATCTAATATCAAATTTAGACTTACTAGCTTTTGCCAACGGCTTCACCCATGCGAAGTTCAAAAGACAATTGGTACCCCGCATTTACGTAAAACCTTTCGAAGCCTGAACCTAATACTTTCTCAAGCCTCCATCACGTCCATAAGCGACTCATATCTTGTACAAACGCGCGATATATCTTGGGAATATCCGTTTCAATTCGGTATATACCAAAAAATCATCCCAAATAACTCGCGTAAGAAATGAGGTTTTTATACCAACCGTCCCGTCCGTATCATTTGAAACCGTTTCTTATTTGCCGGACGATTATCTTGGCTGGTTTTACATGGAATTCCCTTGTCAAATTATTTTTATTATTGATATATTGGAAAAGTAGGAGACCAATGTATTAAGGCTTTGTAATAAGCCAACATAACATATGCCTCGGAAAGCACGTTAAGCCGTTGGTCCTGTCATTCGTGGATCTTTGACAGTCGTTTCGTTACGGGTCGTCAGTAGCCCAAAAGTCTGACAACCAGTCTTACCAAAAGGTATCGTATTACCCAGGGTTGTGGAGGTCAAATAGGCCCTTGGGTAAAACTGGTTGTTCGAGTTACGGGCTTCTGACGACTCGTAACGAGATCCACGAATGACAGCCGGAACTAACGGCTTAGCGTGCTTTCCGAGGCACGGAGGGTCAAGGCATGTAAAGATGATCACCCATCCACGGACCATCCGCGGCAAGAGTAGCTTATCCTGATCGATTGACCCGTGCGGCTGTTATTACTTAGCCACAAGCCCCTCTTATTGAAATCACAAATATTTTCTTAAAACTGAAACGAAAACCGAACCCAAGTGCCGAGTGAGTCACTCAACAACTGCATAAACATTGGTGGCCTCGACTTATGATTACATCACGTATATTTTCATTTTCACATAAAGCCTCCTATTTCATCTGTACACATCTGTAGACATATTCTAACAGAAGGCCAATTTCATAATTAGAAACGTTCAAAATCTAGTCGCAATCTCATCTCAGCGACAATCAATGTCAAAAAGTTCTCAAAAATGGTGGGAAATTTGAGGTATTTTTGACAGATTAAGACTGAGATCAGACTGTGAACGTTCTCAAAATTACGAGAATTGCTCCTCAGATATCAATTTGAAATATGTACGGAGTATGGATTTTATATGGTGTCTTTATTATACGTCATAAAAATATGAATGACGGACTTTATTAAGGGGACAGCCTTGGAATTAAGCGGTTAATGAAGGATTTAATGGTCATTTACGGAAAGCTGTTAATGAGAAAATTAAGCAAGTATTGGAACAGTCACAGTCAATATGTTTGTCATCTTAAGGACTATTTTTGTCTGCTCATTCCACGATAAAATCTGCTTTACCGAATCACATTACAAAATTATACTTCGTAGTAATGTCAACACCACAGAATGACATTCAGACATCATCTTAGAGTGCGCGCGACTGGTGGCGTGCTTAATTTTGCCAGCCTCACTAATCTTTTTTCCTACATTCAATCAAAAATGATTTTTCATTAGTCAAACTTAAAGTAATTGTAGAAAATTAGCTAGGCTTACGTAGTAATGTAATGTTCCTACTAGGCTATTTCCATTAGCATACACTTAAAATAAAAATAAAAATTCATTAGAGCCTTGCAAATCTTTTATTAAATGCCGTATTGTAGATAAATCTATTCATTCCATACAATTTGGTAAATGAAATGGAATGGAAGTTGTTAACCAGTGGGTTAACAACTTCCATTCCATTTCATTTACTAAATGGGCCATGCAGTGGGTTAACAACTTCCATTCCAGATTTAAAAAATATTACCCTACCCCCCCTTTACCTTTTTTTTTATTATTTATTGTTTTTTTTTTCCAGAATTAAAAATAAGTTAAAAATATATTATTTAGAAATGTGTTATAGTGCTACCTACGTTTTAATTGTGAAGTTTATTTAAGTAGTGTTTAAAGACTCGCCAGACCCCACAGTCAAACCACTACTACGGTTTTGTGGGGCTTAGTTTTAGTTATATTGTTGAGTATGCTGTTAACTAATAATAAACAAATAATAATAATAATTCCATTCCATTCCATTCATCAGACTCCATGGTAGTTTTCATCAGAAGATTTGGATGTGTCGCCAGCAACATTAAATATAAATTTGTCCATGTCCCTATCCAGTAGCCTGTCTGATTCGAAATATTTGTCTTCTATTTTTTCTACACTTACATTTAGCCCAAAACCAAGTCAGTTATGCACCTCTGGTACGAATAAGTAAAGGAATTTTATTGTTTTGACAGCCTTACAAAAATTACCTGTCAAATTAGTAACGCGACCTTTAACTTTGGAAAACGGTACCGTAGGCCCGTTTTTATCTCGTTCTTATTCATAAGCACGTTTGACTTTTAAATATCCCTGCCAGCACTTTAAATCACTTTCAGCATAATGATGGCAATTATTTAGTTTTGGAAACGAATACCTGATGAATACCTGACATAAACGACAAGATGGCGGCAAACGATTCGGTCCGATTTCGGCCATGCGCAGACTTTTTTTTTTTCTATGGCAACTGAGCCGATGTCGACTATTCTGCCAGCGTCATGTGGTGACGGCAACGCAGCAAGGTTAGCCGCAGCCGTCGAACTTTGCACTCCGTGGTAGTTATCTAGTTATAATAATATGTTAGTAAGTAGCTAACTATAATTTGAAATCATTTAAATTTAAAAAGAATGATAAAATTTTGATAAGTGTAGGAGAAAAGTTAGTCAAGAGGGAATGGAAGTTAGTACGAAGAACGCACTGACTTTTTTTTCCTTTTTTGCAACTGAGCCGATGTCGACTATTATGGCAGTGTCATGTAGTGACAGCAGCACAGCAAGATGAGCCGTCGAACGTTGCACTTTGTCGGAGTTGTTATTTTTTGTTAATGTTAGTAGAGTTAATACACACCAAACTCGGGATAGTTTGGTTTGTAATAATTAACTGAGCAAATCTATTGCCAGCGTCCGAAGGTAGCTCACGCTGGCAATAGATTAGCTCAGCGGGGTCGACTTTAGCGGACAGCCTTTACAGTAACTATTTCATTACTGAATTTAAAACGCGACACTGACAGAAGCTGTCAATATTTTTTTCATTTATATCTCCCTAATGGACAGGGCGTTAAAAAGGTTTTAGGTTAATGTCAACTCGGCATTGGTCAAAAGTGTATTATAATGATTTGTAAGTCCTAACAAAGAAAACAGACAAACATCGCAGTGGACAAACACCAATACAACAGTCTAGTTATTATATTATGTGCATATAGCGAGCAGACAGCCGCAGTACGTGAGTGGTGTGTGTTTACAAGAACATAGAAGAATCATGACAGAAGTTCTACTGCTAAACCTTGTTTATTTATTTATTTAAACTTTTCGCACAAAGAGGTACAAAGGCGGACTTCATGCCTTAGGCATTCTCTACCAGTCAACCAAGGGTGGTGAAGAGATTAGATGGCAGGTGCTTTGGTTGAGAGGGACAATGATAAAAAACTTAAAAGTATGTATATAAATAGGTTATATACACATACCTACATACTATTACTATAATATATGTATACTTATAATATATATATATATTATATATACAAAATCAAGGAAGAGAGGTGTTAAGATGACTCCACGCTATTTTTTAAATTTGTTTTGAAAATAACTCTGCAATTTCCGCTTAAATGCATGCCGACTGGTGGCCGTCCTGATATCAAGAGGAAGCGCATTCCAAAGAAGAATGGACTGAATATGAAAAGAAGAATGAACAAAGTCAGACGTATGAGAAGGACAGAGTAAGAGGAGATTGTTAGAAGAACGCAGATTCTTGTTGGTATCAATCAATCAATCAACTCAGCCTATCGCAGTCCACTGCTGGACATACGCGGTGTCCTGCGTGAGCGGCGAACACGACACGACGCGACCTACATATATGACAGTCTGCGGCAAGAAGCGACGTATCGCGTACGTGTTTTGAGGGCGACCAGACGCGTCACCACGAAGTTTTTTGAAAATGTATTATTTTTAATTGAAATTCAGACTTAATAGCAGCAATAATGTAATCGAAAGGAGACGGCAATACTCCACAATATTGTTTAAACATTTTAGAACCGTTTCTTAATTTTGGATATATTATAAATGATGGAACTCGTCAAATGTTTTTTTTTGTAAAAATATTACATTTGTTTTCTTTCTGTGCTTTTTACGATATTTTTTTAAAAGTCTAATTTAAATATGAATTTTCGAGCAAAATTGTACCGTACTTCTCTATGATTCGAGAAGTAATGACGAAAATCACGTAGGACATTTGTCACGTATAGCATCGCGTCGCATTACGTCGCGTCGTGTTGCATCGCATCGCGTCGTATTCGTCACTCACGCAGGACACCGCGACAGGCCTCTCCCAGACTGCGCCACAACACCCTGTCCTCTGCCTTCCACATCCAGTCTAGTCCCTCATTGGTCTAGTGGTCGCAAACGTTACTGCTGAGCATGAGGTCCTGGTTCGATTCCCGGGTCATGTAAAGTGTTATTGGGTTTTTCAATAGGAATTTCTCAGTAGCAGCCCGGTGTCTGGATGTGTGTCCGGTTTATGGGTGTTTTTCTATCTC
Source organism: Apamea crenata (assembly GCA_949629185.1). Classification (NCBI taxonomy): domain Eukaryota; kingdom Metazoa; phylum Arthropoda; class Insecta; order Lepidoptera; family Noctuidae; genus Apamea; species Apamea crenata. The sequence continues at coordinate 15,201,887 of OX451367.1, forward strand.
TAATATGAATGTATTTACAAAAAAAAAAAATTGTATATAAGTAGTTTATCAGCCATCTTACCATAACACAAGCATTAGGTTGCTTAGCTTGGGACAAATGGTGCTGTGTGAAATGTCCATGGATTTATTTATTATTATTATATGGCATGGATCATTTAGCTCCTTTCAAAATGGTTGAGCTGAATGGTGCTAATTCATGCGTCATGTTCGTGGCGCGAGGCGCCGTCAGTAGGGACTGGTCATCTCTTTGCTACCATGGCTTATTTTAATTTAATTTAGTAAGTATTTGAATTGTTTTTTTTTAATTTTTTTAAAACTTTTTATTACGAACGCTTGTAACGTTCTGCATCGTTCTCACATGCATAATTTCTAACATGAATTATGAAACCAATACTTCGTAACCATATTATTTTGATTTAAAGGGTTTCCAGTAGAGTTTCTTGCCCGTTCTTCTTCAGAGGTACCTACCTACTGCGCTTTGGAACTGGCAACTAGCTTCATTTTTCTGACTGACCAACCCCTTGAAAATTCAAAAGTGCCTGTAATTCGTTTCATTGAAATAAATACTTTGAGTTTGAGTTTGAATAGATAGAATATGCTTTTATTGTACACCAAAATTTTGCAATTCAAATTTTACTAAGAAACTAGCTTCTACCCGCAACTTTGTCTGCGTGAAATTTGTTCATTTTGACGTTCAAAGTTGATCACGTGACAACATTTGTTTTAACTAGCTTACATATTGTTACATGGAGGTTTGAAATGATCACTCTGAATGTTTAAAGTAATCATTTTCAAGTGTCACGTGCCCTGACGAGAGCTCCGTCTTACGAATTTTCGATCAGGGCACGTGTCCTGACGCGAGTTTAACATTTTTTACTCATTACAAAAAAGTGCACAATTCACTTCAAAATTATTTACTGCGGTAGTTAGACATTCATCCGTCGACGTGGCCGCCATTTTGAAAAAAAAAAACAGTTTGGCGGACAGTAGTTATGGCAGGATCCATAAATAAATCTTCAATCCCCTTTGTAAATTCGCGAGTGTTTTACAACTTATTGTGTTTGAACTTCTACATACTTTTATTCGATGTTGTGTTGAAGAGGCGTCGAGCGGGTCAGAGATCAAGGCCTATTTGCATGATCGGATTAGACAGACCGACCATCGCAGATTTGTTCTACATACACATAGTACAACCTATGTAGTTGACTAGTTTGAGAGCATTCTTTTGTTTTGCATGTCTAGAACAATCGTAGAAAATTGAACTTTTTCGTAGTTACACCTTTAAAAGAAAGGAAGAATACAGCCGATCGACTCTGTAAACATTTCACCGTGAAAATTTAGGTGAAGTGAGCTTAGAGTGAGCTATCAATAGTGTCAATCCCTAGCATTAGTTGGAATGACAGCTCACTCCACGCTCACTTCACCTAAGTTTTCACGGAGAGATGGTTACAGAATCGCACTGCAGTTCGCAGAATTCAGTTCAGTACTTTGGACGGAGTTCGTAAAACATAAAATAATGTTTTAACAATAACAGTATGTGCCTAATGGCTGCGTCAAAAAGGTCTATTTCAGCATTAATGCCAGCCAGGGTTCTGTCTGACGCTGGTTTTCTAACGAACCATTAAGAAACCTCGTAATTGCGTAATCAGAGGGGCAATTCTCGTAATTTAAAGAACGTTCACAGTCTGATCTCAGTCTCAATCTGTCAAAAAATACTTCTAATTTCCCTATATTTTGACAAGTTTTTGACATTTGTTTGTCGCCGAGATGAGACTGCGACTAGATTTTGAACGTTTTAAATTACGAGAATAGGCCTTCTGATCAAAGTTCAGGAAATACAGGTTGTTCGTGATGGCTGGAAAACCTACGATTCCGTTTGAGAAGTACCAGCTTTATCTTAGTAATTACCAATGTGACATTTCGACGTCAAGTGCCTACTTTCTTAATAGTCGTACCAGTGATGTGAGTTTAGTTAAGTGTTATTGGGTCAGGATTAGTGCCCAATTGATGGCAATAGACCCGCCTCCTCTTACATGGGACTTAAACATATCTACCGAAATGTGAGCATACTATACGTGCACTTCTGTCTAACTCTCTGGAGGATACAGGTGTCATGTTATGTGAGTAAAATTGCACTAATAGGGAACCTGAACTTACATATAAACATACTCATGTCTTTGCTCCCATCGGAAAAAGGAAAGATCTGTGCGAGGACTACGCTACGTTACGTACATAACACAGCGTGGTCCTCCTAAATAATAATCGAATGGACTATAACGCTCAAAACGTCCGAAACCGAAGCAAGAATCCCTCACCTTAAGCCAGGTACATCTTGTCCAGTTGCAGTCGCTTAGTTGAGAGCTGGTCCTAGTAATGCTGATTGATCGAGTCGCGATTTTCCTTCTTATAGTGTCCTTCTTATACTATCATAAGGCTTTGAAACCTGCAGGGTAATTTGCATATCACAGTTACAATAGCAATGCCTTGCATTTTGATAGGTCAACAATATTCAATGCGTTATTTACAATGTTGAGCAGGTGAATATTACAAAGAAATGAAGTAATGGATTAGCAATTTTTTTCAACATCTCTCTGATTGTGTTTGAAAGGGAGTTACGTATTAAAGGTTGGTCTAAAGTTCCAACACACAGTACATACGCATCCTTCTTGCATTGCAATTCAACACAAACTTTATGTTATTGTTACTAAGTAAACACAAATTAAGTTTAGTGTTGTTAGGTAAATACTGAAACGAAAAAAAGGTCCCACGACTAAAATGGTAATTGTTATTAATTCTTTTAATTGTGTATGTTTAATATAGGTTATGTAGAATACGTGGTTTCAATTCATGTGATAACCTAATCGCCACACTGTATAACATCGAGGTAATCGCATAACGCACATTGAAATGTCAAGTGATCGCAATTCCTTTAATTTTGACAGTTCAACAACATTCATTGCGTTATTGAAGTTGTTGAGCGGACGAATAAACTATGTTATATAAACCAATGAAGCAATGGATTAGGAATTTCCTTCAAAACCTTCGGATTGTAATTGAAAGTGTATTACGCAATTGGGTCTATGGTCTATGCTATCAGTAGCCAATAAGTGAACATGTCCCTAGAAGCTCATATTTTTATATTAAATTCTGTATCAGACATATCTATACATATTTATATTCCACCTAGTTTATGCTTGTTCGAGTTCTAATATAGTAGGTAGGTATAATTTCGCAGAAGCTATAAGAGGTAACGGAGTGAACTAGAGTGTATGATTCCTTACTAGTAGGGCAGACAAGTTATGATTGGTTGTTTGCTTGCGTTGTAGTTAAATGTGTCTTTCACACTCTTAGGATGTTCACTAGCGTTTACAATACCAGATTATTTTTATTTATTTTAAGTTTTTTTTCCGGAGTTTCCTTGAAGAATAAAATCAGAAACGAAGTTATCCGGAAAAGAACCGGAGTTACAGACATAGATTGCAGAGTGAGCAGATTGCGATCGTCTGAGTTGATGAATTATTTTTCCACTCTGCTATCGGTATTTGTTTTTGTTTTGATTGTTGTTTGTTTGTTGTCATTTGCCAGTGTCGTAACACAGATTAATGTGTATATCTATATTGTCTTCGATCTCTGGCCCTGATATAAAGCAATGGACAAAATAATCAACCTTTCTTTGCATGAATACGAGGCTTTTGGCTACTTTTTATGTGTGTATTTTGGTCATTTTATTTGGTTATGTGCGTTTTGTTTGTAAATAATAAACAATTTTAGTTTCACTTTTGATTATTTTCTCAGGGCAAAGCCCTCATCTCATATAAAGAAGGTACGAGGATAGATCACCATGCTTGTTGCAATACGGATTGGCGATTTCAGACGCACTATGCTTTCCGTTATCACGTCAGTAATGTACAAGATAAACTCGGAGCATAAAGTGCATGCATTTATGTCTGAAAAAACACGATGGTACTTGTCCGGATTTGAACCCGCAACCTCGAAGGCGAAGCTTTAACCACTGGGCTACCATAAAATTTCATTAGGTAATGTTTAAATAAATAAAACTGCAAAGTAAGAAAAAAAACCTGCATAAGTTTAGTCGGTATTCATTCTTTTCAACCTAAACTAAAGTTGAAGGACAACATTGTAAAACGTTTTCGAAAATGTTTTCCGAGGTATCCAAGATTAGTTTGCAAAGTAGATACTAGGTACCTACGCATAAACTTGATAGTAAAAAGTAGTTTCTTGTAAGGATTGTAAACCAGAACTTAATCTCCTAATAACAATCTATATTGTCTATAATTTAGTACTAATTAAATATTAATTTGTGATTTTGTATTTAGTAAAGTAATCTTTGGAACTACTGATCTTCACCCAAATTACGTAACAATAATCAGTCAGTAATAAATCATACAGTAATCAACCACAATTTGAATAATTTTGCAGGATATTACTATTCCATTACTTTGAAACTGCTCAACAACGTAAATAACGCAGTGAATAAGGAAAGAAAGAAAAAGTATTTATTGCAAACTAAACTAAACACTTTCAGAAATAAAAAAAAACAAATTGTAATTTTTAAAAAAATAACAAAAAGAAAAATGAAACAGAAAGTCCCTCCCATACGACGCCAAAAGGCTCCTATCTCAGTATATTGCTGCGACATGAATGTTGCTTAACTGTCAAAATGACATTCCTGCTGTTAATGTGTTACGTAATTACCCCGTCGATTCCGGATTTTTTTTCCAAATGGAAGCTACAGTATTGTCAATTAGCATAAGGATATATTTAATATTATTAGAAGAAATTTGGAGAGTCTCGGGCAGAAGCTTGACATGATTATACACACAAACTTCGCTTTTGTCGGCATGAATGACGTCACGACGTCCCTAATATCATGAAATATTCCTACATTACCGTGTAAATGCGTTTTACGACTGCTATTACAACCATGTCCTTCACATTCTCAGCTTTGGACCATATGAGACGGTCAGCAATAAAATTTTAACATTCTTTTTTTTTTGCAATATATCGTTTTTACTTCGTTTAGCTTATAACCTTGTGTTGTAAACTATACGTCAATGTGTGTTTATGTTTGTGTCATAGAACATACCTGTCATATTAGCTTGTCATTCCTTGTGAATTCATGTCTGCCTTTGTCTGCTCTGAGAGAATTAAATCTGAAGGCCAATTCCCGTAATTTAAAACGTTCAAAATCTAGTTACAATCTCATCTCAGCGACAATCAATGTCAAAAATGTAGGGAAATTAGGGGTATTTTTGACAAATTGACACTTAGATCAGACTGTGAACGTTCTTAAAATTACGAGAATTGCCGATATACAGTAAAGCAGATAGTATTAATAAAAGAAAATAAAAGTATTTCTTGCGACTCGCACAGGAATGTCACAAACTAAATTAAATACACTCATAGAAACATAAAAAAAAACAAAAAGAAAATTTAAATAAAAACAGATAGTTCAGTATGGGGCCAAAAGGCACCTATCTCTTGAGGCTGCGACATTTAAAAATCAGTATTTTTAATTGATTACCAACTCAAAAGAGGAAGTCTGAAAATGGCAAAATTCATATTATTATAACAAGTGTTTTAAGCATAAAAATGCCAAATTTTAATTGAATTTACATGATATCCTAAACAAGTTTAAACTATAAACTTGTTATAAAAATATGGTTTCCAGCATTTTCAGGTTAATTGTAGACTTTCGTTGTAATAGTTATAAAAACTTTTTTGCTAAAAATGTTTTTATTTTTCACTTTTAAGTTGTCATTTTTACCAGTTATTTTGGTTTAAAACCAAACTACTGAACCGTTTTTGATGAAATTTCTATAGGAACAATCTGCAAGTATATCCTTACAAATAAAAACAAATAATTTTGCAAATCGGCTTATAAATAACGGAGTTCTGAGGTGACAAACATTAAAAAAAAGAAAAATATACAGTCGAATTGAGAACCTCCTCCTTTTTTGAAGACGGTTAAAAATGCTCAACAGGTCATTTCCCATAAAAAACAGTAGGTACTTTTTTTTCTGGCCGGCACTTCGTTTTTTTTGGCACCTTTTTTGGGTACTAAGTGAATGATGTCCTTTACTTGAAATATATAGGTGACCATTCCAAAATGATCGAGTACCATCCATTACAAGAAATTTTCCCATAAAGTATTGATATTTGTCTGCGTCTTGTTAGACTAAACATCTAGTAAGTATTGAAAAAGCTATGTTGTAATGTCATTTTAATAACGATGGTATATGTAGAAAGTGTTAAACATTAAATCCAGCGATTGTCATAGCTGACCGTATTTTTCAAAATGCGTTTAATTAATCTTCTTAGCTCCCTAGCGTTCCGATGAAAACGAAATTAATCTACGGGAACGAAAATTCGTAATGTATGTGAGCCTAGGGAATCGAGTCCGGAGTATTTGAGGGCCAATTTATTTGCGACATTCCGACCTTGATGCTTAAAACCCAGCCATTTTGGGATTTAAAAAAGGGTTTTCCTGGAAAGAATTTAGGGCTTAAATACGGGCTACGGCCTACCCTCGTTGGGAAACTAAGAGGGCTTTTAAAAACAACTGTGATGAGTGAAACACCTTTTTCAGCCGTAAAGTTTCAGGTCAGTAATGGTAATTTTAGAGCAGTGGTAATGGCCTCGACTTGAGAGTTGAAGGTCGTGGGTACGAACCCAGCCAGGCGCTTTAATTTGTGTAAATGATTACTTCAACGCTGTTCTCAAAACTATTTTTTTTTTAATTATCATTCTCAAAAATACATTATTTTGTTGTTTTTACAATTTTACTCGCCAAACTTTCGAGTATGATGGCGGGAAGCGCCTGTTACATAGGCACATAATATAGTAAAAAAAACTAACCTTAAAAACTACCTACTATGCACTATTTCACTCAGGGATCAGTCACAGCGGCACGGACAGATTGCGGACGAACCGCGAACACCGGACACTGACAGATTCTAAGTACGTATCCATCTGGAGATGTCCACGTCCGGAGTCACGTCCACAAGTATCCGCTGTGAAACTGTGAAGGAAAACATCGCGAAGACAGCGTCATGTCATAGAACCAACAAATCGAAGACATGTTATATCTACCAGTCCGCACTGGGCCTGCGTGGTGGAGTACGGCCCCCTCCCTCTCACAGAGAGGAGATCTATGTCCCAGCAGTGGGAATATTATAGACTGATTATGGAATGGTAGATTGAAGTGTTTCGACCGTACTTTGTACCTATTGTAACTGCCGATCGATTCTGTAAAAATCTCACCATGAAAAGTTAAGTGAAGTGAGCTTAGAGTGAGCTGTCAATAGTGTCAATTCCTAGAATTAGTTGGAATGACAGCTCACTCCACGCTCACTTCACCTAAGTTTTCACGGTGAGATGGTTACAGAATCGCACTGCTGTTCGTTTCTTTTACATTTTCTTGTTAATTCTGCTATACATTATTTGAACTATGTTTTATTCGTAAGACGTGCCACATTGTACTTGTTCGGGTCGGCATTATTCGGCACAGCCGGTCGGCAAAATATTGTATTGCTGTATTGTTGGCTGTTCTTAATTTCCACTCTGTGATTCACACTAAGTGTTTGGTCGGATCGGCTGCCAGGCTAACCGGATGCAACTGTATACCAGTATTTACATGGAGTACCTGCTTATCTGACCTCCACGACCCAGTTACTGGGTGATACAATAACTTCTTGGTAAGACTGTTTGTAGACTTTCGGGCTTCTGACGACCCGTAACGACTGTCAAAGATCCACCACGAATGACAGTCGGGATCAACGGCTTTACGTGATTTCCGAGGCACGGGGCCCGGGTCTTGTTATGTATAGATGGTCAATAATCCACGGACCAACCATGGCAAGCGTAACATAACCTGATCAATAGACCCGTGCGGCTGTTATTACTTGAGTAAAATTGTAAACTCAAAAAGTAGGTATCTAAACATAAAACATATATAAATAGACAATGAATAACAGAACAGAAAAAAATAGGTACAGAGGTGATGCTGGTGGTGGTGATGGTGATGTATGTTTGTGAATAAGATTTTTTTTAAACATGTCGAACTATACAAGTGTTTAGCACCTCTTACACAATATAAGGAAACCGACTTTTGCTATAATTATTAATTTTCCATCAAAACAAAACAATTTTTTACTGCACTCAATTTGTCCGTTATTTTACACAGTTCTAGAATATTCAAAGTTGTATCACAAAATCAACCCCTAAATTAGGAATAAAGAGCTCTTTGAAATATTTGTACAAAACAAAATGGGGGCACACTTGAACAAACAAAATCCAATCCAAGTTAAAAGTTTTCTATTGAGATAATTTATATAAATAGGGGCAAAAGTGTTCTTTGGGCAATTAAGTTCGCGTGCAATTGAGTTTAAAAAGCAACCGCCACCTAATTAGGGAAATAGAGTTAAAGTAATTAGCTACGCCATGTAGGTTTTAAAATAATCATGGAAACAGCGAAATCTAAGATCACTTTTTTCTTTAAATAAAAAAATGTGCTATTTTGTTTTAGTTATTTAAGTGAAAAGCTATGTGTTAGTTTAATAATATTGTTAATGATCATGCATGATCAATAGCCGCTCATCAGTTCAACAGTAATAAGTGTATTTATCTTAAGATTTGTACAAAACGTAACTAGATGGCGTTGTTCGTATAATTAGAACTCGCAAGCGTTGTGTGACAACGATTTGGTTGGGTTCATGTGAATTTTAGCAAATATAATAATCAGCTAGAACAGTATACAGTTTGGTTGTTTTATTCAGACCTTCAACCCTACTAGTATACACATAAGGTCAAAACTTAAGTACTGAGTACCATACCAGGTGTTCGGTATTTAACAAATATAATTAATTGCTTTAATTATTTATAAATAAAAGAAATCTAAAATCATAATAACACATTCAAAGTTTAATACAGCGCCATCTATAGCGAGAACAAGGAACTGAACCTCTTACAAGTTCACTGAAAAGCAAGCGCTATACGTTTTCTACACCCTTCGATAGATGGCGTTAGCTCAGCTCTCTCATTCAAGGTAAGCCAGACTTGAAACAGAACTTTTATGAGAACACACACAGTTTTTACAGCCGTTTTATTTTGCTTGAGGAATTGTAGCTGGTTTTGACTTGCATCAAAAGAGGGCGCTGATAGCGTTTGGCGGTACTACCATTGAATCAAATATTAGTAGTTGATTCAATGGTAGTACCGCCAAACGTTATCAACACGGAACATTCATTAAATTCTGTCGACATTAGTGTCGACCGAATTTTACAAAGAAAAGAACAACAACTGTTGCCGTTTATTTACTGAATTACATTACATTCACGCCTGTAATTCCCAAATGGTTAGGCAGAGGTGTACCTTTTATTAAATTAGTATACGTTTAAAAAAGCTTAATTGAGTTATAACTGACAATTTGATGAATATGAATATTTGAAGCAATAAAACAATATGATTTTTTTGTTAATTCACTACACAGTACATTGGTTGGCTTATCAGTTTTAGCGTTACATTTGCGACTCCAATTATTGGTTTGGATTAAAAATGCCAAACTAATAATAATATTTGAAAAAAAAAAACATTTATAATGCAATAGCAAACTGTAGCTCATTATTACACAAATAAAGGTATGTCTTCCATATCCGTACTTTACTATTATGATAATAATATTATGAATGAGAAAGTAACTCTGTCTGTCCGTTAGCTTTTTCATGCTCAAACCACTGAACCGATAGCTATAAAACTTGGCAAATAGGTTGCCTGGTACCGGGAAAAAGACAAAGGCTACTTTTCATCCTAAATATTTGTATTAAAAATTATGAAATACACGCAATAATAAACTCATTGATAACAAAAATCTATTGTACTTGCTATACTTGTAATTAATAGCATTATTTTGATAGGTATTGTGTAAGCCTGAATAAGTTATAAAAACAAAAATATCGGCGGTTTGAGTATCTGCTCTCGCGCTGCTACGCGTCGTAGCGCGTAGCTTGCGTAGCGATGACGGCAGCTACGCCGTAGCAAGCACGTAGCACTTATTCGTAGCTACATTATTTCTTGTATTAAATTATGTTTTATTGTTACAGGTATGTATTACCGAGTGAAAAATCAATAGTTATTATCCGAGACATCATCCATCCATCATTATTATAAGTAATGATACACAGGTAAGTGACAAAACTAATAATTATAATATTATTATTTTGTTTTAGTGAAATTATATTGTTATTTTATCAACATACAACTGAAAATAGTAACTTAATGATACTGAATACTCGTTATAGAACTGCATTTCATTGTAAAAGGTTAATAATAAATCTTAGTACTGAACTTTCTTAGATCTTTTAAACCATAACCATATTGTCTCTTCAGTATCTTTCCTTATTTATAAAAAAATCTATTTACGTAAATGAAATCAAACTTATACGGAAACCTAGTTACGATATTGAACCGTAATGATTACATAAAACCTATAAAAACGAAACTGCTACATGTAAGAAAAAAATATAAAATATAGGTATCAATTATTTTTCGTCGAAAGGAGACCATCTATATTACTATAGATAATATGTACATAATAATAGTCTAACGGGAATTTGCGAGTTGGCTTTGGCACCTCGTACACCTTCCAAAGGTTTGGGACCCTAGGGTCCCGAGAAATGCCAAGACATGTGAAAATAAAAATAATATAATTTATTTCTGAGTATAATTATGGTACATTAAGATTTTAATATTAATAAACAGCTTCACAAATACTGCCGTTGTAGAAATATTAAAATTAAAGTACAATTAATATCCCCATAAATATATTTATGTTTCAAATGAAAATGGCATTTTTAATTCAATGTCAAGTTTTATAAGTACATTTTCTTAAATTAAGATTTCATTATTTAAGAATGAAATGTCAAAATTAACTAATTATATAATGTCACATTTACTTTTCTTTGTTTCCCTCCTAAAGCCATTACAGTTTGTTAAACTTTGTTAAATTTACAAAATTTGTAAATGACTTATAATCCTAACTATAGTTACAATAGATGTCGACCTCTTTTAATTACATTTTAAAAGCCGGTCTTAGCGGCGGGTCTTAACTTGTCATTTTAGGGTGGATATAAATTAATTCTAGCGAAGCGAATATCATTAATTTCTGAGGTCAACAGGGTTCGTTGTTAAAATTTCCATTCATTTATTAAAGAAAATATAAATGAGGGTCAAAAATATTTAGCTGTCTTTTGTAATGAAACAGTACATGGTACGAGATTAATTTAATTTATTTATTGCCTGTGTTCAAGAGGCATTTCTCTTCTCTTAGCAATAAGACCGCCCATTGTGTCACCTTATCTACGAGTATAATGTACTTACATATATATGTGTAATCTATATAGAGTACATAATAGAGAGTTCTATTCTTCTAAGTACAATTCTGTAAAGTGCAAATATTTATAAATGCATTCTGTGTTGATATAAATGGTGTAACTTCCTCAAGACTTAATGCGTTTTAGACAAACGAGCTACTAAATAAGTCGCATCTTCTTCGATTCATCTGAGGCCTAAAATTAAAGCCTTTGAGGTCTCATTGCACTCATAAAAAGCTTCGAACTTTACGAATTAAACCGCCAATATTATCTGACAAGACCGCAATACGTTTTACCAAAACAAAAGTCATTATAAAAACAATTGTGTACTTACCTACTTATGTTACGCAACATGTTTAGCTACTTGTGTCCTAGTGTGGACAACACGTAACCCCGTGGCCACGAGCTACACGCTCAAGCGACATACGCCTTGCGACAGCGACTATCGAGAAAACAAATGAAATAAGTTGTTTATGCTGACATTAGTGCTCGACCGACGCGACGGTCAGCGCGGACATCGGTCGAACGTAGCTATATCGATGATAACATCTGAACAACTACAGTGTACAGCTAGGTCGCGATGACGAGGACCGACAGTCGAGCTTGTCGGTCAATTGACGCGCTATGTCGGTATATGCGGTCATTTAGTGCGACGCGACCTATACCGACACCTAGCGACCGACGGTACGCGCGTACGCAATATCTCTTGTGAGTCACGACCGATAATCAGCACGTACCACTAAATCCAGCCTTAGAGCATGCCCAAGTAACCGCAACGCGACTTATGGAACGACGGGCGAAAACAGGTGACTCGCGCGCGTGTCGCTGGACGCAAATCGCATCGCTCGAGACCATGAAGGGAGCCTAAGATATTTTCATGATTTTACATCTTGCTAAATATGAATACGCGTGAAGACGCGTCGTGCGTGATAAACGAAATACTTCGGTAATTTATACAATCTTGTGAACAATAAATACTTATTATTTTCCGTAGAGAACCTTGTAATGTCTCCTGTAATAGCAACATATGGCCGCTAGGTGGTACACAGTGATATAGAGAATGAAGAAACTTGTAAAGATGTCAGGTTACTTATTTATTATTTATAGTGTCGGGTTTTTTTTTAGTAAACAACTTGATTTAAAAACGAAAAATAATGAGTATCGAAATGAAAAATTACAAATTAAATGTTTTATAAAATAATTAGTTGCCTAAATGAAATATAGTATACCTATCAAGTAATATTTCAAATTAAAGCACTCTTCCTCGCTTCTACTTTGCTGTGCCCGACAGGGTCCGCAATGAGAATGTCTTTGTAAAACCTACCACTAAAATTCACATCGTGTAATGCAATAAATCCATTGCTGAGTATTGCAGAACATACTTTAATGTATTTCTTTAGAAATAACAAGGATTATGCCTTTTTTTTGGGTGGGAAATCATCAAATGACCTCTCCCGCTCTGGGCTGAGCGGAAGGGCGTGTCAGACTTTTACTGACTAAAACCCACCCGTGTTCCTTCAGTTGCCTATGTCAGGGGCCACGGTATCTCTTTCGAACAACCCGCGGCCCTGGCAGGCATCGGCCCTAGCGGACCCCGTCAGTTCGTGCTGACATCTCTTTGAGGCGCGCGTGGAACACAACGCGCCGTCGTCGACACGGGCACGGTCCTTACCGGGTGGCGAACTGCCCATTGCTCGCCGCCTGCCAGCCCGCGCCTACGGTGGCCGGGAGGCGGTTGCTGACTCCCGACGTCCAGGGCGTCTAAAAAGACCCTTCACATAGCCGTCAACTACGCAATCTGTACATCAAACTAAGTAACATTGAAAAAAAATAATTGCTGGTAAATGACTTTTATTTTTGATGTGAAAATTTGCTGTTTTCCTGTGCTTATGGGTGCATGTGGTCACGGGGGTGGTACAGGGGGTACGGGGGTATTTAAAACATTAAAAACTTGTTTTCGTAAAAACAGAAAAAGTTGGAATTTTTAACCTTCAATATATCCGTATGTTTTTGCCCTGTACAGTCGGTCAAACTAATTGGTTTACATTTTATATGTGACGGTGAAGCCATGGTTATGCACACAAACATTAAATGAAACGAGCGAGCTCTGTGTTTAGTTGTGTGCGTATGGCAATAGTAATCATTCATTGATATTACTGCATGAGATATAATATTTCGTATTATATTACTATAACGACCTTGGCACAATGGCTATCGTTTTTGGTCAGTGAACGAGAAGTCGTAAGTTCAAACCATGTGTGCAGCAAATGTCTTTTTCTTTTCGCATTCATTGATTTGTTAAAACGTTACTCAAAAATTGAATTTATAACGATTCGATCCCGTCATGGATGAGTAATGAAGTGTACGGTCAGCAACAAAAGTTGGTTAACACTTCAGTTATTTAAATCTTAATTATTGAGCAAAATATTCTTCAAAAAACATGTAGTAATAGAATATTTAAGAATAATTAACTCTTTGCTATTACATGAAATAGTGAAAACCAATGTATCGCATCATTTTGTATCAGTTTAGAGGATTTTTAAAAGTTACAGAGTTAATTGACTTTTGTTGCTGACTGTACAACGTTTGAGACAGCCACGGAACTCTCAAGCCACTTTATTTTGACTGTTTATAAAATAACCACCATCAATATAAAAAAAGGTTTTCAAGCAGTCTATTTTATAAAAAAAATGAGCGTTCTGTCAGTCTACGAGTATTTGCATTACTGAGTTTATTGATTGCTACTCGTATTCGTGTGCGGATTTGTTTCTGTGGATCCAACCATGCAACATTTATCAATAAAAAGACAGAAATCGTTGTTCTGCATTATCAAAACATATCTGTGTGAAATTGCAAGGCGACTAATGATATCGGTAAGTAACAGTTTGATATTACGTTGATATTATACCTACTTCAACTTAACTCGTCTCACCTTTCAATGTTTACCAACCTACCATATTTATAATAGAGGTATATTATCATAAATTTATTATAGTTTAGTGGTAGTTATAGTTTTTTTATCTAAAATGATTATAATTGATATGATTTTGACTGCACGGTTGGCGCAGTGGTTAAGCGATTGACTGCTGCGCTGCGTGTCGCGGGTTCGATTCCCGCACGGAACAAATATTTGTATGACCTACATGTATTTGTTCCGAGTCTGGGTGTTTTTCTATCTATAATATGTATGTATTTAGAAAAAAAAAATGTATATAAGTAGTTTATCAGCCATCTTGTTACCATAACACAAGCATTAGGTTGCTTAGCTTGGGACAAATGGTGCTGTGTGACATGTCCAGGGATATTATTATTATATTATTATATTATGCTATATACTATATTATACTACAGTTTTTTTCCAAAACCTCTCATGAGTGCAAATCTGTACTAATAAAGTGGATAAAAACCCTAAGTTATGAAGAAACCGAAACACTACTGTTATACGTGAAATAAACATACATTGATTACGCAAACACACATAATACACACAGACACACACGCACACACCCACCCACACACACACACACACACACACATTTTGTACCTACTAAATAATTAAAATACAAAACTTATGTTTACATGTTTCTTGCTATTCTGTTAATACGATAAGGAAGAGCGGAGCCTCCTGACACAGGCATATTTACATGCTTAAAAGGAGACTCCAGCAACTAATTATAAGATGAAATTTGTTAAAGAAATAAAGATTTTTGTATTTGTATTTTATATATTTATATTTAGTATATATATTTATTTATTATAATAATAGCTTTGCTTTTCGTTTTGTTTTGAAAAGTTTTATCCACAGAAGAGAACCGTGCAGTTATGGGTCCGCCGATATGCGGATTCAGGAGACGTAGAAAATCTTCGACGTGGGCCAAAACCGAAGGAAAATTCATGGGCTGGATACCACGACAGCGTGGCAAGGCACAAGGCTGATCCCTTTTTTGTCCACGCGCGTAACAGCAACAGCACACAATGTGTGCTTACAAACTGTCAGAAATCACCTAAATTCAGCTGGTTTACGTTGCAGCAAGTCAGCGAGAAAGATTTTGCTGTCCACTGCGCACCGACAAAACCGACTACAGTTTGATAGGTCATACATTAATTTTGATTAGGAGAAAAATGTGGTGATAGAAAACGAAAGTTTGCCGACTCATTATTAAATGCCGTAATCCTCTTTAAATGTTTAAACCAGAACTCGTATTATTGAAAGTCTGGTGAACTGATATTATTGTTATGCGGTTACAAGTTGTCATAGTTTCTTACTATCTAACATGTTGATCCACTTCACCTCTAATTTTACTTTGTTTCAATTTATATACCTACCTAATTTGACAAAATATTTACGTCCATCCTTAACCAACAAAAAACTTTGTCTTTGACAAAAAAACTGATAAACAATAGTGTTTTACTCATTCGAACATCTAGTATGAATAGCTAAATAATATAATTATAATTATTATGTTTAAAACCAGTTTGCATTAAATCATTGTATCGGCCACACAAGTTTATTTCGCTAACATACAGCTCACACCAAATCGAACCTTAAAACAACCATTGTAAGGAAGGAACATATTGGAAGAAACGAGACGGATCATTTGCTAATGATCCAAGTGATAAGCTCGCTCATTCCAACCAGCACAAATGTTAAGCTAATAAAAATATAAAATTATTTTATTTAATTGACTTTATACTTTTTTGCTTGAGTGATTTTTGTGACCAAAAAAATAATTTAATAAAAAATAAAAAGTAAAAAGCAGCAAAACAATATTCCTCAGTTGGGATCGAACTCACGTCGTCTAGCTTACCTCAGTAGCTATCGCAGGCGCTTACCCCAATTGGCTATGGGAACCTTGTTATATTAGACTAAAATATGGGTTCATATTCCATCATTGTGAACCCGTTTATTTTATCTTCAACCGCGTGTGTATATTACGTATACCCACACAATAATAATGACAGTTACCGATGTATGCGCGATGTAAACTAATTAGCTGTGCCGGGTGTACAAAAACAAAATGACGGGGAGTTCTAGTTTACCTGTATTTGTGTTGAAAGAAACATGTTGCTTGGTAAATGGAAATTGCAGTATTGCTGACAACATGCTAATATTTCGTAATTCACGGTAAAAAAAAAACATTCTGCAACATTAATGTTCCTGGCTACAATGTTGCAAAACATGTTTTCTAATGAGTACAGGACATTAAACAACCATGACTGCTGAGTTAACAATGGTCACTTAACCACGTTTTGACTACGGACTGTGAGTGATACCGCGCGTTTGACATGAAGCCACGAGCCCCCCACAAGATTGATGCTCTAGTTACAATACTAACTTTGGACAAATCTACTTTAATAATGTCATACAGAAAAATAATAATAACTACGAAGTTTTTAGTTACCTTCTCTTAATAACCGTGGGTCATTAATAAAGTTTCCCCTTACCTCACTTGATTGACGAGTAGGGTTGTCAAAACATTTAGAAGTTTTTTTTTTCAAATTTATATTTCACTGTTTTTATAATATTTTTGATGTAATACATCTATATTATTTGTGCCGTGAGATAAAGAAATAAAGAGACAGTATTTATTGTGATTCGTACAGGAAGATCAAACTAAACTAAACACAATCATAAATAAAAATCAAAATTATATAAAAAGAAAGTAAAAAAAAATTAGATATCGAGTTATCTTTAAAATTTAACAATTAAATATCCAAGAATACATAAATGTATATTATTTATTTTTCCAAATATCATATTGACCTATTTTCTCAATCGGCTTATAGAAACTTACTTCATAACTTATGCGGCAAAATAAAGTTGATACGATCTATCTTTCTTTTATGCCATTTATGTAACTGGCAGGTAATGGCGAAATTCGGTGATATATTGAGTTTTTTTACTTGAATCAATTTGTGAGACTATTGAAGCGTTTACTTTAATGTTTTCATTTTAGAAAATACTTTAAATATTAACTACCCTTAGTTAAGCACATATTTGTTTATGATCCGCACGAAATTATGAAGTGTCAAACCCAGACCAGAATTAATAACTCCAGTCCGTGGACATCATAATTAAACCAAATCGATTCCCGTAGTGACCACAATATCAACTTAAATCACCGCTCAATCCCTATGGACGATTAATTAAACCGTACCAAACGCTTAAAATTACACCTACGGTATAAAATCGACGCATTTCACTACAGAATGCGCGCGCAACCCTAAGCATGAGCGGTTACTTCGCCGGCAGTCGCCAGCCGGGCCGCGCGCTCCCACTTTGCAAGTAAACAGACCACAAAATAAACAAAATACGAAAGCCCTGGCTGTATACACCCCGGTATAAATAAAACTTTACCCAAAATCGAATAAAAAACAGCAGCACACCCCTACGCTTTCGCGCTATTCCGAACTGTCACTCAAGTGCATTCAAAAGGAATTGAAAGAATTCGAAGCAATAATATCGTGTTATTAGTTATTTAAAATAACGAGTGTTAAATTATTAAACAGCTCGTTTTTAACTGTGGTTCCGAGTATTGTTGTCGGTTTGAAGTTATGTGAGTATGTTAAATAGCAGTTAGGATAAGTACAGCTTACGTAAGGAGAGCGAGATGCTAAAAGTCTGTAGTTGAGTCCTTTGGGATAAGCGACAATTTAACGACCATTTTTTGTAACAAATAGCTACTTTATACTGATTGCTCTATTTCAGACACTGCAATGATTTTATGGTCCATTATTTTTGATGTCATATTTCAGGTAACATCGTTTAAATTATCGGATAATTACTATCAGAATTTTTTTTTACAACTTTATTGTATTATCTACACATTGTTATAAATTACGTGACATTAGTATACACTTTATGTATAATCGATAATAACACAATTTTAAATGTATTTAGGTAATGCCAATTACTAATTTCGGATACAATACATACAAACATTTTGTCAGCTGCTTCTAGAGTCGCGTATTTTATAAAAAAACAACTGAGATATTTAAAGTAGTGTATCGCATAATAAAAAAATACCATTTAAAAATTAAATTAAGCATTTGCAACATTACTTTACTCATAATGAGTCAACGAAGAACCATTTGGTTCTTTATTTCAGTCTAATTTGGGTGTCGTAAAAGGCGAGAGATTACCGCGCAGCGATGGGTCAGCAGCTTCCTTCCTTTCTCTTAGAAGTAATCTCTCTCAGTGCAATCTCTTGGGGAAATGTCGTGAGGAAAGAAGATATACAGAGTAGAGGAAGACCAAAGGAACGATGGATGGAGCGTGTGAAAGATGGTATGGCTAGAAAGGATGTGGCGACTAAAAGAGATGTATTGAAGAGAAAGACATGCTGCGCCGACGCCAAATAAATTGGGATAAAGGCAGGCAAATGTTGGTGATGTAATCTCTCTTTTTTTTACTAGGTACACAAATCATAAATAGGTTATAAACCTATATGATAAATGATTTTATTTTGTAAGTAGGTTTGTACAAACACTTTTACACGTCAATCACATTTTAAAAACTAGATTAGGTCGGCGTTTCCTATCTGAATATTCTGAATAGTCTGAGAAGAAAGGCCGAAACAAATTCAGAGGTCACAATCTCTTTTAAAGTCCAGACATAATCTTGGTCAGATCATATGAAGACCATGTAGATCGATGTCTGAGATGGTCTTTTGAGAAAAGAACAACACCGATTGACAGGACCTGTCCAGTCAGTGCAAGCATTTGTCAGAAATCGTGCAGCTCAACTTTAAACTCTTTCTTCTTCTTGTTATCACCATAAGTATTAAATGCAGGGATCTTTAAATAGTCCATGTTCGAAAGCAGTCTTTGCAAGCCCATAATAAATATTATGGTGGTGAATGAACTATTGATCTTCCAATTCTTCCACTGAGTATAACCGTTTATCATTTAAACATTCGTGCTCCAATTTTATGGGTCTTATGTCAATGTCTATTGGCTCTTTCTGAAGAAGCTCTCATACATAAAAACAATGATTCATATGACAATTATAAAAAAAACAACAATTCAATCATATGGGATTTGGAGACACGGGGCGGTAAATTAATCCCGTATCAAATCCAATTAAAATCGTTGAAATGATGATTATGATGCTAATATTGTTATGCTGCTACATTAGTCTCTTACGAGCGACACTATATGTAACTTGCCTGTCACAGCAGTGTCGCACATAAGGACAGTCCATTCCTAAGCGACGTGCGAAAATCTCCGGGCTGTTATTGAGATATTCAACAAACCTACTACACTATATATATACTGGGTGGCGCAAAAGTAAAGACCCTATTTGGTTCAGCTATAACATTTTTTCTAAATTAGAAAACTAGATTTAGATTTTTTTAAATGTATATTTGTGCCATTAAATTTCGTACCATTAGGATTTAAAGATGATGTCTTTTAAATGGTGACCTCCAGAGTTGATACACATTTGAGCCCTATTTATGACATTTTGCATAACTTGCCGTAACACTTCCTGCGATATGTTCGTTATTTCTTGACGAATGTTTTCTTTTAGAGCTGCGAGAGTCTGTGGCTTGTTCACATACACCCGAGATTTCAAAAAACCCCAAAGAAAGAAGTCTGGACTGGTCAGATCGGGTGATCTTGCAGGCCAAGGCAAATCGCCAAAACGAGAGATAACTCGGCCTGGAAAAGCGTCCCTCACTAAGTCCATAGTGTCGCGCGCTGTGTGTGCCGTAGCGCCGTCTTGTTGAAACCAGATGTGCTCCAGCCCCAATTCGTCCAAACTGGGTATCAAAAACTCACGTAACATGGTTCTGTAGCGTTCTCGTTTGCGTGGCACGTCGCCTCGTTGATGTTTCTGGACACTCTTCCACATCTTCGCGCACAGCATCGATATTTTCAGCTGAACGGCCTGTTCTTGGTCTCCCAGACTTAGGTCTATCCAATGTTGAGCCAGTTGGTTCAAGGCGTGTGGCAAAGCGTCGAATTGTGCGACCAATCGGTGCCGGACGGTGGGGAAATCGTCGACGAAATTCACGTTGTGTTCTTATCACTGATGAATTATTCCGTAAGAATATTGACACAATTATTCCACGTTCTTGGGGAGTAAAACGGTCCATGTTTATTTTCAGTGTATTTTACATTTGTTCACTACACAATTTTCAACAACAGAATGACAGAAAATGTCATATAAAAAAAAAAAAGGTATTTTCTTTAGTGCCACTACTTTTGCGCCACCCAGTATATACTACACTATATTACCCGACTTGAGAATCGAATCCAGGACCAAACGGTCATCTGTCGTGCCTGCGAACATAATACCAACGAGGTACTCATTAATTTTCGTTTTCTAAAAAACTTCCAAATTACATTTTATTAAAATTGTACCAATGTGACTGAATTGCATTGATATAAGAAAAATCACGTCATGATCGATATTTTACGAGGTGTGAGTAGGTATGTTACATACGTACGTGTTATGTTCTTAGAATCGAATTCAACGCGTTTCTCTGAAGTTTATTTAATTTTTTAACAACGCGTTAGGTATTATCAAAAAAAAAAACACTTCAAATCTCATTTTGTGTATTATTTTTACTAAAAGAGTTAGAGACTTTTTAATCACCCGTAAATTACGACTACTGCACAATATAGGTTCATTAATTACAACATAACATCACACCTGTGATCCCCGAAGGGTTACACAGAGGTGT
Organism: Apamea crenata; assembly: GCA_949629185.1. NCBI lineage: Eukaryota > Metazoa > Arthropoda > Insecta > Lepidoptera > Noctuidae > Apamea > Apamea crenata. The sequence continues at coordinate 15,222,966 of OX451367.1, forward strand.
ACCTTAGTATACCCACATTTCCGCCAAGCCAATGGCCATCAAATGGGCTCAAATACAAACTCCGGGCTGCTGCTGAGAAATTCTTGATGGAAAAAGCTCATTAACACCTTGCCCGACCTGAGGATCAAACCCAGAACTTATAAAACCCTCGCCTTGCTACATTATTATTAAAAGATATTTAGCAATTTACTGTTAAAAACATGAAAAAGCATGTATGGATGATTATAATAAATACATTAAATGAATCGAATTGACTGTTATGATTCTTTTCTCAATAATCAACTCATCGTGGGTTCTCCTGAAAGAATTGCAACTCTGTCAGTTGCTCGGCATTCTTTTTTAAAAGATTAAAGTTATATTAAAAGATATATATTATGGTGTCGCGGACTTTTTTGTAAAACTATTTAAGGCGGACCAGATTGCCATACATTGTTTTTAGTTATATACAACTGTTTAGGCAGCGCATGCAAATAATTCTGTTTTAAGAGGTATTTCTTCCCGACTTGCTAGACAAAAGTTGTGATAGCTCAGTTAAAATGTACGATGTAAACATAATTTATAGCCTATAGCACTCGCACATAATGTAGCTTTCTACCAGTGAAAACATTTTTTGAATTGGATCATTATGTCCGGAGATTACCCCCTACATACATACAAACAAACAAATTTGACCTCTTTATAATATTATATTATTTAATATAATAAATATAATTATTTAAATACATACTTGGGATGTATCCACTATTCATGTTTATTTGAACACGAAACAAATGAACTCTTGTGTTCAAATAACTCATTATGTAAGGTAATAAGCTAACATAGTAATTTTACACTAATTAAGTGTTAAACACGTAATTGTCGATACTTGAAATTTTACTAATTAATACGTCTGTGATGGCAACGTAATTTATAGAGAGGCGCGAAATTGAGAACAATTAAAATTTTATTACAATGAGGTGTATTGGGCAAAAAACAATTAAGTATTTTTATCTTTCACTATTATTCGGTTCCTATAGACGTTGCTTAATTTATTGATGAATTTTCGTTACATACCAGTGCGGCAATTCTCGTTATTTTAAGCACGTTCACAGTCTGATGATCAGACTGCGAACGTTCCTCAATCTGTCAAAAATACCTACATTTGACATTGATTGTCGCGGAGATGAGTTTGCGACTAGATTTTGAACATTTTTAATTACGAGCCTTCAGGTTTTTGAAAACATATCGGGTAGTTGGATGCCCAAAAGTCTGACAACCAGTCTTACCAAGGGGTATCGTATTACCCAGTAACTAGGTTGTGGAGGTCAGATAGGCAGTCGCTCCATGTAAAATACTGGTATTCAGCTGCATCCGGTTAGACAGGAAGCCAACCCCAACATGATAATTATTTATATCTATACTATACTAATAATAAAGTTGAAGAGTTAGCTTGTTTGAATGCGCTAATCTCCGGAACTACCTACCAGTGTGATTTGAAAAGAATTCTAGCATTTGATAGCCCAATTCTTAAGAAAAGCTATTTAACATCACGCTTGTACCTTTAGGAGCCAAACAAAAAGAAAAAAGTCAGAATGAAAGTAAAAACTAAGTAACAGGCAAGCGATTATATGCGACAGGGTGGGTCGGGGAACAAGAAATTCCACGTAGATCAAGTCGCGGGCAGAAGCTAGTGTATTAATAACATTCAAACTCCCATTCTTGACTAATTCAAAATCTGTCAACCAACTGAAGTGAAGTCTCATTCATTATAATCTAACCATTTAAACTAAGTACATTCGAAATGAAACATACATACATTCATGTTTAAATTATCATAATAATGTACATGAGTTATGTGTAATTTATCACAACTAGATACATTAGACATTCATTAGATTCAATTCTTGTGAAAATGAAACGATTCAATATAAAAACTTGTTTGAATATGAGACGAAATTTATCAACTGAGAACGCCTTTACGTTATTTCTAAATTTGTTTAAAAACAAGTTGAAAAACAGTTGCACAACATTGTTGCCCTGCCACCAACACTGCAATATTCTATGTATGTATTTCTTAGTCGTTTCATAGCTGTTCACGTTAAATTTTACCTAATACTTAACTTTCTACACTTGTAAACACTACACTATAATATTAAGTCTGAAAACTTATTTATTTATATTTCTACTACCTATTTTCGGGGCTTGAGCCACGTGGAGGTCTGAAATTATCCCACGGGAACGTACTACCGGTATAAAAAGTATAATTATTATGTCCTATCCCAGGTCATTGTCTACATGTGTGCCAAACATCAGCAAATCAGTTCAGCTGTTCAGACGTGAAAACGTTACTTTCGCGTTTATAATGTTAGTATGGATAGTATAGATAAGTACCTCTGTATATTACTTATCTTAAATCTTGTTTAGTACGATTGAGCGTATGGTACCCCTGCGTTGTAGCTGAAAATTACTGCATTCGGTGGTTATACCAAATTTTGCCTGAGATTACGTTGAACCATCTGGTCGACATGTTAATTCAAGTTATTTTGTAATATTTTTGTTTTCATTTGTTGTTGTGTTGCTGAAACAATGATGCACAACTCTGTTTCTCAGTGGAAACGGGGTTTTAACGTCGACTTACCCTTCAACGCGTCCGCTCGCAATATATCAGTGCGAAACTTTTTGGTACGTAACGGATATGAGGGTAGATGTCAATATGAAGTGTCATGTTTGTTGTGCTCCTGTTAATCGCCTTCTAAGTATTTTGAGAAGAATTTGCGTAATTTGGGGAAGGTAATGCGAGCTTCATTCTTGTGTTATAGGTCCGTGTAAGAGTAATGTAAAGAATAAGGAACTCACTTGATATTTTTACTATAAACGCACTATAGATATAATCTGAAGAAATGTTTGACGTTGTAACTATATTTTCCATTATTTATTTAATAATACCTTTTGCATGTGAACAACATGTTGCTGAATATTTGTATTTGTAATGATATGTACACACGGCTACACATCAAGCTATACATTTCCAGTTTTAGCTGACCTCGCATTGTATAGGTTTTTCGTACAATCAGAAGTCAGCTTTATCTGGCTATGTATAGCTTGATGTGTAGCCGTGTGAACGTGATTACTAGTTTATTTATTTATTTATAAGTATGTATTAGGCATGTAGAAACTGTGTGTACTCCACGTCAGATAGCATCTGTCTGGCATTAATGCTGAGATGAACCTTTTTGGCGCAGCAGTGAGGCACACACTATGGTTGTCTGAAACATTATTTTTTATTTTATTAATTTTGTATTTTGTGTTTCACGAACTGTGTCCAAATAAACTTTATTCTTTCTTTCTTTTTTTTTTTTTGGGACACACAGGAAATCATCATTTTCCTGCCCATATCCCATGTTACATGGGGGCGGCGCAACACGTTTTCTTCTTCCATTCTCCCCTGTCAACCGTCACGCTATCATTCACTCCCTTCTCTTTCATATCATTCCTCACACAATCCATCCATCTTTTCTTCGAAACGACACACACAGGAAATACAGATAGTAAAAAAACAGCATTTAAAACTTACAAAGTTATATTAAAAACAACCTAAAAAGACCTGTGCGAGGTGAAAAAGGCTCCTATCTCAGCACAATACTGCGATATTTAAAAAATAAATACCGCAGCGCTGGTATTCTGATAGGGCCCGCTTACACTTCAACGCGTCCGTTCGCAATATATCGGTGCGTAAGTTTTCGTTACGCAACGGATATGAGGGTAAATGTTAATATGAAGTGTTTTGTGTGTTGTACGCCTGTTTATTGGCTGTTAAGTATTTTGAGAGGAATTTGCGTCACTTGTGGAAGACAGTGAGAGAGCTCTTTGGTAAGCGTTTAGGCCCGCGTAAAAATGTTGTAAACACATGCCTAGGTAAATATGTTACACATTTTTTGCCTTATTGAAATTGTAGTTTTCCTTTTTCCACTTAGTATTTCGAGACATTGCCAAGCGACTCTTCAAGTGACCAGAGGGCAGGCCTATTTTTTGGCCAAAAAATCAGCATGGCTATATCACGTGGCAATGCTGCCAGCCTTTTGGGCACGTTTCCTATTGACAGCGATGCGGACGAATTTTTTGATGCCCTTTGATTATTTCCCCTTCTTTTTATATTTATAAATATTATTATTAGTAGGTAAATAGTAAGAATTATGTATAGTAAAATAAGTTATTGAATAAAGAAACTAATTGTTTATTGAAATGATTGATTTATATAAATATGTACAAAATAAGGACTTAAACTAGAGGTAGGTTAAAAATAACTGGATTCTACTTGAACTAGGAATAAACCTGTATCTCAGGTTTCTAATTCAAATGCTTATTTATACATAAGTATTATCTCAAATTCCTAAAACAAATAGTAAATAAATTATAAATTTCATGTTAAAATCCATCTTTTAATAATTATTTTCTGCAAATTTTTGCAGATGCAGGGAAATTCTTATGGTTGCCCACAGCCTAGAAAACGTAAAGTGACTATTGTAATTAGGTACATTACAACATTTTTTACCCATTCTACGCCATCCGGGCGGAGACGCGGGATTTGCTCGCATATTTCACGGCTCTGATACGCCTGTGGTGGGTCCCACACCACCCACAACTATTTCTGTAATCAATCAAAAGTATACATTAAAAATTTCGTCACACGAGGCCCTAAACCCACTTCACATTAGTTCACGCTATTCATTATACGCCAGCATCCATCCGTTAAAATGTGAACATGCCTTAAAGATTCCTTTGAGTCGTCGGAACGCCGGATATTGAAACAGTACCAGCCATATTATTATTTTGTGCTTATTTTTTTCGATGCTGTAAAGGGAATGATAAAATTATGGACGCAAAAGAATTCCATGATAAATTCTTTTGCCTGAACTAACGAAGTATTTTTGTATGAGGAAAGAAATGTTGCGACAGAAATTGTTTTTTTTTCCTGGTTGTAATATGTAAGCGCTCCTTGCTCGGGTCAAGTTCGTCAGAAGATTCTTTAATAAACGTTGCGTCCACATTCACGACTAGGATTTTTATATAAATAGTTACTAGACGGCACGGTTGGCGCAGTACTTAAGCGATTGACTGCTGCGCTGCGTGTCGCGGGTTCGATTCCCGCACGGAACAAATATTTGTATAATAATAATAATATAATAATATCCCTGGACAAGAAAATCCTAGTGTGGGGCAATGTTTATTATTAAAAAAAAAAAAAGTTACATGCACACAGATAATTTAGACTCGACAAAAAAAGAGTTAACTTATTGTACGTATCAGTCCATACGTGGTTCTATCCCTTTCATGGTTCCTGAAAATAATACATACGTACTAGCTACAAAAATACACATGAAAATAGTAAAAATAGGCCAAAAATATGCTAAAATTTCCTATTCTCCGCACGTGGCCAAGAGAATGAATGCCTGAAAATAACTCCCGATTGGGAAAAAAATACCGAACACAATAAAAGTCACGCCTGCGAGTCCCGAAGGGTTAGGTGGGTTACATTTGTACACCCCGTTCGGTAGGTGGGGTGTATTTGTACCCCACACGCATACTACACCCACAAACGACTGATAACGATAAGGTTCTATGAAGGTGGTGTGGATCCTTTTGTCATAGCGGCTTTCTTTCATAATAGTATCGGTTGTGTGAAAATAACATAATATTACATAACATCACGCCTGTAGTCCTCGAAGGGTTAGACAGAAGTGTAACTATATTAAATAATAATAATTTATTTATTTCAGATAACATTTTAATTACCTACTTATAAACTATTTAAAATTATAAACATATAAAAACCCAAAATAAAATTTTGACTAATTAAATTAAAATATTCATAAATAATAATAATTAAAATTGTAAAAAAAAAAAATAAAAATGTCAGAATAATTTAAAAATAAAATGTCAAACCGTAAAATGTTGTAAGAGTGTCAAAATATTAAAAACTAAAAATTATAAAACTTGCAAGGACAATTATTAACTCTATGGGAAATAATTTTAAAATTTTTGCCTGCCCCAAGCCTGATATACGGGTGCATGTAAGGCCTGCCAGTACACAAACCAGCCAGTATTAAACTTACAATTTTGCCAGATATGTTTAAGTCCCATGTAATAGAAGACGAGCCTATTGCTATCACCCGGGCAAAAATCTGGATTTGTGCTGACTTAGACATTCCTAATGGACAAGAACCCAATAACACTTTGCCTAACCTGCGTATCGAATCCAGGACATCATGCTTAGCAATAGCCCTTGGGACTAGACCAATAATGTACACGCTTTATAATGAAAACTATCGATTTGACATTATGAGGCATTACAGGTACACATTATGTATGTAAAATAATTCGGAATTTCAATAAATATTCAACAGGATCGCGGACATTAAAGCTAGCAAGTAACTTTTAAAGTCGGCAAGTCTTTAGTTATACCTTTTTACACATGACAGAACGGGCTACAAAATACCTTCTTAATCCTTGTGGGTCTATAGCATTTTATATCACGAAGCGACGTGCGTTTTACTTGTGGTTACCAAGTGTACAAACACGCTGTGAATGAGTGTGTAAGCGCCGGATGTGTGGGTAAGGGAGAAGGCGGAAGTGTGTGAGTGTTATGTGCTGACGCTACTCGTCTTCACGCACACATTCACAGTGTTTGTGGTTTTGGTTATGACAAGTAAAGCGCGCGTCGCTTCGTGTTGTTGTAATTGCTCTTGCCGAGCGCTTTATTTAACCAGATTTATTTTTATTTTACGTGACACAAACATAATAATTAAAAATATCTTCTTTACAAGTCGATAGAATATGTACTCGTAATAAACGAGTTGGACTTGCAGTCAATAAATGAATAAAATTATACGTACAACTCTAAAAGAGCCTTTTCTTTGTAAAACATTAGATTTTACTCGAACAGAGCTACGGCTAAAAGCAGAAATAAAATGTTTCACTTTCCCCGTCTATTAAAGTAAATTAAAAGTAAACAGTTGTAGTATTTTAGTACCTTTCCATTCAGCTACGAGAATGCTGAACAATGGATTATTTTTAGCTATCTTGTTCACACCACTCTCTCTTTCATTGAGGTTAAAATTGGATTATTTGATATTGAACCAGCACTTGAATACAAGTGAACGGCTCAAGGACGCTCGTGCTTTTCAAGGGTTGTTTGAGAGCCTGGGCACGCGTTACCGTGGCCGACTTGGAAATCTCTAAATAGACTTCGAACCTTAGTCGGCCGGAGCAAAGACAATCTCCACAGATAGAAGTTCACGGACGGCTCAGATCTCAAGTGCGTATGCGGCACCTCCAGCCGACAATGGCCCACCTCCCATCCTGCGACGCTTGCCCTGTTATCTGTGCGCTTTTGACTGCGTCAGTGAGCGGAGTTCGCGCAGCTTAATTTTGGGCCAAAGTTGTTTGAACTTTTTGCCATCGATACGCTAACAAAAAGAAGAAATTGAAGGATTAAAATTGAGCAATGCGTGAATATAAATATAGTATAGAAATAGCCCTATGCCTATCTCCAGGATTCAATGATTCAAACCAAACCTACCGACGAGTATCATCGGCAGCAGTTTGAAAAAAAAGGTTATCTGCTATTATTTATGTCAGACCCTGTACCTTATTCGACCAATTTTTATGACTGTATGTCATGACATGATTTCGTGTGATAAGCCCCTGATATCGTTAGTAATTGATTTTTAAATTTGTTAAATGATTAGCATCTACGTGTTAGACAAAAGGTTTTATCAAAATAAATGATAAATTGATAACTAGTCTATGAAAAAATAATGTACCGTTGTTACGTGCATGAGTATTTATGGTGGTGAAACATTTAATAGACTGCTTCGTTGGTCTAGTGATCGGAAGCACTACCACTGAGCATTTGGTCTTGGGTTTGATTCCCAGGTCGGGCAAAGTGTTATTGGGTGTTTCCGTCAGGGATTTCTCAGTAGCAGCCTGGAGTCTGGATTTATATACGCTTCATGGCAATAGCCCCCCCCCTCCCATGTAGTCTATTACATGGGACTTAAACATAACTGGCGAAAACTGGGTGTAGGTACTATAGTACACCTCTGCTTAATCCTTCGGGGATTACAGACGTGATGTTATGTTATGAAATATTTAATGGGCCCTCTAAATCGAAAAGTTGTAGAGGGTTTACTCAAAGCATTTTTCAGGCACTTTCGGATTTGTCAAAGAGTCGGTCAGTTAGTCATAAAGTACAGTGGCCCGTTCCAAAACGTAGATCTATAAGGAGAAGAACGGGCAAGAAACTTCAAGGGCACTCATTTAAATCAAGATATTACAAACTCTTGGGTTTATTATTCTTGTTGCTTCTTTATGCGAGCACAATTCAAAATATAGAAATAGAAAATATTTTTATGTCCTGGTAGGTAATACAGAAAACAGGTTTACAGGTTAACAACGTGTTGAGACGACATGAGTAGCTTTATATTATTATTTGTACTTTATACATAACAAAAACAAACCTAAAAAGAGAAAAAAAGATTCTTCCTTTTCAATGGAGGAGTGGTACCTACATCTTCTCTATGCGACACATTATTGATACCTGACATTCAGGCAAACGAAGTCGCGGGTACAGTTAGTTTTCAATATTTCCTTTCATATAATTAATAAAGTAAAGTAAAGATTATGTTGACGTCATTATCCCAATGTTTGCGTTGACCCTACTAAGAAAATATCCGATAATATGTATACCTTTGACGAATGGTAAAAGGTAGAAATAAAGGGAAAGTCCAGTTTGTCGTCCTCCCTCAACCCTTCATGTCTTGTCAAGTTATGGGACATGGGTAGAAATGAATTATCCTATGTGAGAAATGGGTTTTCCGCAAATCTAATTGTCTTAGGTAGATTGTGGAACCTATCGTATAGAGCAGAATTTGCTGGTAGCCTTGGCAGTAAATTATTTACTACTTGTAGGAATTTTAGATAATACTGTTACGAGCTTCGGGGTTCGTGACAGTAAAAACTGCCAAAAATATCTAGAATGTTCGAGTACATACCAGCCCCGACTGACCAGATGTCGATAGTTCTAGAAAGTTCTAGCATCGAAATTTCTAGAAGGATCTTGACTCTATTAGTTCTGCTACTCGATACTAGACGGTGCTAGTGGTAACTAATGTCACTATGTCCCAGGTATTAACTGTGGCGCGCAACGATACTTATGTATAGGCATTTGAGCGAGATACCTGAGATACAGGTTTATTCCTAGTTCAGGTAGAATCCAATTATATCTTACCTACCTCTGGTTTTAGCCCCTATTTTGTAAATATTTATGTAAATCAATTATTTCAATAAACAATTTCAATTTCAAAAACATTTGTTAAATGGCAGGGGTATTATTAAAATGGATTTATTATTTTATTGGTAGACCACTAAGACGATTGTGGAGACGAAATCTTTACGAATGGAAAATTTGTAAAAGAATGCCTTTGCAGCTCATTTTGGTGGGAACCTTTCTTAAAAGCTAACATAACATTACGCCTGTTTTCCTGATGGTTAAGGCAGATGTGTACATATAGAACACCTGCATTTTGCCATTTGTGTTTAAGTCTCACGTAATAGCAGGCGAGCCTATTGCTATCAATCGGGCATAAATCCAGACAGCAGACTCTAGGCTGAGAAAATCTTGAAGGAGAGAACCAATAACACTTTCTAAAAGGTAATTTATTCTCTGCATTGGTGTAAAACTTGAATAATCGTTATCTTGACATCTAAGAACGATGTGGGGTAATAAGTTCTTACAATTAGGCTTGTTATAGTAACTGCCAAATTATGATATTACTATATCAAACCTTGTTAATGGCATGTGTTAACGCAGCGCCATCTTTGAACGACAGAAGACACTATCACAGCCAATTATGAAGACAGTTCGATCGTTAGTTACTTAGAACCAATAAATCTTGATAGTCAGGCGTCAGTCTAATTAGCTTGTGTCGTCTCGGTTAGATGGCACCACTTTTCGTATCAATTCAACAACAATCATAATGTAGATTTTGTCTATGACATTCTTTTCTATATTATCTATGTTAACTTCAAATTGTTTGACTTACTTATTAAACCAAAGTAATAATTTAATGTCTTGTGGCTAAGTAATAACAGCCGCACGGGTCGATCGAACAGGTTAAGCTACGCTTGCCGCGGTTGGTCCGTGGATGGGTGACCATTTTCACATACCAAGACCCCTCCGTGCCTCGGAAAGCACGTTAAGCCGTTGGTCCCGGCTGTCATTCGTGGATCTTTGACAGTCGTTACGGGTCGTCAGTAGCCCGAAAGTCTGACAACCAGTCTTACCAAGGGGTATCGTATTACCCAGTAACTGGGTTGTGGAGGTCAGATAGGCAGTCGCTTCATGTAAAATACTGGTATTCAGCTGCATCTGGTTAGACTGGAAGCCAACCCCAACATAGTTGGGAAAAGGCTAGGCAGATGATGTATGAAACCAACGGCAAAATGACAGCATCGTCTTTAATTTCCAACGCCTCTGGAACCCAAGAAACTTCTCCGCCCTGCTGGCGCACTACAAGTCAATAACAGCATGCGTTGCTTTTTATTGTGTGTATAACCTTCTCCGGCGCCCGACGGGTTGTGATGAAACTTTGGTAAGTTGCTGTGTACAACTTACCAAAGTTTCATCACAACCTTCGAACCATTTTCGAGACGTAACGATTTGCAATTGATTTTTAAATATGTAAAGAAGAAGATAGATGATGTGATGAACAAAATGTACGAACATAATAGTATGTATCACTAAGCAACTAGTTAATAGTTTGGCGTGCACTCATTAGGAAGTACAAAGGATCGATAGCATCGGCCAGCTGTTAAAAAAAAATAACTTATGGGATATTTTATGAGCAACTCTATAAAAAAATTACGACATGCAATTTGTTAGTAAATAATGGTTTTATAGAGGTATGAAGAACGGGGCGTAAAGTTCACTCATACTCCATGGAAAATGTTCCTGGTGGGCAACGACAATTTTTTCGCGGTAAACTTTGCTTGCGCGATGCAGGATTTTGCATGACGTCAATATGATGCCTAGTTCCCATGTGGCGATGTAGATGCACAGCTTTAAGTACCTTTGAAACAAAAAGCACTGAGGGGCAATTCTAGTAATTTCAAGAACGTTCACAGTCTGATCTTAGTCTCAATCTGTCAAAAATACGTCTAATTTCCCTACATTTTGACAGGTTTTTCCAACTTAAACGATTCACAAACTAAAATAATGCATCGAAATATTCCTCCGCATCGCTGTCGAGCCGTTTGGGGTTGAAACCTCGGGCCGTGGGGTCCGAGTGCTCATGGCTTGTTCAATGAAATCTCTGAACTGTTGGTTGACATTTCCCGTGATCCAAGGGCTGGCCTTTACCTTGGCCAGAGGACAAGTATTGCCATACTACGCGGCAATACCGTCATTCTCTTGGGTGACGTACCAGTCGACAGCGATGCGGAGGAATATTTCGACGCAATATTTTAGTCAGAAAAGGAACGAAGTCTTGATGTTAAAAGACCCATCACAAAGTTGTCCTCTACGTATTCTGTACATCAAACTAAGTAACTTTGGGCAAAAATATCTGCTGAGAAACCACTTTTATTTTTGGTGTGAAAAACCGCAGCTTACAGTAGTGCGCAATGTCTCGCTCGTAAAACATTATGCATTCGGGTATATGTTACTATAGGTACTGGGGTCGTGGGGGGGCGGGTCTTTAAAGTGTAATTACAACACTAAAATAACCACTACTTACTAACGAAATACCTACCATTTAAAACTAGTTTTTGTGAGGACCTTCAATATCTCCGTAACTAGAAGGTCCTAATCCCAGGCGTGATCCAGTACAAAAAATGATCGCAATGACAGGAAAAACATGTGACATTCGGCGGCGAAGTGTCCTTTTACCCTCATTACCCTGAAGTACCTAACTATCGCTACTCTATTATAAACGTGTCGAGTGTGTCGAGAGGAGTCGTGGGACAGACAGAAATTCCTGTAGCTTTTGCACACTTGGCAAATGAGCGCTAGACAACAGCAGTACGTAACAAAAGGGTCGTGATAGTCAAAATATTAAAAAAAATTACGACATTTTTGTTACGCAACAAAAGTATCGTCACGGTCAAAATGTAACACTTTTTTCAGCTCTCGTTCGTGACGACACTTTTGTTACGTAACAATTTATTCTCATTCACCAAATATGCAGAGTAAGTTATAACGTGTGATAAGCCAATTCATTCCTAACAATAAAAGGTAACTCAAACTATTAAGCCCGGACAAAGGAAGTCCATTTGAATTCACACTTAAATAATAAATGAGTATCTCTCTATCTGTCAGCTGGTTACGTGTTCATGGTAACACTGCCAAGGTGATATTGACTATTTTTAGTTGTTGTTCAGTACTTAGTTTAGCGTTTGGAACATTGAATGGGTATTTAAATAATCAAAATTGGTGCAGCTGATCTATTCTGTAAAAATCTCATCATGAAAACTTAATTGAAGTGAGCTGTCAATAGAGGCAATCCCTAACATCAGGTGAAATGACAGCTCACTTCAACTTAGTTTTCACGGCGAATTTTTTACAGAATAGCACTGCTGGACAAGGAAAGGCAATTCAAGTGATTTATCTCCAAATAATGAATTTTATGACTTGTTTGTACTGAACTTTTCCAGTAAATACAGGTAATATCGCGATGAAAACTATTCCTATTTATGTGAAATAGCTTTTATTGTGGTCTTAACTGATTATTCGAATGCATGTATGTTTATTTGTTAGACTTTCACGCTTAAACGGCTGAACGGATTTGAACGAAAATTGGCACATGGCTAGGCCATGACTTGGATTAGTACATAAAATATTTATTGTCCCGATATTCTCACAGAATCGAGACTTATGCGGGTGAAACCGCGATGCACAGCTGGTATTTAATAAAGTAAAATAAAAACATAATTCTTCCCTGCAGCCTGGGTAAAAATGAGAACGTTTGTATTTCTCTCAAAAGTCCACTAAGTCACATTAGTCGAATAAAACTTCAAATAAGAAATAATATTAAAAATAATATCATTTTGTCGCAGTAGAAGTTCGTGTAACATCTTGACTGCTCATATGTCCGTTCCGTTATTATATACTCCGACATAGAGGCAGACCGGGCCTCGTTTGTCAGGCTTGCTTCGCCGAATTTCAGGTTGCGATAGAGTTCTATTTTTAAATTCGACGAATTTCGACGGCCATCTTCTTGACATTTTCGTGAAAGGAGGCTTGAGATATGAGGATATAGGTATAATTTTAAAAAGGTTCATGATATGTTTAAGTACTAGCATTAAGGCTGGGAATAGAGTCAAACGTGAAATGAGGTCGTTACATGTTTATATTACCAGTATGAGGAGGCACACATTTTTGTTCCTTTAAAATTGGAATTTATTATTTTAATAATTTTGAAATTGTATAAATACTACATACGTGAGTGGACGTCTCTCTTATGAACTAAGATAAACTGGCCACTTTATAGTAATCTCAAAGATAGTTCATTAACGTTTTTAAACGTTTATGATTGCGGAAATAAAACTCGAAAATGTTTACTGCAGACAGTTGAATTCACTGCCACAGTAGCTTTTTCTTTCTTACACTACTACTAGACTTTCTTTCTTTTCTTTATATAATACCAGCCTATTTTTGTCCCACTGCTGGGCAAAGGCCTCTTCTCATATAGAGAAGGCACGAACATTGATCACCATACTTGCTCAAGACGGGTTGGCAATTTCAGACTTATATATATGTATATTAACTACCAGGTTCTACCCGTGGCTTCGACCGCGTTGGTGTGGGTAATGAACACACGAGAACATGCCATCTATCTCCTTGCCAAAGCCTAACAAGCACCAATCCGCCTGCTGCCACATGCTGCCAATCCTCCTGCATGTCAATTTTATCAAAATTTGTTCACTTGTGTAGGCGTGAAAAGGATGCAGACTTTCGGATTTATAATATTAGTATGGATAAGTTATTTTTTTTTTGTATTAGGCTGATTTTTCTATCGCCAGATAACTTTTATTCGAGGAATAAAATTGACGTTTGAGTTTTTGTAAGAAATAACTGTCAAAATTTCAAAATTATTATTCGAATAAAGTTACCAGATGATTGAAATATCAGTCCTTAAAAAAGTACATCAGATAAGCTTTACTTAATTTAGCTCAAGTATCTTCACAAATAGCCTAACCTCGATCCCTACTAACCCCCAAATATTAACCTTGAAGGTTCTACATAAGAAGTGCGTGGGTGTGTTCTATTCTCGTCGCTCGACATAACGGGTACAGTTGGAACTTGTTTGCCAAAAAGCAATGAATTTGTCCTGTTCTCGCTTAAAGACGGCGGATGCGACCGTTGCTAGGGGTAGCAAAAACAATTTTACGTTGTTGTTATTTAAAGGATAAAAATTTGTTTTACATAAATTCTTAAGTCTAGAATTTGAGAAACCTTTTAAAATAATAAACAGCTGATAACGTTTAATCGTCGCATTTAAAACAGTGGGGAGGTAGACGATGATGATGAGTTTTCGATTTTGAAAATGTCTTACAAGTCTTCTCCGTTGTCTGTTCGTGAAATTTCATGTCAAACTAGCTGCACCCCGCGGTTTCACCCGTATACGTTTCAATCCCGTAGGAATATCGGGATAAAAAGTATCTTATATGTTAATCCTGATTATAAACCATCTGTGTGCCAAATTTCATCTGAATCCGTTTAGTCATTTCTACGTGAAAGAGTAACAAACATCTATCCATCCATCCACACAAACTTTCACGTTTATAATATTAGTAGGATAAGGATAGGATTCGTGAATTTTTTCCCAAGAGTTCTTTTAAACGAAAATGAGCACTAAGGAGAATTTTTGAAAATTCATCCTCTAGTCTAGAGGGTTTTAATAGGAGATGAAAGTTAGTATGAATTAAATAGCATCTGAATGTTTTGCAAAAACCGGTATTATCTATAGATACAGAAATAAACAAAATTGAAGAGTCTGTTTGTAATGTCGAAATAACAGCTTTTTACTAAATGCATATGAAAGTATAATTGGTACTATAAGTACCAATTAAAAATAACAAAAATACTATTTTTAAAATGTCTGTCCGTCTGTTTGTTCTGGCTAATCTCCGAAATGACTGGACCGATTTTGAACTTGGAACTTTCACTGCCAGATAGCTGAGGAGTAAATTAAAACTAATAAAATCCAACAATTTGTTTTTCGACATGCACGCGAACAAGTCGCGGGAACACATAAACGTAATTTTTCAAGGCAAAGACATTCACACTGAAAACCTATCACAGATTTTAATTTTAAATAGACTAAAAATAGAAAACAGCCTCTGGCCTTCAGTCCATCAATCGACTTAAAAATTCTCATTAATAATGCATTTTTTTGCCGACGCTACTGCAGCCGCCCACTCGTACTTTTCTGCTGATGCACTGAATTCCCTGAAAGATTTTACATAAATATATATGTAGAGGTCAAATTTAGTACAGCTTTCAGACTTTCAGCGTCTGGGCTTAAAGATTTAAGTTTTAACTTAGATAAAGTCTAGTTTCTTACTGTGAGTAGTATTTTTCTGGAGTTCTTTTTGTTCTGGTTCTTTGTGAGGAAATTGTTTTAATTGTCTGTGTTAGTTTATAATGTGCCTCTATGTCATTTGAATAATCTTTATTATTTTTAACAGTTGCTAAAATCCTTGTAGGTACTTTCAAAGTACTTGTCGGTCATACCTTTATTTCTATTACTCTTTTTACTGTGTTCGCCCAGAAAAAATAATTAGTATGGTGTACCGTAACATAAGTTTCTAGTTTTGACACTCTTCAAATAATATAATTATTTTATATTTATTTATTTTAATTTTGAAGCACGTACTGGGCTAAAACAATACACCGTTAAAATTTGATTGTTTTAATCTTTAATAAGGGTCATTTTACTCCTCACTATGAACAACTTTTACTAAGGGACCAGCCCTGAAATCGTGAAAAAAAAAATCGTTTGAATAATAGATTTTTGTTCGCATAACTCGACATAATGTATGGATCAACCGCCCGGGTGTCATCACTGCCAGGATCGCCCAGAGGACACGGTGGAGCACACGGTGGAGGTGCTGCCCTGCTTGGGCGGAGCCCCGCCGTGTCCTCGTAGAAGCGATCGGCAACGGCGGCGACCTCTCGCGTCCGGCCCTGGTTCAAGCCATGGTCCGGGGCGAGAGAGAGTGGGAAGCAGTCACCTCCTTCTGCGAAGCAGTCATGCTAGCGAAGGAGGTGGCGGGGAGGCTGAGGGAAAACACCTCACGCCTCAGCCGCCGCGGGAGACGCTCCAAGCGTCGGGAGCCGCGTGACGACTCCCGGCCACCGTAGGCGCGGGCCTACGGGCGGAGAGTAATGGGTAGCTCACCGCACGATCAGGACCAGGCCCGTGCCGGACGGCGCGTTGTGTTCCACGCGCGCCTCAAAGAGATGTCAGCAGAGGACGGGGCCCGATAGGGCCGAAGCCTGCCAGGGCGGCGGGATCGTCCGAAAGGGCTAAGGAAGGAACACGGGTGGGTTTTAGTAAGAGTCTGACACTCTCTTCCGCTCCACCCAGAGCGGGAGGGGTCATTTGATGATTTCCCATCCACAAAAAAATAAAAATGTATGGATCAACTGATTTTTTTTCTCACGATTTCAGGGTTGGTCCCATAGTAAAAATTGTGAAGAGTACAGTCAACAGCAAATGTAGATGATCAAAATCAGAAATTCAATACTAATTAACGGAGTTCGCGTCAGAACTGTGTGGCGTCGAAGTGATTCAAAAGTATGACACTGAGTCTGACATACTTTTGAATCACTTCGACGCCGTTGACTGTACCATCGACACGAAAAGAAAAAGAAGAACGATTAATTATAAGCACAATATCACTAATTGCGCAATGTTTTTGACCGTTTATGGTGCATATTGAAGATTTCGCAATGTTGGAACAAAAGTAAGATCGAGTTTAATCTTTATTGCACGATATTTTCATTGCACCGTGTAGGATAAGCATTGCGCAGATCTTGCTCACGCGAAAACATTGAAACTTTACGCGGTCAATGTTATTGCGTGTAATGGATCGTAAGGGCTGATTCAATCATATTGCACAATACAAATATTGCGCAAACCTATGTAGGTGCAGGGCCGCCTAACATTAAAACAGCACCAAGCAATTTCCTACTTTTTGTAGATTAAAAAATTAAAAAAGTTCACCTATATTGTCCCAATGTTGGGCAAAGGTCTTCCTCATATTTTCCCAATTTACTTTATGCTGTGCCTTCTCCGGCCAATGCGTCAGGAACGAGTCCAAATCACAACGCTTCAATTTTCTACATAAACATTAAAAAATAAAAACACGCATATTGTATTGAAAAAAACTATACATTTCCAACTCAAATCCGCTAGTAATTTCACTCATCGTTACAGTTTCACTTTTTCTCAATTATAAAAAAAAACAACAATGGTCTAAAAAGCCTCGGCAGCGCTTGGCAGCGCTCCAAATAGCTATATTAAGCTGTGTTCCTGACAAATTAATTCTCAAATGTTTTGTGTCATCACTACGAAGGTTTTTTGTGTTTTTGTGATATTATTTTAGGGCAGGTTGTTAGTTATTTTTGTTACCTTGGACATAAGCTGATAGGCTTTTTAAATGAGAATACAATTATGGTTGAAACTTTTTTTTATTTGTGTTATGAAGGAATACTGTGTTAATCCAGATAACTTAGAAACAATAACCCGTGTGTATTACAACTGCTAGTTTATTAACTCGTAGAATGTGTTATGAACTAGCGATTAGTTGTGGTCATCACTTAGCTGCCTCGGTTTATTTTTAATTATTTTATTTTTGTATTGTTTATTACGCTTTTAACGTGTACGTCTTTTTACATCGCTCTCATATATAATTATAAATTCAACATTAATGATATTACTAATATTTTTGTAACATTAAAATTCAAAGGAGTGTCCATGGAGTTTCTGGCCTGTTCTTCTCCATGGAGGTCTACGTTTTGGAATGGGCAATTAGCTTCAACTTTCTGACTAACTAACTGACTCCTAGACAGTTCAAAAGTTCCTATAATTTTTAATAAATGCTTTGAGTTTTAATTTGAAAATCGATTCTGAATTTTGCTAAGTGAAAAAATAAGTACAGTAGTACAGTCAGTAGCACAAATGTGTATAACATTTGTGCTACTGTACTAGGATCACGGCCTACAGACAATTTAACTTGGTAATGTCCGCTTACACGGGTCAGTGATTATATTAGGCTAAGTTCATTGACATGCGTTGGCGGTCGTGTATTGATGGTGCACAGAAAATTGACAAACCATTGACTGCTTATATTTTTATGTTTATAACATTTCTGGTAAGGATATCAACCGTTAAGGACCGAATTTCCAAGTTTTTTTTTTTTGCTATATTATGTAAGACCATGTCCGACTGAGTATTTTTTATTCGAACATTAAAGCTTTAGGGCCATTGACCTTGATTTTATTTGACTTTGATTTTTTTTTCTTTTCAAACATTTTCGATGTAATGAATTTACAAACACTAATGAAAAAATCCTAATAGACGTGTGCGAGTATTTGTACAAACCTACTTTCAGAAAATAAATCATGTATCACATTTGGACCAAAAAGGTATGAAACTTAGATGATATTGTTAACACTTTACTACATATATTTATGTACTTAACATGAAAACCTCTTCCACTAAGCTTTGTACAGCACTTGTTTGAATTCACCACTTTTCGCCCATCAATACACGCTTTAACTGAGTTTTATGTAGCTACTATTAAATCATGGGTTTAACATGCGCAGCGTGACAAAATTATGTCGCCTCATTATATCGAGCTGAGCCAAGACATCTTCCGTGTAGCTAACATGTAAATCGCGATAAAAATGATGTCGTCGCTTTATCTCGCGCTTAGACGAGACATGACTGCTTATCTACCAGTGTCTACAGTGTGTATACAGGGTGTAAAAATACCCATCACATATCCGTTAACTGAGCATTCTGTACATCAAACTAAGTAACATTGCATAAAAATAATTTCTGGTAAACGATTTATTTTTGGTGCGAATATTTGCTGTTTGCGGTAATACGCAATGTAACGCACGCAAACATTGAGCTTATGGGTGCATGCAACGATACAGAGGCAGTGACCAGTCGTGGGCGTATTGAAAGTTGTGTTATAACATTAAAAACATTTTTTCGTAAAAAAAAGTCACTTAAATTTGGAATTTTTACCTTCAATATCTCCGTAATCAGAAGGGTCCCAGGTATGGTCTAGTACAAAAAAAATATTACAATGCAAAACGACACTTAACGAAGCCGAGAGTCCCTTATGCTCCCCATCATAAGGGACTCTCGGCTTCGTTAAGTGTCGTTTTACACCTGTCATATCTAAAATTCCAACCCACACTGGCCCGCGTGGTGGATTACGGCCCAATCCACACACATGTATGTTATGTTATGTATATATAAAATCTAATATGCACATCAAACTCTAGAAAATGTCTTTTAGAGCTTGTCTCTTGTCGTAATTGAAAAGGTTTTAGCGCCGAAATAATTGAGCTAATCGACTGTCATTCTATTAGCCAATTACTGAGATTGGCAGTGAGTGATCAGGAAACACTTCCAGGAAACACTTACTTACGACTCTCTCATTATTTACGAGTTACTATAAATTCGGGGCTGTGACGACTGTGCCTAGGTACAGCTATATTATTTACTTCGAACTTGGTTAATTGAAATGGTTGTTTTTGCCGTGTAAATGTATTTTTTCAGGGCATTGAGAAGTTGTATGACTGCGATTTATGATTGCAAAATCGGTAAAATATATAAATCTTCAATACGCTTCTGTCATCGGTCTACAATTTGTCATTTCGTCTAATTCTTTCGTCAACAAAACTTGTTTCTGTGATGGTCATGACACGCGTGCAAGTGTGATAAACGTACAATTCGATGGTAAATTAAATGTTTTATTTAGAATTATCATTTCAATCCTCGTATTCTGAAGTTCAACTAAATTAATTCTAAATACCTTTTATAACATGTTACATAACGTCCAAAGCAATTACAAATCTTAACTTTATAACTACTTCATTCACTGCGACGCACTGGCTACGAAGTTCGTAGCTATCTCGTAGCGCTACGCCGCGCCGCTACGAGATACGAAGATGCAATTAAAATGAATTTAGCATTAATGTTTTCTTTAGAGCCCTTCAGTTTAAAAACGGGTTTTGCTTTAAGGGCTCTTTTAATGTATTTTTTTAAAGTTTTTCCAACCCTTTAGTAAGGTAATTATTTGGATGAAACTAATTAAGTTTTGAGTTTTGTTTTAAGGACTATTATTTTAATTACTTTTTTTAATTTAGTAAATTTGTGCTCGCAAAATTAAGTTTGCACTAATTACTACCATGAATGTTGGGGATTAAATGTTAATAAAGTCGCAATTAATTTCAGAATACCTACGTCATTAAAATAGACAATTGTTTATTATTCAAATGTTTTTCAAACTACTTTTATAACCACATGTTTGTGTGGTAACTTTTCATAACCTATTTGGGCAGTAACACCCACAACACCACTGGAACGTGTCAACATCTAGTTTCAAACCGTGTCAAATTGTGTTGGGTATCAATCAATACCTTGATTGGTGTGATTGATAATAGGGTACGAGAAAGGTCGCGAGTTCGTGTTCTGATTGTGACAAAGATTTATTAGTTCATTGTTTTTTTTTTAATCGAGTTAACTTGATTGTTTTAAAATGTCATCAAAATCTAAATTATGTAAATTAACTGCCAACTACTGTACTTTAAACTATGCTATTTCCGTCTCGTACTCGTAAAAAAAATAAAGGAAAAAAGCCAAATATTTTATATACCACGCGAATTATGACCTATAATATTTTTTATCATCGAGCACTAAAAGTTAAAATACTCACATTTCCGACCTCAAAATATTACTATAATTATTATATCCTGCAACTATATGGCTCTCAGAATTTTATTGACATCATCAATCACTTTTATATTTTCAACATTGACTTACATACAGGATAGCAGGGACATCGCCTGTCATGAATTCAGTAGATAATTCTGAACTACCCAGAGCGTCGAAATTTTTGGTAGGTAGGTTATTTAAAACAAATAATGCTGTTCCATATATTTTGACCGCGTGATTCTACTTGCATTTAATTTCCCATTGAATATAGAAGCTTATGTGTGGGGCGAAACTTCTTGGGGCGAATGCGGAACAAATATTTTGATGATAAGATTCACATTCACACTCTAAAGTTTAAAGCAAGTAATTTAGTAATCGGATCTACCAAAAAATATAGGAACTCTTGAATACGGACTGCTTATAAGAATCAATGTAAATAAATTATTGCATGGCACAATTTCGATTCAAAGCAATCCAGGTATTTTATTTTTTTCGTCGAACGGCGCACAAAACCTAGTAACAAAAACAAAATATACCCAGAAATGCGTGTTAAATATAGCGCATGAGTGGCTGCTTGTAAACGATCATGACGATTGCGTGCGAATACCAACTTTGTTTTGATTTTATTGTGATTATAATCGAAGGCGGGAAGGTCGTAGTTCTTTAATGGTGTTTCCAAACAACGCTTATGGCGTTACAGTGACCCACGCGAGGGTAAGAACTCGGGAAGTAACTTCTGATCGGATTATTGCTCACTGCAGGACTTTTTACATCCATAACATCATGCCTGTACTTCCCGAAGTGTAAGGAGAGATGTACCTAAAGTAAACCCACATTTGAGATTTTTTTTTCGTTTTTTTTGGCCCCCTGATTTGTAGAGGGTTTTAGTTTATGTTATTTAGTATGCTGTGAACTTATAAAAATAAAAATAATAATTTCACCAGTTCCAGTTGGAAATACCCAATAACACTTTGCTCAATCCGGGAATAGAACTCAGGACCTAAAGCTAGGCAGTTGCATTGCTTTCTCTTGGGACCAGTGGTGATGGGCGGCGAAGGAAAACATCGTGAGGAAACATGAAACTTGTTCTATAACCAAAAATTCTAAGACGTGTGACATCGACCCGCGCTGGGCCCGCGTGGTGGATTACGGCACGTTCCCTCTTACAAAGAAGATGCCTGTGTCCCAGCAGTGGGGACAGTATAAGCTGATTATGCAGTGATTCAAACTGTGGCCTAGGCGCGGTTGATACTAAGATACTCTTCAACTGCACCATTCGCGTCATTTAATTAAGCAGTACACCAAAGTCTTTGTACTGAAATTCAAGTAACCTGAACTTCCCTTCTTGTCAAAGCAAGCCACAGCGACAATACTGAGTATTTTGTTTCAAACGACGATGAAGTTACATCAACCAGTAAGTGAAGACCTCACCAAGTCTCAGTAACTTCCACCTTTAAGTTACGATTTAAGAAGAAGCAGGGGTCTCGGTCACTGGTCTAGAAAGTTTGGAGGGGCGCCAACTGCATCAGAATTCAAGCTACTGTGGCGTCCTTCTATTAAATATTTTCCTTATATTTCCGAGAAAAACTTTTAGTATAAGTAATCACAAATCATGGTGATATTAAATTTAGGGTACCGTAATTGTAAAAACGTTGCCAAGAGGCGAATAACGTGGCAGTGGTTTTATTTTTATGATTGAACGTGAGTTGGGAAATGTATTTTTTTGGAAATAACTTGGTGTATTTAATTGATTTTATTTACGACACTAAGTAATCAGTATCCATTCCAAGGTGGCCTGGAAGAGATCGCAGAGTGATCCCATTGTATATTTTGTAGTGTTCGATCTATTTTTTGTTACATAATTTTGTGTTGTACGGAATTGTTATAATTATAAGTTTTAATTTAATATTTTTTTTTATTTATCAAGAATTAAATTGATTTATTTTTTTAATATTTCCTTTCATTTTTTAATATTTTTTTGTATTCTTTTATTATTAGAATTATATTATGTTCTTTATTTTATATCTTAAATATATATTTTATTAATCAATTATTTACTAATAATATATGTATAACAAATTATTTTTATTTTTTTAGTCTATGCTTTCCCACTGCTGTGCAAAGGCCTCTCCCAAGTCTTTTCAGAATTTTTTTTCCCGCGCCACCTTAAACCAGCCCTAATAAAGTATATACAATAAATAAATAATGTATTTTTTTTTACGCGCGTTGCAAACGTATAAACTCACATACACAAACAGCCAGACCCGGAACAACTACTTGTAGGTCATACAAATATTTGTTCCGTGCGGGAATCGAACCCGCGATACGCAGCGCAGCAGTCAATCGCTTAACCACTGCGCCAACCGTGCCGTCAAAATGACTGGAGATTTAAATTTTGAAAGCAATTTTTTGTTAATAAGGTGTCGTCATCGTGGCTTTGAATCTAAACGTGTCTGACGACGTTGTTGGAAATGATACAAATGTAGAAATAAGTACCTATATATTATTAAGTAATTGTATTTCCATGTATTTTTTCACACGGAATGATGTCACCTAGGTGTGTCGCTGTAGACACGGAGTGCCCTGACGCACGCATACTCGTAACTTTGAGTTTAAACGTCGTAAATCGTAGCAAATATTGATCATAGTGAACTGGGTCAGTTTCTCTTGAATGTGATAACACAGATGTAGGAAAACGCCAAAGCTTTTAAATAATTATTTTTCTATGAAATTTATAATCTCTATACATAGAAAGTCGTGCCTTTTCTTGAATTATCATGAAAATTTTAACTTTAAATTGTGCGTTATGTTTCCAATATGCCTATTAATTTTGATTTCAAATAATTCGCATATTTTGTCTTCATTTTCATTCTATATAAAACGTATACGAAACAGTGTATTGACAGATGGTTTTCAATCAAACCTTCAACATGCTCGTAAGTCTTTCAAATCGTAAATCTCGACTCCCTCAAAACACAAAACATCTAACTCACAAAAAAGTCCTGTAAAAATATCTCGTATGGTAATTTTACGGGGAAGCTATCGCACATGTGGTGCCAAAGGTCGACTACTGTGTGCGGAACCCTTGGCAAGGGGACAACGCACACACGACGGAATTTTTATAGACATATTGTTGTCGTTGTGGAGGTCATGTTGTTTCAAGGGGCTTGTGGCTAAATAATAACAATCGCACGGGTCGATCTTTAAGGTTAAGCAACGCTTGCCGAGGTCAGTCCGTAGATGGGTGACCATCAGATGGACATCTACTTCTATATGTAATATCATATCGGGAAAAAGGCCGACACAATGAAACTCGGTGATTTCGAGAAACTTTCATCTACCTTTTATCCCAAAACGTAATTAACAAACTAAGATGAGTTCTTTTATTTATTATTTTGTCGCATCGGATATTATTGTTTTGTAGCTATTATTGTTTATGGGTCATGGCTAAATGATAACAGCCGCACTTGGGGAAAATTAAGCTACGCTTTCCGCGCTCGGTTTGTAGATGGGTGATCATCCATTATGTTTCGAGACCCCTTCGTCCCTTGGGAAGCACGTTAAGCCGTTAGTCCCGGCTGTCATTTTTAGGTCTTTGACAGTCGTTACGAGTAGTCAGAAGCAGAAAATGATCTATAAATGATAAATGTATTTATTTCTGTAAGTAGGTTTACACAAATACTTGTACATGTCAATCATCAAACCTAGTTTTAAAACCCAAGTTAAAAAGATCATAGTTCATAAAAACAAATAGCAAGCAACTTCGTTCCATTCACCATAAAGCATTTTACTATGCTTAATTAATAATTTTAATTTAATTAATATTATCATACCCTTTTCATAACATGTGGTGTGGTTAGCTTTCACTTCTACATTAAAACCTTATTTTTTAAATATTTTTTAAAGTCCGTTCGCATGGTAAATACGAATTAGGTTAAGCAGGGAAACCTATTACTAGCCTTACTAAACTGTAATATCTTTATTTGTATTATATCATATGTATCGCTGTTGGTTTTCTAAATAAATAAATAAATCATGTTTTAAAAACTAAATGAGGTACCTACGTAATGAAGTAGATTAAATAATTTACACTAGTAAACCGCCTAACTGGTTTCGAACCTACGACCTGTGACTCGTAAGTCGCGGCCCCCATTGGAACACCAATGCTCTCATTGAGCATAGTGACTTTATATTTTGTGTATCTGGTATGATTTTCACCGGGATCTACACATACGACTATGATCAAAAGAAAATTAATAAGACTTTCGGAAACAGTTTACTTGCATACATATCTAGTTTTAAACCAGCTACATAAAATAAATGCTGTGAAAAACAAACAGACAGGAAAAGGATCATACGTAAACTGCATACATCCATCCTTCTTCCCATAGGGATAGCCAGAAATTACAGACTGCCAACTGACGGCATAAATGTTGCATGAATTCTAAATTACAATTTCGTGGCCTCAAACGCACGTTTTCTGACCTTTATAAGAAAACAATTAACGTCTCATAACTTTGCTGTATTCAGTTAAAAAGTAGGCGTTGAAACACAACATTTAAGTACACTCGCGTGTATGATTACAATTAAAAACTATTTTGTATTGGCGCGTAGTAACTCGAACCCGACCATATCAGGCCCAACCATCAGATCCAACCAGGCCATCGGAATTTTTAATTGTTGAAAATAAAAATTAATAAAATATTTTATTTTATTTTGTCGTGTTAGCACAATGCGTGATTTTGTTGGTTTTTGTTTCACACGCGATTAAGTTGTTACGAAATTTATATTAGCGCCATTTGTAAATAAGTAGGGTATTTGGTATTTCTGAGAAACGTTAATTTTTATGTTTTGATTTCAGAGGGCGTTAGCATGCGATTTTAAACGCTCGGTAATAAATTCTTTTGATTAAAATCTTTATGATTGGGCTATTAAGGAGTTTGTGTTTTAACTTCAGAAGTAGGTTGAAAGTAGTTGATTAAAATTCTATTTATACTAAATTTCTTTATTGCCAAACATATTATTTCTGTATTGAATTTGAGACCTTAGTTCAAGAGCTAGGTAGAGTACATGTATTTCAAGAGCTCGACAGTTATGCTTTTAATTTTCCTATTTCGACATTTTCAATACCAGTGTTTCTCGGCTTAAATATTTGTTGGTGAAAAGCTTCTTTACGAAAAAGTAATTGTTTGCGTCTAAATAATTTTCAGTTTGTATTAGTCGATCGTGAAATTTTATTTTCACGTTATGTTATGTTAGGTATTTTGTACCGTTTTGTTGTCTTTTTTGTTTTAAGTGTTTATCAGTGGAAACTAGTAAATGACCTTCAATTGCATATTGCTTTAGAACACTGTTTTTGTTTGTCTTTTTTGTTTTAAGTGTTTAACAGTGGAAACTTGTAAATGACCTTCAATCGCATATTATTTAAGAACACTGTTTATATCAGCTGTAAGTTTCCCGAACAAAATAAAATAAATAAATAAATTATACGCAATTTTAATGAATTCATGATAATATTTTTTTTCTTTAAGATGTCAACATGGCCTTTGTTTCCCACAAGAAAATAAACACGCAAAAGATAGCAGAACAACGTCCGTGAGACCTCGTGAAAACCGATTACATTTAATATTTTTTTAACAAATCGTTTTCCCAATAAGGTACCAATCGGCGTGATATAGGCCAAATCTCTCGAATCGGGGGGTAATAACAAAACTTCGATAGCGGCTTGGGCGGTGGCGGGAATGAAAAATGGTGGTGACGTCAGATTCGGCCATGTTGGCTCCAAACCGCGCCCCCCACCGCTCCCGAATCCGTAGATTTATGAAAAATAAGTCAAAAGAAAAAGAAAGTTTGGGGAGCGAGAGAAAAACAATTGATGTCGGTAAAGGTCTTTGAACGTGAAAACAAAAGTACTTTAGGTACTTAAACTATTTTTTGTACTAACTAGTGATCTCCCGACACACGTTATTTTGGCCAAAGGACAATGCTCATGGATATATGGAATCCCGTACCATGCTGCATCAAAGTCGAACTTTGTTTTTTTTATAGACTACACTTATCATAATATTAACTCTTACAAAATTTTTTTGTAAACAAACCCGGGGTTCGGAGATTTTCAAACAAATCGAAATAACCTGAAAACTAGGTACTTTATTTTGTTTGACATGTCACACACGAACGGCCATTATTGCTCTAAAAAAATGATAATCGTTTAAATAAAAATTATATTCTATTTATTTTAAATTAATGTAGAATCGGCAAATTATAATTTTTTTACATGTTTTTTGAAAGATGTGATCATGACACTTCCAAAATTCAAGGTTTAATTTAATCATATCATTTGAAACGGAACGTCATGTAAAGGGAATAAAACAATATCAATACTTTTTTACTTTAAATTAAATTCCCTGTTCAAAAATCAAATCCCCGACGCGTAATGTCGTAACAAATTATGAAAATAATTACTATAATATTTTGATCTTGATGCGTGAGACTTTTTGGTTCGACTTTTGGTCAGTGTCCTTTCAGGTCAGTTTTTAGAAAATTCCCATACAAAAAGGACAAATCGGTCTAGCTGGTCAACGAAGAGCATTTCGTTTTTAATCATACCGGTTGATTTTTTTTCCTTCTGGACAAAAACAGGGTATTAAAGGTGAATGCAGTAAAAACGTATGGCATAGAAATTTATATTTTTTTTTACAAAAATTAAAATAAAAAATCTCTTTTCTTACATTCAATGTTTTGATTAAAGCCGGTTCATGGTTTCAATCAAAGGATTCTTCATATAAAGGATGACACGCTTCTGACGTTTCGAAAAAAATCCCACCCTTTTAAAAAACCCATAAGTAAAGCAGTGATAATTCCTACAATCAAAGTTGATCTAATGTAAAGGAGTTAGGCTGTGGTTTGCCACAGTATAACATTACTACTATTACTGAATAGATCTGAATATAGTTATGAACTACCGGCAGCGGCACCCAGTGTCAATTCCGCAAGGAATTTGGCACTGTTCGTGATCAAAGCACAGCTGGAATTTGTATTGCTGGGTTCTGTTCACATAGCTGTCATTTGAAGTCACAAATGATAAACTAAGACCATCGAAGTAAAATAAATAGGTAAATAAGTTAATAACAATAACCTGTCAGTAAGCTAATTCTGGAGAAAGAAAATAAACATTGTCTTGCGTTAAATTAGAGTGACCAACTATTCTTATAGTGTAAGTAGTCGTTGATGGAATAGTATTGCCTTTGAACAAAGGTTGGATTTTAGTTGAGCTTTAAACGCATTAAAAGGCAAGTCTAGAAAAGAAGAGGGTATCTTGTTATAAAAGGTTATACCAAGCCCAACAAATGTGTTATGAACCTTATGAAGCCGGTGAAAGGGGGCACGTAGTTCGTCCTTATTTCTAGTGTTAACACTGTGAATATCACTGTTTTTAGTGTACAAGTGTAAATTTTGCCTAATATATAAGATGTTGGCAAAGATGAATTGTGATGCAACCGTGAGAATACCAATATCTTAAAAAAAAACTTTCTCTCAAAAAAAAACCTCAGTTGTATTTTAATTATATTATATTCCCCGAATGTGGAGATAGACGTTTTTAAGTATTACACCGTCCCTTCAGCAGTAAAAGTCCCATCTAATAGAAAGAGTATTAAGCTAGGAAACGGACACAGGCCTCCTCTCTTTGAGAGGGAGTGGGCCAAAATCCATCACGCGGACCCAGTGCAGGTTGGTAGATGTCACATGTCTTTGATTTTTTTTTTACTTTTAGTCAGATAATGTATCTGATTCCCTATTAGGAACATCCATTAACAATCCCGACCCGGGCATCGAACTCAGAACCACATAAACATTAGTCATTCCTGCTACTGGAAATTGCGTTAGTAAATTAAACCTGTGAACAACATCTAGGAGTCACTACTCATTACCTTTATTTCCTAACAATTCAGTCATCCCAACTGCCTGTCGCAGTAGCTAATCAGAATAGCGACTAACACGCACTGTTTATCACAGCAACCACTAATTGCTATCTCTGTCTCTGTCATTCATTTGTGTTGGTTGTTCGTTGGTCTCTGTCTATTGTGGGTCAATTTTGATAAGTAGGATAGTGAGGTTTTGTCACGGCAAGAAGAGAGGTGAGTGATTAACTCACCCGAACCCAGGCAGATGCTTTACTTTGTGTAAATAATTGAATCACCACTGCTCTCAAAACGGTGAAGGAAAACATCGTGAGGAAACCGGAATGTCCTAAACCTAAAACAAAAATCGAAGACATGTAACATATACCACCCCGCACTGGGTCCGGGTGGTGGATTACGGCGCACTCCCTCTCAAAGAGAGGAGGCCTTTGTCCCAGCTGTGGGAACATTATTGGCTGATTATGAATCATTTGTTTTCGAGTAAGACCGATTGCGTCCGAGTGATGAAGTTGAACTCTCTACCAACCATCATCATTATCATCATTTATACCTACTAGCAACATTATAAGCAGCAAATTTTTCCACGTTATTTTGGCATCGTTCAATGCAAATATGGCTTAGACGAAAGAAAAATAAAACTCCTTTTATGACACGCCCGTGTAAGGAAAATGTGTCCTAATTTTTGCTAGGGTCCAAGGTGGTCCAAGATAATATCGCGGTATTACTTCCGAGCTATACAGGAGTGGCTCGTGACTAAGTAGGTCGATCAATCAAGGTTAAGGAACACTCACCGAGGTTGTTCCGTGGATGGGTAGCTATTCATTTCACATTGAGATCGCTAGATGCCTCAGAAAGCACGTTAAGCTGTCGGTCCCAGCTTTCACTCGTAGATGTTTGACAGTTGCCATACCTTCATACCTTCGACCTTCTGACTGCTCGTAAGCAGTCAGAAGCTCGAAGGTATGAAAACCAGTCTCACTGAGGGAATCATGTTATCCAGTGACTGGATTGTGGAGGTAAATAGTCGTTCCATGTAAAATACTGGTATTCAGCTGCATCAGGCTACACTTGAAGCCAACATCAATATAGTTGGGAAAAGGCTAGGCTAGGCAGATAACTATAGGCAGTAACTCTATGTTAAATACTCGTATTCAGCTTCATCTGGTTAGACTGAAAGTCGACCCTAACATAGTTTGGAAAAGGCTCGGCAGATGATGACCTCCGAACTGTTCAGACCGATGATGCCAATAGCCATTAGCCACTCAAATAACAATATTTTATTAATAACAACGGTATAGTTTGCGTGCAAACAAACAATTAGCGTTTTGTGCAGTGCGGCAAACCTGTTAGTTTTTACTACAATTACCTTCTAAATAAGTATTGTTCTAAAAGTTATATCGTTAGGACAAGGAACTTGGATTTTAGTATGGAAGTAGGTTATTGTTCGTAAGTAAGAATTGAAGGATTTAGGGTTAATTGAATTTGTGTTGAAACTTGACTGAAACACGACAGCGTGCAGCGTCCATTTAAAGTAAGTCGATGATAGGCGCAATGTTATGGATATGTTGTGTTTGCTTCATCATCATCTACCGAGCCTTTTCCCAACTATGTTGGAGTCGGCTTCCAGACTAACCGGATGCAGCTGAATACCAGTATTTAACATGGAGCGACTGCCTATCTGATCACCACAACCCAGTTACTGGGTAATACGATATATTAAAACATATGGTAAGATTGTTATGTAAACGTTTCATTTTTAAATACACTTTCATAATTCTAGAGGAAAAATACAACGTTGTCAGATGCAAATTATTTTTACTAGTCGGTAGAATGATGCTGTGTCATAAAAACATATTATGGCTGAATTTATTTTGTTGCTTTTTACCCAAAATATATGTAAATATATTATTTTTCTGCAATAAAACAAAACAATGATTAAGTTAGGCTGTTGTACACTTTTATTATTCGAAAAATATTTTGTCACGACGATGAGTCACAAAATATTTTCTGCAGCGACTCTATCTAAACGTTGTATCCATACACGAATACGTCTTTACGTATTTACAACTAAATATCTATATATTATAAATTATCGTGTCTGTCTGTCTGTGTGACCGCATTGTTCTCGCATTGTTCTCTACACAAGGAATTAAGATGCGGTTTTCACCATCATACATCGTACATTTATTCCGGAAGGTTTAAGTTTTAAGTATTATAAATTTACTCTTCATTAGTACATATTATACATAGTATTAGACAGTATTATACATTCTTCAAAATAGTTGAGCTGAATGGTGCTAATCTGTGAGTCATGTTCGTGAACGGGCGCCGTCAGTAGGGACTGGTCAACTCTTTGCTGCCATGGCTTATTTTGATTTAATTTTATATTTGAATTGCTTTTTTTTAACTTTTCATTACGGACGCTTTTAACGTTCTGCATCGTTCTCACATGCATAATTTTTAACATGAATGATGCAACCAATACTTTGTAACCATATTATTGTGATATAAAAGAGTATCCATGGAGTTTCTTGCCCGTTCTTCTCCATAGGTACCTACTACGCTTTGGAATGGGCAACTAGCTGTATCGTTTTGACTGATCGCCCCTTGACAATTCAAAAGTGCCTGTAATTGGTTTACTTGGCTGTACTGTAATTGACATTTTTGTTTTTGTTATGATTGTTATTTTGTTAATGTTTTGTAGCCGTCTGCCAATAACGTCTTGTCAATGTCAATGTGAGTTGTCATTGGTCCCTGGCCTTGACATCAAGCAATAGACAAGAGTGTCAACATTTTTATGCTTGAGTACGAGTCTTTTTGACTATGTGTATCTTAAGTCTTTTTTCTTATTTTTTTTTTATATTATTATTTTTTAGTTGTAATTGTGCGTTTTGTTTGTGCAGAATAAAATATTTTTCTTTCTTTCTTTTCTCTTACTTGAAATAAATAATTTGAGTTTGAGTTGAGTTTTATATTAAACTTATAGGTATATTAAATAACTTCTGAAAAGTGAAATGTCCTGTTCCCCGACCCACCCCTTCGCACCGCAGCGCCTGCTCGCGCTAAGTATTACGTTGTTTTCGCTCAACATTCTTTCGGAGTTTTTTGTTTCTGCTCGACTCTTAAGGGTCCTACCGTAATGTTAAGTAGCCTATAGCCTTTCTCAAGAATAGGGTAGATGCCTGGGTAAAAAAATAATAATTATATTTAGTCCTTCAGTTAGATTATCGAAAAATAATGGACACGTATTTTTTCTTTTGTCAATCAAACAAAAAATGACAAAGATAAAGCGCGTCTAAATTTGGGAGTGGGAGGTCGTGACGTCACGCCTTGCTAAAAAGTGTAGCAAGACGTGACGTCACGCGGAACTATAACGGGCGATATCTTCATCATTTTTTATATAATTGACAAAAGAAAAATACGGGTCCAATATTTTTTGATAACATACCTAACTGACGGACTAATTAGATTTTTTTAGGCATCTAGCCTATTGGGCTATCAAATGAAAAAACAATTTTACACATCCAAACGCGCTAATCTCTGAAATTTGGTAATTTCAGAGTTATCAAATTTCAGAGACTAGCGCGCTCAAACAAACAAACTCTTCAGTTTTTTTATTAGTACTACCAGCGCTCCGCGGTTTCATCCGCATAAGTTTCGATCCCGTGGGAATATCGGGATAAAACGTCAACCTTCAAAACCGTTTAGAAGTTTCTGAGTGAAAGAGTAACAAACATCCATCCATCCACACAAACTTTCGCATTTATAATATTAGTAGGAAGTCGGACAGAAAAAGAAATCTTCATGCCGTATTGTAAAGTCGTAAAATTCGTGAGAGAAGCAGGGGCGGTTCCCTAGTATTACTCGTAGTATAATTTGAAATGCATATCCATGTAAACTTCTTCTTCACAAAACTGCTGTAATGAAGCAGTAACATACAACATTCTCATTCTACGTCCAGTATAAATGTTTCAAAACATGTCCCTTGACGTGTTTTTCCTGAAAAACTTATACTGAAACACGTTTTCAGACTTGTCTAATGGCGGTTAAATAACTTTTCAGTGTCAGGCGATAAAGTTCCTTATGCATGAAGAGAGAAGGTTTAAATTCGTGTAGTTTACAAAAGTAACTTGAACAAGTTTCTCTCGCCGAGTAATCTTTTGGGGATCTGGTCTGCGAACGTTGGGTATGTGGAATTAAGAATTAGTTTGCAGTTATACAGAGTGATTTATTTAGAAGAGTCTGTTCAGTAAGTACGGTCACCAAAGGAGACAAGTAACCAAGGCCATCGGATATAGTTTAATTTTTTAACTTTAATGAATTGAATTAAAGTTATTTTTCTATAAACTCACATTTGTTTAAATTTTTGGCGAATATGTCGTAATTTTATTTTAGTAATAGCGCGGGCTGGCGATGCCATCCGACGGATCAGGTCGGGGAAACCAAAAATTCCACACGGATGAAGTTCCGGGCAGAAACTAGGTCTTCATAATTCAAAAATTATTAAGTATTTCTTAACAAATGCTATGCTCAGAAAGCATATGCTTTAGTAGCATTACCTCTAGCTCTATCATGGACATAATTATGCATAATATGACTTTTTTGTTTTTGGATGGGAAATCATCAGATGACCCCTCCCGCTCTGGGTGGAGCGGAAGGGAGTGTCAGGCTCTTACTGACTAAAACCCACCCGTGTTCCTTCCTTAGACCTTTCTGTTCCAGGGCAGCGGTAAGCCTTTCGGACGATCCCGCCGCCCTATGCATAATAGGTATGACTTAGTTTATATTCAATGAATTTTGAAATTCTAAGTAAACTTAAACAGCCCTGAAGACCGTATTTGAAAAACTATTTTGCTTAATGGCGCTTCCTTGTTCTACAGAGCCCTGAAATTGCCTCTTTAAGGTCATCTGAATCTTCCTCTCAGTCTGAGTTCCCTATGTAGGTTATTGTCCCATTTGGACTAAACCCAAATAGGATACACTCAGATCGTTAACTTTGACCATATTTCTTGCCACAAATGAGACAAAACATTACGGACTTAATGCTAATCACCACACAATAGGATGAAAATAGTTTTATAGATTTCTAGGCTACACATAAATGAATGTTGAAATAAAACGCGCCGTTGGAGTTTCAACGCTCGTATCTGCGCTGAAAGTGGACAATCCTATAGCGCGCTTTTATTTAGGCGTTAATTTAGATGTCGTCTAGTTTTAGTAAAAACGACCTTAATGATTAGTAGTAATAAAGCGATTAGTCTACGAGTGGATCCTCGGGAGGTTCTCCAAAGTTGAGTTCCGTATGTCGCGATTTGCTGGTGGATTAGTGACCATACTTTATACATCGAAGGATGTGGACGTGATGCGGAGAGCGAAATTGTTTGAACGTTTGCCGCAAATAAATGTATTTTCTTTCTTTTTTCTTTCAAATTATCGTTGCTGGTTGGCTTAAGAGCTTCTCATTACTTAGCGCGGTTATTATTTTCTATGGAATATTGACAGTGACTGCTCTTGAACGCGATTTAGATGTGCTGATCGCGTTCAGTTTCATTGGTAAAATTCACCCTTAGCCACCAAATATGATGAGCCATGAATTTTCCTATAACTACATAGTTGGACTATGGAAGATGAAGGGCTATGTTGTGGATACAACTCGATAACACTCCTTTGGGTAGCCTTTTGGTAGGTAATCAACATTGGGCAAGTCCATTATAATGCCGTCCTTTAAATTCCACTTTAATATGCCTTTAAACGTCTCCAATGTTCACCAAAACAACACAAAAATACGTCCATTTAGTATGTCAAATATAAAGCAGAAGGTTCATTCGGAAACAACAGTCTATAGTTATATTTGACATATTTTCTAAATAATAACTAAGTTGCAGTAATATTGTTTTACTAGTCTAGAATTATAAATTCAACATGAATGAGGTAATCAATATTTTTGTAACAATATAATTCAAAAGGCTTCATATTTCTGTCTGTCCGACTCCTTGACCATTCAAAAGAGCCTGTAAATGGTTTAATAATTGAAATAAATGCTTTGAGTTTGAGTCATTTTTCAAGCTCAGTTTCGTATACACAATCTGAGCTATTCGTCAGGCGATGAAACCTGAAACACGAATAATAATAATTTTATTAGATATTTTTTATTTGTTAATATTCTACACTTATATCTATTATTAATTATTTCTGCATCTGCCCGTGATATCACAGCGGGCCCTATCAAAAGACCAGCGCTATCCTCGTTGCAGACACGGGATTAGTATTTCAAAAATTTAAACGTTAAAATGTCGAATCAGAATAAGGCAGTTTAACTTCTGTTTTAATTTTTGATTAGTGCCAGTATTTTGTAAGCGGTTTTCATTAAAGTGTCGCGTCCGATTCTGCCCACGTCGCAACCCGCTGACGGCCCCGACTGACGGCCCCCTTTGACGGGCCCCACTGACGGACCCCGGCATCATTTTTTACTTTACCAAGGTTAAGGTGACCTTTTGACCCCATTTTAGAGAAAAGACTTGCGTCATTGTTTTGTTTTAGTCAAATTCTAATTAGTAACTGTTTGTGCTTTTAATTATTGCAATGAGAAGTTCTTTTATAACTTGAACAATGTGATGAAATAAGAAGGTTTTTTGATGAAGTTTAGGATTATGACTAAAGATATTACGTATACGTAGGTCAAAGTCAAAGTGAAATCATTTATTTCAAATAGGCGACGGCACGGTTGGCGCAGTGGTTAAGCGATTGACTGCTGCGTTGCGTGTCGCGGGCTCGATTCCCGCACGGAACAAATATTTGTATGACCTACAATTAGTTGTTCCGGGTCTGGCTGTTTGTGTATGTGAGTTTATATGTCTGTAAACGCACCCACGACACAGGAGAAATTCCTAGTGTGGAGCAACGTTTTTTTAAAAAAGAAAGAAAGAAGGAAGAAAGAGGTAGGCACATAAAAGGCACTTTTGAACGTCAAAAATTATATTAAAACAAAATTGATTCTAGTCGCCCCTTCCAAAAGGTAGTTTTCGTATGGAGAAGAATGGGCAAGAAACTCCACAGTTACTCTTTTAAAATGTGGTCCAATATTTTGCATATATTAATTATAATTATATTATGTGAAGACGATGCACCTAAAATAAAATTACTATACAACAATGGGTAAAAATCACGATAACAATAAGAATCTAGATTCAAATCACCCATCTTGATTTTTTCGGATTATAATTACAATATTTCCTATCCTTCTATTAAAAATAGTTGTATTTAGCAAAATCAGTCTATATGTTCCCACTGCCTCCTCTCTGTGAAAGGGAATGGGCCGTAATCCACCACGAGGGCCCAGTGCGGGTTGGTAGGTGTCACATGTCTACGAGTTTTTAGATTCTAGCACATGCTGGTTTCCTCACGATGTTTTCCTTCGCCGTTTTGAGTACTTAATTAGTGGTACTTATTCAAATAAAATTATGAAAACTAACCACTTTAAAGAAAATTAAGATTTCATATTCAAAATGTAATTTCAATTTGTAGTAAAAAAAAAGAATGTAACCTACTAAAGAGAGTGTGTTCTTATGACCACACGATAGAAGTGAAATCTCCTACGACTGGAGCCGAGTATATGCGATTCAGCGCCGAGTATACGCGATTCAGCGTTACAGACCGACTGGAGCCGAGTATACGCGATTCAGCGTCACCGACCCGAGCGTGACGGTTCAGGGGGTCTACTACGAAGTGCAAAGTGCGAATGTTCGGATCGGACCGACAAATGGCCGAACAGAATACTATTGAAAAATGCGAAAAAATTTCGGATCGGCTCAGTTGGGTCGGGACGATAGTATTCGAAAGAGTGTAGGAGTGTAGGACCGACCGAACCAAATAGTAACTTCGTAGCAGGAAACGGCCGAACATTCAGCCGATACTACTTAGGAGTAGACGGCCAGTTTCGTTCACCGTTCAGAAAACTGTTTGTTTCTGCACTACCCAAAGGTTGGCTGGTAGAAAATGCATGTGGCATTAAGTCCGTCTCTGTACATATAAATGTGCTTGAAGTATTAAATAAATAAATAAAATGCGCTTAAAGAAGTTCTCACTTAAAAAAAAAAACAAAGAAAGAAAGATTACCCCCCTAATCTCCCATCCACAACATATCTGTTAAAATATACAGTAACAATATATCGCAAAGAACAGATACCGTCTACAACCATTACTTACCCGACAACGCCAATTTAAAAAGCATTCAACTAATCGCCGGCACATAAATTCGCTTGACAATCCCCTACGGAGGGGTATAAATCGAAAAACGGGGGAGGACAAAAGTTTTTTTTTTTTTGTCACTGATGTTTTTCTCTTGGGGTATCACCAGGTTTAATGGATGATTTTTTAGGTCATGGTTCTTTGAGGTTCATGGAATGTTTTCTATACACCCCCTTTTTCCCACAGGGGTGAAGAAAACACGTTCAACAATCCTAACACGTTCTTTTTGCCAATGCCTTCCGCGTCCATGCTAATAAATCTGGTAGTATACACGAGTTGATTCTGAGTCTCTTTACATAAAATCGCGATTGTTCCATTTCCTCATGTCTCCAGAAAAAACACGCCCTCCAATAGTCAGTGTCTAAAAAAGCACCTTAATTGCGTAACACACTTTCAATCAAAATCTGAATTATTTTGCTAATCCATTGCTTCATATGTTTAAAAAAAAAAAATCTGCTCAACAACGTAAATAACGCAATGAATGTGGTTGAACTGTCAAAATGAAAGTAATTCCTACTGATATTGTGTTACGGAATCACCCCTCTGACTCTATCTGCAGAAAAATATTAACAACAAATACATTACTATGTGCCACCTAAGCGAGATTAATGACTGTATGTACCTATGTGGATACTGAAGTCGTGAAATCTTCATGACCCTTGTAATAAAAATGACAATGTAAGAAGTTTATAACAACTTCATGTAATCAGTTATATTAATTATTTAGCAAATTGACGACCAAGTAAAATTTTCCGTATATTCAAGTGTCACACGGAACATTGAAGATAAATTTTCCTGAATGTACCTCACCAGAAAATAGAAATTAATACCTTTACCAGATGGCCTTCAAAAACAATGAAGCAATTTTCTTCCATAATTTTCTCCGCCATCACAAAATATAAATAAACAGAATATTTTCCGTGTCACCGGCCTGTCAAAACTTAATAGTAGGAAGCCATTATTTCAGGCGTCTGAACAATTTCGCAGCAATTTGAGGCGGTATGCCCGCCCGTCACCAGGCCATTGTTGGGTCTAAAGCTGTTCTTACAATACAAGCGAAGCGAGTAGAAACTGAAATTTTCTATCAATACTTTGGCAGCATTTCCAGCCGTTTCTTACAAGCAACGACTTCAAATTTATTAATGTTTTCCAGCTGATGCTTTTCCTTGTACGCTTGTCTAAGTTTATGATTGAATCTCAGGAATTGGTTTTGCTAGGTGCAAATATTTAAAAGTTCAAGGACTGGGTCCGCCGAATTGTAAGTTTATAAAAAAAACTCAATTTTTTTTTTCTCGCAACACTTTAAGTTATCGTCTTTTATGACATGTTAGCCTACGTACCTGACCATAAAACAAACTCTTAAAAAAATACATTCTACCTTACATTTTCTGAGGAAACGGGTAGTACGGGAATACGGGTAGAGTTTAGTCGAAACCTAAAAGTTTTATAAACAAGAATTATTTTGTAAAAGAAATTGTCACCTATTATTCAAATAATTTTCACATACTCGTAAAAGCTGGATTTTTTGGCATATTGCGAGTTTTTATCTACCTTTCATCTTGCCTATGATACAAAGATACAAGAATTTTATCCGGAACTACTCACATCCATGCAACCTCTAGAGATATCAAATTCCAAAGATGTCAGACATCCGGACTGCAGACTACCCGGAACTGTTGTGTCCCACATCCAGCCTTTGTTGATGGGGTATGGAGCAATATTGCGTTGTAAGCTTGGAGATAAGCCCCGCATGATCGCTCTCATAAAGAGGGATTGTTACAATATGTATCTTGGTATAGCAGGGATATTAATGACTGGAAATAGCAGTGGCCATATGAGACGGAGTTCTAAGTACAGTATAGTACGTACAGTATACCTTAGGAAAATATCAACGTAAATTGAGTTAATTAAGTATAGCTTAGTATTCTGTTCTTTACCAAAGGCATATTACTTTTTCATCATCTTTTCAAAGAAAGAAAGCAAAGAAAAGAAAGAAAAATAAAGATCAACGCGTTTATTGGTATTACCTTGTAAGAAAAAAAACACTAAACCATAAAAAAAATAGAAAACAATGCTTATGATGCCAAAAGCGCCTTACCTCAGCATAATGTTAGATTACAACACAAAAAAAAACACACGCAGGTTATTACTTTCACAGCCAGTATAAAAGGATGCAAGTGTATATACATTCGATGCACCCTGGCCCGTCAGCCACGGTATCACTTTGCTGACTTGCTTATGGTTATGCCACGGCATGCGCTATTTTCATTTATGTGCCGATATAGACAGAACAGCATAATCAGCCTACAATGGTCCCAAAGCTGGGATACAGGCTCCCTCTCTATGAGAGGGAGTGGGCCGTGATCTCCCACGCGGGCCCAGTGCGGGTTAGTTTATGTCGCATACCTTCGAATTTTAGGTTCTAGGACATGCTGGTTTTCTCACGATGTTTTCTTTCACGGTTTTGGGAGCAGTAGTCATGAAATAATTTACACAAAGTGAAGCGCATGTCTGGGTTCGAACCTCGTAATTCGCGGCCGAGAGAACTATGTCGTGTAATTATTCTACCCACATTTTTACGTGTACATACCTTTACATTAAGCCACGACAGGCTTCTGTCCTAAGTATTTTTATTCCTCTCACAAAAGTACGTATTCCGGCGCTTTGTATCTCAGTTCCGCAGTAGATAAGCCCCTTGTGGCTTGAGCTCTCATTTTAATGCTTTACTACTGAATCTTCTTTTTATTTCAGCTTTCAGACTTTCAGTTTTGTTGTTATGTCTTGTTCCTGAGTTTTGTGGTTTAATTATATTTTTTGGGGCACTTTCTTAGCTTGTTGGATTTATTATAATTTTACTCCATCCTACTGGACCGATTTTTGTTTGTGTATGTCTTAGTGAATAAGTCGTTGAAGTACCCTAACAATAAATTAATAAATAGGTAAAACGCCTTCAAACTCATGAGCGAAAGTTTCTGAGTTTGAATCCCCATCCCTTGCACAAACAACGAACGTAGCCACTAATATTGATAGTCGGTTTTATGAAAACCATCATCATCTACCTAGCCTTTTCCTAACTATGTTGGGGTCCGCTTTCCAGTCTAACCCGATGCAGCTGAATACCAGTACTTTACATGGAGCGACTGCATATCTGACCTCCACAACCCAGTTACGGCTTCTGACGACCCGTAACGACTGTCAATGATCCACGAATGACAGCCAGGACCCTCAGCTTAACGTGCTTTCCGAGGCACGGAGGGGTCTTGGTATGTAAAGATGGTCACCCATCCATGGACCAACCGCGGCGAGCGTAGCTTAACCTGATTGATCGACCCGTGCGGCTGTTATTACCACAATCTCCTCTCGTTTAATAAAAACAGACAACCAATATTACTAGCTATGTTTCAGCAAAAAACACATCGCACGCTTATTATTAAAGTGACCGAATTGAAAAAAACAGTTTTTTGGCAAATCGCAAAAAACGTTTTGCAATTAGGACTTTGGCTGTTTATTTAGACATAAATGTTACAAGATGTTACTTGCATAGTTATTTTTATTTTTTTAATGATAGAATATGAACCACATAGTTGGTTGAGACTTAAATTTCAATTGAATACTATTTATTTTGTTTATTGTAGGCTGTCAAAATTACTTTTGTAGTTTTAGGTCTATATAATACTAAGTAACAGTTAGTCTGCTAAAAAGATAAAGACCAAATTAGTTTTAAGTTGACTTATTATTAAATTCAAATACTACTTGGCTGTATATGTAAGGTTTAAGTCATAATAATACTAAAAATAAGAATACATTTTTGTAGTTACGGTTTTTAATGAAAACATAGAGATCAACATTAAGGAACAAGTTTGTATTAAAACTATCAAAAAATGAACAATGTTGTACTAGGCAACTAAAATTATAAAAAAACAGTTATTAACATTTTAACACTTAAATTAATAGAAGATGTTAGATGTTTTTATACCGAACTTATTAATATATAAGTAGTAGCAAATAACTAAATTAAAAGAGATCTTAACTTCTAAGCAATAAATCGATCAGTCTCATGGTATTCTAAGTAGGTTTACATCAGTTCACAAAAATCACTTTTCTATCCTAACTATCGCTTTTTAAATTACAAGTCTTTCAATGATTCAAAATTAACAAAAAGCAAATATCGTTTTTTTTTTATAAAGTAGTATATAGTATTGTAAAAAACTATGATAACTATTATAAACTATAATTATAACATCGTAGCAAAATTAAAAGAGATCTTAGCAAATCTAATCAGCGTTATGGTATTCTTAGTAGGTCCGTAGTCTAGGTATAAATCAGTTAACAAAACAAATTATTTAAAAATATAAGATGAAAACGGAGGAGTCATCTTTACCTTATATGATTAAAGAATGGAATCATAAAAGTTAGGGATCAAATTCTTAGACAATAATTCGCGTAAATCTCTTTTTTTATTTTCACTTAGCTCTTGTTTTCCTGTGTACGCTTTGACTAGCGTTAACTCGTTTAAAGGCAACATTTTGGTTCGCCTGTTTCTTACACATACTTCCAAAAAATCCTGTTTATAAGATTTTTTTATATAAAATGAAAAGGGGTTATTCTTTGTCATCTTAATCATTTTTACGTCATTCCATACAATATTATCTCCATTCTTTGTTTTATTAAAATTGTATCCCCAACCTTCTTGTAACTTTTTCAAGTCATAAAAGTCATGAAATGTACGCTCATTTACTATAAATCTGTTCCCTGATTTTCGTGCATTTTTAATTATTGATACATATTGGTGTGGTGAATATATAGGTCCAGATCTTAAATTCTTTTTTACCTCTTTTTCTATAAGGCTATGTATGTTGTCGGCTTCATTCTGCGTATGCCCTTTGATTAAGTATTTATGTGTGATGGAATTAATATTAAAATGTGTAACTGCGTAAAGATAAAGTGTAACGATAAATTTATTTTTATTTTGTCTCTTTGTGCTCTACTATCAGATGATGAACTTGAGTCCGAAGTTGAAGAAGAACTACTACTCGAACTTGAACTTAAACTACTGGTACGGGGAAATAGCAAATGACTACCCTGTTGGCCTTTTTGTACGGTCTCGAAAGTAGGATCGCCATCACTTAAGTCTGCGTCGCTTTCTCCAGAATTAACAGGTGACACACGATAATCTATAACTGCCTTGTTACGGCCTTCAGTATGTTTGAAATACTCAGAGGCATTCAAATGTTGTTGATTTTCGGGTTTATTATAAACATCACATAACATCTGCAAGTAGAGATAAAAGGTGAATAAACAATATTTTAACTAAACATACATAAAGTATCAATAAATAAGTAAGTGCTAAGTAGTAATTTTACATACCTGGACATCACCACTTTGAGTTGAAACAATATCAGTAACATTTTCGGGCTCTTTAGTTGCATCACAACAAATCGTCTGTTAACAATAAAAGAAGTGTTAGTCAGTAAATTGCAGGTAGACGTAGATAAAGAAAGACACCATAAAGACAATTCAACGGTTTTTACATACCTGAACATCAAAATTTTGAGTTGGAATAATGTTATCTTCAATTTGAATTAAATCTAGAATTTTTCTTGATCGCGAAGTAGACGACGTCATCCTACTAAAAAATAAATTATAATTATAGGTCAACAAGTGAAACTTCTTTTTTTGTTCTATATTTCGTTTTAAAGTGACTCAATCCTGAACTTAAATCACCTAGCACATTCATAGCAAAATTCCGTTTTTTTTTTAGTATAGCACAGACCAAATACTGAATGTTACTAAAAATACATTACCATTATTTATAATAAACAGACTTAACAATGAATTCTACAGAGCGTACAAATAAATTTACTAAGTTTTTTATTCAAAAAGAGACCAAATCATTAATGTGCTTTAAAATCATCTAAAAGTTTTAGTTTTAAACAGTCCTAAAACGTAATATATCGTACAATAAATGAACAAATTTAATATAAAATAGACTCATTACGTATTGGGTCAAAATACAACAAAAATAATCAGTAAAACTTACCTTCGATTTCACTGTTACACAATCCTAAATATTATTAGGTCACTTTTATAACAAACGAGCAGATGTTTACTTTGAGCCGGTTGAACGATTAATGAATTTGTCAGTGTAATGTCAAAATGGTGTCTCCAAATTCATAAGTGTGAAAGAGACCGAAACATTGTAAGAGCAGTATAACTCTAACTTTTTAAGAGTTTCTTAGACTTTGTCACAGATGGCGTTATTTTAAAGATGACAATGTATATAACTCATTTATGATTAATTTTGAATTCGGTCACTTTAATACTAAGCAAGCGACATGAGCATTGTCTCTCGTGCCGCGTTGACAATAGAACACGAGGATTGCATTCCGTGTTGAAACGACAAGCCAGCCAGCTAGGTTGAAAGCGGAAATTACTGCTCAAGTCACGATAGATATGATGATATCTATCGCGATTTGAGCAATTTCCGCTTCTAAAAAGCCTCTTCGAGTGATGACTCAAAGAGGCTTTTTAAATGCCTCAATACATAACACACACGATGGGGAGGGGAGTGGCTTGTGGCTGAATAATGACAGCCGCACGGGTCCAAATTGAAGGTTTAGCTACTCTTGCCCCGATCGGCTCGTGGATGAGTTACCCCTCCGTGCCTCGGAAAGCACGTTAAGCTGTTGGTCCCGGCTGTCTTTCGTTGATCTTTGACAGTCGTTACGGGTAGTCAGAAGCGAACGTCCTACGAAGGGCCTACCAAGTCTTACCAAGGGTTATCGTGTTATATGAATCGGTTTCATTTTGACAGTTCAAAAACATTCATTGCGTTATTTACGTGTTGAGCAGACAAATTTTTCGAACTTATGAAGCAATGGACTAGCAATT
Source organism: Apamea crenata (assembly GCA_949629185.1). Lineage (NCBI taxonomy): Eukaryota > Metazoa > Arthropoda > Insecta > Lepidoptera > Noctuidae > Apamea > Apamea crenata. The sequence continues at coordinate 15,267,025 of OX451367.1, forward strand.
TGCTTCAAAATGATTCAGATTCCGATTGATTGTGTGTTACGCAATTGGGGTGCTGGTCGTAATCATAATTATTTATTTGCTATGAAAATATAAAATAAAATATAAAATAAAATAATAAATAGAAGATAAAATAAAGGTGTTTACAAAACTGTGATCCCTGTACAATCTACATTGAATTACGCATGCAAACATAGAAAAAAAAACATATCAGTCAAATTAAAAATGTTAAAAAAATATAGAATTCAAACCAAGCATTTTACTGGTAACAATAAGAAAAAACGCAATGACAAATATTCAATCTAAAGTGTAGTGTCAGATAAGCAGTCGCTCCATGTAAAATAATGGTATGTAGCTGCACACTAATTCAATCATGGCTGTCATTCACGGATCTTTGACAGTCATTACAGGCAGTCAGAAGCCCGAAAGTGACAACCAGTCTTACCAAGGGGTATCGTATTACCCAGTAACTGAGTTGTGGAGGTCAGATAGGCAGTCGCTCCATGTAAAATACTGGTATTCTGCTGTATCCGGTTAGACTGGAAGCCGATGCCAACATAGTTAGCTAGGTAGATGATAACAAATCCAACCATTGCAACTTTTGTAAGCCAAAATCTACCGTAGCGACAAAGCAATTTACCACCAGCCGAATCAGCAACTCTCAGGGAAATTATTCAACTGTCTTGAAACCCGCAGCGAAATCAATCCGAAGGCTCAGCAAGGAGTTAATACAGCAAGGAATTAATAAAGTTACGATCACAAATCCTCCTGATTCGATTACCAAAAACGGTAGCGAAAGCAATACCGTCTCCCAAATTCGGATCAGAGTCTATACCCTCTGGTTCTCAAACTTTTTATACTAGGGACCACTTTGATTTCTTTGTTGTTAACAGACCATAAGGTTCAAAAAAAATAAACTGGGTAAATCTAAAATTTAATTTTAATCAAAACTTCGTTAAATTTAAATGTAAATTAAATAAAAATTGTTGTACAGACGCCAGCACATCTAGCTACTACAATCTGTCAATTTTTTAAATAGATTTTCAACTTTATCGCTAAAGCATTAAGGTTTATGGTTATTTTGGGAAAATTTGACGGTTTCGGGTAGCTTGACCTGCTGGCGTCTGTACTAGAAAATAAAACAGTTTTAATAGAAAATTAAATTTGGTTTGCATCAGTGTGATTCTTGGTCTTGATCTTCGTTGCAAGTTCAGTAATTCTTCGATTACGAATATTTAAACCTTTATCTATAACTACAATTAAAAATTTAAGTCACTTTTCGTCCGTCTGTGTGACCGCGCTGTTCTTCTAAACTACGCAATTGAATTTAATGCGGGTTTCACCATCATTTAGTCAATTTATTCCGGAAGGTTTCTGTGTATAAAACATTAATATTAAACTAGGATTTTATACAGAAATCTCGATGTGTTGTCAAGTCGTAAAACAAAGGGGTGGGGCGCTAGTAAACCTTTCGGACCACTGCCACTGGTTGACCGATGCCTGCCAGGGCTGCGGGTTGTTCGAAACAGATACCGTAGCCCCTGGCGCGGGCAACTGAAGGAACACGGGTGGATTTTAGTCAGTAAAAGTCTGACACGCCCTTCCGCTCAGGCCATATTAGCGGGAGAGGTCATTTGATGATTTCCCATCCAAAAAAAAACCACTGGTTGAGAACCAATGGTCCACGCCATCGGAAAGGGTACGTAATCCTATATAGCTGTCAGCGAGTTTGCAAACTCTGAGGTTCGCGGTACGGTAGCCGAGTTAGGTACTTTAATCTCGTTAATTCTTTGTCTCTAATCATGTTTCTTCGATATTGTAATGGACTTTGTTTGGAAGAAATCGGGCTTGATCGAATTATTGGAAGAGGGATTGTATGGCGAGAAAGTTATTGTATTGTCTTTTTCTGTTGTGTTGGCAGGAGATTTACGAAAACAACTTGTGTAATGTACCTACATTAATATTGGAACGAAGTTCTTTAACGGAGCTTACGGTAGGGGTAAACTGGTAAAAATCGTCACGTGACGAAAAAGCGTTATCTCCATGCGAATTTTTGTTATATAATAATAGAAACAGCCAGAGAGAGAGAGAGAGAGATAGTTTTCATGGTTTTCGAGTGTGCCGTCAAGCTAATTTACTTATACAGGTTGTAAAAAGACCCATCGCATAGCCATAAACTACGCATTCTGTGCATCAAACTAAGTAACTGTGCAAAAATAATTGCTCCAAAACGACTTTCATTTTTGGTGTGAAAATTCGCTGTTTACGATGCGCAATGTAACGCGCGTGTGAGATTATTCAGTATATATACTAAAAGTATATGTACCTATATATTAACCAAATAACAAGCTTTGAATATCAGGATGGTTACTAGTTATTTACTGTGTATGAAGGTTATTATTGAATATGGTTTGTAGGGAAAGGGTTTTATGAAGTAAAGCACAGACAGACAAGGCTAAACATTTATTGAAATTTAGGCTTGTCAGTAATTAATCAGAAAGCTAGTCGTCCGTTCGTAAATCTAGGTCATCACGGAGAAGAAGGACAAGAAACTCCGTGGAAACAGTATAAAAGTATTCTATCAATATCTTTCTTACGTTGCCATAAATTATCGTAATCTTTAAAAACAATTAATTCTATCTCTTGGACTACGGTCCAAGAGAACTCAAAATAATGGCAACATAATAACAATAGCTAGGAATATTGGCCATAACATTATTTTACACAACAACATAGTCATAAGCAATAATTAGGGTATAATATCAAATTACATAACTTACGTAACATCTGGTCGATCAATTCCACATAACAACAGCACTAGAACTAACAAACTGAACATCTACCAAGCAACTGCCTTGATAACGTCGTTACAATCCTTTTTATACACTACCAACGTCTTATACGTAAAAACATCTACCGCCATTTTGAACCAATCACAGATCATCATATATTTTGGCTTAATATCTTCTAACACAGATAATAATAAACAAATCTTATGTAGTAAAACAGTTTTAAAACATTATAACGTAATTAATCAATTTAATAACAGTTGGTTCTTAATTCTTAGACATCAAAAAGTATATCAATATCGACCAACAGTATTGTGCTAATCATTTGAAACAACCTATTATATAAAAATAGCACTATAAAATCTAAGATATACTACAAGTATAATCAAATATTACTTAATCATTTATAGTAATAACATTTAAATGTTTTTTACAAGTTAAGACTGTTGTTTTTTATAAACACAATATCTAGTCAAATTAGGTACTTCTAAAATGTGACGGATGTCATTATCCAACAATCAATATTCTAATATTATAGTTATATCAATATGAAATATCTAACACGGCCATACTGACATGTACTTCGTTCTCGAAGTACAGTGGCGGTTAGAAGAGGAGGGGCATTGTCACGAAGAAATAGATTGACACTTTTGTTTAACTTACGACCTTCTTCTAATGAGTAATTTCTATACTCTATAGTATAGGTTACACACACACTATTCGTCTGCAATTACTTTGAATAATCACGCTATTGACTTTAGTTCCTTGTCATGTTCACTTATTCGTAAAAGTTTATGATTATACCCACAGAAATCTAAATAAACAAATTATAAGGTAGACGGATGCAGATAACTTACGAGTCATTCACCGCGACTAACATATCAGAACGTTATTTGTTTTTGGATTGTTGTTATACTTGTTATTGTAGATTAGTGATGTGTGTTTAATCTATTAGCGGTGTTGTAGTCCATTTTGAAATGCAAGGAAATTTAAGTATTGAGATGAAACCAAATTATCGCGCTGCGTAAAAGTGGACTTAAATTATATCACAGTTTGATGAAACCGGACTGAGTGTGAGTATTATGATTTAATTATTTTATCGATTGTTTTTCTAATTAAAGTATAACTGCTGATCCTTTTATTTATTTATTTTTTTAAACGTTTTATATTTATCATAAAGTCTAAATAGAAGAAAAGAAAATTAATGATGAATATAACATTAAGTATAATAATAATAGATATAATATGTAACATTTCTATTTTCAAAATAATTTGGTTTCAAATTGGTAATACTCGTATTTTGCTATTAGCCTAACAGTACTCTTTTTTTGTTTTAGAGAAATACCTACTGTGAATCAGAGGGTCAAAAGATATCAGGAAAAGCCTATTATCAGTCGAAAGCGAAGTGGAAGGCCCCAGCTAGTCAGTGAATATGAAACAAGTGGTTTCATACCAACGAGATATTTTGCCGAATTATTCGACACATCTTTACGAACCGTTCGCCGTGCAAACCGTTCGCCCATATTTGATTGAAAAACATAAACAAGACCTTCACATTTTGCGATAAAGAGATGGGAAGCACGGAATGAGAGATCTGATGAGCAGTTGAAGTAGCATTGCATGGAAATATGGGAACATTTAAGAGGAACAGATATATGTTTTAATATTGTTGGATTCATGCGGATTCATGTTTACTTCGATAGCATTGATAATAATGGGGAATATACAAAGTATTAAGTTATAAATTACAAATGGATTTTAGTAATTTAATTAAAATAATATTGTGTCATATCCGTAATTAAGGATTATTTTGAGGTTTAGCTTCAATCTTCCTTTCATAATGAAAATGAATACTTAAGCTTTAACCGCAATAAGTCCTAATAAATAAGATTTGTTAACTTTGACGTTTGAGATAGGCAACTAAAGTTAAAACGAACGAACTGGCAGTAAAAGTGGTACTTTTGAGTAATTTAATTGTATTGTGACAAGGAGTCCGCACTTTTTTTTTTATTTACGTGGGTAGATATGCTAGTTGTATTTGTTAAATTGTTAGAGTACCTGCTTTACTTAAATAAATTGTTTTTTTATGAGAAAATAAACTGTTTTAACTAGAAGTTTATTTATTTGTAGTTTATAAAATTATAACGAATAAATAATTTGAAATCACTTATAAAACATTTTTATTTTTAACCCCATATTACAATAACAATATAATAATAAAGATATAGTAATTTATTATTCTCATTTATTAATCTATCGAATAATAAAAAAAACCGATAAAGACTATTGTTGGAAAAGAAAAATAAAAGTCACACCTCGAGATTGGAACCCAGACCTATTTGTTCATTGATCCAACACGTAAGACTATTAGCTATCGGTACTTGATATTACCATTTGAATTTTAGCAATGGTATGAACCAACCAAGGTCAGGCGCAGTGAACGAAAAATTTTGGTTTCGTTCGAGGCCAGCTAGTGTGCGAATTCTGAGGTGTGCGTTCTGTCACTGTTGATATATCACTTATACACACACACGTAGGTACGGCCTTTACCGCGTGATCACAGCAATACAGTTCTTAATTAATGACCTATGACTGTACCTATGAATCTACAGTCCCATAAAAATAACAGCATTTCATAATGACCAATTCAACAGGAAGTTATGTTTCTTAATTCAGTTGCTCAGAGCCAACTTTTTTACCAACGTATCTAAATATATCTTAGTTACTTCTGCTACAGTAATAGAAAAACGTTAAGTACTTAAAACATTTACCAAATAATTCAAATAACTCATCGCTCGGTCAATCTGACAATATTATTAAAAACTATTCAACAAACATTTCCTGTTAACTTAGTAACAAACATCTAACATGGCCATTCGGACAAGTACTTTGCTTTTAAAATACATTCGATACCTTTTTTCTACATTTGTAATTTACTTTTGTTTTCAAGAGGTCTCTGGCCTTGGCATATTAGTTCTATCATTTGCTGCACATGAATTTCAAACTAATATCGGGGCAGTGACCGACCAGCAATTCATACAATAGCCTCTGGCCTTGACATACCAGTCCTATCACCTGCTGCGAATGAATTTCAGAAAGGTATCGGGGCAGTGGCTGACCAGCAGTAACAAATTTTATTTTATAATTTAGTTTTGTTTTGCCAAGTGCCTAGACGTGTCAAGTCCCGTCCACCCGCTGCTAGTGGGATAGACTTGCACCAAGCAAATGACCGACCAGCGGAAACAAATTTTAGGTACCTGCATGATATCTTAAAAACATTTTTTTAATAAGTAATTTCAATATTATCTCTACAGCACAATCAATAATTAGAGATCAGATAAAACGAAATGATTAATGGGACGTTATGAACCACATTTCATTGTAATTACGACCAAAGATAGATTGATAGATGTTTTAAGTACTTCATAATGTGTTTTAATCTCAAAATTAAATGAAGTTATCTATCCTACTCCCGAAAATAATGTATAAGCAAATATAGCTTAACATCAGGAATTACTAAATTCCACTTTTGAACATTATACTATTTTATATTATTGTATTCTCAAATTGTATTTTAAAGCAATTGGTTCAATGATTATCACGTAATTAACATAGTCAAAACTGTTCGTCTTTTATAAGGCTAAGCTTCACATAATAAAATAAAATCTAAATGTTATAATATAATAATTATCAAAAAAGTATTTTGCAATACATAACCTTTCAATATAATCATCTTATCCGATTGCATTTCATTTTGATGTAAAAGAGCCTCTAAGGGCCTTACCGACTACAGATACTTCTTACTGCCGGAAAGTTTCTTGATATTCTTACAGCAGATTGAGCTTCCGTATTTTCAAAACTCATTTAGTAATAAGCAGCTCCGCAGCTTCAACGTCAGAGCCGGCAGCGCGAAGTCATCATTATGGTGTGAGTGGAGTCAGCGATCCACCGACCAACGGCTTCCAAAAGGTCGTCAAAGGCTCCACCATCAATCATGAAAATAGCAAAAATAAAAAGCATTAGTAAATGATTTTAAAAGGCCGGAGAACTATCCCACTTCTGATGTGAGATTATTCAGTATATATACTAAAAGTATATGTACCTATATATTAACCAAATAACAAGCTTTGAATATCAGGATGGTTACTAGTTATTTACTGTGTATGAAGGTTATTATTGAATATGGTTTGTAGGGAAAGGGTTTTATGAAGTAAAGCACAGACAGACAAGGCTAAACATTTATTGAAATTTAGGCTTGTCAGTAATTAATCAGAAAGCTAGTCGTCCGTTCGTAAATCTAGGTCATCACGGAGAAGAAGGACAAGAAACTCCGTGGAAACAGTATAAAAGTATTCTATCAATATCTTTCTTACGTTGCCATAAATTATCGTAATCTTTAAAAACAATTAATTCTATCTCTTGGACTACGGTCCAAGAGAACTCAAAATAATGGCAACATAATAACAATAGCTAGGAATATTGGCCATAACATTATTTTACACAACAACATAGTCATAAGCAATAATTAGGGTATAATATCAAATTACATAACTTACGTAACATCTGGTCGATCAATTCCACATAACAACAGCACTAGAACTAACAAACTGAACATCTACCAAGCAACTGCCTTGATAACGTCGTTACAATCCTTTTTATACACTACCAACGTCTTATACGTAAAAACATCTACCGCCATTTTGAACCAATCACAGATCATCATATATTTTGGCTTAATATCTTCTAACACAGATAATAATAAACAAATCTTATGTAGTAAAACAGTTTTAAAACATTATAACGTAATTAATCAATTTAATAACAGTTGGTTCTTAATTCTTAGACATCAAAAAGTATATCAATATCGACCAACAGTATTGTGCTAATCATTTGAAACAACCTATTATATAAAAATAGCACTATAAAATCTAAGATATACTACAAGTATAATCAAATATTACTTAATCATTTATAGTAATAACATTTAAATGTTTTTTACAAGTTAAGACTGTTGTTTTTTATAAACACAATATCTAGTCAAATTAGGTACTTCTAAAATGTGACGGATGTCATTATCCAACAATCAATATTCTAATATTATAGTTATATCAATATGAAATATCTAACACGCGCAAAACATTTTACTTATGGGTGCATGTAACAGTACATGGTCGTGGGGGTATTTAAAGTTAACACAACTCAATGTTTAAAAACTTGTATTCGTAAAAAATCTTTAGTAAAAATTGTAATTTTGACCTTTTCCAGGATATGGTCCAGTACAAAAAAAATATCACAGACAGGCAGTACAAGTAACTTTCTTTTTAACACCCGTTATATGTCGTCACTTGCAGAAACTGTATCAACACTCTGTACAGTTGTGTAAATATATCGAGAATGCCATTACAAATGCATTTGCTGTTGTGATAAAGACTATAATGCTCTAACAATCGTTCTAACACGAACGATTGTTAGAGCATTATAGCCTTTATCAATGTAGTCGACGACTGTTTGATTGTACAGAAAATCTCAATACATTTTTGACAACATTATTGATTTCTCTAAAAGGCAAAATTGGCTTGCATAACCCAGCAATTTAAATTCTATTTTTATTCCCAATACATTCAGGTAGAAACCACATACATACGTAACTACCTAACTACAACAAATAGAACCTGGATATGTTCCAAATACCAGGCAATTCCTCCAACTAGCTGATAATGCTGAGATATTGTCTAGCTGGCATTAGGCGGAGCAAATCTCCGGCTTACTTGGCTTATAAACTGCTTCACCTATCTCGAGATATATATAGTATGATAAAGAACTGATTGTAGAAACACCTACTCGTAAAGGTAGCGATAAGCTTTCTGCGTGGGTGTACGATGATTGTGTATATTTGCATATCTACAGACAATACTTGCGCTTTCAATAGATATGAAGTTTGTTTCGGGTCGCACCAGTTTGGACACCAGTTCCATATCCGGCGATTGACGAGAAGCGATCAGAGCTAGTAACTCAAAACGAGTTGGCGAGCAACGAACAGCGTCATCGTCAGTCTTCATTATATTTTTTTACTGTCCCACTCCTGGGAAAAGGCCTCCCTCCACTTCTTCCATGTACCGCGAGCCCGCGCGTCCTTTTACCAGTTTTGACGGAACCTATCCAGCTCGTTCTGCACTCCTACGTGGTCTGCCTCACTCTCTCAGGGCACCAGTTCTATGACATTTTGGTCCACAGTTTGTCCGGCAGACCTAGTCCTTCTTAGTCCCATTTAAGTTGGGCAGGCTTTTGAGTCACGTCAGCTATCTTTGTTTTGGAGCGCAGTATTGTTCATCGTACATACTATAGTATGTACATAAAATGAAAGTTGTTATTGAAGTATCTTAAAGGTCAACTGACTCTGATCCCGAGTGAAATAAGAATAAACATTCATTACAGTGACAATTCAATTCCAAGACAAACCACAAAATGGAATCTCATACCGAAAACACGTTGCGAATATAATTTAATTTAAAGCAGTCTGTTCACATTGCATTGAATGAAAATTGTAAATTATTTCCACACTGCTTTTTGTAATATACTAGCGAAAAACCCCTGCTTCGTTTGGTTTTTACTGTTTGACAAAACACCCTGATTTCTTTATAATATAACTAACTTCAGCCCGGTTCTGGTTCTGGTTCTCCCGAGCCACCCCGTTGCATCGCATCTCCTATCCGTGCTACTCGTATCACTTCGTGTTCACCTAGCATTCGTTCTGACTTTTTGCTCGACTCCTAAGGGTCAAAGCCTACTTCATGAAAAAATGCAAAAAGATTCTTTCAAATCCGACCGAAAGTTCCAGATATCAGCGCGTTCAATGAAACAAACTCTTCAGCTTTATTAATAGTGTAAACCTTCCGGCAGTCTCTTAAAATCTATATGATTGTGAAAACCGCAACAAAATTCGTTGTCTAGTTTACGCGATCACACAGACAAACACGAAAAGCGACTGTATACATAGAAGAAAAAAAACAAACGAGTGTGTGTTTCTTGTTGTTCACAATCACGTTATTCTATTCAGGTATACTCGTAACAGTTTCTTTATAACTATCTTAATCTAAAAAAAAATAAAGATAAATAGATAAGAAAAAGAAATATCATCGAGACCAATGAATCTATCTTTCTAAAAGATTAGCGTAGTCATCGTGATTAGACGTATATTTTGCTAATATCTTTACGGAATCGCCGTGAGAGATTTATCTTTCTTCAGAGTTATTAGTAAGATGGCCGATTGGTGTTGGTCTTTCAGGTTCATAGGAACAGATGACGAGATGATTGGTAAAACGAGAGCATCTATTGAATGTTTTCGTCAGGGAAGTATGACGACTATATAATAGGTAGGTACTGGTCTATTTCGGTTGCATCCTATTCAAATTTTTTTTTTCAAATAACCCACAGTAATTTTTTTCTAGTCATCTTCTTTCTAGCCTCTTCCGGCATTCAGCTGCATCCGGACTTAGACTGGAAGCCGTTCCAGTCTAACCGGAATACCAGACCGGAACCGGAATACCAGTATTTTATATAAAGCGACTGCCTATCTGACCTCCGCAACCCAGTTACTGGGTAATACGATATCCCTTAGGACCGGAACCAGTCTTAACTGGTTGTCAGGCTTTCAGGCTTTTGACGATCAGCACTGCTTCCCAATGACGGAAAACAAACATACCAATAATTTAGTGTTTGTTTGCCTCGTAAACCCATTATGCTAAAAGAGAAAACTCAATAAAGAAAACCCACATATGGATATTAAATATTTTACCTACTCCAACATTATTTTTATTTTAAAATAAAATGTGGAACATTCTACGTTCTCAGATGTTCGTGACTTGGCAGACATCTCTAGCTGCGGAGTGCCACGTCATCATATTTCATCAATCCGTGACGTCATAATATCGATGAGATGGATTTCCTTGGCGTTCATACTCGGTTCACGTATATAGCTTGGGACGTTGTTCCGCTTGAGATGATTAGGTACTTTTTAATGCACCCCATCCATTCTCATAAGGGGTTGATAATGACAGCATTCTAAAATGTTTGTTAACAAGCAGTGTGCGCGAGGTTGGGGGTGCAAATCCGGACAAGTATCAATATGACTTTTTCAATTCATTATCTACTTTCACACCTGTACCTCAATATCGTCAGGAAACCATCTACTCCGAAGTAGTATCGGCCGAATGCTTGGCAGTTTCCTGCTACGAAGTTACTATTTGGTTCGGTCGGTCCCGATCCTACACTCCTACACTCTTTCGAATTTGACTATGGTCCCGACCCAACTGAGCCGATCTGAACATTTTTCGCATTTTTCAATAATATTCGGTTCGGCCATGTTTGTGTCGGTCCGATGCGAACATTCGCACTTTGCACTTTGCACTTCGGAGTTGACCCCCAGGGGGTCTATTCCGAAGTAGTATCGGCCGAATGTTCGGCCGTTTCCTGCTACGAAGTTACTATTTGGTTCGGTCGGTCCCAATCCTACACTCTTTCGAATATTGACTATGGTCTCGACCCAACTGAGTCGACCCGACCTTTTATCGCATTTTTCAATAATAGGTATTATTAGGTTCAGCCATGTGTCGGTCAGGGTAGCGGGATCGTCCGAAAGGGTTACCGCTGCCCTGGAACAGAAAGTGCTAAGGAAGGAACACGGGTGGGTTTTAGTCACTAAGAGTCTGACACTCCTTTCCGCTCCACCCAGAGCGGGAGGGGTCATTTGATGATTTCCCATCCAGAAAAAATGAAAAAAAGCCATGTGTCGGTCCGATCTGAACATTCGCACTTCGTGCTTCGGAGTAGACCCCCTGGACTTGTGTTAATATAAGTCTGAAATTTGCCAATCCGTCTTGAACAAGCGTGGTGATCAATGCTCGAGCCTTCTCTGTATGAGAAGGGGCTAAAATACCCCTTTGCCCATTGTCCCATTGCAGGGTTTGCCCTGCAGTGTGACATGGGACAATAATAGGCTGCTATTAGTGTGCCTGATGGGATTGCCCATCAGAAAAAAAAATACGAAATTCTTTACAAATTTTCATCCTTTATGGAGGTTAATTTTCAGAAACCTTCCTTTGTGCTCACTGTCATTACATATGTAAGGCAAAATTTCAGTTTTTTAGTAAGTATGTTATGATGAGGTATGGTTTGCGTAATAAGAAGGCTAACGAAGATTTGAGATGGGACGCACCGCATTGCAAAATTCCTCCCACATCACATTCGTACCTTCTCTATGAACCACCGCATACAAAACCCGCCTGTACAGTGACAGACGGGCTTTGTTTTAAAATGCGATAAGTAATGAACTTTCGGACCAAGACCATCGGTCAGATTGGACCCCCATTCTTGAGATCAGAGGTTACAATATTTTTTTCTTTTTGGATGGTATCATATCGGTACAATTTTTTTTTTTTTACTTTTGACTGGTTTAACTTTGTTGTTATTGTCTAAATGAATCCTGAAATTTTACGTTCCCTCACCCCCTATTAAATGGGACGTAAACATAACTGGTGAAATGTGGGTGTAAAAAAAGTACACATCTGCCTATGCCCTTCGGGGATTACAGGCCTGATGTTATGTGTTGAATCCTGAAAATAAACAATGTTGGTTTATATTTTTATGTTCGTATTTCATCTTGGTAATTACACACATAACCTAATATCACACCTGGTTTCCCCGAAGGGTTAGGTACTTACCTACATAGTACGCCAATATTTTGCCAGTTGTGTTTAGGCCCAATGTCATCATCTGCCGAGCCTTTTCCCAACTATGTTGGGGTCGGCTTCCTGTCTAACCAGATGTAGCAGAATACCAATATTTTAAATAGAGCAACTAGAAGAAAGACTAGTAGACTAGAACGACAGGGTTCTGACGACCCGTAACAACTCTCAAAGGTCTACAAATGACAGCCGGGACCAACGGTTTAACGTGCTTTCCGAGCCACGGAGGGGTCTTGGTACGTAAAGATGGTCACCCATCCACGAACCGACAGCGCCAAGCATAGCTTAACCATCGATCGACCCGTGGGGCTGTTATTTTTTAGCCACGAGTCCCTCTGTTTATGTCCAATGTAATTATTTCATATAATCCTGTTATTTTTTTGCATATAATGTTCTGTATTCAATTCTTTGTGTAAACGACACTCCTATTACGAGATTATACTTACTTCGTCCTTTTCTGTTAAAGGCTTGAATTTCCTGAGGAAGGTAACATTACATTTTTTATTAGGCCTTTGTGGAAAAAGTAATAAGTTTTTTGTGCTTTTTGTTAAAGAGTACCTATTGCTTACTTGTTTTATTGCCCTAAGCTTTTTGTGGCTTATTTTCTGCCCAATGTGCAATGAAAAGGAAATATTATTAATTTTATTCGAGTTCCGAAACACAAACAGATATATTATTAGTTTAATCGTCCAGACCGTATTTCGGTCATGGCGGCCAGTATATCAACAAAAACTAACCTTCGGCGTGGGAGATAATTAATAAAGTGCACAAGTGCGTGGGTAGACACAGGTGCATGACCAACGGTTTGATGTGTACTGGGTTACTTCCCCAGGTCAAAGTGTTATTGGGTTTTTAAATTAGGAATTTCTTAGTAACACCGCCAACTCCCAAACTCCGGACGAGTTTGAGAGTTGTCGGTGAGATACTCCCGTGCTTTGGAATATAGTAGTAGGTAAGTTAAGTATGTATGAATGAATAAGAATCATGAATCCTCAATTAAATAAGAATGTGCTGTAACTGAACCATAAATATCATATAACATATTTGTCAGGTAAAATAATGCAGACTTTTTAAGTTAAGATAACTTTTGGCAAATGTCTACTGTATGTGAAACTTGAAACAATAGAAATAAACTACATTTAAAACTACACCTTATCTTCTAGCAAATAAAAAGTCATTCAGAATGGCTGCTTGGAAAACATGGTTGTAGATTAGAAACGAGTAAAGAAACCCTTTATTTAGGGGTGAGTTCGGCTATTTGGCACGCCTCTGTTAACGATAAGGCTTTTTGCAGGTATTTAATTGTTGAATGTTAAATTAATGCAAAGGGTTTTGGGTATTTATGTGTATGGGCGTTAGTTTCTTTTTTGTTTGAGGAATTTGGGGATAATAGATAACGTTAGATAGGTTACAAATTTTGAGTGCAAAGGTGCTTATTGTGCGATAGTAATTTTAATATAGAAACATCGTCTTCACATTTATATTGTCAAGAATATTGTTAAACACTTGAAAAGAGTGAGTTTCTTACCCATTTTTCTAACTACCTTTTGGAAGGGGAAGCAACTAGAATCAATTATTTTTACTTACTTGTAAATTTTGATGTTCAAAAGTGCCTTTTATGTGCCTATTTTATTAAATGATTTGACTTTGTTAGCCCTTTTTGGAATATCGTTAAAATAAAATAAGTGTGTGGTAGCTCCATAAACGTTGGACTAACGATTTTTACGTATAACTTTGGATAGGTATTAGTTATGCACCTTATACTAGTATGGGAATAGGAATGGACAGAAGCTACAATGTTTTCCTTTCTGAAAGTTATAACGATGCAAATAGAAACTAAGATCTGCCAAGTGTTGCGATTATGGCGAACTGTTGTTTGAATAGTCATATTTGCGTTATAAAACTAGGTAGTGGCGCAAAAGTTATTCACTGCTAGTTTCACGCATAAATCCTACTTCCTACTAATATTATAAATGCGAAAGTCTGTATAAGGATGGATGGATGGATGTTTGTTACTCTTTCACGCAATAAGTACTGTACAGATTTGGATGAAATTTGGCACACAGATAGTTTCGAACCAGGAATAACACATAGGATACTTTTTTTTATCTCGATATTCCCACGGGATCGAAATCTTATGCGGGTGAAACCGCGTGGTGTAGCTAGTAATTATCTATTTACACGTGAAACTTCTCATTGTTACGGAAGAGTTGCGATATGTTATGGATGGCCACCCATCTACGAACCGACCTCGGCAAGCGTAACTAAACCTTCGATCGACCTGGGCTGTTATTATTTACCAACGAGCTCCTCTCTAGATTACACTATCACACTATCTCTATTGCACTATCATTACTAATCACGTAGTCTATGATTCAGCTATCTGTTAATAATGATCGATGAGCCATTAGCCATGAAATAGTTTGATGGCTGCCGACCCTTATTTAATAAAGTACTATTGTTTTACGATACGTTACACTAATTTGATAAAATATTAGTTTTTGGGTTGCGCGTTTTCGTTTAGAAGGGTGAAAAATAACGTAGGTGCTAATATTCTACGGGAAATATTAAACTAATATTCTAAAGACTGTTTGGGCTTCTAATGGTGCACACTTTTTTCAATGATAGATCGCAAAATAGGAATTATTTGACGTTTATAAAAAGAGTTGTAATCATCAATAAAAAAATAATTGTAATAGTACATGACCTTCTACACGCACACTTCCACAGCCCGTAAACGTCCATTAAGCATGTTACGATACATTTACGAAATCACGGTGTTGTTCTGCATGCGCTGTGGTTTCCATTTTAATTGGCTATTAAACTGCGTGTACCCGTGCCAACTAGCACCGGGTATCTATTGAAACATGTTTTGTAAATTGAAACCATGTAAACTGCGCTGAAAATCGGTTTTGGTTGAATCGTCTACCTAGCCTTTTCCCAACTATATTGGGGTTGGCTTCCAGTCTAACTGGATGCAGCTGTATACCAGTATTTTACAAGGAGCGACTGCCTATCTGACCTCCACAACCCAGTTACTGGGTAATATGATACCCCTTGGTAAGACTGGTTGTCAGACTTTCGGGCTTCTGACTATCCGTAAAGACTCTCAAAGATCCACGAATGACAGTCGGGACCAATGGCTTAACGTGCTTTCCGAGGCACGGAGGGGTCTCGGTATGTAAAGATGGTCACCCATCCATAGACCAACCGTGGCAAGCGTAGCTTAACCTGATCGATCGACCTGTGTGGCTGTTATTATTTAACCACAGGCCCCTCCTATAATATTATATTAATAAAAAGAAATCAACAGTGTTTGTATTTTGAGTTCAAACGGTGGTTCATATTTTTGGGTGCTCATTCTCAAAAGTTTCACTTTGCCCAACTCTGTATATCGCGTATGTAAGGTTTACTACAAAGGGTGATTAATGCCGGAACATAACATGTTTGGCGTTACAAAACACAAATAAACGTTTACACAGAACACAAACAATTTCAACTAAAAACCCGCTGATTCTCTATATTTTTGTTTAACAAACAAATCAGCTTGAAAACATTTGTCTACCACACAACTCAACACGAAAAGCGTTAACAATGTTATTTATGGGAATGAACAACTGTACTCGACATTTTAGTAACAGTGATATTTCACACATAAAAAATAACAGTTACTTTTGACAAACAAAAAATAACAGTTATTTTCATACGTGAAAAATCACTGTTATTTTTGGTGTGAAAAATGCATAGAATACTGTTATCAGCAAGTGGCAGGCACTGGCGGTGTTTTATATCCAACTAAATGTGATTTGTTCGCGCAATCTCTCATTTTTGACCTTTTTCGCGCGAAAAAGTGCTTTACGCTTGAAAGTGGAGTGGTTGCACGACAACGTTGTAATTTGAGTGGTACTGTCCTAGTTTGAAACGTACACATACTCCTTTTAAAAGTCAGGAACTATGTTGAGGACCTTTGCCTTTAGTATAGGAGTAGAGTTGTATGTAACACTTTTCGACACCAACAAAATGTCTGAATCACGATTACTATGTAAGATATCATGATTCAGACTTCTTTCTCTCTCTGCCTAGCCTTATTTTATTATTTGAGGTTGGCTCACCTCGTCATTCTTCGTGACAGACGTGTCTGTACACTGGGTGTCTATACAAATCCCAATTTTAAAATCATCCCTTACAACTGGCATCTAAAACAAACAATGGAAAAAAAGCAATTCTAGCTACTATTTTAAGCCACTATAAAAAAATACAGCCATTAACTTTACAATAACGTCTTTAGGTGCACACTTCCTTCATAACCCTTCTTGGTAGCTCCTTCCATAACGACGGAAATGACCCACAAAAACTCAATATCCTTAGCCGAGTGGCGTCATGGTCAACCTACTTGGGAGCGGTTCGGACTTAACGAGCAGCTGGTGTTTTTAAAAGCATTTTGTAAACTCATTTGAGTTCCGCACTTTGTGTAATGGCTGCTGGTCCTCTGCAGCAGCTTTGTTTTAAATTGAAAGGAGATCATTGTCACCATCTGCCTAGCCTTTTCCCAACAATTTTTGGGGTTGGCTTCCAGTCTAACCGGATGCAACTGAATACCAGTATTTTTCGCGGAGCGAATGCCTATCTGTATTCCACATTCCAGTTAGTTTTTAATTTCGTCTGTGTTGAACTGATAATTTGTTAATGGCTAATTATGAGTTCAACACAGACTCAATTTGTCAAATTAATAAACTACTATTTAAAATGAAATCTAAACTAATATTATATTAACTTTTTTTGTCTTTTAATTTAGTACCTAGTGTAAATAGGAAAATAAATTAAGTATTTATATTACGAGTATAAAGAGAAAACATTAGATTTTTTTAACGTTTTGTTTGTTACAATTCACGCTAAAATGGCAGAATGGATTTGGATGAAATTTGGGGCATGCGTAGAAACTATGACGTGGATTAGGACATAGGATACTTTTTATCCCAATATTCTCGCGAGATTGATACTTATGCGGGTAAAACCGCGGGGCGCAGCTAGTACCTATAAAATAATTATAATATCGGTGACGTGTATTCTATACATTGTATAGAATCACGAGCAAATTGAAAACGAAGCGCTTCCCACATTTATATTATTGTTGAATTATTTATAAAATTAACTCACTATGCGACAAGACCGTGTTATTCATAGGCAAAAAAAAACATAACTTATTTCCTTAGTAAGTTATTTCAACGAGAGTCGGACTCAAGATGGTATAATGACTGCAAATAAAGGAAGTTATTTAACACAGCCTGAAAATGCCTTCTCCTTTATGAAAACCATTTCTGGCCTTGGATTAATTTTAAACTTTACAATTTGACGGCTCTACCAACTTTTGAGTTATTACTGAATTTTCAATTTTGGTTACATTCATGAATTGTATTTGCCTGCCTCGTTGGTCTAGCAAGCAAGCGCTACTGCTAAGCATGAGGTTCTGGGTTCGATTACCAGACCGGGAAAAGAAAAAAAAAGGAAAGAAAATAATGAAAAAAAGAGAAAACAGAGAAAAGTTTTTTGGGTCGTTTAAGCATTTTATTGAGGAATTTCTCAGTAGCTGCCCGGAGTTTGGGTCTGTGCCTGGCTTATGGCCATAGGCTCGCTCCCTATTACATGAGACATGCCACACAGCTATAAGCTGTTTGTCCCTATTACATGAGAATTACCTACCGCCCGGCCGAGCGGTCTCGGGCCGTTTGCGGACCAAATTCAGTGCTGTGGGATCGCGCGGTGCGAAGCAATCACAACTGTACGTTTGAGCATTTAAGCACATTTTAGCATGCAGCGGTTGCTGACGCGACGGAGTAGGCTATTATAGCAGTAGGTATTGGAAATTTTCTACTGAGTGAAGTATCTGTTACGTAGTCACTATTTAGTAATCTGTGCAGTAATACCCTATTAATGGCAATAAGCTTCACCCCTCTAATATGGGACTCAAACATAACTGGCTTAATGTGGAAGTATACCAACTATAGATACACTACTGCCAAACCCTTTGGGAAAACAGGCGTATTGTTCTGTTATGTAACGAATTGTGTTTTGGCCGTAAAGATTAAATTGACGGATTCTATTTTTATCATTCCATTCATTACGTTCATTCCCTCTAATGAGAAATATGTATTTCATTTTGGATTTTAGAGGTTGTCTTAAAAATAATGCTTTTAGCGATAAAGCCGCCCATTGTGTCACCCTATGTACATAAAGAGTATTCTATTCTATTCTCTTCTTATTTTCTATTATCTAATAAGAAGTTGTGACATTAATATCAGCGCAATACCTCATCTGTCTAGCCTTTTCCCAACTATGTTGGGATTGGCTTCAAGTCGAACCGGTATTTTACATGGAGTGACTACCATCTGACCTCCACGACTCAGTTACTGGCTAATACAAGCCATAAGGTTTCTATACCCGGTCCATTAAGGTTAACCGTTTTTTGACAGCCGTCTTAGAACGTATATGTTCCAGATTACGTAAAAATTAACTTTAAAATGCGTAATAAAATAAATATATAAACTGCCTTATCTTATTGAATTATCTTATTTATGGCTTCTTACAGACATTGTAATACCGTTCGTGTATCAATCAATGTATTATGTGTTGTTGCAATCACTAGTTCCATCAGTCAAAAAACTGTTTACCTAACACCTAAGGTTTGTGGGAACGGAAAACAAAGGAAATAATAGGGAAGGTGTTCAATATTTATGTATTCTGATAATCTTCTTTATAAGAATCTTGAATTATTCATTCACTGAAGGACAACGTAAAGCTAAACCGCTGGCGTAAATAACATTGGTTTTGGTTTTGTGTTTCAAAGATGTAGGAGCTAGGCTAAATCGAAATACAAAACAAAAGTTATTAAAAACTCACAAAATGAATACTAAAAAAAATTGTGGGTCTGCAAAGCTGCCAGGCATTACTGGTTCTATGGGTTAAATATAGGCCGGTCCTTTAGTAACGTGAAAAGTCGACCAATCGCTTGGCAATGTCCCGAAATACTCGATGAGCTCTCAGACCCCGATTACCGATTGTTAGTTATCACAATCTACGTGGTCCTAGAGGAAGGCCGAAGAAAAGATGGATTGATTGTGTGAGGAATGATATGAAAGAGAAGGGAGTGAATGATAGCGTGACGGTTGACAGGGGAGAATGGAAGAAGAAAACGTGTTGCGCCGACCCCAAGTAACATGGGATAAGGGCAGGAAAATGATGACAATCTACGTGGTCCTTATCTACCTTTGTCATAAATAATAAATACATGCTAGTTTCAACCATCATCATCATCAACAGCGACTGCCTATCAGCCCTCTAAAACCCAGATACTGGGGTTATGACACTCTTGGTAAGACTAGGTGGTAGACTTTTGGGTTCTGACGAGTCTTACGACCCGTAACGACTGCTAAAGACCCACGATTGACAGCTGGGACCATCTGCCTAACGTGCTTTCCGAGGCACGGAGGAATTTGAATTGTAAAGATGGCCACCCATACACGGACTAACAGCGGCAGTTTAATTTCGATGGACCCGTGCGGTTGTTATTACTTAGTCACAAGCCCCATATACCATTAACGGTAAATACAATAATAACTTAAATAAACGTTTGTACAAAGTTATTGATACGGCAATAATTAGCGTTTAGTTATAACATGTTATGTCGATGAAACGACTCTTGACAGTAATTGAAATAATTGTATTATTTTCATAAAGGTTAGGCGTTTCCATTTGAGTGTTTATTTTCCATCACTAGAGTGTATTTTTATACTAATAGGTATTATAAACGCGAAAGTTTTTGAAGATGGTTGGATAGATAGATGGATGTTTGTTACTCTTTTAGGCCGCGTGTCCACGGCAAGAAAAATCGCCGGGTCTATGCAAGAATTCGTGTCGTTTCTACACACGACTAGTGTACACTGCGTCGGCGCTGCACAAGACAAAAATCTTGTCTGGCGCAGACAAGATTTTTGTATATACATAGAGCAGTATATACATAGAGCAATATTTCATAGATTAATTAAGTAATGTTAACAAATTATTCAAAGCACGCGATTAATTTGACAGCTATTTGCGACGTTGCCAACTTTCTGAATGCACTCTCTTTAGTTAAATGTTTTGTTGTTATTTGTTAATACATTTTGAAGTCATTGGCAAACCTTTTATGTGAGATCTGCGAAAATAATGTCAGACTTGGGTAAATTAAATCCTACTTCCTACTAATATTACAAACGTGAAAGTTTGTATGGATGGATGGTTGGATGTTTGTTACTCTTTCACGCAAAAACTACTGAACGGATTTGGATGAAATTTGGCACACAGATGCTTTATAACCAGGATTAACATATAAGATACATTTTATTCCGATATTCCAACGGGATCGAAACTTATGCGGTTGAAACCGTGGTGCGCAGCTAGTCATTTCTAATTACATAATTAACATACACTTAACATACCGGCCAGGATGCTGTTGGTGCTGGCGCGCAACCTGCCGAGCGCCGCGGCGCATCGCTTGCGCAGCACGCAATACTGCACTGCTGACTTTTTTAACCGTAAAGGTATAAAAGATGAACGGACACAGAATTTATTTTTTTCAGAAAAAATAAAAAATTAAACTTTTTCAAATTCAATCCTTCGATTGAAGCCAGCCGATGGCTTCAATCAAAGGATTGAATGTAGCTACGAATTCATGGGTAATTTCCGCGCATAGAGATTATTTATATTATTTGCCGATTATTAAGTCAGCCGGTATAAGTAAAAATGCATGCATACTTGATCCAACAGTAACATAAAATATTGTTATTAATTCTAAATACGCCATTCAAAAACGTCAACATTACTCATCGAAACTGCACAGGGCAACACGGCGCGTGACAGCGTGGTCAGTAGAAATGCATGTCTTTATACTCCATCCAACAGCAACATACATAGTGATTATTAATTCTAAATACACCATTCAAAAGCGTTAACATAACCCAACGGAACTGCACAGCGCGACACGGCGCGTGATAGCGTTGTCAGTAGAAATGCATGCTTTTATACTTCATCCAACAGCCATATACATAATTGTTAATAATTCTAAATACGCCATTCAAAGGCGTTAACATAACCCATCGGAACTGCACAGCGCAACACGGCGCGAGACAGCGTGGTCAGTAGAAATGCATGTCTTTATACTTCATCCAACAGCCACATACAACATTGTTATTAATTCTAAACATCGGGCTATTCAAAAGCGTTAACATAACCCATCGGAACTGCATAGCGCGACACGGAGCGTGACAACGTGTTCTGACAGGCGGTAATGACGCTCGGGTCACTTCTGTCGCGAGCAGAGAATCAATTATTGGGACAATAGACTGGGAGTGACAGGGACTGGGGATGTGCATCGGGGTAGACCGATTGGATTCGTTGCATCGGTCTTACTAGTTTGATTGCGAAATCGAAAGTTATTTAGAGGACTAGTATAAAGCCTCTTCTCATACACCTGAGGAACGAACATTGATCACTAGTCACGAATTGCCATCTTTTTTGAGGATATCAGACCGCCCTTTGAGTCCCCACGATGCTTTCATCTACCATAGGCAATAGACATAGTTATATCGTCATTACACTTACACACACCATCAATCACTTATGTTGTACCACGTTGACAAACTTTAGGTACTATGTGATATAATGGGGGGCCTAGAATTCTAAAATACAGGCCTAGGTTTAGTTTAGACTCCAGATTTCCCACAAATTACAAAATTTTCTCGAAGTACCTGTCAACTCAATATGTATAAGAATGTTATTATAATTATGCGGAAATAAATAAACATAATTTTATTTTTATTTATTAATTTCTCATTAACATATACATTTTAGCCAATTCATACAAATACATTTTGACAATTCAAAAGTGCCTGTAAATGGTTTAATTGAAATAAATGATTTGAGTTTGAGTTTGAGTTTGAGCAACCACCGCTGCTTTCGAAAATAATGTTCAAACGAGAGCAGTTGTAATTGGCCCGATTTACGAGTTGCAGGTTGTGGGTTGGAACCCAAGTAGGCGCTTTGCTTAGTGTAAATTATTCCATCACCACTGCTCTCAAAATGGTGAAGTAAAATATCGTGAGGAAACCGGCATGTTCTAAAACCAAAACACCCGCACTGGGCTCGCATGTTAGATTACAACCCAGTCCCTCTCACAGAGAGGAGGCCTGTATCCCAGCAATAGGAACATTATTAGGCTGATTATGTTAGACTCCATATAATTTTGAACCATACTCATCTACCTCAAACCTCTGTTCCTTTTAAGAACACATGTTAAAAAAATATATATATTTAAACTTAGTTCCGACCCCCAAGTTATAGCCCTGCTTAAATTGGCGGTCAACGGTCAACCCAAAAAATTGTGATGTACAAACCTGTGTGTAATATTACTGTGTCATCACTTTTACTTTTAACCAATAAAACTTTTTGTATTTGACTTAAATCATACAGATTATAAAACTTAAATTGATTACACAACACACAGTTTAGGTGCCATTAAAACTCCAACCCGCTCAAGTTAATGTTCCCGTCCCTTCCGTGGGGAATACAGCATCGTTTGCATGAGAAGTCACCACCATGGGAGTTGTCATAGCGCAGAGATTATCAGCCTTTATAATGTTATGCGTGTCCCACGTTTGTCTTGTGTTAGACTGTGCGCACACCAGCGACAAGGCTGTTTTGTCAATTGTAGACAGTTTCGTCTTGTAACAAAATAGTTTTTTTTTGTAGAATTTTCCCAGTTTTGGCTGAATGCAAGCAGGCGTGTATTTTTATTTGAGTGCAATTTATTTAATCACTACTGTTTTAACAGCGGAGAAGAAAAACTTCGTGAGGAAACTGGCATGTCGAAAACGTCTAAAATCACAAAACTGATAGTTGCCCGTTTGAGTGGAGAGCCGTTCGGCCCACTCCTACTTTTGCGTGCTGTTATGGTTTTCTTAGAGCGATAGTCTGTCTTAGCGAAGCAAAGCATACCTGCAGATAATTACGCTACGGAAATTCCGCAAGCTTATATTTCCGTCGAAAATTACGCGACGTTGTTTCAACCTGCAGTGCACAATTCAGTTGCAACAGGCCGCAGCAATGCATTTTCATACAAAAAAATGCGATATGGCCGACCTGCCACACACACAACAACACACACACACACACGCATGTTACAGTAGTGTGCGTTGGTATATAGAAAATATACGATAGTGGTATCTGGAGGACTTTAGCAATACGGTGCGGCCCGCCCAAGTCTGCATCAGCCTTTTAAAAGCATTGCAGGCGTAAGCATACCGAACTTTCGTAATTTCAGGAGATGTGTTGCTATAGGTACTTGGAGTTTCTTGTCCATTCATCTCCATATGTACCTACCTACTTCGATTTGGAATGGGCAATGAGCTTCATCTTTCTGACTGTCCGACCTCTGGACAATTAAAAAGTGCCTTTAATTATGCTTTAATAAATGCTTTAAGTTTGAGTTTGATACTTAAAATGGAGATCATTAAACTATCAAACTCAAACTCATAGCAGTACTACTAGTTTTGATTCAGAGAGACAATTCTCGTAATTTTAAGAACGTTTACAGTCTGATCTCAGTCTCAATCCGTCAAAAATACCTCTAATTTCCCTACATTTTTGACATCTTTGTTGGTCGTTGAGATGAGACTGCGACTAAATTTTGAACGTTTTAAATTACAAGAATTGCCGTTTTAGTCTGCGGAAAACCTTACGCGTGTTGCGTTTGTCTTGTGTTAACGTTGTTGAAATGTTTATTCATGTTGACATGGTAATGGGGGTGAATTATGTAGTGTGTGGAGCTATGTTAATGGTTGAGGTTGTGTCGTGCGAGGCTAAGAAAAGAAAAAAAAACAAAGAAAATACATCACGGGCTACGTTAAGGCTACGTTTTGTTTGATATGTTTTGATAACGATAAGGAAATGGAGTGAATTAATAAGTCGTTTTTGTACATGGCTACGTATTTCCTGCAGTAGTAAGTCATGTACAGCGTGTATCAGAAATGTGTGCTCATATTTAAGGGTGTGGTACAGACCATCAAACTAAACAACTATCTCCATGGGACCAACATCGTAATCACGAAAAAGTTTTCAACTGTCCCATACAAAACTTCTATCTTACTCGACCCAAATCTGTAGGACGGCTGAAAAAAAAATTGTAGCGTTTCAATTTTTTTTCATCACTAATTCCAATTCCAAAATTCAATCTCTGAAAAAAAAGCTAAACTAAGAATAGGTCATTTATCTCACACACCGAAATCAGTAAAGAAATATTTCTCCGATTCTGCTGCGCAAACAATAAGATACATATAACGTAAGAAATCGTAGCCAAAGAAAGTCGACCTAGAATCATAAGTGCTTCGTCCGGAACTCCGGAATCAATAAATATAATAATAAAGTAACGCCTGGATCCGAAAGGGTTGGACCGGACTTCGGACCCTTCTCTAATATTCACTATTCAAACGCCACGCGACGGGTTAGGTACAGTCAACGAAATAGATAAGTCTCACGCATTTGACGTTCGCAAAGTGCTGATTTATCAGCCTAATTTGAATAAATTACTTTTGATTTGATTAAGTCTGTCTTTGTACATTCATAGGGGACACCGTGATCGATAAATAAGTGTGCAGGCTACAACAACTAGATAGTTTTTAGCCCGTATTGCATATAATGTAGTGTAATCATATAATTACAACGATCGTCTGAACCCCTTCTATCAATTACGCAGGTGGCTACAGAAGCACAGCCACACACAAGCAGAGAACTGGTGGTCCTCGTCACCGGGCTGCAGGCAGTCCAAGGAAGCCATGCCATCACTAGATGGCAAGCTAACTAAAAGATTATTAAGCCTGGACAGGAAAGGCCTGCGCCTGGTGACGGGGACCATCACGGGACACTGCTCACTAAACAAACACTTCCACACGATAGGCATAATGGACAGCCCCCTGTGCAGAGTTTGCATGGAGGCTGATGAAACCGTCGCGCATGTGCTCTTTGAGTGCACAGATGTCACCCAGATTAGGTCAGAAACCCTCGGGACACCCATATCTTACACAGATGTTCTCAACAGATCAGGAGACTTAATAAGCTTCTGGAGGGAGGTGGGCAGGTTGGAATAACCACCGACGGCTGCCATGGCCCACGCACAATGTTCCACCTGAGGGTGGAAACCAAACCTGTAACATAGAACATAGAACGATCGTCTGAATAGGTATATCAGTTTGGAAGATTTTATAAGTATTTAAAATTTACTAGCCCAAAACATTGGCATAACGGTAGCATTTCTCAGAGGGACCACGGTAAAGAAAATACCTGTGGTACCTTCCAGGGACTATAGGAACGACCACGAATCACTCTCGACTTTTAATATAAAAAAAAATGTTGTGACTTTCATTGTTTTAGAAAAAAGAGATTTGGTTTTGATATACATTAACAATACATAATGAAAACTATCTGATTATACTAGGTACGCATATTGTTACAGACATTTACCTATATCTTGTCTGCACACCACACTCTTTTGCCGACAGTACCTACAAAAGTCCAATTTTGCATTGATGAATGAATCTCCAATTGGGGTCGGCCATTCGGTGGTTATGAAGGAAATTGTGGCTACGATCTGCGGGGTCATGGTTCTGATTATTTGAAGGTTGGTTTCGACTTCAGTAATGCGGGGTTAAATTATTTTATTTCATGGTTGTTTCGGTTTTACTCGCAGTCGATTGCAAGGGTTTAACACCGCAGATTTGTGAAATTAATTCAACTGATTTAGTTATTTAATACCTATTTTACAAAAGTTTTTAGTTATTAAATTGCAAGATAACTGACAACAATTACAATTCTCGTAATTTTTAGAACGTTTACAAGCAGAAGGCCAATTCTCGTAATTTAAAACGTTCAAAGTCTAGCCGCAGTGTCAACTCGGCGACAAACAAATGTCAAAAACTTGTCAAAATATAGGAAAATTTGAGGTTTTTTTGACAGATTGCTTAAAATTACCAGAATTGCCCTCCTGATCTCAGTCTCAATCTGTCAAAAATACCTCTAATTTCCCTAAGTTTTTGACAATGATTGTCGCTGAGACGAGATCGCGACCAGATTTTAAAGCTTTTCAATTAGGGGAATTGGCCTTCTGATTTGTTGGATCTGTAACTTTGACAAATAACTTTCGCTGATTTATATCCAGTAAGTATTTTATAGAATATCCTCAGTAGCAGCCGGGACTCTGGATTTGGTGTTCGGTTGACGGCAATAGGCTCCTACCCTATTACATGGGACTAAAACATAACTGGCAAAATGTGGGTGTACCACATGTAGGCATGTGCCTGTGTGTGTGGGATTAACGACGTGAGGTCATGTTATGTGTTATTTTTTTAAATTCAAATTCAAATATTTTTATTTGTAGAACATAGGTAAACCAAGGTACAGGATGTGTAAATTTATAAAAATGAACGCTATGTCTTGCCGTCAACGGCGTATAAGTGTCTAATTATTATTTCTAATTAATAGTAGATAAATGGAAAATAAAAAAAATAAACAAAAAGTACTAAAACATTCAAAATTAATAAAATGTCGATAATTACATCAATGTCATTAAATTACAATTTGTCTTGTATAGTAAGCTTTCTCGTCCAATAAATCAAGAAGAGCCTTTTGGTCCGTCTAATTAAAAATCTATTTCAAATACGAGTATATGAATTATCTTCTATAGGTACGTAAAGCCGGTATTTACAGTCCTCTACATTGGGATTTCCCAGAAGTCACAATGTTGCAGAAAATAGTCGTCCATTTTCACCAGTAGTACCGAATTACCCAGAATAGTGGCTTGTAAACAAACTACTCTACTGTCACCTATTCGTTTAACTCGCGTGACGTAATCCCATCAAGGTTGTCACGTACACGACATTGATTCAATGAGAAGTGCGATAAGAGGGGCAATTCTTGTGATTTTAAGAACGCAGTCACAGTCACAGTCACACAGTCGTTCGTCGTTCGTTTCAGTCGTCGTTTCACAGTCTAATATCAGTCTCAATCTGTCAAAAATGCCTCTAATTTCCCTACGTTTTTGACATTTGTTTGTCGCCGAGATGACCAGAGAGAGAGAGAGAGATTTTGAACAGAGAATTGGCCTTCTGGTATTCCGTTAGGCTCCCAGTTACACCGTTCTGTTAAAATTCACTTTAGTATCCGGACTGACTCCTATTTGACGTTGGTTTAAACGCTTTTCACAATGTTTATTTTGCCGCTAGATAAAAGTAAGGTCAATCAAAATTTATATTTTTCGTGATTTAAATGAAAATCATTTTGGTATTTTTCGAGCTTAGCACAAACTATAACTATAAACAAACAAAAGCCCCAAAATAGATTCACTCAACCACACAAATTTCATTCCATAAAAAAACAGTTGAAATACTCACTGCAATTTCAGTACTAATTTTTTTTTACTACAACATATTTCGCAGTGGGTAGTAAACAAAGACTCGAGCTGTCAGCCCTATCAACTTGACTTAAGTGACGTAACCTCGTCAGGGCTGCCACACAAACTGGGCCAAGTTATTTATCTTGGTTTATTTTTTGCTGGGCTTAAACCTTTTTTATTTTCGCCAAGACAGGGAGAAGCAAAGCTTAAAAAAATAAAAGAGTTTCATAATATTTAAAAGGTTTTATGAGCTATATTACTTTCTCCGCATAGACTACCTAAATATATACCTGAGAGCAGTGGCCTAGTGGTTACGGCCGCGACTTACGAGTTGTAGTGTAGTGTGTATGTGTGTGTGTGTGTGTGTGTATGGGTGATATGTCACCCATCCACTCAACACTACACTGTAGGTACTACACTCAACAACAACTCGGTATGACCCCCATGTCTCGGAAAGCACGTTAAGCTGTTGGTCCCGGCTGTCATTCTTGGTTCTTTGACAGTCGTTACGGATCTTCAAACGTCTGAAAGTCTGACAACCAGTCTTATCATGTAGTCAGATAGGCAGTCGCTCCATGTAAAAATAATACTAGTATTCAGCTGCATCCGGTTAGACTGAAAGCCGATCTCAACATAGTTGGGAAAAGGCGAGGCAGATGATGATGTTGCATTATGCTCATCTGCCAACAGTTTAATGGATTTTCTGACCTCACTTGATATTAATAATGGCATAGCAGGCATTTGTCCGATCGCGGTCATTGAGAGACCAAGTTGGTTGATTGATTGAGTACGGGCGGCATGTCACTATGTAAATTGCGTTGTTTTGTGACAGATTGCCGACCCATCACTGCACTGTGACACGGCACTGTGTGCTTGGTACTTGGTAATTAGTAGAGCTTCCAGCAATAATGCAAAAATACTTACTAACATTTTTAAGAAACGTGTGTGTATTTAAATATCTACTATGTGTAGGTAAGGTTCCATGATCACTGTAACATTGAAAGAGTCACGTCGATAAGGTATCTTGGCATAGTGATTGATTCCAACCTAACATTCAAAGAGTACATAATACACCTATCAAATAGAGTGCGCAAACTAATGTACATATTTAAACAACTACGCCAATCAGCGGATACTGCTGTCATGAAAATGACTTATCTGGCACTGTGTCAATCAATTCTGGTTTACTGTGTCTCGTCCTGGGGCGGGGCAGCGAAATCTCACTATATTCAGATCGAACGTGCGCAGAGAGCGGTTCTTAAGGTGTGCTGTTTCAAGCCAAGACTTTATCCCACCGTCAAGCTCTATGAATATTGTCAAGTCCTTACGGTTAGGCAATTGTTTGTACTGGCCACTGCTATTAAACAACATACTATCTCCAGCTATTCTCAGCAAACAAATCGCCGTAACCATATAGTTGCCTTGGCTACTCCTCTCAAAACATCTTTCAGTCATAGATTCTTTATTTTCCTTGGACCCTATCTTTACAATAAATTAAACCGAATTCTTTCCCTACAGTCCTTGAACAAACATAATTTTAAAATCACCCTACAAGCCTGGCTTCAAAGCCAAACATATACTGCCACAGAAGCTCTCTTTGACGTATTAGTCTAATCAGACTCATCCACTAACACTCTCTAAAACACACACACACACAAACACAGACACACAAAGACACAAAATTATATTCATAAAAACCTCCCAGCATACTTTTATTTTTTAATCGTTTTTGTTGTTTTATTTATCTTTAGTCTAACAATAAGCTCACTAATTGTTTGAAACTTTTATTACTTGCTGTGATATATGTAAGCTACCAAATATGTACCATAAACAGGTGAGGACCTGGTGACCTGTATTACAGGTGTTACTACCTACCACAGGCACCAGCGATCCACAACCAAAAAAAACGTCAGCTATTTGTTGCTGTGTAAAATATTGTTTGTATTGTTTTTTTTTTTTTTTTTTGGCTTGTGGTGAGAAATAAACACTTTTATTATTATTATTATTATTATATTAAGGTACCACACAATAATATATCCTATTTTCTATTACTGATAAGACTGACTTTTAATTAAAAGTTTTACACTAAACAACGTGCAACGGTCACACTATTTAGATAACTTTTCTGAACTTAGAAAAGAATCAGAAGTTAGACTATAGTTCGTTTTTTAACCCCAGAGACTAATCTGACATTTAAGTCTTTTGTGTTTGCGTTTTTTTTAGTATAGAAGGTTCACATTACACCTGTCAGATCAGTCTCTGGGATTAAAAAAAAACTATAGAACATAATTTAATTTTGTTACAGAATACGTTCCTATATTGTCATAACACAGTTATCTTTTCCTCCCGGTATCTTAAGTGGAGGAATTGAAAACATCCCGATTTTTTTATTACCGTATTAAATGAAAATTATTATACCCACTTAGGTATAAGAATATTCATAATATATAATATACTTGAGCCCCCTTAATGCAAAACAAGGTTTTCCTTTAGATCACAAGGCCAATTCTCGTAATTTAAAACATTCAAAATCTAGTCGCAGTCTCATCTCGGCGACAAACAAATGTCAGAAACTTGTCAAAAATGTAGGGAAATTAGAGGTATTTTTGACAGATTGAGGCTGAGATCAGACTGTGAACGTTCCTAAAATTACGAGAATTGCCTCTCAGGTTTAAACCACCGAGCCAGGTATAGAATTAAGAACCTAACTGTAATAGAAATACAGTTCTTTATACAAATATGACAGCGTAGTTCGGTGTGAAGTTGTCTTTTTAGTAAGTATAAAGAACTGCATTTCTATAGAATTTAGGTTTGCCTAAATCGGAATAAAGTCGTACAAATACTGGCTCAAAGATGGCTAGAACTAAAGTTAGATTTCACTTTGTAATAAGAGGGGAAGAGTTTATTTAGAAAGAACTAAAGTAATAAAGCAAATGCGATTTCTAGAACATCCCACTCCAAGTAATTGATTACGTACTTATATTCAAATTTAATTTGTTTCAAATTGACGTTATTTCAAGTTAAAAAATTTCAACTTTATTTTAATTGCAATTAAGTTGATTTCAGAGTGACTAGCACTATTGAAAAAGTTATAAAAATGTTTGAAGTTGAAGCGTAAACTGAACTTTATCGTGTAGGAATTAAAGTAATTTTTCCATAAACTCATATTTGTTTAAATTTTTGGCGAATATGTCGCGATATTAGATTAGAACCACTTGCACCACAAATCACTACAGTCCAGCCGTTTACAGAATACGTTTCTGACACATGTCAGTGTGACAATTCTAGTTGCTAATAAAGATCAAATTCGCAAAACACATGTTCGTTTGTATGAAACTGACAGGTGTCAAGAATGCATTCTGTCGTCGGCCGCACTATACCTAATATTATAAATGGGAAAATACTCTGTCTGTCTGTTACCTTTCACTACCCAACCACCGCATCGATCGTTATGAAATTTGACAGATATGTACCTTGGGACCTGACAAAGGACATATGTTAACTTTTCTTTCGGGTTTTCGAATAAAAGTATATAATATACAAAGTATTCACAGACAAAGTCCCAGGCAAATTAGTAAATAATTTGAAAAAGCTCCTCTACTTCATATTTTCATATAGGTAAATGATAAATGATTTTATTTTTGTAAGTAGGTTTGTACAAACACTTTTACACGTCAATCATATTTTAAAACTAGATGAGGTCGGCGTTTCCTATCTGACTACTCTGAGAAGAAAGGCCGAAACAAACTCAGAGGTCACAGTCTCTTTTAAAGTCCAGACATAATCTTGGTCAGATCATATGAAGACCATGCAGGTCGATGTCTGAGATGGTCTTTTGAGGAAAGAACCACACAGATTGAGAGGACCTGTCCAGCCAGTGCACGCATTTGTCAGAAATCGTGCAGCTCAACTCAAAACTTAAGGAGCTCGACGATTCGACGAACAATACCAAAGAAAGGACATTTGGGTAGGCCACATTAATTACTCAAACTGCCAGACCATGACAAAAACTAACAGAACAGAGAGAAAAATTAAAAATAATATAAATAAAATGACCCACATAGTCTTCACATTCACAATAATTAAAATAATAGAATACTTTACAAAGTAAGCAAATGTCATAGTATATATAAAATCCATTAATGTCAAAGTGTATATAATAAAACAAAAAAAAAAAAAAAACAACAACAACACAGAGAAAAAAAATATAAATAAAAATAAAAACATTAAATATGTAAAAAATTGGAAGCACCTTAATCCCAAGCCTTTTTGTCCTCGATATAATCCTTAACGGTATAAAAGGCTTTCTGGCACAACTTACGTTTAATGAATGATTTGAATTTATTAAGGCTTAGATCTTGAACGGGGCTTGGAACTTTATTGTAAAAGCGTATACATTGGCATCTGAACGAGCCACCTATTTTCTTGAGCCTTGTTATAGGTACAACAAATTTGTGTTTGTTCCTAGTATTTATATCATGGATATCACTGTATTTTTTAAACAATTTTATATTTTTATGGGCATATAAAAGATTTTCATAAATATACTGAGAAGGCACAGTCATAACATTAATCTCTTTAAATTTGTCTCTGAGCGAGTGTCTCGGACTTAATTTATAAATTGATCGAACAGCTCGCTTCTGCAAAACAAAGATAGTCTGAATATCAGCGGCATTTCCCCACAATAGAATACCGTACGACATTACACTATGAAAATAGCTAAAGTACACTAAACGGGCTGTCTCTATATCAGTTAAATTACGAATTTTTCTAACAGCGAATGCTGCGGAACTTAGCTTTTTTGACAATTTGTCTATATGCGGACCCCACTGAAGCTTAGCATCCAAAGTTATGCCCAAGAATACGGTGCTGTCTTCAGGATTCAATTCTTCGCCCTTTATCAACACATTAGTTTTCACCTGCCTAACGTGAGGTAGCGTAAACTTAATGCATTTGGTTTTTTTCTCGTTTAGAAGTAAATTATTAACATTGAACCAGTGGACTACTTTAGAGATCGCGCTATTTACTTCGTCAGTAACCTGCTGCTGACGTTTAAGTTTAAACAAAAGTGAAGTGTCATCTGCAAACAACACTATATCATGATTATCCTTTATGAGGTACGGCAAGTCATTAATATAAATAAGAAACAAGAAAGGACCAAGAATTGAGCCCTGTGGGACTCCCATTGTTACTATAGATCCGGGAGATCTTTTTCCATTAACGTCAACGCTCTGAATCCTCTTACTCAAGTATGAAGTAAGAAGATCCAGAGCAGCGTTCCGGATCCCGTAGTGACGGAGTTTCCTGATTAAAGTTTCGTGAAGAACGCAATCGAATGCCTTGGACAAATCACAGAAAATGCCCAAGGCATCGCATTTGTCTTCCCATGCATTATAAATATGTCCTAAAAGTTCAACACCGGCATCAGTAGTTGAACGACCCCTTGTAAAACCGAACTGTTTGCTATGTAATAATTTGTGTTTATTAAAAAATCTTTGCATTTGTTCTAAAATTAATTTCTCAAAAATTTTACTAAAAGTAGGTAGTACAGAAATAGGTCTATAATTTGTGGGGTCTGATGTACTACCCGATTTAAACAAAGGTATTATTTTACTATTTTTCATGAGGTCAGGAAACTCCCCACCGTCAATACAACTATTAAAGATAAGAGCTAGAGTAGGCGCTATAATGTCAATTACAGACTTAGCAACTTCTACAGAATTACCCCACAGATCTGCAGTCTTTTTTACATTTAAAGTGTGAAAAGTTTTAATTATATCTATACAAGTAACATGTTCAAAATGAAATTCTGAATCGCAACCATTAACATTTTCCATAAGCAAAGACTCAGCAACAGAAGGTGATGAGTTTAGGGATTTAGTAGTTGAAAGGGGAATATCCGAAAAGAAATTTTCAAATGCCTCGGCGACTTGTGAGTCTGATTTTATTATGTTGTCATTAATCGACAAGCTGTAGTCAGTGTTTCGATTACTAGACCTTCCCGTTTCACTATTAATAATATTCCAAGTCGTTTTAATTACATTACTGCTGTTTTTAATCTTTAAACCTAAATAAAGTGACTTGGCCATATAACAAACTTTTTTAAATAATTTTGAATAATTTCTAACATACAAATTAAATGCATCAGTGTTAACGTAAGTCCTTTCATTGTACAGTTCATAAAGCCGCGTTCTACTTTTATGAATACCAATGGTAGCCCAATCACTGAAAGATGCGTTACTATTAACCGAGATAGTCTTGGGAATAAAGGTTGAATTAAATTGTTTACAGTATATATTAAAAAAATTACCATAAAGATGATTAGGATCCGCATGAATTGACAAAACTGGTAATTTATCAGTGAGTTTACTTTTGAAAGCCTCCAAGCGACCTGCAGTTTTTGGGTTAACAGTGATATCTTTTTTAACCACTATTTTGTTTTGATTTCGAATAGTAATGCTTTGCCCGCAATGATCAGAATCTAGTAAATTTATAATTTCTTTGTGGCTTGGTATAATATCTGTATAAATATTATCTAGGCATGTGGCACTAGTAGGAGTTATTCTTGTGGGCTCCAAAAATAGGTTTACAAGATTGTAGGACTGAAACAGACTTATAATTTTACTACAAGAACCTGAGTTTTCTAATAAATTGACATTAAAATCACCACAAATGATAACAGACTTGTTTGAGTTACAAATCCTGTCTAACACTTCATCCATTACCTTTTCAAAGCAGTCATACAATCCTGATGGGGGTCTGTACACACTTAATACAACAAAATGCTCCAATTCTATACAGGCAATTTCAACTGTACGCTCAACAGATAGGCTCACAATATCCTTACGGTCTTTAAATTTGAGTTGGTTACTTACTAAAATTAATGAGCCACCATGTATAGCATTTATTCTGCTGAACGAACTACCAACCTGGTGATTATTAAAATTGAACAAGAACTGGTGGCTAGGTAGGTAGGCTAGGTAGTTTAACTTCATCATAATCATCATTTCAGCCAAAAGACGTCCTCTGCTAGACATAGGGCTACCGAAGCACCTCTATTTCGACCGGTTCCCGCTTCCAGCGGGTTCTTGCGGCCTTCAAGGTCGTCGGTCCACCTTGTGGGAGGACTTCCAACACTACGTCTTCCGGTACGTGGTCGCCACTCCAGAATCTTTCGGCCTCATCGGCTGTCGTTTCTGCGAAGCTTAACTTATCAAATATTTATCAAGAAACCGAGCTCCACGATGCAACTTGCAATCTTGCAACTATGAATCCCACAGATGTGTGGGATCGCAAATTAAGCCAAGTTCCTAATCGCCAAGTTTGCCAAGCACTAAATTCTTGGCGCAAACTTGCTCTGCTCTGCTTGCAGTCCGAAACGAGTTGAATGAAATTAACCCTTGGGGACGGAACTAGTGAGCTAGACTATTTACGATCAGTGAGTTTTGAATGACGACATTCTTCAATTACACATAACATCACACCTGTATTTCCCCATGGTAAGGCAGAAGTGGTATACCTCTAATATATCCACATTTAGATACACAGATAGATGAACCATTTATTTAGTGCACACAAAAGACATAACACAACACACAAAATCACAATTCATTGCATTTATTTTATTTTGTATTACGCCATTTATGTTTAAGTCCCATGTAACAGGGGGCGACTGGTGGGGTCTCCTTCAATTCAAAATTTGCCTATAATGTTCCCACTGCTGGGACACACCCCTTCTCTCTGTGAGAGGGAGTAGGCCATAATCCAATAATGGGGATCCAGTGCGGGTAGGTGGATGTCAGCTTCATACAACCGAATACGTGTTTTGCGAATTTGATTTTTATTAGCTAATAGAATTGTCGCACTGACAGGTGTCGCAGGACGCATTCTCTCGACGGCCGGACTCTAGTGATTTGTGGTACAAGTGGGTCTAAGTACCTATGTTATCAATAACTTTGAGTGGGATGTTCTAGAAATCGTATTTGCTTTATTACTGTACTTCTTTCTACATAAACTCTTCAAGTCACTTAGGAATAAGAATATTCATTTAATACGGTAATAAAAAATCAGGATGTTTTCAATTACTCCACTTAAGGTATTGAGAGGAAAAGATAACTATGTTACAAGAACACAGACGACATCACAGGACAAGTTGCACCGTGCCGGACGGCGCGTTGTGTTCTACGCGCGCCTCAAAGAGAAGAGTGACGTTAACAAGAGAACTTTAAAGGAAACTACTTGTACGAACTAAATTCTAAGTGAAATAAAGTACTTACATTTAGTCAGAAAGTTGAGGCTAGTTGATTGAATAGCATAAAAAGCATTATCAGCCTAAAATCGTGTTCTGCTGAGACTTGAAGAGAGGAAGCCTGTTCCTCTCTGTGAGAGGAGTGGAAATCTACCACGTGGGCACAGTGTGGATTGGTAGATGTCACATGTCTTCGAATTTTTGGTTCTAGGACATACCTTTCTTCTTACGATGTTCTTCTTCACCGTTTTGAGAGCAGTTGTGATGAAAAAATCTATTCAAAGTAAAGTTCCTGTCTGGGTTTGAACCAACAACCTACGACCTAGTTGATTGAATACTGAAAAAAAAAAACAAAAATGTACGTTACGCTATTTGAATTTTTTGCGAGAAACTCGCGATCAAAATTGCAAATGTGGCTGACTTTGCAAGCTAAAAAAGCAAAAACCAGCAAAAATATAAAATCCTCGATCTGTACTCATGCATTTGTCGCTTTGCGTGCGTTCTAAAACCATTCAGGGCAGGGCTCGGCCCATTTACGTAATTGCCGGCCGTCCGCGTGTCCCATTCAATACGGTTTCTATCCGATACGGGAACAGGCCGGACACGGCTTGAAATGTAGAGTCGTTTGAAAGAGGAGTTGTGGTTGTAGGTTAGCTTTCATTTGAACTGTAGGATTAATTAAATGGATAATGCTGTGACAATATTTTTGCCAGCGGCTTGGTGTGGTGGTCCCTTTTTGAAGTGAAAACTTTTCTAGGTGCACTTTAAGCTCTTTCTGAACTGTGAACGAAACTGAACCATCACGCTCGGGACAGTGACACTGAATCGGGTATACTCGGCTCCGGTCGATTGGTGATGCTAAATCGCGTATACTCGTGCTGAATCGCGTATGATCGGCTCCAGTCGTCATCGGCTGTCATCAGCCACTTTTGTTGTCTAACAAGGAGGCATAGTTTAATGTTTCGTTTCATTCTTATATAATATATATTTAAAATTAGAAAATCGTACAAGTTTTCACTTCTCTTTTTTTAAGGAGAGGCAGTGTCTTAAGCAGTGCACTCTCTCACCTCTCACACACCTAAAATAAAACTGGAATTTCATTCATTTACTTAATATATAATCGCGACATATTCGCCAAAAATGTAAACAAATATGAGTTTATGGCAAAATAACTTTAATTCCTACACAATAAAGTTCAGTTTACGCTACAACTTCAAACATTTTTATAACTTTTTCAATAGTGCTAGTCACTCTGAAATCAACTTAATTAATTAACATTCAAATAAAGTTGATATTTGTTTAACTTGAAATAACGTCAATTTGAAACATAAATAAAACTGGAATTTAGGTACCTATTTACCTACTTGTGAAATCTGCGCAAAGATTGTGGTTCATTATCATTATCATATTCTAAACGACATAAATATTTTTTGCAATCAACAGATTCATTGAAAACCAATCATAACTTTTGGGTTGCCAAAACATGTCTTTACTGAAATTTACGCGTTCAAAGTTTCACGTAGTACCAATTGGAA
Source organism: Apamea crenata (assembly GCA_949629185.1). Classification (NCBI taxonomy): domain Eukaryota; kingdom Metazoa; phylum Arthropoda; class Insecta; order Lepidoptera; family Noctuidae; genus Apamea; species Apamea crenata. Next base: position 15,304,812 of record OX451367.1, read on the forward strand.
GTTTTTCACGTAATCTGCAAAATGTCAGCCACATCCTGACTCCTATCCTTTTGGAGTTATGAGATTGGAAAATAAAGTCTGCACTGACATAGGAGATATAAGTTTTACACTGATCCGAAAAAGAAAGTTAAAAAAAAATGTGTGCGGCCGGGGGAGAAATGAAGTTCCTCACGCGATACTCGCACGTATACACATTCGTATGAAAGTGTGAATTGAATACGCGTTTTAATAAGTTTTACTACCTTGGATTTTCATTTTAACTGGCTCTCAACTCATTTTTGGCTTCAGCGCCCCTTGTAAACCACGAAAACAACACCCATGATGAAAAATTTGAAAATTTTCGCTGCCGCCATCTTGGATTTTCTTTATGACTTCAGAACTTAGGCTTTAGTACCCTCGAAAACCCTCTAAACTGTCGCTCTCTCTGTCAGAGAAAGTTGCACGGAGAGGGCAAAATGCTCAGTTTACTGCTACCGCAAGCCACGTTACAGAACTTCATTCAAAAATTTGATTAAGGTCAGTGAGTCACATAATTTTCCTGCGTTGTAGGTTAATTTATGGACAGAAATCTTACATGTACAAAAATCGCGACTGCAATTCCTAGCGTAAAAACTGAGATATCCTTATTGACTAGATATTCTATCTTAAAGGTTTTTTTTAATCCCAGATACTAATCTGACATTTCAATCTTTTGTCTTTGCGTTTTTTTGCATCTAAAGACATTACATCTGTAGAAGAAGTATCTGGATTTAAAAAACGAACTTTGGTAGGTAAATAAGCGCGTCAAAAACAATTTTCATTCCATTAAACATCCATAATAACCAATGATAGTGGACCGAAACCAGCTATTGAAGCCCACATCCATATACTACGTCCAATACATCTACGTCCCCATCACTTCATCCAATCCAGATGTCAGGAACATACCTAGATTCATTATAAGATACGAGCGTGCAATGCAACGCACACTGATCGCCATTATGACGTAGTAGGTACACTGGCGGTCACGAGAAATGGCTCACTATTAAATTGATCGTGAAATGTTTTAGTGGTACGTTAATGTAATGGGAGCTGATGGTTTCGCAAATGGAAGCATTAGGTCATTAGTTAGAATATTGGCTGTACTTAGGCACCTGTCCCACTGCCGGCGATTTACGAGAAGCGAGCAGACCTAGCAACTAAAAACAACTGTGGCGAGTGATTACTCACTGGTACTGTGCGTACCTATGTATGTATGTACCATGCGTGAGTCATCAGTCTATCAGCAAGTGTGTTCTGCCAAGCGAGCGTCGCTGAGCGAGTACTCACTTTGATAGATCTTATCACTGTGACAAGCGAGTACTCGCCGGTGGTGTGATCAGTCATCAAATCAAAATATTTTATTTCACATAAACCAACATGGGCTCTTATGAAAAGTCAGAAGCGGTGCACGGTTCCAATTGGTTGCTTCCTATGGAGAAGAGCCGGCAAGAAACTCCACGGTTATTCTTTTAAAAATGATTGGGTTTTACAATGTTTTCAAATTACAGTAGGTATGGAAGAACAGCGTAGGCCTGTCAACAAGTAACAGGTACTTGATAAAATAAAAAATGGTCTATTGTAGTACTCTACAAGGCCTACAAAGTCCTCACATTTACAAAATATAAAACAATATATCAAAAGGACTAATATATTAATTATATTATGTATTTATTTTATTTACACGGATTTTTTTATTTTTATTTTATTTAATCTTATATAGATAGCTAGTATCTTCCTCGTCGGGGGTGGGACAGGTGCCTAAAATGAGAAATTTTTAAAGTAACTTTCGTAAGTGGGATTGTAGCGGTATCTACAACGCCACATGCGAACAACGCGTCATACTGACGTCACGCAAATCCTGCATCTCGCAAGCAGAGTTTACCGTGCCATTAGCATAGATACAATTTCCCAATATCAATCGTTGGGCAATTGCCCGCCAGACACAACACCCGTCTGGTTGGAGGATCCTCCCTTTTCAATGGAGGTTGAGTGAACTTTACACCCTGTTCCTCATGCCTCTAAAGGATTAATTTTTAGGGATTTTTAGAGTTTACTCACGTAGCCGCACAATTAAGAGAGTAGTGGTGACCCAGTGGTACGGGCTGCAACTTACGAGTTATAGGTCGTAGGGTGTGAAGCCAGGCACGTTACTTTGTGTACCGGTAAGAGTGGAAGCTGAAAACATAGTTGGGAAAAGGCTAGGCAGATGATGAAATGGTATCTACTTATTTAATTAAAGTTGATGTTTTTGGATTGCGCAGTAATGTATAGGAATAATGATATTGACAGCCCTTTGCCTGTCGGAAAATGCTCGAAAATATTCTTAGAATATCTGCTAAAGGTACTGTGAACGTGTTCAAATAAATCATTTTACTTCGAAATTGTTACATTTGTCAATTGAAACTATCAAAACCGATCAGGGAACCAAGCGTGCAGTATAGGTATCACTGTGTCTTCGTTTTGCTTACAAACTTGAAAAAAACCTGGCAAGGTCTGTCCGTCTGTCTTATCTCTTATTATGCAAGTAACAAATGGACCTGACTTGGCGACCAGCCAACACCACGTTGATAAGTCCTGTGGCCTCGGACACTGTGTTTGTGAGCCGAATTTTTACAGGTCCAATCTGACGTAAAAAGTCGCAGTGCTATGAGAAAGAATGTTTTTTTTGTTCTACTTTAACGCATAACTAACGAACCAAATAGACTCAGTAAAAACCATTTTTATGTAGACAAAAACTGCTGTAAAATCCGAGCGTATGTAGATGACTAAAACCAAGAGAAAAGCTAAACAGAAATCTCAGAATTATTTTGCATAATTGCAATTTAGCGTTATTTGTGAACCATAAGATATTATGCGAGTTTAATGAACGTGAAATACTATCTGTTACTAACGTAATTATGACAGCTAACATTCTTAATAATTATTTGTCTGAACTTACAAGCAGACGCAAAAAGAAATAGGAAGTTTTCTATAATTATAATATTTTATTTTAATATGTTCTTCAATTATTTCTTTTAGGATTTACTGTAAGCAGGTTCACAGGTTAACAGCAACTTGAAATGACATGAGTAGTTTAAAATAATTATTACCTACAGCTAAGTTATAATATATTATTATTTGTCAGTGAGCCCCAAACTAGATATAGTTATTCTGTGTCATAGGGTTCAGGGTACGAATTTCAGTGTGGAGACTAGAGAGGTTATTTCAGGTATGGCGTATGTGTGAGGCGTTGTTCTAGTCGTCACAAGCGCAACTGTTGAGATTTTTCTATTGGCCAAACCTAATTAGTAGTAACACTTTTCCCAACTTGGGCATCGAATTTGGGCAAAGTGTTACTACTAATTAGGTTTGGCCAATAGAAAAATCTCAGTAACATGACCTCCTTTAATAAAGATTGGTCCTTGGCAGCTCTGGACAGAGAGAGGTGGAAGGAGAGTAGGGTGGCCTTTGCCCAGGAGTGGGACACTAAGGGCTAATAAGAAAAATGACCTGCAAATAGGGTAATTTCCTGGGTCAAAAAATAATTATTATATTTAGTCCGCCAGTTAGATTATCGAAAAATTTGAATTTCGCAGGCTACCTTGGCAATTTCCCCTTAAATAGGCAAGCAATGCAAGATGCTACACTTGTATACGTTTCTAATGAACCAGAGTCTTTATTGTAATCAAGTAAGAACAACGCGACAGCCTGGCGGCACTTTATTGCACTGAATTAATGAAGGGCGCTCTTCCACCATCTTTCCATCGCCTGAAATGACAGTTATATTATACACTAGTTTCTGCCTCTGACTTCGTCCTCATGTTAATTTCTTGTCCATCCTGTCGCATTACCCGCCCGCGCTATTACTTATTATTTAGTTTTCACCTAGCGTTCTTTTTGCTCGACTCCTTAGCATAAATAGCCTTCCAAATTGGGGTATCAATTCCAACTTTTTTTTTTTAATCTGACTGGTAGTTCCATAGATTATTCCCCAGAGATTCCAGAGATTTTTTTATTTATTATTTCCCTACATACAAACAAACAAATACCTCTATAATATTAGCATAGAATTGGATGTTTGGATGTTCAGAAGGCTGATTCTCGTAATTTAAAACGTTCAGAAATCTAGTCGCAGTCTCATCTCGGCGACCAACAAATGTCAAAATCTTGTCAAAATGTACGGAAATTAGAAGTATTTTTTGACAGATTGAGACTGAGATCAGACTGTGAACGTTCTTAAAATTACGAGAATTGCCCCTCTGATGTATGTATGTTTTCTTGAAGAATTAGAAAGTTATTTGATTAGCGTAACATTAGGCGTGAAGCTAAATATGTTCTTTAATATCATCACCATCATCAGCCTATAGCAGTCCACTGCTGGACAAAGGCCTCTCCTATTACACACCATTCAACTCGTTTATTGTATGTACGTGTTCATTAGCGGTCGCCACTCAAGAACACGTCTACCTCAACGGTCATCGGTTCTACGACTAATATGGCCAGAAAAAAGCGGACAGATGCAAGTTGGACTCGTACAAGAAGGGTTTCGTACCGCAAGCCAAAAAAACGCCAAATAAAACCCGTGAGAAATAGTACTTGACAAGATACTTTTACTTATGCGGGAAATTAATAGTTCTTCGAGGGGGCGGAACCACGGGCAGAGTTAGTAAAATACACGAGACAGCCTGGCGCCCTTTTATTGCACTGACTGGTAATGATGGGTGTGAAATCTGTATTAGTTTAGTGTGCATTATTCTGATTATTTTCCTCATGCGTTATGTAAAAGATTCAAGTTTCTTAGATAACGTAAACAATATCATAGAGATACAAGCTTTTTTAGATTTCATATCAACTATCATAATCAGCCTATAATGTTCCCACTGCTGGGACTCAGGCCTCCTCTCAGTGTGAGAGGCAGTGGACCGTAATCCACCATGCGGGCCCAGTGCGGATTGATAGATGTCACAGCCATGTCTTCTATTTTTTGGTTCTAGGACATGCCGGTTTCCTCACGATGTTTTTCTTCGCTGTTTTGAGAGCAGCGGTGATGAAATATTTTACACAAAGTACTGCGGGTTGGAACCCAGGACCTACAGCTCGTAAGTCACTTATGAACCGTTGTCTACGAATATTTGCAAAATCAGAGGATTCACAGATGAGAATATGGGATACCTGGGATTATAATGTTTCATGTCCCTCTAATTACACCGGTAGCCGTACCCTTCTAACTGGAACGCAGCAATGTTGCTTGGCGACAAAAAAGGTATTAGTAGAATAGAATAGAGAATAGAATACTCTTTATTGTACACCATAAAAAATTACAGAACCTAAATAAAATATATAAAATTTTACAAAGGGTGACACAATGGGCGGTCTTATCGCTAAGAGCGATCTTTTAAAGACAACCTTTGGATGGATTAAAAAATTAAGGAGATGCAAATATAGTAGGTAGTATGTGGTGTACCATTTACACTATACTATTAATACATACATAAAGTATATTTTACTCATCTAAATAAATATAATTATAGTAAGGCTCTTTGTACACACACGATTTCTTGCCGTGAAAAACTACGGCTCATTCGCCGTGTGTAGACACGGTCGTCAGTGTTGTATGTATCACTTTTGAGGCTTCTTCACGGACCCGTTTTTTCTACGGCGTGGTTTATACGCCGTCTGAAGGCACGGTCGTCACTGTTGAATGGATTACTATGGAAGCTTGTTGACGCACACGTTTTTTTACGGCGCGGTTTATACACCGTATCGTAAAGAAACCGAGCCGTGTACAAAAGGCCTTATTAGGTACTTCATCATCCTAATTTCAGCCCGGAATCTCATCCAGGTATTTCCCGCGACTTTGACGATATCGTACACCCAGCGCGCTTAGTGCTTGCCCTAGAAGAAATTCTCTACAAAAAACTGTATTATTAAAATGTTAATAATTATTTTTCGCTTGGAATATCTACCAAAACTGTGACACCCATATTGCGTGTGATCCTTAAAAAAATGTGATATTTTAACCCAAAACAGCGCCTGAAAATTTTCACAATAATATTTCATAATGAGCATGTTTACATGGCTTTCAGCCCTTGCGGTGAAGGTCGCTGGCCGCATGTCGCTAATTGGATAAGTTCGAGGTGCGGCAGAAGCAAACAGTTTAATATGGCGTACATTCGTGTTGTTGTTTTTGTGTTCAATAATTTGTTGTAAAATTATTACCAGCCTGTAATTGATCCTCCACGGCAGGGCAAAGGCCTCCTTACATAAAGAAAAAAAATTACGGGTATAACATAATTCACTGTGTGTTGGCGGAGACCAAATTTCCTCACGATGTTTTTGCTTTTCCTTCTACATTCTTTGATATATTATGTTTAAATGAAATGTCGTTACCATTATGTGGTAGATACCCAAACACGTGAAACTTTAGTACGGCAACTACACCGCTACATACGAACTACGCATCATACTGACGTCACGCCAAATCCTGCATCGCACAGGCAGAGTTTACCGCGCAACTAGCATATATACAACGTCCCGACATCAATCGTCGGGCATAATTCCGATCCAGCCTATCTCTTGCTGCTCTCTCCCAGAGACGCCCTAAGCCGAGATCCGTACACCACAGGGGGTGCCCTTGGCGTTTAGTCACTTAGTTTTATAAGCCCTAGCTGGAGGCAATAATTTATTGAGGCAACCCCATTTTGAAGCCCCATATTGAAGCAATTCCGCGTAAGAAGACGACAACCTCTTGGGTTAAACTGCGAGATCCCATTCCCAAAAAAAAACAATCATCGGGCAGTTGCCCACCAGACACACCATCCATCTGGTCGGAGGATCCTCCCTTTTCTATAGAGGATGAGTGAACTTTACACTCTGTTCCTCATACCTCCACAAACAATTACATACATTGTAAATTTTCTAAATCTCTTAAAATAAAACGTATATCGGTTTTTTAATACCGCATAGAGATGTACGCAAAAAAAATCTATCTCTTTTTTTTTAACAAAGCACTCCCTCTCTCATTTTTAGTTTTTCATCCTTTCATGTTCTGTGTCGAATAGAGATTCTGTGGATAACGTTTTTTTAGTTTTTATTCGCTCGCGTGAAGCGCTGATTGAAAATGTCGACACGCCAGCGATACAGCGCTGCAGCGCTTTGTAAAACATTTTGTGTGCGGGCGATTACATTGTGGAATGAACTGAAATGATAGCACAAAATTCGAGGGTTCTTCTTTTACATACTTTTGTGTCGTTGTGGGTTTAGGAAAGTCGATTTTAAAGTGCGGCAGTAATAAGACTTTTTAAATGGCAGTCTTCCTTTAAAATTAGGGTGGTAAAAAAATCTGGGCTTAATCGCACAATATCACAATCAACAGTCATTTATTAAAATTAGGCTGTGAATCAGCACTTTTTGAACGTCAACATTATGTAAGACAGTCTCCCAAAACGCCCGCCCTTCACCACATCCTAGTGCTTTAGCTGAGAAGAAGAAGTATCGCAATGGTTACCTTTGGTGCTCAATGCATAGGTGCCAAAAATAGGTGCTCAAACAGGAATTCTTCCAACAAACTCCGCAGCAGCACAGCCGTTTGTTAAATTAGAAGAGCTCGATTGATTGGATCACATTGGATGAATGCCATGCCTTCCTAAAATGAGAAGAGAGGTATTAAATACCATATATCAGTGAATGTAGTAGTTACCAACATATTATACCTAATTAATATATGTACAAGATGGCAGGAAAATCGACGCGCAAACCTAAACCATGAATTCAACACATGAATGTAGACCCCCTAGTGAAGAAATATTTCATCGGTTTAAAAAAAAATCTGTTGTTTCATTCAAAAGTTTTTTCCGACGACGAAAATAATAATAAATTATCATTTATTCTCTCTTCACAAAGCTGACTTAAAGTTAATGTGAACAAGAATGTCATAACTGTATTCCACCTTTGTGAGAGAATTGTGCCTGATGTAGGTATTTGGGAAAAACCTGTGTTACGGGTCGGTTTAACAGAGATACCGTGCAAGAATCGAAGTTAAACAATATGCATAACAAATATTAAAACTATGTAAGAATAAACGATAATATGCTTAATACAAATAAAAGAAGAAGTAATTACAATAAAAAATATCTACCTTTAATTCTGCAGAAGTTATTGAGAAAAATTTCACTGTCTTTGCCAACCTGTACTTAACTATAATCAAGGCCAATGCATGAAGGAATCAAAATCAATATCAATGAAACCGGCCATTAGCGGAGCTTACAAAGCAGTAGGTATCATTAAATGCAATTTGATATAGGGAATGGTGTTATGCTATGTGGAAGCATAGGAACCTAATAATAGTGACCTCTGTGTGATTGAAACTGGATAATTATAATTCTGTGTTCATATTGCATTTGGTCTCAATTCTGATAAACCGTACATACAACAAAGTCCCCAGCTATTGCACTAACATTGTCAAAATACAGGGTAGGTATCGCAGTGTTCTATAAACCGACTGATTAATTTTTTGTTATTTGACGAAAAATTTCTATGATAAGGGGTCTAGAATCATGTGCTGAATTCATGGTTTCATTTTGCGCGTCGATGTCCCTGCCACTATGTACTCCTAGAGAAAATTAAAAAAAAATATATTTTTAAATTTATAGTTAATTAATAATAATTATTTATTAATTAATAATATAATTAATTTATTTTATTTTTATATATATTTTTTATAATTCGCTTTTGTCAGCAGCTTTGCTGCCATGCGGGGGCTTTTTTCCGAGATAAAAAGTAGGCTGTGTGACTCTCCGGGCCTTGCCATGCTGTATTATTAACTTCGTGCCTCTAGCATACACCGGTCCTTATCGATTGTAGGTTGCACACAATTCGTGTATTCTATCGATTTTGTTGCGGCGGTAATTGGCGTAGCTCTAACAGTTCGGGCTGTTTGTTTTAGTTTTATCAGGTATATCTTCACGGTTTCCTTTAAGAGGGTAAGCAATAGTTGCAGAATTTTGATGTTACATTTAAACTAAGATGTTCCTTAGCAGCTTTAAACAGAGATAGGTGGAAAGAGAACAGGGAGGTCTTTGCCCAGCTGTGGGACATCATAGGCTATAAAATAAACTGTAATGTTTCTTAAGGTAGTGCCATCATCAAATCCGCTATCAGGGTGAAATGTACTACAATGCTCATCCAGAGCGAGTATATTGGACAATGATATTTATCAGAAATGATTCTCAGAATGCTGTTGCTGCTGCCGCGTACTCTGCCTGACAGTGACGACACACGCTTGCATCTTATTGCATAGAAGTCATGAGTACGCGCTTCAGCAAAGCTTAAAAATCCGTTACCAAAGAAAGTTATATTCATTCAGTATATTCTAATACCTGCCCCAACAAAGATCAAACCACAAAAATAACGCAATAGAACACAAAAAAATACTACGTACCATTATCCTCAAAGCCACACTTAAGTCAGAAGCGACAGCCCAAACTGGGAATAAACTCAATAATTTAAACTTAACAGCCCTACTGCATAACTTTATCATCCAAAAACATACAGAAATTCCAACTCTAACCCCAAAAAGATAAGGTTTAATTTCCTTTGTTGAATGACGAGATAATTCATGTGGGTAGTTTGATGCGACAGAGGGCACTTGTCGCGAAGAGTCTCAGCGACGTTGTTACACCAGCGAATGTGGGGTTACATGAAGTTATATCTCATTTTGTGAGGGTGCTTTCAACACAATTGATGTTCAACTCGAAACATGTTGTTTTTTTGTTTTATGTCATTTTTAGAGGGCACTTGGAGAGCAATTTCTGTTGTTCGCTGTTGAGTGTGCTTTTAAATGAAACGTGCAGCTGGAAAATACTGTATTTAGATGGATTGAAACGAATATTGAATGAAAAATGTTAATTAAAAGCCCCAAAGTCTGACAACCAGTCTTACCAAAGGGTATCGTCGTGTTACCCGGTTACCGGATTGTGGAGGTCAGATAGGCATGCGCTCCATGTAAAATACTGGTATCAGCTGCATCCGGTTAGACTGTAAGCCGACCCCAACATTGTTGGAAAAGTTTAAGAAGATTGATTTAAAGTTTTGATTGAATTTATCAAGCATATTATTTTACGTTACTTTTATTCTATTATTTTCTGTTATCAAAAAAACACTGGTTTTTTTAAGTTATTTTTAACGTGTGGCAATCTGCAGCCATACAAACAATAAAGATACCTTTTGCAGACCCATTTTGCACGACGATAAAGATCATTGTTCTGAAAGAGGAAAGTACCAAAATCTTATTTCTTTAGAAAACTCCTTATAAGATCGTCCTCAAACAAAAAATAAACCATTTAACAATAGAGAGATCAAACGGATACTTTCATATTATATATAATTCTTCCCTTTTCATCGGACAATGCCTCAAGAGTCTTTGTTAAAGAACGCCTTTTTGGCTGCCTAGTTATTGGAAGAAAGTCTAGACATTTAGAAAATCTAGGTAATTTAATCTGCTAGTAAAAGAACAGGTTCATAAATATAATTGAAGTTTCGTTAGAGTTTTTAATGCAGTAAGCGTATAAGGCGTCGCGGCTGACCCCGTAGAAGATTGCGGTACGAGCTGGGCAAAACAAACGACAAGTGGCCCACTTTAGCTCTGGATTGAAAGAGCTGGAAGTCATGGGAAGCCTCTGCCCAACAGTGGGATGATGCAGGCTTACAGTAACGGTAAGCGTATAAGAGTAATCAGCCTCTATCACCCTCTTCTGGTATACTGGACCGTAATCCACCACGCGGGCCCAGTGCGAGTTGGTAGATGTCACTTGTGTTTGAATTTTTGATTCTAGGACATGCCGGTTTCCTCACGATGCTTTCCTTCACTGTAACTGTACCCAGAGATTATTTCTTTTTAAATTGAAAAAGACGTACCTATTAATGTATGGAAATAATAAAAAATACTAGTTCATAATTATGTATTTCAGTTGTAAACATTAGGAACATATTTTACATTCTCATGTAATTTAAATATTCTCGACAGCAATAATATTCTCAGGAACCACAATTTCCAATTCCAGGTTAAGAGTGATCTTCAATTGAATAAGTTCAATTATAGTGTTAAATAATTCGTTAAAAATAATATTGTTGTCGTTAAAAACAACAACGAAAAAGGCAATAACTGTTAAGTTTAAAAAAATATCGATATTAGAGTAAAGTATCGACCTAATTAGAATAGAATTAGTGGTTTAAAAAAAAGAAAACCAAAAGCAATTAAATTCGTCAATTTAAAATTATAAGTCTGTGATTCAGTTCTATTAACCCCTAAAATAAAGTGATAACTCCTAAAGTGTTGGGGGACTCCTAAAGTGTTGGGACTCCTAAAGTGTTGGGGACTCGCTAAAGTGGTGGGGACTCACTAAAGTGTTGGGGACTCCAAAAGTGTTGGGGACTCGCTAAAGTGTTGGGGGACTCCTAACGTGTTGGGGACTCGCTAAAGTGGTGGGGACTCACGAAAGTTTTGGTGACACCTAAAGTGGTTCTTACTAAAGTGAAGAGTGGCATTCGAAAGGCTAAGGCGAGGCATCAAGATGGCGTTCGCAGCAGCTCGTATGATTCTGAAGGACAAGCGGCGGAAGGCATCAAAGGAAGACTTCAGGGACCCAAGAAACAGAAGCAAGGTACAGCTAAAATATTTTTACCAGACTAATTTTTACCAGACTAATTTTTACCAGACTAATTTTCAAAATTAGGATGAGACTTTATTTTTAAAGAAATAATAATGATTACGAAACCTACAGGAATAATATTTTTTACTGAAAAATTCTTCAGTAAATTTTCTTAACAGTAAAGTCAAACGAAATCTAGTAAAACAATTCCTAAACTGACTTTTACTACACCAAAGTTAGCACAAAGTTTCAAAACACAATTCCTGAAGTAACATTATTTTACTGGTGCTAACGTCAGTAGATTTATTACCTAATTAGTAGGCAGCAGGTGCGTTTGCCAGCGGTTTATCCAATCAGGTGGCAGGTAAATAATTAATTGCCTCGAGTACATAGAGTACAGGGAGAACTTGTAGCTACGATTAGTATGCATTTGAGATTTATGAGATTTGTGGTACAAATTAGTTCAGATGAGTGGAGTGTTGCATTTTAGAACTTAGGTAAATGTTGTGTATACATGTATTTCAGATTTAGATTTTGAATTGTATGGACGGGGTTCGTTCAAGATATTTTGACAGATGTTATAACTTGACATTTTTTTTGTATTTATATTGAAGAAAGAGTATTGTTAGTTTGAGGTAGGTATTTGCTATTTGTTTACAAAACAACCAATGGTTGTGTATAAGCCAATTATCTAAAAAAAAATAACCGTGGCGGCTCTTCTCCATAGAAACGACCAATCGAAACCGTGCACCTAGCACTGATGAGCTTCTGACGTTTGATAAATGTCCATGTAGGTTTAGGTGAAATAAAATATTTTGATTTTTATTTAAGGCTTTTAAGCTATGTTTACGTGATTTATGCAAAAACTCATTACCCATTCAGGATTTCGACTGGATTTACTAACTCATAATAATATTTATTTCAAAATAATTTTTATTTCCACGCAAATGTAGCAAAGTTAATCTCTTTCCATTGTTTTATGCCACAAGCATTGTTGTTTTGTTTTTTTTTTTAGATTTGACCGGATTATTATTTACATAAAAACGCGCTTTTTATACAATATTGTGGGCGTTTGAATGAAATATAAACGTAAAAAAGTAATAGAGGCTTCCAGTATACAATTTCAGATAGGTTCATTAGTACGGTTCGTTCGGAAATTGCTCATTAAGCCACGTTGAACTTCATGGATAAATAGGGTGGCTGTCACACCGTTCTGTACCGAGTTTTAAAATGAAAAACTTTGAATAATGACTAATTATTATTATGTATGTATTTATTCATGATAAATAATAACAGTCGCACGGGTCCATCGAAGGCTTAGCAACGTTTACCGAGGTTGATCCGTGGATGGGTGGCCATCAATTACATATCGTTTTATTTCTAACTGGTCAATTTGATAATTACAACAAACACATTCAAAATTCCCTCTTTACAAAAATTTTAAGCTCTGATTGTTAATGAGTTACCTTATAATAGAGATAAGATTGTAACCTTTCTGACAAATAAATTCACTGGACATAGACCTCTCCGGCTACGCTACAACACCTTGATATACACACACCACATCCTGTCCCAGCCACCTTTTTACAGCATCGGTCCATCTAGCTGGGGGGCGTCCCGCTTGCCGATACGCGGACACGGACATAGAAACAGATTCATGGACATACGTATACATGTATATCGACTAATATACTCGTATATACTTGTACACGGCGATCATACTTAGGTACATTGAATAGTGCCGTTTTGATTATTTAGCGTATACTTACTACAGAAGATTCAAATACCTAGCTAGATATACGCCGGGATAAAAGTTTTTGCTGGCGGGAAGAGATTGTGTTTTGTTTTCGTCGTGTTTGATGAGAGGGCTAGCCCTCAGGCGCGGGTGAAGCTTGATTTTTTCTGGTTTTATGCGCCCCCTTAATAAATAAAAATCGGTAAGTAACACTTCGGTGTGACACACGGCTAAGTACCGCTAACTCGTTTGTTCCCGATCTCTGCACGGAATAGGAAATCATTATAAAGTTTAATGCAATTTCACCTTTAATGGTTTTTCCTTGTTACGAAAACTAAGTTTATGGGTAGTCTTTACATGGCGTTTGTCTTTAGGCAGGTGTCACGTCTATAGACTGTGACACCTCACCATCACCACCATCACCATCTTTACATACCAGTTCGTACCAATTATATGACAAATCTATACTATCCTTAAGTGTACCCTAAAGATGTTTAGTCTTCACTTTATTCATTCTGTAACATCATCATCTGCCTGCCTTTTCCCAACTATGTTGGGGTTGGCTTCCAGTCTAACCGGATGCAGCTGAATACCAGTATTTTACAAGGACCCATTGCCTATCTGACCTCCACAACCCAGTTACTGGGTAATACGATACCTCTTGATAAAACTGGATTACCCTTTTTAATATAACCCCTTTATGATAAAGTTAATATTCCACCAAGAATTACATAGGTACATGAAATCTGAATTTCAGTGTTAGCGTTTGTATTTAAACTTGGACTGACAGACAACAAACAAAGAACATTCGACATCTATGTTAATCTCATAATTACAAACAATTCGAATCTAAACTGACCTTTACCAAAACCTACGCCATCTCCATTTCCATTCAAATCAGAGTTACAGCAAGAATGAATACATTTAACCCAACTCTGAGCCTCCGGGGAATCGAAAAGTCGACCGGATGGATCGCAACTGAACCGGATAAACGGCTGAATTGCCGGACCGGCGCTTCGGACCAGCCGTATCGATTGCGGCCAGAGGGAAAAGATTGGAAGCTGGAGTTTGAGTAGGTACTTTAAAAGTTTATAGAAGTTTTTCTTATATGTTTTCACCAACTGGTGTTTGTACTATCTGTGTTGCTTTGTGGACTCTTGGTTTGTCATGACTGTATTTAAATGGTGCTTATGTACCTTCGCTTTCACGAACCCACATTTTTATAAAGAAATACTATTTGTCATGAAAAAAAATATTTTTGTCGGGAAGCGTAGAGTGGGACGCCCCCCAGCTAGAAGGACAGACGACATCAAAAAGGTGGCTGAGACAGAGTGGATGCGGAAGGCTTAGGTTAGGGTGCTGTGGCGCAGCATGCGAAACCGGACAGACAAAGTAACATTCTATCAGTAATAACGATAATAGAAAGTAAAGTATGTATAGGACTGCCATAAGCTAGCGACAAGCTTATGTAGATCCTGTTGAAAGTAGTTGTAGAAATACGAAACCCTTTGACAGCGGCGGCCATTTGTCTAGTCCCTCTTATGTGGCTTCTTGGCGGGTCCTAAGCAAAAACCAATCAAGCTGCCTAGATTAAGTCACAAGTCATTTATTTCAAAACAATATACATTGTGTAGAAATTTTACTAGAAATAATATGTCATTTAATAATCTATATGAGTAATACAATAATAAAAACAAAAAGACATAATAAATTAAAAAAAAAAATCCCATCTATGTTGGGGTTGACTTACGGTCTTCCTGGATGAGGCTGAATACCAGTATTTTACATGGAACGACTACCTATCTGACCTCCACAACCCAGTTACTGGGTAACACGATACCCCTTGGTAAGAATTGTTGTCAGAATATGACGAAACCACTTTCCTAAGGAAACAAAGCTTCACGGGAAAATTCTGGCCATATGTCAAATTAGTCAGCGCCTGACGTAAATTGACATATTTTAGTTGCCAAGTTTTTTATCACGTCTAAATTGTGTATGGATTATCTTAATTTCACAGGACCAAACTAATATTTATCTTCTGTCCTTTTCTTAATGAAATATAAAGAAAAAGATGCACTGAAGATAAATTTAGTTTAGTTTGTCAACAAGGGAATCGGCGCCATTGCAAACTTACTGTTTTCTATTCTTGTAGCTCTTTCCTCAAATGCATTGATATACTCAGAGAGTATTTTATTTGTTCCGATCACGGATGTGACCTACTTGCGAACATGTTGGCAATATTGACAATTGCACGTCTATTACAAGTATTTATTGTTGATCACAAGTTATATTGTGCGACAATAGACTATATTTTATTTGTGTATTAAACTACGTTTTGATTTTCAAAGACAATGTTGTTGATTCGATTTTAAAAATGAATATGGGATTATTAGAAGAAACACATTGTATTGTAATAATAGAGATTTGATTCTGAATATTAATACCATCTCTCTTGAATACTGCACCCTAAATCCCGCTTTTAGATCCATAGTTAAACTCAACCAATTGTTAAGAATAGTAACTAAACTGTATTTTAAGGGTCAGTAGACCTGAGTATTTGATATAAATTCCAGCTTGATACCTCCACGCGTTCCTGAGAAAAAGGGTCTTGACAGACAGACAGACGGACGGGCGGACGGACGGACAACAAAGTGATCCTATAAGGGTTCCGTTTTTTCCTTTCGAGGTACGGAACCCTAAAAAATGAACTGTGAGATTCTATAGCTACACTTCTGCCTTACCCTTCGGAAATACAGGCCTGATGTTATGTTGTATATGTTATTATAATAAATATTGATGATCAAATTTCCCTCCTACTAATACTATGTTAAGTGCCAGAACATCTTCCTTATAGGCAGGGGCGCCACCCCTTGCAAACAACTACCAAATCTCTTTAGGGACAAAAATTTAACCTTGAGATAAGCCGACCTTGGTAGTTTTTCTGTTGTTTCCTTTACCACCGCTCCTATGGAGTTGGGATGGTACAAATCTTCCTTTGGTAAATACGGGCATACATTATTGTGGTAATATTCCTTAGAACTTATAAGTAGGGGTTAGAAGCTGTTAGAGCTACGCTGTACGAGTACATAGTTCAGTTTTGTTTTACCTTGGAGTTTCTTGCCCAATCTTCTCTATACCCATCTTTGGAATCAATTCTATTTTCTTGTAAATCTTGACATTCAAAAGGACCTTTTATTGGCCAGCTTGAATTATGTAAATGATTTGAATTTGACTTTCATTTTTGCAACTTATGCACGCTGATTTTTATCAGACCTATAACTGTCTACAAACAGTTTTAATTCAGATCCGCGCATATAGCCTTATGTAACGGTAACTGTGTCTGGGTCTATAAAATATATTCACAGCGGTGGTTAATTAGAATCTCATTTATTTGTTCTTTCTAAGAAACATTTAATGAAAAGAATCATGAAGGCCTGGGGGTCTACTCCGAAGTGCAAAGTGCGAATTTTCGGTTCGGACCGACACATGGCCGAACCGAATATTATTGAAAAATGCGAAAAAAGTTTGGATCGGCAAAGCTGAGTGTAGGAGTGTAGGATCGTAACCGACCGAAACAAATAGTAACTTCGTAGCAGAAAACGGCCGATCATTCGGCCGATACTACTTCGGAGTAGACCCCCAGATCTCGTACTGCAAAAACGTTCAAAGTCAAGTCGCAATCTCATCTCATCGACAATCAACGTTAAAGACTTGTCAAAAATATAGGTAAATTAGAGGCATTTACGACAAATTGCCACTGATATTAGAATGTAACCGTTCTTAAATATAAAATTCGTAATCGCTGTTTATTTTTAATTTATTATTTTTTTATTTTTATGTATTTAACTCACGTAGCATTTATCTTAAAGCTAGTGATCAGTGGATAATAGTGTTGGTAGTGCAATTAGTGCTATTATTTTAAGTTTATATATAGTGTATAACATGTGATTGTACTACTGTTTTTTATCCCTAATAAATAAATAAATAAATAAATGAATAAATAAATAAATAAAAATACGGGAATTGTCCCTCTAGTCACGGCCATACATGTTTTTGTTTAAACTTGACATAGAGGTGCCATGGCAATGTGGACTATGAGAAAATCTTTGATGTTAAACCCTGGGCGCTCAGCTCGCCCACCCGTCTTACAGACTGGTTGATATTTCCAATACTATCTACATGAGGTATTCTCGGATAGTGTATTAAAAACCACTTCGAGCTCCCATACGGGCCTAAACTAACAAGTCACGGTGAGTAAGCAGAAAAGCGTTCCGTTTATTGCATGTTCAGTTATTAGCAGTTCCGTGCCGCATCCGGGTAATATCCGGCAGTGGAGGCCGCACTTCCGTGCTGACGGTTGGTCCACTGCGTTGTATGAGGGATGGGAAGCGTGGCTTATGCTTTTGTGTAATATAACGCTACTTGAAAAATATGCCAGTTTAATAAGTAGATATAATACGGAGATACCTTGGGTACCTAACCATAAAAAAGCATAGGAACGAAGTGAGGGATTTCCACTAGTTCAATTTTTGCCGTGCGTGTGGTCGGTTACCAAACCGCCTCACCGATTAAAATCGCAAGTAACTAGTTCATTTTGCATCAAAATGATGACCTACATGCGATGGGTGATCGCCTGCGACTGAACATTTTCACGGTCAAGTTTAGTCATCTACCTCATGCGACATGTCACCGCACGACAATTATTGTCGAAACCTACCTACTCTACTTTGGAACTTGCGATTTTAGTCACCTGTTTAAAGCCCGCACAAGCCACGTTAAGAAACTTCGTTCCAACAATAAAAAAACAGCAGATCGTTTCTCGAAAACCCCTGACTACCCAATCTGAAAAATTACCCTATATATTCTTAATTCACGTGTCTTCTCCATCGTTTCCCACTGTCGCATCTATCCCCCAAAATTGAGCAAGTTGGAAGATTTATTTATTGTCCAAGATGTCCCTCGATCGTGACCCAATTCGACGATCAAGCGATTGAATGATATATAACAGTAATTAGTAAGGATTTGTGAGTTTCTTGTGGCAACCAAACAGTATCGGACGTAATAGAGGGTTCGGAGGGTTCGGAGGGAAATCTATTTGATTGATAACTGTGCTTTGTAATTGGAATTGGAAGGCAAATAATCTTCGGTAGTTGGTCTGATGGTTTCAAATGCTACTGCTAAGCTTGAGGTGCTGGGTTCTTCTCTGGGAGGGGCCCGTGGCTATATAATGACAGCCGCACAGGTCGATCGATCAGGTTAAGCAGTACGCTTGCCGCGGTTGGTCTGTGGATGGGTGACAGTCTTTATATACCGAGACCCCTCCGTGCCTCAGAAAACACGTTAAGCCATTAGTCCCGGCTGTCATTCGTAGAACTTTGACAGTCCTTACGGGTAGTCAGAAGCCTGAAAGTCTTACAACCAGTCTTACCAAGGGTATTGTATTATGCAGTAACTGGATAGTGGAGGTCAGATAGGTAGTCGCTTCATGTAAAATACTGGTATTCAGCTGCATCCGGTTAGACTACCGGCCGACCTGCCGACCCCAACATAGTTGGGAAAAGGCTAGGCAGATGATGATGAGTAAGGACTGGTGAGTTCCTTGCGGCAAATAAACAGTATCGGACATATTGGAGGGTTCTGAGGGAAATCTATTTTTTTTTCTGATATAAACTAGTGCTTGACTGCGATCCCGCCTGATGGAAAGCAGTGATGCAATCGTTGATGGTAAAGCGCACTAATTTATTAAAAAAAAAAAAAATTCAAACTATTTATTTCATACAATTTTCATATTTTTAAACATAAAAAATAGCGCTCAATCTAATTAAATAAGCCTATTCACCCTAGCCTTGAAGACACTTAAATTATAATCGGACGGGA
Source organism: Apamea crenata (assembly GCA_949629185.1). Classification (NCBI taxonomy): domain Eukaryota; kingdom Metazoa; phylum Arthropoda; class Insecta; order Lepidoptera; family Noctuidae; genus Apamea; species Apamea crenata. The sequence continues at coordinate 15,324,072 of OX451367.1, forward strand.
AGACCGCTGCAGGCAAATTGTTCCAGTCCTTCGATTTGATTGATAATAGTGCTTTGTAATTGGAATTTGAACGCAAATAATCTTCGTCGGTTGGTCTGGTGGTTGCAAACGCTACTGCTAAGCTTGAGGTCCTGGTTTCGATTCCGAGTTCAGGCAAAGTGTTAATGGGCTTTCTCATTAGGTTTTTCTGCCCGGTGCCTGGATTTGTGCCCGGTTAGTGGCAATAGGCACCCCTTGTTACATAGGACTCATTGAACTCTGGCTTAGCCTTCGTCAAAAATAGGCGTAATTTTATGTGCATGTGTGTGTGGATTAAAATCACTTAACTCTTCTCCAGGTTCTCAGTTTTGTTTATTTACTAAACGGAGAACATTGAAACAAAACCCGTTGCGACTATTTTGAAGATTAACCTTTCAAGTGTGGCCACTTGAAAGGTTAATCTTCATTTACATGAGACTTTTACTGGAATAAACGTCTCTTGGGATGTCACGGCACATAATAACAAACTTCGAGTGACACTGGCAGTTGACACTCGCTGACATCTAACGTCAGGAGACTTTGCTTCGGTAGAGCGTTGGTTTCAACAGCTACTCTGTTTAAATCTAGTTACTGTATTGTCAAGTTTGTGTTTCACGAGGGGAAACCAGATATTTGTACTCCTGTTTTAAGTTAGAAGGTTATTCTTGAAGTTCCGGATCATTTTATCGCTGACATACCACCTAGTTTCAATCTTCTAATAAAAGTTTTGCTGGGAACTACTGGTCTAAAGGCTACGATATCCAGTAATTACTTGACCAGGCACTGTAATTTCGCCCCGAATTGTCAGTTGTAATAAGAAAATAATCAAATAAGAAAAAAGTTATCTCTCAAATAAACGATAATAAATGAAACTTGAACAACAGCAACAACTGTCAACATAACAACATAACTTTGTCAGTGTCATGACATTTTCTGACAACTGTCGTCCGTAGGGAACATGAGGGTAGATGGCGGGAATGCCCGTGGGAATCGCTCGCTATCGAATTGGAAATTATACGAGTTACTGACTTTGAAATGTAATAAAAAGTTACGTTTTAGTGTAACATAAAAGCGAATGAGATTTTGATGATGTTCATATGGTTGTTTTTTTCTGTCTATTGTATTTGAACATGTGGTAGTTAGGACAACGACTGAATCTAATGTTTGCAATGAGCCCAGTATGCTACCCTCCCATATAGCTCGCAGCTCTTAGCACATACGCGCTGAATCGTAAAAATATTGATGAATAATAAAATACGTAGACGATCGATTCTGTAAAATTCGGTGAAAATTCGGCTTGAAAAGATAGGTGAAGTGAGTTTAGAGTGAGCTTCCAATAGTGTCAAACCCTAGCATTAGTTGGAATGACAGCTCACTCCACGCTCACTTCACCTAAGTTTTCACGGTGAGATGGTTACAGAATCGCACTGCTGGTTCCGTCAAGGTATCTAACTAGTATGTATTAGAAGAATTGCTCATAATCAGCCTATAATGTTCCCACTGCTGGGACACAGGCCTCCTCTCTGTGAGGAGTGGGCAGTAATCCAGTGCGGGTTAGTGGATGTCACATCTCTTCGAATTTTTGGTTCTAGGACATGTCGGTTTCCTCACGATGTTCTCCTTCACCGTTTTGAGAGCAGTGGTGATGAAATTATTTACACAAAGCAAAGCGGCTGGCTGGGTTCGAACCCACGACCTACAACTCGTAAGTTGGGGCCGGCCGTTACCACTGGGCTACCACTGCTCACAGAAAGAATTGCTCAAGTGCTGCTAATACTATAGCATAATCAGCTTAACACGTTCCCACTGCTGGGCCACAGACATCCTCTCTGTGAGAGAGGGAGTGGGCTCCACGTGGGCTGGTTGTGTCCGAATTTTCAGTTGGAGGACTACGACATGCCGGATCGCTCACAATGTTCCTTGACCCTTTTTGAGGAACAGTGGTGATGAAATACATGAGACATAGTAACGCCTGCCTGTATTCGAACCCTTATCACTGGGCCACCGCTACTCTCCAAATCTATAATCATACTGTTGCGCGCCAAATTAATGCCTGTTACATGGTGACATTAGTTACCACTAGCGCCATCTAGTATCGAGTAGCAGAACTAATAGAGTCAAGATCCTTTTAGAAATTTTGTTGCAAGAACTTTCTAGAACTATCGACATCTGGTCAGTCGGGGCCGGTATGTACTCAAACATTCTAGATGTTTCTACAATAGAAGGTTCTAGAACTATCAGCGGCACTATATAAGGCCGGGATGAGCCACGAACGGGACAGTTGGATAAGCGATACAAGCGCATACATCAAAAACTATCTTCAAGTGAGGCTTGAGTGCAATTGTGTTTTTTAATTAGTGTGTTTGAGTTGTTATTAGTGTTGTTTAATTAAAGTGTAATGTTTGGTAATTTATATCGGCAGTTTTTATTGTCAAGAACCCCGATGCTCGTTACAATACTATATACGAGTATCTATCTACTCAGCCTATCTGCTGCATAAGGTAAAACTGGAAGAAAACGATTTTCTTATTTGAGGGCCATTTCATTTTTTCGTTATCTCGCTCTTGCATTTTTTACCAATCTTTCCTTGCAATTCTCGCGAATATGGTTATTTTTATGGCTAAGAGGTGGTTTTTTAACCCTTTGAATATGGGAAAAATATTTTATGACTAGACGGATACGACTGCTTCCCGAATCGCCAATTTTCCCATTCGCCACTTAGATACGAAATACAGAAGGTGTTTTGTTAAACAAAAGTGTCCTTTTGAAACTATTTTTACTACATTTTTATTTTTAGGTCAGATAGGCAGTCGAACTATGTAAAATATTGGTATTCAGCTGTATTCGGTTAGTCTCGAAGCCGACTCCAATATGAGGTGTACTTTTTCTAATGGTGTTTAACTTTTTATGAGTCCAGTGAAGTGAAGACATTACTCTTACCAATCAATGAACTCAGCTTATCGCATTCCACTGCTGGACATGCGCCACAATACTCTGTTATCCGCCTACCGCATCCAGTCTGTCCCTGCCACCCTTCTAAGCTCATTCGTTCAGATGAATTAACGACCTTAGAAAGCGAGCGCGTAGTATGGGACGCCTCCCAGCTTGATTGCTGGAAAACGTCCCACAGACACACAACGCTTGCGATACGACATTCCAGGCCTCGTCTGTTCCACCGGCCATCGGTCCTTCAACAAACATGACCAGCCTACTTTAGCTTGCTTCCTCTGCAAGGTATGTCGGTTCTTTTCCGAATAAATTAATTCCTGATTTCATTGTTCAAAGAAACTCGGACCATGGGCCGCTCCATAGCACGCTGAGCGCTCTCTATGGTTCACTTCACGATAAATGTGATAAGCAATACTTTGAAAATATGCTCTGTCAAAAATATGATGCAGATGAACTAGTTGAACGGCTCAGATATTTTTTTCTTGTTCTCATAACATAACATCACGCCTGTAATCCCCGAAGGGTCAGGTTAGGCAGAGGTACCTGTACACACCCACGTTCCTTTCTACCGTTTTTTTGTTCCGTTTAAAAACGAATGAATTTATAGCTATTATTTATATACCAGTGTGTTTATCCAACAAACTGAAACGCAACAATATATTCAAGGCCGCTGTAAGCTTCAGGCGTATAATTTAGACCTGTAATCTATATGTCCATCAATTTGGACAGTGTCTAATTTACTTCAGTTTCCTATATTTTTTTTATTGTAGCCGCTTATTACGTTAGACTTGCAAAGTGTTGTGCCAATCTAACATAATACACAATACATAATAAACTAAGAACAAATTTTTATTTTTTTATTTTCAGCCTAATTTTATTTATTTACTAGCTGCGCCCCGCGGTTTCACCCGCATAAGTTAGCGCATGCGTTAATCCTGGTTATAAACCATCTGTGTGCCAAATTTCATCCAAATTCGTTACGTAGTTTGTGCTTGAAAGAGTAACAAACATCCATCCTTCCCTCCATCCATACAAACTTTCACGTTTATAAGAGTAATATTATATATTTAAATTAGTGTAGGATAGTAGGATTTATTCATGTTTAATATAGAAGTAACAATGGACACAATTATGTTAGTAAGCTTGACCTAACTCAGCCATATAGTTATGAGAAACCTTGCTACAAGCTCAACACCGATAACCGAAGCTTGGAGCAACGATTTATACAGAAGCAGTCCAGTCTGCTCGCGATACACCGCAGTACAATGTTTTGTTTTAGAAACTCATGTCTAATAACGGAATAGGTTGATATGTTCTCCCTGAACAACATCAAATGTTGCTGTTTATATTATTATCAAAATAATTATAAAAAGATTTTGTTTTGTTTAATTACCAAAATATGTCAAGTTATATAATCTGTCAAAATATTTAGGGAGGGTATCAACGTAAGGAGAAAATGTCTACATAGGAAGGTGTATAAGTGCAGGTAGGTATAATTAAATACGGTACCAAAAAACATAAACGAAAAATAACTCAATTTTGATAAGACACATTGCGCGAACAGGACGAAGACCATTTTCCCAAAACGCTTTCAAACAAAGTAGGAGGAGGAAAAATTCATTTCCTCATACAAGGTTTATGCGAGAGGACAAAATATGAATGAATAATAATATTCTAACCAAAGAAAATTGTGTGGGCAACGAAAATTCTTTGCACGGAAACTTGGAAAATTGAAGACTTGAACCGATTTTGTTGGATCATAGTGGATTTACTGTGCTAACTTTAGGTAGACTCTGATATTGGAAAATGATATAGTGCCTACGTAATTCAAATTTTATGGAACGTGTCTAAGTTACTTCGAGATTTCATGGTAAACGAGAAAATTTTAATAATACTGGTATAACATTTAACAACTTAATACGGAAAACTATTGCACTATGGGCTGATTTTTCCAACGCCCGATAATTTTATCGGAGGAATAATTTTGAATTTTTGACAGTTCTTCCATTCATTATCTGTCAGATGTCAGATTTATTCCACGAATATAAATATCTGTCGATTGAAAATACAGCCCTAAAGCGTCTAAGCTCTAGAAAATTGTTTGTGTTTTATTAAAAATATTGTATAGCTTAACATACAGGGTGTAAAAATTGACTCTCCACTTCTTTAAGGGTCGTTATGAATTGGATAATAATATTAATGTGTATATTTTCATGTATTCTTCGAATAAATAGGTTTGGATATATCAAGTTTCTCATTATTTATTTAAGGCAACTTAAGGCTCAAGAAATAAAAACTTCAGCTAAATTAATAATTGTTTTGTTGAATGTGGATGTGAAGACTTCAACGAACATTTCTTTGTTGGTACTTAACATTTCTGTTTCAGGTGTTCCGGGGTTATAAATAAACTACAGTTAAAGACTTTTAACGCTAACTTGCACACTGACATCAGCCATTACCGTTCGACGCAGAAATATATGTCTCTGTTGTGTATAAATGTTGCTGATCGTCTTGGCAAACGCTTTAAATGTTATTCTAGTGCTCTTTACATATCCTTTACATTTATAAGTATCCACGGGACAAAAGATACTTATGATTGTATTCAATTTGACAATTGGAAGTTTTTTTTTCTAAGTGCGTTATTTTTGACAAAATCTTCATGAAATTGGAAACATTTAGCAATTCGTCTTTTGGAGCAAAAACTTAGTCAGCAAGTAAATTTTTGAAATAGAACCTACTTTTATTTTCATCTATTTTTGGAACTCAAACACTTACTCAGCACAATTATTTTGTCAAACAGCGCACGGTATTTTATCCAAATTTTTCTTGATTTTTCTCACAATTAATTGTTGTAAAGAGTCACTTCAGTGTTGATTGCGAACTATCTATCTTGCTTATCTCTGGCGGTATGACAACTAAAACTCACTGTTCTTCTGAATTTTCTCAAACGAACAAATTGCTTGCATTTAAATGTTATGTGTTTTGGAGCATAATGTGGTCTTTTGAAACGCAACTTATGAAGAAAATTGCAAAGACAATGAGGAAGTGAATATGAATAATAATCTTCCTCGTGGCAGCTTTTCAGATTATAATTGCGGTCTTTTAGTCCAAGAATTCTGCATCATAATATTTTATAACATCATTTACTGTATTAAATCCTATTATCCGCGCTTCTAAACATGACTATTTCTTGAAGTGCCTTCAAAATACCAAGTTAAGCTCCTATATCTGTGCATAAAACATTTGACTAACTTTTTCCTGTGTGCTCGACCAACAAGATTAGAAATGCTGCACTACCTGTCTCCTTCTTCTAACGCTATGCACATAGTTGCACAAACAAGCTGTTTAGATGGTAAAACGATTTCTTTTGCTGGTAATTTTAGTTTGGTGTTTATGATGGATTGCTGTTCAGACAGAATAACTATGTTTTTGGGATTTAATGAGAAGTGTGAGTAATGTAGAACGGTAATAAGGAAGTTTTGCAATTAATAACAATAAGAAAAAGGTTATTGGTCCCTTGAAAGACGAAAGGAAACTTTCAAGAATGTAGTAGCAAACATATGAATATTAACGACAACGAAAAATAACAGTCGGATTTTACGAGTAATGTTTAGTAAGAGAAATGGTTAATAATGGTACTTCAGGGAAAACTAAAAACGATAATGTAAACAAAATATTTTCGCTTTGTACTATTATCCCAATATGACAACTACGCGGCTCATGCACCCATTAATGCCCTAGTATAAGGCCATAAAACCATACAACAAAGAATGTTTTGAAATAAGGTTTCAGGAGAAGTAATGAAAGTTAAAAAAAAATATAGGTACTGACGAAAATAAATTTTATGATATTATGTACACAGTTTATCCCAGAAATAGATGAAGGCAGCGCTGACATAATCTAACATACAATTAATGAAAATAAATTGATAAAAATACTAAAAAAGAAGCAACAATTTACAGCAGGCAATACTGATCAGATAATACTCTAAATTAAATTACTTTTCATAAATCGATATGAATAATAAGATTTCTTTAGAAATAATATAAATCATCAGTCATTTGCAGCTTTCCTGACGCAAACTCGGAAACATCATTACCAATAACAGAAATGATTGATTCAGAAATACATTTAGTTGGCACAAAAGTTTTTGTTGACAATAAAAGAAAATATGAACAGCAATTTATCAAACACAACTTTGAAAACGTTATTGAAAGGGACCGAGTTGTAGCGAACGGTGAACGTTTTACAACCTCGAAAACAGCTTGTTCATTCAGCATGTCAATCTTCTTGGTCGTTGTGACAAAAGCTGTGTGTGCTAGTGTATAGGAACGAATGTTTCTTCTTGCAGGCTCGGAGCGCTAGCACCAGTAGCTTTAGGAGTGTAAGTCAGGTAATGAAACGTAAATGCTTGATCACGCCTGTCCATTTTCAATATTGAGCATTTGATTTTATTCGGTTGGTCAGTAATGATTTTTATGGCCTTTAATAAGGTTTAATGTATTTTGTGATCAAAGTTTTACTAAGCGGTGGCTACTAGAATTTGGATTTTACATCTTTTCTTACCATTGATGTTACTACTATTTTATTTCTCCTTTGTTTTATTTACAAACTTTTAATTACTTAAATACTGTCAAAAGTTTACCGAACAGCCCTGAGGCTATTTCTGTAGAACCTTATGAATCGAAATGAATTCCATCCCTTTTTGTATATAAACTCTAGCAATCTACCTTTATCTTTATGGATACTTTCGGTAATTTTATTAGTTTCCTCAATAATGTCTTTTCCCAAATTTGTTCCTCCTAATTCTTTGGGTCAGAGTACTTAAGCATTATCTAATTGGAAGCGTGTTTCCTCCTGGACAAGTTTTTCTTTTTCAATGTCTATTTTTGAATCAATGTCTAGTATTCTGTTAAATTTTGATCACATGTAATAAAAATCGTTGCCAAAATTCTGTCATGATTCATACGCATAATAAATTGTAGTTTGTTTTAGCAGTAGCCCATCTTCATCTGCGTAAATTCAGAACTGCGAACGGTAAGTGGCGACACATCACGACACACACATCATTGTAGATTTTTTATTACATATCAAACTAATAATATAATCTACGAAGTGTCATCTGAAGATTTTGATGAAAAACGGTACCGAGGCGGAGTTGAAGACAAAATAATTAATATTTACTGAATTATAAAAAGAGGAAGGTCCAATTTGCTGGCAATTTCTGCTTTAAGATGGGCAGAGCTTGCCAGTTAATACAACATGGTACAACACTTGTTTTCTACAAATATTTGACGATTTTTGACTTTATTTTCATGAAAAAACGAATGAAAATGATACTCTAAAAAACAGTGTACAGAATTTTCATATTCAAAGATTTTGATCATAATTGCTTTTTTTTTCGATAAAACTCAAATCTATCTCTCTCTATCTCTCATGAACAGATTAGAGGCAAAATCAATCACAAATCGGTTTCGATTAAGCTCCTTAATAAACTAATCAAAAAACAATTTAGGTCACTCAGTGATCGAAAGATTAGGCGGAATCCACAAATTACAAAGAAATTTCATCCTTGTAATGAAATTTAATCAAACTTAATTCCTCAAGATTTGTAAGAAAATGTAGGTTTCTACTTTGGGTGTTTCTCGTAATTCTGGTAATTATTAGTAAATTATATGTTAAACAACTTTATTTATCTGTTATTTAAGCAAATAAAGTGTGAGACAAAAGGATATTTAAAGGATGATTTTTAAACATGAATAAATACGCACTTCTACAACCATGTTTCCAAAAATGTAATCTTCATCTATACTTATAATAAATCTGTAGAGAGGTCAATTCTGTACATGAAATATATTTCCAAAATAACTATCAGGGGGTGATTAGGGATCGATACTGATGCCAAAAATGCAATCAGTAAAATTTTTGTCTGTCTGTCTGTCTGTCTGTCTGTCTGTCTGTCTGTCTGTCTGTATAACCGTTATAGAAACAAAAACTACTCGACGGATTTTAATGAAACTTGGTACAATTATTTTTCATACTCCTGAGCTGGTTATAGTATACTTTTCATCACGCTACAATCAATAGGAACAGAGCAGTGAAGGGAAATGTTGGGAAAACGGGAGAAGTTACTCCATTTTTTACGCTTCCGTCGCGTGTGCAACCATAAAATCAAAATCAAAAATCAAAATCAAAAGTCATTTATTCAAATTAGGCTGAGAATCAGCACTTTTTGAACGTCAAAATTACAAAAGACAGTCCCCCAAAAACGCCCGCCCTTCACCACTTCCTAGTGCTATCGCTGGGAAGAAGAAGTGGCGCAACAAACTCCCCAGCAGCACAGCTGTCTGTTCAATTTAAAAAAAAATACTTGCTTCTATACAATACTAGGTGCTTATGTTCGGTAATTAACATTACAAAGCCAGAACATAAAATTTAATTATTTGCCATAATATGTCAGCTAGCCACGCCAATATACCATCAAATATAATAAAAACTATACGTACTCAAGCTAAAAAATAATTAATTAAAATGTAAATAAAAAAACTTACTAGCCAAATAAAAGCCTCCAGGCATAAAGGGCGTGACAGCTTACACATTTATGCATTGCTGGGTTCTAAGACCTGGCAGTAAGCTAATCCTGGAGAAGAAACATAAACATTGTCTTGCGTTAAACTAGGGCGACCAACTATTCTTATCGTCTAAGTAGTCGTTGATGGAATAGTATGCCTTTGAACAAAGGTTGGATTTTAGTTGAGCTTTAAACGCATTAAAAGGCAAGTCTAGAAAAGAAGAGGGTATCTTGTTATAAAAGGTTATACCAAGCCCAACAAATGAGTTATGAACCTTATGAAGCCGGTGAAAGGGGGCACGTAGTTTGTCCTTATTTCTAGTGTTAACACTGTGAATATCACTATTTTTAGTGTACAAGTGTAAATTTTGCCTAATATATAAAATGTTGGCAAGGATGAATTGTGATGCAACCGTGAGAATACCAATATCTTTAAAGAAATCTCTTAGAGAAACTCTGGCACCTAACTGGTAAATTGCTCGAACAGCTCGCTTTTGAAGGACAAATATATTTTGTATATCAGCGGCTTTGCCCCACAGCAGAATACCGTAGGACATAACGCTGTGAAAATAACTAAAATAGACTAAACGAGCTGTATCAACGTCAGTGTATTGTCTTACTTTCCTGACGGCGTAGGCAGCCGAACTGAGCCTTCCTGCTAGACTTGATATATGAGGTCCCCACTGAAGTTTGGCATCTACTGTTAGACCTAGAAAAATTGCCGAGCCTACAGTTTCAAGCACCTCTTTATCTAAGACGATGTTGGGTCCTAGGTTTCTAACATTCGGTAAGGCGAACTTTACACATTTGGTTTTCTTGGCATTGAGAACTAAGTTATTTGACGTAAACCAATCTGTAACTATTGAGAGTGCACTGTTTACGTCGTCAAAATCTTGTCTATTCCTGTCTACTTTAAAAATAAGAGAGGTATCATCTGCAAACAGTACAACATCACAGATGCCCGTCAAATGGAATGGTAAATCATTAATGTAAACTAAGAACAAGAATGGACCCAGTATTGAGCCTTGCGGAACACCTAACTGAACTGGTAGCCCGGATGATTTCACACCATTAACATCTACACATTGGACCCTATTATGTAAATACGACATAATTACGTTGAGAGCTTCGTTTTGGACACCGTAATGACGTAATTTACGCAAAAGCGTGTCATGGTGCACGCAATCAAAGGCTTTGGAGAGATCACAGAAAACTCCAATAGCATTCTGTGATTTCTCCCATGCGTCAAATATGTGTCTCAACAGAGCAACACCCGCATCTGTAGTTGAACGACCTTTTGTAAAGCCATATTGCTCATTATGGAGGAGGCTATTTAAATTAAAATGTCTTAGCAGCTGCTTGAGTATTAACTTTTCAAATATTTTGCTAAATGCAGGTAAGATAGAAATAGGCCTGAAATTGCCAACGTCATTCTTATTACCTGATTTAAATAATGGTATGACTTTACTACTCTTCATGAGGTCAGGAAAAGTTCCTAAATCAACACATTTATTAAAAGTAACAGCTAGATAGGGGGCTACGATGTCTATTATATTACTTATAAGTTTAGTGGAGATGCCCCAATAATCACCGGTGTTTTTAGACTTAAGTGTATTAAAAACATTAACTACATCACGCGGGGTTACATGTTCGAAACTAAATAAGGGACTACATTTAGGTACACTACTGTGCAAAAGGTTTTCAGCTTTAGACGAGGACGAATTTAAGGAGCGAGTCGTAGTTATCGGTATGTTGGCAAAAAACTCATTAAATGCCTCAGCTACGTCAGCTGCTTTATTAACTAATTTGTTGTCGACCATAATCTCAAGTAGTTTTTCTTGTTTAACCGATTTTCCCGTTTCATTATTAATAATTTTCCAAGTGGTTTTTACTTTATTAGTAGAATTTTTTATTGTATCGCCTAAAAATTTTGATTTAGCAAAAGCACTAATCTTTTTGAATAATTTTGAATAAGTTTTGACATACTCTAGGAAGGGAGTATCAAACCTGTATTTTTTCAAACCATATAACTCGTATAGTCTCGCTCTACTTTTATAATAGAAGCTAGCTAATAAACCACAGTGGTCGGACGTTAAGTCAGTTAACACTAATTTATTTTTGGCATCACAATCACTAAATAAATTATCAAGACAAGTTGACGAAGAAGCTGTGATCCTAGTAGGTTCAAAAAACAAGTTAATTAAATTATAAGACCTCAAAAGATTGAGAAGTCTAATACTTAATGGAGTAACATCTAAAATATTAATATTGAAATCTCCACATAAGATAATACTTTTGTTATTTGATTTTAACCTATTGAGAGTATCTTCCATTACCGATTCGAAACTAATAAAATCCCCAGAGGGGGGTCGATAAACGCAAATTATAACATATCGCTCAAGTTCAACACAAGACAACTCTATAGTGCGCTCGATTGAAAGATTAACTAAATCTAAACGTTGTTTACATTTCAACTTGTTTGAAACAAGAACTAAAGAGCCACCGCGAATAGCACTTTTTCTCACAAATGCACTCTGTACGGTAAAGTTTTCATCATTTATAAACACTACTTCATGTTCCTTCAACCAGTGTTCAGTCAAACATAACACCTGAACATCGTAGTTCTCCATAAATAAACTTAATTCTAGCTCTTTGCCGGACAGACCCTGCATATTTTGATGTACAACATTCAACATATGTGGCTGACCCGTTGTCGCACCTAATAGTTTAAACTACAAGGCGTATCAAAAGTAGTATTAGTATCAGTACTAACAGTAATTGATGGTACACTACAAGTACCAGTGTCACTGTGTATATTGTAAGCTAAAAGATTAGCAATTTGTCTCCTACAACTAGGTGGCAAATACATAGTATAATTTGTCAGTTTGTAATCAGTAATGAATTGATTACAATCAAAATATAAAATAGCATCGCTGTGACGACAAGTCCTATTATAAATGAACATATTTAAATTATAAATATGCTTATTTTGCTCATCAGTTAAATAATGGGAATAAGGCAAGGCACAAAAAATAAATTTACAATTATTAGTATCATTAAGATGCAACATCAAATGGACACATTCAATTAAGTCCTTTTTCCTTACATTTAAGCTATCCCCATATAATAATATAACAGTTGAACTGGGGTTCAACATAATGGTTAAAGCTACACAGAAATCATGTATGACGGAAATGTTCTCCTTAAAATTATATAAAAAATATCCCACGACAGCATATGTCTGTCTTTTATGGTTGACTCACAATAACACGGCTAACTACCGATAGCTTAGCAGTTCGAAGCTTTCTGATTATATTTGTCTACTCTTACATTTATAACACTCTCAGTCATTCTTAATTAAAAAAGTTAACATTATTAACTATTCCATAAAAAAGAATCATAGAAATCGGTATAGAAACACCAAAGTTATACATGAAATACACTAATAATAAGCCATCGCGCGTGAATACTGAATCACGCTCGACGCGTCTCGCGCCTATAAAATTCAAAGTCCTGACTGACTGACTGACCGACTGAGACATCAACGCACAGCCTAAACCGCTGGTCCTAGAGACATGAAATTTGGAGAGTGTATTCTTCGTAAAGGGTAGGTGTCCACTAAGAAAGGGTTTTTCGAAATTCCACCCCTGAGAGGGTGAAATGGGGGGATTTCGTTTGTATGAAAAATCTTATTCCTTGAGTTAATAAACTTGAAACTTGGCACGAATACTTATGTAAATAAATTATGAAGTTGGGCATTTTTTGTTTTTATAAACTACCCCCTAAAAGGGGATTGGGGGGTTTCAAAGTTTGTATGGAAGAATTTTAGCGCGCGGTCCGATTTAATCGAAACTCAGTGTTTATACCTAAAATTGAAAGGAAAGAATAATGTGTATCAGGGTTTTTCGAAAATGTACCCCTGACGGCCTGAAAAGGGGTAGTCAATTTTACAGGGGAGGATTTTACAGCGTGGCTTGATTAACTCGAAAATTGGTATAAATAATCTTTGAGTCAAGTTATGAACACATCCCAAATGATTTTTCAAAATTCCACCCCTGTGGGGGTGAAAAGCGGGGATACAGTTTATATGAAAAATCTTATTCGTTAGATTAATAATCTTGAAAATTAGCATGAATACTCGCCTAAGTAAGTAATAAAGGTTATCATTATAAGTTTTTCAAACTACCCCTCAAAGGGGGATATAGGGGTGTTGAAGTTTGTGTGGAAGAAATTGAATGCGCGATCCGATTAACTCGAAACTCAGTATTGATACTTTCGACAGAAAATAATTAATAATAAGTATGTAAAGTTGTCGCAAATTGACCCCTGATGGGGCAAAAAGGGGTAATTCGGTTTTTAGGGGAGGATTTGAACTTGAAACTGTATGTTACATTTTCACGCCTAAACCACTGAACTTCTGATTTGGCAAAGAGATAGATGGCATCCTGGGGAAGCACATACTTTTTATCCTGGTAGCACGTTCCCGTGGGATAACTTCCGACGTCCACGCGGGCGAAGCCGCGGGCAGAAGCTAGTTATGAAATAATATTGTGATTAATTGACTAATAAATACATCATTCAGAAGTAAGCAATAAAAATCAAAATTATTTTGTCACATAACTCGAAGAACCAAAACTGTTTTGTCGCCTAACTCGAAGGACCAAAACTATTTTGTCACCTAACTCGAAGCACCAAAACTATTTTGTCACTTAACTCGAAGGACCAAAATATTATGTTGTTATCTAGTGGCCAGGTAGGTAATACATGGTCCTTTCATCCGACACATAAATAACGCCAAGTCGTAAGACCCGCCATATTTGTGGTAAGTGGCGATGAAAATACGCGTTACCACATATGCTTGCTGATAACATCATAAACCTAAACATTATGGCATAATTCCTGCCAAGTTAGCGCATTGGAGAAGCCTTGATTCTATATTTAGTAAGTAGAAATTGTACTAAGCTCCTACCTGCTACGATAATAACAAACGAGTAAACAAATAAGCAATATTAAATATAGTTAAATAAATAATAAATGAATAGATATACTTCAATATATAATAATAATAGAATAAGTAAATGGAAAAATAAATACTAGGATATAAAATAGTTACTAAATAACTTGAGTTTAAGGAAAAATTATAAAGGGCTCTTCCTCTCTCTACTTATTAAAAAATTTGCTGTGCCCGACAGGGTCCATATTTGTTTCTATTATTTTTAATTTCACCACCTGTAAGTGTACATTATGGATTGCAATAAATGATTTGAGATTCATAAAAGGAGTCACTGGAAACTAGTGATGAACATATAAATCAAGTTCAGGAAAACAAAAAAGGCATCGTTTATGTGCCCAGCCTTTATTCCACAAATGACTATTTAGTTTTAATACTACAAAACAATCCTTTATGCGCTTTCTAATCCAAAACTTTCGAGGCCAAAAGGTTCGCGAATAATCTAAAACCGAATAATTTATATAAGGCAGAAACCTTTTATGTAGTCAGTAGTTTGCCTCAATTGAAGAGTTTTGTAGATCAGTGTCTGTTCGAAGGTCTTCGGCTACAAAGACCACAAATTAAAATACTGGTTTTTCAGGTTTACATCTGGCCTGACGATAGCAAAAAATGTTATGGTCGCTATCTAAATCGAAACTAATATTATAAAGAGTTAAATTTCTTGCGTGTTTGTAAGGGGTATAAAAAAAATATTTTACTAATAGAAAGCTATAGGTACTATGTATTCCGAGTATCATAAGATAATTATTTTTTATTGATTAACGAAATTATCAGGAACACTAGCCTCACTAAAAGACAATACTTTTAGTGAGGCTAGTGTTCCTGATAATTTCGTTCTGCATTCACCAAACCATCGTTCCAGGGTGAGGATAATCAGAAAGAATAGTAAATTCTTCTTCGAAAAGTAAGCAGATTGAGCGCATTATTTGGACCAAACCCAAAGAATTCAGGCTTGGTTGGTGAACGATTAAAAAGGTATTTTAGGAGATACCGTTTTCAGTCTTGTGGGTCAACCGCAGGGTATTTTGTGGTCAGGCGACGGATAAAATATGTCACTGAAATAAGGAATTTCCAAACCCCTGACCTGTTGAGAGTGGTAAATTTATATTCACAAATAATACATTTTATTTTGCTGTAATGTTATCTTAGTTCAGGTAAAGCGTTAATCTTATTATGTAGATTTTGTACTTACCCGCTGCTATCACAATGAGGGTCTGGTATCAACTTCCGGTTGCTAGGCTCCCGACAGTATTGTCGTATTATACAGGGTGTTGTTAATAATACAAGCAGGTGGGAACGGGTATATGAGGTACTTGTCGGGTATATCTTTAGGTTTTTTTTTTGCTGGTTTGGGTAAATTCTTTGAAACGGATACAGCCTCTTTACGGTGTGAAAGTAAGTATTGAGACGATAAGAAAATGAAAACTTGAAAATTTACGAATAAAACTGACGCCGTGGAATTTTACATGCCACTTAAAGAAAAGTAATTGATAGTTACAACAGCAACAGCTAGCAAGTAGGTATTATTTCTATTAATATGGGTGTACATATTCGGCCCATAACAACGATATTATTTAAGAAACAAACATTAAATAAGTAGGTACCTACATCTTTTTGTCCATTCAACTTCAATATTAAACCCACATTTGTCCATCAAAATATTTTAATGAGCGACTAAAATCGAGGTTCCATTTGCGACAAGAGCCCGGGAAACTATCCAATCATACCCCAGTTACAAATGGCGCCTGCCAAACGATTTTACAGAGTCCTGTGACCTACAAACCTACTTCCACTCCCTCCAAGTGTGAAATTCTCAGCTGCGAGCGTCAGAAACTATGATAATTATCTTGAATTAGTTTCGACTCTACTCTGATTTGAAATCAACTGATGCTGCCAAGAGGTTCATATTTTAATGAAGAATTTGTGGCTGGGAAATTGTGGCGTTTAGATATTGTGCGATAGTCATGTGGGGATATAACTAATCGTAACCCCGCGACTTACGAGTTGTAGGTTGTGGGTTCGAACCCAGGCAAGCTTTACTTTGTGTAAATAATTTCATTGACACTGCTCTCAAAATGGTGAAGGAAAACATTGTGAGGAAATCGGCATGTCCTAGAACCAAATATTCGAAGACATGTGACATCTACCAACCCGCACTAAGCCCGCGTGGTAGATATATGCTATAGCCCACTCCCTCTCGAAGAGATGAGACCTGTGTCCCAGCAGTCGGAACATTATAGGCTGATTATGTTATGATGTGTAATCGTAGCCATAACCTACACGCGTATCTAAGACCGTTCTAATAAAACAATTAAAAAAATACGTATTTGTCCCACTTCTGAGTAAAGACCAGACCTTATTTTTGTGACAGTAAAACGGGTTTCACCATCAAAGAAAGAAAGAAAGAAAGATAAATATTTATTACGGACAGAAATATCATAAAGCTAAACTAAACTAAACACAATCAAAAATAAAAAAAAAAAACAAATTAAATGTTACATATAAAAAAAAAAACCATTCGCTTGCTCACTTACCTACCTAAAAAAAATGTTTTATTTTATTTTTTTTATTTTATTTTATTTTATTTTATTATATAGGAACAACAAACAGCTACATTATGCAATATTATAAACAGAAAAACATAAGTTACTTAAGTAATAATGTAACCCACAGCGCTGTTCACGGATTACCATGAATAAATTAAACCTTAATCACTAGGAGGTGAACTGTTCATGCATGACAGTTACGCCAATATTATAAAAAAAAACAATGCAAGAAATAAAAAAATAAAAACAAATAAAAACAGTATTTTTAAAGCTACAAACAATTAGTCCAGGAGTTCAAGCGTCTCATACAAAAGGCTACGAAACCTATTCAAAGAGCATGTAAATATATCTATATGTTCAAATGCTTCATTGTAGGTTGCTGCCATTCGCCGTACTGGCGAACGCAGACCAGTGTTAGAACGGCAGGTACCTACTGCAAAGAGTTTGCCTTCACGCACCTGCCGTCTATGAACAGTCCTGGGGACTGCATAGCACAATACATTGTTTAAATTTATACAGTCAAAATTGCCATTAACAATGTTATACAATGTTATTGCTTCTAATTGTTTACGTCTAGAGCTGAGCGTCAAAAGCTTGTATTTACTGAGCAACTGGTTATACTGCAGATATGTTTTGTGACACCTGTAGTGCATCGCACGGAGAAATCTACGTTGGACATTTTCTATCGTATCAATGTATTTACCATAGTATGGGTTCCAGATGGATACGGCATATTCGAGCTGAGAGCGAACTAGGGTTTTGTACAGACAGAGGTACGAGGAGATCCGTTTAAAGTCGTGAGTGGACCTCATTATAAATCCGTACATCTTATATGCTTTATTTACGATTTGATCAATATGCAAATCCAAGCAGAGTTTTGAATCAAGCAATATACCAAGATCACGAATCGAGTTTACTTGATTCAATAAAACATTACACAAAGAGTATGAAAACCTTATTATGTTTTTATTTTTGGTGAAATTTAGGTAGTTGCATTTGGGAATGCTCAGATGGAGCTTACTACTGTGGCAATAGTCTGTGAGTCGGTCCAAGTCCTCTTGGAGAAGATAGCAATCTTGAATGCTGTGTATTGGTCTGTATACTTTGAGGTCATCAGCATATAACAAAAACTTGGAATGGTGAAAACAGTTACCAATATTATTTATAAAAATGATGAATAAAAGAGGACCTAGAATAGAGCCCTGAGGGACACCCGATGTAACCCGAGTAGCATGAGAGTGGAATCCATTAATAACAACCCGTTGACAACGATTAGTGATGTAAGAAATGAACCATCGCAGCAAGTTACCACGAATACCATTGAAAGCTATTCGGTTCAGCAACAATTCATGATCCACCTTGTCGAAAGCTTTTTGAAAGTCTGTGTACACTGCATCAACTTGTATACGATTGTCGATGTTATCAAATAGGTCACTAGAAAATATCAATAGATTAGTGGTCGTGGATCGCTTTTTCACAAAACCGTGCTGTTGTGGTATAATAGTGTTATGCAGGATAGGGTACACTTCGTTATGTACCAATCTTTCAAAGAGCTTCGACAAGGTAGATAAAATAGAAATAGGTCGGTATTGCTCAACACTGCGCTTAGATCCACTCTTGTGTACAGGTGTGATATTAGCCTGCTTCCACACCGTTGGCATAACACCTTCTGTGATACATTTATTGTAGATTATAGCTAGGGGTTTACAGATAAAGGAAGCAGTATTTTTAAGAAAAAACGCTGTCAGCCCATCAGGACCTGGACCCTTAGATGGATCAAGGGATTTCAGCTCAGCCAAAACCGATTCTTCCTTAAAGTGTAGGTTAGAAATAACAATGTCATTAGACACTGTTTCAGAAGGTAACTCCCATTGAGAGAGTGCAGATGAAGCAGGTTCATACACGGAAGAAAAGAAATCAGAGAACATGTTGCAAATCGATTGAGGGTCATTTGATACATCGTTTTTATATTGAACTTTTGCCGGTATACCGGGTTTGTCTTTGCGGTTGGAAATGTATATCCAGAAATCCTTAATGTTCTTATGTATATTATCCTCAATCAACTGAATGTATTTAGAGAAACATTTATTACAATTTACCTTAAAGAAGGCTCTGTGCTGCGAGAATCTTTCGTAGTCTGTAATGTTGCCGAATTTCTTCCATTTAACCCACGCCTTTTGTTTTTTATTGAGTGTGTTAATTAATGTTTTGGAAAACCAGACCGGATAACCAGCGGTCCTAGATGCTGATAGTGGTGTGTGCTGTTTAATTATATCATCAATCTTATTGTAAAATATGCTTAGTGCCTCTTCGGGTCCCAAATTGGCAAGAAGGTCCGTCCAGTCAATATCCTGAATTTTGCGGTTAATGTGCTCATAATCAGATTTGTAAAAGTTGTATTTTTGCAACGGTCGCTTTTTCATAGGTTGAATAACTACATTTAGACTTATGTCACAGATAAAAGGTGGGTGATACGAGTCGATCGGAAGCAAAGGAAACAATGCAGCCGATACCTTACATGGGTGGTTGGATATAAGTAGGTCAAGAATTTTGCCATTAGTATTTACCACTACATTATATTGTGAAGCATCAAGTAAGGACAATAAGTTATTCAACTGGTTACAAGTTACAGAAGCACCGGTCCCCAGCCCACCGCCGTTAAGAGGTCCAGCTGAGCCCAGTGTGATCCAAGTTATTTCTGGGAGATTATAGTCGCCCATTATGTAGAAACAGTCAACACTACGGTCACCCAGTACTTGCTGTAAGACTTCAAAGTGTTGCTCATATACAGAAGCAGCCATTCTGGGAGGTATGTAAGCGGCACTGATGACATGACGTTTGGACGGTAGCGCACTTGGTACCTCTATGAGGATATGTTCAATAAGATTGCGAGATTGTGAATTAGCAAGAATGACAGAAACGTCAAGTTCAGATGATTTAAGTGTTCGCAGAAACGCCACTAACACCCCACCGCCATCCAGTTTCTTAGTGGCAATACGATCACGATCACACCTGTACACAACATAGCGCTGATCAATAAACTCATTATTGCAAATTTCTGGAACTAGCCAAGTTTCCGTGAGTACGATGATGTCGTGGTTACCATTCAGAATATTCATGTAAAGCGTGTGTAATTTTGTACGGATGCCTCTACAGTTTTGATAGTATATGGATAGATCCCTATTACTCATCACTAGATAATGGGTGTACCAACATTAAAATAACCAGCGAGACAAGTTCAGGCAACAGGTACGTGTAATGCTCAATATAGAATATAACAGTTAAGTAAAAATAATGTTTCTCAGTAATAAAATTGATACCGGATAAATAGCGACACTGAGCCCTGACGATAAAGCAATAGACGCATTTAACATATAATCCAGTAAAAAGGTGACTAATAGGTTTAAAATGTAGCATAACATTCGCGAGTTGCGGTAGAAATAGTTTAAAAAACATATTAACACCTATACTAGGGCGATGTATTAACAAGCACAAAGTACATATAAAATCAAGTTTATAGAATAATAGTACAATACTGATTAAAACATTACAGGCTAAAAAATTATGGAAAGAAAGACAAATATACAGGTATAGAAACTTATTGTAATTATAGTTAATTGGGGTTAGAACCACTATCAATGCTGGTATTCGGCGGACTGCTTTTAATCTTACGAATATCATCGGCAGTATGTATAGCAAAAGCGGTATCGCCATCCCGTTCGCGCACGAGTATAGTGGCATTACGAACCCAGACGTATTTAAACTGATGCAATGTAGCGACATCTTTAACCTTCCGAAATAAATGTTTCTTCTTGAGTGTCAGATGCTCATTCATGTAAATCGTCGCCGGTGCACATGTGAAACCCAATTGGTCAGACTTTAAGTTTTTGACCTTTCGAAAAGCAGCGAGTAAGTTATCCCGCAGGATACGCGACGACAATTTTACAATTACGTTTTTCGGCCTATTTGTTTGCTGGTGAGCATGTGGAACTCTGTGAATCGATATGATCTCTCTTTGAACAACGGGAAAGTTAATAGCAGTACCAATCGACTCCATTATATGAACCAGGTTTTCACTGCGCGTTTCAGGCATGTTTAAGATTTCCACATTGCACTGTCTTGCTTGCTGTTCGAGACTATCAAGTTTGGTCTCGAGGAGACTAATAGATAGGTTAGATTGCTCAGAACTTTGTCGACTTATTTCATCCATACGTTTCTTGAGTTCAACCTGTTCTTCCGAGTGGAATTCCGCAGAAGTTTGCAGTTGCGTCACTTCAAGAGATAAGTTAGATACATTTTGTTTCAAATTATTGTGCTCAGAACGAAGACTGCTCATCTCATCTCTTATTTCACCCAGGGCAGATCTTAATTCGCCATTTAATTTATTAAAACTTGAGTCCATTTCGTCCCGCCAGCCGTTTAATGTACTCTTTATATCGTCCTTGAAACTTGCAAGCGTATTATTTATGTCGCTTCTCCATCCCTGCAGCGTAATGTGTAGCTCATTTGTAAATGCTTGGAAAGTATCAGCTGTATCCTGAACGACGGATTCATTAGCTAGGATCGTCGAGGTACTGGAGTTGCACGGTGAGGTAGGACAATGTTCTATGATATCGCAAGACATGTTCATGCTTTCTTCGTGTGTAGGAACTAGTGCAGCCTGTACAGGTGTAAGCAAGTTAGACCGGGTACGGCGCGTAACATTATTGCATGACGGGCATTTCCAGGCTGCCTTAAATTCGTTTGTGAGAGCTTCAAATTGACGAGGCGTTATATTTAGGCATTCGAAATGATAACTGCCTTCGCAGGTTTTGCATTTAAGAAGCCGAGCTCCAGTAACGAAAAGTGTATTACAGCCAGCACAATTCATATTGAGTTGAATAAGGTGTTATCGGTCGGTGTTTGTTTACAAACAATAGATTGTCGGCCAGACGAAAAGTAACGCCACCTACCGACGTGTGAAGATTGAAGCAAGGCGTCAACACAAAATCGATGTATCGCTTGCACGTAGATTAGCAAATTAGCAGTACGGAGTTAATGAGTACGCTAATGAGGAATCCTAGCAGTTCCAAAGATTAGTCACAGATGGCGTTGATTTGTATGGGTGGTGTAGTATGACAATGCAAAAACGAAGTTTTGCAAATCACTTAGTGAAGTCTCAAAACTTTTAGAAGATAATGATTTATACTTTTTATGTGACACACACTGATTTCAAGATTTTTAAATTATGTAAATAAGGATTAACGGCACTTGACACGTTCAATTATTTAATTATCGGCGGCGTAAACAGCACTGTTACATCGCGTACTCAAACACAGTTCACACACAATAAAGTTAGTTCACTTCAACTCTGGACTTGTTCGAAGACTTGTTTTTATTATATATGGTGAATTATCACAATAATAAGAGCTTTTTCTATTTTTACAAATTAAACTTTACAGATGGCAAAATACATAGGTCAACACACACGCAGCGCCATCTAGCGGAGGAAAACGTCACTCCATGCATATTTAAGTAAACCAAGCCTGATGTGTTAAAAGCTTTACAAAAAATTATTATTATTTAAGCCTGTAATATGCAAGTGCAGGGCAAAGGCCTCTACTCTCTATTCATTTCTCTCTGTTTAAAGCTGATAAGGACCAGTTTTTGTTGAAGCTCATCCTGTCATCGCCGTCAGGGCCTGCCGTAATGTCGCTAGCAGCGCTGCAGGTACGATAGGGATCCATTGGGTCGTATGTTTAGCCCAATGGATCAATGTGTCCATGTTAATAACGAAACAAGTTTAAATACTCATTCATAAATTATCTATGCAAAAGTCTCAATTTTTTGTCGTTAGGTACCGTAGTGACTCGTAATAGATATTTTACAACGCGTGTACTTAAGAGTAGTTTGTTTAAGACTACCCTACGATATTTATGAAGGTCTTCTTACAGATTAAAGGGACTGTTTCAACAAGATTGTTAGTGTCTCGCAGATAAATGGGGACATGATATAAACAGGTACAAGCACGTGTAGGTAGAAGGAAGGCTTACATTTCTCGGGTTAAGGATTGTTTATTTACTATTGTTTGTTTAGTTTTCCAAAGAGAGGTGAACGGTTACAGAATAACGGTTCTCTAAATACAGAGCGTTTTGTGACACCTTTATGTTAAATACTGGTGGTATGGGTATGGTATGGTACGAAAACGAAATCGATTACCCAGTAAATATATTGTGGAGATCAGATAGGTAGTCTCTCCGTGTAAAAAACTGGTACTCAGCTGCATCCGGTTAGACTGGAAGCCGACCACCATAGTTGGGAAAAGGCTAAGCAGATGAGATGGTGTCAAATACTGGTAAAAATGACAGATTTTCACAACGGCCGTTATAATATGACGGTATCGCTTTCCTAGGAAACCGCAGCCTTACTGTTTCCTCCGGTAACAACTTTGTTTCTCAATCCCTGTTTATTAATGTGGACAACTTGGATTTGCAATCTTCCAAATATTATTATGTTACTTTGTCTAGTCCTCATGCAGTTTGCAACGAGAAGTGATAACTTTGGGGTTGCTTAAAGTTAAGTAATGATAAGCAACTGTTTAACCATAGATTTTTGACGTTTAAACGCCTATTGACTTTAAGCAAAGTTTATGAATAAAGGAGTTTGTTATCACGAACAAGACAGACAGTATTGTCAAGTTTCTTGAATAAGACGGCATGGGACAATACAGTTTGTATGGGTCTCAGGCAACCCACCCGGGCATGTACAGTAGGCCGCATCACGGCCACACTTTGACCTTGAGCTGGTCTAGTGTAGGACGAAGTTTCAATAGAATAATTTTTCCCGCGGCGTTTTTTTTCGCGCACTACATTTTCAACTTACTTGCGTAGCAGCCAGAGTTGAAAATCCAACAGCGTTTTTTTGACGCCCTGGGACACGCTCTATTGGATTCTCAATGCTCGGATCAACACCAATAGTTAAAAATCCAGTGCACGATAAAATCCCGGCGTCGCGATATTTTTACGTCCGTGCCAAAGTTAGCTAAAAGGTCAGTTTGCAATGGTTTTGTTACCAATGACATGCAGCTTATCGTATCATGGTAAAATGATGGAGATATTCAATTAATGCCATGTTAGCTGACAGACGATAACTGACGATTATTGCCGATGACAACCGATAATTGCGATGGCGGCCAGACTCTAGGGACAGCTGTCGCAAACAGTGGACGCTATTTATGTGTGCGTCTCTCAGAAACCTTAGTGCATGTTGCTAATGACTTGTAATAGGGATGGTGACTGATATTAGAAATGTTAGAACAAATAATGTAGGAAGGCATAGTAAAACGAGATGATCGAAAAATCAGTGAAATGGAAATTTGGAGAAGCTACACGCTTTAAAAGTTTTTAGTCGGGATTATTCCCGTTCTTGTCGCGCGGTACTGACAAAGTGACAATGTATGGCGCTAGTATGAAGTTACATAGTCGTAACGTCACTTATATGGCGGTGCAGTCTTTGTCTACCAGTTATTTTATACCGTTTTTATCTTGGCATGTTTTTAAGCTTTTTTTTAAAGAGTTTCTGTGGTATTGCTTGCACTATTTTCAAACAAATATTCTTTTGAGTTTAAAATAAAAAAAACGTCATCATCCCTATCGCTAAATACCACTTTTGAGATCAATTTAATTCCCAGTAAATTAAAACTTCAAAGAGATTGAACATATTTCATTTGTGCAATTGTTATTTTATAAAAGCAAGATGAAGGCTTTAGTTCCGATTTTAGCCGCTCGCAAAAAGTCTGGTAGCGCTATAGACAAATAGACTTGGACGTGCAATGGACTTTTAACCCTAAGGTGATAGCCTAATAGCCTAATTACGAGGTTGACTATACTACGTACCTGAACATTAAAAAAATGTAGGTGGGTCCTCATTGTGCAAATAATTCTTAAATAGTAATGTTTTTTCACGCAAAATGGGACATTTCAGACCTTTTATGCGAGGTGCTTACAGTAAGCCTAAGGCTACGTTCCTATGTGCACACAACTAAGAGCTTAGAGCTCTCAAACGCTTCGTGTTGGGCCCCTTAACCTTAAACCTGGGCCACGAAAATACCGATTATGATATTTTTTCGTTACTATTATCAAAAACAATTTTGAATAGGCGTTAATTTCATCAAGTATCAATTTCACATCACCATCTTCGGGATCGGCTTCCTTTCTAACCTTATGCAACTACTTTATGGAACGACTTTCTATCTAAACTCCACAACGTTTCTTGCTGGCTCTTCTCCATAGGACCAATTGGAACCGAGCACCTAGCTTCCGACGTTTCATAAGTGCCCATGTAGGTTTATGTAAAATAAAATACTTTAATTTTATTTTTTTTGTGGCAACCCAGTAGTTATGTGCCTTGTGTATTTACTGGTTAACACGATTCCCCCTTGATAAAACTGGTTAGCAGACACTCTGGCCTTTGACTACCTGTCACGTCTGTCAAAGATCTACGAATGACAGCCAGGACAAACGGCATAATACCAACTTTACCTTACGCAGGTCACACACGTTACGATCTTACTTTCGCAAAATTGGACTTGCACAAGTATACATTAACGTATGTGGGATGAATTAGCACAAGTATCCGAGCCATTTGGTGTCGCGCAGACTTGTGCAAGTCTAAGCTGGCGCAAGCTCGTATATCGTAACGTGTTTTGCTTACCATTAGTGTAACTTTTTACCGCGGAGAGCGAAAACGCTATGAGCGTTTGTTTCGTGACCTTCGGGATAGGGTTGCCGAAAGAAAACATTTCTTGCGAGTGTCGGCGCCCTAGGCGTATTTCTTACGCCCTCTTTTCACCTAGTCAAGTAAATGTACTCTTTGGAGTAACTTTCTGTACTTTCTTTCTATTGTTAATTTTCGGGATTGTTGGCACCCTGTGTTAGGTACTTTAAGTTTGATTGCCTTTTAATGAAAAAAAAAATTAAATCAGCGTGATTTAAATGTAACCAAAACAATATTTAAAACAGTATCTAGAAAAAAAAGTGGCGATGTTTTTTTTCACAGATGAAATATTTTTTTTTTATTCGTTTTTCGCTCAATGGTAATGAGAAAATAACAAAAGAGAAAAATCAGAGGTAGGAGGAGTTCATTATCAAAACGATTCGAAACCATAATTATGAGAAAACATGATTTTAATTTGGTAGATAGGCCGAATAATAATATTACCTATGCTTTATTGTAGGTCCGCCAAAATTTTTGGTTGTTGCTTACAATTACTACAATTCTGATGAAAAAGATGTAATTTTTCCTCTAAACCAGTACTTGCTTGCTTAAAAAATAATCAGCCGTCCCATACATTTAGGATGAATGGGTATTGTAGTTAAGTATCCATGGGACACTTACCGATACGCTGTCTCCACTCCAGGACTCGTCTGCTCCACCGGCCATCGCTCCTTCGACAAACATGGCCAGCCCACTTCAGTTTGCTGACTGTGCAAGCTATATTGGTTACTCCGGTTCTTTTCCGGATAACTTCATTCCTGATTTTATCCATCAAAGAAACTTCGAGCATATCCCGCTCCATAGCACGCTAAGCGACCTTAAATCGTCCCCCTGCAAGATGGACCGACGGCCTTAAGAAGGTGGCTGGGACTGGCTGGATGCGGTAGGTGGAGGACAGGGTGTTCTGGCACAGCCTCAGAGAGGCATATGTCCAGCAGTGGACTGCGATAGGCTGAGTTGTTGATGGGACACTTGGCGATTACAAAGGACAAAGTTGTTCTGTTCGATGGTCTGTACTCTTAAATATGAGCACACCTTTCTGATACATACTGTGGAACATACTTTAATCGCTGCGCACATAGATCGTACATAAGCGACGACTCTCCCAGGTGCAAGCCATTTGTTACTGCCCGAATATTTCTCCATACAATACATCTCCCACCTGGGCTTAGCTAAAATATTTCTACATAAAATATGTTATAGATCATAAAAAGCTGTAGGTTGTGGAATATACAAAGCGTACAATTTTACTGGAGCAAGCTTGGACGAAAAAGGGACAAATTGTGTGTTTATTTCTG
Source organism: Apamea crenata (assembly GCA_949629185.1). NCBI lineage: Eukaryota > Metazoa > Arthropoda > Insecta > Lepidoptera > Noctuidae > Apamea > Apamea crenata. The sequence goes on from OX451367.1 coordinate 15,351,219, forward strand.
TATTTCACTGTGAATGTACTATCTATTGTGACAAAGTTTTGTAAATTTTTTTTGGTGTAAATAAACATAGTTATACTATATTCTTGATCTCCAAAATTAAGGTGGTGGACTAAACAACAGCGAATCATGACGTGATGACATATGGTACCTATTGATTATTCTCACTCTTGTAGATGAGTCATTATACAATATTAATCATGAGACAAAGACACACTTATTTCATCTAGAAGTAAGAGTAAACGAGACAGAAATATATTTCCTCTATCACCTATGCATTGTCTGACCCCAGTTGTTAGCCTACAACTGGAGCCCTAAAAAACGGCTGTCACGGCCAGATTTATTTTAAAAGTATTACCTAACTACATTTTTTTTTATTGCCAATTGCTCTAAAGCTCGATCACGCCTGATGGAGAGCGATGGCTGAGGTCTATAATGGAACGAGCGTGCCCAGAAGTTGCCTGGTCACTCTTGCTTTGAAGGCTGACCGGCTACAACTGGAAGGGACATTAGATAGTAGAGATCGTCTAAGCTGAAATGACGCGCCCCACTACTCAATTAATTTATTTAGATGTGTGAGTGCAAATATTAACTATGACACTTCATCTGTGTGGGAGCGTCGATTGTTCAGTGAACTATGATCTGTATGTGTAATTGCATGTTTATGTGTATTGCGTCCATATTTGAAATTTGCTTGTGTGCGTAAATGCGGTGGGGCGCGTCATTTCAGCTTAGACGATCTCTACCAGTTTACAAACGATTGTTAATAAACATCGCTATCTAATGAGATAATGATGTTTTTTAACAATCGTTTGTAAGCTGGAAGAGATCGCTTTGGATTAGTTATCAGCGTACCTAATGAGGTACGCTGATAACTAATCCAAAGCATTCCTTACAGGAAACCATTGGGGAATAACACAATCAGCCTGTAATGTTTCCACTGCTGGGATACAGGAATTCTCTCTTCGAGAGGGAGTGGGCCACACTGTTTACCACGTGGGCTCCTATTTGGTCCTAGGGCATGCTAGTTTCCTCACGATGTTTCCTTCACCTTGCCTTAATAATTTACACAAAGTAAAGCGCTTGTCTGGGTTCGAGCCTACGACCTACAACTAATAATTCGCAGTCCTTACTACTAGGCCACCATTGCTCAAGACGTTTAATCCAGTCCTCATTGGGGAATAATTTATATGAAAACGGCAGTTATGAAGCCGCAGTGTGTGATTATATAATTTCTGGTTTGCACTCTGAACTTGATATTATTAACACACACATACAATTTTCTACTTATGAAAATAAATCTCAAAATTATTCAAACTCAAACTCAAATCATTCAACTAAACCAATTACATGCACTTTTCAATTGTCAAAGGGTCAGTTAGTCAGAAAGATGAAGCTAGTGGCCCATTCCAAAGCGTAGGTACCTATGCAGAAGAACGGACAAGAAACTCCATGGACACTCTTTTAAATCAAAAAAATTGTTACAAAATATTTGATTACATCATTCGTGTTGAAATTAACCATGTGAGAACGATGTAGAAAGAAAAACATAATATTAATGGGAGACATGCAATTTTTTTCATAAAAAATACACAATATTTCCTGTAATTTTCATTCTAATGAAGTGACATAAAAAATATTCTGGACTTCCATTTCATTTGACGTTTATGAATTACAGTATTTGCACTCATATTTTTGTTCTTACGTTTTCCCAAGTTTGTCTACGTCAACATTCCTGAATTCCTTGAAGTTGCCACAAAGCAGTGTACTTTCTTTGTGACGGTGAGCTTAGGCGGCCCGTTTCATGTGTTAATTAAGACCCTCTTTCCCTCTGGTCTGTGAAAGGGCCTTTGTCAGATGTGGAAGGAAAAGAATTAGTGGGTCGTTCTGAAGGGCGAGCTTTCGTGATTGTTATGGCTTTAATTTGCTTATAATTTCTGGGTTTGCAGCCCTCGACAGAGTTATATTTTTGGTAGTAATAAGACGCAATTTTTTCCCTTTGATTATGGAAAAAGGCATTGAAACTTCATCATTTCAGCCGAAACACGTCCCATTCTGGACATAGGCCTCCCCCAAACACCTCCACTTCGACCTGTGCTTCTCGCATTCAGCGGATTCCTGCGGCCTGCACAAGGTCGTCATTGAAACTTACACGGAGGAATTGACATTATCAGAGAGCCCTATGCTCAGCAGAGGACGTCTTTTAGCTGGATGAATAGATTGGTCAAATAAAACAGGAAATAAAAACTAAAATATTATTTTATTAACATAACTCAGCAGCAAGGCCGCCTCCACTAATCACCCGTCATCATCGCCATGAATTCTGAAACAGTCAATAAAGAAATGTCATTGTAGAAATCATTCGATTCCGGTTAAAAATAATCAAGTAATTGTGACTCCTTATAGGATCCCGGGGTAATTGCGTAACACACTAACAGTAGAAATAGCTTTCATTTTGACAGTTCAACAACATTCATTGCGTCATTTACGTTGATAAGCAGACACATATCTCGAACATAATGAAGCAATGGATTAGCAGTATGCTTCAAAATGATTCAGATTGTGAGATTAATAGTGTGTTGCGCTGTTGACTCAAATTGAAAGAAAAAAAATAAAGATATCTTTTATATTTTTTCCTCTTTTTATTTGTGAGTGTTAACTGTTTCTTCTACAATAAAATTAGAACAGAAGATGGAACTGCAATTGAAAATAATAACGTCAAATGAGCAACGCCATTCGAATGGTATATTAAAACAAACGACAATCACCATGATTTGCCTTTGTCAAAGGTTACTGATGTGACATCGGAAATCGGTCGCTTTGATTTTGGTCTGTTTTTTGACAACGAGTTCCGAATCTATTTTACACATGAACAAGCACATTTTAACATTATTTCCTTCATTAAGACGTTAGGTCAAACTCAAAAGTCCAAGAAATTACCATCAAAGTCCACGGTGCCCGATGCGTCAGTATCAATTTCAGCGATCATCTCGTTCAGCTGGTCAGGGGTCAGTTGTTCATCTAGTGCGGCCAGGATCTCACGCAGACTTGAGGTGGGGATGTAGCCATTGCCTGGAATTGATAGCATTTTATCACGATTAATAAAGCTATATAATAAAGTTTATCTAAGACATCACTGACATCGGTGAAGGAAAACACCGTGAGGAAACCTGGACACAAAATTAATATGAGTCTGAAATCTCTAACCCGTCTTGAGCAAGCGTGGTGATCAATGCTGATGTCTTCTCTGTATGCGAAGAGGCCTTTGCCCTGCAGAACGGACACACCCTACAAAAAGAGCTAGGAAACCATTCTTGCTGTGCACTGCCCAACAAAATATAGTCAGCTCAATGGTAGGTTTATCTCCTCGTCAACGTCCGCTTTGTTATACAACCCCCCGTGGCTACCCTAAAAACATCTAAGGCCCATCGTCCTTGACGCTACTCAAAAGTAACGTGTTACAAACTCTTATCACCAATGAGTAGCCAGAATGTTACGGCACTAGTATTTCAATGGCAATCCCTTCACGATGCAAACAATCACAAATTAATAACGCGTTAGTAAGGCCAAAGGGCAATGAAGAGGGCTATGCTTGGAGTTTCAGAGATCTAATCAGAAATGAAGAGATCCGCAGGAGAACCAAGGTAACTGAAATAGCCCGAAGAATTGTCAAACTTAAGTGGCAGTGAGCATTTAATTTAGTTTATAAGGTTTAAGTACTAATCACGCTTTCCTCTCACGATTGCGAAAACAATCGCCAATCTATGAACAATACCACTATATTAGATACCGCGCATTGCGGTAAATAGTCGCTTGAAATTTTATTGTTAGCGTTCGCGATTTCGCATGAACATGCGACAAAAAAATCGCATCGCAGGGCGCGCTTAGCCTTACTCTCACAATTTTCTCACGATCCCTTATCCTAGAGTTCATAAACATTTGTCTGAATAAACCCTACTGCGACGTTCACTTATAAAACCATCAAGTGATATAATTTATGATACAGGGAACCTTGTATGTCTGTCTGGTGACATTTGCGTGAGGCGACGCGACGACGTAAATATTGTACAACTACTCACAATGGACGATTGTTTTGACATTCGTGGATTAAGTGAGATTTTGTGATTTAGTATTTTTTATTCACATTGTTTATCTTTTATTTACGATATTTTGTTTTCAACCTTCTGCTTTTCACTTATTTTATAAAGTTGAAGTTATTTTTATAAACGGAAGAGACATGGATTTGCAACTACTATTTTAAAGACTATGCAAAGATCAAGGTTGGTATTTATAGCAGAGAATTTTAAAATTCGGAACAATCTATTTCAATCGTCAATTTTTTGTCTATTTTTCAGCTACTATAGTTGAAAAATAGAAAAAAATTGACGATTGAAATTGATTGTTTCCCGTTTCGGGGTACCTATATATTTTGTTAATTTTTATTTCCATAAAAACCTAATTAAATGAACATAGTAAAACTTTAAAATAGCCAAATCAGTCCGGCCATTCTCAAGTTACCAACATTTAATTTTTATATAAATACATAGATTTATATTAATAAAAATGAATTGCTGTTCGTTGCTAAGCGCATCACTTGAAAACATACAGAATAATAATGCTAAAATAAAATTGCGACATATTCGCCAAAAATGTAAACAAATATGAGTTTATGGAAAAATAATTTTAATACCTACACATTAAAGTTCAGTTTACGCTACAACTTTCAACATTTTTATAACTTTTTGAATAGTGCTAGTCACTCTGAAATCAACTTAATTGCCATTAAAATAAAGTTGATATTTGTTTAATTTGAAATAACGTCAATCTGAAACATAAATACAATTTGAATATAGGTAGGATATCGTCCTGTCTAGCCATAAAACCACTGTAACCTTAATTTATTATGAAATAGAGCGTGAACTGAGTTTACTGCAATACAAACTCATTAAAATGACTCATTATTTTTACTAATAAAGCAATTTACCCTAGCAAAATTGCTCTGAAAATATTTTGCCAACGCCAAACAGCTTTCCTATCTACATAAATTGTTTGATTTATTTGTTTTCTAGATAAAAATATAGGTAGGTGGTAGAGCAGATCAAATGGTTTCCAATAAATTGAGAGTGATGTTGATGAAAAGCCGCTAATTTGATCACGGTGGCGAATATATTCGGCCTGCATTCGATCAGGCGTGGCGAGGGAACTACTATTGGTTGGCTATACAAGGAGTTCTATAGTTGTTGACGACCAGCAACCAACCTTTTTTTGTTTCCTTATTAGAAAATTTATCCTCTATTTTTTGGCCTGTCACTCTGTGAAAATAAAATATACCAAAAATTGTGACCGTGTTTTCATTTTTAATGTGCATCTCATAGCATTCCTAATTCTCAACAATAGTAAAAGCATGATATGTATATGAAAGGAGTTTATTCAGAATCGGCTTCTGAAACGATTTCCGTGATATTTAACCGATTACAAAAAAGGAGGGGGTTCTCAATTCGGTTGATTTTGTTTTGTTACCTCAGAACTCCGGTATTAACAAGCCGATTTGCAAAATACTTTTTTTTTAATTAAAAGGATAATAATATTCTTACTCTCAGATTTGTCCCATAGTCATCAAAATCGATTCAGTAGTTTGGTTTTTAAACCCAAAATTGTGTCGTTTGCTTTCCTATGACTTTTTAATGGTGGCTTAATACGAGTATATGTTAATATTTCAATAAAGCCTATTTAAACGCACGATTGTACTTTTTTATCGTTTTACGGTTTTTCAAGACAATTATTTTATATAAAAGCTGACATGCTTTTAACTAAATTAAATTACAGATGTTATTTTAGTTTCATTATTGAATGAACTAGCAGCGCCCCGCGGTTTCACACGTAGGTATAGGTTTCGATCCCGTAAGAATATCGAGATAAAATGTTCCTATGTGTTAATCCTGGTTATAAACTGTCTGTGTGCCAAAATTATATATAAAATAAATATTAATATAAAATTAGTAGGTACCTACAAAATTTTGACACGATAGTCGTCGATCAAAATTGACGACGAGTAGTTAATGAAACTGTGTGTAAGCTGAAAGCCAATCAAGGTTGTGTTTAGAAAATCTATTGTTTACTGTCGTTGTTGCTGTTGTGATGGATAACTAAATAAAAAACAAACAAGCAGTTCGTTGGCACGAGATTTGATTACAGATCATCGCATCTGCCTACCTTTTTCCCAACTATGTTGGGGTCGGCTTCTAGTCTAACTAGATGCAGCTGAATACCAGTATTTTACATGGAGTGACTGCCTAACTGACCTCGACAAACCAGTTACTTTCGGGCTTCTGACTACCCGTACCACGAATGACAGCCGGGAGCAACTGCTTAACGTACTATGGATTTGGATACAGTTCAAATGAAAAATTCTGTAATTATACAGGACCTAAGAACAATGACGTTTCGAGAAGCGGTGGGCAGCACAAAACCTTTTTGGAAACCATTTTTCGTAAGTTCATTTATCCCATAATATTTGCACAGCACACAAAAAAGGTGATGTCTTGAAAGATAAATATGCAATTGTATCTACCTACATTTATTTCCGTCTCCAGTCAGCTTATTGTACCAATTAATACAATAATATTATATGACATACAGATTCAAAAGATTTACCGACGGAGTATGACATTTATACACGAATATTAATAATTTCCTACGTCTTATACATAATATTTATAATTTGATGTAAGACTGAAAAAGCTCCTTTTCCGTCATATTTTGGTTATAAATGTCTTTTTAATACCTTCAATGAGTTTCGTGCCTTTTGAAATAAGGACAAGCCTAAAATTATGAAAAATTGAATGCCTTGTTAAAAAGATGGTTTTAAGAAGTCTAGGTACCTACGGCTGGAAATTACGGTTCTCTTAATATAAATTGTGTCGATGTAAAATAACAAAATAAAAGTGCTATAAGCGTAACGTGCTCCCTCTCACAGAGAGAAGGCCTGTGTCCCAGCAGTGGGAACATTATGGGCAATACATCTATCTACATGTTTTATAAAAAAATCTACAGGTACTAACGCCAAAAACCTTTAACTGACCATTTTGAAAACAAAATCCCGAGCACATGATGACTACAGCTGCGTCCGTAAGTAAAACAAAAGACGATCCTTTTAAGGTCGACTAATAATATGGGCTACAAGCAGGAATAGTCCTTACGGTGGTCAGATATAGATTTTGGCGATAGTACCTATTTCATTTATCTACGCTCACTATGCTTACGCTATGAAAAAAAGATACGGCACGATATGAAATGATGGCAATTTCAATCATGATTTCAGTTTTTTTTCAACTTCAAATTGTATATTTTACTTTTATTTAACACAACTAACTTTACACTAGGTACCAAATTAAAAGACTAAGCATAGACACACGAGCGGCTCGCGCCAATGGCAGAGAACGTTGTCGACTGCTGCAGTTCGCGGCGCGTGCCGCTCATGTGAACGAGCACTAACTTATATAGCGTCGAAGTACTTACTCGTCTCCATCGCTGTTATCCAAGTACGAGTTACAATCAAGTATTTCCTAACTGAACAGACAGCTGTGCTGCTGGGGAGTTTGTTGCGCCATTGTGCAGTGAAAGCACTAAAAAGTGGTGAAGGGGCGTTTCGGGGGACCGTCTTTTGTAATTTTGACGTTCGATAGGTGCTGATTCTCAGCCTAATTTGAATAAATGACTTTACATTTTGATTGTGATCCGAACACGTGCTCAGAAGATTATTTTAAAACAATATAACAATGATTATGTCCTACAAACTATGAATTCACGCTCACACCACGACACTTCCGAAATCGAGACCATACATCACCAACTTTATATACATACCCACAACAATTATATAAAAGTCAACGTAAATTACAATCAAACGCAACTAGTAGGTACATAAATACACGTTTTTATTGCTCACACACTTGTCACGAAATCTCGGTTTTTTATCCTTTCTACATCGTATTTCTATCGTCAACAAATGGTAGGGGATTTTGGCGTCGATCCAGGATCGATCGACTACGGTTATTGCAAACAATTATCAGTGAAAACATGCAGTGAACACTATAAATTGGATACAACGCGATTTACGGCTGAACCTGGTGATTTTCGAGGTGATAAAGGAGGTTATTTAATATTTAAAGTTTTCATTTGTCATTGAGATTGGAACTGATTTATTGAAATGATATTTTTCACACTATTAAGATGTGATAAGTTTGTCTTTAGATAATTTTCGGTTTCTTATGGGTTGTAGTAAATATCTTTTGGTGGTTTTGGAGAAATTTAATACTTTGATCAATTATTTATAACTTAACTAAACGATTGCACAGTAAAGTGTACACCGTTCGTTGGCATGGCGCCGATTCCCAAACTAAACTAAATTTATGTTCAGTGCATCTTTTTCTTTCTATTCCATTAAGAAAAGGACAGAAGATAAATATTAGTTTAGTCCTGTCAAATTAGTCAGCGCCTGACGTAAATTGACGTATTTTTAGTTGCCATGTTTTTAATCACGTCTAAAATATCTACGGAGTATCTTAATTTGAGCGGACTAAACTAATATGTATCTTCTGTCCTTTTTCTTAATGAAATAGAAAGAAAAAGATGCACTGAACTTAAAATTAGTTTAGTTTGTGAACAAGGAAATCGGCGCCATTGCCTAGTATGAGAGTGTAGGTTAAAATGACAGTGTTTTCACTATGTAGTGTGGATCATACTACATATAATGTCAATCAAAATAACATAAATTTAAAGAGTATGAGTAATAGTATGTAAGGATCGCCTGCCTATCCCTCCCTCCCTATCCCCATATGCAAGGAGTCGTTAGTTTATGTATAACTTTATTTTCTGAACTCATAAAAACATCTGTCACAATCCAGTGAATTTACGATGTATGTACTGAAACATTAAGTACGAGTGTTCCATGCTCCCATCGTCAACACATCTGAACAGTTTTCCTACAAGCTTGTCTTTCCTGTTGTTTCTACATTTTCCTGTTTGTTCAAAAGAATTAAATGACTAAAACAAACCGACTTTCAAATCGAAGTCATAAAGATGCAAATACGAAAAACTAAATAAGAAACTTTTATTTGACACAAATCCGTATACATCTTGACGTACAAAGCATCCCACAAAATCCATCGAAATTTTATATTTTGTATCCGAAAATAGTCCTAAACGCCAAAGTAATACAACCAGAAATCGGGTAACATACGTTTACCTACAATTCGTATATCAGCTTTCTAGTTACGATGTCGAAAAGTTTTCAGTACAATTTCCATATGAAACAAGTACTCGTTTCGAGCAACGTTTAAAGTTTTAACTAGTTTAATCCAGTTAGGTCTGGTTTTTTCAAAGTAGTGCTCTAAACGGCAGTTGGTTTTATTTTTATAAAATTGTTTTTTCTGCCTTTTCTTGTTTGGTGTTACTGGATGATTTTTGGTGTTTGATGTCAAAAGAGAAAATAAAGCTTATGTTTGATGGAACAAGATTTTGTATACTTTATCGATTTACTATTTTTAACGTAAGTATAGCAATTCCAGATATTTTTCCATTGAAACGTATTTTCTTTATTTATTCAGAAAGAAAAAATAAAAGTGCGTTTATTAGCATTTCATCAATAATTTCTTGTCCAAATTTAAAAAAATTAAAACGCAGTGATTCAGTGAATTATATGCAGAAAAAGAAACTGACGTTGAACTTGGCTTTCTAGTTAAAAAAACACTTTCTGCAATGGTTTTATGACTCCGATATTTGTCTTACTAACCTCAAAATTTAATTTATTGTAATCGCAAATTTCTATTTAATTATTTATTTTATTTTATCATTTATTTAATTTATTGTACTCGTACCAACCCACTCAGAGAAGTCTGTGTCCCAGCAATGGGAACATTATAGGCTGAGGGAGTGGGCCGTAATCCACCACACGGGGCTAATGCGGGTTGGTAGAGGTCACATGTCTTCGAATTTTTGGTTCTAGGACATACCGGTTTTCTCACGATACTTTGCTTCACCGCTTTGTGAGCAGTCGTGATGAAATAATACATAAAGCAAAGCACCTGACAGGGTTCGACCTACAACTCGTAAGTTTCGTTCGTTACCACTGAGCTAGCACTGCTCTTAACCAGTCGATCGATTCTGTAAAAATCTCACCATGAAAAGTTAGGTGAAGTGAGCTTAGAGTGAGCTACCAATAGTGTCAATCCCTAGCATTAATTGGAATGACAGCTCACTCCACGATCACTTCACCTAAGTTTTCACGGTGAGATATGGTTACAGAATCGCACTGCTGTTCAGTTTTAACTAAATATTCAGCACAAAAAAAGCCTAAAAGTAATTACAAACTAAAATACATAAACCAGATATAAATTAGAAAGTCAACGCGTAGAAATTTCAATTAAATTATAATGGAGGAGCTTTCAGTCTTGGTGAGGAATTTGCCATGATAAATTAGTATAAACCCTCATGCTATCATCATTTTAGAGGGTTCATAGGACCTTAAGCTGTGAGTACTTTACTTGAAAGATTGTTAGTTTGGCCTCGACTTAACTGAAAGCGTCTTTGGACCAGCTAGATCGTTCCAAATATTACTGTGGGCATTGAGGCATTATGTAATTGGCTAAGCTTACAGATAGCTAATGTATAAATGCAATCTGACTTGTCTATTTGTATTTATCTATTTACTAGCGACCCGCCACTGCTTCCCACGACTTGAGAAAACATCGAGATTTATTTATTATATGTAAATTTAATATTTATATATCTTTTAAATATATATAACTCAAAGGTGACTGACTGAAATAGTGATCTATCAACGCACAGCCCAAACCACTGGACGGATCAGGCTGAAATTTGGCATGCAGGTAGATGTTATGACGTAGGCATCCGCTAAGAAAGGATTTTGATCAATTCTACCCCCAAGAGGATAAAATAGGGGATGAAAGTTTGTATGAAACTTTGTCACTTCTTAACGCGAGCGAAGCCGCGGGCAAAAGCTAGTTCTACATAATTATAAACCTTCTGGAATAAATTCTCTAAATGATCGTGATAACCGCATCGAATTCGAGCGCATTCTATAAAAACAACGCGGCCACGCAGACAGACCCCGAAAATTGACTTTGATTTATAATATGTATAGATTCACGTACACACAAAACATTTCGTAAAGAATTTAGGCTTGGGCCCCGTAGTAGGGGGCCTGATTTCTCTCCGGTCGTGTCAGATTCGGACGTGAGGAGTCAAGTGGGGGACGAGAGAGAGCACCTGTGTCTGCGTACACACTTGAGCACTATAATATTATCTGCATCGCTGAGATTGGTCGCTGACGGCTAAATTCGGTCTGGAGGACTTTAGATGGCTAATGTTTTATCTATGTAGCATGGTCAAGTGGGACTTACTGCATCTGAGAAAGGAAGAATAACGTTCATTTCTACTTACCCTCTTTATCGTATAGTCTGAAGGCTTCTTTAAGTTCTTTCTGTAGCTTCTCATCGTCTTCTTGTAGGAAGTAAACAGCGACGCGCACGAATGAGTCGAAGTTCAGCTTCCCACATGCTGGAAATAAATAAATAAAGTTATGAAGCACCTGAGACTTTTGTATTTTCTTTGACAAATTATTATGGAATTAAAAAAAAATTAAATTATCCAAATAATCATGTATCTCTTCCTGCTTTGAACACCATGGTAGGCCGCGTCCTAACTAAAAGCTAACGTCACGCGAGTACGCGGTCATCGTGCTCTTTATCGACCTTAGAAAAAGGAGGAGGTATATTACCCGATTACTCGAAAACCGCTAGACCGATTTAGAAATTTATTTTTATGTTTGAAAGGGTATACTTTCTAGGTGGTCCGACATAAATAAAAAACAGGTGATGAAAAAAACAATGATTTATCACCTGCAGGTTGAATAGTACCCCTGCTACGGCTCGCAACTGACTGTCTCTAAGCGATCACACCACTGTGTTATATTTAGAGCTACTTCTACTTCTAGCAAGGTTATACGACACGGTTGGTCTTTTTTATAGGAGCTATCGGCTAACGTCGACTTTGGTCCTGATATTTATGTAGGTATGTTTGTAAATACGGTACCTAAATAGTTTTATATGAATATGACATAGGTGCGCGAGCAATGAAGTCGCGTTCGAATGCTAAAATCCATACAATACGATCTCGTCAATCGCGTACTCGCGCGACGATCGCTTTTGGTTAGGACGTGGGGTTAAGAAAAATAAAACATGTATGGGATCAGGTTTCCGTTCCCTATGGAGTGGTAGTAAAGAACGTCGGTCTTACAATTTAAAAAATCCAGGCTATATATTTATAGGTAGACATGCCCGTTTTCACCAAACAAGCTTTGTCTTACTTGAACTTCCAAAGTTAGGAGTTTCCTAATTTGCTGTTCTCAAAGTTTCTTTAACATACCTAAGTAGTTATATTAAAGAAAACGTAAAAAGTTCAGCTCAAATACCAAAACAAAGAATTTCTTTCAATTAAAAAAGAGAAGCATTTTTGGGGTCGGCCAGTTTAAGTCAGTTAGAAGGATGTAGCTAATCTGGTAAACAGATAATTTCTTACAACTAATCCCCAGATTCACGCAATGTAATACCTAATCTATCCAACAAACCATTCATTATATCTATCATTCCGTTTAACGAGCGACAAACAAGACAGACGAGGATCCTGCTATAATCCCTACGTCACACTTGATCCGAGCTATTAAGGCTTTAATGACGTCATCAAACAGCTGTTTGTGCATCGGTATCAAGGGGTTTAAGTGGTCACAAGTAATTACTGAAGTTACTTCTACATAACGTAGATTTGATTAGAGTCAAACATAAATTTTATCTGTGGAGTAAAATTGACGTGTAATAGTTCGGTCCAATTCGCCATTGCATAGTCAACCTGGTAATGTTGCCACTGCTGGGCATTGGGCACAGGCCTCTTCTCAGTGAGAGGGTGTGGGCTGTAATCCACCACGCGGGCCCAGTGCGGGTTGGTAGTTGTCACATGTCTCTGTTTTTTTTTATTTTACAATATGTCAGTTTCCACACGTTTTCCTTCACCGTTTTGTGAGCAGTGGTGATTAAATAATTTACCCAAAGTAAAGCGCCTGACTGGGTTCAAACTTACGATGAGTCGTAAGTCGCAGCCGTTACCACTGGGTCACACTCTCCTCCTACCTATAAACTGGAACCTCTTTCGTACTAGTAGTTGCAAACGCATTATCTGAGGGGCAATTCTCGTAATTTTGAGAACGTTCACAGTCTGTTCTCAGTCTTAATTCGTCAAAAAATACTTCTAATGTCCCTACATTTTGACAAGCTTTAGACATTTTTTTGTCGCCGAGATGGGACAGCGACTAGATTTTGAATGTTTTAGATTACGAGAATTCGCCTACTGAACGCTAGCTCCTGGGATACCCAAATGGGGCAAATTGGATTTGTAGTAGCATCTCGGAGTCTGCATTTCGGTCCGGTTAGTAGAAATCAAAAGTAATTTATTCAAATTAGGCTACATCACGACTTTATTCGTATTTCAACCTTGTCACTGGGGTAAGAAAACCGAAAAAGCGTGAGGAAACCGGTATGTCCTAGAACCAAATATTCGAAAACGTGTGACATCTACCAACCCGCACTGGGCCCGCGTGGTAGATTATAGCCCACTCCCTCTCGAAGAGAGGAGGCCTGTGTCCCAGCAGTGAAAGCATTATGTACTGGGGTAATAACGAGAACTACCAAGAAAATAAAAGCAAACTCGTCTCTAGGCACTTCTCACGAAAAACCAAGAGCATCTGAGACAGTCTCTAATTACTTCCTTAATGGCTCCTAATGCACTTCATATGTTAATCGTGGTCATTCCATGTTAATTACTTATACATTGTGCAATAGACAAGCTTCTGTTTTCTTATTACCTACAATATAAAGTCAGGATGATGAATTGTTTAGCCAAATGACTACCTACATAATTAAATCCTACTTAATATGATAAACGTGAAAGTTTGTATGGATGGATGGATGTTAGTAGTTTATAGTCAGGATTAACACATAAGATACTTTTTATCCCGATATTCTCACGGGTTCGAAACTTATGCGGATGAAACCGCGGGGCGCAGCTAGTATTATATAAAGTTGAGTAAACCTGAAGGTATAAACGAGAGTAAAATAGGATAAATTCAATGGCCATACCTACAACAAGGTATCTTAACAAACACAATATCTTTCTCCCAGCTAAGAGTTCTCGAAATCTTTTGTAATCTTTTTTTAAGTAGGTTTTTGTTATAGAAATCCGTCGCTTGACCTTGTCGAGAGGATGATCCGAATTTTAAGGGTTCCGTTGCCAAGGGACAAATTATTAAGGACTTTCGTGTGCTTGCTGACCAATGATCCTAAACCGTTGCCCCCTTATTACAAAACAAGGTTTTTCTTTCGATCTGGTTTAAACCATTGATCCAGTTATTGAATTAAGAACCCAACTGATAGAGAAATGCAGTTATTTATATAAAAATGACAGCTTAGTTCGGTGCTAAGTTGTCGTTTTAGTATTTAGAACTTTGCCTAAATCGAAATAAAGTTCGAAATACAAGTACTGGCTCAATAGGTTAGGCTAGAACTAAAGTTAGGTTTCGTTTTGTAATAAGACGGGAAGTATTAAGTGTGTCCAAAAGGAATTTCTCAATAGCAGTATATAAGTACGTTGAGTTTTAATTTTCAAAGACCAACCAAATTGAAGGGTGTGTTACAGACCATCAGACTGAACAATTTTCTCCATGGGACCAACATCGTAATCGCGAATAAAAATTCAGCCGTCCCATACGTTTAGGTCGAGTAGGTATTGAAGGTTTCTATGGGGCAGTTGATAAATTTTTCGCGATTACGATATTGGTCCCATAGAGAAAGTTGTTCAGTTGGATGGTCTGTACCACACCCTTAAATTTGGCTGGTCTTTGAAAATTAACCCTGTATAAATTAAATCTCATAATATTGTATAATTGTATAGCACATAATTATGTGAGTACTATGTACATATTTTATAGCTACCATTTACTGGGTACGTCTTTCATTGACTTGAATGTGCCGTGGCGGCTGAGAGTATGTCATGTTCACTCTAATGTCTCGCTGATGGTGGCGCATGTGGTGGATAATTTAGCTCCCTTCAACTAGCTCATCTTTTTGACTGACCGACCCTTGACAATTCAAAAGTGCCTGTAATTGATTTACTTGAAATAAATAGTTTGAGTTTGACACATTTTTACGCGCATACTTCCCACAGCTAACCTTCGCCGTATACGCAGCACCTGACTTCTATTTCTGTCAAGCACATGGCTACTAATTGAAGCCACGATCTTGTCTCGAAGCAAATTGGCGTGACTTCCTCATTCACGCCAATGACAGTTGACGGGCTATGTACATTCCTTCCACAGTTATTTTACCTCTCACAAGACCAACCTAACAACAACCTTATTTTAAAAAGAATAAAGATCACAATAATTTTGACAGACATGTAAGTAGCAGCAACGCAACAGCAACCTTATTAACATGAAAATAAAGATCAATGTGATTTGGACAGTGATACAAAATCAGAGGTAAAATAACTGTGCAAAGACCGTAAAGGAGGAATAGTAACCTCGTTACAAAGTTTTATGTTTAGAAAATCAGTTGAGAATAAAAAATTCAATTTATAAACTCAAAATCTCGTCAGATTTTCATACTTACACAACATCACGCCTGCATTCCCCAAAAGGTTAGTCAGAGGAGTACCTTCAGTGCACCCACATTTCGCCACTTATGTTTAAGTTTGATGAGGGCAAGCCTGCCATCAACCGAGCACAAATCCAAGCCCCGGGCTGCTACATGAGGAATTACTGATGGAAAAACCCAAAAACACTTTGCTCGACCCGGGTATCGAACCCAGAAGCTCATGCTCAGCAGTAGCGCTTGGGAATACTAGACCAACGAGACAGTTTCATACTTTGGATGAAATAAACATAAAACAATTTTTTCCTTTATTCGTGGTCTAATAAACTGTTCCTTAATAATCGAATCCACGTAAAGTGCTCTGTTCTATTATAATATATTCCAGCATACCAACCTATTTTACAATTACACTTGAGGCCAAATAAAAATATCAGCAACAATAAATAATATAAAAGTGAAAAACTGCCCACTTTCACTACGCGATAGAATTTAAATTGATACAATAATGTCATCAAAAACTTAATATATGACATCAAATTGAAAATGTATGAAAATCAACACATTTGGAGTGAGTAAATGTTATGAACTTGCGTCCATTCCTCAGTATTAAAGCGTGCTTTATGTCGTACAGTGTAGTGCAGAAATACGGACGATTGTCAGCAGGAAATAAAAATGTCAGCGTGCTGAATCTGTGCGCTGTCTTTGAAGGAAAACAGAACTATTTTCTGGACTTATCGTCGCGACCACATAAACTTCGCTCTTAAAGACACGTTAAGGCGAGATTAACTGGGGTTATTTCTGTTAAAGTCATTGTCGACGCTGTTTTATGTTACGCTTGTTAAAATAAACCGATCTTTGAGATTATAATGCCAGTGTTTAGATCGTCGTTTTATACAAGGTGGAGACGTGTAAGTCGTGTGTTCGAACCCAGGCAGGAACTTCACTTTGTGTAAATAATTTCATCATTTGATCATCAGGCTCTCAAAACGGTAAAGCAAAACATCGTGAGGAAACCGGCCGGCATGTCCTACAGAACCAAAAATTCGAAGACATTGTGTCATCAATCAAACCGCACTGGGCCCGCGTGGCAGATTATAGCCCACTCGCTCTCGGAGATAGGAGGCCTGTGTCCGAGCATTGGGAATATTATAAGCTGATTATATGTACTATTCATGTATTGTTGAAAATATACATGTGAGAACGATGTAGAAACACTTACTCCCTTCAAAAAGCAAAGGGTTTCGACTCACCTTCAGCATCTTCGCTGTCAAGCATTTGGTCAAGTTCAAGGTCATCATAGTTTTGTATCATCGTGTTCAGTATCGTCTTGACTGTTTCCTTAGCAATGCGGCCTTGCTTCTCTGAGTCGAACATGCTGAACGCGCGCCTGAGCACTGTCGAGTAAAAATAATAGGTTATTAGAATCATATAAAAAGAATTTGCGCAATATGGACGAAGTAATGGAACTATGGAGTTGACGCTTTGTGAGCGTGCGTGTCCCATAGCCACCCGTTCGATGTCCACCGCGCGCGGGATGATTGGGAAGCAGCACATAGGTATTTTTTTGCTCCGGCAGCAATTACACCAAGTATTTTAATTTTTTATTAATAGCTATATGGCGTTCCAGTAGGAGAATAAATAAATATAATTATTTTTTCTAGAGATATTTTGTCAAAAAGCGTCAAATTAACGGTATCTTTTATTTTGAGAAGTGTTGTATTTACTCTCTCGACAATTTGAAACGCGGTCATGATTCTCAGCAGTGAGAGAGCGATTAGCAAGAGAGAGATAGTATTAATAATGTGTAGTCTAGAGAGTAGGTACTCTCCAGACTACACATTATTAATACCATCTCTCTCTTGCTAACATAGCATTACTTAGCATAATATTACACAGCACGAACCTACCTAGGTTCGTGCTGTGTAATGTTATACCTACTTATCATTGCAAAAGGGAGCGCATTTCACGCAAACTGTGTGTTTTTGTCCAAATTGTTACCATGAATCAACACATGATTCTAGACAGCGCAGAATTTTTTCGTCTGTTATAAAAAAAAATGCTGCTTCATAGAAAAGTGCAATACCTACGCGGTCAAAATATGAGCATCAATTTTTTTTTTTAATATATCCAACGGTTGATTTCAACTGGTTCAGAATAATGTACTCATTGAATCCATGGCACAGCGATGTCTCTGCCACCCCGTATTTTTAGAATGATTTATTCCTGAATATCATTTGAATTTTCCTATCTTCCTCTTTCTAACAACAGAGAATGGAAACCCTCACAAACAAAGGAGAAATTGAAACAGTTCGTTTCCAAAGAGGACACTCAAAACAACCGCAAATTAGTTATTGATTTCACCTCTTAAAAGTTAAACGACAAAAGTTTCAGCATTGAAAGTATCAAAATTTCGAACCACTCGGTGGAAATCGACAATCCCTTTACGTCAAAGGGAACGTTGATGGTAGAGAACTGATAGGTACTAGGCGTCGGAACTAAGTAAGAAACTTATATTGTGAACAGTGTTTCTGGTTCATATTTCGATCGAAAAGCGATGATAGCTTTTCTTTGATAAATACAAGTTTGTGGCAGAATGTTGCTTTTATAGAGGAATGTTGCTTTTTTGTTGTTTTTTTTTTTGTATAAGGAACAGGGTGGAAAGTCCACCCATCCTTCATAGAAAAGGAAGGATCCTTCGACCAGACGGGTATTGTGTCTGATGGGCAACTGCCCGACGATTGGTGTCGAGACGTTGTATAGGTATATGCTAGTTGCGCGGCAAACTCTGCTTGTGGGATGCAGAATTTTGCGTGACGTCACGCCGTGAGTTGCGTAGTTCGCATGCTGCGTTGTAGATTCCGCCATACTTTTAATGAATCTGAATTTAATTATAATACACTTATTTTTCAGACATAGTCCTACCGTACATTAAATTGAAACACATAAAATTGATATAAATAAAATGTATTCAAAATGTATACAAAAAAGCATCATAAAATCTAGAAAAGCAAGTCATAAAATCTTATTTTTAAACAAAGTGGGTACTTAATTATTATATTATATTGCTATTTTAACTGAATTGAAACAAGTCAAAGATGACAAGTCAAAGTAAGTATTTCACCAGTTGTGGCTTAAAACGTTTTAGGAACCTAACTCCGAGGCCGGCTTTGCCATTGTAAAGCCGAAACAATTTGGGAGCAAAATGTTTTTGGATTACACTGGTGGCCGTAAAAAACTATAAACTAGCATTCAAATTTAGGTATTAAAATGTCTTCAAGCTCTAATGTAAGCGTGGCTATGAAGATCTTTGTTACAGAAATTAGTTACACATTTGTAAAAACTCTAATCTATACAATAATAGAGTGAGAGTTTGTTTGAACGCCCTAACCTCTGCAACTACCAGGTGGATTTGAATAATTCTCTCTCAAGAATTAGGCTATCAACTGCTAAAGTTCTTTTTGCATATAATAGCCCAATTCTTGAGGAAGGCTATAGGGTACGTAACATCACGCTAGGTCCAAAACAAAGAACGCTAAGCGAAACGAAGTAATAGCACAGGCAGGCGATGCGATGTGACGGGGTGGGTCGGAGGAACAAGAAATTTCACGGGAACGAAATCGCGGGCCGAAGCTAGGTACTTAAATAAAACGACCCATGTGGAAAGTTTTGCCGCTGCTGTAAATACGGTCTACAAATAAAAACCGTCTACCCCTTTGACGTTTTTGATTTTGTATAAGTTTAAGAATATAGGTATTAAACTATCATTTGTTACACCAACTAACTCAATTTATCACTGCTAATGTGACACAAATATTGCTCCGACGACTACAAGCAACTTTATTCATCAAAATATATTAGCATTTCACTTAATTTAGTTCAAATACGATTTATGAAAAAGTGTGAATAAATATATTGAAAAATGTTTTAGCGTGAGATGAATAGTGGCTATACGTAAATCCATAAAAAATATTATAAATTAAAGCCGCTTTTCTGTGTGACCGAATTGTTCTTCTAAACTACGTAACGGATTTTGTTGCGGATTTCGCCATCATTAAAAAAATTTATACCGCAAAATTATTCGCGAATTTATTCGAGGTTTATGTGTATAATATATAGAAGAGATCGCGATATTTTGTCAAGTCGTAAAAACCAGGCGGGTTGCAAGTAGTTTATATGTTATAATGGCCGCCAGTGTACAGTGAATGAGTAATGTCAAGCGGCAGATTAAAATTGATTGCTTGCGGTCCCAAAAATCTAGTTCGTGTTGATAAAAGTGAACTGTATTTTTAGAAAATACTGAAAAATACCTGTCGGGTTTACCTATCGACTTAATCGTTATTGAAGGGTTTGTTAGGCAGATTTCTAGATCAAACAAAGAGCCCTGTAAATATCTGTTATATATTTATATTATATTGCTTTTTAGATCTTTCAATCACATAATATGTAGACATTATAATGTCCCATTGCTGGGCAAAGACCTCCCTACTCTCTTTCCACATCTCTCTGTCCAGAGCTTCCAAAGACCTTCCTTATTTTAAAAGATGTCCAGCTCATCCCGTCATCTCCATCTGGGCCTGCCGCGATGTCGTTTGTCATTAAACCCACTGGGTCGTATGTTTGGCCCATTGATCGTCCGAAATGCGGCAGATGTGTCCATCCCAATTCCATTTAAACGTGGCAGCTTTTTCCTATGCCTATAGAACTATTCTTGAGGAAGGAACATCACGCTATGACCCTCAGGGGCCGAGCCAAAAGAAAAAAAAGTCAGAAATAACGTAAAACAGATTGGTAGCACGGGCATGCGAAGCGATTCGACGGGGTCAGGGTAACAAAAAAAAAAAAAAATCACCCTGACTAAGTCGCGGACAGAAGCTAGTTCAAGTATCAATATCTATTTAAGTATCTACTTTGATCAGTATCAAAATTATTTGTTTCTGAACACCTATTCTATAAAGTCATATCAGCTTAAACCTATCATGTAGAACTCAATAACAGAACGTCAAAAACAATCCCAAACAAACTCCTCATAAGGTACACGTTTACTTACAACAAGTTCATCAACGATACCCCTAAAGTTATCATTATTAATGAGTCTACAACCTCTAATGCGCCACCCCTGGCCCCTTATCAAACCCTTAGCAATCAAGACTCGATCAGGGGTCGCAAACTGATGGCGACTCTTGTACTTGGTTTGTGATAAAAACAAGTCGTTAAGTTAATATAGACTTGAGTAATTAGGAGGGGCTCGTAGCCAAGTAATAACAGCCACACGGGTCGATTGATCAGGTTAAGCTACAACTTGCCGCGGTTGGTCCGTGGATGGGTGACCATCTTTACATATGGCTTAACGGCTTAACGTGCTTTCCGAGGCACGGAGGGTCTCATGAAGAAAGCACCTCATATACGAGTTAGAGTATTTTAGTATTTAGAGTGTTGAGTTAAAAAGCATAATAAACTTTAAGTCTTACTACTTTGAAATAAGTTTAAATTTCTTTGGCTCAATCGGCGGTCAGTTCGGCAAAATATAATATCATTTTTGAAAAAAATACATAGGTATTTAAAAAGTTACTGAAATCAATTCAGTAGTCAATTATGAACAAACTACTTTCAGGACGTTTATTCTGTAATACCTTGTATATTGCCGTTTAATTTAATTTAATTCAGCCGCATTTTACAAGCACAACCAAATTTTTTGAGAAAATAAAATCTTGTTATAGGCCGGATACACGTTAAAATGAAGAATCTATGTAGGTACCTACCTAGTTGAGCTTCAGTCATAACTCTTCCATTTTCGCTCTACGCTAAACGGATAATAAATCTTTGAGATACCTTCATCTTTTGGTACCTAAACTATAATATTCTCGCAGATTCGTTTACATAGGAGTGTCATTTTTCCAAAATCGACCTACATTCAGCCATTAGACCATTATATATGTCTACTTTTAGTTAAAAGACCCTTCAAGTATGCTTAATTTGATTAATGCAATGCGTCTCGGAAAGCACTTTAAACTGTTGGTCCCGGCTGTCATTCGTTGATCTTTGACAGTCGTTATGGGTAGCCAGAAGACCAACAGTCTGACAACCAGTCTTACCAAGAGAAATCCACGTGTTACCCAGTAACTGGGTTGTGAAAGTCAGATAGGCAGTCACTCCATCTAAAATACTGGTATTCAGCTGCATCCGGTTAGACGGGAAGCTGATTTCAATACAGTTGAGTAAAGGCTAGGCAGATAAATTTTGATTACAGTCCCAAAAGCTGTCCTCCCAAAACCTTTATCTGCTCAAGACCTTAAAGAAATACCCTTTATGTCGTCCACGAATGCATTTACAGAAAAAAACCTCTACAATTAAAACTAACAACATAAATGCATGTCTTGCATTAATGTCGCTGTTCCTACATAATCACATGGCAATTAAGCGCTGCAGCAAAATTAGTAGCTGTACGCTGTGCGCTGCATATCAAGAACAAAACAGCGCTGACATTAACATTAAGCCATCTATTCACTACTAGACGATAAATGTTGGTAATATAAGCCTGTTTAATGGTACTGTGTTGCTATAAAATGGACTATGTTCCTCTGTTCCCTGTTGTTTCTGAAGTCTCTACTTCAGAAACAACAGGGCTAGTTGTTTCAAACGGTTGCTTAACGTACGTATACATCAAATAATAACGATTACGTACTCGTTATCATTTGGCGTTCCGCAAGGCCATAATTTAGTAATTATAATTTGAAATAACGCTTTTTTAGTTTGACTATAGTTGGCGTCATTTTTGACGCATACGCGTGTGTTAAATGGACGTGAAATGAAACAACCTGCCCTTGGCTTGTAAACGTCAAAATAGAGATAGTTGTTAATTGCTATAGCTGTAAGCATGAAAGATCTGTTGACGCGTGTCCGAAATTGGAACTAACGCTGCCATCTTGTTTTTTCAATAATCTACCTATAATGTTCCCACTGCTGGGATACAGATTTCCTCTTTATAAGAGGGAATAGCCATAATCCACCACTGGGTCCCAGCGCAGGTTGGTAGATGTCCCTTGTCTTGGAATTTAATGGTTCTAGGACATGCCTGTTTCCTCACGATGTTTTCCTTCACCGTTTTGAGAGCAGTGGTGATGAAATAATTTACACAAAGTAAAGCGCTTATCTGGGTTCGAACCTACGACCTATAACTGTCAAGTCGCGGCCGTTACCACTGGGCCACCACTGCGCACCTCTCTCATCACTGCCCAAGAAGTACAAAACGTTTAAATTAGCTACACCACTCTCCGTAGATAGCCTTTCATAATGGACAAAGACGTATTTCAATGTAATAATATTCTAAAGATGCGGATTTTAATCCAACATTGTTGAACACAGCTGCCACATTGAAAAGGCTAGCGGAGATATTGTCTCATTCAACGGCGCATCATTGTTCTGACGTTATAAAAGATCACCAAGAAAGTGACATCTTTTATCTTTCAATGAATGAATGAGACCTCTCTATTTATTACGCGCCTTTTCCATCATCTTGGAGGTTATTAAAGTCTGTTTTACGAAAGCCTGTTTTCTTTTTTCTTATCTTGTTTGAGGTTATATTTAGATTTTAAGTCTGGATAATTTGGAAGATCAATTCCAAGGTCAGTCAGTGACAGGTGGCCAAGGCTTTATAGATACACTGCTTCTGTCCGCGACTTCGTCCGCGTGAAATTGCTTGATGATTTTTTTCTCAACCTACTCCGGCGCATCACTTGCCAGCCCGCGCTATTACTTTGTTTTCGCTGAGGGCTTTCATTCTGCCTTCTTTTTGTTTGGCTTCTAAGGGACCTAGAGTTATATAGCCTATAGCCTCTCTTAAGAATAAGGCTATCAAATGGAAAAATCATTTTTCAAATCCGACTTCCAACTTTTAACTCTTCAGTTTAAAAGTTGGAAGTCGTATAAGTATATAGATTTATTCTGGAGAAAGTTAATTAGGAAAACCTTTTTTAAGGTTCAGTCAGGGACAGGTGAAATATTGTGTTTTAGATTAATTTGTATGACATTAATTGCCATAACAGTGAAACTTATTATAACTTATCAGGAAAGATAAGAACCCCAATTCTACATGGTAATTATTGCCCGCAACTCGAATTTGGCTACGAGTTTGGCAAGAATGTCCTCTATTTTCGTTCTAATAGCACAATCTGAACTGAAGGCCAATTCTCGTAATTTAAAATGTTCAAAATCTAGTCGCAGTCTCATCTCAGCGACAAACAAATGTCAAAAACTTGTCAAAATGTAGGGAAATTAAAAGTATTTTTCTACATCTATTGAGACTGAGATCAGACTGTGTCTTAAAATTACGAGAATTGCCCCTCGGTTTAGTTTTTGCAGATTTTTAAACTCTCTGAAATAATTTTATCCACCACCAAGAACATTATTCAAACCAAGTTTTCTTATTATTTCAACGTGTGCAAAGGTAATAAAACTGCTAGTATTTCTACAAACTACGTATTTTATTGAAACGTGTTTCGTCGACAGCTTGCGCGTTTCAAAGGAGACAAATAGAATAGAGAGAAAAACTTTTTTTCCCGAAAAAATAATAATATAAAATTGCAAAAGTTTTTACTATCTTGGATCTTCTTTAAGAGTTTTCTGAACTTTTGTATAGAGATAGGGGTTGAAGATGTTTCTATCATATCTATAGGTACAAATAAATTAAATTGAAGTGTCTGTTTGTAATGTCAAAGTAACAGCTTTTTACTAAATGAATATGATATTATATACGGTAGGTACGTATAGAATAAAAACTTTGTTTTTCATTTGTGCCTGTCTGTCGGTCTATTCCGGCTAATCTCCGAAACAGCTAGACCGATTTTGATGAAATTTGGTATGGGGATACTTTGAACCCTAGGGACTTCCCCAGGACACAAAGTATCTTCGTGTCAAATCCACATAGGCTACTTTTTGTCAACATTCCACGCGGGCGAAGCCGCGGGCGGAACCTAATACGTGCTATAACAACCATTTAAATAAGTACTGAACTTTTTGTTCTTTTTGTTTTAAGAAATAAAAGAAAACCTCATTTTAATATTTTTACAGTCACAATTTACGTGGTGCGAGCAAATATTATTATATCTTGCTAGAAAATCTCTAGCTTCGAAAATAGCCTCTTAATAAAATAAAAAGGTGCCTACCAAGGTACTCTCAGCAGTCGCTTACTTAAAGGAAGGAAATACTTCAGTATCCCATGAAATAGTCCACTTTTAATTACGAAATAAATCTTCCTAATTTATTTATTTTATACATTATAATCAAGGTTGTCATAAGAAGATCGCTTTAGCGATAAGACCGCCCATTGTGTCACCCTATGTAATACTTCTACATTTATAAATCTGTAATGTAATTCCTCAATCAATCTCCCTAGCGTTTTCCCAAATATGTTGGGGTCGGCTTTTCAGTCTAACCGGATGCAGGTGAATACCAGTATTTTACATGGAGCGACTGCCTATCTGACCTCCACAACCCAGTTACTGGGTAACACGGTACCACTTGGTAAGACTGGTTGTCAGACTTGGGTTTCTGCCGTAACGACCGTCAAAGGTATGAATGACAGCCGGGACCAACGGCATAACGTGCTTTCTGAGGCACGGAGGGGTCACGATATGACATGTAATGAATGGTCACCCATCGACGAACCACCCGCAGCAAGCGAAGTGAACCTTCGATCGACCCACGTGGCTGTTATCATGTAGCAAGCCCCTCAATTTAATTCATTATGGTGTACAATGTACATAAAAAAGAGTTTTCTATTCTATTATTATGGCCATCACCAGGCTGTATGCATGGTTTCCTTAGGCTACAAAATTATACACAAAATGGCGGAGAGAACGCAGGTTAGCAATGTACATCGTACATACAGCTTTGCATTTTATGCGCTCTGAGAAATTAAATTTCAGTTTCCATGGAATATTTTTATGTCAGTATCTTTGTATGTTGTTCGTCGGGATCCGTTCTTTTCGCATAATGTTCTTTTTCCTAATATACTTTGCCATGACTATTTTGGTATAATTTGTTTTGCCATAATAATACTTTGCCATATTTTTTTTGGCATGCAGTATAAATGTTGGCATAATTATCTTGAAGGCTAAATTGTTTTGGTATTTTAATTCGCATAATGTTACTAGGCATAATGCCTATTAGCATAATAATATTTAGGCATACAATTTTATTAATAGAAATAATTGAAACAAATTTGAGTTATTTTTACGCATTTATTTGGAATTTTCATGCAAATGATTTATTATACACAATATAATGTAACTGCATGCATTACAAATTATTAATTCATTAATTAATAGTCATGCATGTGACAAAATTACTACGAGTATTTGTTTAACTAACAGTTAACTAACTTAACTATGTATTTTTATTTTAAAAGTTCTAATGATCATTAATGACCTAATTTCATTTAATATATATTTTTAAATAAAACGATGAGAATATACCAAAGTGAAATATTGGTATAATTTCATTTTACCTAATTTTATATGGTTTAATGAACATTTTCTATAATGCACATTTGAATTAATAGCGGCCGCCGAGCGCCAGATCCCCTCTATTGTTAATGTTGGGGGTTGTGGTTTGGGTTTGATGAAGTTATAAGTTATAATAGTATGATGTTTCCTGATATTTACTTATTCATTACATAATTTTGATTTTTTTTTAAAGGATTAAATCACAACTTTGCAATAATACTTAGTGTGTGTATTAATATAATAATACTTAGTGACACAATAGTTTTATGACAGCACTGTCCACTTATAAAATTTCAAAAAAAAATTGTTCTACCTACAATGTAATTGTAAACAAATGTGTATTAGTGTCTAACATTTTAGGAGTTAAATATTGCGCATATTTGTAATGCCTATAAAAATATGACTTAATATCATTATGCGTGAATAAATTTAAGCTTTAGAATGTTATGCTTAATCATTATTATGATTAGAGATATTATATGCTTAAAAAAATAATGCGAAAGCTGTTATGCTTATGTATATAATGTTATGCGAAAATATAATTAGGAGAAACAAAAGTATGCCAAGTTTTATTAGGTCTTAAAACTTTATGCAAATGGATAGGGAACCTTGTTCGTCAACCCATTATTTCTGTTATTATTTATCTTGCTTGTATAATCAAATGATTTCTGTGGTTAAGTTTACTTATTTATGAAAAAAAATACATGAAATTGATGCTGGTGATCAGAAAAATAGTTTACAAACCAAACAATAGTTTACTTGAAGTGTCTGTTTGTATATCGGTTTGATCTATCAGCTAATTTTATTTTGTTAGTTTGCGTTTAATATTAAATTAAGACAAAATAGGTAAAAAATACTTACTAATGATCTGTCCATCATCTCTTTGGTCCTTTCTTCGGCTCTGTAATGCATAACATTAACTTCAATATTAGCAATAACTTAAAAATCAACTGAAAAAACCACACAATTATTTTATAAATAACAAAGGAAATGTTGGTCTTCAATTATAAAACACACCATTTTAGAATTATTAAACGTCAATTAGAACTTTTCAAAAATTCAAAAATAAGCAGGCTCTGGCCCAGGCGCGCGCGGCTTGTACACTAAACTGGCCGTTTAGAAACACGTTCGAAATTTAAACGAGGTGTTGCGGGCACAATGCTTGTTCCTGACAATTTTACTTGGTTGACGTGGTCTTGTAGCGGCGGCCTAGAATTTATTTTAGGCACAATATTTTTATAGAAATATCATTATGATATTTTATTTTACCCTGTTCTTATATAGTATGTTTCGCTACCAAAGGTAAGTACTGACAAAATTAGAAGAAAAGTGATAAAAGTAAAACTGACCTTTTTTAAAAAAAAATAGGCAACACTGATCTCTTATTACCTAAAAATCCCCCTTTAAACTTACAACAAAATACCAAGCTTAAAACATAATTTCCACGTAATACCATAAGAGCAAAATAGGATTACCTACTCGAAGGTAATCGCATTTGCCAGTCTAATTTCACAGCTGCAAACAGACTGTGAACACCTCCACTTAGACAGAATTTCCCTAGAAGCTTAAAATCTATAGCTTTATATATACTTACCTTCTCTTGTTTCCAAGCCTGCTAAATCGAAAATCTGAACGGGGACTAGGATTTTAATACGGTTGGCTTGCTATTTTGTTTCGGGATGACGAAATGGAGTTTGTTTTTTGTCGATCGGAAAGTAAAAGTCAACCTTTCTCCCTTTGGAACTAAGTTCCTTATCGCACGTAATACGTGATGCACAAAATGTTACACTCTTTTCGGTCTAACTCTCAATGGCCATGTGTGCAAAAGCGAAAGGTACTTCGTTCCAATTGTACACAGACAGACACACAGAAAAGAAACACAGACATGAAAGATTATTTGTTGTCTATTCAAAAACATGTGACAGTTCGATTAAGAAGTATACCACGTAAGACGGGAGATAATTCCACTCTAAGTATTCACGGTGCGGTGCTATAGCACTTGCGTTCATTTTAAAGCATTTATGCTTTAATATGTGAAAACTTACATATTTCGTGTGTAAGTGTGAGTGCTACAAAACAGTGATCCTGTGTTTTTAAAGAGATGATTGAAAAACTGATGTATTTTGATTACTTACAGAATAATGATGACTAGCTATTGTGAGAATAGCAAGAAATTCACTATTTAATCAAAAAGGCTACAGTAGTAAATAAGAAAATCATCATCATCTGCCTAGCCTTTTCCCAACTATGTTGGGAATAAATAGTAAATAAGAAAATGCCGAGTGAAAATAAAAATAATAGGTAAGTAGGTGGAAATAAAGTATAGTAAACTCATCTAATTCTGTGACTCGCCTAATTCGGTGATATTTGGTTTGAGCGCTATCTATCAATATTGATAATCATAGTTATAATAAAAAGTAGGTTATTCGCTTGCAATTTTTATGGGAAGTGACAATATGTTTTATAAGTTGAATAAAAACCGGCCAATTTCGAGTCGGACTCGCGCACCGAGGGTTCCGTACAATAACAATTTACGATTAATGACGTATTCAAAAAAATTACCTACTAGATCTCGTTCAAACCAATTTTCGGTGGAAGTTCCCTTATTTTAGAAGTTACAGGGGGCGGGGACACATTTTACCACTTTGGAAGTGTCTCTCGCGCAAACTATTCAGTTTAGAAAAAAATTATATTGGAAATCTCAATATCATTTTTGAAGACCTATCCATAAATAACCGGGTTTGATGAAAAAAAAATTTTGAGTTTCAGTTCTAAGTTTAGGGAACCCCCAAAATTTACTGGTTTTTTTCTATTTTTGTGTGAAAATCTTAATGCTGTTCATCTACTTACCAAGTTTCAACAGTATAGTTCTCATAGTTTCGGAAAAAAGTGGCTGTGACATACGGATGGACAGACAGACAGACAGACAGACATGACGAATCCAAGGGTTCCGTTTTAGCCATTTAGTTAGTTTAGTTTTGGCTACGGAACCCTAAAAATCACCTGTGTTGTCGTCGCCACGTCGCGCGTCGTTACGCCGTTCACAAAGTGTTTATTATACCTGAAGTAATGAAAAAAATATGTTTTTAAAATAGATATATACCTACTATGTATGACTAGTCTAATATTATAAATAATAACTACAAGAATTGTCCGAGTTCTTGACATAAATATCTTTAAAGCAAAGACAGACTGGCGGAAGAATAATTGCGCGAACAAAAAAACTAGACACCATTTACCTAAATATTTATGTTCTCACATAATTATTGAATAAATCTAGAATTTTATTTTCTGTTATTTATCTTTTCGTTTTATCTTGGAACTCATTTGTGATTACTTTTATTTAAATTAGGCTCTTGTTTGTGATTTATGAATAACGTGTGAAGATTATAATTTTTACAATCAATTGTCAAGAATTTTTGCACTGTTGTAAAAACAAAAAAAAAAAGATTTTGTCTGTCGACATTAAAAGGGATTAGAGCAGAGTTGTAGGTCGTGGGTTCGAACCCAGGCAGGCGATTTACTTTGTGTAAATAATTTCATCACCACTGCTCTCAAAACGGTGAAGGAAAATATCATGAGGAAACCGACACATCCTAGAACCAAATATTCGAAGACATGTGACATCTACCAACCCGCACTGGGCCCGCGTGGTAGATTATAGCCGACTCCCTCTCGAAGAGAGGAGGCCTGTGTCCCAGCAGCGGGAACATTATAGGCTGACTATGTATTAAAAGGGAAACTACCTACGTATGCCTATATTCTGACATTAACGAAGTACCTACAGTAATTTCGTAAATGTCAAAATTTAGACGTCTGTTGTATCTTTTAACTGTGTACAAAGCCTGTTACATTAAATAGGCCTAATATTTAATGTAGAAGGCTTTAACCAGCGGGCTAGTTGCGTAACACACTAATAATAGTAGCAATGGGTTTCATTTTGACAGTTCAACAACATTCATTGCGTTATTTACGCTGTTGAGCAGACACATTTCTCGAACATATGAAGCAATGGGTTAGCAATATCCTTCAAAATTATTCAGATTGAGATTGAAATTATGTTATGCAATAAAATTAGGGTGCCCGCTTCTGAAGGGCACCTTCATACAAAACTCATGCCTACTTCCTATGGTGACAGGCAGAAACTACAGAATGCTACCTGGTACGATCTTTACGTACTCCTTTTGCTTCAATGTCAATCTGAATCATTTTGAAGGATATTGCTAATCCATTGCTCCATATGTTCGAAAAATGTTTCTGCTCAGCAACGTAAATAACGCAATGAATGCTGTTGATCTGTCAAAATGATAGCCATTGCTACTGATAGACGCCATTTCCCCGCTGGTCATACACGCACCCCAGTTGCAAGTACTACGCATTTGACCTTTACCAATAAGTTCCTCACCGGATCACTGGACTTTTTTTATTAAAAAAATTTATTAAAAAACGCTTTCATGACTTGCAAAGTTGTCATTTATACATAGTAAGCATTTGAATATTCATAAAAATTTCATCAATCGAAAATTACATTTTGCTAGCAAAATGTTTACGAGGTACCTATTATTTCAAGTGAGAAAATACACTGGCTTGGAAAAAATATGCTTTTAATAAAGTCCCGTCGACGTGTAACTCCCACGATTAGTAGGGACTCTTAATTAAAACAAAAAACCGGCCAAGCCAAACAGACCAACTCTTCAGCTTTATTATTACTATAGGTAATATATATGTTACTTTCATCTAAACTTTCACAAAACGGTTTCAAGGAACGTGGATAGAAAGAAAGAAAAGAAAGAAAAAAGTTTATTTGGACACAGTTCTTGAAACACAAAATTAATAAAATAACAAATAATGATGTTGATGGATAGGTAGCAAACGCCTTTCACAAAACGGTTCAAGGAACGTGGATAGGTAGCAAACGCCTGTAATCTTTTACCATATTTTTATATATTTTTTCAATATGTAGGATCGTACCTGAGGGGCTTGTGGCTAGCCTCAAAGAGGTGTCAGCATGAACTGACGGGGTCCGCTAGGGCCGATGCCTGCCAGGGCCGCGGGTTGTTCGAAAGAGATGAGAACCGTGGCCCCTGGTGCAGGCAACTGAAGGAACACTGGTGGGTTTTAGTCAGTAAGAGTCTGACAGACCCCGTCGCCCGCCCCAGGGCGGCGGACATCCATGAGGATTTTCCACCCCGGAAAAAAAAAAAAAAGGTACGCTTGCCGCGGTTGGTCCATGGATAGGTGACCATCTTTACATACCAAGACCCTCCGTGCCTCGGAAAGCACGTTAAGCCGTTGTTCCCGGCTGTCATTCGTAAATTTTCGACAGTCGATACGGGTCGTCAGAAGCCTGAAAGTCTGACAACCAGTCTTACCAAGGGGTATCGTATTACCCAGTTACTGGGTTGTTAAGGTCAGATAGGCAGTCGCTCCATGTAAAATACTGGAATTCAGCTGCATGCGGTTAGACTGGAAGCCAACCCCAACAAAGTTGGGAAAACGCTGGGCAGACTGATTGATTATGGCTCATTTAATTTTTTTAACAAAAACAAAATCATCTTCATTTGCAGCCTTGTTCCACCAACGGCTGAGCATAAGCCTCCTTCCTTCCATGCCATGCATCCCTGGTCTGTGCGAATCTCAACCAGCTCTTACCCAGTATCCATCCACCCTTCGGGTTGTTGGTTTGCTAATACTCTCTCTGCCGTCTCTCGGCGCAGCCAGTCAGTTATTCTCGGCAGCTATTAAAAAAAATGACATACAAAATCCTACTCGTACATTTACCTCTACAACATCTGTTGTAATATCTACTACACTACAATATAAATCAAGTTGCAATACTGGCTGGTTGTGTTGGTACTGGCACAGGTTTTTCTTTGCTACGTTTGCAGCTCTGCATAATAAATTACATAATTTACTGTCTCATCCGGATTAAGTAATACAAATACAATCTCGGAATACAAAGATTTTTTTAATAAATGATTTATGAATAGAATGAAACGCCGCCCTAGGAGGACATACGTATAGTAACCTCATTGGTCTTCGAAAGGGTCAGCTGCATAGTACTCGCAACCGGCGTGCGTTCATGACCAGAAGGCTAATTCTCTTTAAAATGTTCAAAATCTAGTCGCCGTGTCATCTCAGCGACAAACAAATGTCAAAACTTGTCAAAAATGTAGGGAAATTAGAGGTGTTTTTGACAGATTGAGACTGAGATCAGACTGTGAACGTTCATAAAATTACAAGAATTGCTCCCCAGATGTATGTACACAAACCAAGCAAAAGGGGTATGTACAAATGAAAACACACATATACAACAACATGACGACGACACACATGACACACATGATGATGTGTGTGTAATTACCATGTACTACAATGCTTTTATGATGAATAAACAATTTGATTTTGATGTAAGAATCGCAGAGATCTGTAGTTTCTGCTTACATCAATGAGAAGATCGTGTGAGTTTATGTATGTGTGTATGAATAACTAATATTTTCTGAGCTCATGGAAAGATCTGTCACAGTCCAGTGAATTAACGATGTACAAAGAGATTCACTACGAGTGCTTCATACTCCCATCGTCAATACATCTCAGTAATTTTCCCACAAGCTAGTCTTTCATAATTATGTGTATGTGTATTTATGAAAAGAAAATGAAAAGAAATGTCTTTAGCGTCGCAACAAAAATGACAAAGAAATAATAAAACGGTAATGTTAAATTTAACCCTCTTGTCGGGATCCAAGGAATAAATACCTTTTGAAAGAAGATGAACGGCCGTTATCACAACAGGGATTTAGGAAGAATCTTCGCGAGAATAAAAGGCAAGCGAGCCAATCATCGCTCTTACGTTCCATAAGCCGATACCCCTTGGGAATTACGCGATTCCCTGAAAGTAACACTTGAAAACAACAACTGAGTGGATCAGAGTTTTACTTTGTTGTACAAAGAGGAAAATACGACACAAAACTGAAAAAAAATAGGAGCAATCTTTTCGGTAGGTAATAAGTTCAGTTAACATAAATCCTACGTGGAAGTTTGTATGAATGGATGTTTGATACTCTTTCACGCAAAAACCCGTGAACGGATTTAGATGAAATTTGGCATACAGATGGTTTATAACCAGGATTAACATACATGATACTTTTTATTCCGATATTCCTACGGGACCGAAACTTATGCGGGTGAAACCGCGGGGTGCAGCTAGTAATAAATAATTTTGGTATGGTATTATGATTAATAAAATAATATCATAATCTATCTATCTATACTAATAATAAGGCAGAAGAATATGAATTTTCCTTTGTATGAACGCCCCAATCTCTGGAACCACCATACCGATTTGAAAAATTAGTTTTTCTTTCGATAGCCCATTCTTTGAGAAAGGTTATAGGCTACGTTACATCACGTTAGAGCCCTTACGAGCCAACCAACAAAGCCTGGAGCACAGATGTAAGGTAGCCCAGCCTTTCGGTATTCTACAGGATGCATTCTGGAGAGTGTGCGCGGCAATTACATGACTTAATTCCGCCATCACCGTTCCATCATCGGACAACCCGTCGTACGTCGAGTGTCCAGCCTTACGTTGTTAACACTGCAGTGTCAACAACGTAAGGGTGGACACTTGCCTGCCGCGATCCGGACGAAGCGTTTCGCCTCGTCGTTTATACAGCGTACATCGAAGGACTGGGACAATTTGCAGCGGTTTTCCCGTCCGATTATAATTTAAGTGTCTTCAAGGCTAGAGTGAATAGGCCCTTATTAAATTAGTGCGCTTTACCATCAACGATTGCATCACTGCTTTCTATCAGGCGGGATCACAGTCAAGCACTAGTTTAAATCAATAAAAAAATTTAAAAAAAAAACAAAATTAAAAAAAGTCAGACAGAATGCTACGAAGTAATAGCGCGCGGGCGATGGAATGCGACGGGGTGGGACGGGGGAACTTGAAATGTTACGTGGATGGAGTCGCGGGCCGAAGATAGTATGTAAATAATTTGCTTATCAAGGTTATAATTTCAACTTAATAGTTTAAATAATTGTCTTCTTTTTAGTGTGCTAATAGCAATATCTAAATGGACTCGGCCCAGAATTCGGCTACTTGTTTAGCGCCATCACCAGCGTCCATTAGTTGCTGTAAAGTACGGCTGACAGGACACGCAGGGAACGATATTAAATGTCCCATCGTTTGCGGAACAGCACCACATTTACACTCCATGGCGGAGTCGTCTATGATAGACAATATTTAATCTTCTTATAATATAAAAATGAATCGCTGAATGTGTTGCTAAGCGCAAATCTCGAGAACAGCTGAATCGATTTCGCTAATTCTTTTTTTTAGAATATTCCTTGAAGTACGAGGATGGTTCTTACGGAAAAAAAAATACAAGAAAGTTGCTTCACGCGGAAGAAGTCGCGGACAAAAGCTAGTTGTACATAATTGTGTATCATGTGCTGGATTTCGATATCATATTTAAGAAAGAACTTATAACAATAGTCTATAACAACGACAATAATTCAGCCTTGGGTCATGATTATGACAAAGTACATCTGTATCCAACATAATCCCGAAACTTTCTTATTCAGCT
The DNA here is from genome assembly GCA_949629185.1 of Apamea crenata. Classification (NCBI taxonomy): domain Eukaryota; kingdom Metazoa; phylum Arthropoda; class Insecta; order Lepidoptera; family Noctuidae; genus Apamea; species Apamea crenata. The sequence goes on from OX451367.1 coordinate 15,386,025, forward strand.
CATAAGCGGTTTAAATCATTCTTATAACGATAAGGGTGACTGGCTTCATGTAAGCCGGTTAATTTATGCATAGACTTGACTGCCGTAGCCCTGATCCCTCGATGCTCAGTTCGGAACCGTTTGACTTGGCTATGTAACACTCATTAGCATATCCGAAATTTTCATCCCTTGGGATGTAATGATCCTTAAACTTATCAATCTTCATATAATTTGTTGTTGAAAGTTTTAAATGAGCTTAAACTAAAGAGTACGGTATTTTCAACATTTATTGTTTTAATTATTTATGCGTGAGAAAGTCAAAACTAAACAATACCGATGTTAGATAAAGAAACTATAAATTGTTCACTTTTATCCTAAAATGTAAAAAAAATCAGCGTAGTAAATATTCCAGATTCCCAGCCGAAGTCCAAAATTTTATACCCTGCCTTGCTCTAAAACAAAAATAAAATTTATAATTCTAGGAACATCTGTAAAATATTGTTCTAGCGCAGCTTGAATAAATAATATTACAACGCAAGCGCTGGGACAAAGTCACTGCGTTCAGATTTATACTTTTTGCTGAAGTTTTATAGTCAGTTTCGAGTAGGCTTGTCTCGCCTACAAACAATTGTCGTTGAACGTTTATGACACCACAAATTAAAAGGTATTCGACTATTTTTTAGAAAAAAATATATATATATTTCGTTTTTTTTCGGGAACGGGAAATATGTTTCTGACATTTTTGATTTTATGAGCTTATAATAAGGAAGTCTGCTAGTAAGTTACATGTGGTTTTTTAAATTTTATGGATTTTTTTGCGAAGGTTACCCTCTAAAACATCTGGAACAAAATAGAGCAGTGTTTCCTGAACACTGTGTTCAAAAAACACAAATTGTGGTAAAAAGTAAGTCTTCGGTTTCATATATTTTCAATATGATTTGGATTTCGGTTGGTTAAAATTTTACCTTTTTAAAAAATGTTCCTGTTGAATTAAATTCTATAAAATTTTTTCAGTCCATGCTCGTAGAACTTTAATAGTATTTTTTTAACACGTGATTAAATGAAACGCCTTTACGAAATCTAATTAAAGATCCAAGCATACTAATACAAAAATACTTTCTGATACAATTTGGGTAAAACTAATTCAACTTTTATAACCAATATAGGAGGAATTACCCGTAGGTAATTCTGTTTAATTTTCGTCCTATATTGGTTATAATCAGGGTGATGATTCGTAAATCATCAACCTGATTACGTAACACACTATCAAGCATAATCTAAATCATATTGAGTGATATTGCTAATCCATTGCTTAGTAATAATTATGTTAGAAAAATTTGTCTGCTCAAATTACGCAATGAATGTCGTTCAACTGTCAAAATGAAAGTCATTCCTACTGTTAGTGTGTTACTCAATTATCCAGCTGAACCTTGATCGAAACACGACAACACGACACACGACGACGACAACGACACACGACATGGACGACATGGTTGGCGCAGTGGTTAAGCGATTGACTGCTGCGCTGCGTGTCGCGGGTTCGATTCCCGCACGGAACAAATATTTGTATGACCTACAATTAGTTGTTCCGGGTCTGGCTGTTTGTGTATGTGAGTTTATATGTCTGTAAACGCACCCACGACACAGGAGAAATTCCTAGTGTGGGGCAACGTTTTTATAAAAAAAAAGAAAAGAAAGAAACGCAAAATGTAGTTAAAAAACGCAATTTCTTCTTTCCATTATATTTTTTCCAGTAAAAACTTTAACTATGAGCCATCCGGTTTTAAGCTCACCCCTAATGACGTTCATTTGTTTGAATTCTTCGCGACTTTAAACGAAGAGAATTATTTTTAATTAGACCTCTCTTAGTGCAGAAACTTTTGACGCCTTTATGAAAATTCTTTCCTTCATTTTAATTGGAAGTGAAAAGATTTTAGTGGTGAATTTTATTTCTTTTAGCTTTCGTGGAACTTTTGAAACTTACGACTATAAACAAAATAAATATTTATCTTCAATCATACTTAGATAATAAATGGAGCTCTGTACTCACCACTTACACGTGGAGCACATGTAAACAAAGGCACAGACGCCAAATCTTCGGATTAATTGTAAGGCAGGAGTGTGGATTTAGCCGGTAAGAGACCGCCACTGCCCAGACTGACTCGTCTGTGAGGCGGTCGGGACGTCCATGACGATTTCTCACTCCTGTCGAAAAAAGAAAAAAAAGTCCTCTTTCCTACCTTGCTGTACTCAACAAGGTCCACCATGATCATAATAGTCTTTGTAAAACCTACCACCTGACATAGAGTGAATTGAGATAGTTATTTGCCTCTGAAAAGTGGAAAGGATATTATCAGTTACTAGGTTAGGTTACTTAGAACTATAGAGGTATGAGGAACAGGGTGTATAGTTCCCTTATCCCCTCTCCCTCATCTTCATCCTCCATGGAAAAACGAGGATCCTCTTCGGATCTTACTTCGTGTGGGAAAAGGATGGAGCTATACGGAATGTATAGCTCCATCTCTTTCCCACACGAAGTAAGATTAAAATAATACTGTTGTAAGAGGTGGTGGTCACCCCCCAGATGGGTGTTGTGTCTGGTGAGCTACTGCCCGACGATTGAGGCTGGGACGTATACACGAGTTGTATACACGAGTATGCCAGTTGCGCGGCAAACTCTGCTTCCGCGATGTAGGATTTTAGGTGACATCATCATGATGCGTAGTTCGCATGTGGCGGTGCAAATGCCGCCAAATGTTTACAGGTACTTAACTTAGTAAGGTACAGGATACACCATCCCTATCTTATGACCGGACGCGTTAACCAACATAAAAACCTGTTACATACTACAGAAATTCATGAAAACATCGTTAGCCGTCAGTGTTGCCAGCTCGAAAAGATACACTTGTCGGCCGCTTCCGGACAGCTGTCGCAGGAAGCTCATCCGTCACCGAGCGTGGCAACACTGGGTTGACAAGGGCTACATTGTCGGTACACAAAGACCACGATTTTGGTATGTTTAGGTAACTTTATTTTCTGAAATAATGTTTTATTAACTATTGTCTATGGGCATTGTCTATGCTGTCTATATACCCGTATTTTTAGAAACAATTAATACTTCTTAATTAATAAATAAATTTATTTTGTCATAGTTTCCATCTAAGTTTTAAACAATCAAGTTACATGCTTTTAATAATATCATATGCAAGTACAATACAAACATACATTACTAATGCTTTAATAATTATTTTATTTCCAGTTGTGCTGAGACCCGAACCTTCTGTAAAACGCTTGCAGCCATTACCTACCATTACGAACTTAATTTATGAATAAACTTTATTTCGCTATTTTCAGCCCTTTTCCACACACCGAAAAAGAAGTTGAATCCATTTTATAGTAGAGTGAAAATTCATTCATCATTATGTACAAACCATAAGTTCAATTTTCGTAATTAAAAAACGTTCAAAATCTAGTCGCAATCTCATCACAGCGACAATCTATGTATGTCAAAAACTTGTAAAAAATGTAGGGAAATTAGAAGTATTTTTGACAGATTGAGAATGAGATCAGACTGTGAACGTTCTTAAAATTACGAGGATTGCCCCGCAGTTCCTCAAGATCTTAGATGAGAGTGAATAATAGGGCATGTTCTAAGGCCTACAATCGACAATGTATGGTGAAGAGTCAGATTCCATACAGTCCACATTGATTGTCTCACAGTAATTAATATTTGCTGTTTTCTTGTTGTTTGCAGGCGCGGAACAAGCCAGCCGATGGAGGTGGCCACGTCAACCAGAAGAACGCAGCAGGGCAGAAATCGACGCAGCCGTGTCAGAAAGGTAAATAAAAGAGTAACTTTACCTAATTATTTTATTTGATAAATATCTGGAATAGGTGTTTTTGAGAATTTATGACCTAGATTCAAATTAAGAAACATCATATCTTTGACAGCGTTACGGGTAGTCAGAAGCCCGAAAATCTGACAACCAGTCTTACCAAGGGGTATCGTATTACCCAGTAACTGGGTTGTGGAGGTCAGATAGGCAGTCGCTTCATGTAAAATACTGGTATTCAGCTGCATCCAGTAAGATTGGAAGCCGATCCCACCATAGTTGGGAAAAGGCTAGGCAGATGATGTGTGTTAATATCTATGCACCACCACGTATCCGTATGAAACTAACCGGTGTCATGAACGTATTCTCTCGTCAGTCGCACTGTAACAGAATGTTATAATTTTAATATTGAAATAATCTATTGGTATAACAGGTGGACCAAAAACCCCGGTAAAGCCGTCTGCGCAGAAAGGAGCAGCGAAGACTGCGCCTCCGAAGCAGGCGGCGGCAGCAGCGGCAGTCAAAACTCCTCAGGGAAAGAAGAAGAAAGGGCATAAGCACCAGCAGTACGAGCTGATTGTCACCATCAATCTGGTAAGTAATGTGAAGTACAAAGTAAAAGTCCTCTAAACAGAATTGCCGCCATGGCGACCAATCTCAAGCGGACACTAGCCATCGGCGCGGGAGATATTATTGTGCATAAGTGTGCGCGCAGACACACTTCCCTAACTCTCATTGTCCAATGGGACAGCAATCCAATATGACCGCAGAGAGATCCGGCGCAGGGCTAATGGCTTAACGTGCTTTCCGAGGCACGCGGGTATCACACCGCCATCTTCCAAACTCCGAGCTGTTACTAAGAAATTCCCAATGGGAAAACCCAATAACACTTTGCCCGACCTGAGAATCGAACCCAGAAAATCGAGCACAGAAGTCGTGCTTGCGACCACGAGACCAATGGGGCAGACAAACGGTCAGTCGGGGATGATCTACACATTACACCACATACGTTCGGCACCACATCAGAAAGCCATTTCTCGTAATTTAAAACGTTCAAAATCTAGTCGCAGTCTCATCTCAGCGACAAACAAATGTCATAAACTTGTCAAAATGTAGGGAAATCAGAAGTATTTTTTGACAGACTGAGACTGAGATCAGACTGTGAACGTTCCTTAAAATTACGAGAATTGCCCCTCAGATAAAAACAAATAAAAACGTGTAAAGTCTATTCACTATAGCAGGAGAGCGGAGAGGAACAGCGGTAGCCCAGTGGTAACAGCCGCAACTTACGAGTTGTAGGTCGTAGGTTCGAACCCAGACAGGCAATTTACTTTGTGTAAATTATTTCATCATCACTGAACTCAAAACGGTGAAGGAAATCGGCATGTCCTAGAACCAAAAATTCGAAGACATGTGACATCTACCAACCCACACTGGGCCCGCGTGGGCGATTAGACCCACTCCATCTCACAGAGAGCCGGCCTGTGTCCCAGCAGTGGGAACTTTATAGGCTGATTAGGTTTATGTGTGTATGTATTCACCATCAACGATCATTCCTTACCGTATTTTTACGAACAAACCCTACCAAAACAAACTAGCCAAAGTAACATACTGCCTCATAAAAAAAAACAAGTCTTATCGCGGGAAACTTTTACATCTGTCTCTGTCCAATTTCAGAATTTCCTCAATGGTTGTCTCCCTCTAACCCGCGCTTCCGCGATCGGGCACGCGTAATCGCCTGTGATTGGATTATCGAATGTTGTTTGTGAGAACTCTATTTTTTTGTTTCTTTTTTTTTTTTTGTTATTCGCATTGAATTTTGATTTTTGTAAACAGTTTTGTATTACCTTTGCATTCGTCGACTGTGCAAAAACAGATTTTTAATTTGGTATTTGACGGGTCCATTAGGAAAATAAGAAAAGGTGGGTGTTTTACGTTTCGTTGAGTTTTCTTCACAGATTTGAATTAAAAGCGGTTTTTTCTCGATTATACTTTCTTTAGAGGCTCTCGAAGCGCGACTTTTGACTTCCACATTAATATTTGAATACGCTTCGTTACTTAAAACTCTGTATTATTTTCAAAGTAGCTTCATTCGGAACGGTAACCTTGAGGTCCTAAGGCGAAGTAGAAATAAATTCCAATACTCACTTACACAATAAAATTTCTTGGTCCATCTAAGATCATTAAATATCAACTAATTTAGTCCATTGTAGAGCACAGATTACGACAAGAATTACGGGGCAAAAGTCGAAATTACTTTCGTTTAAAAATAGAAATATGTGCCAATTTCACCAATGAAACTGAACGCGATCATTACAACTAAACTGCGTACACAAGTTAAATGTGCTGATTGCGTTCCAGTTTCATTAGTAAAATCCACCCTAAGTGCCGAATTCACCAATGAAACTCAACACCATCATCACAATTAAACTGCGTTCAAGAGGTGAGATAAATATTCCATGTCAATTTTGACACTGACAGTTCTTGAGCGCGGTTTAGATGTGCTGAACGCGAGCAATTTCATATGTGAAATTCGCCCCAAGTAAGTTCTATTAACCACTTTTCCATCTGGAGTCCCTACATAAAAAACTTCAAAACTTTATGCACGGTCTTGCAAAGTTCAGGAAGAAATAGAGTGGTCGTATCTTTGGCGTAAACCATTCTGATATTATTTGAAAATTCATTTCACACGTGTTTATAGCTTCAATAAATATATTTGATTCACAATTTTATTATTTTATGTCGTCAGTTAACCCGTCACCGCGGCTGACAGAAAACGCCCGGCAAGCTATTTTATTTAGTTTTCGAAGTGTTATGATGTTGGTTTCCTATGTTATATCCATACATCGGCCGTATTAACATGTTATTACTTTAAAAACAACCATAATTAACACGGCATTGAGATTTTTATTTTTTTGGATAGTCAAAGAGTTAGCGTTGCTGTCTGTACAATACTCACGTTTCATTTGTTTTTCAGGGCTCTATTCAATAATAAATTAAAAGTAATTAGCCTGAAGTAATCCCGTAATTTAAAACGTTCAAAATCTAGTCGCAATCTCATCTTAGCGACAATCAATGTCAAAAACTTTTAGAGTAAATGTAAGTGAAATTGAAGGTATTTTTGACAGATTGAGACAGATCAGACCAAAGAGTATAATAATAATACGGGTATCAGACTGTGAACGTTCTTAAAATGACGAGAATTGTCTCTCTGATTTCGTTGTAGGTACCTATATAATATCGGACAATTGTTATCGAAGTAGTTTTGGCTCTGGTGCCTATTTTGCTTGCATTTTCACGATCGACACGATTAAATCAATCAACTCAACCTATCGCAGTCCAGTGCTGGACATAGGCCTCTCCCAGGCTATGCCACAACACCCTGTCCTCCGCCTTCCGTATCCAGTCTGTCCCAGCCATCTTCTTATGGTCATCAGTCTATATAGCTGAGGGGCGGACGTGGTCTCCACTCTAGGACTCGTCTGCTCCGCCGGCCATCGGTCCTTTGACAAACAATGGCAATGGGCTGGCCACATTGCCATTGCATTGTATAGTTTGCTTACTCTGGTAGCGGTATTTACAACGCCACATGCGAACAACGCAAATCCTGCATCTTGCAAGCAGCTAAGTGTGTAAGCTATCTGTGATCAAAATAAACCGAGAGAACCACTTACATACGATCGACATTGTATTTTATAAGCAAATCTGTGAGATGCTGACAGGTCTTAATGATCGTCAAAACGTAGTCCAACGGGCGATAAAAACGATGGTCATAAGTCATGCAAATCTGTAGACTTAACGAATCAACGTGAACGGCTTGACGTGCTTGGTCTCGATATGTTGTAAGTGGTCCACGATGGTTATGTTATCCAGGACTGACCTCGGCAACCTTCGACCCCTGCGGCTGCCATTATTTAGTCACTTCTACGAGGTAATTCATAAATCTAATCCTAAACAAGTGTAAAGGATTATCACACATTTTCTAATTCAATACTTTAACTTTTAATTCCTCTCACAAATAAAAATACAAATAAACTAGATATTTTCACAAATAAACTAAAGTAAAAACGTGCCAATAAGTGTTATTACATCATTTGTCTTTTATTGTGGGTTGGCGCTGTATTATTTCCCAAATGTCATAATACAACAAAATACAGAAGGCTTATGCCCAATAACTTGCAAGTTTTTTTTTTTGACTGGCATCTCGCATTTCAACCGTGGAGGTTTTTGTCTGTTTAACTGGAGTTGCTTGTGGATGCCTCAATAAATTAAGGCCTCCAGCCAGGGCTTAAAAAAATTAAAAACTAAGCGACTACACGCTAAGGTAAAACGCTGATACCCCACAGAGGGTGCTCTGTGGGGTATCAGCGTTTTATCCAACTCACAACAATCATTCTAATTTATACTCCATTACAATGAGACAAAAGATACATTGCAATGACTTACTTTTTCTTTAACGATGTTCAAATTATTTCATATGATCGTGAACGTCATACCTTAGACCTCCTGAAGCCTGTTGAGGCGTTCTCTCTTTCTTATCTATTTGGGTTATATTCAGCAGTATGCATAATGTTACTGCAAATGTGTCTGTTAGACTTTCTCTATTTACTTGTATCATGCTAATACTGTCCAAGCGTTTTAAAATGTTCGTGCGACGTCATTAATTCCATTAAACATATAGTTTATGGATGCATTTTTAATTTAAATTATATATATTATTTTTATAAATAAATTGACAACTATTTTATGACTCTCTCTCTGCCATACTTTTTGTGGAAATCGTAAATGTCAGAATGGTGTATTTATTTAAGTGAAAGGAAAGGTTAAAATGTAATAACGTGTAGTCAATAAATAATGTATTTGTATGTAGTAATATGAATGTATTAATAAATTCACGAAATTAATATTTTAGTGACCATTCTATGAGATAAAATTTGAATCATAATTTTGTTCTTTCAAAAGCTGAAACTTAAAAGTGCAAACCTAGGCAACTCGTACCTAAATGAAACATTTATTTACGTAAAGTATCAGCTCATCCAGATTGTAGGGGCTTGTGGCTAAGTAATAACAGCCGTACGTGTCGATCGATTAGTTTAAGCTACGCGTGGCTCGGTTGGTCCGTGGATGGGTGACCATCTTTACATACGAAGACCCTTCCATGTCTCGGAATCCTTGTTGGAGGCTTTTGTTTACTACTTTCACGAGGGACTACTTTCAAAGGCGGAAACTACTAGCTTCTTGGTGGTTTGAGTGAAAGTATTTTGTTCCAAAAAAATATCTAAATCGAATGAAGGGCAATCCAAGGTCACAGATACCTCAGCCAGGTGTCTTAAAAAACACTTTGCTGAGAAAATAATGTTGTATTTCCGCAATATTTATGAAATAGGGCCCGTTAAAATGGCACTGGTGGTCGTGTTTGCCTCAACACTATAATTTGAGGGTGTTCTTCATGAGCTATGTTCGCCCACACTTTTGAATCAATGGAGCTTAGGGTTGCCAATCGTACTATTTATTATAGTATCCTGCTATACTAGACGCCTGACACGAGTCGTGTTCGTGAACGGGCGCCGTCGGTTGAGACTGGTCATCTCTTAACTGCCAGCTTTTTTTTTAATCATAATATATTTTGAATTGTTTCTTCATTTGTTTTTTTTTACATTGTTCTCACATATAAAAGCAACAAGAATAATCAGGATTTTGTAATATCTTGATTTAAATGAGTGTCCTTGGAGTTTCTTGACCGTTCTTTTCCAGATCTATGTTTTGGCATGTAAATTAATAAATGTCATAGAATAAAAGTTGTTGTTTATAATGTTAGTAATCCGGTCCTGCAATATTGTTAATGTTTTACCAATAACCCTGTATTTTGTTCCCTAAAACGCTGGTTTTCACATTAGCTGTTATGTACATATACATTACACACAGCTGATTACCATCTGCTTCTGTCAACAAACATTACGCATCCGAAATCACCCGGTAGTTGCAATGGTAAAAAGTGAGTTTGGACTACATCATGAGTTTTTTTTGTTATAATAATATAGTCCCTTTAGAATAAGAGAACGATACTTATTTGACATCTATACTCTGACCACTAGGTAAACCGTTTTTTGACAGCTGCCTTAGGACATAACTATTCCAGATTACGTAAAAGTTAACTTTATAATGCGTAATAAAATAAATATATAAACCGCCTAATCGTATTAAATATCTTATTTATAACTTCTTACAGACATTATAATACGGTAAGTATATTCGTTTTGGCAAAAAATAATAATAATTTCTCACTAGTTCGATCTGTCAAAAAACGGTTCACCTAGTGGACAGAGTGTAGTAATATACTAATCTATACTAATAGTAAAGCTGAATAGTTTGTTTGTTTGTTTGACCGAAATAGTCTCTGGAACTAGCAATCGGATCTCTTTGCATTTTATAGCCCAATTCTTGACACTATTATTAGGTCACTTAACATCACACTAGGACTATTAGGAGCCGAGCAAAAAGCAAAACAGTCGGAAAGAACGCTAATTGAAATCGAAGGAACAGCCCGGGCGCTGCGATGTAACGGGGTGCGGGGAAAAAGAAATTTCACGTTGCGAGCAGAAGCTAGTGTTAATATATTATTGGTCAGTAAAGTGGGTGGTTTACCTTGGTCATGTTAACTCATGAAAATTTTATTTGCATACCTCATTAAAAATGTATCAGAAAAACAATATGTAATCCGCGACAGTTTCTGAGCTGGTGGCATACATTTTTATTATTTGAGTCGTAAAGACTCAAATAATAAAAATGTATGCCTCTGCTAACGCTAATTTATTGTCAAAAATGTCATCTTGCTCTTTTATTTCGTATTTTATTTTGACAAAGTGGGCCAGTATCGCATATTTGTGCTATTTATCACTTATAGAAATAAATTGAAAATAATAATAAATAAATCCCTGGACATTTCACACAGCACCATTTGTCCCAAGCTAAGCCACCTAATGCTTGTGTTATGATAACAAGATGGCTGATAAACTACTTATATACAATTTTTTTTTGTAAATACATACATATTATAGATAGAAAATGATTGCAAATAAATAAATATAAGAAAACGAATGACGATAAGATAAGCATTACATTCATGATAATTAAGCTAAGCATGATCGCAATTATACACCGTGTTCCGGACGATATATAGACAAATTGTCAAAAAAGCTAAGTTCCGCAGCATTCGCTGTTAGAAAAATTCGTAATTTAACTGATATAGAGACAGCCCGTTTAGTGTACTTTAGCTATTTTCATAGTGTAATGTCGTACGGTATTCTATTGTGGGGAAATGCCGCTGATATTCAGACTATCTTTGTTTTGCAGAAGCGAGCTGTTCGATCAATTTATAAATTAAGTCCGAGACACTCGCTCAGAGACAAATTTAAAGAGATTAATGTTATGACTGTGCCTTCTCAGTATATTTATGAAAATCTTTTATATGCCCATAAAAATATAAAATTGTTTAAAAAATACAGTGATATCCATGATATAAATACTAGGAACCAACACAAATTTGTTGTACCTATAACAAGGCTCAAGAAAATAGGTGGCTCGTTCAGATGCCAATGTATACGCTTTTACAATAAAGTTCCAAGCCCCGTTCAAGATCTAAGCCTTAATAAATTCAAATCATTCATTAAACGTAAGTTGTGCCAGAAAGCCTTTTATACCGTTAAGGATTATATCGAGGACAAAAAGGCTTGGGATTAAGATGCTTCCAATTTTTTACATATTTAATGTTTTTATTTTTATTTATATTTTTTTTCTCTGTGTTGTTGTTGTTGTTTTTTTTTTTTTGTTTTATTATATACACTTTGACATTAATGGATTTTATATATACTATGACATTTGCTTACTTTGTAAAGTATTCTATTATTTTAATTATTGTGAATGTGAAGACTATGTGGGTCATTTTATTTATATTATTTTTAATTTTTCTCTCTGTTCTGTTAGTTTTTGTCATGGTCTGGCAGTTTGAGTAATTAATGTGGCCTACCCAAATGTCCTTTCTTTGGTATTGTTCGTCGAATCGTCGAGCTCCTTAAGTTTTGAGTTGAGCTGCACGATTTCTGACAAATGCGTGCACTGGCTGGACAGGTCCTCTCAATCTGTGTGGTTCTTTCCTCAAAAGACCATCTCAGACATCGACCTGCATGGTCTTCATATGATCTGACCAAGATTATGTCTGGACTTTAAAAGAGACTGTGACCTCTGAGTTTGTTTCGGCCTTTCTTCTCAGAGTAGTCAGATAGGAAACGCCGACCTCATCTAGTTTTAAAATATGATTGACGTGTAAAAGTGTTTGTACAAACCTACTTACAAAAATAAAATCATTTATCATTTATCATTTGATATAACATAACTTTGACCAGATTTTCAGACCATGAAAATAACCATTTTTCATTATGGACACATTACTGAATTCTTATTTTTTTGTTAATTTTCATACAAACTGCAAAATACCTTGAAGTAAATCACCCAATATGCGTGCCTTTTTATTTCTTTATCCGAAGCATTTGAAGCGGCAACATAGGCCAAATTAAGATCCTTTATTACAGTGCATAGCTCAATTAAATTTCATTAAAGGAAATTACAAATATCTTTATAACGAAGCCTTTTTAAGTACGACATCCTTTGTTAGATTTGATTTGTAAAAGCTATAGAAGCGTTTGCCAAAGTTTATGAATAACATGAAGAACACGGTGTATACAGCTCGCCCCCTATCACATGAGACTGGCGAAATGTGGGTGTGCTATATGTACGGTCACCAAAGGAGATAAGTAACCAGGGTCGTCGTATACCGTTGAAGTTTAGTGAGAAACCGATGAATGTTTTCGAATACAATTTAACTAAATTAATAGAAAACAAACAGTCAATTTATCAATTATTATTATTTATCCATCCATCCATCCGGGTTTCTTACTGAACTTCAACTGTATACGACGAACCTGGTTACTTATATCCTTTGGTGACTGTACACATCTGCTTAAGCCTTCGGAGACAAACAGGCGCGATGTTGAATTATGTTAAAAATTGAAAATTGACTGTCATTGATGATGACGAATGATTACAAAGATATCGTAGCTAATTAGCAATATACTGATTAATCTTGACTTAAAGATGATCCACTCTTGCCACGGCCGGTCCGTCGATGGGTGACCATTATTTACAAAGCGAATTTGCGACCTCTTTCGACGTGACAGGCGTCATAATGATCAAGTAAAACAAATGACGGTCATCGTTACAGAACGTACACTTCTATTTACTCGTAAAATGTCATTTATTAGCTTACAAGTTTAATCATTAGAATCATCAAAACAATAACAACTAATACCTAATTAATTAATAAAACTATACACAAACTAAAATATAGTGTCGAAAAATTCATCCGCATCGCTGTCGACTGGTAATGTACCCAAGAGACTGGCGGCATTACCAGGTTGTATGGCAATGCTTAGCCTCTGGCCCAGGTAAAAGCCAGCCCTGGGTCACACCGGAAGTGTTAACCAGCCGTTGAGCACTTGGACCCCATGGCCCGAGGGTCTCAATTCCAAAAGGCTCGAAAATATAATTTACAAGTTAGATAAGATTTATTTTAATCTTAAAAAGTTTGTTCAGTTTTTCCAAGCGCCTACCTAACATTTTATTTTTCTTATAAATATGTATGATTTTTTTTTGCGCAGCAATTTTGTGCAGGCGTTATTAAATGTTATAATGTATGTATTCGTATGTTCGTATACTGATTGGCTCAAATGGCTCATTAACTCAATATTGAGCTGAAATTTTCACAATGATTTCCATTTTATTGCCAGCAACTAGCTAAGTGCTATCTTGCTATGGCTAACCTATAAGTATGTAGATAAATAATTTCTATTTAACTTTGAAAGTTAGCTAAAAAACTGTTTTTTATTTTAAACCAATTTAATTTAAATAATAGATCTTCTTCAAAAAGCCTCATATAGTCTTCATTACAATTAAAAAACAATGAATCTTGAAAAGTTTTAAATTGTTCGCAGCAGATGTCGCTACTATCCCTGGTACTCGACAGGGAAACTCATGTCAATAGTTTTGCACGTGGGCTAAACAAGAGTGTAATAAAATTTATGATTATTGTGGCAGCAATAAAGTTCAGTTTGGCTTAACATCAAATCTCGGTCTTTAGGTAGGACGTCACAGGTGGATGAGTCTATAATTTTCCCGCCAAAAGTGTTTCGCGTTCCAAATGACATGCGTCGTGCCAAGATGACGGAATAATATTTATTTGTTCTACATTGACCGCTAAAATTATGTAATGAAATCCATTTAAACTAAAAATACTATTTACAAATTCAACCAACCAACAAAAACTCTCTAACATGTAGATATCTATTAATATTTTGCAATATAAATGATGTTAAACGAACTTAAAACAAACAAACATATTTCATTATCCCAGGGCAGACACGATCGGATACTTTTCACCTGTTAGACTATTTACACAGTTTGAAATGGCTAAAAATACCTATAGCTATTTCATGGCCACATTATTGGAAAACTCCAACAATGAACCAGTTCAACACTGAGAGACAAAAGTAATTGGTGCTTCCTTGCATTATTTAACCAAGACGTATTTTTTTTTGGCACCATTAGAGAACACACCTAGAGCAATAAGTGAAAATTATTTAAATATAGAATTCTACTAATATCCGAGCTGACAATGTCGCGTCGCGCGTGTTATCGCCAGTACGATAACATTAAACGTTTTTAAAAATAAATAACCCTTAATTGATAACTAAAAAAGTCTTTTAAAAATAGCCAAATATTTGGAGTAAAAATAAACGCATCTGTGCCAAAAGTTAACTTGAAGTGAAACTAAACAAAGACGTTGTCGTGTTTCGTGATAAAAAAAATAATTAAGAACAAGAATGTGTTTTTCGCGCCATATTGTTTTGTTTACGTGGAGTTCATAAAAAGGCAGTCGTGTTTGTGGGCAATATATTTTCGATTGTGTTAGTAGTTTTAAATGTGAAGTGCGAATAAAAGTTTTTAATTTCGTAATTACTTAGATTATTTGTTAAGTGTTGTTTGATGTGACTAATAATATGGTCAATAGCATTCCATAGTTTTACGTGATTTTAATACGTATCTATTTTTTCTCTTCCACTTTCTCAATCAATGTCGATAAGAATTTCTCTTATCAGAAGTTTATTACTATGACTCATAAAGTTTGATAAACGATAATAGCCGTACGGGTCGATGGAAGGTTAAAATTAAAATACGCTTGCCGCGGTCGGTTCGTGGATGGGTCATCATCAATTACATATCGAGATCCTTTGTGCCTCTCGGAAACCGTGTTAAGACGTTGATCCAAGCTGTCATTCGTAGATCTTTGACAGTCGTTACGGGTACTCAGAAGCCCAAAAGTACTAAACTGGGTAAAAGAGGTTAGATAGGCCGGCGCTCTATATAAAAAACTTAGGTACTGCTATTTAGCTGCATCTGGTTAGACTGGAAGCTGACCCGGCCATAATTGGGAAAAAACTAGGCAGATAGCCTTATAAAGATTTGAATGAAGCCGGTCAGTTGCAAAGATATTAGAACTAGGTATTCGTTCTAGTATCTTCACAATTCATTATAAGGTAATTTACTGTACATATTAGGTAGGTACTTATTATATTTTGTATCTCAGAATTTTTTTTTTCGTTAATTTAAATTTAATAGCCAACAGTCTAGTCTGAGTAGCGACGTCATGTGTAGCGGCGAAGTAAAGGAAACTAAATGCCATAAACTTACTCGTAGCATGCAGATTGTGTTTCACATTTTGAGTCGTGAGTACACTGTCCTCCTAACCTACCGCGTACAGATTTTGAAATATTTGAGTTGTTACAATCGTACCATGTAACAACCGTACCCAGTCTATTTATATAAATAAAATTATACATTTAAAGGAATATTGTCCAACAAGGGAGACGTACAAATTCTGTCTGCCAAGTATAGCAGGCAGATTGTTTTTATCATTTTGAGTTGTGAGGATAAAGAAAGAAAGAAAGAAAAAGTATTTATTGCGACTAGGATAGCTGCCTTTCACCTGATGGTATTCTCGCAACTTGAAACTACTGCACTTTTTAAACGTCGAAATGACTAAAGATCTGTCTTAAATCATTTTGACGTTTAAAAAGTGCAGTAGTTTTAGTCCCAAACCGCCCGCCCTTCGCCACGTCCTAGTGCTTTAGAAGAAGCTGGGAAGAAGAAATGGCGCAACAAACTCCCCAGCAGCACAACTCTGTTCAGGTGCAGTGTTATGTCGGTTTAATGCTTCATGATTTTAGTTTAAGAGAGAGACGGAGCTATACATGACCGATAGCACCACCCTTTTTTCGGACTAGAATCCTGTTGGCATTAATACTACTTCGTAATACGGCACCAGTTATTTCTATCTTTATGAAACTAGACTGAATATTTAGAAATACTTTCTCGAAGGTTTTAGAACACATTATCAGTAAAATTAATAAATAAAAGTATCTATGTAGTTCATGCGACAAAACCTTGGATAAAAATAATGCGGTTTGATGACAAACTTCAATGCTGTTTGAAAATAAATTGGTATGTAGGATACTTCCTACATACCTACCGATTTGTTGATGATATGGATTTCTGTATGAGAGTATTTTGGAATAGTCTGAAAAATTGTAGATGGCGCCTTGTAACGGAAATTCTCATCACTGATTTCAGTTCCGGGTTATTCCGTGTAACGCTTGTCGAATACTTTCTTTTACCATTAAATATCGGCAATTCCTAATGGAAACGTAGTTTCTTCTTACCTTGTTGAAGGTCTGCGCTGGTATAAGCTTACTTACAAAAATAAGCATTACAATACCGTGTTTCTCCCCTTGTGCCCCTGACATACAGCGTACAGTTTTTGAAATATTTGGGTTGTTACAACCGTACCCTGTTACAACCATACCCAGTCTACCTATCTAATAAAAAAAAACATAAGTAAATATGAATCGAACATTGACGTCATCATTTCGCCCGGAATCACTACTGCTGGTTTAGGCCTCCACTTTCTTCTGCCATACTTCCCTGTTCTGTTCCCTGTGCGTCTCTCATCCAGGTACTTCCTGCGACTTTGACAATATCGTCAACCCAACGCGCTTTTGGACGGCACTGGTTTTCGGTCACAGCTTTACTCAATCGGCCATCTCTTCGTCTAGCTAGATGTCCTGCCAAACTCCACCTGAGGCGCATCGGTCTGTCCCCGACGTCGTGGACATTTTAATTAGTCTTTAAATAATTGACTATAATTCCACAAAATATTGCTCAAATAAAAACTAAAGAAAAACTAATTTTCTATAAAAACCTAAAACAAAAAACTACCGCGCTAAAGTTTTGAAACATCGGTAAAAGTTTATACTCGTACTTATCAGTAGAAGTTACGAGGTCGTAAATCGTCCATAGTCCGTAGAACACTAACTTATTACTAACCTTATCGTGTTTAATATCAAGAACTATTTGCTGAACCCGCTATAAGAGTCAGCAATTCGTTCTATAAACAGCGGTTATCAGAAACGTGTGGTCATATTTTAGGAGTGTGATACAGATCATCATACTGAATAACTTTGTCCATGGGACCATGGTAATCGCGAATAAAATTTCAACTGTCCTAAATAAAACTTCCCAATGAGATGTGGGCCAAAATGTGGTGGTGGTTACCACGTGGAGCCCTCACACAGCTAGAAGGCGTCGCGGCAGACCCCGTAGAAGATGTTGGGACGTGCTGGACAAAACAAACGACAAGTTGTCCACTTAAGAGCGTTGACAACGTACGGAATTTCATACAAACTTTCAAGTCCTTGTTTTTCGAAATGCATAAACCGATTTTAATGAAACTTCCTACGCATAAGCAGGATATATAGATCTAAAAAGTTAATGAGAACATTTTTGAAAAATAGTGTTACAGCTAAATTAGACTGATTTTAAATGTTCCATAGAAACAGAGATTTCCAATTATCTTTTTTAAATAAGAAAATGTTCTTAACTAACTTTTTAGACCTATGTATTCTGCTTATGTGTATGAAGTTTCATTAAAATTGGGTCATGCATTTCGAAAAACAAGGACTTGAAAGTTTGTATGAAATGCCATACGTTGTAAACGCTCTTAAGCCCTGGATCGAAAGAGCTGGAAGTCATAGGGACAGGCCTTTGCCCAGCTGCAGTGGTATGATGCAGGTTAACAGTAACCTACACGACCCAAATGTCGGTTGATTATTGATTCCCGATGTTGGTCCCAAGCAGAAGGTTGTTCAGTCTGATAGGCTGTACCACGCCCTTAAATAATATGACCTCACATTTCTAATACACGCTTTTAAATACTTTTTATCGCACTTCCAACATTTTAGAAAGAAATTAATAATGGCGGCTGCTAAGCCCCCTGACGATAATTATAATAAAGAATATAAAAGACTGCGGAGGCTAACCAGTGATCTGGCGATACGACAAGTGTCTGTACGTAATAAAAAACTATGGTTTGTTGTAGTATCTATTATAAAACATACAGAAATGATTGAACCTTCTTGAAAATTTGACTATCTCGTGGTCTAGTGGTCGCAAACTCCCAATCAGAATTTTCTTCAAGAAATATCTTAGTATCAGACCGGATTCTGAAATTGAGACCGGTCGACGACAATAGGTCCCTTTTTGTACCGTACCTGTTACATAAGCCTTAAACATTAATGGCGGGTTGTAGGTACTTTGTTGTACTAATGATGCTAAACTAATTTGATTTTATTTTAATTTCAGTCCGAATATGGCCTCACGGAAGAACAAGTCGCAGGTAAAAATTTATTCATTTCATTTTCCTTATATCTTTTCTTACAAAGATTATTTCATGCTTCTAAAGTTTACGTATTGGTAGGTAAGTACAGTAGGTCACCTGGCAGCGGTAACAAAACCAGTATAAACTGGCCTCGCATTCTATTGAAACGCCGTACTACGCCAGGCCAGCCCAAACTCCAAAGTATTGCCACCGATTTTTTTTCGATATGACATCTCGCAGTTAAATCTAGGTTCTCGCATTTAATCGGGCTTACCTGTGGATGCCTCAATAAATTAAGACTACCAGCCAGGGCATACAAATTTAAAAAACTAAGCGACTAAACGCTAAGGACACCCCCTGTGGGGTACGGACCTCGGCTTAGGGCGTCGCTGGGAGGGCAGCAAGGTACAGGCTAGATCGGAATAAGTGTTACCACTGACGGGGGGCCTACATTAAGATAGTAAACTATGTTTTGTTACACATTTCTTGACGATATACCTCGCAAAGTCAGCGGAAAAAAATCCCAATTTGTCCAACATTTTATGTAATTTAACAATGTGTCCAACAGAGTTCAAAGAAGCCTTCATGCTGTTCGACAAGGATGAGGATGGCACAATCACGATGGCAGAGCTCGGAGTGGTCATGCGGTCGCTTGGACAGAGGCCTTCAGGTAGGAACCGACTGATGAACTTGACTTAAACGTATCAAGCCTTGACTAATAATGATGAGATACTATTTAATGATTAGGTAACTGTTACGTGACCCCCAGGAGAGGTACAATGGGCATCAAGAAGTTAAGATTTATGTCATGCATAGTACAGTAGAGACCGCGTATGCAAGCAAAATGTGGAACGCCCCCCAGTAGAGGTACCAACGACCTTTAAAAGGTAGCTGGGGCAGACATGATGCGTAAGGCGGAGGACAGGGTGTTGTGGCGCAGCTTGGGAGACACCTATATCCAGTAGGGAAATTAAATTCAATTATTTATTCTATAAATAGGATATCAGGATCAGATTTACACGTAAAAAAAACCGGTCCAGTGCGAGTCAGACTCGTGCACCGAAGGTTCCGTACAATTTAAAATTATTAAAAATATTTTTATTATATGATGTAACTAAAAATTTACGATTTTCGCAATTTTTCCTTTATCTGTGCTATAATACGTTGCTTCGTACCAAATTTCAAAATTCTGAGTTCTCAGTAAGGACCCTGTAGGTTTTGATTCCCTTGCGAGTGTCGAAAATTGGCGGAAATTTGCCGCATAAACGGCTGTATCTTTGGCTTAGAAGTTCGTTTTTTTCACAGCTCCAAGGGTCAGTAGACCAGAGTATTTGATATAAATTCCGGCTTGATACATCCACGCGTTCCTGAGAAAATTGGTCTTGACAGACAGACAGACGGACGGATGGACGGACAACAAAGTGATCCTATTAAGGGTTCCGTTTTTTCCTTTCCTTTCGAGGTACGGAACCCTAAAAATAACCTTTATGGAGACGACATTTCCTATCTGACCACCCCTGAAAAGAAATGATGAAACATATTCAGGTCTAGTTCAAAAGTTTCTTTTAAAGTCCAGGAATTAATTACCAAAAATATTAACAAGCTAATTAATTTATAGGCTTGATAAATCGAATAGTTCATGTGTCCAGTTAGATTGGAGATGCCTATGACCAGCAATGAACTGCTATAAGCATGCATGCTGATAATGATGAGTACATGTCAAGTTTATGATAACAATAGTAGATGACAATGCCCTTGTATTTGTGTTGAGGTCATTATAGACCCTAACGGTGCTTGAAATATGGCATCAAAAAAAAAAATGACTCAGTCAAGCAAAACAAATTGCATTGCGGTTAATCCGTATGACATTGATGGGCAAATTACGTGAAGATTTTATAACCAACAGTTAGTAATTTTTCCTGATTCCTATCTCGTAACAATTAGGTTTCTCAGTTATTGTTATCGACTGTCATTGTTTTCAACTAACCACTTCCTTCCTAATACCGATTGTCCTAAAAACCTTTCTTCCTTTAGAATTGTTTTTAAATTATTCGCAAAGGACCAATTAGCAATGTCTAACTAAATGTCCTTATTGATAAAGTAAATGACTTTGACGTGTTCTTCTGTGGTATTTTCACGAACTATACAAATATATGAAAATACTCAGTCGTGGTGGACGTACTCTATGGCTAATCTCAGCGTTGAATCATCATAATCTGCCCAGGCAGATGATAGAAAAAAAAAGAAAGAAGCGTTGGAAAAAAAAGCTAGCTTTTTCCAACTATGTTGGTGTCGGCTTCCTAACCGGATGCTGCTGAATAAATACCATTGATGATGAATACCATATTTTACATGGAACGAATGCCCAACAGACCTCCACCACTCAGTTACTGAGTCACACGATACCCGTTGGCAAGACTGATTGTCATAGTTTCAAGCTTCTGACTATATGTACCGACTGTTAGAGATCTACGAATGATAGCCTGGCTTTTGCGAGGCACAGAGGGGTCTTGATATGTAATGGATGGCAGTGCTTGCCGAGGTCAGTCTGTGGGTGCCCACCCACAGGCTGACTTCGGCGAGCACTGCTCATCTTTAAAGATAATAATAATAATATCCCTGGACATTTCACGAAGCACCATTTGTCCCAAGCTAAGCAACCTAATGCTTGTGTTATGGAAACAAGATGGCTGATAAACTACTTATATACAATTTACGCATCATCACATCATTTTTTTTTTTTTTTTAAGATCGACCCTTGCCGCTGTCATTATTTAGTCACGAGCATCTCAGCCTCAAACATTTATAATTTAAAAAAAAACTCGAAATAATCCAAAGAGGATTATCAAGAAAATTATTAGAATCGTAAACATCGGGTTTATACTTCAAATAACAGCCGTATTCCCGTATAGGTTAACATAAAATTTTATTGAATATGGACCGGCGAAGTTTTAAAAAGCGGATTACTTCACCGGACTGTTTCCCGGGGTTAGGAATTAGGTCAAATCCGGGTGAATCTAGTCAGGAGCCCTATTATTGTATCTTTTGGCATTTTTGGATTTAATATATTTGAGGACTCTTTTGAAAATAATCTTAATACTATAACTGATTCATACATAACCGTTTTTTAAGAAAATATCTCAAAGCTTTTGAGTAATATCATCTGCATTGCATAGACTACGTGCTGGGTAGCTAAGGCTCGATTATAAAATTATGCCGCTGGAGCTGGTCCTTCATTTTCACCCCATTTACACAATGCAAGTTTCTTTCCGTAGAGAGTAGAGGTGGCCCAGTGGTAATGGCCGCGACTTACGAGTTGTAGACCGTAGGTTCGAACCCAGACGCGGTTTACTTTGTTAAAATTATTTCATCACCACAGCTCTCAAAACGGTGAGGGAAACATCGTGAGGAAACCAGCATGCCCTAGAACCAAAAATATAAAAATATTTGACATCTACCTTTTATTGTTGCTTCAAATTATGGTTTATACAGGCAATTCAATATATACCAAGTCCTCCAGACCATACTTCGTCCATGGCAGCCAATCTCAAAGGACGGAGGCTAGCCATCGACGAGGGAGATATTATAGTGCACAAGTGAGTGCGCAGACACAGGTACACTCTCTATTCCCTCATTCACACAGTCCGATGGCACGGCAATCCGACACGAACGGTGAGAGATTAGGCGCAGGAACAACAGCTTATCGTGCTTACTGAGGCACGGGGGTATCACACCGCCAACTTCCGAACTCCGGGCTGTTCCTACTAAATTCCTAATGGAAAAACCAGGAAAAACCCACAGACAATTACATTGAAATCGAAATTAGAAAAAATCTAGACAGGTAGGCAGTTAGGTAGGTACCTACTCTTACTGTTCTGTTCAATATTCTGGGATCTAAGTATTCGTATAGGTAGGTACTTTGTAATGCAATGTTTGGTTGAAAATCCTCATGTTCACATAATGTTCATATTATTATCTCAGAAGTTCTGCGAAACGTGCGACAGTGTAATTCTATTTTAAACGGTGTCCGCGCCATACTTTTAAAGCCGAGTTCTTTTAATCAAACATTACAAATTAGTAAGAATTATAATTAAAACAGCCCAGATAATGACGTATAAGAATTGTTTTAAGAAATTCATAATCAAGACAAATGCAAAAAGAACAACGTAGGCCCCGGCGAGATTCGAACTCACGATCTCCTGTTTACTAGACAGGCGCTTTAACCAACTAAGCCACGGCGCCACGAGTGCGTAGTGCGAAATTGTGAAATGGTATCAACTTACATTTTCACTGAGTTGCAAGATATATATTTTTCAATATATTTTAGTCGGTAAATAAAAAAGTAATGCTTATAATAATGTACCCTGTCCATTAGGTAAACCGTTTTTTGACAAATGGAACTATTGATTGCAGCAACACACAATACATTGATTGATACACGTACGGTATTATAATGTATGTAAGAAGCCATAAATAAGATAATCCAAGAAGATTAGGCAGTTCATATATTTATTTTATTACGCATCTTAGAGTTAACTTTTACGTAATCTGGAATATGTACGTTCTAAGACAGCTGTCAAAAAACGGTTTACCTAATGAACATGTATAGGACTGATTTTTCAATCGACAAATGATTTTTATTCGTGGAATAAAGTTAACATCTGACAATGTTTGTATGAATATAATAATATGAAGAACTGTCATAAATTCAAAATTTTCCTCGAATAAAATTATCTGGCGTTGGAAAAATCAGCCCTTAGTAGGATTTTATATGCCTTCCCGTTCACCAAATATATGAGAGAAATATATAATAATATATATAAAAATATATATGAAATATAATATATAATATATTAACTTCATTTCCTAATCTTACTAACCATTTAATGATGTTGGGTTCAAAAACAGCAGAACACAATAAAAACACTCTCTTTTCTGAGCGAACCCATGTTATATTTAACTTTATCTCGTCGAGAATGCTCACGTAGGCGACTTGTTATAATTTACGATGTCATTACTTTCTGTTTGTGAGATAATACCGAGTTTAGCACAATACGGGTGTATTGTACGTACTTTATTATAAACGTGTTGATGTCTCTCTTTGGATTTTATGATTATTTTATTTTGGTCACGGGAGTCTGAGATGAGATCTTCTTTTTCAATCAGTGCCTTATTACTGAGGATCGTTGTCCCTACGACTCCGGTCCAAAGTATTGCCATCACCACTTGCTGAAATGTACTTGAGCTCGTACCTTCTTTTACTTGGTTAGACCATAGTATTGGCGACTGTCCTCTTATTCAAGAGAGTTTGTAGCAGCATCTACATCGCCAAATGCGAACTACGCATTAAACCAACGTCAAGCAAAATCCTGCATCGCGCAAGCAGAGTTTACCGCACCACTGGCATATATTCAACGTCCCGACATCAATCGGCAGGCAGTTGCCATTCAGACAACACCCGTCTGGTCGGAGGATCCTCACTTTTCTATGGAGGATTAGTGAACTTTACACCCTGTTCCTGATACCTCCTTAGAGTTACACAATTGTTTTTTATACATCTCTTCGGCCTGATATGCTTTGAGAATCATTTTGATATTTGAAGTTTGGTGGCATATACTAGGTGTGACAGTGCGCTAACACTGGACAATATTTCACAACATGATGTTGCTTAGAAGTAGCCTGAGCAAAAATAGGATAGCTTCCTAACCGAGAGAGGTACTGGCAGAGCCAATAGCAACAGTGACGCTCATTTTGATGCTAATTATCAATTGCTATTGGTCCACCTGCACCCCATTGCACCTATTGGTCAATCAAGAGATACATAAGTACAGGTTAACCATGCACCTCGGTAATCTTCGTAGTTCCGAATCGATACGAACGTTGCGCCACTGAGTAACCCCTCGCAGAAGCGAATGTTGTAAGTTTTGTACTAATGATAGTACAACCACTTACAAGATCTAATATAGAGCTGTTACAACCTCATGGTTTTAACAGCTCTATATTAGATCTTGTAAGTTTAGATTTGTAAGGTAAGCTCTATATGAGAATTCATCACCGTGCGTTCGTGATTCCGAAGATAGACGATGATTCCCGAAGTGCAAACTTTTCTTGAGGAATCTGTCAATCGATGCAACGAAAATTGATATCAAATTTGATATCAATTTTCGTTGCAGTTAACTGACCATACCACTTACTTACTACTACTTACCACTGGCCATTTCATTCATTTGAAAAACTGTGTATTTCAGAGACGGAGCTTCGAGACATGGTGAAGGAAGTAGACCAGGACGGCAACGGCACCATCGAGTTCAACGAGTTCCTCCAAATGATGTCCAAGAAGATGCGCGGGGCTGATGGAGAAGACGAACTGAGAGAGGCGTTCAGGTAAACTTTGGTTGCTTTACTTATTTTCTTCATGTGATTTACTGACCACTTAAAGAATGAATGAATATTACGAACTACAGAATTGTAGGTATATGTAGCATCATTTAAAAACATGGGCCTAACCTGGGATAGTCCATCGTAACGAATTTACTCAAGTGGTCAATCTCATGGTCAAATGTAACATCAGTTTCTTATTTAACTAGGTATGTATACAGTGTTCCAGTCTTTCAATCTGATCTCCAATGCCCAACTGGTCATTGAAGACGGAGACTGGTGGAGTGGTATTCTCTAGAAATTAATTGCGACCAGACATTTTTGACGAATAGGCAAAATGTCTGGTGCTCTCCGTCAGGAGCCTTGAAATTCAGGAGTTTATTACTAATCTTGAGTAGCACAGCATACTGAGTTAGTATGCTAGTCAAGATGGGTTGGGCACTGTTTCTCATCTCTTTCATAAATTAAATGTCACCATAACAAATTCCAGGGTATTCGACAAGAACAACGACGGTCTGATATCTTCGGTGGAGCTCCGTCACGTGATGACCAACCTGGGGGAGCGGCTCAGCGAGGAAGAGGTCGACGACATGATCCGCGAGGCTGACCTCGATGGAGACGGCATGGTCAATTACGATGGTAAGATAATTATCATTGTACTGGAAACAATCTAGCAAGGAATGCTCGAAAGACTTTGGCGATCAAATAGATAGCTTCGATTTGGTCCAGAGCTATTTTCGCGATACCAAAACAAGTCAATCAATCAACTCAGTCTATCGCAGTCCACTGCTGGACAGAGGCCTTTCCCAGGCTGCGCCACCACACCCTGTCCTCCGCCTTCTGCGTCCAGTCTGTCCCACACACTTTCTTTAGGTCGTCGGTCCGTCTAGCTGGGGGGCGTCCCACACTACGCTAGCCGATATGCGGTCTCCACTCTAGGACGCGTCTGTTCCACCGGTATCAGTCCTTCGACAAACATGGCCAGCCCACTGTCACTTCAGTTTGCTTACTCTGGAAGCTAAGTAGGTTACTCCAGTTATTTTCCGGATAACTTCATTCATGATTTTATTCATTAAAGAGCTCCGATCATAGCCCACTCCATAGCGGGTCGCGGGCCTGAGCGACATTGAATTCGTGGACCAGCCCGACTGTCAGTGTCCACGTTTCGGCACCATATGTCATAACGGGTAGGACGCACTGGTTAAATACCTTAGTCTTCAAACATTGCAGGATAAGTGACGCGAATACTTAACGAAGTTTTCCAAATGCTGCCCAACCCAACTGGATCCTGGATGGTTTTAACCGAAAGAAGCCGACAGTTCTGACGGCTTCTTTTTTAAAGTTGTGTATACTGAGCTAGATGACTTGCCCTAGGTAGACGCACTCGTTCACAACTAAAACAAGTACGTAGATTAAAACCATAAAGAATTCAATTCAATCATGATTATGTCTCACAAAAATATTCATGATTCACCATAATTGCATGATTTTGCTGTAAAGCAGACTCAATTCATACCTCTGTTGACTCCATTTCCAAGAAAGAAAATACGTTTATTTGCGGTAAACATGAAGCCGAAAAGAACACAAACTTACAAAAAAATGCAAGTTGGGGGAAAATATGCGTCACAACCACGCAAAAATATATATCTATATTATGTAACTATAGTATAGACCATTTACTGCTTAGTTTGTAGTCGCAACGACCCAGTGACTAGGGAAAAAAAATCAGAGAACTTTATCTCCATTTTTTAGGCAATACAAATCGAGTGTATTTGTGTTTATAAAAATTGCGGAACACAATTCTGATATTAAAATTCTCATGTTCCAGAGTTCGTGACAATATTGACGTCGAAAAACTAGTATGCAGACCACCGGCCGAAGAGAGAACCTCCCGGAAGCCAGTGCCCATACTCGTACCTCCAACGGTTCGGGGGGAAAGAAACTCTAATCTAGACCTAAAGCATAGACGTGTTGCTAAAGTGGATCATTTTATAGAACGCGCTTGGTGGCAGTGTATACGTACCCTTATTTCAGTTTCCACGCACGTTTAAAAACAAGTGCGATTATTCTGTCGCATTTGCGAATATTCTGTCGCATTTGCAATTATTCTGTCGCATTTGCGATTTAAAAATCGCATGTAAAAACAGTTGCGACATTTTAAAGTGTAGTCTGTACTGATTAGTAAATTCGGTGTGTGTAGTTGTTTTGTTTTTGATATGGCTTCAAATGTACTATAAGGCCTTAAAATTACATGTCATGTTGTACTATAAAATAAAACGGATGTTATAAGCCACTTTTAAGTTTATCATAAATGTACTAATGGTTTTTGATTCAGAAAACAAGTTGAAACAATAAAAATATATATAAATCATTGTACAATTTTGAATGATACAGAATTTTTGTACCAGCACAAGTCAGATTGGCAACCTGACTTGCCAGAGTACACATTTGCATAAGCATAATGCATGCATAATCAGTCTATACCGTTCCCACTGCTGGGACACAGGCCTACTCTCGGTGAGAAGGAGTGGGCCGTAATCCACCACGCGGGCCCAGTGCGGGTTGGTAGATGTCACATGTCTTCGAATCACATTAATGGTTGGTAATTACTTACCTAATAAAAATGATTACCTACTAAAGCCCAGGAAAATGTTTAGGCAATAAACGTGTCGCTTTGATCTATTTCTTCTCGAAGACATTTGATAGCCCCTTAACATAAGATTCTCAGAGCACTTTTTAATAACACTGCATATCTGTTTCCAAAAATACTATAGAGAGTTACCTTTTAGTGATATAGCCATAAATAATGATGTCGCCGTAGAAAAGGGGTATCCTTTTAACCATTCTCAAGCATTTGGGGTCACAAATAAGCGCCCTGGAAAACAAGGAAATTTTGAAAATTTTCTCCGAAACAGAGCAGTTCCAATTTCGCCACAACAAAAAAATAATGTAGTAGTGTCACTACGCTGTTTTCAGTCATTTAAGCCCTGAGAATCAAAGTTAGTGTCGATTATTTTGTCGAATAAAGACTTCAAGAGTTCCGTTCAAACATGTTAACTATGTGTAGGTAAGTAATATTTTACTTACTGGAGAAAATAAAATAATAAATAATAGTAAATAATAATAATATATGCTTAACTAGCTGCGCCCCGCGGTTTCACCCGCAAAAGTTTCAAACCCGTAGGAATATCGGGATAAAAAGTATCCTATATGTTAATCCTGGTTATAAACTATCTGTATGCTAAATTTCGTCAAAATCTGTTCAGTAGTTTTTGCGTGAAAGAGTAACAAACATCCATACATCCATACAAACTTTCGCATTTATAATATTAGTAGGATAAAACTGCGTCAATGTGCATTAACATTTTTATAACAAGTTTCTTTAATTGAAAAAAAAATCATTATTTTTGTGACTTACGGAAAGCAGGGTTGACTGCAATATTTTTTTCTCAAATTTTATTTCTATTTCGCAAATTATAAATTGCTTTTAATAATGCTAAAATATATACCTAAACTTACTGTTACAATAGAATTAAATTAAAATTTTAAGGATTCATTACACGTTTTAAAAATATTAATCGTCGTGTCAGTGTTATGCTTTTGTGATTAAAGATAGTGTAATGAGTCTTTACTTAAATGTGTTTATAACCCATAAACTTAAATTCTAGAAGCAAATAGATGCAATAGATTCACTAAGTAACCATAAACAGTAAAGAAAAATAATAGTTGTTAACAAAATGTTCGGTTGTGTCAACACTTTTTGTAAAAACAGTTAAAAATAATCGAAATTTCTAGTGTCGTACGTATACACGTTGTATGGATTTGTGTATGTAGATTTAGAGAAAAAAAAAATGTATGTGTAATGTCTAATGAAAGATTTCCGTTAGTCTTCCAAAATGTGGAGGTTGACTGAACAAAAAATGATGAGCCAAATGTTAACAGAGTTCATTAAAGTTACGAGGAATCGAAAAAAAAATATTTATAGTACTAGCGACGTAATGCTAAGGTGATTTTATTTAAACGTAAAATTAATAAAAAATAAAATAATGGAGGAATTTTACCAAAATCAAGCGAAAAGGGTACTTATATAATAACGAAATAGTAAAAATTTCTACATTTTGCTAAGCTCTTAAAGACTATAATAAAATTTTAATGGAAAACGTTTAGGATTTTAAGATCATCGTACCACACAATGTTTTATTTAGTCGAATAATGAAAATAGAGAAAAGCGAAAGATTTAAATGTAAAAACCTGATTCTTGTTAAATGTTATCATTTTCGTATCCAATTTTTCATTTAATTTGTGAAAAAGATAATATACCTAACTTATACTTACAAAAAATACTTAACCATACATTTTTAAGTGAAATACATATTTTATGGTTTATAATTTATATTTGATTAAAAATTTGCTTCGATTGCAAATACTACTGTTCCTAAGACCTTAGTATAAAATTGAAGAAAAAATTGCAGATTGTTGATCGAATCGTTGCAGCTTTTTTATTTTTGCTTCTAACAGTTACCAACAATACCTTAGTAATAATTTAAAGTATTTATTTGATCTGAAAACCATTTTATGACAATAAAAATACTTAATTTTAAAATAGGTCAATTTTAACTTATTGAGAAATAATATTTTAAAACCAAAGTATATTTAAAAGAAGAAAATAAAATTTTATTTATTACATATTTTGAAATTGTAATAATAGTACAAAATTATTTAACAATTATATTATACAATAATTATTGAATTAAATTCAACAAAGTTTTATGTCAAAAGATAATTATTTACTTAATATTTTCTGTCATGTTATACGAGATCTATCACAAATAAATAAATATTAACGCCATTTTATGTCTAAATAAATTTTTTGTTTAATGATCATGATAAATATTGTAAGCCAGCGTAGAAATCAATAGTATAAATAAAATAATATTAGAATGTTCCATAATAATCTAAATTAATTAAATAAAACAAAACTAATTGGGCTGAATATTTAAATAGATGTTATACATAATTATACATAATATTATTATAGGATATTATTTTAACTCTTATTTAGTTTTTATTATTACTTACACAATCACATATTATAAGATTAAAAAATTTATAAACAAATGCTTAAAAATAACATCCTAGAAATGTACAGAATAAACCCATTTTATAAAAAAAAATATTTTAAATTGTGTGAATCTCCCGGTTTTATGATTGCTTTTAAAATCTATAATATGTCACAGATGGATAGTCTAACGCTTATTGTAACTCCAGCCATTCTGCATTACGTCTAAACGTAGGTAGCAGTTTTGTTAAACGTAACGCTATGGCAATCCAGTTAAATGTTGTTCAGCTGCTTTACACAACGGAAATGTTTTGCAAAACAGCTAGCGGTTATGTAAAACAGCGGATTCGATGATCCATCTGCGATATTGTAAAACATGATTGTTATTATACCTGCTCACAATGTCGGTTTCAGTTAATTTTATTGCGTTTAGAGCCTAATATTAAATACATTATCACAATAGACACCTTGATTCATAGCTGGGTCAAAAACCAGTTCAATACAAGAATATAATTATGTAAAATTCATTATTGAATGTATAAAAGTTATGTATATGCAAGTTAGATATTTGATGTAATTAGATCAATATACAAGCTTCGTATGAAACAAGAAGGATTTTAATAAAAATTGATATGTGAATTAATTCTTTTATTTTACCTTTATTAAGAAAAAAAAAACATTTAGTTATATTTTAATAGATAGATACAATTTCTAGAAACGTGTTTTATTTTAATTTTTCACTTTGGCGCAGCCAGGGAGTATCACACTATTAATACAACGAAACATTATTATGAAACTCGTGAGCTCTTTTTCAAAAATCTATTTGCAGTTTTATGGGTACAAATTGCATCCTGCCTACCCAAGAAGATATGAAGCACGCTGATTTTTCGCTTTTTCAAGCTTCAAATTTTCGAACTTCATCATCATCATAATTTCAGCAGAGAGACATATGCCTCCCCAAAGCATCGCCACTTCGACCGGTTCTATGCTTCTCCCATCCAGCGGATTCCTGCGGCCTTCATAGACCTAAGTGTGAAGTACAAAACCAACTCTAGAGGAGTATGCGATCTTTCAGGGCTGAGAGGTTAGCCCCTGTAAGGTTAACAATTAACTTAAAGTCAGATCTTGTTGGTCTAGTGGTCGCAATCGTTACTGCTGAGCATTCTGGGTTCAATTCCCGGGTCGGGCAGTGTTATTCGTTTTTCCATCAGAAATTTCTCAGTAGCAGCCCGTTGTCTGGGGGTCTACTCCGAAGTGGTAAATGTATCGTATCGACCGAATGTTCGGCCGTTTCCTGCTGCAAAGTTACTATTTGGTTCGGTCAGTCCCGATCCTACACTCTTTCGAATATTGACTATGGTCCCGACCCAACTAAACTGATCCGAACTTTTTTCGCATTTTTCAATCATATTCGGTTCGGCCATGTCTCGGTCCGATCCGATCATTCGAATGTGTCACTTTGGAGTAGATTCCTGGATTTGTGCCCCGTTGGTGGCATTATGCTCGCCCTCTGTTATATGGGACTTAAACAAAACTGGTGTAATGTGGGTGTATCAAATAATAGACGCCACTACCTAACCGTTTGAGGCCAAAGGCGTGATGTTATATTATGTTAAAGTCATACAATCTTACATGGACGTTAATCTAATAAGTGTATTAATAACGTCCGGAGTGTAAATGTGGTGCTGTTCCACAAAAGATGTGACACTTAATATCATGTCCTGCATGTCCTGTCAGCTGTACGTTACAGGAACTGATGGACGCTGTGATGGCGCCAAACAAGTGGCCAAATTGTGGGCCGAGTCCATTTAGATTGCTATTGATACGCTAAGAAAAAGTATATCGTCCTAATAAAAAGTTTCGTCACCCATGAACAAATTATAATTAGGTTATCATTTATGTAATCACTTTGTCAAACCGATAATAAAAGTAATAAATGTTACAAAAACAATAACCACACCCGTCTGTCAAATGAAATCACCACTATCAGCTACTAAGATAATGCACAGAGACGAATTAGGAAGATAATTTTTGAAGAAAATTTTCGACACAGTTAAAGTCGCGACAACATTGCCGTAGCATGAAGAATAAAGTGTAAGAAAAGTTATTAGATGCATTCTTATGATTGTTGACGTAGCAACATAAGTTAAAATTGACTCTTCTCGTGACCAGAGGGCTATTTTTAGCCCAAAGTACCTATCAGCATTGCCATCCAACGTGGTAATGCTGCCAGCCTTTTGGGCACTTATCTCATTGACAGCGACGCGGACGAATTTTTGGATGCCCAAAGAGCTCCTGCCTTTTTCTTTATATTTTTTTAAATATATAATTGTATATATATTTCAGTGTTAGTTTGTAAAAATAGTAATTAATCAGTGTATGTTAAATAAATGATTAAATTCCAAAAAAAAAAGAGTTAAAATTAAATTATTAAGACCCTTAATCCTCCTTAATCCCTTGAGCCTTAAAACTAGATTGTAATGAAAATAAAAAATCTTGGTGAAACTTTATGGTTCTTATAAAGATCATTTCCTGCATTTAAACCAATCTAAACCTTATTTCAGCCAGTTAACCATCTACCTATTACTATAGTCTATGCAGTTCACTTGTTTTGTTGTTAAGGGTTATCACTTGAATAAAATAACCAACTGTTACTCAAAAGCGGTCTCTAAGTTCGCTACTGCAGTAGCATGAATATGCGTTTCATCTGCAAAAGTGTGCAGCAGCTCACCAAGATGTGTGGAGGGTGGAACTGTGGACGCCGTATGTTTACAACAGAAATAGCATGCAGACTTCATCGAAATTCAGTGAAATGCGTGCCTGTAAAAATTACCCTTCAAAATTTTTACGCTTTACCCTCGCTCTGATTTTGTTGTTCAAACATTTAAGGACATTTATCATCAGCCTAATTGAGTAACACACTATCAATCTCAATCCATTCGAAGGATATTGCTAATCCATTGTTTCATAATTATGTTCGAAAAATTTGTCTGCTCAACAACGTAAATAACGCAATGAATGTTGTTGAACTGTCAAAATTAAAGTCATTACTACTGATGGTGTGTTACATAATTAACCTGCCGGTCCCTGTTTTAAAAAAAAAGTTTTGTTTATTCGTTCCCGTATAATATTAGTATAGTAGAAGTCATGCAAACGTACCTAATTATCATGAAAAAAATAATGAGACGAATGCGGCCCTGTGCTGTTCACGCACGTGCTGAGCGCACGTCTACGTAGACACGCGTCACACGCATGCGCTCGAGTTTCTTACTGAGGCTCTCATAAAAGGAAGTGGCTTCTGTTATTTTTATACTTTTATGATTGACACTTATGGTAGTCTAAAGTGGTTTGAGTGTAGTTTTGAATTGTGTCCACGAGTAGAAAACTAGAAAGCCACCGTGATAGCTAGGTACTTTTCGAGGACGTACTCAATTAGATATTCAAAAGTAAACTTATAAACCAAATGGTTGTATGGTATTGTAGCGATTGAACGTAAATATCTAAAGTTCGTTTTTTAAACCCAGATACTAATTTGAGAGGTATAATGTCAAAATTCGATTTAAATTGAAGTTTAGTAAGAAACCGATGGATGTTTTCGAATGAAATTAAGTTTGATAAATTAACTATTTACTCTCTATTAATTAAATAAAATTTAATCCGAAAACATCAATCCGTTTCTTACTAAACTTCAACTATATCCGACGACCCTGCATACTTATTTCTTTTGTTGACTGTACTAACTCAATTCCATTGTACCGATTACCATATTTAGAACCACGAAAAAGTTTTTACTTTGGGCGGTTATGATTTAAAAGATGAATAAAACCATAAAGTCAAGAGAGAACTTTTCATACATCATTCCTAATCTCTCAGACTTGGTTTCCACTAGTATGATACCAGATTGACCAACTGATTGTTATCATCCTGCATCAGGTAGAACTCTAGACAACTAGATTAAATCTTAAGTAGTGTATCTTATTAACTTACGCCTACAATTGCAACACTCGACCTTGACTATTGTTAGTTCAAAAGTGTCTGATAGAATTTCAACGAGTAAGATTCGACTGAATGTCCTAGTTTAATATTCTCACGTCAGTTAAAATAGCAAAACTAACTAGATGCCTATTGTATCGAAATCCCAGGAAAATGAATGTAGGTACTAGTTAATAACACAGAACATAACTGTGAACTGTGTGTAGACGGGTTAAATGTGGGAGGGAACACCCTCCCACATTTAACCCGTCTACTTTCAAAGCAAGAGTGAACAGGCATCTTCTGGGCACGCTCGTTCCATCATAGACCTCATCAATCGTTTATCATAGGGCGTGATCGAGTTAAAGAGCAAGCCCAATAAAAAAAAAATCTCAACACAACTCAGTAGCAGCCCACGGGGTAATTACGTAACACACTAACAATAGAAATGGGTTTCATTTTGACAGTTCAACAACATTCATTGCGTTATTTACGTTGTTGTGCAAATTTTTTTTTCAAACATATGGAGTAATGGATTAGCAATATCCCTTTATAGAATACCTTCAAAATGATTCAGATTATGATTGATAGTGTGTTACGCAATCAGGGTGCTGGAGCCTGGGTTTTTACCCGGATGATATCAATAGGTTCTAAAACAGAACTGGTGAAATGGTGGTGTTCTATAGGTAGGTACACTTCTGCCTAACCCTGCGAGAATTACATGCATGATGGTGTTATGTGTGTTAATAATAATAAATTGATTCCTACTCCATACTAACCCAACTGTTGGAATCTCCGTGACACGTTTACGCCCCAAAAAGATAAAACTGTAGTTTGTCACCGCCCGTCTAAAGTAGCAAACAAACCACAGATTAAATTAATTAAATGGTAATGATGTAACTTCCTTTTCATATCCCAATGGACCAGTTTAACTCACAAACACTCCTCACAAATAACTTTTAAGACCATTCATCAGAATTAAGTATTACGCAATTATAAATAAATTTTTAAACGTGTCAATCCCACTAAAGTACACTGTCCATCAAAATACAGGAGTTTCCTATTTTGAAGGACAGGGTCTTACTCATCTGTAATAGCCATACCCATCCCTTATTGAAACAACACTGATATTACCTGGGCTAAGTCTTTTAGTAAAAAATATACTTAATTATATAGCAGCAGGAGAAAACGTAGAACTTCAGAAGTACCTAGGAAGCCTGGATGTAAAAACGAGGACCTGGACGAGGTCACAAAGAGCACACATTCTTTTACATCCAGGCTATGTAAAAGAATGTGTGCTCTTTGTGACCTCGTCCGGGGAAGTCAATCAACTCAGCTAATCGCAATCCACTGTTTGACATAGCCATCTCCCAAGTTGCGACACAACACCCAGTTCTGTGCTTTCCACATCCAGTCGGTCCTAGCCACATTTAAGATCGCCGGTCCATCTTGCTGAGGGGCATCCCACGCTACGCTAACCGATACTCTCTATTTCCCTCTAGCCCCCGAATTGCCAGTACGAGAGCAGTGATGGTCCAGTGGTAATGGCTGCGACTTATGAGTTGTAAGGTCGTAGGTTCGAACCCAGATAGGCGCTTTACTTTGTGGAAATTATTTCATCACCACAACAAACCAAAACATCGTGAGGAAACCGGCATGTCCTAGAACTAAAAATTCGAAGACGTGATTAGTAGTAGTAGATTATAGCCCACTCCCTCTCGAAGAGAGGGGCCTGTGTCCCAGCAGTGGGAACAATATAGGGTGATTATGATTTTTATGACCCGAATTGCGTAACACATTTTCTATCATAATCCGAAGACAGGAAATTCTTAATCTTCATAGGTTTGAAAAATTCGTCAGCTCATGTAGGGATGGCTTTTATTTTGACAGTTCAACAACCTTCATTGCGTTGTTTACATTCTTGAGCTGACGAATTTTTCAAACCTATGAAGATTAAGAATTTCCTGTGAATGTGCGGGGTAATGGCATAATGGCCGCGCAGGACTCGTCTGCTGCGACGGTTATCGGGCCTTCGACACTGGGGAAGTACCAACCACCACCACCACGTACCGCACCACCGCCCGCACCGTACCACTGGGGTGTGGTTCGTGGCCTGCTTGATAAAACCAGCTATAGTTTTAGCTGATCTCGCATTGGCTTTTTTGGGCTTCTGACTGCCCTGAACGACTGTCAAAGATGTACGAAAAAACCAAACAAATGCTGGATTGAAATTCACAACAATGACATAGAAAATAAACAAAGTAATTAATGACACCTTCAATGGTGGTCATAAAAAGAAAGCATTACGGTACTAAGGCACTGACTTTTTTACACAACCTCATAAAATAACTACTGGATTAACTTTGTAGATACTAATTACAATGTCAAATAGATTACTGTGTTATCTATACAGCAATACTGTTATCTTTATGACAGATAACTATTTGAAGTAATTATTGTAATGTTTACAGAAGTATATACAACGGATAAAGATAAGAATAGCAATTTTAATACTCATCAATTATAATCAAACTCTACACGCCAATGGTCGTGTCCTCACCAAAGCAATCATCGCGCGAACACGTGACCGTTGAGTTCATTTAGTTCGGCGAACCCGAATTTTCTTGCCGACAGAGGGCGCCTTCCAGTTTTCCGCATAAATGAGTGCGATAACCCCGGGTCCTTACCACAAGGCCAATACCCGTAATTAAAAACTTTAAAAATCTAGTCGCAATCTCATCTCAGTGACAGTCAATGTCAAAAACTTGTCATAAACGAAGGTACATAAGAGATATTTTTGACAGATTGAGACTGAGATCAAACTGTGAACGTTCTTAAAATTACGAGATTTGCCTCTCAGAGCATCGACCAATCGCTTTGTCGATCCATTATTATTGTAATGTTTACACAAGTGGGTATAAATATCTGATAAAGAAACGATTAGTCATTTAAATACGTACCTATTAATTAGCATTAATTTCTTCACGCCTCTGTCCATTTGTTAGATGAGCAGAACTTCGAATCAGACACCTTAAAAGGTAAACAAGTAATGCAAATTAAAAATACACATAATATTTATTTATTTAATGTCTTCAGTATACTGTTGACATTACAATATGGCCGCCAGTAACAGTCACAATATACTAGTTCATACTGTATTACATAATACCATAATTATGATAGTCTTTAGATATGTCAATTATAAAGAAAACAAAACGAAACTCTGAATTAAATTACAAAAAAAAAATACAAGAAGTTTCACGTTCATTCCACGTTCGTTTGCCGCCATAGCGTAATGCCGCCATGTTTACCACAGACAATAAAAACAGACAAACACAATAAAAGAATACAATACGTTGTTTACGCTAATCATAAACCACAGAAAAGGATCATTGCGCTAA
The DNA here is from genome assembly GCA_949629185.1 of Apamea crenata. NCBI lineage: Eukaryota > Metazoa > Arthropoda > Insecta > Lepidoptera > Noctuidae > Apamea > Apamea crenata. Next base: position 15,423,471 of record OX451367.1, read on the forward strand.
TGTTATTATGTTAAATCATTTTCAATGAACATTTTCTGCAGCTTATGGGTTTGTTGTAAATGTTTTAATGTACTTAAAAAGAAACCATAGGTTTACCTATCTATCGATTGATGAAGATGTAGCGGTATCTACAATGGCACATGCGAACAACGCGTCATACTGACGTCACGCAAATCCTGCATCTCGCAAGCAGAGTTTACCGTGCAATTAGCATAGATACAATTTCCCAATATCAATCGTTGGGCAACTGCCCGCCAGACACAACATCCGTCTGGTCGGAGGATCCTCCCTTTTCAATGGAGGTTGAGTGAACTTTACACCCTGTTCCTCATACCTCCAAACTGGTGACCCCGACGTGATTAAGGTATTTTACGATTTAGTTTCCTGTGAAGTGTTGGTAAAAATATTGATAAAAAAAATACAAACATCCGAATTGAGAAAATCCTCATTTTTTTAGAAGTCGGTTAAAAAGAGTATTCAACACGAATTGGTTTACAAAATACTCAAAAAATAAATCAATCAACTCAGTCTATCGAAGTCCATCGCTGGACATAGGCCTCTGCCATGCTGCACCACAGTCCCCTGTAGTCCGCCTTCCGGATCCAGTCTGTCCCAGTCACCTTTTTGAGGTCGTCGATCCATCTAGCTGGGAGGCGTCCCACACAACGCTTGCCGATACGCGGTCTCCACTACAGCGCTCGTCTGCTCTACCGGCGGTCCTTCGACAAACACTGCCACTTCAGCTTGCACTCTGTAAGCAAACGATAAAACACTACCACTACAAAGTACAGTCAACAGCAAAAGTAGATGATCAAAATCAGAAATTTAATACTAATGAACGGAGTTTGCTTGTTTGTTTTTTTGAACGCGAACTCCGCTTGCTTGCTTGTTTGTTTGTTTGTTTTTTTGAACGCGAACTCCGTTAATTAGTATTGAATTTCTGATTTTGATCATCTACTTTTGCTGTTGACTGTACAACTACATCAAAAAACAATACAATAAAATCTGAAATAAACAACATTTTAGAACATCAATACAAAAAAAGAGGTTTCTATACATATCCATTATCCATGCAAACCTACTTTGTATGTAAACATGAAGGAAGCATGTAGATCCATTGTTTTCTTTAGATCATGCTCAATAGTTTTTTATTGAAATATTTGCTCCAATTCGACAGCAAACCTTGAGTGCAGATGGCGGTCATTGCACCCGTAATTTAGGTCAAATGTCAAATCAGAGGCAGAAATTGAATCTTGTACTCGAGCCCTTTTTGGTACAAGGTATTCTGATATCACAAACAATGATTTCACATATTTTCACGTTCGCTAGGTCAAAGTCACGCTTTTTATTAAATGAATAGAGTATATGAAACGTAATAGGTAAAGGCCGCAAGATGTGTAGAAGTATAATAGAATGAATGTATTTGAGATTCAATGTCAGACTAACTCAAGTAGTGCAAACGCTTAGTTATTTGCTCATTCACTGATTGAAATACCAGTGAACGTGGCACTCCATCAAGTCACAGACCACAGCACATAAAATATCCACTGTCCATCATCATCATCATCTGCCTAGCCTTTTCCCAACTATGTTGGGGTCGGCTTCCAGTCTAACCGGATGCAGCTGAATACCAGTATTTTACATGAAGCGACTGCCTGTCTGACCTCCACAACCCAGTTACTGGGTAATACGATACCCCTTGGTAAGACTGGTTGTAAAATATCCACTGTCCATCATCATCAATTTCGAGGGACCGATTTAGGAAGAGAAGAATGACGATCAGATTGACCTTATTTTACAAATACAACTCTTCATTCCGTGAATCTTCTTGAATAGCATTATCTTAAGATAGAAAATGACAAGGTGGCTGGGACAGACTGGATGCGGAAGGCGGAGGACAGGGTGTTGTGGCGCAGACTTGGAGAGGCCAGCAGTGGACTGCGATAGGCGGAGTTGATTCATTGATCTTAAGATAGTAGATGTTAGTAGAGGAAAGTTTTGAGTATGAATGTTCATTGCTATAAGAGTAGGGGAAGACCAAATAAACTCTGTATGGACTGTGTCAATCATGAAAATTATGGTTAGAAAGGGGTTGACTACCGAGATGACGACTAATAGAGGAGTATGGAAGAAAAAGACATGTTGCGCCGACCCCAAATAAATTGGGATAAGGGCAGGAGTATCTTTCCTACTAATATTATAAACGCGAAAGTTTGTAAGGATGGATGGATATTTGTTACTCTTTCACTCAAAGACTACTGAACGGATTTGGATGAAATTTGGCACACAGACAGTTTATAACCAGTATTAACATATAAGACATTTTTTATCTCGATGTTACTACGGGATCGAGCCTTATGCGGGTAAAACTATATACAGTGGCACATGCATTGCTCTACCGAAAGTGTAACCCATCAGCCTTCAAAGCAAGAGTGAATAGGCATCTTCTGGGCTTGCTTGTTCCATCATAGACCTCATCCATCGCTTTCCACCAGGTGAAATCGAGGTCAAGATGCCATATTGCAATTTAAAAAAAAAGCATTGACAAACTTCTTCATCAAAATTATCCAATTTAGTCATTAAAATTAAGAATTTCGATATAAATATGGCTAAGTTGGCTGACCTACCTACGTTTTGCGCCCGATAACAATACGTCTTATTTGCGGTCTTTGCACATTGCGTAGGCGCCATTCAACTCTAAAGAGGATACGTGTATTAACTATAATAGCTGCTCATATTGTATTGCATTTGAGTATTGAATAGGGTACCTGACCCTTTTGACTGTGACCTCAAGTGTTGGTACATTTACCTTGTTTATTTTCAACCGTGAGATAATTTGATTGGAGGAAATCGTGGCCAAATGGCTAAATAACATTGCATAACTTCCAGCCTGTAATTCCCCGAAGGGTCAAGCAGAGGTGTACCCATGTGTGTGTATAGTACACCCACATTTCGCCAATTATGTTTAAGTCCGATGCGAGCGAAGAGCCAAGAGAGTCTATTGCAACCAACCAGGCACAAGATTTTGCCTAACCGTTGGTCTCGTGGTTGCAATCGCGACTGCTGAGTGTGGGGTCGCGGATTCGATTCCCAGGTCGGGCACATGATAGTGTTTTTCCATTAGGAATTTCTTATCAACAGCCCGGAGTTTTGAAGTTGGTAGTGTGAAGCCCCCGTGCCTCGGAAAGCACGTAAAGCCGTTGGTTCTGCGCCTGATCTCTCCCCGGTCGTGTCGGGTGGCCGTCCCATCGGACTATAAGAGTAAAGGAACAGAGAGTGGTTTGCGCACACACTTGTGCACTATAATATCTCCTGCGTATTTTGCAAATCTCCGTTGAGGTTACCACCGTGACCGAAATCGGCCGGAGGGATATTTTTACTATATACGATATAATTGAAATAACTTTGTACTCATCATTATGAACAACTTTTACTATGGGACCAATCATAAAACAGCAAAAAAAGCGGTTCCCTACGTTTTGTTCAGTTAAGTATGTGAACATAAATGTATGGATAAGCTGGTTTTTCGTGATTTTTGGGTTGGTCCCGAAGTAGAAGTTGATCAAAATGACGAGTAAAATTACCTTTCAGTTGTTTCAATTTGACCTTGCATGGTTTGAATTCAGGCCTCAAGTTAAGAAGGAGAGAGCCATAACCCAAGAGCCCAGTATTGTATTCCGTCAACATCACTTTGAAATTGGGTATCCAGGTAAGAATCCGCGGTCGGACTGTGCGGTCACCTGAGTGTGATTCATGATCATCATCATAATTTCAACCGAAAGACTTCCACTACCAGCCAGTGGATTCCTGCTACCTTCACAAGGTCCACCTTGCTTTCCAACGCTACATCTTACGGTACGCGGTCGCCACTCCAGAACACTTCTTCCCCATCGGCCATCTGAGCTAGTGTATGAGTATGATCCGATGTGCTTGCGCTGCGATGAGCTTCCGCACGGTTCCCATGATCAATGATGGATGGAAGACCATTCTTGAGTCATCGAGACCTTTTAGTGAGGACATTATGGTAAATGGTTAGTACCGGGTGTCCTAAGACCTAACTGCCACAGTTTCTACTATTCTAAGGATTTTCCTTATTCTTCTTGCGTAATTGATCAATTATTTATTTAATTAGAATCGTCTCTTCGTGACAGTTTTCTGTGCAAAACTGTCTCATTTCATCATCACAATTGTATTATTTTTAGCGTGTCAATGGCAATCTAAATTGACTCCGCCTAGACTTTCATCGTATTCTACTAAGATTTTTGATGATTAAAGTAGGCATAGCCTATTTAATCATCAGAGAGGGGCTTGTGACTAAGTAATAACAGTCGCACGGGTCGATCGATCAGGTTAAGCAAAGTTTGCCGCGGTTGGTCCGTGGATGGGTGACCATCTTCCGTGCCTCGGAAAGCACATTAAGCGGTCTCGGCTGTCAGTCGTGGTCGGTCGCCAGAAGCCCGAAAGTCACAACCAGTCTTACCAAAGGGTATCGTATTACCCAGTAACTGGTTTGTGGAGGTCAGATAGGCAGTCACTCCATGTACAATACTGGTATTCAGCTGCATCCGGTTAGACTGGAAGCCGACCCCAACATAGTTGGGAAAACGTTAGGCAGGCTCTTTATTGGGAAAAAAAAAATAGGTGCAATTAAACGTCTTCATAAAAACGCTGTTAGCAGATAATAAGTCATTTTATAAAATAATGTTTTAAGTTGCGATTAGTTACACTATGGGCTGATTTTTCCATCGTCAGATAATTTTATCCGAGGAATAATTTTGAATTTTTGTCAGTTTTTCCATACAAAATCTGTCAGACGTTCATTTTATTCCACGAATAAAAATTGTCTGTCAATTGAAAAATAAGCCCTAAGTAAATAAGAGCTGATTTTTCAATCGACAGATAATTTTTCATTATAAATATACGCGCACAGTCACACGAAACAGGGTCTAGCGTAGACGCGTAGCGATTGGTTGACTGTACAGCGGAAGGGTAATTGTAATTTACGTAGTGTTAAGCCTGCACTACACTACTCGCGAAGTTGCTTCGACGAAGTACTGGTCGAAGTTGGCCGAAGTCAAGTCAGGTTAATGTATCATATTATCAGCCAAGGTCTGGTACGGCCGAGTCGGAGAAAAGCAGATGAATTAATCCCGATATGTGCATAATCCGTAATAGAATATAATAATAGAAATACTTGTTAGTATATATTATTAGCAACAATATTAGCTTACAATTATGTTAGTATTGCTAGTACTTATCTATATGTAGACTACTTATACAAAACCATTCACAACCCTCACCCAGTGTTTTTGAATGGGGCAGTAATGATAAATGATAAATGATTTTTTTTGTAAGTAGGTTTGTACAAACGCTTTTGACTTAAGTTTGTCATTTTAGGTTAATAAAACCCTTTTTGTCACTTGGAAAGCTGCCACGCTAAAATGGAACTGGGATGGACACATCTGCCGCATCCCAGGCCCAGGCCAAACTTACGATCCAATGGGTACCTCTTAATGGCAAGCGACATCGTGGTAGGCCCAGACGGAGACAGCGGGATGAGCTGGACTCCTTCGACAAGAACTGGTCCTTAGCAACGTTGAACTGAGAGTAGTGGAAAGAGAGTAGGGAAGCCTTTGCCTTGCAGTGGGACATCACAGGGTAATAATCGTAATAACTCATAAAAGGAGTCCGCTCACCAACATTTTAACCTTTGTGTAAACTACAAAATCGGTTCCACTGTCCAGACTGATCAAAGAATGAATGAAATGAAAGAATGAATGATCAAAGTCCATTCTAATAACGATTGACACCTTTTTGAAATTTTCCGTTACTATACCCATTACGTAATAAAGCGGAACGTTAGTGTCGCGCGGTTCTTAATGTCTTGCGTGTGGAAGGATGTAACAAACATCCTCGTACCTACTATAAAGTAGGAGATTTTGTCCTTGTTGTTATGAGTTCCCAGAGCTTGGGAAAATTGAATTCTGGTAAACGTAGGATGGCTTACGCATACAGAGTTCAATTTTCCGGAGTGTGACGGAGTTCCACATTATAGGTACGAACTGGAATTGTTGTCCGAATCTTATGGCAAGCGCACCCAAACAACATCCGAATATGTACGTGGCAATGGGCCGGTCATGTTAGCCGTAGAACCGATGACCGTCCAAACTCAAACTCAAACTCAAATCATTTAATTCAACTAAACCAATTACAGGCACTTTTGATTTGTCAAAGGGTCAGTCAGTCAGAAAGATGAAGCTAGTTGCCCATTCCAAAGCGTAGGTACCTATGGAGAAGAACGGGCAAGAAACTCCATGGACACTCTTTTAAATCATAAAATTGTTACAAAATATTTGATTACATCATTCGTGTTGAAATTAACCATGTGAGAACGATGTAGAAAGACGTGCACGTTTGAAGCGTCCGTTATAGAAAACATAAAAACAATTCAGAAATTAAAAATTACAATAAGCCGTGGCAGCTAAGAGATGACCAGTCCCTACTGACGGCGCCCGTTCACGAACGTGACGTATGGATCAGCACCATTCGACTCAACCATTTTGAAGGGAACTTAATGATCCAACACACACGCCACCACCAGCGAGACATTAGAGTGAGCATGCCATACTCTCAGCCGCCAGGGCACATTCAAGTTGTTGGGGTAGACGTGTTCTAGAGTGGGGACCGTGAATCGGTCGGCTCGGGCTAAGTGGAGCGATTATCTTCGCAGGATAGCTGGTAGTAGCTGGATGAGAGTTGCCGAAAATCGAGTGAATAGGAGAGCCTGAATGGCGTGCAATAGGAGAGGCTTATGTCCAGCAGTGGACTGCTTAAGGCTGATGATGATGACTGTGGCGTGGTGTATAGACGTCGGATACCTGTGCTTTTTTTGATCGTGGGTACATACCCACGAATAGGAACACAAACAAACAACCAACAACACAAACGTCACAAATAATACACAAGTATTATTTCTGACGTTTGTCCACTGTGGGGCACTCGTCATGGCAGACCCTTGCTAGAAAAAGCTACTGGGTTTTCGCAAGTTTACTGTTATAAAGACCGTTCTTGTGACAGATGTCACTTTGTAACATTCAGATGCTTGTTTAACCCTGGCAGAAATTGTATGACGTGGTGATATTAATTTACTTTCAGGTGCTTTTGAGTGCTGGCTGATATTTTTTGACTTGCTTGATGGCAGAAGTCTGGAACTCTGTCATTTAAATGGTGAAAGTATGTCAGAAAAATGTGAAAGTATGATTATGTATGACTGATTGATCTATTTCCCTTATGTTATTTTGATTGTTGACATTGATGACAGAGATGTAAATATGTACAACTAGCAGCGCCCGACGCTTTCACCCGCATAAGTTTCGATCCCGTAGGAATATCGGGATAAAAAGTATCCTATGTGATAATCCTGGATATAAACTATCTGTGTGCCAAACATCCAAATCCGTGCAGTAGTTTTGACCATTTTGTTTACCAACTTTTCTGCATACATACTTCTTAAACTCACGCCTTAGGCAGAAACTACAGAACACCACCGGCTCTGATCTTACATAGGTACTCCTCTTGGTTCGTTTACGCATCTGGTCATATACGCACGCCAGTTGGAGCACTTTACACCTGACCTTTCTGAAGAGAAGATGGCAACCCATTCCAGCGTTTCCACTCACATCTGACTTTTTTATATTAACAGTAATTAAAATCACACGTAGATCATAATATATATTTTATATCCAAATGTCACATATACTTTAATATTATTATTTTTCTAACGCAGCAACTTAATCTAAGGCCAAATACCACTAAAGAACAACCAGGAACAATTGTACACTGTGATAATAATAATATATATTTATGAAGACCAGAACCACCGAAAAAACACATTGTCTCTATCAACGAGATAAACTGAAAAAATACGCGCGATAAGAAATGCGTCAGAATTCAAAGTGATTATATATATATATATAATTATATTATATTATTATACCCACGGGATTCAAGCGTGGTACCGTTATACGGGATGTTTCATTACACAAACGAAAATATTGACAGCACTGAGGAAGTTAACTGTATTAAATCTTGTTGTGTTGCTTCAGAAAAAAGTCTAAATCAATCAAATCGCAGTATCAGTACTCATCGACATCAGCCTGTAATGGCTAAACTGAAAGGCAAAGGTCTTTTCTAATACGTAAAAGTAATAAATATTATTTATTTATTTAAACCACAAAAATATAGGGGGGCGGAATTAATACCACAGGCATTTTCTACCAACTTTGAGTGATGCAGAGAAAACGTAGGTGCAATTATGAAAAATTTAGGAATAAATATTTATTTACATTATAGAGAAACACATGTACCTATTACCTATCATCATCTAACGAGCCTTTTCCCAACTATGTTGGGGTCGGCTTCCAGTCTAACCGGATGCAGCTGAATACCAATATTTTACATAAAGTGACTGCCTATCTGACCTCCACCCTTGGTAAGACTTGGTAAGACCCACCCCTTGGTAAGACTGGTTGTCAGACTTTCGGGCTACTGACGACCCGTAACGACTGTCAAAGATCCACGAATGATAGCCGGGACCAACGGCTTAACGTGCTTTCCGAGGCACAAAGGGGTCTTGGTATGTGAAAATGGTCACTCATCCACGGACCAACCGCGGCAAGCGTAGCTTAACCTGATCGATCGACCCGTGCGGCTGTTATTACTTAGCCACAAGCCCCTCTATACACATGTACCTATTACTGACTATAAATATCAATCTCATTGCGTTGCGGGTTATTTTACATCGGTTCATGCCTAGTTAAAAACAAAAACGAGATGCTTAAGAAGAACTACACGATCACCCATCAGCAGACCTATGGCGATGGAGTGGCAGACGTAAGAAAGCCGCTGTGAGTACCAATCTACATACATGAATTTGGATTTTCTGAACAGCCCACAAAAACCACCTTCCCGTGAAGGGGTCCCGTCTAGGAGATGAAGATGCCAATACTAGAGATGAAGATGACAATGATGGGGATGAAAGTGAACATAATATGCAATTTCTAAAATGGCAGTTGCAAGTGCTGCTGGTCAACGATGCGTGACGATGAACAAGTGGAAGCATATCCCTTAGAATAAAGACCAGCTGTAAAGATAATGATGAAAAATGTTATGCAAATGAGAATATAAAGAATCTACACTCAATTTCAACTCTATAATCTAGGAAAATTATAATTATATCAATTAATCCATAAGCAGAAGATGCATTTAGAACTCATAGCTACAATTACAGTTATATCTACAAATCGTATCACCGTCCATAAGGTCGATATTACTATCAAACAGACAAACATAACAGACTGTATGTAGTACCAATTAACTATAAAGTGTCTCGAGACAGATTACCGAGACAGTCGCGTGCGATCTGTCCTGGGTCCCGACCCGCTTGGCCACATCATGTTGCCGACTGTACTCGCGGTCTTACTCGTGGGTGTTGACTGTTTACGTAAGTTTTTTTTTACTATTGTTTATATGCACAACTTATTTTACTTAAACGTGTTTAGGCAGCACGTTATGTATATATTGAGATGGATTACGAGTAGGTAAGGTAAAGCCCGTCTACAAAATCTTAATTTTTGTTTTTTTTCCTGTAACGAAAGTTCTCAGTGCATATAATAGATTATTTTGTTATAATAATAACTTATCACTAAGAATAGTGTCAATTTGCTTTTTTACACTATTCACACTTAGGTCTTAGGTCTGATAAATATTGAATATTATAAAAACACTTTTTTTCATGTGTTACCTACTTGTGTAGCACAGAATTATAATTATTATTCATTCAGTATTCATATACTACATTAACTCAAACGGTTTATCCAAATCTGTGAGACCAGTTGACAGATTTCGTTTTAGAGTATCAGTATTCTACCGAGGATTATAATAGTTCTCCCCACTGAGGAATCTCGAGATCCAACGCTCAACTTATTATTACGAGTATTTATTATTAGCAGCACCCCGCTGTTTCACCCGCATAAGTTCGATCCCGTGAAAATATCGGGATAAAAAGTATCCTATATTTTAATCCTAGTTATAAACCATCTATGTGCCAAATTTCATCCAAATCCGTTCAGTAGTTTTTGCGTGAAATAGTAACAAACATCCATCCATCCATCAATCCATCCGTACAAAGTTTCACGTTTATAGGAAGTAGGATTATTAGGATGAGTCTGTGTTGTCCCATTGCAGGGCACAGGCCTACCTTCCCTGTTTCCACTTTTCCCAGTCTACTGCAATCGTGGTTGATTCCATCTCATCCCGCTTTCTCTTTCTGTGCCTGCCGCGCGGTCGTTTCCTGCCATTTCGGATCCACTGAGTGGTGGCTTTTACGTGTTGCTGCTCCGACATGCGAGTCTTGCTTGTAAAAAAAAATAAAAAGCAAAAAGTAATAAACCTTTTTTATTTAACCTTAATAACTAAGTTCTTAAGCTAATGTAAGTATACCTAAGTACTTTTGAGTCGGCGCCAAACAATCAATAAACAAATATCACTAAATTGCCTTAAATTTAAACGGCGCCGACTCAAAATTATTTAGGTAAACTTAAATTAGTTTAAGAACTTAGTTATTAAGGTTAAATAAAAAAGGTTTATTATTTTTTGCTTTTCAGTTTTTCGGAGGTTTAATTTTTTTGTTGAAAAGTTTTTGTTTTATAATTTTTTGTGGCTATAATCTACTAATTGTTTGCCAAAGGGCAGGCATATGTGGCACTGAGTGGAGTAATAATACACAACTCTACTACTACTACAGCATTTAAATCTATGAGTGAACAATAAATCACCCCTATTTTTCCACCCATAGGGTTGGATTTTTTTTTTTCAAATTTATTTGGGACCAACTTTGGGGTTGTTTGGACAACCCTTTCCAATAAAAAAATAATTATTAAAATTGAACAACTCTGTAAAAAGTTATGCGTGACAAACCCTTTCCAATAAAAAAATAATTATTAAAATTGAACAACTCTATAAAAAGTTATGCGTGACAATATGTAGGTCTTCAAAGACAAACTAAAGTAACTAAGCGGTAAGAAAGAATGTTTCAGGTAATTGAAAATAATAGCGCATCGCGGGAACAAATAAGTTTCAAAACAGCGATGCGTTTGATGTTAGTGACTACCTCAATATGAGTAATTTTGTTTTTTTAATTAAATTAAAAAATAATTGCACGGCTCAGTGGAATACTTTTTAGGCATTTCTTTAGTTGGTTGAATTCCCTTTGTTATCATTACATAAATATGATAGTAGCTCAACATTTTGATAATTATGCGACGAGAACAATTTTTTAGCTCTGTTTTACGATTGTTTTATCATGATACTATTTTATTTTTATAGAACATATTTGAATAAGTCTTTTCTTCCAACATTTGACAATAGACCCAAATTTTTTCTGGGTTATAATATGTACCAATATGCCTAACAGTATGACCACAAACTAAGAGGCAATTCTCGTAATTATAAGAATGTTCACAATCAGAAGGCCAATTCTCGTAATTTGAAACGTAAAAAATCTAGTCGAAATCTCATCTCGGCGAGAAACAAATGTCAAAAATGTAGGGAAATTATAGGTATTTTTGAACGATTGAGACTGAGATCAGAGGAGTAATTCACGTAATTTTAAGAACGTTCACAGTCTGATCTCAGTCTCAATCTGTCAAAAAAACCTCTAACTTCCATACATTTTGACAAGAGTTTGACATTGATTGTCGCTGAGATGAAATTTCGACTAGATTTTGATTCTCGTTTTTGATGACATTACAGGGAATTGACCTTCTGAGCGTTTTACCGTGTCTACCTTTGGCAGGGCTTTAATTAATCTAGGCACACAAAAATCATTCCTTGTCCGTCCTCTTTGAATAATCTCTATATCGCTTACGTCACAAGGGGGTGTGGCTTCACAACTCCGGAAACCTCACGACGAAACTTCGTGACTTAATTATAAACAATAACTTTATCTATCACTTATCGCTTTGATTTTCGAGCGAAAAATAACAATATTATTTTATCTACCGGATTAAAGTTCATTCTGAAGGGGATGACATTATTTGTATGTGTGACATGGCATTGAGGTCATCAGTAATGGGTAGATAAATCTATCGCTGAATCGACAAAAATAATATCTGAGTGCCATTCAACTTTCAGTTTTAGTACGTTGTGATAGAGTCTATATTATTCGAATTGGGTGATATCGTCATTCAGTCCAGCAATGATTTTCATTGCAGAAACATAACGAATCTAAGTTATTTTTCATTAATTAAATATATATGGTTATATAGATATATTTCTTACCGTATATCTTCTATTGTCTATATCCTGTTTGTAACTATCCGAGTCTGCTAGTACGCTCATAATTTGCTCGTCCGAGAAGAATTTCATGCGAAGACACTGCCTCCTAAGATACAGGATCTTCCTAGTTTAGGAGGCAGGGCTCAAATTCTGTATTGACTATACTTTTCTCATCTTCTGTACACTATTCCTATTTGTTTCTTTCTATGTACCCTTGTTACTACTATGTGTATTTTAATATGTGTCAAATTGTATTGTGCTAATAAAATGCTTATTATTATTATTTTGTATTAGCTTCAACACGATGACACGATGCGATACTACATTGGTTCCGTAGTAAAAGTTGTTCATAATGATGAGTACAATGGCCCCTTTTAAGGATTAAAACGATAAAAAAATTACGGTGTATGTTGTTTATTTAGAAGTACCCGACGGCTGGGCGTTATTAATTCTAGAATTCCTTAACATTTTATAATGTAAAGAAAATATTTTAAAAGAGTAACTCTAGAGTTTCTTATGGCGGGATGAGCTGGACTCCTTTGATAAAGATTGGACCTTGGCAACTGTGGACAGAGAGAGGTGAAAAGAGAGTAGGGAGGCCTTTTCCCAGCAGTGGGATATTAACGGCTAAAAATAAATAAAAATAGAGTTTCTTGGCAATTTTTCTCGATACGAAAATATATTTTAGAAGTGTATTTTGTATCAAGGAGCACAGATCTACAACTCTTGACCTAAGCACATAAAAGACACTAAGTCAATATATTCAAAACGACATATTTTCAACGGCATCACAAAAAAGTAAATCTGTCCGATTCCAACATTATAATCGTACCCACTCCATGTAAGCCATCCCTTTTATCTGCTCAAAAACTGTCGCTCAATGACAAAGTTAATTGAAATTACCTACAAATACAGAAATGTAATTTTGTTTCTTTTTTTAAGAATACCATCTATACGCATCTGTACTTTAAATTGCTTAAGTTTTGTTTTATGTCTTATTTCTCCTCGTAAATGATTTGTAATCTTTGGGAAATAAAGAATTTTTAAATCGTATAATCAATTTTCATGGCGCACTTGAAATAAATGATTTCGCTTTTGGCTAGTCTACCTTTAAGCTCTTTCTTTCCCACGTAACCAGATTTAAAACATCTATATTTTGGGTCCACCAGCAGTCAGCAGTCTTAAGTCCACCTGAGGTTTTAGTTTCCCAATTTTGGGTTCAGACCTTATAAAAGTTCCCGGAATTTCTTTATCGGTTTGCCACAGAAGTTTTTATTTATATTACAAGACGTAATGGGATTTCCCATCAGCAAGAATGACAGAGTTTCATGTAAATTTTCAAATATCCTTCCTGCTCACTTTCGTTATATACACGTCGCAGCCAACTAGCTTAATTAGCCTTTCAGTTAACTTCCTATCCTTTTAACTAAACGGCGCCGTTCAACTAGCAGCCTGATTGATATTCAGCCATTCAATCAAACAGCAAAATGACTTGGATCGCAAAAAAATGAAATAAATGCTCGTTATTTTTTATATATTACGTTATAACCTCCCTAATGTTTCAATAAAAGTTGTTAAAATCATGCCCATATTATTTTTCCTCACTTTTTCGCCCTATTATATAAATGGCCTAAGCATCAGCCAGCCAGTTCATTAAATATTGCTTTAGACGAATTAGCTGAATATCATTTAGGCCGCTAGTTGAACGGCGTTTCGTAAAAAGGCTAGCCAGTTAACTGAATGTCTGACTAAGCTAGTTGGCGGCGACATATATAAGGAAGTCTTGTGCAAAATGTCACCTTTCTTGACCCAGCGCAGCGGTTAAGCTGACCGTTGTCTGTCAGTGAATGAATTTAAGATATTTACTAAATAGATGATGTAATTTATACTATGGTGGAAGAAAAATAACAGTATAGCCTAGTAGATATCGAGCAGCTATGCAGCAATGGTGGCCGTGGGTACCCTTACAGGCAAGGCAGGCGCTTTATTTTGTGTTAATAATTTCATCACCACTGGTCTCAAAACGGTGAAAAGGCAAGCATCGTAAGGAAACCGGTGTGTCCTAGAACTAAAAATTCGAAGCCATTCACATCTACCAACCTGCACTGAGCCCGCGTGGTGAAGGGCGGGCGTTTTTGGGGGACTGTCTTTTGTAATTTTGACGTCGAAGTGCTGATTCTCAGCCTGATTTGAATAAATGACTTTTGATTTTGATTTTAGATTACAGCCCACTCTAAGAGACGAGGCCTGTGTCCCAGCAGTGGGAAAATTATCAGCTGCTTATGCTAGCAGATATCCTATTGGCCGGATTGGTAATCAAGGTTTATAGTTACTGGCAAATTAGAGGTCACTGCCGTCAAAAACCGTTGATGTAAAATTTGCGTCACCTTCGCGAGTCTCACGGAAAGGGATATCCTAATGCATTGTTAGTGTGACGGCTCGAAGATTTAGACTATTCGTCTATTTACTTATTACTTACGTGAGACTATAAGATTGACAACATTGTTACCATCGCGGGTAGAAACTGGGTGAGACTGGCACAGGGGCGTGGGGAATGGCGCTTGAAAAGAGAGCTCTATGCTCTACAGTGGGTGGAGCTGGGCTATGAATGATGATGATTATCATAGAATTGACAAAATATCGAGTTTTTTATGATAGAAAAGTTTAATATTAATGTACAGTGTGTTTTTTTTTTTTGGCTTGGAAATCATCAAATGACCTCTCCCGCTCTGGGCTGAGCGGAAGGGCGTGTCAGACTTTTACTGACTAAAACCCACCCGTGTTCCTTCAGTTGCCTGTACCAGGGGCCAAGGTATCTCTTTCGAACGACCCGCAGCCCCGGCGGCATCGGCCCTAGCGGACCCCGTCAGTTCGTGCTGACATCTCTTTGAGGCGCGCGTGGAACCGATGAAAAATTTCTACGCAAGGGGCGTAGAAATTTTTCGTCGGTTATCAAAAAAAAAAAACCAGCCATTTTATAGAAAAGTGCAATACCTACGCGGTCAAAATGTATGGAAGAGCAATTTTTGTTTTAAATTACCGACGAAAAATTTCAACGCAAAGGCGACCAGAATCACGTACTGAATCTATGGCAATAGGCTGCGCGTCGGTGTCCCTGCCACCCTGTATTTGTATGTTGCACGTTAAGCTGTTAGTCCCGGCTCTCTTTCTTGGATCTTTGACAGTCGTTGTCGGTCTTCAGAAGCCCGAAAGTCTGACAACCAGTCTTAGCAAGAGGTATCGTGTTACAAAATTATTCCTCGGATAAAATTATCTGACGTTGGAAAAATTAGCCCGAAATTGATAAAAATTAATAGACAGCGAATTGATTAATGTGGAAAAACAAACAACTATTTTCACACTAAGCTGACTTTTGAGCTACAATTGAGCACACATATTTTCTTCTACAGGTAAATTTCACAACTTTCCTCTTTCGTCTTTGCTGTTGTAGTAGGGAAAAAACCATATATAAAATTGTATTCACACATTGCATTGAATTTGATTGGTGTGGCAGCGTGTAGTAAATGAATCGCCGGCTCTTAAGTGGAATACAATACAAGAATGAGTCAAAGGTCAACTTCATATTTTCCTAGTAAGTATAAATACGGTTATCATTGCAGTACCTTTGTAGAGCCTATTTTGTTACTTTTCGTCATCTGCCTAGCCATTACCCAACCATGTTGGGGTTGGCTTCCAGTCTAACCGGATGCAGCTGAGTACTAGTATTGTACTGGACACAACCCAGTTACTGGGTAATACGAAACCCCTTGGTAAGACTGGTTGACAGAGTTTCGGGCTTCTGACGACCCGTAACGACTGTCAAAGATCCACGAATGACAGCCGGGACCAACGGGTTAACGTGCTTTCCGAAACACGGAGGGGTCTTGGTATGTAAAGATGGTCACCCATCCACGGACCAACCGCGGCCAGCATAGCTTAACCTGATCGATCGAACCATGTGGCTGTTATTACTTAGCCACAAGCCCCACTACTCGTTACGTGTATAATAAAATATTGTTCGGATATTGAACATAGAGAAAACACTCGCTTACATTATTTATAAATTAATCACAATCATAATTTGACACATGTCTATTTTTGTTTCTAAATGCCGAGTTAAGAAAATAAACGTTAATGTTATTCGATGACATTAGTCTAGCCTTCAATCAACTCGTAATTATCGTAAAAATAGACAGCTAAACTAAACGTTTTGCAATACTACGTAGTACATATTCATATCAATCAAGCGTTATCAATCAAAAACTTTTATGGCATATAAATATAATAAATATAATTTGACGCAACGTCTATCGGTGTGTTTGAAAATGTTTAGATCTTGCACAATTTTAATAACTTGCTAATCTTCAATACTGAAAGTTTTAGATAGTAACAAACGAAAGGATTTATTAATAAGTCTATAACTCTTTTATCGCACACACAAACACAGAATAAGGATTGTAAAATCATGCCTGAGCGATTGGGGATTATAAAACTAGTAATTAACACAGTACCATAAGGCAAAAACGCCGAAAAAAACACGTTTCTCATATGGAGACCACCTTTAATTTTTTACTTTTTATGTTTTTTATTTGTTTCTATAGCGGCAATAAAAATACACTCTGTGAAAATTTCTACTGTCTACCTATGACAGTTCGTGTGATACCGCCCGCTGACAGACAGACGGACGGATGGATGGCGAAGGCTCAGTAATAGGGTTCCGTTGACACCCTTTGGGTACGGAACGCTAAAATTCCTTGCGTAACAAAACACGTTTTCGTGGTTCAATCTGAATTTCCTTTTGAACGAAAATAAGTTTAGGTTGATGATATTAACTCTATTGGATACTTAGGGTTATTATATATTATGTATAAGCATAAGCATATTAGGATACTGTTTCCCCTCTGTGAGAAGCAGTGGGCCATAATCCACCACGCGAGCCTAATCATAATCCACAGTGCGGGTTGGTAGAGGTCACATGTCTTCGATTTTTTGGTTCTAGGACATGTCAGTCACGATGTTTTACTTAACCGTTTTGAGAAAGTACCTGCTTGGGTTCGAACTCACGACTTACGACGATTCGTAAGTCGGAGCCGATTCCATTGGACCACCATAGCTCTTAAAAACCCCAAGTACGTACGGCTACATATCAAGCTATACAACACCAGCATAAGCTGACTTCTGACCTGACCTGTACAATGCGAGGTTACCTAAAACTGGAAGTGTATAGCTCAATGCGTCGCTGTGTGTACTGTGTTGAATGTTGTCCACCAAAGTCAACCTTATGTAGTGCAGGCTGAGTATGATTTAGCGCGGGTTTCATTCGAACATTCAAGTAAGTTTAGAATGGGGTGTCTTAGTTTATTAAGATTTTCGTGTAGGAAAAATCAGTGCTAGTTTAGTCGGGAATTTGTAAAGTCGTTCAGTCAATATAAACGTAAAGGAGTCGTATCGTTGTTTGATTCCTCCCGGTACCCCGAAGGGCTCATCTAGCCCTTCACAGTACCAAGTGCAATTTATTCCACAAAATGTATTATCATCTATCTATATACAGGGTGGAATTTTGTAATGCCACCTGAAGGGAAAGTACTCTTAATACTGTAGATAGAAAATTTTACTCAAAGAAAACATTCCTTTATTTTTGAACAGAAAGAAAACTGCATTCAAAGATTTTCGAAAATTTGCTTGCCACACCCGGGAATCGAACCGACTAAAATCTGTAAAAATTACACCCTGTACTTTTATTGCATTGATCGTTAGGATCAATTATAAGGATGAAATCTCTCTAACAAACTTGATAAATAAAATGATAGGAAAACTATAAAATCTTAAATTATTTGCACGAAATGGGCTCCATTTTCTTGGATACACAAATGTATTCTTCTAACGAATTCATTTCTAGTAACCTTTAATAACGTCAAAAAAAAAAAATCTAAAGGGGTGACATCTGATGATCTCGCAGGCCATCTGATTGTGCCGTTTGTACCAATCCAGGTATTAAAATGGTTATTAATGTAGGCAGTAGTGATTCTGCTGTTATGGGCTGGAGCACCATCTTGCTGTAGAATTATTTGGTTTCGCTCTTGCTCGGGGAAACCATTTAACTCATTTCTTAAGAGATCCAATATTTCAAGATACTTGACAGTGTTTAAATGACCATGACATGCTAATTTACAATTTTTTGTAAATAATTAAAATAATTTAAGATTTTATAGTTTTCCTATCATTTTATTTATCAAGTTCGTTAGAGAGATTTCATGCCTTATCCTAACGATCAATGCAATAAAAGTACAGGGTTTAATTTTTACAGATTTTAGTCGGTTCGATTCCCGGCTGTGGCAAGCGAATTTTCGAAAATCTGTGAATGCAGTTTTCTTTCTGTTAAAAAATAAAGGAATGTTTTCTTTGAGTAAAATTGTCTATCTACAGTATTAAGAGTACTTTCCCTTCAGGTGGCATTACAAAATTCCACCCTGTATATAAAAATCAAGTGCTGTTCGTTTGTCTGGCTAAAACTCGAGAACGGCTGGGCCGATTTAGCTGATTTTGGTTTTGAAATGTTTGTCGTAGTCCAGGGAAGGTTTAAACGGTCAGAAAATATGGAAAAAGGAGTAGGGTAGGAGTAGTGTAGGACGAGGTTAGGAGTAGGGTAGAAGTAGGGTAGGAGTAGGGTAGGAGTAGTGTAGGAGTAGGGTAGGAGTAGGGTAAGAGTAGGGTAGGAGTAGTGTAGGAGTAGGGTAGGAGTAGGGTAGGAGTAGGGTAGGTGTAGTGGAGGAGTAGGGTAGGAGTAGGGTAGGGGGTAGGGTAGGGAATAGGACACCACGCGAACGAAGTAGCGCCGGGTAGCTAAAAATAATTTATATGGCAAAACAACGTTTGCCGGGTCAGCTAGTCAGTAATATTTCTTTAATATCGCTCTATTTATTCAACGCCAGCCACAACCAATCCTTGAAATGACATATTTTAACACACATTCCAACAAAAAATATTTGCTGTAACTTTTATCATTTTTGAACAAATATTAGTATCTTTACAAATGGATGTAAAAGAACTACATAAGTATTTAATCTTACTATGACATTGTCAACATGTTGGAAATATGACGGATAGAGCAAAATATTTGAATGAAAGATAAGACTTGGTAGGAACCTATATTTACGTAGCTGTCACGCCTTTTTTAAAGGCTTTGTAGGAGTTAACTTCACGTCCTTATTCCCCGAAGGGATAGGTAGAAGTCCACCCACATTTCGTGAGTTATGCTTAAGTTCCATTAAATAACGGGCCTAGCCTTGTCGCCTATCCTGCAGTGTTTGAAGACTAAGGTCTTCAACCAGTGCGTCCTCCCCGTCATGACATATGGCGCCGAAACGTGGACACTAACGGTCGGGTTGGTCCAC
This sequence comes from Apamea crenata, assembly GCA_949629185.1. Taxonomy (NCBI): domain Eukaryota; kingdom Metazoa; phylum Arthropoda; class Insecta; order Lepidoptera; family Noctuidae; genus Apamea; species Apamea crenata. The sequence goes on from OX451367.1 coordinate 15,443,201, forward strand.
AAATTCAAGGTCGCTCAGCGCGCTATGGAGCGAGTTATGCTCAGAATCTCTTTGAACGATAAAATCAGGAATGAAATTATCCGGAAAAGAACCGAAGTTACATAGCTTACTGAGTAAGCAAACTGAAGTGGCAGTGGGCTGGCCATGTATGTCGAAGGACCGATGGCCGGTGGAGCAGACGAGTCTTGGAGTGGAGACCGCGTATCGGCAAGCGTAGTGTGGGACGCCCCCCAGCTAGATGGACGGACGACCTTAAGAAGGTGGCTGGGACAGACTGGATGCGAAAGGCGGAGGACAGGGTGTTGTGGCGCAGCCTGGGATAGGCCTATGTCTAGCAGTGGACTGCGATAGGCTGAGTTGATGAATAACGGGCTACGGATATCAGACTCCGCGGTACTACAGTCAGCAAATAATTTCACTTTGCTACACCTGGGGATAAGGTAAACCCAGGGCCTCATGTGCACTATTCGCGCTTGAGACCAATGAACAAGTTACAAAGTCATTCAGACTCAAAGCTCATCATCATCATCATTTCAGCCGGAAGACGTCCACTGCTGGACATAGGCCTCCCCCAAGGACCTCCACTTTGACCGGTTCTATGCTTCTCGCATCCAAAGGGTTCCTGCGGCCTTCACAAGGTCGTCGGTCCACCTTGTGGGAGACCTTCTAACGCTTCGTCTTCCGGTACGCGTTCACCACTCCAGAACCTTTCGGCCCCATCGGCCATCGGTTCTGCGAGCAATGTGCCCTGCCCACTGCCACTTAAGTTTGGCAATTATTCGGGCTATGTCGGTTACCTTGGTTAAAACCAGTAGGTACCACTATTCCGGCTGTTGAGTTTGTCGCCGGAAATCTATGAGAGGATTATTAAGTGTTCATACACACGAAAATACTGGTATTCAGCTGCATTCGGTTTGACTGGAAGCCGACCATAACATGGTTGGGAAAATGGTAGGCAGATGTTGACATACGAGCAGTCGACAAAGTACCGCTCGTGTATTTGAGCACCGTACTCAAATACACGAGCGACACGGCGACGGCAGCCGTAGATGTGTCAACGGCTGCAGTTACCCCTGTCGTTGACGTGTGCCGCTCGTGTGTAAGCACTCTAATGCGTTAAATTTTGTTTTCAAAAGATCCGGTTCGTGGATTCATATATCTGTTTTTTTAAAAACATTGCAATGTCCAGTCACGAGCAAAAGTATGTATACACTCGGCTTTATTCATAAGCGATTTACTCCTTTTTTTTTAATGAAATTTTATGTTGTTACAAACATATCATTTTCGAACCCATAGGTTTATGTAATGTGTCGTATTTCAACGTTACATTCGTTATTTCACGAAAAAATCGCAATTGAAAGTTGCCAAGTGTTGACATATTGGTGCTCGTGACTGTCCATGGTGTTAAAATAATTAATTAAAACTTATCGTATTTTACTTCTAGTTATTCAAAAACCACATTTGAGCCTTGAAAATGCACAGCGTCGAATGTCATTTCCTCTTGTTACAATACAAGTGCACCAGTCATACCTAAGATAACAAAATAATTATTCAACTTGCATTATAAAGGATAACAAGAATGTAAGCGGAAAACCTTTTAAAAAACTCTTAAAGAGGTCACAATGTTTTTGTTCGAAATTATCCTTATTTGAATTTTTAAGATGACAAAGGAACGCATACGTACAGACGCCAGCACATCAAGACCAAAACTGTAAAATTTTCCCAATCAACCTTGAGCCTTAATGCTTTAGCGATAAAGATGAAAATCTATTAAATAAATTTGACAGATTGTAGTAGCTTGATAATGCTGGCGTATGTACCTTAATAAAACCTTGTCACGGTTGAGATTTTTACGGGTTAAACTGCCTGTGTGCGGAGACGATAAAAGTCGTCCAAAAGGATCTGTCTCAGTATTTATTGCGCCCTTCCCTCTCTCTCGTCTCAATCGCTCTCTCACTGCTGAGAATCTTGACTCCATTTCAAACTGTCAACGGTCTTCTACGCCCTTAGTCAAACACCTATCCATAGAGCAGTGACAGTAGAGTAGTATGGAGGTATTATGTTGGAGGTATTTTAGCTCTTCAGTTCGAGCCCAGATAAGCGCTTAACTTTGTGTAAATTATTACATCACCACTGCTGTCATAATGTCGAAGTAAAACATCGTGAGGAAAGCGGCATGTCTCAGAACCATACATTCGAAGACATGTGACATCTACGAACCCGCACTGGGCTCGCGTGGTGGATTAGGCCCACTCCCTCTCACAGAGAGGAGGCCTCTGTTCCAGCAGTGGGAACATTATAGGCAATCTTTATGTCAATTTGGCAACAAGGTTGTTCGTATAAATAGGTAATCATGTACTTACCTCAAATAAAGAAGAATATTTTTTTTTTAACTTCACCTTCACTTTGTCACTGCTGAGCCAAGGCCTTCCGCAAATCCTTCCAGGCATCCTTTCCTGGAGCCACCTCGGTCCAACCCTTGCGGTACGCGTGTAAGTCGACTCGCCACCTCTTCCTGGGGCTGCAGTCTCGACATTCATAGCGATCGCTTTACGACCGAATTCGGTCGCAAAGTCCTGTCACTCCATACAACCTGTCAATCCGGGACTTTGCGACCGAACTCGGTCGTAAAGCGATCGCTATGAATGTCGAGACTGCAGGGGCTGGGCCGGCCTTGGTGGCACCGTCCATCCTCAGGCACCCAGCGCGTGGAGACTATTGCCCAGCGATCACAGACTGTTGGTGCGGTCACATGTATGCGGCATGTAAATTATAATAATTTTTATACCGTAATATTTTTAAAACACGTGATATGAGCTACTTTGTCAAATATATAAAACATCATACTTTATAATATATAACTTATATTTACACAATAGAATAATACGTATGTCATTTAAAATTTATTACGTCGCGATATTTCATTGTTGACAAGCTACCTACCACAAAACATCTGTGCATTAAATATTTAACTTTAAATAAAAATAGTTAACTTTTGTTACAACTTAAAATTAGTGGCCTCTTACGGCAAGCTAACATAAGCCCAAAGGACACTGCCAGGGTAGCGGGATCGTCCGAAAGGGTTACCGCTGCCCTGAAACAGAAAGGGCTAAGGAAGGAACACGGGTGGGTTTTAGTCAGTAAGAGTCTGAGACTCCCTTCCGCTCCACCCAGAGCGGGAGGGGTCATTTGATGATTTCCTATCCACAAAAAAAAAAGCCCAATGGACAGGTGGTTTGGTAATATCGATATAGAAGGAAACAACAAACTACCTCAAACACCGTATATTTATAAAAAATAAATCTAAAGCAATAAAAGGTGAACCTTAAAAAAAAACTAATTTACCTTATCATTAACAAATTAGGTAGGTGTCTATAGCTATATCTAATATTGCCAGCCAGCTAAAATTTCAGTACAAAGAGCTAGGTCGTGGGGAATTGGAGATAAACACAGTACTGGTCCGTTTTAAACGATTAAATTAAATAATATAAATGTCAAATTTAAGGTATATCCTTCCAGTTTTTTGTAGGTTATTAATTAGTAAATGGGCGCCAGGGATTTTGAGAGTCCTGCACCCTAATTGCGTAACACACGATCAATCGGAATCGGTTTCATTTTGACAGTTCAACAACATTCATTGCGTTATTTACGTTGTTGAGCAGACACATGACACATTTTTTGAACATATGATGCAATGGATTAGCAATATCCTTCAAAATGATTCAGATTAAGATTCATTGTGTGTTACGCAATTAGGGTGCCGGATCCCGGAGCCGACGAAGGTGTTCAATATACTTCTGGATGAACGTAGAACGTCGAAGCCAAGATCCTCAATTCAAATTATGTTGAAGACTGGTTTCCAATGTTGAAAATCTGACTAAGGTAACCAACGGGTTCTTATAGAAACCGAATTAAACTTAATAAAACTATTATACCTAAAGGATACTAAAAAAAACCGTCCCGCCTGCGCTATCGCTAGACGGACTCAGACAGCCGCACAGTCGTCTCCGCAAGAGGCTTCGAGCAGACTCGAGGAACGGGACCTCCCCGACTTCAGGGAAAATTATTAAAAGATAATTGTGGATAATCACAACTTTAAGACACCTAATTCTTGAAAATCACTAACAACTGTCCAACGTGACGTTTAAATGCTGAAACAATAAGAATCCTCACGATCCAGACCGAAAAACAAATTAGTTGTGACTTCCAATATCAAAACTCGTCCCGATTGGGGCAACTATCCCAGAATATTCATTCGGGTAAATTTTGAATGTATGTACCTGGCCACACTATGTCAAAGACAATGCACAGATTAAAAATGGTTTTATTTTACAACGAAGTCTCTAGAAAGAAGTCTATACAGAAAAAATAATTTCACTTCCGTATTCGGTATTATTTAGTTTATTATGATTTTTACTGAAAGCTGAAAATTATTAGGGATTGCTCCATACGATATTATTTCGATAGTTTGCAATCAATATGTTAAAATATCGATTAAACTACAACTGTGAATTGCCGACCACCAGATGTCGTCTCACTATCAGAATTGACGTTCGACTGAATCTCAATGTCATTGGGAATGTAAAAACTCAACTTGATTACAATATTATTTTGATCTAAATTTCTGAATGGAATGAGTCCTTCAATCAAATGCAGGCCAAAGTCAATTGTAGAAACCACAATGCAATATATCACTCGAAAACCTCATAATGTTCCTTAAGTTTCCAGGTAAATGCTACCCCAATCATCAGCAACGCAGCTGTGCAATACCAACCCGTGGTAGGTAAAAAAAAACAACGTAACACTTTAAATGAAAACAAGTTAAGGCAAGAGACGATGATTTTAATAAACACACGACGACATAAATCAAGGTATACGTTTCCAATTTAAGCTCACCTCACTTTGTATAGACTTTTCGTACAATGAGAAGTCAGCTTATACTGGAAATGTATAGCTTGATACGTCGTTCTGCGTACCTACAAGTATTTTAACCAGGCGGAAAATTGGAGTCGACCTCGAAGAGTTAAGGAAAATTAAAGCATTTTATTTACTTGTCGTTTTACATAGTCAAAAGCATGATAAAAAAACATTTTATTCTTTTTTTTGTAAAAAAAACCTGCCTACTCGTTTTGATTTCTCAATTCACTGAACATTTAAAAAAAATATACATAATTAATTATGTTTTTTTTTTTAATGTTTCACATTTGTTGATGAACTGAATAAGTAGGGTCACAATGATTTTGAAAGATGCTGAGACCGTTATGTAGACATCGTTTTGGCGTTAATGCGCAATATCTGATACTGCATTTAAACATTTAAATCAAATTTTATTTCGACGGCATATTTTAGTTCGGTGATAGTTTTAGTTAGGTTAGGATATTATATTTTTATTTTTATAGTTTGTTATTTTATTTAGTATTAGAGGTTTGTCCATTTAATAAATCAAAAGTCATTAATTTTATTCAAATTAGGCTGAGAATCAGCAATTTTCGAATGTCAAAATTACAAAAGACTGTCCCTCAACACTAAAGAAAGAATTTAGAACACGACCGTTATTATTCGTATTTAAACAACAGTTAATGTTTTAAAAACATACAATGCGCCAAAACATCAAGTTCTGCCAAAAACTTCGCTGGCATGACGTAATCGTTCAAAAAAGGGCCTTGCAACCCAAAACTGGTTCGGCATTGACTGGAAATTATCTGCAGTCTCCGCACGAGGTCAATAGCCTTGTTTCGGTTACGACTGCAAAAAAAAAAGCAACTGCCGACCTCACTGTAGTCAGAAACAAGTTCTTTTTTTACTAACCAAAGAGTTTCGCGTAATCGGGGCTTGATTATGTCACTGGTCGAAAGTGAAATGTCAAGATATTGCGTTAATCATTTGTTATTTGTCAACAAAGTTTTGAGATTTAACATTTTGATTAAAACATTTGCAAATGTATCCTTATTTAAATATTTAATTATAACATTTCAAGATGTTAATTTTAATGACAAAGACGTTGATACCTTAGTTAATACTTCTTCATGGTTGAGATTTTTACGGGTTTAATTATATAAAATCATAACCCTCCTTTGGCTTCGCCGTAGTCTGGTAACAATAACATTTTATGGCTTAAACTAAAAGAATCAAAAAGAGTCAGGTCGCATAACAATTAGTCATTATTTATGACAAATGAGGATCTAATCTTTATGTCTTTTTGTAAAACTCTTTCATGGTGTAAAGTACTTTTCAGTTTTTTTTTTTTTAATAATCACCTCCTTTTGTTGACATAATCGTTGCAATTGTGACGTCAGAAAAGAAGTAAGGTCATTACTCTTGAAAAATATTTCAGCAATGACGTACATAAGTTAAAAAAACAAAGTAAGTGTGTTTAACCGTATTTGTACAAGATTGAAATAATAAAACACGTACTGTAATGGACTTAACAGACTCGATATGGAAGAAAATGGCGGATTTAGAGAAAACGAATAAACAACTTTAATTAGAACATGAAGAGAAAAAATATTAAGTACATATGGTTTTCAACCAGCGATGACAGAGATAAAAAAGCACATCAAATTGACGGCTAAAAAGAAAAGTATTAAACATAAATTATAAAAAAAGTCTGTAGCAAAAAGTTCTTAGAGTTGCGTCGCTTACACGTACTGTCCTCATTCAGACATTTCGTATGTTTTTTGTTGGGTAAAAACACCAACTGCGCTAAAGCTATCAATCTGACAATCAATTATATAGGTTACTAGCTGCTCCCAGCGGTTTCACCCGCATAAGTTTCAATCCCGTGAGAATATCGGGATAAAAAGTATCCTATGTGTTACTCCTGGTTATAAACCCTATAACTGCCAAATTTCGTCCAAATCCGTTGAGTAGTTTTTGCGGGAAAGAGTAACAAACATCCATACATCCATACAAACTTTCACGATTATACTATTAGTAGGAAGTAGGATAGGATAATAAAACAATAAAACTCTAATCTGAGTATTATAACATAACATCATAATAATTATGATAAAAAATCACTTCCTCTCTCCTTAAATATCATCATTATTATTATTATTATTACTTTTTTTTCTTTGCTCTTGTTTCATGTTTATTATTATATGTATATATTTATTTAGATGAGTAAAATATGCTTTATGTATATATTAATTGTATTATGTAAATGGTACACCACAGACTATCTACTATGTTTGTCTCTCCTTAATTTGAATCTATCCAAAGATTGTCTTTAAAAGATCGCTCTTAGCGATAAGATTCGACCGCCCATTGTGTCACCCGTTGTAAAAAAAAAATATATTAATGTTCTGTAATTTGTATGGTGTACACTAAAGAGTATTTTATTCTATTCTAACGACACGTAAAACCCAAAGGGATAAGGCAGAGGTGCACCTACAGTACGCCCGAATTTTGCCAGTTATATTTAAGTCCCATGTAATAGAGGGCGACCCATTGCCATCAACCGGGCACAAATACAGTTTCCGGGCTGCTACTGAGAAATTCCTAATCGAAGTACCCAATATCACTTTGCCCAACCTGGGAATCGAACCCACGACCTCATGCTAACGAGGCAGTGATGGTCAAATGCATTAATTAATACTAGTTTTGACAATTTTGTCAAGTTGCTCAAGGTACATCTTGTGAATCTGCTAAGGTCAGCCGCCACGTGGATTTAGCTGACAGTGTCTGACACAACCCGAAGGGGCTTGTAGTTAAGTAATAACAGCCGCAAGGGTCGATCTATCAGGTTAAGCTTCGCTTGCCGTGGTTGGTCCGACGATGGGCGGCCATCTTCATTTACCAAGACTCCTCTTTGCTCGGAGTCATTCGTGGATCTGTGACAGTCGTTACGGGTCGTCAGAAGCCCGAAAGTCTGACAACCAGTCTTACCAAGGGTGTCTATTACCCAGTAACTGGGTTGTGGAGGTCAAATAGGCAGTCACTGCATGTAAAATACTGGTATTCAGCTGCATCCGGTTAGAATAGAAGCCGACTCCAACACAGTTGGAAAAAAGGCCAGGCAGATGATGATGTCTGACATAGCCAGCTTTCTACAGACCGGTGAAAAAAACAAAAAACATGTAAGTAGGTAACAATAATGTTTCGTTAAGGATAACCGGACAATTTAAAATTTGAGGGACATTACCTGTCAAGATAAATTTAAAACAAAATGCAATGCCTGTACTTGAGTCATTTTTATGGTTCCGTACCTCGAAAGGAAAAAACAGAACCCTTATAGGATCACTTCGTTGTCCGTCCGTCCGTCCGTCTGTCTGTATGTCAAGACCCTTTTTCTCAAGAACGCGTGGATGTATCAAGCTGGAATTTATATCAAATACTCAGGTCTACTGACCCTTGTAGCTGTGTCGCGTAAAGCCAGCGCTGAGGCTCTGTCTTGCATAGGGTCGCAGCATAATGCTGAGCGATAGCCGTTTTGCGTGGATGTGACGCATGTCAACCATTTCTTATTGTTTTATTTTCTTTATTTGTTCTTATGTTCTTTTGTGCGTCATGTTTACCGCAAATAAACGTATTTTCTTTCTTTCAAATGTTACCACATCGTCGCACCACCTTCGCCGTAGTCTACCTCGACGGCGATGTCCTCCCTCAGGCGTCCAGCGAGTGACGAGAAATCGCACAAAACAGAGCGGTTTGGAAGAAACAAGGCGAGGCCCTTGGCGAGCAGTGTAGGCTAAAAAAAATATGATCACGTTTCCTCTTTAGTGAAAAATAATGTAATTGGAGTTATGTTAGTAACTAATCTAATTCTGTTATGACGAGTAGAGAATGTTCATGAAAAAATATTTTATGAAACGTAATTTGCGTATCGCCACTATTTTGCAATAATTCGTTCCAATGATCGCTGTGTTATACAGAGAAACAATTCTAATTAGTCCGGAGAACTCACTTCTTGTTAATAGTAAGTTATTACTCTATAGTACAGACGCCAGCACATCAAGCTACTACAACCTGTCAAATCTCTATAATAGGTTTTCAACTTTATCGCTAGGAGCATTAGGTTCAAGGTTAATTGGGAAAATTTTACAGTTTCGGGTAGCTTGATGTGCTGGCATATCTGTACATAGATTCTCAACCTTATTTTGCCCTCCATATTACTTTTTTTAGAATGACATTTTTTTTCCTATTTTTTTTAATTTACCGTCTGTCGCGGATCTGAAACAGCTATTGCCACGATTATAAATTTAAACGTGTAATATTTATTATAGTCTTAGGATAGGATATATAATTCTCTAATTCTTCCATGGCCCCTCGTAAGCATCTGACTTTTTCAGGGGGGCCCCTGAAAAACTCAGTTGCTTACGAGGGGCCGTTATCGCCCACGTCAAGAACCTATTCTGTAGTATGTACAACACACTACAGAGCTGTCATTCACGTGAAACACAACATTATGTACTTGACCATGAAATTCTCATAGAAAATTATAACTAACTCTTGTTGACACGGTTCTTATTTGCCATGGTTACGTGACGAAGAGATATGATTTGTGTTTTCAAACGTTTTTGTATTTTTGATTTGGAGCCATAGCTTTTTGTTTGTTGTTGAAAAAACACATAAAAATTAGCGGGGCTGCCTTAGCCAGACTAGTATAGGTACAATAGTGTAAAGACTTTTATAGTAGAAATAACATCTCTCTCGTTCTGGGGCACTTGGGTAAATAGACAACGGTGATTTAAAATTTTCTGGAATTACACTTTACGAGTTTGACTTTTCTAACTTTTCAAATTTAATTACGGTGAAGGAAATCGAGAGAACGGAACCCTAATTGCGTAACACACTATCAATCTCAATCTGAATCATTTTGGACAAAATGCTACTAATCCATTGCTTCCTATGTTTGAAAAATGTGTCTGCTCAGCCACTTAAATAACGCAATGAATGTTGATGATCTGATAAAATGAAACCCATTGCCCCAGATGGATTAAAATGTCTAAAATCGCCAATTGCCTTGCAGGTGGATTAAAATGTCTAAAATCGCCAATTACCTTGCAAATGGATTAAAATGTCTAAAATCGCCAATTACCTTGCAGATGGATTAAAATGTCTAAAATCGTCAATTACCTTGCAGATGGATTAAAATGTCTAAAATCGCCAATAGACGGTGAAATTGTTGAGTGATAGTCAATACTCGTTGCTTCTTTGTTTGAGAAGACGACTTTATTCTGCAAAAGGAACCACTTTATATGGGTATTTTAAAGGTAGGAGTAAATAAGCCATGATGACAATGATACAATATACTAGGTCAAATTAAATTAGCTAGGGAAACTATGCAGTCGTGACGAAACAAATAGATCACTGTTTTTGGGGTCAACGACGACAGGTATTGTAGTTTACTGTAGAAGTATGTGTTGAGAAAATATGTCTTTGTTTATTGTTTTTACTTAGTTCATCATTCTCGTCTAGAAAAATATCAGTTCACAAATGATTTTTTTTAAATGATATTTCCCAGCAGTCGTTGACACACCCAAAAAAACAACAAATCAATTTTCCAATTTCCGTTTGTTTTGTCATGTATAGATATCGGTACCAAACACGCTTAAGGGTTTCGCTAGGTAATTTAATCTGACCCTGTATTATGAGTGTGGTAAACTGAGAGTAAAGCTAGACAATAGAAAATAATTGCGGTCCATCAATGTCGATCACAAAATCACAATGGATTGTTCATCATAATTTTATTTTTAAATTTCCTTCCTTTTCGTACAGGACTTTTTTTTTCTTTTTATATAATTTGTTTTCAATATTTTTATGATTGTGTTTATTATAAGGACTTTCTGATTTTTTTTTGTTTTTTTGTAAATACTTTTCGTTTCTTTCTTCTCTGCTCCATACACCTAGTTAATTAAATTATTTGTTATTTTAATACAACAATATTTATCATTATAAACCTTACATTTGGCATTGTAGATTTATCCTCCATAAAATATTTTAGTAATAAATGTAGCCGTATATTTTTTCCTTTTTTTTATAATGATTTTCAATCGTAGTTCTTGGCTTACGTTTTATGGAACTTATAATTTTCCCCAAATCTAGAAATATCTGGTTTTCGATGGAAAATAAGGTGTGTAGGTAATTTGGCTTTTTGGTTAATTTAATATCTTTAAGGAATCCCTACTTGAACAGTCACGTGTGATACATACCTGCAATAGGTACCTAAGTTACACAATGCCATGATGTTAGACCAAAAATAAAAACTGAAAAAAATGCTCTTGTTATTTGACCACAGATAAAATTATGCTTGCAAAAAGCCAGGTTAAATAGCAAATTACCGAAACAAAAATAACATAGAACACTAAGGAAAAATAAATTGCCTTAAAAAATATTATCGTTGAATATCATTATTTTAGCTGTCTTTTAAACAAAAAATATCCGTAAAAGAATGTTTTGTTTTTTCAGATTTTGCTGTTCTTAAACCGGGGTTTAATTGCCCATTACTAAAACGCAAAAAAGGCATATAGGCCTCTAATCGAATCAAACTGGTGCCTCAAAGATAATGCGAGTTCTTCAATGTCGGATTGTCAAATAATTAGTCCTCGTGGTCCTAACATTCGTTTACCGCGTGGTGTCACTAGTCTTAAGCCCTCGAAAATGACGACGTGAAGTGCAGTTGATAAAACGCGCGACTCCTGTGCAGACGCCTCAGTATCACGATAATGGCGCGGGTCCCGATTACGATACTGGTCGTCTCGGCCACAGTTCTGGCCGCAAAACTCGTTACAGGTGCGTAATTGTGAAAAAAAAAATGTGATGTGTCTGTGGTTTATTTTTTGGCGGGGAAAAAGGATACCGCGATCCTTTTTATAAATTTTGAATGTTTATTGGTGATGGTGTGTTTGTGGTTGAGAAAGTATATTTTCCTGATTTATTTTTGTTTTTTTGTGATTGATTTTGGATTCTTTTTATACTGACTATTTGAGTTGTTCGGATATCGAAAATGTCTTAATTTTTATACTCAATAACAATAGCATACCTACTCGTATTTGTTTTAGTTCTAATTAAATAGCTAGATAGATTTTTTTTCTGTCGTACGATGCAGAAGTTATCCGCGAAAACTGATTAATTGAAAAAACAATACGTAATCATGGTTTTCTAAACCCAACCATGACAGAGACTGTAATGAGATAATTAGGTACAGACGAATTTCCCGGGTTCATTTTTTGTTTAAAACAGGTAGGTACCAATCTAAAAAAGAAAATGTTTGCCTATATCTGCACTTTTGTCAACAGAATGGTTTATTTTGCTGAAAGTTATTAATAGAGTCATACTTCATAAAGTATTAGCTATTGTTTGTTTCGTATTTAAATTATAAAATTATTAGCTATCTGAAAGTACCTACGCAGAAAAATAGGTACTAAGGCAGACTACTGGTACTTCCCCGAATGAATGACTTTTGCAACGAGCTCTTCATCTATTGATTCTTATCATTGTAATTGACTTACCTTAGGTAATTCTCAATAGCCTGCATACTAATTGTACCCTCACTTTCAATTACACCTCGGATTGGGTTTAATTTTTTTGATGTGAAAACTTCTTTAGCGGCCTTGTGCACTTTTTTTGTGATGGGTAAAAAATATGCGAGTTTAACATGTTTTCGATCGGGATCGAAAATTCGAAAGACGGAGGGAGAGACGCATTCCAAAATATCAAAAATGCACAACGTTAATATTCAAGTTTTCACTTCTGCCGGCACTCCCGGAGTGCAACCCGTTTTTTTTAAGGAAAAATAAACAGTACTACCTATATTAAAAATAAATGGAAATAACTTAACAATAAACATAACAATTTATATTACCCACTACATTTTATACGAAGAAGTTCGTAACCCATTGCTCCATAGATTTGAAAAATTCGTCTTCTCAACAATGTAAATAACATGGCTAAATTGTCAAAGTGAAAGGCATTGCATTCAATTACCATTGCCATAAGTGTTACTGAATGTGTGACCGATTAATGGCAAAATGCACGTTCTTTATCATATAAGACATACGTAGATATGTGGGGGTCGAACATGGACTAATCCGATCACAGATCGTAGGTTCTTTGACGTTATTTTGTCCAAGCAAAGTTAGGGTTTCATACCAATTTAGACCTTATTGGTGTGCACTTAATGTTTATATGCCTATGAGCTAATTAGAATAAGAGTTTCATACCAATAACAGCCTTATTGTTATGTAAATAATTATGAATTTGGCCCTTATAACTGGTGATATTTGGTTACTATAAAGGCGTGATGTAATGTTCAGTCTGCAAATTATTATTCTTATTAATCACGACAAGATTCTTTGTAGTATGTACAGCACTTTTGTTAAAGACAGCGTCAGTCACTACATCGATTCGTCCGTGGAAATTACAGCAATGACGAAGAAAAATAACAAATTATCGACAATAGATGACTTTACGTCAATAATTTATTTTGTTAGAATAGCTGTTTCGAAGAACAATGATAACAGTTATTTTTGTTTGCGATGTTTCTTATTATTGCATTTATTATTTGTTCGTTTATTTATTTTCTTACTTATTAAATACATTTTTAAATATTTTTATAAACAAAAAGATAAAAAAGTGCATTTGACTTATCTCGGGACCCTGGGGCCCCGGACCTTTGAAAGGCCGAAGCCAGCTCGCAGAGGCCATTTAGACAATTTTAAATGATGAGGAGTCACCAACTGATAATTATCCCTGTATGCACCATGCAAGTGCACCCAAGGACAACCCCCGGTTGGTGCAGGACAATTGTAGAACATGGAAACAAAATATACTGGGCTATGGGTAGGGGTGGCTAATAGTAGATCGGTTACCTTGAACTATGGAAGGTCTATGTCTCCTGCCTGACCAATGATAATATAATTCACAGATAAAATGGCAGGGGATGACTTGCACATTCAATAATGGGCCCCTGATAACGGTCGCTAGCACACAGTGTCGTATCGACAAAGGGGCAACATGTCCTGAGGTGCTTGTGAGGAGTGGAGAGGTATTCCACGGCTATCAGGACAATCCCGGAAGTACGGTCAAGATCCCTATCAGCATCTTACTGAAATAAAAAAGTGCATTTATTATTTGGATACATTTCAAATATTTTTATAAAAAAAACATATCTTGACGGCACGGTTGGCGCAGTGGTTAAGCGATTGACTGCTGCGCTGCGTGTCGCGGGTTCGATTCCCGCACGGAACAAATATTTGTATGACCTACATGTATTTGTTCCGAGTCTGGGTGTTTTTCTATCTATAATATGTATGTATTTACAAAAAAAAAATTGTATATAAGTAGTTTATCAGCCATCTTGTTACCATAACACAAGCATTAGGTTGCTTAGCTTGGGACAAATGGTGCTGTGTGAAATGTCCAGGGATTTATTTATTTATTTATATGTATAATAATATAAAAAACTAGCTGCGAACCACGGTTTCACTCGCATAAGTTTAGATCTCGTTGGAATATCGGGATAAAACGTATCCTGTGTTAATCCCAGTTATAAACTATCTGTGTGCCAAATTTCATCCAAATTTGTTCAGTAGTTTTGGCGTGAAAGAGTAACAAACATCCATCCGTCAATCCTTCCATCTATCCATCCATACAAACTTTCACGTTTATAATATTAGTAGGAAAGTAGGATAATAATAATAATAATAATAATAATAGTATTTATTCGTATCAACAATACAGCTTATTAACTTAACATACTTATGACTTAATTGTGGATATTATAGCACTAGAGATTGTCGTAACTTGCACCCTTGCTAAGTTATCAGGATAACTTGTATTAAGGATACAAGTCCCAACCCTTGGTTCATATGTATTAAGGCATTGCAAAGATACAATAAAAGCAATAATGGTCACTTTTACATGGAACTTGAGTAAAATAAAATTATGAACTAAGAGAAAAAATAAAAATAAAAAAAAAGATGCCAAAGTACAACTAGAGGGTGTGTAGTGTGGGGGTGTGAGGTGTAAGTTATGTGTGTGAAGTGTGTGTGTTGTGTATGAGAGGGAAAGTTGCAATTAGTAGAACCTATCTCCAGAAAGAAGAAGCCGTTCTGTGTCGGTGTAATTTTGTTCAAGTAGCCAATTTGTTACAGTTTTTTTTAAGGTATTACTTGGATAGGAGTAGAATTGCAGATATTTATTGAGTCTGTTATATAAATGTGGGCCTTGAAAGCAAAAGAATCTTTTAGTGAAAACGAACTTACAACTATGCGGCTGACAGACCGTGTCTTTACGTCTTCTGGTAATTATGGCGTAAGGGGTGTCGAGATGCTGTAGCACTACGGTGTGGAGGACATAGAGCTGTCTCACAGTGAGAACTCCACAGCTTTTGTATAGCTCATGTGTTGGGAAAAGAAGGGGACGGAAGGTGCTTACCTTTAGTACGGCTCTCTGCGCTCTCTCCAACTTTAGCAGTACGGTTTTGGGCGCCCCGCCCCACGTAGAAATACAGTAAGTTAAGAGAGATTGGCAAAGAGCTAGGTAGACTCTCCTGACAATTCCTCCCTCAGCGACATGGCGAAGCGTTTTAAAGACATAGATCAGTTTCCTTATTCTTGAGGTTAACAAGTCTATGTGTAAGGAGAAGGTAAGACCATTATCGAGTATTACCCCAAGATACTTTATAGAGAGTACTCGTTGGATCACAGGACAACAGCACGCAACGGACTCCGGCGAATGACAAGAATGTGCCACAATTCCAAAGGAATCTGGGGGTTGTGTGGATTGGTGTAAAGTAAAGGTCAGTATTTTTGTTTTATCCGTGTTTAAAGTAAGAAGGTGTTTATTAAGCCAGTCGACTACAGTGTTCATCCCAGTTTGCGCTGCCTCAAAAGTGTCGTGCCAGGAGGCACCTGAGAAGGTAAGAACGGTGTCGTCGGCAAATACAGTAATTTTCCCATTAGGCAGAGCTAGGTTACATAGCTGGTTGATATAAACCAGGAAGAGAGAGGGGCCAACTACACTTCCCTGGGGCACACCGAAATTCACGGGAAGGTCATCGCTTAGGTGGTTAAGTATTTTAACACATTGTGTCCTGTTTTGTAGGTAATCTTTAAAAATATCCAGCGATACACCACGTACGCCCAGCCCCTCCAGCTTCGAAATAAGGATGGGAATGGAAACCGTGTCAAAAGCTTTTTTCAGATCCAGGAAAATAGACAGGACTTTTTTCCTGGAATCAATCTGGTCAACAATCTGGGAAGTTAGCTCCAAAACAGCACCACTAGTTGAATGTTTATGCCTAAAGCCAAACTGGTTTGGAGACAACAACCCTTTGTCCTCAAGATAATTAATAAGTCTGTTATTAATAATGCGTTCTAAGATTTTAGATATGGACGGTAATACTGCTATAGGTCGGTAGTTATCGACACAGTTTCCATTTCCACTCTTGTGTATTGGGTGTATAATCGCTTTTTTGAGCGACTGAGGAAAGGTACCAGTGCGTAGGCAGAGATTAAATAAGTGCGTAAGAGGTGGGACAAGAAACTGTTTATAGCGCCTAAGAAAGTTAGACGGTATGTTGTCCCAGCCAACGGCTGAGTTCAATTTTAGCGACATAACGAGGGTATCGACTTCACTTTCGTCAGTATCCAACATGGCAAAAGAGTGAAGCACCGAATTTGTGGAGTCTCGGAACAGTTGACTATCAGTATGGTTTTGGAATTTGGCAGCAAGATTAGCGCCGATGTTGGCAAAGAAATCGTTTACTTGGTTAACAGACTCTTGGGGGGAAGATGCACTTATAAGCAAATCAGTGGAGGGAGATTTTTGCTTGGCAGTACAGGTGACTCTTTTGATAACCTGCCAGATCTTTTTATTGTTATTGTCATTAGCAGCCTCCCTAATTTCAGACCTCTCATACTCTCTTTTAAGCTTTTTAAGGACTTTGGTACAGAAGTTTCTGTACCTTTTATAAGTAATTAAGAGCACAGTGTTATTCGGAGTAAGCTTGAGCTTTTTATGCATTTCATCACGATTACGCATACAGCGGAGCATTCCCAAGGTCATCCAAGGCTTGAGCAATCGAGTGTGATTAGATACTCTAATAACGCATTTTCTGGAACAAAATAACGTGTTGCCGGACCTACAGTCTGGTTTCAGAAAACAGCGCAGTACTGCCACTGCCTTACTGGATGTGACTGATAATCTTCTATGAGCCCAAGATAAGGGTATGTGCTCATTGCTGGTCCTGTTGGATTTTTCCAGGGCATTTGACGCAATAAATATTCCGTTATTGCTATCGAAGCTAAACTATTACGGGTTTGACCCCAGCGCTACGCAATGGTTCCGCAGCTACCTTAGTGATAGAAAACAACTTGTGGATCTGCGTTTGGGTGACGGCACTGCTCTTACATCGACTCTTACTTCCATTGAGAGAGGGGTTCCGCAGGGATCTATATTAGGCCCAATTATATTTATTTTATACTGTGCAGATATAATTAAATGCCTCCAGAGATGCAAGTATCACATATACGCCGATGACGTCCAGTTATACATATCTTTTAGTCCAGAGGAATACGATAGTGCCATTAAAGACCTAAACGAAGACCTTCGTAGAATCGCAGCCTGGTCTGGGGAAAATTGCCTGTCACTAAACCCAACCAAGACGAAATACATGGTGTTTGGCACAAGGCAGCAACTAGCTAAATTACCCGCAACGTTGCACCTGGAGCTAATGGGCGACCCAATTGACAGAGTTTATGAGGCGCGGAATCTCGGTCTTATCATGGACAAAGACCTCCGTTTCGAAAAACACGTAGCCGACTCGGTAAGCAACTGCTTTTACCGCCTGAAAGTTCTGTACAAGATTAGGCCGTACTTGTCCGAAACGCTGCGGGAGCGGCTAGTTGAAACCCTGGTTTTGTCTAGGCTAAACTACGCAGATACCGTCTACGGCCCCCGCCTATTAGCTCGCACAGATCGGCTCATTCAAAGGGTCCAAAACGCTTGTGCTCGGTTTTGTTATAAAATTCCTCCCAGAAGTCACGTGACTCCGTTTTTAAACAAACATTTCACACTGAAAATGAAATCGAGACGCAAATTACACTTAGCGTGCCTTCTGTTTGGTGTAGTTAAATACCAGAAGCCGGACTACCTGTACGACAAGTTGAGTTGGATAGCCAGTAGACGAGAATGTGGGAGAAGGCAATGCTCGCAACAACTCTCGACCCAGTCGCATAGCACAGCCGCTTTTAGAGGTAGCTTCCGTTACGCGGCTTCCAAAATATGGAATAACCTGCCACCACCAATCAGAGAAATTAACACCATAGCTGTTTTTAGACGACGCTTACGGCAGTATCTCACGGAAGCGCAAAGGAAGGTAGATATGGTCACAATAGATGTTTCAATTATATGATGTATGCTACTATCCCCACTCGAGTATGTGTCAGTGTTTCGGTGAGTGTTGCACGAAAATATAAATAACAGTCAGTCAGTGCTTTTTTTGGTTTATTTTTTGCAATATTACTCAACTCACACTATTTATGTATGTACATATTTGTTACTATTTTTTATTTGTCACATATTTATCATATTTATGTATGTATACACACGCCACGTTGCAGTGTAAAACTGATTTACATCCGTCACCTCACACATCAGGTTCAGTTGAAAACCAGCGTCAGGCACTAGTTGTCTGGCATTTTTGCTGAACTGGGCCTTTTTGGTGCAGCCGTGAGGCACACATTCCTGCTAATTTCTTGCATTTGTTTTATACTAGGTAGTTTAGTTTCAATAATGCTATTAATATTATTATTACTTTCTATTTGTTTTCTTTATTATTTGCTATCTGATGTACCTATGTATCTGATGTATTGTGTGTCTTTTAGTCTGTGCTAAATAAATGTATTTTCTTTCTTCTTCTTTCTTTCTTTAATAATAGTTGAATGGGAGTTTATGACAGTAGCAATAGTATCAAGTAATAAGTCGGTGGCTTTGTTAGGGTCGGTGCATTCATAAAAGGGTTGAAAATCCAAACAATGTATGTTTTTATCGAGAGCGACATAGTCGATTTTGGAAATAGACCTACTTTGCTGCTTATAAGGTTTATTTGACTGAAGGCACAGCAACACGCAGTTATGGTCAGTAACAGAAGAATCCATTACGATTGTTAACGCCGACATGTTGGTCTTCAGCAAGACATGGTCCAGACAGGCTGTTTCACGAGTAGGGGAGGAATGTGCCGGAAGTAGACCATGAAAAGCCATAAGATTTAGATATTCAGCTATGTGATTGGGGGAGGGCGTGATAGTGATAGTAGTCCTCCGGTATCGCGAGCAGGGTCCAAGCTACTGGTGGTTAGGGCTCCAATATAAAAACAATATAGAGACAGGAACCTCCTCACCATACGAGCCGAGTATTGCCTTCTGAATCAGGCCCTTGATCCAACCGCCTAACGAGAGCCTCGAGAGATGTTGATAGAGGCTTTTGGCCATCAGGCCCTTGACTGATACGACAATCGGCACAATGACAGCCGAGCTCACATTCATAGTTCAATTAATATGTTGAAATATTTAAAGACTTTTTCATGGATACCTTCCGTCTGGAGTGAACGGAGGGTAGTCGGACTCGTACATACATAAACTCACAGGGGTTCTTCTTATGGGGGTAGGCAGAACCTACAGAACGCCACCTGCTTACGATTCTTACGTACACCTTTTGCTTCAAAAGTGCACACACGAGTACGCACTTGACCTTTCTGAAGAACACCACCAATAACGTCAAGCACCAGGGGGTATTACTCCTACCGATTAATACCCCACGGTTACTTCAACTGCCATGAGTCGGGGGCCCGGGAGATGCTCGTATATCTACCGTACCGCCGAAACCTGCACTGGGTCTTAGATTCTGGTGAGCTTGAGTCCCAGCAGGTGGGAAGCGTGGGAATATAATAATTATATAGGCTGGTAAGGAATAATCATTTTAATGACTTCAATAATAGAGCCTAATTTTGACTGTTGAAAAAAGAACTTGGTTCTTTTTACGCGCCTTGTAAAGTACGTTAAGCCGTTGGTTCCGGCTGTCATTCGTGGATCTTTGGCAGTCGTTACGGGTCGTCAGAAGCCGGAAAGTCTGACAAACAGTGTTACCAAGGGGCACCGAATTACCCAGTAACTGGATTGTGGAGGTCAGATAGGCAGTCACTTCGTGTAAAATAGGTACTGGTATTCGGCTGCTTCCGGTTAGACTGGAAGCCGACCCCAACATATTTGGGAAAAGGCTAGGCAGATGATGAACTTGCTTCTTTTTAATAAAGCGTAAAAAAATGTCAAATCTTTGTCTTCGTTTTGCAAAGGTGTTAACCTCTTGTGACTTAGATAAAAGAGATCAGGTTTTTTGTTGACGACACCGATTTCTCCGCGATCTCTGGGCCAGTTTACGCGGTACTTTTTTATTTTTGACCATGATATTGCCCACGGCTTGGCCCGCTGCGCTGGGTTAAAAAATCTTCGTACTTAACATTTTTTTATTATAAAGACAGAAGTCGTCGGCAAAGATACTATAGAGAAATTAGAAAAAAATTGTGATTGTGTTAATTTTTTTGCAAATAACATTTTAATTGCTTCATTGTGAACGTTCTTAAAAGTACGAGAGTTGCCGCTCGGGTACTCAACAGTCGCGCGTGCCCCGCAGTTACGTAAGGACGTGGTCGGTGCGAGACGCTCCCGCACATATTTACGTGAGATATGGGACGAAGTTATCGACTGTATATCACTTGCCTTAAATTTAAACGGCGCCGACTCAAAATTATTTAAGTATACTTACATTACTTTAAGAACTTAGTTATTAAGGTTAAATAAAAAGGGTTAGGTATTATTTTTTGCTTTTCAGTTTTTTCGGTGGTTTAATTTTTTTGTTAAAGAGTTTTTATTTTATAATTTACTAATTGTGGGTATATTCTACTAATTGTTTGCCAAAGGGCAGGATATGTGGCACTAAGTAGAGTAATAATACACAACTCAGCATAAAATCTGTGAGTGAACAATAAATCACCCCTATATTCCCACCCTTAGGGTTGGATTTTTTTTCTAAATAAATATGGGGCCAACTTTCCATCCCCTTTCCAATAAAAAAAGAATTAAGTATCAAAATTGGACTACTTTGTAAAAAGTTATGCGTGGTGTTACATTAAAAAAATATACGCGTCGACTTAAGAAACTCCTCCTTTTTTTCTTCGGTTAAAAAAACCGACTATCCGAATGGCTTCGGCTGATATGCCGAGATGATTTAGCAAACAAACCTTACACCGAAAACAACCGGCACTCTAATTGCGTAGCGCACTATCGATCTCAATCTGAATCATTTTGAAGGATGTTGCTAATCCATTGCTTCATAATGTTGTTGAAAAAAATTGTCTCAGCAACGTAAATAACGCAATGAATGTTGTTGAACTGTCAAAATGAAACCCATTGCTACTTATAATTTGTTACGCAATTACCCCGCTGATTTTAAAAACATTTGAATGTACATACTACCTTCAACAAATCGCAAGGTTTTTAAAAATTATGCTCTTCCCATCATTAAATTTGTCGGAATTACGAAGTGCAGTTACAACCTAAGAGACACAGTCAGAGGGCAACCCTAGTATGTGTTTACCTACCGATCCACCGTAATTATTTCAAGGACATAGCCAATACGTAATACTGCTGACTTCATTATACTGTGTCATCGTCTTTTCTTATTATCTTCCCTCTCCTATCTTTCAGGGCCTGAAAAACTAGAAGTATTTATACGTTTTGTATAAAAGAATGAATAGTGCCACTTTCTTTTCACAATTTCTTTTCAGTAAGTATTAGTAATGTATTCCGAAACAATGGTTAGTGCTAGACGATTTTTGTTCATGACTGTTACATTTAAGACCCTTACAGACGCACAGTACAGTACGTACGTACAGACGCCAGCACATCAAGCTACTAAAATCACATTTCTTTAATAGATTTTCATCTTTATCGATAAAACATTAAGGTTTAAAGTTGATTGGGAAAATTTGACAGTTTCGAAAACTATAGCTTATTCCCCGTGTGTAGGCACTATCGTCAGTGTTGTATAGATTACTATGGAAGCTTGTTGACGGACACGTTTTTTAGACGGTTAGTAAAGCCTACACAGCCTAAACACAACACCCATTTGGTCGGGGAATCCTCCCTTTTTATAGTGAGTGAACTTTAAGCCCTCTTCATCATGTCTCTATAATATGAATTGTACTTTTTGAGTTTATCTTGGAAATTACTGACATCAGTGAAGGGAAACTTCGTGAGAGAACCTAAGGGGTCTACTACGAAGTGCAAAGTGCGAATGTTCGGATCGGACCGACACATGGCCGAACCGAATATTATTGAAAAATGCGAAAAAAGTTCGGATCGGCTCAGTTGGGTCGGGACCATAGTCAATATTCGAAAGAGTGTAGGATCGGAACCGACCGAACCAAATAGTAACTTCGTAGCAGGAAACGGGTCAGTAATAAGCTGGTAGAGATCGTCTTAGCTGAAATGACGCGCACTACTTAATTAGCTTATTTAAATGTGTGAGTGCAAATTCTATTAATTACGACACACGTTTATGTGTATTGCGTCCATATTTGAAATTTGCTTGTGTGAGTAAATGCGGAGGTGGAGCGCGTCATTTCAGCTTAGACGATCTCTACTTATCAATTATAGGTATCAAGCCTTCAATAACTACAGCCGAAATTAAGCACATTAGACGAGTATAACGGGTGTACGGTCTAATGTGCTAGAAAGAGAGCTACAAAGTGGGTGGTGGGCAAAATTAGGTTGAGAAGCTATGTTCTCAATCTTGTTTTGCCCACCGCCCACTTTGCGAATATTTTTCTTTCTAGAGCCTCCCAATTTTTTTTTCTTGCCATCTGTCGCGAATCTGAAATAGCTATAGCCACGATTAAACGTGTTAAATTATATAGTCGTAAGATAGAACATATATAATTTTCTCAGGGTCTTCCGCTGCCCCCCCCCCCCCCCTGAAAGCCTCAAACGCCCACGGGGACGTTATCGCCCACGTTGGGAACCTATGGTTTAGAGGGAAAAAATGCCATATCTAATCACCACGCTGTTCGGGTGTGTTGACACCATAATTTTCGTAACAATGTATTCACAAGTGATAATAGCGACAGCATGATACGAGTTTTTAACAAAATGTCACGTTTTGTAGATTTTAGTGGAGAAGCACGTATTTGATAGTTAAAATAGATAATAATTATTGGTTTCTTATCGATCGGTCATCTTTTACTTGTTAACATCATTCATCACTGACGATGATAGGTTCCATTATAACGGGTGTAACGAAGCTGAGAGTCACTTGTACTGCCAGTCGTTGTCATCATTTTTTTCAGCTGCATCTGGTTAGACTGTAAGCCAACCCCAACATACATAGTTGGGAAAAGGCTCGGCAGATGATGATAATGCTAATTGATTATTTTAGACTCTATAATAATCTAGTGCACATGCCATAATTGATTATCAATCAAATTAACATTGTCGGATGATAGATCAGGTGCGTAGTACTTACTTAAATACTTGAAACGTTCACAGCCTGATCTCAGTCCAAATAGGTTCAAAATACATCTAATTTCCCTACATTTATGATACGTTATTTGACATTTGCTTGTCGCCGAGATGAGACTGCGACCAGATTTTGAAAGTTTTAAATTACGAGAATAATTGCCCTTCAGAAGTATGAACGTAAACGAGGCAAAAGGAGTATGTTAAGGATCGTAGCAGGTGACGTTCTGTCACTTCTGCCTCCCTCTGAAGTGAGTTTATATATGTGATTTTCAAGTTATTTCTTTTTTCTAAAAATTTTGGTCCATTTTACAGAAATTATTGTCATCCTAAAATATATTATTCTAATCTGGAACTACGCTACGCGTAATATTTCACATACACTTTATATTTATTTGGAAGTACTTAATAATATCTAATAATGATGGGATCGGTCTATCATTACTGACAGGACCATTGTCGCCAATAAGCCTGATATTATAGTGATTATAGATCGATTAGCGCGCTGCACAATGATTGTGGATGTTACCATTTCACATGACGAGAATCTCGTGAAAGTTGAGAAAAAGAAACAAATTAAATATCTTGACTTAGCACGGGGTTGTTGACATGTGGAATGTGAGCTCGGCCGTCATTCTGCCGATTTTCGTTTCGCCTATTATAACGAACGAGGCTATTGCCTGATGGCAATAGCCTCGTTCAACATCTCTCGAGGCTCTCGTAAGGCGGTTGGGTTGTGAGCCGGATTCAGAAGGCCTCCTCGATACGGCTCGCATCTTTAAGAGGTTCCTGTCTGTGGAGCCCTAACCACCGGTAGCGTGGACCCTGCTCCCGATACCGACGGGCTAATTTGTTTTATATTTTTTTATAAAAATATTCAAAAATGAATTTAATAAGTAAGAAAATAAATAAACGAAACGTAATGAAAAAGATGCAAACTACATGTCAATTTGCATGATTATCGTACAGCGGCAAAGAAGGCTGTTCAAACAAGTTTTAGAAGGTACTGTCAATTTCAACAATTGGCTTGTAAATTAACTTATAACATAATAAATTGTCGTACATTTAAGGACAGTCAAAGGAGGAAAAATGTTTTAACTGTTCCGCTTTAAACCTGTCGAATTGATTATAGATTGTAAAATGTATAGGTAAGTTTGTAAACTTATCTTTTTAATAATAATAATAATAATAATTCTTTATTTCGGATTACAGGATCCATAATGTGTTAGTATTGCCTTAACCTATTGTTAGTGAAAAAATGAAATAAAACAAAAGTAACGTCACAATCAAAACAAAAAGAACAAAGAACAATCAATTTGGCACATGTACGTCTGTACGCACATGTCTCTCAGCCCAGTGCCTAATAAACGGCCCATCTATTTTGTCCGCCAGTGTACCCAAAAAATTGATATACAATATATTAATATACAAAATATTTTTATTCCCTCAGAATTATTTTTTTCCTTTTTTTTTAAATTGCGACAGTTTTTTTTAATTAAAAAAAATACACACAAAGCAAGTATTTCTCCTGTCAATATCCTAACTAAGTATGTAAACAAAAATATGAAACGTGAAAAATACGATAACGGGAAAAATCCATACTAATATTCAATTCATTTACATGTGATTTAAAAATAACTAGCGAAATGTGGGTGTACTATAGGTACTCCTCTGCCCTACCCTTCTGGGAAACAAGGCGTGATGTTAAGTGATGTAATAATACAAATATTATAATACGCTTTATCAGTTCAAACGTCGTTCCCAACCACAAACCCGCGACCACAGATTACGTTCGTTCATTTGCCGCTTGTTTTCCGGTCAATATCAATCATTTGTAACTTATGCCCGTCAGTTATCAGTTCCCCGAGCTGCATGCACCACGCATCACCCAGTTAACATCAGTTTAGCCACTGCAAAATAAGAGCAGTAATCTTTATTAAAGAGTCAAATAATGAGATCAAATTACCATTTTTACAGGAGATGTGACAGCATCGGTGCCAAAACCGAAAAAAGTCCTGGATACCTTCATGAATCCAGCATACATACCGGTAGAAGAAAAGCATCAGTCGTTCTGGAAGAAGTCGGCTGCACAGACCTTGAAAGCGAAGCTCGCAGAGAAACCAAACACGAACAAAGCGAAAAATGGAATCTTGTTCATTGGTGATGGGATGTCGTTGGCTACTGTCATGGCTGCAAGGACATTTTCTGGTCAACTTGAGCAGAGCCTCGGTGAGGAATCAGTGCTGGATTTTGAAACGTTTCCTGTCAGTGGATTAGCCAGGGTGAGCATTCATTAATTGTTAATTAAGTACATACAAGTCTAATTATGTATGAAGCATAATCAGATAATGTTCCCACTGCACTGTGTACAGTCACCAAAGGAGATAAGTAACCAGGGTCGTCGGATACAGTTGAAGTTTAGTGAGAAACCGATGGATTTTTTCGAATGAAATTTAATTTGATAAATTAACTGTTTGTTTTCTATTAATTAAATTAAATTTTATTCGAAAACATCCATCGGTTTCTTACTAAACTTCAACTATATCCGACGCCACTCACCGGTCACTTATCTCCTTTGGTGGCTGTACACAGGCCTCCTCTCTGTGAGAGGGAGTGGGCCGTTATCCACCACGCGGGCCCAGTGTGGGTAGGGTAGGTAGAAACAAGAAATTACACGCGGACAAAGTCGCAGGCAGAATCTATAATATTATAATAATGCTATCAAATAATTTACTCTCATTGTAAAGCCAGTCTTTGAAAAACAGAATAAGGAAGGAAGCAAACTAAAGTACAATCACTTGCATAAAGTATTGTTCAAAATTGTGGAACCTACAAAAAAAAAAGATCAATTTGTTCAATGAAGCGTGACAGACAACACGAAGAAATACTTTGAACAAACCGCTTTATTACGTGACTGTGATGATAGTATGACGACAATAAATTGTTTTACTTCTAGGTTCTGACTATATTTGCTAACGGCCGAACCCAAAGACAGATCGCGACTGATGGTAGCCAGTATAATCATAACTGTCAGTATAATATAATCATACAGATCGCTACTGACACAGATTATTGGGACGTTAACACCAGAGATAGATAGGTTTTCCTACCTTCAAAATGCCAAAACTGGCGCAACCATAATCAGTCTATAATGTTCCCACTGCTGGGACACAGGCCTCCTCTCTTCGAGAGGGAGTTGGCTATAATACACCACGCCAGCCCAGTGCGGATTGGTAGATTTCACATGTCTACGAATGTTTGGTTCTAGGACATGCCGGTTTCCTCACGATGTTTTCCTTCTCCGTTTTGAGAGCAGTGGTGATGAAAAGTTAATTTCAATCATCTCAAACTCAAACTCGAAGCATTTATTTCAATTAAACCATTTACTGGCACTTTTGAACTGTCAAATAGTCGGTCAGTTAGTCAGAAAGTTGAAGCTAGTTGCCCAGTCCAAAACGTAGATCTCTATGGATTATCTATATTCTCTGCTAAAGCTGAAGAGTTTGTTCGATAGTTAACTTTATTTTTCCATGCAATTAGTGATGTTGTCATTCTTGCGTTCAAAATTTCAAATATGCATATAAGTAGATGTTGGTTTTTCTTGTTGATAGAGGTAAATATATTTACCGAGAACATTAAATTCTTAGTAATCGATTAAAATAGAATATGCACGATATTCTTAATAATTAAATGCATAATACATATCTCTAAAATTCTCCGTAATTACGTATGTACCTGCACGAGTACTTAGAGATCGTTGTTCATATTACGCAGATGTCATGTTAAGTTACAATGTCATTCTTGGCAGACATTTTTTTTTACTTAGGACCGTTCATCGCGCGCGTGCTTATAACGTCGCATCTGTAGTGGTTTTTCGTGATTATTTTATTAAATATAAACCAAGGTAGTATTTTTTTACAACGATATCCCTACTAGATCGTTGGTATTTCTAAATTTGTATGCTATTCATGTATATACAGTTATTTGGTATAAACTCATAAGAAATGACATTTATTGTCAATTATTTTCTATTTGCAGTACTTATAACTATTATTATTTAAGAGTAGGTATTTACTCTTAAATAAACATGTTTAAGCGTAATAAGTACCAAAGTACCTACTATTATTTTACAAGACCGTTGGTATTTATAATTATTTTTAACATTTATTAAAATAATAGTACTTTGGTTTAAATTTAATAAAATAATCACGAAAAACCACTAAAAACACAACATTGTGAGCACGCGCAGGATGAACGTTTTTAGGTAAGGCTGTTATAACATTTCTATAAAAGTTTGAGACATAAAGATAAGAAACTGCCCATTGATTTAAACTTCAAGTAGGTACAGTCAGCAACAAAAATCCATTAAACTTTTTGTATCCTACATAAGTTGACAACAAACTGCGATACACTGATTTCCAACATTCCATGATTAATTCAAACAGCGAGGAAAGGTAGCCCAGCGGTAACGACCGCGACTGAGTTGTAGGTCATAGGTTCGTACCCAGACAGACGATTTACTTTGTGTTAATTTTTCATCACTACAGCTGCTCTCAAAACTGTGCAGGAAAACATCTTGAGGAGACTTGCCATGTCTTAGAACCAAAAATTCCAAGACGAGACACCTTTTCTAGCCATATCTTTTTCACACAGTCCATCCATCGTTTATTTGGTCTTCCTCTACTCGTATAGCCATCTACATTCATACTCAAAACTCTCCTGACATTTTAAAAGACTAAACTGTAAAAGCACCTTGATGATTTACTTTTTTTGCGTATAAAAAAACAATTTACCTAATACTCTACGGTAAATAAATGCTTTGCAAAAGACCTTCGTTGCCGACAAAAAAAAGACTAAATACTCGTAACTCTAGATAAGAAAAAAACTTAGTAGTTATTATTATTATTTCCCAAATCTTTTAAAATAAATTACAATATTATCATAAAACAATCAAATCTCATTCCTAATTAAAACCTGAATAATAATTGAATCATGCATTTTAACAAACACTCGTAAATAATTAATAATTGATTTTATAAATTGAATAATATAACATAAATAATTCTTGTTCAATTAGTATTGGGTGCCCATTTAAGACTAAAATGTAAAAGTACCTTGATGATTTATTTTTTTTTGCGTATAAAAAACAATTTACCTAATTAATACTCCTACGGTAAATAAATGCTTCGCAAAAAAGACTTTCGTTGGCGACAAAAAAAAAAGACTAAGTAACTCTAAATAAGAAAAAACTTAGTAGTACCTAGGGTTTATTTAGCAGGTGCATATTATAAATAATTATAAATTATATCACATTATTATCAAACCTAGACCCCAATGCACACAAGCGAATACTAGAACACACAGCATGTTCTAATTCAAACAAATCAACAATACAATCTTTACGTGTACAGTGTGCTAGTAACGCGCTTGACCGCGCATGCGCTCTGTGTCACGTTCAAGGAGAGCTGCGCACGCTTCGAGGCCGCGCGTACCACGTCTGACGTCACACTCTCTTCCGATTCCGTACCGTACTGATTTTGATGACAGAAAGACAAATATAGTGATAGTTTTCATTCCGAATAAAGTGTGCATAAACGACTTAGAAAAAGTAGGATATAATTATTGTCGAACTTTCTTTACCTCTTTGAACAAAACAAACTCCAAAACAAAAGTGACGTCATTTCGATGCATACCTATTATACGAAAAGTAGTTATTTTTTTGGGTCGTGAGGCTTTTGGGACCGGGACCGTATACATAAATAAAATAATTATTTTTCAGTAGTATTTTGGGACCACAAGAAAAAGAAGTTAAAGAACAGGACCGTATTCCGTAATTTAAAACGTTCAAAATCTAGTCGCAGACTCATCTCGGCGACAAACAAATGTCAAAAACTTGTCAAAATGTTGGGAAATAAGACGTATTTTTGACAGATTGAGACTGAGATCAGACTGTGAACGTTCTTAAAATTACGAGAATTACCCCTCAGTTAACAAAAAAGCTGAAAAAAAACAGTGTGATTATTGCCTACTTGGGCAAACTTGTTGGGCAAACAGCCTGGAATCACTCACTGCTGATAGGCCATAGGCCTTCTCTTCCTTCTGCCATACTTCCCTGTTCTGTGCGTCTCTCAACCAGGTATTTCCTGCGACTTTAACGGCATCGTCAACCCAACGTGCTTTTCGACGGCCCTGGTTTGTGAAAAATAAATAAATTTGAATTTGAATTTGGTTTCCTTAGCGCATACAAGTGTCTAAAGCAACCGGGTATTGTTTTTTTTTTCTAACATATTATTTCTTATTCTGTAATGGAATAATAATCGCATTCCCGGGATGGCACGGTCACAGATTTTGACAAGTGATAAACACGGTATAAGCGGGTGAAGTTATCCGGAAAAGTGAAATTATCCAGAGTTACCGAAATAGCTTGTGTAAGGGGCTTGTGGCTAAGTAATAACAGCCGCACGGGTCGATCGATCAGGTTAAGCTACGCTTGCCGCGGTTGGTCCGTGGATGGGTGACCATTTTCACAGACCAAGACCCCTTCGTGCCTCGGAAAGCACGTTGAACCGTTGGTCCCGGCTGTCATTCGTGGATCTTTGACAGTCGTTACAGTAGCCCGAAAGTCTGACACACAGTCTTACCGAAGGGGTATATCGTATTACCCAGTAACTGGGTTGTGGAGGTCAGATAGGCAGTCGCTTCATGTAAAATACTGGTATTCAGCTGCATCCGGTTAGACTGGAAGCCGACCCCAACATAGTTGAGAAAAGGTTAGGCAGATGAAGCAACGTGAAGTGGCAGTGCGCTGGCCATGTTTTTCAAAGAATCGATGGCCGGTGTGGCCGGAGTGGAGACCGCGTATCGGCAAGCGTAGTGGGATGTCCTCCAGCTAGGTTGACCGACGACCTCAAAAAGGAGGCTGGGACTATGGTGCAGCCTGGGAGAGGCCTTTGTCTAGCAGGCACATCGGCAATCACAATGTGGCATCACAGCTGAAGTAGACATATTATGTCAACTAACTTTTGTAGGCCATTGTATATCTCTGTCGTGATGCCTAGTCTCCGTCACATAGAATCGCGTCTAAAGTATTGTCAAGTCAAGTGACATGCATAATTTTGAACAATGTGAGGAAGGAAGCGTACGGTATTATTTTCACGGTAGTTAAATCATTGTTAGGCCCACAGTGTAACCTCCACAAGGTTACAGGAAAGCGAACACTGAGGTGAAAATAAACAATTTCCGCCTTCTTACAAATCTTTACAGTCATTTACTTGATTAAAAACTTTAAATACTTATTGTACGCACCATGTAAGCCCACGTTCTTACGGACGTAAAAATATCGCGGCGGGATTTTATCGCACACTGGATTTTCAACTCTCGGTGTTGAACCGAGCATTGATAATAATCAAACAGAGATTCAACAGATTTGTCCATACTGACTTATCACAACGGATCACCCTGCGTAGTGATTTATTAGGTATCGATGGCAAAAATAGCAAGTTTTTTTATGTTTGGCCCTAAAATCAGCAACGCGAATACCAGCAAATGGTATAGTGGTATGGTATGGCTTCACGTGCGCAGGTGTTGTAATTTTATCAATCGGAAAAATTGTCCGAACATATAAAGTATATATAGTTATATTAATATTGAATTGTATGTGTTTTATATGGGCCTTGATGCCTGAAATAAACGGATAAATAAATATAGCGGGTCACCTATATGAAATTAAAATCTCGTGGTAGAGTCGCTTCAAAATTGTTACAGGTCCTGAAATTCTGATGAAGTATTCAGCCAGTAGATAAATCTCACAATAATGTATGCTGGTGTTATTCGTTGGGTTATATGAGTAGAGGCAATCAATAAAATCATTTGCCATAACATTTGACGGTGTTTCATTAAATGTTATTGTTTGATGAGGGCAGTGGTGGCCGCGACTTACGAGTTGTAGTTCGTAGGTTCGAACCCAGACAGGCACTTTACTTTGTGTAAATGATTTCATCACCACTGCTCTCAAAATGGTGAAGAAAAACATCGTGGAGAAACCGGCATGTCCTAGAACCAAAAATTCAAAGACATGTGACATCTGCCAACCCGCACTGCCTCCCAAAGAGAGGAGGCCTGTGTCCCAGCAGTGGGAACATTCAATATATACAAGCCTATAGGCAGTACATTAAGCTGGGGAGTTTGTTGCGCTACTTCTTCTTCCCAGTTAGAGCACTAAGAAGTGGTGAAGGCCAGGCGTTTTGGGGGGACTGTCTTATGTAATTTTTACGTTTTAAAAGTGCTGATTCTCAGCCTAGTTTAAATATGACTTTTGAATTGATATTTTACCCTGTATTTATTGTACCCACTAACAAAATATTATACAAATTTTCAGACGTACTGCTTAGACGCACAAGTACCGGATTCTGCGTGCACTGCCACAGCATACCTGACCGGTGTGAAGACCAAATATGGCGTCATCGGTCTTGATGGCAACGTCACCCGAGCATCCTGCCATTCGCAGCTTCACAAACCGAACTGGACTCCTTCTATTGGACAGTGGGCTTTGGATCAAGGACTTGATGTTGGTTAGTTCATTCTTCTTTTATTGTTATACTAGCAGCGCCCCGCGGTTTCACCCGCATAAATTCGATCCCGTGGGAATATCGGGATAAAAGTATCCTATGTGTTAATCCAGGGTGTCAGCTACGTCCATACCAAATTTCATCAAAATTGATCCAGCCGTTTGAGCGTGAAGAAGTAACAAACATACAAACACACACACACACAGTCACTTACTCACAAACTTTCGCCTGTATAATATTAGTGTGATGTGAGTCTATCTTTACATATCGCCACCCCTCCGTGCTTCGTAAGCACGTCCCAGCTGTCATTCATAAATGTGTGACAATCGTTACGGACTGTCGACGCTTGAAACTCTTGCTCAGGGCCACCAAGGGGTGTCATGTAAAAGAGCGGTATTCAGCTGCATCTGATTAGACTGAAAGCCGACTCCAACATACATACTTGGGCAAAGGTTAGGCAGGTGGTGTGTAGGTACAAATTGAGATCCACAATAGGTAGGTATAATAATATAAAAAAAATAACTTTAATTTCGGAAGTCGGTGTCGTTGGTTCCGCGTTTTCGTTTTTTGACACCGACTTCCGAAATTAAAGTTATTTTTCACTTTAAAGTGTTTTTTTTTTGGAAGTCGGTTGTTTTTTTTTTTTATATTGTTTTACCTATCTATGGGCATTCTGTTTAAGCAGGTCTAGTATGCACCTAGTAATTGAAAGGACTAATCGTTAGTGTCAATAAATAACTTAAGTTAAATGTCGATACATATATAGGTATATTGTAGTAGAGATAAGTACTAAACTGCACAGTTACACATTTTTTTTTGCGCGGTTTTAATCCTCATGGACTTCCTCCATCGTGGGGGTGATAGAGGGGTATGCTGGACTCTTACCGGCTAAATCCACCGCGGTGTTCCACCTCTGCCTATGGCTGGGGGTGAGGGATTCGCATAGTACTAAACTATACGGTTACACCTACGTAATTTGTGTATTTGCATACAAAACGGTACCTCAGATAAGTGATAGGCCATTCTCTCAGATCGATTGTCACCGTGGATAGATCATATGGAGGCTGAGGCCCTTTGGATCTATCCTCGGTAAGCTGGCGTTTTTATACGCGCGTCGACGGCATGTTTTCTGCCATCAAAATGCTGCTCTTGTTTTATTTGTAGCGCGTATAATGTGCTTCGACGTCGACGCGTAAAACCAAACGGCATGTGTTTGGGCCCTAAGTGTTAAATTGAGAAGCAACAGCCTGTCGAAAGATCAACACTTTATTAGAGTTAGTTATGTCAAAATCATAGATAGAAAAAGTAGATAGGTACGTAGAATTTTATTGTCTGACGTTTTTTGGCTGACGGTGACTATAAATTGATTTTAATGCACACACTCTTATGTCAAATCATGAATGATACACGAAAATGGCACAATCGGTGATTAGTGAAGACAATAGCTGTCATTGCCATAACTTGTCTTACTTCGTTTTGTTCGATACGTGACGATGACATGCTCACGTGTCTTTCATAAATAATAATTTATATTGTGATTTACAAATAATTATTACTAGGCCTAAAATACCCACCTACAGCTTAAAATTGGGAACATTTGCATCCTTCCACGTCGTGACATTTAAATACACAAAAAAATTGTTTGGAACTTACAGGCAGCGCCATCTATTTAATCTGCGTAGAACTCAATGCGGTCGTTTAGTTTTATAATCGCCTACTAGATGTCACTGTCAACACTACGTTTGTTATAAAATTTTAATGATTTTTATTTTAACTCCTGGGCTCTAGGCTCCACAAATGATAGTGAAAGTAATAAAGCCTCTTAAACTTATTGAAGTAGAACTGGTTTGATTTTTATCATAAAGTTAGAACTGGTTTCACAATCACAAACTGAAGCCAATTTAACGTACCAAATTAGTTATCAACCCGAAAACTTTATGGATAGGTAGGGTTTTTTATACAAAAAAAACATTTCGCTCTTTTTATATGTATAATTTATATAATAATTTAATGACCATGTTAATCATTTTTACTGGGTAATAATT
The DNA here is from genome assembly GCA_949629185.1 of Apamea crenata. Taxonomy (NCBI): domain Eukaryota; kingdom Metazoa; phylum Arthropoda; class Insecta; order Lepidoptera; family Noctuidae; genus Apamea; species Apamea crenata. The sequence goes on from OX451367.1 coordinate 15,477,329, forward strand.
TACTTTGTCTTGTTTATTTATTTAAAATAATCGAAATAACCTGAAAACAAGGTACTTTATTTTGTTTGAACTGTCATACACGAACGGCCAATTTTTATTTATTTTTTTTAAACGTTGCCCCACACTAAAAAAACCCAAATTATTAAAATAAAATTATATTAACCAATTTGCCAATTTATTTATTTAATTTATTATCTTTTTTTAGAGCAATAGCTCTAAAAAAAGATAACAGTTTAAATAAAAATTATATTCCATTTTATTCTAGTTATTTTTAATTAATGTAGAATCGGCAAAGTACAATTTTTTTACATGTTTTTGAAAGACGTGATCATGACAATTTCAAAATTCTAGGTTATATTAATCATATCATTTGAAACGGAACGTCATGTAAAGGGAATAAAACAATATATCAACACCTTTTTACTTTAAATTAAATTCCCTGTTCAAAAATCAAATCCCCGACGCGTAATGTCGTAAAAAAAATATGAAAATAATTACTATAATATTTTGATCTTGATACATAAGACTTTTTGGTAGGACTTTTGGTCGGAAGGCGCCTAATGGCGCCGATTCCCTTGTTCACAAACTAAACTAAATTTAAATTCAGTGCATCTTTTTCTTTCTATTTCAATAAGAAAAGGACGGAAGATAAATATTACTTTAGTCCTGTCAAATTGGTCAGCGCCTGCCGTAAATTGACGTATTTATAGTAGCCATGTTTTTAATCACGTCCAATTTGTCTATGGAGTATCATAGTTTGACAGGACTAAACTAATATTTATCTTCTGTCCTTTTCTTAATGAAATAGAAAGAAAAAAATGCACTGAACTTAAATTTAGTTTAGTTTGTGTATAAGGGAATCAGCGCCATTACTTACTAACTCAAATTTAGGTAGAAACCTTAATTTATTTAAGTAAGCATTCATTCAAAACCATTCTAAAAACTCATAATAATAACAATAAAATACCGGTATGGATGTCAAACAGCTGTTATTGGTAAACGAACTACATAGTTTACAATCGAACATAAGAGATGGCGCTGCTAGTTGCAAAAAGCTATTCCTACTCCTAGAAAAAGCAAATAGCGCAGAGTCATCTCAACACCTCTCTCCCTTTTATTTGTATATATATATATATAAATATATTATTATAAGTATTTATTATAGTAAATATTATGTATGTGTATATAACCTACTTATGTATATTTTGTGTACCTGTTTTTGTCATTGTTCCTCTCAACCAAAGCACCTCCCATCTAATCTCTTCACTCTTCACCACCCTTGGTTGACTGGTAGAGAGTGCCCAAGGCATTAAGTTCGCCTTTGTACCTTTTTGTGGGAAAAGTTTAAATAAATAAATAAAAAGATAATTTAATAATGTGGGATATTTTTGTTTATATTTCTCCATCAACGCATAAATGGGTTATATAATTATAAGGCAAATAGCTCTTCTATCCACAGAAGTAAGTGCACTTGGTTAGAAAATAGATTCACAACTCTAGCCAAATTCTCTTTTTCCACATTGTTAGAGCAGTACTCACACGGTTTTAACACGCTGCGAAACTGCGTTCGGAGTGAGAATTGCACTACTGACTATTTGATGATAGTCACTAGTAAAATGGGATAAGGGCAGAAGAATTATGATTCATTCTCCTGCCCTCACCCTAACTTTTTTGTGGTCGGTGCAACATGTCTTTTTCTTCCATACTATTAGCCGCCATCTCGACAGTCACCCCCTTTCTAACCATATCATCATTCACACAGTCCATCCATCGTTTCTTTGGTCTTCCCCTACTCTTATAGCCATCGACATTCATACTTAAAACTTTCCTCACGACATTTTCCTCATTTCTCCGTAACACATGCCCATACCATTATAAACGAGTTCCGCACTACTTTTCAGCTACCGGTGCCTCTATCCATTCGTGTAACACCACACATCCCTCTAAGCATTATCATCTCAGCTGCATGCAATTGCCTTTCATTCATCCCTTTTGTGGCCCAACATTCTGATCCATACAAGACAGGGTCTAACCATGGTTTTGTATAATAAAATTATCTTCCCCTGTTTAAAGGGAATGCGGGAGTCGCAGATTGTTATATTATATGTGTTTTCCTTTGTATTGAGTGCACCTTACAGCTTTTAGAAACTGTAACTAAACATCTGTTACTATCATTCCAGGTTTGGTGACAACAACGCGGGTCACACATGCGTCACCTGCAGGCATGTACGCACATACTTCGGAACGGAACTGGGAGTCAGATGCAGACGTGCCCACAGAATGCCTTGCAGCTGGCTGCAGAGACATCGCGTACCAACTCGTCACTAACAGCCCTGGCAGACATTATAAGGTATATCTACTGCCTAGCAGTTTCCCAACTATATTGAGTATCCAGTGTAACAGGACGCATCTGAATACCAGTATTTTTCATGGAGTCACTGCCTATCTGTCAGCACAGCTATTCACAACCACTCGATACACTTTCTTACCGTATCGAACATCAATCATTAATATATAATGGAGTCCTCTAAACTCCGTTCACAAGTTCAAAACCCGAAACTTTTGTCAAATAGACGACCATTATTTTTCTGGCAGCTGTTTGCTGTCGGAGGTAACGCTAATCAGGTTATCGAAATGTGTCATTTTAGATACGATAGCGGGTCGGATGGTTGTGAATAGCTATACTGAACTCAGTTTTAGTCTATAATAGTACGTAGGTATAAAGGTTGCCTGGAAGAGAATGCAGTAAGCGATAAGGCCGCTCATTGTATGTTTTGTATTAATAATCGTATTTTTGTTATGTATTTTCTGATGGTAGTATATTTAAACTAAATAAATATTAGTAACAAATTCTGTCTTTGTGACCGCTTTAGTTCTTTAATATAAAATGGATCTTGAAGCGATTTTCATTATCATTCAGAGAAGTCGTTTCGAAAGATTTATTCTCAATCATAAAACAATATTTAACTTATTAGGGCTGATTTTTTCATCGCCCGATAACTTTTATTCGAGGAATAAAATTGACGTTTGACAGTTTTTGTATGAAATAACTGTAAAAAATTCAAAATTATTGACAATTCTTCCATACAAAAACTGACAGGCGTCAATTTTATTTCACGAACAAAAATTATCCGTCGATTGAAAAATGTGAAAACTTAAATGAAGTGAGCTGTCAATAGTGTCAATCCCTAGCATAAGGTGGAATGGCAGCTCACTTCACCTAAGCTTCCACCGTGAGATTTTCACAGAAAAGGCCGTTTGCTTGCTTTGCGGTATTTTTCGTGTGAATATCGGAATAAACCTGGGTTCTACTCCGAAGTGCAAAGTGCGAATGTTTGGATCGGACCTACACATGGCCGAACCGAATATTATTGAAAAAAGCGAAAAAAGTTCGGATCGGCTCAGTTGGGTCGGGAGCATAGTCAATATTCGAGAGAGTGTAGGAGTGTAGGATCGGACCCGACCGAACCAAATAGTAACTTCGTAGCAGGAAACGGCTGAACATTGGGCCGATACTACTTCGGAGTAGACCCCCTGTACTCATCATAGTCAATATCGGCTCAGTTTGATTCGGCAAAACCGGGCGGCAAAATCGAATATATTAATGTAGATAAATGTTTGGGAAAATACTTAAATCGAATTGTGCCGAGCCGACCCTAAACATGATAATGCGATGGTAGAAGCCGATCAAAGTCCGGTCCGGTCCGGTCCGGTCAGCACGAGCCGAAGGCAAACCGAATATTAGCAGTAATTGCTTCGGGACGGCTTCGTTGTTCAACGAATACTGCCGAATCGAATTTCCTGCCGTCCCGAACATGTGAGTAGCCCCGTCACACATTTTCATTCTATTTTGCAGGTCATCATGGGTGGTGGACGCAGAGAGTTTCTTCCAAACGTGACGAGTGTTGTGGGAAATAAAGGCAAGAGGCTGGATGGCGTGGACCTCACAGAACTATGGCACGTCGACAAACAGCAGATGAACGCTACCCACCAGTATGTTACCGACAGATTGGAACTCATGAAGGTTAGCACATTCACTTTTAAATCTCATTATCTACTTAATAAAACTTTTAAATTCATTTACAGTACATTACACATTACATTTTGAACAGTATCCTGAACGCCTTCGCCTAGCGATTCGACTGCCAGTACATGTATCACTGTGACATGGTACCTACATGTACGGGCTAATGTGGAAATAGTGTTTTAATTGTTTTGACTTGTAATAAATTGTATGGTATTGTATTTTTGCATTTAAATTGTATATTATTGTATTTAATTTAATTGTCCTTGTATTAGTTTATTTTATAATTGGTCCGTGTTGGCTTTGATTCAATAAATATTATTATATTATTATTTAAGCATTCAATGACACCGTTTTGAGAGCTGTGATAATGAAATAGTTTACACAAAGAAAAGCACCTGTCTGGGTTCGAACCTACGACCCACAGCAGTGCACAGAGCGATGTGGACGATTTTAATTTATGCTTAATGAGCTCTCCTTTTAAATACTCGTCTATACATAAATAAAATTGAAATGCAAAGTAACAGCTTTTTACTAAATGCATATATGAAAACATATACGGTACCTGCTTATAAAAAAAAAACTGTGTTTGTTCTGGCTAATTTCTGAAACTGCTGGACCGATTTTGACGGGACTTTCACTGGCTGACAGCTGATGTTATACGGAGTAATTTAGGTTTTTATTTTAGAAAAAGAATGAGGGTTCCGCGCGAAAAAAATTAAACCCATAAATTCCGACAGGCACGCGAACGAAGTTGCGGGCACAGCTATTACATAATATAATTCATATATATTTTAGTGTTACCATGTTCTTTTATGATTCTAGGTATTTAATTCGGATGACCTTCCTGAATACCTACTGGGCCTCTTCAGGGACGACCATATGGAATATAATTTGAAGGCCCAGAACCAACCTACTCTCGAAGAAATGGTGGAAGTCGCCATCAAGATGCTCAGCAGGAGCCCTAAAGGATATTTCTTATTTGTCGAAGGTAATTAATGTTAACTTCTGTAAGCTTGTAAAATGGCTCGTGGTTTAGTAATCACAGCCCCTATGTGGTCAGACTGGGGATACTGAATCCATCCATTACATACCCACCGCTACCCTTCCGTGGCTCGAAAAGCACGTTAAGCCGTTGGTCCCGGCTGCCGTTCGGCAGTTGTTACGTGTAGTCAGAAACCCGAAAGTCTGACTACCAGTCCTAACAAGGTATCATGTTATTCGGTAACTAGGATATGGAGTTCCGATAGGCGGTCACTCCATGTAAAATCTTCATCATCATCCACAGCAACACTTCACCCACTGTTGGGCAAAGGCTTCTCTTTTCTTGTGCCAGTCACCACGCTCCTGTGCCAGCCTCGTCCAGGTTTTGCCCATGTAAAATATAAAATACATGTAAAATACTAGTATTCAAATGCATCCCTGGGGTAAATGAGTAAAAAACACAAAATGACATACATTGCAAATAGCGCCGATTCCCTTTTCCACAAACTAAACTAAATTTAAGTTTATTGCATCTTTTTCTTTCTATTTCATTAAGAAAAGGAGAGAAGATAATTATTAGTTTAGTCCAGTCAACTTAGTCAGCGCCTGACGTAAATTGACGTATTTTTAGTAGCCATGTTTTTAATGACATATTTCGCAGAACTAAACTAATATTTATCTTCTGTCCTTTTCTTAATGAAATAGAAAGAAAAAGATGCACTAAACTTAAATTTAGTTGAATTTAGTTGAGATGAGATACGTTACGTTACGTTTCTAATTATGGGAATTAGCCTTCAGATAGTGTAATCTGTGAACAAAACTAATCCTGCAGAAAAGAAAACCCCAACCTCGTATGAGTTGGACTCACCTACGAAAAGTGAAAGCAAAAAAAAAAAAATTAACATCGACGCCCACGACCTGCTAAGTAGTCAGTACATGATTCTGAACCCGGCGGAGTAGAATTTTTCTAACAGTCATTAAAAAAAAATAGCTGTAATAATGGTGGCGCTGGAATAAAACCAACGTTGGATGACAGATAGGGGTTTATTCACTTTACTTCAAACAGTTGACAGATTTTAGCAAACAAAGTTAGGCTGAGGTTAAACCCATTGTGCACACAATCCGGTAGATGGCGTAAGGCGTCGTGTTATACTGTGCCTTTCTCTTTTTTGTGTACCTTTTGACCGCGAAGGTATGAAACAGGTGATTTTTTTTTATAACTGGCGAATTTCTACTTCGCCGGGTTCAGAATCATGTGTTGAATTCATGGTTTTAGTTTGCGCGTCTATATCCCTGTCTGTGATAATATACCGAATTAACACCGCTATGCTCTATCCCAAAGAATCTGTTCAAAGAACATTTGAACATTACGTCTATACCCTAACGAGAAAGAATAGGTACGGTACCTCTATTTACTGGTAACTCATATTTTGCAGGTTATGTTTTAGCCCCAAGTAGTACCTATAGGCAAGCCTTTAGCCATTAACCGAGCTCAAATCCGAACTCCTGCTTCTTTGAGGTATTCTTTATGGAAAGCACCAATTATTATTATACCATTTTGCGCACCTTTGGGATTGAAACCTTCATACTCAGCTGGCACAAGCTTCCCCGTATGTCGAGTGGTCACAAGACAGATTTACTTTTTTTTTGTCTTCGGGGGAAATCTTCTTAAGGCACCCGACTTTCAGGGAGTGAGGTCGGGGAGTATGGGATTTTTACCTCACTAAAACCACCCTGGTGATCACCATCCGCACATAGAGGTGGTCCCGGTTCCTCCTAAAAGACAAGGTAAAACATACTTAAGTAGGCATTAACATTCCTGTCTCATTTCAGGTGGCAGAATAGACCATGCTCACCACGATAGTCTCGCCCATTTGGCCCTGGACGAGACCGTGGAGTATTCTAAGGCGGTGAAAAAAGCTAAGGCCCTAACAAACGAGGAAGATACCTTGATAGTCGTTAGCGCCGACCATGCGCATACAATGACCGTCGCCGGGTACCCTTCGAGAGGCAACGACATTCTGGGAACTGTGGACACCACTACAGGACTGGATGGGAAACCTTACACCACAATAAGCTACGCCAATGGAAAAGCCCATTCTATTGGAGAAGATGGCACGAGGGTTGATGTAACTCAGCAAAATGAATTCATAACGCGTAAGTTGTATTGTATTTTATTGATATGCGGATACTATTATAGTTACTCAAAGAAGTGGTTTATTACGAGTATTTCCTGTTATGGTGTTGTCGTCTGTTGGTGGTTGATGGGTAGGCCTAAAAATGAAATATGAATTTAATTTATTATATACCGCCGCAGGCCGCGTCTTAACCGAAATACGAGTCGTGTGAGTACGTCATAATTCTAATGAGAACATAATTATACTAAAACTGAATTATATTTTATTTTTATTATTGACTAACATAGCTTTAAGATCTTTGTTACTAACAACTATGGACATGACAGCAATAAATGGATTTATTATAATTCATGTAAACGATCGCGTATCGGTCGCTTTCGCTTAGGACACAGCCACACGCTCGAATTTCTCCTAAATCGTGTTGGTATGGAAAAACTCAACACGATACCATTTTGTGTAGCCATTAAAGTAGGCACCATTTTTTTTCGCAGGTGACCTGAGTTACGAGTACCCGAGTCTGGTGCCTTTGGATTCGGAGACCCATGGGGGCGAGGACGTTGCAGTTTTCGCGTCAGGACCCTGGCAGCATCTGTTCACTGCCAGCTACGAGCAAAACGTGGTGCCGCACCTCATGGCATACGCCATGTGCATATCGGATGACCAGCACGAGAACTGCGCTCCAGGAAAGCAAAGACAGACATCCAGTGGTATCACCATACAACCCAGCACCACTGTGCTAGCAATCCTATCTGTGATAATAAGTTTAAGTTTACGTTTTTAGGTACAAATACTTAATTTTTTTATTGTTAATAGTGTGAATTTTAAATTAATGACACCACCGCTCCGTTTGTGAGGCGGATTGATGAAACCGTAGGAAGTGTTCGTGTTGGCCACTGGTCTAATTATGCTGTCGGAGACACTCAAAACCCTCAAGTGGACCGTTGACGTGACTGAACCATAAGTTTGTGCAATTAATAAAGAAATCTGCAGGCTATTTGCGTAACACAATGGGGTTTATTCATAAACGATGACTAAAGTTAAGTAACGTTTAAACGTCAAAAATGTATGGTTAAACAGTCGCTAATCACTGCTTAACTTTAAGCAACGTTTATGAATAAAGGGGAGTAACTGTAGCTATGACTTTAACTTTGACAGTTTAACAACATCCATTGCGTTATTTACGTGGTCGCATAGACAATTTTTCTTAACATAATTATGAAGCAATGGATTAGCAATATTATCCTTGAAAATTATTTAGAATTGAAAGTGTGTTACGCAATTAGGGTACTGGTGGTGAAAGGTACTTACAAGCATATGGACACTACACCAGAAGGCCAATTCTCGTAATTTAAAACGTTCAAAATCCCCCCGACCCATTCCCACCGCCCAGACAGGGGGGATCTTGGGACTGGGACCCCGGACCAGAATTCCCCCTATAAATATATTAATTATTTTGTGTAGTATTTTGGGACAACAAATAAAATAAACAAAGTGATGTCTTGGGAAAGTACGGTCAACCAAAAATTTTTGAAGTTATACAGCTAAAACTATTTTTATAAAACGATAAAATATTCCTTTTATCAAAAAAAAAAAAAAATGCAATTTCATCTCGGCCACAAACAAATGTCAAAAACTTGTCAAAATGTAGGGAAATTAGAAGTATTTTTTGACAGATTGAGACTGAGATCAGACTGTGAACGATCTTAGAATTACGAGAATTGCCCCTCTGTTATTTGCATGGTTACTGAAATGCCAATTGTAGATGATATTTAATTTGAATTCTAAGTGACTGTGCTGTTATTATTATTATAAGCCTGTGTTGTCTCAATTCAGGGCAAAGGCCTACCTTCCCTCCTTCCACTTCTCCCGGTCTAATGCGATTTGCTTGCCCCTCTGCTTTACGAATACGTCCTACCCTTCACCACTTCTTAGACGACATCTCAACGGGCGAGAAAATCGCGATTTATACATTTTCTGTTGAATTTGATGGCACGGCGAGGCTATCACTGCGATTCTCTGGCTCGTGGAGATGGCGCCTTAGTGTTTTAGCTGGGAAAAAGTGACGGAACAAACTCCCCAGCAACACAGGCTAGAAGAACTAGTATGCAAAGTAATTAACATTACATTACAAGACACAGAAACACACACACAATAAATTTAATCACATTGTATGTATTGGTACTCACCACCCTGTCGGGAAATTAGTCATTTTGTAATTGGCGAAGAAATAGTTACAAAGTTACGAATTTCTCAGAATGATAAATTACATGAGTGCAGTGGTAAATGACTTTCCTGAATACGAAAAGAGTGAAACATCTTACCCCGCGTCCTAACCAAAAAGATCGTTCACGCGAATTTGCGATCGTCGCGTTCATATTATGTCACTCATTTGTTAGAAAAACTGTCGACGCGACCACGCGTTCATGTTCGGCGAAGAATACGAACGCAACCATCGTATGCGATCGTTGCGTACGTGGGACGATCGCGTTGGTTAGGACGCGGCCTTAGTTTTCATTCAAGGTTTTCATAAAAGGTGAGTATAGACTACACCATTTACCTGTAACAGAACATCGAGCATTGGCCGTTTTCAAATTTTATCGAACCGCATTTCGAACACGACCCTCGATGTTTTGTTACAACCTGATTTTAAAAACCAACGAGCGTTTTGGTGTACTAACATTTTATCGAGCAAACACACGAGCGGTACCTGTAGGTCCGATATTCCAACAATGAACGTAACGTACAGGTAAATGCTCACTAGAGCAGGGGACATGACGCCGAACGCAGCGCCGAGCATTCGCAGAAACGTTACAATACATGGAAATGCTTGAGAAAATGCTCTAGCATAATTGCAATAAATACACGTAATTTTAAATAAATTAATGACTGCTTATGAATTAAATTCATAAACGGTCCTATGAGCTGTGAGCCGTGTTTATTAAAGATTAACAATGTTGTACTTGTACATAAATTAGATTTTTAAGAAGTTGTTAAATAGAATAAGATGATATTTCAGTATTTTTATGAGTAAACATTAAAAAAGTACAATACTATTCTTGTGGTATTATTTTAAAGTGGCACCACATTTGGGACTGTTCCTAATTTTCCACATAAATATCAGTCCATTCCATAGATAGTGTTATTTATTTAAATACACAACCAGCTTCAACTATCTGACTAACTGACCGACTATTTAATTTTGACAATTCAAAAGTGCCTGTAAATGGTTTAATTGAAATAAATGATTTGAGTTTGAGTTTGAATAAAACTATCTATCAAAATACAAGCTAACACAAAAATACAAGCTGTTGTTTTGCATCCTCGTCAAATTTCAGGAGGCTGTTATGAAAGACATAAATAATCAAATACAATTACGATCCCTGGTGAATAATGAATACATACTTGTTTTTTTTAGTTATTTAAGTTTGACAGTGTTTCAGAATACACCACTTTCAAAAAACTGCCGATCGATTCTGTAAAAATCTCACCGTGAAAAGTTAGGTGAAGTGAGCTTAGAGTGAGCTGCCAATAATGTCAATCCCTAGCATAGCATTGGTTGGAATGACAGCTCACTCCACGGAACTTCACTTAAGTTTTCACGGTGAGATGATACTTAGTACAGACGCCAGCACATCAAGCTACTACAATCTGTCAAATTTCTTTAATAGATTTTCAACTTTATCGCTAAAGCATTAAGGTTCAAGGTCTAGTATTGGCCGGCCCACGATTGTGGGCCAATCCTTTGAGAAGGAGTCCATCTCTTTCTGGGCCTGTCACGCGGTCGTTTCCTGCCATTTGGGATCCACTGAGTGGTGGCTTTTGCATATTGTTGCTCCGACATGCGACAGGTATAGCCAGCCCCGTTCCACTTTAGCCCAGCAGCTGTGCGGCCAGCGTCCGCTATTTGTGTTTTGGAACGAAGTACCTATAGAGTTCTGTGCGGTCTGTGAGTTTGACACCTAGCATACTTCGTTCATGGTGTGCTTATTATAAATAAATAAATATTATCTGTCTACGTATTAAATTCATAATAAAATATTGTGGTAGAAGTCAAGTTATTATCCTTAAATTTTTCCTTCTAGGAAAAATCAATCGGTCAATTACATTAATTAATATGAATGTTCCAAATTGTTTGAAGCCGCATCCGAGTACCTACTTACTCAAACAATACATAATTATGTGTAAGTTTAGGTGGTTAGTTAGTTAGTTTAAATGTTTGAAGATGTACTTAGGTACTTATTGTTAATTATGTAATATTGAGCCTTTAGGCAAGTCGAATCAATGTTTTTTTGTTCAAAATAGAACATCGAATGAAACATCGACATTACTATTAGACAGCCTCTAAATAAGCTAACCCTTAACCTCTTTAAGAGCATTGGTGGCCCAGTGGTAACAGTCGCGACTTAGAAGTTGTAGGTCGTGGGTTCGAACCCAGACAGGCGCTTTATACTGTGTGTAAATTATTTCATCACCACTGCTCTCAAAACGGTGAAGGAAAACATCGTGAGGAAACCGGCATGTCCTAGAACTAAAAATTCGAAGACATTTGACATCTACCAACCCGTATTGGGCTCGCGTCGTGGATTACAGCCCACTCCCTCTCGAAGAGACGAGGCCTGTGTCCCAACAGTGGCGACATTATATGCTGATATTAAGTATCCACTTTGTATTGTTTAAGTACAAATCTACATCTTAAAACCATCATCTGCCTAGCCTTTTCCCAACTATGTTGGGGTCGGCTTCCAGTCTAAACGGATGCAGCTGAATACCAGTATTTTACATGAAGCGACTGCCTATCTGACCTCCACAACCCAGTTACTGGGTAGTACGATACCCCTTGGTAAGACTGGTTGTCAGACTTTCGGGCTACTGACGACCCGTAACGACTGTCAAAGATCCACGAATGACAGCCGGGACCAACGGCTTAACGTGCTTTCCGAGGCACGGAGGGGCCTATGTATGTGAAAATGGTCACCCATCCACGGACCAACCGCGGCAAGCACAGCTTAACCTGATCGATCGACCCGTGCGGCTGTTATTACTTAGCCACAATCTACATCTTAAAATCAAAATCTTAAATTAATTCACTGAGATAGCGCTCAGCCTAAACCACAGAGTCTAGAATAGATATTATACTGTCTTCTCATTAATAGTTAAATCCATCTGGGAACTATTATTTGAATACAACAAAATGCGTATGCACACGTAGCTAGTGCATTTTCCTGTAGTTAGGAAGTTGGCGGTGTGATACCCTCCCCGTGCCTCGGAAAGAACGTTAAGCTGTTGATCCTGCGCCTGATCACTCTCCGGTCGTGTCCGGCCGTCCCATCGGACTATGAGAGTAAGGGAAGAGGCAGTCAACTTGTGTCTGCGCACATACTTGTGCACTATAATATCTCCCGCGCCAAGGCTAGCCTCCGATCTGATTCATTTTGAACAGAACCTGTGATAAATCCATAGACAAGAAAACGAAGGAAACGAATAGATACCTGCCTAAATCTTTTTGTACATTCTCTATCCGTTCAATGTTTTCTCCAAAGTCTATGTACAAAAAACCTACAGGAGCTAAAAACAAAAAAAATAACAAACAAGTCAGAATAATTATTATTTACTAGCATAATAGTTCCCTCCCATCACAAATCCCGGGCTACATTTGAAACCATTAAAGTATGTGTCAACTCCGTTCGCCCACTCCTTTATAATTCGTGCATCGAATGACACCGAACAAAACTTGCCTAGCCATTCTTGTCAACCACTTTACACCCATGTCCTTAAGAATAAGATTGAAAATGGTCCGTCCTGCTGAGAGAGAACGAGACGGCTAGGCGGCTGTGAGCTCCGACTCGCTCCGTTATAAGCGCAGGCGCCACCCGACCGTTGTATTAATCCGATCTTGCCTGTCCCCCCCAGGTTGTTGCCCTCCCCCAGCGACGCCCTAAGCCGTGGTCCGTAGCCGTACCCCACAGGGGGTGCCCTTAGCGTGTAGTCGCTTAGTTTATAAGTTTTTAAGCCCTGGCTGGAGGCCTTAGGTAATTTATTGAGGCACCCACAGAAAAGCCTGGTTAAGCAGCCTTCTAAGTTGACCAGCGTGATGCTATTTATAAAAAAAACTTTTTTACAAAAAAAAAAAAAACCGACTTCCATAAAAACACTACAAAGTGAAAAATAACTTTAATTTCGGAAGTCGGTGGCGAAAAACGAAATACAAAAACCAAAGACACTTTTTATTTATTTTTTTAGTTTTTATTTTTCACTTTTTTGTTGTGATAATTTTTTTGATTTTTCAAAAACCGCTTGTCTGATTTTGATAAAAATTTTATGGGACTACTTCAAAAGTAGGTATCTTCTTTCGAAAAAAAAAAAGAATTTTGAAAATCGGTCCACAATTGGCGGAGTAATCGCGTAACACAAAAAAAAAACATACCGTCAAATTGAGAACCTCCTCCTTTTTTGAAGTCGATTAAAAAAATATAAACAAGACCGTTGTTATTGCATTGCGGACTTGCGGAAAACAGACTGCCTCCTAAACTGCTGAAGCTTCAGAACACTTGGTTTATCTTCTGCAAGCACCACGACATATCAAGCAATAAGCTGACTTCTCATTGTACGAAAAACCGAAAATGCGAGGTCAGATAAAACTGGAAATGTATAGCTTGATATGTAGCCGTGTGCACAAATATATAACTGACAAAAACTTTCTACAAGTTTTTTCTCGCGATCGTGACGTGTTTCGTCGTCTGTCAAGTAGGTCTTACTGAGAGAGAATCCTTTTAGAAATGAACTTCATAAAATAATGAAAATAGCCGTCCCGAATTTTTGGAATTGGGGAAAGATGTAAAGATGTAATGAAGATCATTTAACCCGTCTGCCTTTAAAGTAAAAGTGAGTGCAGTAGTCTGAAGCAATTTTGAAATAAATAATTTCATATTCTAATTCTAATAATTTCATAAATTCTTCAATACTTATAAAAATAGGAAGTACCTATCCATTTTTGATTCGCTCATATTATTGAAGGTTTATCTTGATTTAATAGATTTATTTTAATAAGTGTCAAGCCGTGTTTACTCATAATTTCACTGCTTCACGCCTGTCGCCGTGTGTGTGTCGTGCTTGTAGTAGTAAGACTCAATACTTAGAATTTAAGCGCGTCAATTCGTGAATGGATACATAGGGCTATTATGCTAAGTAGCTGACGGTGACATATCAACCAGTATGCGCGAGAGCAGATTACGTAGTAGGTTAGTACCGGTTAGAGCTGGCCAGAGGCTGGGTGAGCATTGCCATACAACGAGGTAATGTCGCAAGTCTCTTGGGTACAGACGCCAGCAGATCAAGTTACTACAATCTGTCAAATTTCTTTAATAGATTTTCAACTTTATTGTTAAAACATTAAGGTTCAAGGTTGATTGGGAAAATTTGACAGTTTCGGATAGCTTGACCTGCTGGCGTCTATACATTACCAGTCGACAGCGATGCGGATGAATTTTTCGACGCTATATTATGTACTTTATTTTGTAAATAGTTTTAGTTAAGTTAGGATATAATTTTGTTATTTCTATTTATTAATTAGGTACCTATTACATAATAAATAAATATGTTTGGTTAGTGCCTAAGTGGATCAAGAATGTCGCTAATACCGTTGGCCAACTCGTTTGTTTAATATACAAGGTCATATTAAATTAGCTAATGAATTTCCGCAGACGTTATGGATATCGTTATCTAAGCATGATAAAACAAAAAATAAATTAATTTGATGATGTTTTTGGGGGTTCATTGACTGCAGTTAGTAATAGTAGAAAAAAAATAGATAATTCATTTTCTCATACATTCTGTATGGAACGGTTTTTTTGATGATATCTCGGAACGGATTGAATTATTTCGGTGGCGTTACGAAGTTCACCGGCTCAGCCGGTTTCTAATATTATAATTTATTAGTATATATTGATAAAAAGAAGCAGATGCTACTATCAATTCTTGTTACTTTGATAACGTCACCGACAAAAAAGTTAGCTAACTATAGAATGTTATTATCAACGATGTTTGATTAGTATGACTCGTCGCTACTCAGCTAAATAAATACATCGAAATCGAACAGTATGTGTCATATTGGATGTATTACACATAAAAATATGATTGAGTGTGTAGCGCCAGTGTCAGCTCAGCATTGCCCAGTGTGTACAGGCAGTCCTTATAAACCTATAATCAAATTTTATTTGTTTCAAATTGACTTTAATTCAAGATAAGCAAATATCAACTTTATTTGAATTTAAATTAAGTTGATTTCAGAGTGACTAGCACTATTAAAGAAGTTATAAAAATGTTTGAAGTTGTAGCGTAAACTGAACTTTACTGTGTAGGAATTAAAGTTATTTTTCCATAAACTCATTTAAACATGCGCATAAGCAGAGAGTAGCTACCATTTGCGGACGGAATTGACAATTCTTCAGTACATCTTTTGATATTTACCAGTTAAAAAAATAACAGTACATAAATAATGTCTTTTATTCATCTGTAAAAATATTAAAATATACTTGAGTATATAATAAGATGTAAAATAAATATTTTTACGGTAAATATATGACATATTTACCGTAAAAATGTTTATTTAACATTTAAAATAATGATTTTTTATCATACTGACATCTGTTGAGATGTTATATTAACTAAACCTAAAGTTTTAGAAACAAACTGTAGATGGAGCCACCATCTTTTAATTCAAGCCAAATATAAGGAACTGTCCCCCCCTGAAGTAGTATTACCTGAGTAGCTCTTGAAGTGAACGGTCGTGTCGAGTGATCTTTTTAAACGCGAATTAAAAATGAAATCGCTACAGCTCTTGTTCTGTGCTGCATTTGTCCTAGCATTTGTCAGTGTCTTAAGCGATAAGAGAGACGAAACTAAATATGTGTTTCGTTTTAAATGTGCTGAATTGTTCGGAAAATGTTTGATGAAAAGTGCTGAAAAATCGGACGTAAGTGCACCAATGCAGTTGAAAAGAGTGAGAAGAAGTATTATAAATAGTGGAAGATGTGCTCGGGGACAGGTTTGGTACCTGTACAGGTGCTGGAATTGTGAGAAGTAAGTAGATTGCATATCGAGGGTCTATTCGAATTCATGTTTAAAATTATTCCTCCGATAAAATTATCTGGCGTTGGAAAAATCGGCCCTAAATCATACGACTAAATGGAACTAACGTTTTTTTATGGAAAAACGTCGTGCGAACAGCGTGGTAATATTTATAGTAAACATGTTATTTATTTTGGCTTCCAACGGAGAATGCCATCTTCGGTTCTACATATATAAAAAACACAAACAAAAAAGCCAAGGCATTTGTTTGTTTCACGTTTTGTTATTTGGAATTTACGTATTGGTAAAATATTATGTAACTACTAGGTTTTGTCTGCGACTTCGCTTTCGCGAGGTTGGAAATTACTCAACGGAAACATACTTCCGGGATGAAAAGGCTTCTCTTGTACTTGACTGGTTTCTAATTTTAGTCAGTATAATGACAACACAAATGAAATTTTTTTTCCATCATATTTTCATTTCATATCTACTCAGGATATTTAGTCAGCGTTTCAGTGTTAACCGTGTAATCAAATTGGCAAGAAAGAAGAATGTATGTAAGTATTTATATCCATGTAAATAATAATTCAATGGCTGATTCATCAGCTGATAATGTTATATCAGTGCGAAAGGGTTACAGGATCATTATTATATCTTCATTCAAACGTGAAAGGTGTAAAAATAACTTCTTAATTTTTGTTAGCTTGAACAGAAAAGAAGGAACTCCATTCTATTGCAATTACGAATCAGCATCGTCACGTTATGTCATTTGAAATTTGAACAGCATGGGTGTCAAGTAAATGATGTTCCGCCGCTGAGACTTGACAACTTCTCTAGACGACCAGCACATGTGCAGTGCAAGGACACGCAGAGTGGACGTGACATACAAGGTCACTTCAGGTATCTCATCTGAAAAATTATAGAAATAAATCATTTAAAGGCCATCAAACGAACTTAAAGCCGGAAAAAGAGCCATTGGAAGAATGCTCCATTTATCGCAGTTTTCACAAAAATAAATTCGTTGAGTGAGGAAGAGTGGGGATAGACTGTGCATCCACTCATTTATGTAGTATTCCTAAACTAATCTTAATAAAACTGTGGCGCCATCTACATCGCCACATGCGAACTAGGCATCACACTTTCACACAAAATTCTGCATCACGCAAGCAGAGATTACCGCGCCACTAGCATTTAAATGTACACAAGCCGATCGATTAGCTGTAAAAATCTTACCGTGAAAACGTAGGTGAAGTGAGTGAATACAAGGCTTAACTGCCGATCGATTCTGTAAAAATATCGCCGTGAAAAGTTAGGTGAAGTGAGCTTACAGTGAGTTGTCAATAGTGTCAATCCCTAGCATTAGTTGGAATGACAGCTCACTCCACGCTCACTTCACCATAGTTTTCACGGTGATATGGTTACAGAATCGCACTGCTGTAATGGTTTAAATATCCTAATACTCACATATTTCTGTTTTGTGCAAAAAGTAATACGGGATCGCTCTGTCGGCTGCCGGGAACGGTCGATTTACTCTGAAACTTTTCACGTAGATATAATAGAAATTAGAAAATTAGTACACTGATGGAGCAGGGGGTTCTATTGAAACATAATGTTGACTATGAGATGATACTTGATACTTCTAAAAAAAAAGGTTCTCAATTAGCAAGTTGAGGACGTGGTAGAGATTAGTAAGCAGATGTGTAATTTGCACAAGAGCATGGCGGTATTGAAGTATTTAAATAATAACTTATTATTATTTATTTATTTATTAATAACCAACTTACATTAACGGTTTGCACCACACATACAAGTTATTAGTCAATATTAGTAATTATAGTTACACATGTCATACAATCATAAAAATGACAAAAATTTATAAAAATGAAGTTATCATAAAAATGGACAAATTTTGATGAAATTAAATAAAATGAAACAAAAATTAGATAAAATAAGATAAAGATAAGACAAAATAAGATAGAATTAGGTTAAATATAAATATAATTATTAATAACATTAATAAACAGTGTAACTTTGATGCTAATGATATGAGCTCGTCGCCCAACAGTGATGTTGATTTATATCCTTAAGAAAAAAGTACTTAGAAAAAAGTCGAGACCGAGAAGCAACAAACGAAACTTCAGAGGCCCTCTGGCCAACTAGAGCGACGATCCCTGCTGAGGGAGAACACCTCACGCCTCAGCCGCCGCGGGAGACGCTCCAGGCGTCGGGAACCGCGTGACGACTCCCGGCCACCGTAGGCGCGGGCCTGCGGGCGGTGAGTAATGGGTAGCTCGCCGTCCGATCAGGACGTTGTGTTCCACGCGCGCCTCAAAGAGATGTCAGCAAACGAAGGGGCCCGATAGGGCCGAAGCCTGCCAGGGTAGCGGAATCGTCCGAAAGGGTTACCGCTGCCCTGGAACAGAAAGGGCTAAGGAAGGAACACGGGTGGGTTTTAGTCAGTAAGAGTCTGACACTCCCTTCCACTCCACCCAGAGCGGGAGGGGTCATTTGATGATTTCCCATCCAGAAAAAAAAAGGGTGCCTAGTTGCAAGCTTTATGTATCTGGTGTATTGTGTGTCTTTTAGTCTGTGCTAAATAAATGTATTTTCTTTCAAGCAGCTGGAAGAGCGTTTCTAAAGATTAGGACCTACACCATCGTTTAGTTAAATCAAAGTATTTTCATTCCTAAGCGATACTTAGCGCGGTCGATAGATGGCGTTTTAATATAAAATAATGAGGAAAATCTGCTTCATACTTGAGCGGATGAGATAATTCCGCAGCAAATGGTGTCCGTCAAATGGTATCTGAAATTTGTTTATGGATACAAAGATTTATGAAATGATTAAGTTGCACCTGCGATCATTTTGAGGCTATTTTACGAACAATGTATGTTGTTAAACA
The DNA here is from genome assembly GCA_949629185.1 of Apamea crenata. NCBI lineage: Eukaryota > Metazoa > Arthropoda > Insecta > Lepidoptera > Noctuidae > Apamea > Apamea crenata. The sequence continues at coordinate 15,496,443 of OX451367.1, forward strand.
CTTATATTTGACTATATACTTACATTTTTAGGAAACTCCATTGAAGTTTTCGGTGTTCAACTCATCTTTAGGTCATCAGTCGGTTGTTTTACTTACGTCAACTTCAGAAACGACGATATTATTGTGGTTACAGATTTGAGCTAGGTACTTGAAGGTTAGGTTTCATAATTCTACTTTAGTGGGAAATCAGAATCACTGCAAAGAACTCCACTACATATTATATTGAAAGTTCGTACTTAATTAGCTTTGTTCTGTAAGTGTTGCTAACGAATAAAACAAAATGAAAGCGTTCATTTTATTATAAAATGAGGAATCATGGAGGAATGGTTGGTATATCAAGTTCTCTTTTGAAGGCTTCCAAGTTTTATGAATTATCATAATAAATACAATACTGGCATATTTCAGGTATAGTTGTATAATATTATTAAGTTTTATGTTAAGATTATTTTGTATCGATTTTAACAAAGGAAGCTGAGATTTTATTTATTTAATTAAATTTTCCATCACTCGAAACAGTTTTAATTAAATAGTTCTAATAATTTAGTTTAGGTTGCAAGGAAAACGATAAATTAAATTAATTAAAAGGCATGCATCAAAACGAGCTAATGTGGTTTATCTTTATTGACAACACCGACGTATGTTTGTGATTGGTGCAGGATTCCGCCATCTTGGATGATCTGTCACTTTGCTCATGTACCTACAATTGCTCAAACCCCGCCATTTCTCTGCTGCTGTCGGACGCTAATATTGTACCGCTCAGATACTAAATCACTGAAAATGAAAAAGTTACAGTTTATGTTTTTTCTGCTCGCGATTGTGACATGGGTCGTCGGCTATCAAGAATTGAGTGAGATTCCTATCAGAAATGGTGAACTTCATAAAAGAACGAAGAGATCCCTTATTAATCATGGGGGGTGCGCTGAAGGTTTCATCAAACTTTCTGGCCGATGCGTTCCTTGGGACGAGTGAGTATAGTTTTCAAAATGCTTTTCTTCTTTCACTGTGGTTTTGAATCAAATACTGTACTACTTCTATTATTTTCATTCAAAGAAAATTTTCTTTAAGCACTTCGAGAATTTTCTGATTTCAAGATGGAGTCGTGAATCGTGAATGTCTTTTGCCTTCGGTGTTTCATCGTGAAAGCTTGATATATTGAATTAAAACGAGAAATTAAAAGCATAAAGATGATGGTATTCATTTTTCCGGTTTATATTCAATTATTATTTACTTGTTTTGAACTACACTCGAGAGCAATGAATCCGGGTCACTTGAAGAATCCTAAAAATCTCGGAAACTAAAAATGCTAGGTTAATGCAATAAATTGTATTTAATAGACAATGTAATACTCCTTAAATGAAGTTATTAAAACTTCTTAGTTATTGTAAAGTTATATCATAAAAAAATCAAATTTGAAAAAGGGCCACTTTCGAAGATGGAACTACGAAATTACAGCATTTGGTTTTGCTTTTGTTTGTAATCTGTCATTTATGTGGGTACATAAACCATGTTGATAGTGCTCTATATTCATTATTCAAGCTGAAATTATGTCGCTTACGCCTGAAGAATGCACCAGAATACTTACAATGCTGGAAACCGGCCGGAGTCAGCGCGATACAGCCAGGACTGTCGGTGTGTCGCTGTCAACAGTACAAAGAGTTCTCCGACGTTACGAAGAAACTGGTTCTAACCTACGCAGACCAGGAACGGGCAGAACCAGGTGTACCACAGCACGAGAAGACCGATACTTGGTGAACACCATGCTTCGAAATCGCTTTCTCACAGGAACTGAACTCACAAATCAGTTTCGACGCCTCGGAGGAAGTAACCCAAATGCATGGACAGTAAGACGTCGGCTTGCTGAATCTAACTTAAAACCCCTTAGACCTGCAAACAGCCCTAAACTGGAGCGTGGGCATCGTATTTCAAGACTAAGATATGCCCAGAGCCACGTAAATTGGAGTATTGAAGATTGGTCAAAAGTTATGTTCTCCGACGAATCAAAATTTATGCTCTACAAGCACGATGGAAGACACAGAGTGTATCGAAGACCAGGGAAAAGATTCAAGCAAGCATGCATCGAAGAAAAAGTAGCCTACGGTGGTGGGTCTGTACTTGTGTGGGCCGGAATTTCTTCTGAAAGTCGCACAGAGCTGGTGATCATAGAAAACGGCTCTTTAACTAGCGTAAGATATGTGGAAGAAATCCTCAATGATCACGTTGGTCCATTTATGGTCAATTTAGGTGAGGATGCTATATTTATGCATGACAATGCCCGACCTCATACAGGTAGGATTGTGAATGACTACCTTCAAGAGATGAACATTACTCGTATGGAGTGGCCAGCGCGCAGCCCGGATATCAACCCGATCGAGCATGCTTGGGACGAGCGAGGCAGATGCGTAAAACAACGAAACCCTCCCCCAATCACGCTTCGTGAGCTCAAAATTGCTCTCACAGAGGAATGGGAGAATATTCCCCAAAATCGTATAAGGAACTTGGTGTACAGCATGCCAAACCGCGTAAACGCAGTAATGGAAGCACGAGGAGGCAATACGAAGTATTAAAATTCAAGAAAATCGTAATAAAGTTCAAAAATTTCATGTTTCCTATTTTTGTTTTAAGGAGAGATCAGCAGTTTTTTTCTTTATGTAATTTTGTGTTAATAAAATGTATGGTGACTCATATTTTTTTTACTTTCATTTAAGGAGTATTACATTGTCTATTAAATACAATTTATTGCATTAACCTATCATTTTTAGTTTCCGAGATTTTTAACATTCTTTAAGTGACCCGGATTCATTGCTCTCGAGTGTATATTTTTGACGTATTTCGGTACTTTCCAATTCCGGTTTATTTTTTATTTTAAGGTCATGTAGGTACCTTATATTTAAAGAAATTGTTACATGTGCAAATTTTGATTAAGTTAAGATTGTGAACGCTGAAATTTTACACAGAAATAGCAAAAATACGAGTTTTACAACATAATTTCCAAAACCAGCTCGCCGGTTCGACCACGCACCGTTTTCAGTGACGTCATTCGATACTTGATAACACGCCACGCGCTAATAAGTAGACAATTCCTTTTTCCAGTGCATATCTCAAACTTTTTTGCATCCCTGGACATTATTCTTAACTTAGTGTATTACTGTGTAATTGTTATTAGTGAAAAGAGGTATCTACAGTTACCAAACGACACAAGTAACCAGGGTCGTCGGATATAGTTGTAATTTAGTAAGAAACCGATGGATGTTTTCGAATAAAATTTAATTTGAGAAAATAACTGTTTGTTTTCTATTCATTAAATTAAATTTTATTCGATAACATCGATCGATTTCTTACTAAACTTCAACTCTATCCGACGACCCTGGTTACTTATAACCTTTGGTGACCGTCCCTACACCTCCTTCTACAAAACAAATTTCCTTCATATTAGGCATGAAATTATGTCAAATACTTTAAAAAATATACTAAATCCAATCGTTGCCTGTGTTTTTATTAGGGATTGGGGTTCTCTGCTGTCTAGACGCACTTTGTTAATGTAAAATTCTTGATGATAACACGGATTTAATGATGCAATCGGCTTTCCGTCTGCATCCTAGCTATCTGGCCTTATCGTGTGGAATTAGGTAGCAGGACGCAGTTAACATGTGCTCGTTCCTTATTCATTAGCAACTGTTTGCGTTTTAGCAAAAGGTATTGTCAACACGAATTTATTTCAAAAACTAAAGCTACTAAATCTAAGGCGCCTTCCTCACCGGATCGGCGCGTTTTCGTTTCTGTACCTACCGAATCTGTACAGATTACCGAGGACCACTTCTTGACTGGCTCGGTTTGCTACGGTTACTGTCATATTTTGTCGTGTGAGTAAACTGTGGGGTGGGGCGGAAGTGACGGGACGGGCGAGTCGAATGGTTCGGTAGTACTCGGTACAGAGACGTGTGTATGCGCTCGGTAAAGAATCTGTACCGAAACTACACAGTGAGGAAGCTCGCATTCCATTACATGCAGTCGGTAAAGAATCTGTACAGATTCGGTACAGGAACGAAAACGAAACGGAAATCCGGTCGATTACTGTCAGGTTCCTATTTCAAAAACTAGCTCGATAGTATAAACCAATAAACTAAACTAGAGAAAAACCTTGTTTTTAAATAAGACTGCGAAAGTTTGGGATTTTATTCGTTCAAAAAAGTTCTTTGGATATTCGTATTAGTGAACTGAACAGATTTTTAAGACACACGTGTTTTACCTACTCTGCGTTCGCGATTTACTTGCCAAAAATTAAATCAAATATTAGCTTATGGAAAAATAACTTTAATCCCTACACAATAAAGTTCAGTTTACGCTACAACTTCAAACATTTTTATAACTTTTCAATAGTGACAGTCACTCTGAAATCAACTTAATGACGATGATGATAACAAATGATATTTGTTTAACTTGAAATACAATTAATTGGAAATACACATTTGAACAGACCTTAGTTTGTCAAGAGTTACCTACTATTTTAGAAGTTAACCATATTAAATAAATCTATATTTTAACTCGCAATTAACGTGATTAAATAAGATGTCAAGCTTATAAAGGTGATTATTAAGTCACTTTTGAGTACCGCTGAGAAGGTATCGCCCGCTAGATGGCGCTACAGGAGTACACCCATAGCCGTACCCACTGTTCCATCGCACTGACTTGCACTTTTGTCGCGTGGACCAATAGGCAAGTAGTATCTCCTGGCGTGGCTATTAACGGCCACGCCCCTTTCTTTTGCATGGCAGTAGAGCGAGTCGTTTTATTATATTTTTTATTAATGCGGGCAACCTCAATTCACGTGTCTCTTTATTCATTTTAGTACATTTTTTTCACTACCGCACACCGGACAACGGTGCGATTCTGTAACCATCTCACCGTGAAAACTTAGGTGAAGTGAGCGTGGAGTGAGCTGTCATTCCAACTAATGCTAGGGATTGACACTATTGCCGTAGTAACTATTCAGTAATCTATGCTATTGCTAGCTCAATCTAAGCTCACTTCACATAACTTCTCACGGCGAGATTTTTACAGAATCGATCGGCTGCACATCAAATTCTTTTTTCCCGATCGTTTTGTTTTACAGTTCAATTCTCGCCGCCTCTGTAATACCTACTACATATTTTGTCATTTCATTGCTCTTACATACGAGGCAGGCAGCGATTTGTAATCTGTGTATTCCATTGACCAACACATAGCTGTGTAGGGATCTTTAGGCGCGGGGCTAAAATCTAAACTAACGCCATCGCACCGCCATCTTGTTTTTATGGTTGCGAACCTAAAGGGTGCCAATGGAACTCTATCACTAAGCCTCTGTCTGTCAGCGGGCTGTATCTCATGAATCGTAATAGGTGGACAGTTGTTTACGGTTTTCTTATATTATAGAATTTTGAATGACAGTTAACTAGTAGTCTCTAGATTACATCAAATGGCAACTCTAATGAAAACGGACTCATCCGTTGTTTTATTTACTGGAAAGACGAGTTAAACAAAATCGAGGCACATCACTATCTGACACTGTCAGAAAAACAATAGTGTCAAGATATTTTTCCGTTTCTTACTAATTACATGAAATTCTTATAATATATTGTCGGTTCTTTCCAGGTATAATAAATCAAAAGATGGTGACGATTACGAGATCGATCTAACCAACATCGCAACGACGTCGAGTCCAAAACCAACGATGCTCCCTCAAACGACATCGCACCTGGAACTGACGCCGCACTCCAATACGACGCTGCGTCCAGAACTGACGCCGCAGACCTTAACGATGCCTCGTCCGGAATCTACGCCGCACTCTCTAACGAATAAAAGTTCAAAACAAGATCACATTTCAAGCAGTCTGCTGTATTTAGTGGCAGTTATTTTAGTTCCATATCGGATTTGGTGCCACTATCACACGACCTTCTAAAATCCATCCAGCCGATAGAGGACGCTTCCAAAAAAAAGTAAGCATGTTGCTGTCGGTTGAAAAATTAGCCCTTAATGTTTTGAAACTTAAGGCCAGTATTACAGAACTTCACTTAAAACTTATGCATTAGGTACTTAAAACTCGATAAAGCCATATGATTGGTTGAAACTAGTTTTAAGTAATGCTTGAGTCTTGAGTGAGGTTCTGTAATACGGCCCAGAGTTGATTAAACTAAACTTGACATACCAAGCAATACCATCTTTACATACCAAGACCTCTCGGTGCCTCGGAGAGCACGTTAAGCGGTTGGTCCCGGCTGTCATTCGTGTATCTTTGACAGTCTTCACGGGTAGTCAGAAGCCCGAAAGTCTGACAACCAGTCTTACCAAGGGGTATCGTATTACCCAGTAACTCGGTTGTGGTGGTCAGATAGGCAGTCGCTCCATGTAAAATACTGGTATTCAGCTGTATCCGGTTAGACTGAAACAAGCAAGAGGTCAGGAGGTAGGCAAGCACACACAATAAGCAAGCGAGGGTCAATGAAAATCCAAAATGAAAAAGCACAACGAACAAGCAAACGGCAGTGTTCCAACGATGTCTAACATCTGACGTTTGTTTTTTTTCATAGAGATGGGATTGAACGTCAAGTGTAATCGAATCAATAAAATAATTGATTGGGTTGAAAGATAAAAATATACTTAAATAGTTTTTGTCGACCTGTATTCAGTTAATATTTTTCGACACAAAATACATTAAACGTAGAAGCACATTTTGACGGCACGGTTGGCGCAGTGGTTAAGCGATTGACTGCTGCGCTGCGTGTCGCGGGTTCGATTCCCGCACGGAACAAATATTTGTATGACCTACATGTATTTGTTCCGAGTCTGGGTGTTTTTCTATCTATAATAAGTATGTATTTACAACAAAAAAATGTATTTAAGTAGTTTATCAGCCATCTTGTTACCATAACACAAGCATTAGGTTGCTTAGCTTGGGACAAATGGTGCTGTGTGAAATGTCCAGGGGATATTATATTATTACATTCTGAAGCTTTCAATTATTTTTATTTGATTTTGATACGAAAAGAGTGGAATTGAATAGAGTCGATTGTCACTTAGAAACAACCCCATTTCCCTGTGAAAACACAATAAGAAGCAACTAAACAGGACACCGAATTGAATTCCATCGATTCCCGCCAATAACTCTGATTGCCACTTCTTAGTTTCAGAAAATAAATCGTTTTGATACCTGTTATCAAAAATCGATATAAGTATAGTTTGATTTGACATTTTAGAAAAGCGACATGACCCGTCCCTAGTTGCAGTACTGTATTATTATTCCCCTTGAACTTGTCATGTCAATCATAAAAAGCAACTAAGATACTTTTTTTATGTTTAACAGTTCACGAAAGCGCTAGGAAATTATTAAACGCTTAATAATTCATGAATGAATATTTAAATATTACGAGTAAATGTGAGGTTACTAGACATGCTTGGGGCAGTCATTTAGCCATGTCCTTTAGTTAACATTTAAGGGGTTTCCATACAAGAAACGTTTTTTTTTCGGCATTTTTGCCTCGTGGTGGAATCCTTCGTGTGCGAGTCCTGGCCGGGTTTTTTCAATACGTTTCATAAAACAATTGCACAAATTTACTTTTGCTTTTATTTTTACCAATGTTTGTCAACGTCATATTTTGAGCGCCAAAAGATCCGTGTAGCAGTGTACAACAAGATGGCGGCCGTCCACAGATGATACGTGACCGCATAATAGTGCCCATTACACACATTAATTGTTTCTTTATTGTAAAGCTCGGTTTACTTAAACGTAGGTACTTACGCCAACATGTAGCTCAAAACAAGCGCGCTGGGGCTGGGGGTCTGGCATAGGATCTTAGCATTTATGTTGAGCGGTGACCGTTTTGCGTGGATGTGACGCATAATTGCCCCAACTTCATTCTATACTTCATTCTATCTATAATATGTATGTATTTACAAAAAAAAAAAATGTATATAAGTAGTTTATCAGCCATCTTGTTACCATAACACAAGCATTAGGTTGCTTAGCTTGGGACAAATGGTGCTGTGTGAAATGTCCAGGGATTTATTATTATTATTTATTATTAACTTGTTGTTTGTTTTTTTATTTTTGTGTACTTTTTCTGCGTCATGTTTACCGCAAATAAACGTATTTTCTTTCTTTCTTTTCTTACTTACTACAAAATAGCATACCATAGGCACTGCATAAGCGAAAACATACTTCATGGTATTTGTGCAGTCCTGCAATAAAACGCGTTATTCAATAATAATGCTTTATTTATTTATTTTTAATAGTTATTTATATTTTTAAGACTTCAATATTTACTTAAAAAGTAGTCAATCTATTTAGTTAGAAAGTACCTATATAATGAATTATTGTTTAAGGTAAACTTGTGTTAGATTAGGATGTTCCGATTATATAGTATTTATACTCGAGAAGGTTGAGCTCCGTGCCTCGGAAAGCACGCTAAGCCGTTGGTCCCGGCTGTCATTCGTGGATCTTTGACAGTTTTTACGGGTCGTCAGAAGCCTAAAAATCTGACAACCATTACCAAGGGGTGTCGTATTACAACAAGGTTAACACCGTCCCAACTGGTCTGAAAGTGTGACATACTGATTTCATTAACAACAAATTTCTTTTTTCCAGGTACAATGAACTGACTGGAAATGATTGTTAACAAACAGCTGCTGCAAACGTTAATGGACAGAATGATTAAGACTTTTCAAATCTGTCACGTGTCTCGCATCGCATCCCTGGAGGAACCAAAACGCGCGCCGCCACCATGGTCCTGCCATGGTGGCGGCACTCATGCTGAGCTACTGCGCAGCAAGAGTGCCGACAGCACGTCACGTAACCTTCAAGGCTGCTCCCGATTACGAGAACCAGTTGGGATATGGCTATGTTCACAGTATCAACACACGAAGACGAGGTCAATGACAAAATCAACTGCGGACCGTAAAGGCACATTCGGACGGGCCGCACAACAACGCAGAAATCCTCCTACATCACTTTCGCATATTGTGTTTAAACCATCATATAGGTACTCAGCCGGGCCACACCACGCTTGTGTTGGGTTGTATTGCGTTGCGCTGCAGTCCGATGCGGATATAATGTGCCTTTATAAGTATTTATAGTTTAATTTAATTAATATATTATGATAATTTAATTTAATTATCATATTACCGTACCCGAGTACCTATATGATGGTTCATTCACAATATGCGAAAGTGATGTAGGAGGATTTCTGTGTTGTTGTGATAATAAGTACAAATACTTGTTTGCCTTGCTAACTGTTGTTCAGAGCCGAGTATTTGTGACGACATTTACTGACGCTGCCACAATGTAAAATGAATCCTAAAGTACTACTTCACCCATGACACGACGCAACTGTCAGTCATAATAAACTACCAGTTTTCCAAGCATAGCTTCTGCTAGTCTTGAAAAACTGATGTGATAAGGATCACATCAGTTTTTTGGTAGGATGATGCTACATTGTGAGTTCGTAACAGCATACCTTAGAATAAAACATTAGTAAGATTAAGTCTACAATTAAATTATTATCATTATTCCTTAGTAGAAAATTAGAAATATATACTCTCATATAGGACTATTGTTTAGCTTTCGTATTTTTGTCATCTTCAATTTCTAATAATTTTTACTTTAGTCGCAGTTTTTTTTTGTATATATAGGTATTGTGTTCAATTTCCTACAGTATGGACTTTTCTGGATCTCCGTTCTTATGAACTTGCATTTAAATAAAATTATCCATCAACCATTCACGTTTTTGAAAGCCTTTCTTGCCCTACATATTTCTAAAATAAGTGTTAACTGTAATTGTTCAAAAATAACTGTTGTATCAGTGAAGGAAACCGGCATGCCCTAGAACCACAAATTCGAAGACATGTGACATCCACCAACATGCACTGGGCCCGCGTGGTGGATGGCCCACTTCTCACAGAGAGGAGGCCTGTGTCCCAGCAGTGGGAACATTCTTGGCTGATTATGCAACTGTTGCATGTTTTGTAGTCATTTATAATCTATATTGTGGCTTATCGGCCCCTACATTTCTGAGATTCTTGCAAGAGAGTTAATTTATTTGCTAATTTATTGAATTTAGTTAGGTATTTTTAAATTTTTGTTAATTTTAATTCTTAATAATATTTTCAAAATCAAGTGAACATGTAAAAGCCTTAATTTTCTATTATTTGTTACATAAAATTAAAAATTTTGACATTTTATTTGACTTGTGTATGCGATAGGATATTTGCATTGTACCTAAGTGGAGTCTGTAATATATGTTTTTGTTAAAATCTCTCTCTATTTAGTTTGACGAAAGTACCGTAATCTTTATTTCTGTTATATTTTTATTTCATAATTTCGTAACAAAATATTTGAAAAGTTTAACAGTTAACACAATAAATTTTTCCGTATCATAATAATAATTATAGTATTCACATTCAGTATTGTAATATTTACAGAAAGGAGTTTTTAAAATAAATTGTCATATTATGTTGTAGCTGGCAGTTTTATTATTCTTCTTCCAATAAATGCAGCTCGTGTTTAGTATGACAGGTCTGATGCTGCAAGATTAGAGACACACATGCTGCAGTTGTTAACAGAGATCCTTTAAATTAGATGAAACAAGACAACTAAACAACTACTAGAAAATCTTATAAATAAGTACTAACTAAATGGACGTCATTGCTTGTCATTATTATTCGTAGTTTTGGCTCTACGAGAGACGAAAATAAGCGTAGCAAAGATTTCGTGGCTCTGTCCTGCTATGTAACGCGGTGTCCTGCGTGAGCGACGAAAACGACGCGACGCAACACAACACGACGCGACGTAATGCGACGCGATGCTACACGCGACAAGTGTCCTACGTGATTTTTGTCATTACTTCTCGAATCATGGCGAAGTACTGTACAATTTTGCTCGAAAGTTGAAGTGACGCGTCTGGTCGCCCTCAAAACAAGTACGCGTTACGTCGCGTCTCGCCGCAGACTGTCAATTAGGCCGCAAGTAGGGTACGCCGTTGAGTTGATCGCGTTCGCAGCGTCGCGTCACGTCGTATTCGTCGCTCACGCAGGACACCGCGTTAGTGAAGCAGGCAACACGCGATCGCCCGATATTGCAAGCCGGCGTGGCTTCTTCACCAAACATTCAAAATGATAAAATATTACAGACTGCGTATCGCGCAAGTAAAATAAATCTTTAGAATGATGACGTCTCGCTATCCCTCTGTCTTTGATACTTACAGTGACTACGTCTGTGGTAACAAAACCAGTGTACGCTGAACTCTCATTCTGTTTAAACTCCATACTATGCTAGGCCTTCAAGGTTACATTTTTACCACAGACGCCTGTGACAAGCAATAAAAACTAGAGTAGGTAAGTATGTATCTGCAACGCCACATGCGAACTACGCGTCTTACTGACGTTACGCCAACCGGACCGGAAACCAACCGGAATTGTATACCGATTTACCGAACTATACAAATAATAACCTGACCTCTCATTGTACGGAAAACCTAAGCAATGCGAGGTCAGCTTGTATTGGAAATGATGTCTGGATGTGTGTGTAATAAGTAGGTCCATGACATTTTGTTAAATGACACCCCAATAAATTAATATTTTAATGATATAAAACAACAGCAGTTTCGATGAACAGATCACGATGAAACGATAGTAAATTTTGATCTGTTTCGCAGTGTAAATAATTTTCGATTAGATAGCTCACCCTGACCTACACACAGTTATAAGAAAACTCGGGCGCAATTTTCACGATAACATTTTCAACTGAGTTAATAATATAAACAAATCAAGTACAGTATTATTACGATTGATAACGTATAGGTCACTGACTGTCAACAGCTGTTTTACAGGATAATGTATGAATGTTCCTGTTTGCGGATTTCAAGGTTATAATGACGTCGTTTTTGTGACGACAAATATTACGAGAGCTTGTGTTACATAATTAAATTATCATTTTAATTGCATAACGAAATTATGATTATGATGGACAACGACCAAAATTATATTATAGGAGTGCTTATCATAACGTGTCATAATTAATGCGTGGAAACAGTATGTAGTCGGTCGGCAAAAAAACCGACGAGGTCGCAGGGTTTCGATGGATACATACAACGCAGGGACCGGTCATCGCGGCTATTCGTATGCCTTTGCCCAACAGTGCACCTCTTTCACCTGAATTGATGATGAGGTTATCAGCACAACGGTGCCTTCATAAACACAAAAATATGACAAGGTCAAAGTTACTCTGTTAACAGGGATACTTTGTTGGCTGAAGTAAAAAAGGAGTTACTAGAACTTTATGGTTTTATGTGGCAGTGCTACAGGCACCCTTCAAATTTATTATATAAAGAGAACGTTTTAGAATCTGTAGTCGGATGCCAACAAGGTGATCCTCTCGGGCCAATTATTCCAGTTGGGCTATCCATCCAATAATACAACAACTAAATTCAAAATTCAATGTGTGGTATTTAGATGACGGAACACTAGGAAGTGACGTAGACACCGTTCTAAAAGATCTTCAATTCCTAAAGCAGCATTCCAATCCATCGGCTTTGACCTCAACAACTCAAAATGTGAAATTTACGTTTGTGACAATAATGACAGACTATCGACTATACAGAAATTTAATTTAGTAACCCCAGACATCAAAGTTTTGGAAAAAAGTTCATTGCACTTCTTAGGTTCCCCAATTTTAGAAGACAGTTTTTCACCATTCGTCGACGGAAAAATTAAACATTTTAATGATATTTCGGATAGACTTTCTAAAATTAATTTACATTCGGCATTCACCCTAATCAGATATTGTTGTTTCGGTCCAAGTTTTATGTTTTTTCGCCGCTCTTCCTCTTTATGGAAGCATCCACACCTTTTGGACAAAATCGAGCATATTATTCGCAGTACTCTTACATACATTTTTAATGTGGCTTTGGACGACCGCGCGTGGCTGCAAGCCGCTTGCCCTTTCGTTTTGGTGGGCTCGGTGTCCGCAAAATTTCTAGTGTAAGCCTACCGGCGTTCTTATCCTCGGTCCACAGCATCGAAAAGTTAACCACACGAATCTTGGTTCCAGCTCAGTTTGACTCTGAAGTGCCGTGTTTGACCGACGCGCCTGGAAAGTAGCTTGCCCGGACACGGTTCAGTCCGAGAACCCATCTTCCCAGAGACAATGGGATGAGCCGCTCTGAAGGTTGGTACGGAATAAACTTATTAATACGTCCACCAATACTGCTGAGCGTGCCCGCCTGCTGGCTGTGGGTGGCACTATGCTGGTGACACCACATTCCGGCTTGCTACATGTTTGCGTCTGGGCGCTCCTTGCGGAGCTCCACATCGCTGTCAATGCGGTGAAGCAGTCGACTGCCTTGGACACCATGGCCTATCCTGCAGCAAGAGTGCTGGACGGATGGCAAGGCACGCCAGCATTAACGACATCATCCGTCGAGCTCTTGTCTCCGCCAGGGTGCCAGCTGTTTTAGAACCCAATGGCTTGGCACGCGACGACAGAAAAGGCCCGATGGAATGCCCATAATGCCTTGGAAGTTGGGTAGGCCTTTGGTGTGGGATGCAACCTGGGTCGACACCCTCGCGCCATCCCATCTTCCTAGCACGGTGGGCTGTGCTGGGGCGGCGGCTACAGGAGCAGAAAACCTCAAACGGCGCAAATATAACAACCTTATTGGGAGCTATATGTTTGAGCCGTTTGGGGTTGAAACTCTAGGGCCTTGGGGTCCGAGTGCTCATCAAATTTTTCGGGACATCGCCAAGCGGTTGGTTGACTCTTCACGTGACCAGAAGGCTGGCCTATTTTTAGCCCAAAGAATCAGCACTGCCATCCAACGTGGTAATGCTTCCAGCCTTTTGGGCACCTATCGGATTGATAGTGATGCGGACGAATTTTTTGATGCCCTATGAGCTCCTGCCTTTTTCTATATTTTTTTGTATTATATAATTGTATATAGTATAATATTAGTGTTAGTTCGATACATAAAATCTGCATTATAAAGGTCAAAGTACAACCAGACTCTAGACCTACCTAAGTAAAAGCAATGACGTCGATCATTACTCAGAAACGTTGGAATGTATGCGTGTAACTGCTGTACGCGAGTCTTCTGCGATGTGTGTGTAATACTAGTGTGAGGTTTTGTGGTTTTGTACGTGTGTGTGCATACTCCTGGGCTGGCGTGTTAACTAGCAAACGATGATCATTATCTGCAACCGGAAGCTCGGAACACAGATTTGCTGAATGTCACCCCGCGTTTACACCAATGTATAAAATAAGTTTTATCTACTGTGTTCCTTTATCATTTAAGTACACAAAAAACAAGTTGTTAGAACTAGTTGCATAAAAAACTTGTAGTTAATCTTCTCGAAAATTACAAAAAGTTACAGAAATAATGAACAAGACAATGTTTGAAACGACATCGATAGGTAACCTACATGTATGACACTTGTTTTATACACGACATGTTTTTGATAAGTCTTCAATTAATATGTAGGTTAACAACTACAGATAATATTATTTTTGGTTTCAAATCTAAGCAAAAAGGCTCGGAATTAATTAAGCTACTCCATTGTACCCCAAACAACAAACTATTTTAATTGATTTACGTGACATAATTTATGATATTTTTGATGACTTTTAAAGAGAAAACTTACTGTGAATGTGAGTACCATGCAGGCTACATTGAATACAAACATGAATATAACAGTCTGGCGGTACTGAGTATTTTATACATAGCCTACGCAAATGTCCTGCAGATCTGGTAGCGTCGTGTGTCAGGTCGTTGAGCTCCCTAAACTAGGGTTGAGCTACACGATAACTGATGCATGCATGCCGTTTATTGGGACAGGTCAACTCAAAGCAGCAATGGCTCTTTCTTTAAAAGGCCCTTCCAGAAATGTCCCTGCATTAATAGACTCATATAAATGGCTAATAATATGTCTGGACTTTTAATGAAACCATGACCTCTGTGTTTATTTCGGTGTTTCTTCTCAGGGATCGGTCAACGGGATACGCCGGCGCCATCTAGTTAAAAAAAAAATACTTACAAAATATTGACGTGTAAAGGTGTCTTCTGATCTACTTACAGAAATAAACACTTCATTTATAGGATAGACCAATGAAAGAATACTATTTATAAGTCTTCTACAAGACTTGTTGAAAATAAGTATCACAATTTGTTTATGGATGTAAACTCGTTTATGTATGAAGCAAAACGGCTACTCGTAGCGAGTACCCTGTCTGTGTCCACATAAGTTTCACCAAGTCGTTTGTTAGCTGTAAATTATATAACACAATAGGTAACATAAAAAATAATATGATGGGCGTTCGCGTGCGCCCATTCAACATAACTACTACATATCGGGGGTCGCTCTGGAGCGCGTCTGCGAAATAAAAGATCATGGACTCACCTTAGACCCGAATATATACCTTTAATCAGCACATTAATCTTTCAATCACTTAGTTTTGTTATGCGACAGGCAAGTAGGTTTAAAGACAGGAATGTTATTCTCACTCTTAATTATTCTTTTGCACGTAGCGAACTTGAATACAATGCGCTGGTATGGGATCCACATGAGCAAAACTACAAGCTCATGATAGAACGGGTCTAACAAAAATTTGCTCGCTACCTATATAAAAAAATATATGGAAATATATATATATACATCCCTATTTGTATCCGTCTCTGCTTGTTGCGGTAATGATGGGAGTCAACACGTTGGAACTGACACGTAAGTGTGCACTGTTGATGCTGTGCACTACTACTTGTCTTGTTGCTCATTAATAAGATCGATGACGCGGCTACACTAGCTCGCTGTTCATTGTTTGCTCCGGACCGGCTGTGGATGCCGTGGCTCGCGGGGCCTGTTCGCGGCGCCGCCAGTGCGTACCCATACAGCTCGTTATGCTCCCACAACTCAGGCGATCAATCTGCTGAACGCCCTGATAAGTCAGGAGCCGGAAGTTGACATATTTGTGTATAGCAGTAACCCTATGTTTAATGTTTGTATGAAGTTTCTTAGTTAAATGTTATGTTGTGGGTTTGTTGCGCGCTTTGGTGTCTACTGTAAGTGCAGCAAGCAATTGTTATATAAATAAAAAATATACTTGAGTAAAACCTGTTACATATTTTATAGTTTCATACACTTGTTTTAAATACATTAATATTGAGGAAAATACCGCAATCAATTGGCAAATATAATTTTTAACAAAACGCGTTTATTAATTAATACAAAATGTATTAATATTGATTAATAATTATGTAGGTTTAAGCCCGCAGATAAAATTATCTGCATAGAGTCCGCCCTATAAATAAAACTAAAGTTTTTGAAACCGTATCATAAAATAATGTATGCCTAAGCGGACGTTAATCATAACTTACAAAATAATCAGCCTATAATGTTCCCACAGCTGGGAAACTCTCCTTTCATCGAAAGGGAGTGGGCCGTAATCCACCACGCGGGCCCTGTGCGTGTTGATAGATGTCACAATATGTCTTCGAATTTTTGGTTTTAGGACATGCCGGTTTCCTCTCGATGCTTTCCTTCACCGTTTTGAGAGCAGTGGTGATAAAATTATTAGCACAAAGTAAAGCGCCTGGCTGAGTTTGAACTCACGACCTATAACTCGTAAGTCGGGGTCGTTTCCACTGGACCACCACAGCTCTCTTATACCTTAACTTACAGCAACGCTTATAGATAAACCCTAGTGTGTCTGGCGAGAGGATAAAGGCGCGGGCCCACCGCGGCGCATGCTGTGCACGGGCACGCGGCGCATTTTAGCTGCGTGTATTAATTTGTTTGACAACGTGGGTCTACGTTTCCACTGAAGACCCACGACCCTGTATTATTATTATACTCTTTGCCCACGACTACGTATAATAGCGTGGCATGGCGCACGGAGAGGCTACGCACGAATTCATCGTCAGAAGAACTGTCTAGCAAAGTCAGTGCCAATGCCATTCTATGAGTACCTACCTCGATACGACGATATATACGAGAAACATGAAAAGCGTCCGTTCCACAAGGTGTATGACTGAAAACTGCGCTGCGATAAGCGAGCTGTACATAGTCGTGGGCCATATTCGTGTACTCCAGTGGAAACGTAGACCCACGTCGACAGTGTTGAGCCATGTTACCGCCTATTCGAGCAAGCCACGCATGTATCAATGACGTCAATTCATGCGTAGCCTCTCCGTGGGTTGTAGTGGATACAACCACATGCATTTTCTTACAAAGCGAAGCTTAATACACGTGCGTAACTTCTCCGTGCGCCGCGGTGGGCCCGCGGCTTAAGGGTGACTATAATATTGTGTAACAATATTGTTCGTACACACACCAACACGCTTAGTAAAACGTTGATTGTGTTAGTAAGTCTGCTTAGACGACGCGTCACGTGACCCGTGCGCCGCTTTCGTCAACACTATCTATCAAGCTACGCTCGTAGCGGCGCGGCGTAGCTTGCTACGAGGCTACCGCTACGAGAATAAGAAGCAATAGTCATGGTCACGACCGAACGTTCTGGTCACAGGGCAACGAACTAGTCAGTACACGTTTCGTAAACTTTCGTTATGATTATTACTCCAATCTGCAGGGGCCGGCTTCCAGTCTAGTCAGATGCAGATGAAGACTAGTATTTTACATGGAGCGACTGCTTATCTGACCTCATCAGTAACTGGGTAACACAATACCCCTTGCTAAGACTGGTGGACACACTTGGGCTTCTGACTACCCGTAACGACTGCTAAAAATCTACGAATGACAGCAGGGACCAACAGCTTAACATACTTTCCTAGGCACGAAGGGTTCTCGATATACACCGTGTTCGTCACGTTATCGCTTCGCTTCTATAACTTTTACAAATCAAACCTAACAAAGGAAGTACTAACTTAAAAAGGCTCCGTTACAAAGATATTCATAGTTGTGTATATATTTATTATTTCGAGTATGATATAATTATTATCATTCTGGTAATATTCATTTTAGAAGTATATATTTATGTACCTATGTTTATTTGTATGTGTGTTAGTTCAGTCTCATAATTTTTGTTTAGTTTTTAAGTGAACTGCTTTTTTGATTCTTTGTATTTTTTTTTGTCTCCTTTGCTCTAATCACACGCTGTCTACATCTCTGTATCTATTGTCCTATCTAAGGTATGCTGGAAGAGATTTCTCATGAAATAAGCATCACCTCTGTACCTATTTTTTCTGTTCTGTTTTTCATTGTCTATTTATATATGTGTGTACATAAATGGTAAAATAAATAAATAAATATTTGTAATTTAATTTCATGAAAGTTAATTGAGCTATGCAGTAAGAAAGGGTCTTAATTTGGCTTATGTTGCTGCTTTAATTTAAATGATAAATCTATCAAATGCTTCAGATAAACAGGTATGCATATCAGGTGATTTACGTCAAGATATTTAGTTTATAACAATCCATTAAAAAAAAAATAAGAATTCATTAATGTCTCCAAAATGAAAAATGCTTATTTCCATGGTCGGAACATTGGTCAAAGTTCGTGTATATCGTCCGGAACATGGTGTATAATGGATAGCTTAACCTTGATACGACACGTGCGGCTGTTACTAATTAGCCACTTATTACTATTTAATGAATGTTCAATAGACAGAAATCTTTTAGCTTCTGAAATCTCTAACGAAAAACTCTTTACAATAGAAAGTGTTTGTCAGCTCGATCGATGATTCTCAAAGCGAATGAAAAGGAGCGAAACAAAAGACAAATTCAAAATTCAAATTTCAATCATCTGATAACTTTATTCGAGGAATAATTTTGAAATTTTGACAGTTATTTCATACAAAAACTATCAAACGTCAATTTTATTCCTCGAATTAAAGTTGTCTGGCGTTGGAAAAATCAGCCCTAAGATGAATAAAAGAAATACATATACTTTCAAAACAGTTACCATTTTTACTTTAAGTAGGTACCTAACTAGAGTAGTTGAATCTTCGTTGCGGCGGCGCGGCGGCGCGTCGACCATTCGCTATCTGTAATACCTAGCGGAATGTCGACGCGCGACGAGTAATACATTGCAATGACGTAATATTGCAAACAAACTTGGTGTTTATTAATAACTCCAGTTTATAACACGTTATCGTAAGCGTTTTGTCCGCGTTTCCTCTTAGCTTCGTGTAGGTCAGGGATAACCAGAAATAATTAAGTGACGACGTTAAAACAGTGCGCTATGTTAATCTATTTCGATGTCGGTGTCATTGAAGACTGAGATTCATTCTTAACATTATGTGCATCTACACTAGTTCAGTTTATATTTATTGTTGAGACTGGTCATCTCTTGACTGCCAGAGCTTAGTTTTAATTTTATATTTTAATTTTTTTTTTTTTTTTACACTGTTCTCCCATAAAGAAGCAACAAGAATAATTTACCCATGATTTTGTAATAATATCTAGATTTAAAAGAGTGTCCTTGGAGCTTCTTGCCCGTAGTAGATCTTTATGAAGACATAAAACAAAATAAAAAAAAAATATAAATAAAGATCTACTTTTGGAATGGGCAACTAGCTTCAACTTTCTGACTAACTATTTAATTTTGGCAATAATTCAAATATGCCTAGGCGTAAATGGTTTAATTGATATAAATGCTTTGAGTTTGAGTTTTTGGTCTTCACCTACTAGAGTACACCATGCACATTCAAACTCAAAATGTGCGTTGCCAACTGAAATCCTCATTGGTTCCGGGATCAGTTCTGAGTCACTAAGTAAATATTTTTCCTTGTTGCAACGTTATGTTGACTTAATACCTATCTATAACACTTTTTTTTTTCACTCTATTGTATATTGCTGTGTGATGGTGGGTAATGTTCTTACGTACCCGCTTATTTAAATGACTACTGATAAAATCCTCTTCACAACTGAAGCATTATTATTGTAGTGAGTCTCTGATCCTGCTGCATACCTGCACACGTACTTGTCATACTTAACACGAACTGTATAAGTTAGAAAGATGATGTTAATTTGTTTGTGTTGTTTGATTTGTTAATTTTGAATATGTATATATTTGTCTATTTTAGTGTATTGTATACATAATATTTGCACCAACGACGGTCCCATTTTGTGTCCAGGGAAATCGCTGTCCATACTAAGGTTGCCTGGAAGAGATCGCAGTAATGCGATAAGGCCGCCCATTGTATATTTTGTAGTGTCTCATGTGTTTTTTATGCTATGTATTTTTGTGGTGTACAATAAAGTAGGTATATATAAATAAATAAAGATGAAAAAATAAAACAGCCAGTGTCAAATTCAGCCTTAATTACACCTCACACGTACAAATTAGTTAGCGAAGAGCATCAGTCCATGTATATTTATGTTAGCGTGACGCTAGTGGGTGTGGTTTGATTGCAAAACGGTAGTCGACGCTTGCGCCATCGCGTCACTGTAACGCAGACCATATAGGTACGTCAGGCAGTATAGGTCGTACCTCTAATCTCGCATGCTGTGTCATCACTTCATGTTTTTATTTTGCTTTAATATAAAACAAATATTTAGTCTCGTCTGATATCTGTAGGTACCCACAACAGATTGTAAAGTTATGTAAGAGTAGGACTAATACATGATTAGGAATTCTAAATATCTTATTCTTCCGTCTAGCCCCATATTACTCGGGGTATGCACAATATGTTTTTCCTCTCATTCTCCCCTGTCAGCCAATTTTTCTTTGGCTCCCATGCTCCTTCCATCCATCAACATTTTGTTTTTTTTTTTTGTATTTTCCGGCATTCTATAGAAGGTATTGGTGTGACATTTATTTTTAAATTTTAAACATTAAAGAGTAAATGTAACAAATTATTTAAAATACACTTAAAATTTGCACGTGAAGCATAATTACCTCACGAGAGAGTTCGACGAGTCAGTCAACTGACTCACCGTCGCGTCGTACCACTGAATAGATAATTGTGAAGGTACGGAAGGTCGGCTCCATACATACAACGAGCAAAAACGCACATATTATTATTGTAATTGAAACATCATCGACGAAAATTCAATATTAATATTACAATATTAAATTAGTCTCAATTTATTTATTTTTTTGTTAGCCTGCATTGTATCCCACTGCTGGGCAAAGCCCGCCCCGTTTTCCTTCTACCTCCCTGTCTTGTGCGATCTCTGGCCATGTTGGCCCTGCAAAGGTTACCAGACGTTCCATTCGTCACACCACCTTCGCCGTGGTCTACCTCGACGGCGATGACCTCCCCAGGTATCGAGTGTGTCACGTGATAGTCTCAATTGTTAACTAAAAAAAAATTGGAAGGTTATTTTAAATTATATAGATACTTAGCTAGACAGATACTTTTGAAACAGAGTATAATATAAAATCGCCGTATGTGCGCGTACTACGAGTATACATATCTGCATGCGCCTGTTGTCCGCAGTCGTATGAAGCTAACCTTCTGTACCTCTATTTTGAGCCCGCAGTCTTCGAACAAAATGACACACGGCAATTCATTTTGTTTATGTTATGTGTATCTATAACCTGCTGGACCGACGACCTCTGAAGGTCACGACAAACTGCCGTATCTTAGAGGCAAAGAACCGGTCGGTGTGGTGGTATCTCAGTCTTGGTGGTGCTACACACATGTTCGGGTTGTCATCATTCGGCACAGGCTGTGCCAAATCGTGCCGCATCGTGCCGAATCGTGCCGCATGACTGACCTGAAGAAGTGCCAGCCACTCTTTCATCTAAATGATAACTGATAACAACTTGCTAGCTCAGCCATCATCATCATTTCAGCCTGGAATCACCCACTGCTGGGTATATCTGCCATACTGCCCAGTTCCGGTTTACCAGCTCTGTCAGTCTTAACCTTATAGCCGTGGGTTGTTCGCAGAAATAAAAGTTATGCACAAACATAGGTACATTACTCATATACTTCATATCAGGCAGGTCAATTAATGGGGGATTAGATGGGGCTTGTGGCTAAGTAATAACAGCCGCAAGGGTCGATCGATCAGGTTAAGCTACGCTTGCCGCGGTTGGTCCGTGGATGGGTGACCATCTTTACATACCAAGACCCCTCCGTGGCTCATCGGAAAGCACGTTAAGCCATTGGTCCTGGCTGTCATTCGTGGATCTTTGACAGTCGTTACGGGTCGTCAGAACCCAGTAACTGGGTTGTGGAGGTAAGATAGGCAGTCGCTCCATGTAAAATACTGGTACTCGGCTGCATCCGGTTAGACTGGAAGCCGACCCCAACATAGTTGGGAAAAGGCTAGGCAGACAGACAGGCGGGTCAATCAAACCTGACACTATCTTAGTTCATAGTTTCTGCCGACGCCGACAGCAGCGCCTAGGAGCGGTCGTAGCGGGGCACATAATGGGGTTTATTCATAAACGATGACTAAAGTTAAGTAACGTTTAAACGTCAAAAATGTATGGTTAAACAGTCGCTAATCACTAATTAACTTTAAGCAACGTTTATGAATAAAGGGGAAGTTGTCTGCGGTTACGAGTGACTCACCGCTACAGCACTGCGAGTCAGCCTAATTTTCACGCACTCGCAGTCAATGTCACTGAACGAAAGGAAAGAAAGTATGATGATGAACACTTAGATGATACAGCACTGATTAAGGAAATGTTCCCGACTTTCTCAAAACAGCAGAAAAAAACGTTTTCAATGTTTAAAAACCAGTTTAGAAGTCATGTCGAGCAAATATACGCATTCTTGCAAAAAAATATCCACTCTAGAGAAAGAAAGAAAAAAGGATAAAACTTTGATTAAAGAATGGTTATTAAATCTTATAGCTAGTAGTATTTTCTAACTGAACAGACAGCTGTGCTGCTGGGGAGTTTTTTTGCGCCACTTCTTCTTCCCAGCGATATCACTAGGAAGTGGTGAAGGGCGGGCGTTTTTGAGGGACTGCCTTTTGTAATTTTGACGCTCAAAAAGTGCTGAATCTCAACCTAATTTGAATAACTGACTTTCTTTTTTGATCTTAATACATAAGGAGATATTTCATTCAATTTATTGAAAGTTTTCCTTCATCCTTTTAAAAGCAGTTTAATAATGTCAAAAATAATCAATCATTTATTTTATTCATAATATGTAAAATGAATAAAACACTTCAAATACAGTTAACACCTGCGCGGCAAGTAGTTGACTCATCGTCGGACACTTCGGAATCAGAGTCGCTATCGAGTATCGACACATTGTACGATGACCTCATATCGCGAACACTTTTACTTGGTCCTTTTTAATTACACATACGATCTCATGTGTCATGTATATACGCTGTGCTGTGTGTACCTGGTAAAAAATAGGTTATCACTTCCTGGGTGTGTCGCAAATAGCAAAGGGATATTGAGAATACGAGATGTAGATTTCGTAGCTAAATCACAGACGCACTGGTCGATCTTCAAGAATGTGTAATGACTACCGAGGTCGGTTCGTGGATGGGTCATTACTCATTATCCATCATGTACCGGGATCCTTCCCTGTCTCTGAAATCACGTTAAGCCGTTGGTCCAGACAGCCATTCGTACGTTTTTGACAGTCAGATAGGCAGACGATCCAAGTAAAATACTGGTATTCAGCTACATCCGGGTACATTGGAAGCCGATCCTAACATAGTTGGCAATAGACTAACAGATACTAACTTCAAAGACATCTTACTGTTTATTGTAAGTGTGCTAATTGAAAGTTTTCTCGTGAACATTTCTCGTATCGCTAATCGCGGTAATACGTGTAGTAATCACAATAGCGATAGCAGCGGCCTTCACATTCATAAGGTGAAGGAACTTGAACCATTCACTGAAGATGATAAGTAATCTGTTGCTGTTTATTTACAATCCTTATCAATGCTGCCTTCGTAATACACTTCATGCTATCGTCACGAGTGACGAGTGACAAAATCTATTATTACCTATTTATTTCTATAAATCTTTTTCTAATACCTTTTAGCACGCAACATTTCTATTACTTAATGTCATTGTTACTTCCTTGGATATATAAACTAATGGGTTCTGGACAGTTTTCGAGTCTATTAAATTAGTCGCGAGGATAGTATCGACTGCACTGTCTTCAAATATATTCGAGTGAGGCCAGTGACTGAACTGACAAATAAACTGACTCGCTAACTGGCCTAGTATCCGGAGCACAAAATACCATTGATTTATCGTAAGAAACCCTGAAACGGTCCAAAATCACCATTAATGAGCTAGCGTGGTGATTGAGTAAAGAGGTCTTTGCTCTGTCGGACTGATATAAATGCTAATTATAAAACAACCTAGAATACCACATCAAGTTCAAGACCCACATCATACTTCCTGATTGTAAACACTTTCACTTTCAATATGTTTATTTCTAGCACATAGAGTAATTGCGTGACTTATCTATCTACATGTTTATATAATTGCATTCAGTGGGTCGAGCCCAACGCGCGGAGTAAACATAACGTATGTAAATTCGAACGAATTAACAATGAAAATACTCGTTTTGCACATAATATTTACTTTGCTTTAAGACTTTGTTTATATCTATGGGTGATACTTGTCGCAAAAATGTACGCTAAAATGCTATAGGACAGTTGTAGTTCAATTTACGTTACGTTTACATCACGCTGTCGTGCTAGAGCCTCAGCTTGATACTTACGTTACTCTCATCAGTTGTCTTCCTATGATATTCAAATGTAAACCTGCCGCAATTATATCGCTTAGCAAATAACTGCAATACAGATGCAACTGTAAATGTTCTTGTTGAACTGGGTCTGCATGACGCTCAATTTGGCAACACTTCAGCTCATATTCATTGGACTGATTGCATTAAAGGCAAAGAAAAATTAAGATTATCTAAGCGTAATATGTTATTATTAATGATATCTGATTAGTATGTATCGCCTCACGGGAAGTAGGGCGGTACTATTCTTTAATTTCGGCACCATAAGGACAAGTCCGGCACCACACGGACCAGTCCGGCGACGCACGGACAAGACCGGTACCATATGGTCAAGTCCAGCACCACGCGGTCAAGTCGGGTACCACACAGACCAGTCCGGCACTACACGGACAAGACCGGTACTATACGGTCAAGTCCAGCACCACACGGACAAGTCTAGCACCACACGGACAAGTCCGGCAGCGCACGGACAAGACCGATACCATATGGTCAATTCCAGCACCACGCGATCAAGTCGGGTACCACACGGACCACTCCGGCACAACACGGACAAGACCGGTACCATACGGTCAAGTCCAGCACCACACGGATAAGTCTAGCACCACACGGACAAGTCCGGCACCACACGGACACTACTGTAAGTACTGACTCTGCATGACCGTCAATTTGGCAACACTTCAGCTCATAGTCATTGGAGTGATTACATTAAAGGCAGAGAAAAATAAAGGTTATCTAACCATGACATGTTATTATCAACGATGACTGATTAGTATGAGTCGCCTCTAAGCTAAACTCATCGAATTCAACGTATGCGTCACAAACATTACAAATCAATGAAGGAGCCGGTAGCGCCAGCGCAGCCTTGCACAGTATAACGGATAACCAGTCTTTACAGATTCCCCGTTGATCAAGTGACCAACACCTCAGTCGTTTTTTAGCTCTCAAAGTGAACGGTTGTGTCTCGTGTCGTGTGGCCTTTTCAAACGTGAATTAAAAATGAAATCACTTCTACTCTTGTTTTTCGCAGCATTTTTGCTGGCATTTATCAATGCCTCTAGCGATAAAACGGACGAAACTAAATATTTCTCCCATGTCAAATGTGCTGAATTGTTCGGAAAATGTTTGTGGAAATTTTCTGAAAAATCTAATGTAGTTAGTGTACCAATGCAGTTGAATCGAGTGAAGAGAAGTTTTATGAGCAGTGGCAAATGTGCACAGGGGCAAATTTGGTACCTGTACAAGTGCTTCGATTGTAAGGAGTAAGTATCTAAATTATTTATTTACAACACTATCAAATTCTTCAGTACGAATCTTAGGGTACATCTTAGGAGATTGCGGAGTACTTTTTGGAACATGTAAACAGGATTACTTTAGTAAAATGGTGTTATATTATAATGATCATTCCATTAGTATCTATGCACTAATAAAATTAGCGTTTTATGAGGCGAACCGGCATAAAACTACGTGGTTATTTTTATTGACCAATTTCATTAGTGATACCTCTTGTTTGACATGTCTATGACAAATATGACCGTACCTACTTATTTATAAATAGCTACTTATACAAAGCCAAGGCATTTGTTTGTTACATGTATATTGTGAATTTCCGTATCAGTATTATGTATAAGATGAATACTGTGACATTTTTAGGCACTTTTCTACTTTTTCTATAAGTCCAATCGAATTTACTTTTTATAAACAGTTTAATCCGGACAACTCTGTTGTTAATTAGTAAACGTTTTCAAGAACGAGCAGATACAAATAAACGTTAAATCAACGCAATTATTATTCTTAGAACCAAACATGGCCGTGTTCGTGTATGTTTCCGAGCTCGCTTCGCTCGCTCTTGAAGCTAATCTTAGGTAAATAGGGAAGGTTATCGCTCCATGCAATTAATTGTAGTATTGCTTAATAATACAAAGACCGAATTAGTTATAAAAGAAAAAAAATAATTTGTATTTAAACGAAGAAACAAAAACTCATACAATTTTCATGCGACCAAATGAAACAAATTCTAATCAAGTAGTACTTTACTAAAACATTTGTGAATGATTTTTTGGCGAATGAATTACCATTTATTTATTTAATAATTCAAGCACATAAATGCACAGAGGCGGATTTAATGCCATAGGCATTTTCTACCAGAAAACAAAAAAAATGAATGAATCATGAATAATTTTGGCTAATGACCGTTCGGTGAAATAAGATAAGGTTAATCCTTATCTTATTTCACCGAACGGTCATTAATAAATTAAGGACGGGACGGTTGACGTGTGTCGGGCATGCCACCGTCCGGGTGAGTCCATCAGACATATTATCTCTGGTTGTTCTCGTCTGGCTAACAGCGAGTACTTGCACAGGCATAACCAAGTCGCCAGGATTATTCACCAGCAAATTGCTTTGAAATATAAACTTGTCGACTCTGAGGTACCATATTACAAGTATGTGCCCGACCCAGTTCTCGAAAATGACCATGTCACGTTGTACTGGGATCGATCTATCATCACTGACAGGACTGTTGTCGCCAACAAACCTGATATAGTGGTGATAGATCGATTAGTGCGCCGCGCAATGATTGTCGATGTTACCATTCCACATGACGGGAACCTCGTGAAAGCTGAGAAAGATAAACATCAAATATCTTGACTTAGTACACGAGGTTGTTGACATGTGGAATGTGAGCTCGACTATCATTGTGCCGATTGTCGTATCGGCCAATGGCCTGATGGCCGAAAGCCTCGATCAACATCTATCGAGGCTCTCGTTAGGCGGTTGGATCAAGGGCCTGATTCAGAAGGCAGTACTCCTCGATACGGCTCGCATTGTGAGGAGGTTTCTGTCTCTGGTGCCCTAACCACCGGTAGCTTGGACCCTGCTCCCGACACCAGTGGATCACTATTGTTTTTATATTTTTAAATGTAATTTTTTTTATAGTAATATTTAAAAATAAATAAACGACATAATAATAATTTATTTATTTTAAAAAAGTGAGGTACACACAGTCTGTTTCAATAAAGATAAAAATTATACAATTTAGGGAAAAAAAACAAAGAGATTTACAACAGGATTGAATCTGGCGTCCTAGCTAGGTTACATTGTAACCTGTATTAAGGCTCGCCAGCCCAGGTTCCCACTTAAGGAATACAAAAATCCAATAGAGACTGCTTAGGACTTTATGGTAAAAACATAATATGAAAACTAAACTAAGTGTGAAGTGTTAGTATGTGTATGTGCTATGTGATGAGGTTTGGTATGGAGTGGTGTATAGGTATGTAGGTGTGGTGTGTGGTGGTTAAACGTGCATCAAGTGTAGATGAGTAGGTATGACTGTGCTTTTCGCTCGCTCTCCGTCCCATGTCGGTTTTTACGTCCGAGGCGAAGGATGACGTAAAAATATCGATGAGAGCGCTTGCCTCGTGTTTATGAGTTCCTCGCTCGCTCTCCGTCCCGTGTTGGATTTTACACTTGAGCCTTAGGTCGTTTGTCAACCGTCAACCGTCAACGAGACATCAACGAGACCGAGACGACGGCCCCGAAGTAGCGATATATAACATTTACTATGGCTGAGTGTCCAACGCACGCCGGCAACGGCATGTCACGCTCGCTTCGAATAATCTCGTTTCTCGTTGATGTCCCGTTGACGTAGCAGTTGTGCGGTGGACAAACAGTGAAGGAGTCTCACATGCGTTGTGAGTGCGTCACTGCACTCTGTGTTCTCCTTTTTTGAGTCGTCGGTAGATGATAAAATAATTATTACTATACTCCATGAGTTGGGCGTTTGGCACACTGCGTTGCTTACGCCGATTGACATGCACTACTCAGAAATCGCTGTGTGTGGTATTAAATTAACCGAAGGCACATCTAGAGCAACGACACCAAAAAGTACAATATCTCTGTATCTTTGGACTTCACATATGCAACTAAATTAGGTGAGGCTTTCTTATGAGTCCTGACTTGATCACTTGGACGCGACGAGACTACACATTACGTTATAAATGATCCATATTAATATTATACATAAATAATACGAATGTACCTCTGTCTGTTTTGAAACCTTTTCACGCGATAACGGCTTAACGGAATTCGATGAAATTAAGCACATAGGTAGACCAAGACTTGTGTTAGTACATAGGAAACTATATATACCGGTAGTACTTTAGGTTGTGATTATTTGCAACCTCAAAATGAACTATAGTAGTAGTAGTAGTATAAGTAAAATTTTTATGAACCGTCCACGAAGCGTTCAAAATGAATAATTCAAACCAAATGAATGTCCTTGTAAATGCCTTGTAATTATGCTTAATAAATATTTACAATATTAATGGTTGTAAATTTTTGAACAGCTGTATCTCGGTAAGAATTGAACCTACAGAGCTAGTTCTGATCTCAAATTGTAGCAATTTTAGTCTACTTTAAAAACATATATGTATATACACGATTTTGTGTTTTAACAAACGCACAGTTTAGAACTTATATTGAGAATACCAAAAAACGTGCAAATATTTTGAGGTTTTTCGATTGCTGCAAAGTTAGCACAGGTCTTTCGAAGCTGCAAACTTGGATATACGCTACTGGTAGTGGTCCTAACAACATCTTAAGAAATCAGAACTAGCCGTTAGTTTGTGATTTATTTTAATGTTCGATATGACTGGCCTAGCAAGGCGTGAGTTGGGTGGGCACGCCACTATTGCGGCGATAAGTCCCCTCTTTGAGGAGTGGCTGGAGAGGCGCCACGGCGCCCTCAACTTCCACCTGACGCAGATCCTTAACGGAAACGGTTGTTTCGGGAGGTTCGTGTTCAGGATAAGGCGGGAGGAAACGCCAGGGTGTCACCACTGTGTGGATCACCCTGAGGACACGGTGGCGCATACGGTGGAGGTCTGCCTCGTGGCGGCCACCGGCGGCGGCGATGTCTCGCATCCAGGCCTGGTCCAGGCCATGGTACGGAGCGAGAGTGCTTGGGAAGCCGTCACCTCCTTCTGCGAAGCAGTGATGCTCGCAAAGGAGGAGGCGGAGCGCGTGATGGAGAGGCAATCTCTACGCCCTCCGCCCCTAGTCGCTGCAAGAGACGCCCTGGACGTCGGGAGTCACCAGCTGACTCCCGGCCTCCGTAGTCGCAGGCTTGCGGGCGGCGAGCAATGGGCAGCTTGCCACCCGGCAAGGACCAGGCCCGAGTCGACGGCGCGTTGTGTTCGTCAGCACGAACTGACGGGGTCCGCTAGGGCCGATGCCTGCCAGGGCCGCGGGTTGTTCGAAAGAGATACCATGGCCCCTGACACAGGCAACTGAAGGTACACGGGTGGGTTTTAGTCAGTAAAAGTCTGTCACACCCTCCCGCTCCGTCCAGAGCGGGAGAAGTCATAATTATGATGTTTACCAACCCAAAAAAAAGGCTTGAGGTGGTTTTATTTTATTTTTGCGAAAATGACGCGTTATTGTGTTTCTAAATACTCCGAAATTATACATAGTCCACCATTTCCCGAAATACCCTAAAATTAGAAGATTTTGGCTATTCATGGGAATTTCATAAAATTAAACAGAGTTTGAGGTTATGTTGGCCACAGTTTGAAGAAAGTGATTACGAAGAATCATTATAGGTTTAAGATTCTAACACTTGTTGTCAAATACTTAAAATATTGTAACTAAATAGTGAAATAAAACCAATCTCATGTATCAACACGAAATGGAATTAATTTTATCAAAATGCCTTCATTGTAGGCCGTAGGGACCTGGCTATGGTCACGCCATCTACAATTAGCTTTGCCCCACCTCCCCCCATTGCCAACTGAAACCTTAAAAATGTTCTACTTAGCACTCTATGATTCATTTAAAATTCAACCAGATTATCAAACTGGTATGAATGATATCTAAATAAGTTAAAAAATCGATCGCTGACTCGGTGACTGACTCTTGCCATTTTATTTGAACATTAAGTTCAAATAAAATGGCAACAAACACACCACAAAAAAAACATGGAAACATATATTATGTCTTCATATTATACCGTCGAAGGTAATGAGAAGTTGAAGTTTATCTTTGGTAGTTGCTACTGAGAAGGAGGCACTGATTTCAATCACGAAGCAGCATCATCACGTCATGTAGTTTGAGCAGTACAGGTAAATGACGTTTACTTAGCTAGAACGACCATCTCGGCAGGGTGCCTAGTGGCAAGCGGCTGGAAGAGCGTAGCTGAAACTGAGTTATAGTTATATAATTTCAGATATGCACGTAATGCCACCTATACCATAGTTTAGTAAATCAAGTAATACTTGTACCGACACGATACCTAGCATAGTCGATAGATGGCGTTTTTATTATAATCATGAGGAAAATCCTCTTCACGCGAATGAAGCGAATGAGATAACTGCATCCGTCAATGGTGGCATCAAATACCTAAAAGTCACTGTATGGTAAACAAAGACACACAATTATTGAAAATTAGCCGCAGCCGTGCATTTTGAGATTCTTGCACATGTATTTGTATATATTTTTTTTTGTATATTGTTTTCACATACATTTGATTATCTAGCGTGCGTACCTAATTGCATTCCAAGAAAACGCTAATATACTTTTCTGCATTTATCTCTCCTAGTGTGTGATCCTGCGGTTATTTATCCATGTCAAGAACAAAAACATACACTGATATTCCTGTAATCACAGATTTAAGTTACGTTAAATCATTTATACTCCATAAATATTGAAAAATCACTGTAATGATCGATCAGATTAAGGTACTTGCATAGTTTCTTTCTGAAAAAGTGTTGCTAACAAACAAAATAAAATAAATGCGTTCACTGTATTATGAAATTATGGAATCGTGGTCCTTCAAAGTTCTCTACAATCGTATTATTATAATGTTCATAAATAAAAAAAATATATGATGACATTTGTTTCAAATTGTTACGCTTGTTGCATTTTTTTACAAAGGATATATTTTTAACCGATTACAATAATAATATTCACATAGTTTATTTGTCATCACTCGATACAGCTTTAATTAACTACTCGTAATGGTGGTCACAATTTCGCTTATGCTACACGGAAAACAATAAAATTAAATAAATCTAAGTAGTAAATAACCGAACCAAATAAATGGAATGCATCAATACGAGCAATTATTAATCTATATTGACAACACCGACTTGCTTGTGATTGGTCGAGAATTGGCACATGCTTAGTGCTTAGTCGCTTCTTTCTCTCCGCCACTATCGGACGCTAGTTATTCTGCCGAGAAATTAAATCACTGAAAATGAATAAGTTGCAATTTGTGTCGTTTCTGCTCGCGATGGTGGCCTGCGTTGGCGCCTATCAAGTACTGAGTGAGAATCCTATCAGAAATGGTGAACATCATAAAAGAATGAAGAGAAACGTCATGAAGTTGGGAAAGTGCGCTGTAGGTTTCATCGAACTTTTGTTCCGATGCATTAATTGTGACTTGTAAGTAATTTTTAAAATGTTTTCTTTCTTACCCAGTGTTGATTTTTAACATAATTTCCTAAGTCACGACATTGAAACGAAATTTTCGTTGTGAACTTAGAGCAATTTCTGAGTTCATGATGAAATCGCAAATATGTTTTCACATTTTAGTTTAATCATGATCTATGAAATAAAAGCTGTAGCAGCTTATCGCTTTTGTGTTTTCCGAAAGTTGGAAAGTCTGTGTGTTATGTTGAATTAAATTCGCTTTTGAGATGAAATTAAGTCTAAAGATAAAATATTTCTTGTGTTCGATTTCATGAATCTACTGCTGGAAGTTATGATTTGTGTCTCTAGTAGTTTTTTTTTTTAACATCTATGTAGCAGGCATTGTAAATACTACAAAGCGCGGGAATTTATTGGATTGGGATTACTGCGTCTTTAATTTGCAATGAATATCTATTCACTTTTTTTAACGAATGTGTGTGTGCCAACATATTTTTCCGAAGCATCAAGCATGCGATGCAATATCAAATGGAGCAAAATTACGTTGAAAATGAGGATCTTGCCCAAATATTAAATATTCTACTGTTGCATGTGGACTATAAAATTCTGATATGATTACTATTACAATGCTAACATCCCCAACGACCACAAAGTAATGAAAAAACATATTTTCCAAATGTACCTACTGTTGCAAACTCAAACTCAAATCATTTATTTCAAAATAACAGGCAATTTCGAATTGTCAAAGGGTCGATCAGTCAGAAAGATGACGCTGTTGCCCATTCCAAAGCGTAGGTAGGTAGGATAACAACGGTGAATAAACTCCACGGACACTCTTTTAAATCATAAAATTGTTACAAAATATTAGATTAGATCATTTGTGTTGAAATTATCCATGTGAAAACGATGTAGAAAGACGTGCACGTTAAAAGCGGCCGTTATAAAAAAAACATAAAAACAATTCAGAAATTAAAATAAGCCGCTAAGAGATGACCAGTCCCTACTGACGGCGCCCGTTCACGAACATGACGTATGGACAAGCACCATTCAGCTCAACCATTTTGAAGGGAACTTAATGATCCAACACACAAGTCAACACCAGCGAGACATTAGATCGAGAGTTGCCGCGCCGCACGCCCACGCAATTGTTTCGCGCGCCATTTTCAGTGACGTAATTCGCATCACACGATCGCCCGTACACTTTCGAGGATTAAACTTTTGAACTTTTGACTGGCCTTATTACAAATAACTTAGTGTAAACTAGTTACAGTAATTCTGTTAAAATATGGATAAGAGTTACAATGATCCTTTTTTAAAACAAAACTACGTTTAATTTATCGTCGATAAGCATAATAATTTTATTTGACTCATCCAATCGTGATACGCGAGTTGTTTGGAGCCTGGAGACGCACTTCGTAAATGTAAAATCCTAAAAAGGTAATAGAGTGACAGGATGAAGATAATGATGCAATCGGCATTGCTGTTGCGCCATTTATTTCATGGCCGTGTTGTCTTCTTTTCTTTGTGCATTATTGTATATAGGTATCGTGATGGGTTTAAAACTTAAAGAACTTAGTTGCAGGTCCAAAACCTAGCATGTATTGATGTGTTTGCTTTTAACTTAATTTTATGCGTGAATGATTTTGAAGACCCAGGTTTTATAGACTGACTGAAATGATCAAGACTCAGGGGGCAAAAAAAACACGTCCGTTCGCTGTAAAGAATGTGTGCCGGGTCAGCGCACGGAAAAAAGGGCGCGTTTTCACATGGCAACAACATTAGCAATGAAGGACATCAGGCGCTATTTATCTGCTTGCCCAGTACCCACAGATTTCTTCCCGACTGGATTGTTAGTTTGTTTAATACGGTCGGGCGATCAACCTCGGCGTGCATTTGTCGATTTGAAACCAGCTTATTGGATCTGTAGGTACAATAACGGTTATCACAAATAAAAACCACGTCAAAGAAAGATAGAAAAAATGTTTTCATAGCAACATGTATGTGGATTTTGTTCGTTTCAGTGCGGAGCCAGTGAAATTGTCGCAAACTTAAAAGTCATCAGTTTTAAGCAACCAGGCTCTTGCGTGGTCTCTATTTAATAGTATGAGTTGACAGTCACCAATAAAAATGTATTAGATTGATGTCAACTAGACATGGTCAAAGGTTTTTGCTATTTTGGATTTCGTTTTCAAGTAATTAAATAGTTTTTTAAGCAGTATTCATTGCCGTAGCTCCGAAAGGTATTTATTATGTGTTCCGACTTGATAAGGAAATAATTTGAAAACTGAGGAAGGTTCAGCAACTCGACTGTTTATGAAACAACGTCGTCGGCTGATTGCGACCATTTGCTTGATTGTAA
This sequence comes from Apamea crenata, assembly GCA_949629185.1. Classification (NCBI taxonomy): domain Eukaryota; kingdom Metazoa; phylum Arthropoda; class Insecta; order Lepidoptera; family Noctuidae; genus Apamea; species Apamea crenata. The sequence goes on from OX451367.1 coordinate 15,530,876, forward strand.
TAGTTCTCTATTATGTTGATAAGCTGTACTAAGGCATAACGTTGATTATATCAGATGTGTAGTCCTCAATATCTTTTTTATTCTATTTAGTATCTTTTAATTTTTTTGACGGGTGTCGTTTTCATGGTTTTCGAGGGCCCGAAAGCTGATAGTGAGGTCAAAATAGAAATCTAACATGGCGGCAGCTAAAATATTCAAATTATCCATCATGGATGTCATTTTCATGGTTATAAAGGGTGCTGAAACTGACAGTGAGGACAAAATTAAAATCCAAGATGGCGGCTGCGAAAATTTTAAAATGTTTCATCATAGGTGTCGGTTTACGATTTTCGGTCATGCTAAAGCCAATAGTGTGGTCATGTCAGAAGCTAGGCGCGCGGTTCCGATGAGGACTACCGTTTTTGTGCTCACCAGTTGGCGCCACTGTCGATTAAAGCACTGAAGTATAGTTGTCAAAGTTTGTTATTACGGGCGTGAAAACAAAGTTTACTTTTAAATCATATTTAATACCTTAAAAACGTACCGTAAAATATCGAGCAAAAAAAGGAGGACATAAGTTTCCGAAAGATAAAACTGTCTCATAGCACTGATATTCATTGACCCGTAACTCATATTTGCCTCAATTAATCTCGGGGATTGCAAAATATTCACAACATTATTCTAATTACAAATATTAAAACCACTACCAACCTACCGGTTACCGGTCACCGGTTTATTGAAAACCAGCGCTGGGGCTCTGTCTTGTATAGGGTCTTAGCATTATGCTGAGCGATGGCCGTTTTGCGTGAATGTGTCGCATGTTTACCCCCAACTTGTTATTTTTTTGTGTGTTTGTTATTTTTTATGCGTCATGTTTGCCGCAAATAAATGTATTTTCTTTCTTTTTCTTTCAAATAAACCCGCGTAGCCCACCCACAAATAGTGCCACTTCGCATTTCCAAGACCTCACGCTTCACTAGCGCCTCTAGCGGCGAATTCATACGCGATATACCTCATTGGTTCCTCGTTACCTATGGACAAGATTAGAGCCGACGAGAATTTCCACGTTTGCTTTTTTTTAATAATTGGTTTTTATTTTTTTTTCTATTAGTGTTAATGGTATGAGAGGACAGTGTAGGCCTGTCGACAAGTACTAGGTACCACTTACAAAATAGACAATCTTCTACAAACCCGGTCTACAAGGCCTACAATGTTCTTACAGTCACAAAATATAAAATAATCTACTGGGTGGCAGGGCCATCGACGCGCAACCTGTCAAACTTTTGCTGTCTCATACATTTTGACTTCATAAATACCTACCAAGTGCACATTTCTATGCAATTGGCTGATTTTCTTCTAATAACCGACCAAAAGTTTCTACGATAAGATTGAATCATGTGCTGAATTGATGGTTACAGTTTGCGTGGCGATGTCCTAGCCACCCTGCATATAAAAAAGAAATGAAATAATAGGTATACATGAAACAACTGTAACAAATCTGAATTAATATCGTGTCCACAAAAGCCACTAAGTAGTACTTTATCAAGTATTTTTATAATTATTAATATAAATTTTGTCTTCTCCAGGTACGCTGAACTGACTGGTAAAGAATGCTAACAACGAGAAGTTCTGATGGCGGTATTTGCTCGGCCACACTACATCAAGATTGTGATATATCTACTCTATAAATATAGGATAACTTTACAATAGCAAGGACACTTCATCTTTATGTCCTTCAACCTTGGTAACAGTTCATCCTTAGTGTGCCAGGAAACTCTCCTGAATAACAGATTCGCCTCTGCTAAACCTGAAATGCATAAACTTGAACATTAAGAAGACGCAAAGTTCGCTCAAGAAGGCGCAACACAAACCTTCTTCATTAAACAGTTCCTTGTTACTGTACCAGGGGCTGTTGGAAAAGTCAATAGTCGAGATGATGAAGAGCTGTCAGGTCTGGCGCGAGTCTGGCGTGGATCCCGCGGAGGATCACAAACGCACGCCACTACCATGGAGGAGCTCAGCAAGAGCGCTGACAGCACCTCACGTGGCCTTCAAAACTGCTCGCGATTACGACATCCTGTTGGAATATGACAATGTACACAGTATTAACACATGAAGACGATGAAGGAATCTCAACATTGTCATTACAGGGTACCGATCAAATACCGATTTCAACGTAACAAAATCGACTGCGGTCTGTAAACGCTGCCGCACATTTGGACGGGCCGCACCAAAACGCAGCAATCCTCCTACATCACTTCCGCATATTGTGTATGAACCATCATATACATAGGTACTAAAAGCGGGCTACACCACGCTAGTGTTGGTTTGTATTGCGCTGCACTGCGGTCTTTGTCTTTATAAGTATTTATAATTTAATTTAATTATCATATAGTATGTACAAATACTTGTTTGACTTGCTAACTGTTGTTCGGGGCCGAGTTTCTGTGCATGTGAGGCATATGTATCAGTGCATTTACTGACGCTGCCACAATGTAAAATGTATCCTTAAGTACTACTTCACCCACGACACGACGCAACTGTCAGTCTTAATAAACTACAAGTTTTCCAAGCGTAGATTCTGCTAGTCTTGAAAAACTGATGTGATCCTGGTCTAGTTTAGTAAATACTTAGTTGCTCAAGAGTGACAGTTAATGCACGCTACATTGTGAGTTCATAAGAGCATTCCTTAGAATAAAATATTACTATGTCAACAGTCTACAGTAAAATTATTATCATTATTGTGTAGTTGAAATATATACTCTAATACTATTGTTTAGCTTTCCTATTTGAATCATCACTAATATAATTTAAAATGCTTTACTTAACTTGTATGTGGTTGTGTTTGGTATAACTTGTAGTAAATTCCCTACATTATGGACTTGTCTGGATCTCCGAACATGCATTTAAATAAAATTAACCATTTACATTTTTTATCTGCCGCCTGTCTTGCCCAACCAGTTTCAAAAATTTGTGTTAGCTATAATTGTTAAAATAATTGTAATGTTTTAAATGTTAAATGTTTATTTTCATTAAATTATTCCTTATCCATATTGTGACCGTTCGGCCACCTTAATTCCGGAGATTAATAATGTACAAGTATTAAATAATGTACTCCTTAATTTATTTAATTTAGCTATTTTATAATTATGATAGAAGTTATCAGTGAATTATATTGTTATTCATTATTATCGGTAATACATAAGAAATCAACTGAACTTGGTAAAGCCTTAATTTTCTATTCTTTTTGTCATAAAATAAACAACTTTTGACATTTGATTTGGCTTGTTTACATCCTATAAGATATTTGCACGGTACCTAAGTGTAGTCTGTACCTAATAATTATTGTTAAAACCATTCCGTTCTGTAATAATTTATTTCATAATTTCGTAACAAAATTTTTGAAAATTTTTACAGTTTTGTGTACCGCACAATTATTACTTTTCTTAATATCATAATAATAATTATAGTATTCACATTCAGTATTGTAAAATTTATAGAAAGGAGTTTTTGAAATAAAATGTCCTAAGTTGTAACTGGCAGTTTTATTTTATTAGTCCATCCTTCTTACAATAAATGCAGCTCATGTTCAATATGACAGGAATGTCCGCTGCAAGAATACAGACACACTGCAACTATGCTACAGTTGTGAAGAGAGAACCTTTAAATAAGAGTAATTAACTAAAACAGAGTAACTAGCAACAAGAAGCAACTACAATAAAATTTTATAAATAAGTACTTACTAAGTCGACGTCATTTTTACCAATTTTTTCAATATTATTCGTAGTTTTAGGCTCTACGTGATATAATAATTATTTATTTGAGTTACTATACATAGTCTGTCAGATTTATAAAGCCCTTCATGGCTCTGTCGTGCAATGTAAATAAAACAAGCAACACGCGATCGCCCCATACTACAAGCCCCGCCTTCTTCACCAGGCATTCAAAGTTATAAATAACTACAGACCGCGTGTCGCGCGGGTGAAATAAAGACAAACAATATCTATTGAAGGATGACGTCATGCTATCGCTCTGTTTCTGATACGTTCAGTAAGCCACGATCATGACTGACATCGTCAAAGACTTTTTTTTTTGTGGATGGGAAATCATCAAATGACCCCTCCCGCTCTGGGTGGAGCGGAAGGGAGTGTCAGACTCTTACTGACTAAAACCCACCCGTGTTCCTTCCTTAGCCCTTTCTGTTCCAGGGCAGCGGTAACCCTTTCGGACGATCCCGCTACCCTGGCAGGCATAGGCCCTATCGGGCCCCGTCATCTGCTGACATGTCTTTGAGCCGCGCGTGGAACATAACGCGCCGCCCGGCACGGGCCTGGTCCTGATCGGACGGTGAGTTACCCATTACTCTCCGCCCTCAGGCCCGCGCCTACGGTGGCCGGGAGTCGTCACGTGGCTCCCGACGCCTGGAGCGTCTCCCGCGGTGGCTGAGGCGTGAGGTGTTCTCCCTCAGCCTTCCCGTCACCTCCTTCACTAGCATGACTGCTTCGCAGAAGGAGGTGACTGCCTCCCACTCCCTCTCGCCCCGGACCATGGCTTGAACTAGGGCCGGACGCGAGAGGTCGCCGCCGTTGCCGATCGCCTCTACGAGGACACGGCGGTCGTCAAATACTTAATGCTGACTTTACTTTTTACAGTAAGTATGTATTTAAGATCTTAGAAACATAAAAGTTTAGAGCTGTTACAGCGAGTTATCTACTTTATTAATTAGATTGCTATCGGTATGCACGACGACATAATTATGAAGCTATACAATTCCTGTATAAACTGAATTCTCATAAAAAACCTAAAGAATGCGAGGTCAGGTGTATTGGAAATGATGTCTTGATGTGTGTGAAATGAGTAGAGTCATGACATTAATGTTTAATGACACCCCATTATATGAATATTTTAATGAGATAAAATCACAGCAGTTTCGATGAACAGTTCACGATGAAACGATAGTCAATTTTGATCTTGTATCGCAGTGTAAATAATTTTCGATTAGATAGCTCACCCTGACCTACACAAAGTTATAAAAAAATTCGGGCGCAATTTTCACGATTACATTAGGTATTAATAATATAAATAAATCAAGTAGAGTATTATTACGATTGATAATGTATAGGTCACTGACTGTCAACAGCTGTTTTATAGGATAATGTATGAATGTTCCTGTTTGCGGATTTCAAGGTTATAATGACGTCGTTTTTGTGACGACAATTATTAAAAGAGCTTTAGTTTGTGTTTCGAAATTAGGTTATTATTTTATAAAAAATATGATAGACAACGACCAAGTTATATTATAGGAGTGCTTATCATAACGTGTCATAATTAATGCGTGGAAACAGTATGTAGTCGGTCGCCAAAAAAGCCGACGAAGGTCGCAGGGTTCCGATGGATACATACAACGCAGGGACCGGTCATCGCGGCTATTCGTATGCCTTTGTCCAACAGTGCACGTCTTTCACCTGAATTGATGATGAGGTGATCAGCATAATGGTGCCCTCATAAACACAAAAATATGACAAGGTCAAAGTACCTGACAACCAGACTCTAGTTTTTAAAACAATTTTACTGTCTGAGCATAAGCAAGGAGATGTTAAACCTACATAAGTAAAAGCAAGGACGTCGATTATTACTCAGAATAAGTATGTATGTGTGTAAATATTTACGCGAATCTGGGCCTGTGATGTGTGATTAATACTTAACAGTCTGAGGTTTTATGTCTGTGTGTGTGTAGTAGATTCCCTCTCTGGTCGGGTGTGTTGCATAGCAAACTATGATCACTATCTGCAATCAGAACCTCGAGACACAGATTCACTTTAATGTCTTCCCACGTTTTCCCAAGGTATAAAGCATGTATCCTACATGTTTTGTCTACTGTATTCGCTTATCATTTACATCAAATCCAATTTGTAAAGAGTAGTTATTTATTTGTATAAAATACTTGTTGGTTAAAAAAAAATAATTAAAATAGTTCACAAGACATGTTTTATACACGACATGATTTGACTAAAACTGTTTTTTATAATTTGGTATACACTTGTTTTAGTTTAGTCAATACTCGTAATAACTCTAGAAATGACTTAAATACCGCTATATATTTACAAACATCGGTAAAGTTCGAAATAAATACTAACGAACGAACTAACCGAACGTAAACGTAACGTCGTTATTTCAAACTTTCCTCGTTCTGAATTATTATAATAATTCATAACGAGGAAAATACTACAACAATCAATGGGCAATTACATATTTATGCACTTATTTTTATTAATTAAAACATTTAATCTGCGGCTGTAACGAGTTTGAAGGTACGGTCACCTTCTGAAAGCATTGTCACTTTGGACTTTGTCACACATAGACGGTATAGTACCCATATTTAATTTATTTGTGGTTGGCACGGAACATGTCTTCTTCTTAATACTCTTAGCCGTCGTCTCGATAGGCACCTCCTTTGCAGCGATATCATCTGTCAGACAATCAATCCATCTAACCTAACGCTTTTCACTAAACTTTTTTCCCTTTCCTATATTGTTCCACTGCTGGGCAAAAGCCTCCCCCATATTCTTCCAGCTTTCCTTGTGCTGTGCCTTCTCCGGCCAATCGGCTAGGAATGAGTCCAAAATACCCTTTAAACCATCCACATTCATCACTTTAAACTGGACGCAGGGTCATATCGTTTTAATTGAGTACCAGCTTTGGTACCAACTAGATGTTCACTGCTATATACGTGAAGAATGTTCGACAATGAGAGCTTAGTAAGTATTTCAGCATTTCTGTTTCTATGAACAAACATTTGGTTCATAAAAACATAATGTTGAAATATTACACAATAGACAATGGGAATGCAACACACGATGTGCAAACCGTAAAGAGCATTAAAATTGAATGTTATCAATGTCAGCCATCTTGTTATTCTTCTGCCTGGAGACTATGAATGAGTAACTTATTATACCATGCTGGTTTATACCCCTTATTTTTATACACCCAGTATTGCTGCTAAATATAAATCACACAATTCAAGGGAATCATTCGTTTACTCATTTACAATACATTACCAGTTTACATAACAAAAATATCACATTTTCACTTTTGAGTATAATTTTATTACACTCTAACAGTAGGGGTATTGATAAATTGTTAATTTCATTTGTTTAGTTTAAATAAGGGGTATAAACCAGCATGGTATAATAAGTTACTCATTCATAGTCTCCAGGCAGAAGAATAACAAGATGGCTGACATTGATAACATTCAATTTTAATGCTCTTTACGGTTTGCACATCGTGTGTTGCATTCCCATTGTCTATTGTGTAATATTTCAACATTATGTTTTTATGAACCAAATGTTTGTTCATAGAAACAGAAATGCTGAAATACTTACTAAGCTCTCATTGTCGAACATTCTTCACGTATATAGCAGTGAACATCTAGTTGGTACCAAAGCTGGTACTCAATTAAAACGATATGACCCTGCGTCCAGTTTAAAGTGATGAATGTGGATGGTTTAAAGGGTATTTTGGACTCATTCCTAGCCGATTGGCCGGAGAAGGCACAGCACAAGGAAAGCTGGAAGAATATGGGGGAGGCTTTTGCCCAGCAGTGGAACAATATAGGAAAGGGAAAAAAGTTTAGTGAAAAGCGTTAGGTTAGATGGATTGATTGTCTGACAGATGATATCGCTGCAAAGGAGGTGCCTATCGAGACGACGGCTAAGAGTATTAAGAAGAAGACATGTTCCGTGCCAACCACAAATAAATTAAATATGGGTACTATACCGTCTATGTGTGACAAAGTCCAAAGTGACAATGCTTTCAGAAGGTGACCGTACCTTCAAACTCGTTACAGCCGCAGATTAAATGTTTTAATTAATAAAAATAAGTGCATAAATATGTAATTGCCCATTGATTGTTGTAGTATTTTCCTCGTTATGAATTATTATAATAATTCAGAACGAGGAAAGTTTGAAATAACGACGTTACGTTTACGTTCGGTTAGTTCGTTCGTTAGTATTTATTTCGAACTTTACCGATGTTTGTAAATATATAGCGGTATTTAAGTCATTTCTAGAGTTATTACGAGTATTGACTAAACTAAAACAAGTGTATACCAAATTATAAAAAACAGTTTTAGTCAAATCATGTCGTGTATAAAACATGTCTTGTGAACTATTTTAATTATTTTTTTTTAACCAACAAGTATTTTATACAAATAAATAACTACTCTTTACAAATTGGATTTGATGTAAATGATAAGCGAATACAGTAGACAAAACATGTAGGATACATGCTTTATACCTTGGGAAAACGTGGGAAGACATTAAAGTGAATCTGTGTCTCGAGGTTCTGATTGCAGATAGTGATCATAGTTTGCTATGCAACACACCCGACCAGAGAGGGAATCTACTACACACACACAGACATAAAACCTCAGACTGTTAAGTATTAATCACACATCACAGGCCCAGATTCGCGTAAATATTTACACACATACATACTTATTCTGAGTAATAATCGACGTCCTTGCTTTTACTTATGTAGGTTTAACATCTCCTTGCTTATGCTCAGACAGTAAAATTGTTTTAAAAACTAGAGTCTGGTTGTCAGGTACTTTGACCTTGTCATATTTTTGTGTTTATGAGGGCACCATTATGCTGATCACCTCATCATCAATTCAGGTGAAAGACGTGCACTGTTGGACAAAGGCATACGAATAGCCGCGATGACCGGTCCCTGCGTTGTATGTATCCATCGGAACCCTGCGACCTTCGTCGGCTTTTTTGGCGACCGACTACATACTGTTTCCACGCATTAATTATGACACGTTATGATAAGCACTCCTATAATATAACTTGGTCGTTGTCTATCATATTTTTTATAAAATAATAACCTAATTTCGAAACACAAACTAAAGCTCTTTTAATAATTGTCGTCACAAAAACGACGTCATTATAACCTTGAAATCCGCAAACAGGAACATTCATACATTATCCTATAAAACAGCTGTTGACAGTCAGTGACCTATACATTATCAATCGTAATAATACTCTACTTGATTTATTTATATTATTAATACCTAATGTAATCGTGAAAATTGCGCCCGAATTTTTTTATAACTTTGTGTAGGTCAGGGTGAGCTATCTAATCGAAAATTATTTACACTGCGATACAAGATCAAAATTGACTATCGTTTCATCGTGAACTGTTCATCGAAACTGCTGTGATTTTATCTCATTAAAATATTCATATAATGGGGTGTCATTAAACATTAATGTCATGACTCTACTCATTTCACACACATCAAGACATCATTTCCAATACACCTGACCTCGCATTCTTTAGGTTTTTTATGAGAATTCAGTTTATACAGGAATTGTATAGCTTCATAATTATGTCGTCGTGCATACCGATAGCAATCTAATTAATAAAGTAGATAACTCGCTGTAACAGCTCTAAACTTTTATGTTTCTAAGATCTTAAATACATACTTACTGTAAAAAGTAAAGTCAGCATTAAGTATTTGACGACCGCCGTGTCCTCGTAGAGGCGATCGGCAACGGCGGCGACCTCTCGCGTCCGGCCCTAGTTCAAGCCATGGTCCGGGGCGAGAGGGAGTGGGAGGCAGTCACCTCCTTCTGCGAAGCAGTCATGCTAGTGAAGGAGGTGACGGGAAGGCTGAGGGAGAACACCTCACGCCTCAGCCACCGCGGGAGACGCTCCAGGCGTCGGGAGCCACGTGACGACTCCCGGCCACCGTAGGCGCGGGCCTGAGGGCGGAGAGTAATGGGTAACTCACCGTCCGATCAGGACCAGGCCCGTGCCGGGCGGCGCGTTATGTTCCACGCGCGGCTCAAAGACATGTCAGCAGATGACGGGGCCCGATAGGGCCTATGCCTGCCAGGGTAGCGGGATCCACATTCATCACTTTAAACTGGACGCAGGGTCATATCGTTTTAATTGAGTACCAGCTTTGGTACCAACTAGATGTTCACTGCTATATACGTGAAGAATGTTCGACAATGAGAGCTTAGTAAGTATTTCAGCATTTCTGTTTCTATGAACAAACATTTGGTTCATAAAAACATAATGTTGAAATATTACACAATAGACAATGGGAATGCAACACACGATGTGCAAACCGTAAAGAGCATTAAAATTGAATGTTATCAATGTCAGCCATCTTGTTATTCTTCTGCCTGGAGACTATGAATGAGTAACTTATTATACCATGCTGGTTTATACCCCTTATTTAAACTAAACAAATGAAATTAACAATTTATCAATACCCCTACTGTTAGAGTGTAATAAAATTATACTCAAAAGTGAAAATGTGATATTTTTGTTATGTAAACTGGTAATGTATTGTAAATGAGTAAACGAATGATTCCCTTGAATTGTGTGATTTATATTTAGCAGCAATACACCCAGTATTGCTGCTAAATATAAATCACACAATTATGACACTTAAATGCTATGTTAAAAAATGTACAGCTAAAACAATTATGGTTTACGTCAACTCATTTATGCACATCGTCATATTGCTATGACGTTTTGCATAAATGAGTGTGACGTACTAAATACCACAAAGGTTAACGTATGTCCTCTTCACCGTATCCGTCGACACCGACCCCGACTACTTCTCTTTCCTTTCGTGAGCTCTCTGGTGACTAGCAAAACCAAATTTGGTCTTGAAAACCCGGTCACATCGTATACCGAAGAGCTGATCAGCATCGTTGTATGTGTGTAGGAAGGCTTTGGGCGACTTTTGCGTATTTGGCGTTTATTGTCTAGGTCTTTAAGACGATTTGTTTCAAAGCATTCAGTTGCTTTGTGGATTGAAGCTTTGTGGATTGGATTCCTGCGAAGATCGTCGCTTCACCGATTCGCGGTCTCTACTCAAGAACACGTCTACCCCAACGGTCATCGGTTCTACGGCTAATATGGCCGGCACATTGCCTCTTAAACTTGCTTATTCTGTGAGATAGGGTGACAACTTTGATTCTCTGCCGGATTACCTCGTGTACTCGTACACTTACTAAAAAAATATTGTTCTATTGTTGATTCATTCTTTTAGCCGCATTCCTAGCGGGAATTCCATAGCATTGAACTTGTCTGCCAACATAACTTGAATATAGAAGACGCAAGCTATTTGAGACAGAATTCATTAATGTAGTTGTATTCATGGCGACCACATGGTTAGGGTTACTATAGTAATATTGTAACCAATGATTCACGATAATTTTAAAGCATAAATTAGAATGATACCTTGACTTTTATACATCTCTCGGCAATCATTATAATATTGTATACTTTATAACAACAGCATAAGGAATAGCATTGAAATAACTTAATAATGGGTATTCGTAAAAAAACACTCTATGAAGCTACGCTCGTAGCGGCGTAGCTAGCTACGAGGCTACGCTGCTACGCGCGTCAAACAAGCAATAGTCACGATTGAATGACGCTGGAAGATGAAGACGGTATAATTTTCGTAAGACTTTGTAATCATTTAAAATTTTAAACAATCAATCAACTCAGCCTATCGCAGTCCATAAAACTAACTGTACCGTTAAAATTGGTCGCAAAACAGGTAAGCTTAAGTTAGGTGAGAAGAGAACTGCGACCAACAACGTGCGAGCTGAGCAAGCGAAGCCAGCCGTGTACAGCTGCGGCCGGCGAGCACACATTCAAGTGGTTCCCAGTAACTATGGTAAAGCTAATCACGAAAAGTCGATCAGTGAGTATATTAACGAATCGATTAGTATTTTTGGGAACGGAACCGAACGGGTAAATATTTTCCAAAATAAAGTGTGTGTGTGGCTGGACATAGGCCTCTCCCAGGCTGCGCCACAACACCCTCTTAACTCTTAAAAAATATTGTGTGCAAATAGTGCAAACAATATTTTTTAAGAGTTTAAAACAAAAAAAAAATGTCATTATCCCTATTGCTGCACTGGCCGATCGTATCTCCAGCTTTCACTAGGCGTCTATTACGACACTTAAAGATTAATATTTCACTCAAGTAACTTTGAAATCACTTGTTAGTGGTTTTTTTAGGTCAAGTTCGGTCCATTATATTGCACATTCATACAATGAAGTTATTATCCTCAAAAACAGCTGTGGACGCGCCCATTTATCTACTTATAACATTATCAGTCTTACTGCTTTATCCGACTAATATTATAAACGTGAAAGTTTGTATGGATGGATATTTGTTACTCTTTCATGCAAAAACTACTGAACGGATTTGTAACCAGGATTAACATATAGGATACTACTTATCCCAATATTCCCACGAGATCGAAACGTATGCGGGTGAAACCGCGGGGCGCAGCTAGTATTTTTATAAATAAATCCAGTTGTAATTAAAAGTTATTATTACACATCGCTAATAATATCATTTCTGCGTTTCCTCATTAGAACTTTGTGTAGGTCAAGGATTCAGGTATAATTTTATGATGTGGGCAGTACATGAAGTGAGCTTTCTTGTCGAAAATTATTTAAAATAGGACCCGAGTTCATACAACCCTAATCTCTTCAGGGCGAGAGCGAATAGGCTTCTTCTGGGCAAGCTCGTTCCGCCGTAGATCTCAGCATCCCTGCCTCTCGGTTGGATTGAGGTCAAGAGTGAGCCCATTGTCAATAAAAAAAAAACCGGACAAAATGGTCCCCACGACCAATAACAAGCAAACATATGTCATTCGATAGGCATTTTAATATAGAGGAATAACTACGATGGCGGTTCAATTCAAATTGTTATGGGAAAAAAGATATGGCAATGTTTCGTAACACGAACCTGGACGGTAGGCAACGGTATGTTTAAATAGTTGATGACTTCTAGAGATCTTTGTTTGAAGATTTGGAAATGTATGTATGCCGACGATAACAAAATAATATGGTACCTTTAAACGGCTACTAGTAATAGCAGCCATTCAAAGGTTCTGTTGTCAGACCCTCCTCATCAGGTGAAATTAACAGGACTCGCTGAGATACATCCAATAAGCCCACACTCGAGGGGTTTGCTAGTAGCTATTCAAGGGTTCCGTCATCTTATTGTGTATGAAAATATTCAAACTAAGACCACTACAAGTGATTAACTATGCAAGGGTTCCACTATCCAAAAAAAGCGCACGCGCTGGTCGAGGGCAGACGTAGTACGTCACTTTTATCGTGCGCGCGTTAGCAGCTTGTTATCAAACTTAAGTACCTATAGGCTGAGATGGGTGGACTAAAAAATTAATTTGTGACACGGGAAGAATTGATTGATTCGCTTAAATTGAAACAGACAAACGAAATGCATTTCGATCCTGTTAATAAAAGACGTGGAGGAGGAGGAATATTTACCTGATATTACAATGACCTCTAGACAAGATACGTCTACCGTGAACAAAATAAAAAGTAATGCGGTCAAGAGTGTACAAGGTCAGGATATTATCCACGTGGAGGCCTGTACCCGGTTTCGGTTGCACCGAGCAAACGCACTAAGATTTTGTTAGAAGACAAGCGGCGCGTGGAGGCCCCTAAAGCGGTTTCGAACGAGCGATCGGTTATTGCGCCCACCTGCGATCCAGACATCGCTACTACAAGTGCGCCCGAGTCGAATGTGAGTGTAAATGATACGGCTGTGTATGGGTATGCGTCGGCGATGGCAGCGAGTGTAAATCGAGAAACTTTGCGATTTGTGAATTCAAGTAAGATAGTAGGGGGGGAAAATGGTGAATGGACTGTGGTAACAAATAAAAAGAGGCTACTGAATAAGTTTTTGAGTAACACGGGAAAGGCAACTTATGATTTAAATGCGAAGCTTAGGGCAGCATGGTCCCAGGTACCTCTTTATATTTCTAACATATGTACGGAAACTAGTGATGACATTCATGACATTGTAAACTACATTCGTGTTAAGACCCATAATATAACTGTTAAGTTGGAAAAAATTGTGTCAAAAGAAGGAACGTAGGTATCTAAAAAGCGAACTGATTTGATTTAATTAAATTAAATTAATATTACTAACCCTTAGTTGATAAGTCATTGTTGTACAGACGCCAGCAGGTCAAGCTACCCGAAACTGTCAAATTTTCCCAATCAACCTTGAACCTTAATGCTTTAACGATAAAGTTGAAAATCTATTAAAGAATTTTGACAGATTGTAGTAGCTTGATGTGCTGGCGTCTGTACTAACCATTGGACCAATGTTGTCAAATTAATTATTATTAGGTTAGTGTCCAGGTCAGTCCTATGAAACATCGCCATATTTTTTTTGACACAGCGATTTCTAATGACCCGCCGTAATAGTGATTGCGGATTAGGCGTCATTTTAGACCATGACCTAGGTAAGTATACTTTTTAACCTGGTAGTTCGTTCTCGGGAAACAATTTCTAAACTCCACGCGGGTGAAACCGCGAGCAAAAGCTAGTATCTACATTACTTAAATGCTTTGCGAAGAGGGCGGGGCTATCGCGTGCTGCCAGTCTTATTAACTGAGTAGGTACGACAAACCAAAAGGAAGGGATAATAATTGTGAGACACATACACGATACTTTTTTTACGAAAAGCTATTAGTAAGTCATTGCAATGTAACTCTTTTGTCATTGTTTTAAAGTAAACATGTTGCCCCCTTGTTGCTCCGACACTGTGTGCTACCGACCGTTTTCGGGGGCCCATTATTGAGCGTGCAAGTCACCCCCTGCCATTTTATCTGTGAATATTATATTATCATTGGTCAGGCAGGGGACATAGACCTTCCATAGTTCAAGGTAACCGATCCACTATAGCCACCCAAACCCATAGCCCAGTATATTTTGTTTCCATGTTCTGCAATAATCCTGCACCAACCAGGGGGCTGGGGGGGGGGGGCGGTTGTCCTTGGGTGCACTTGCATACAGAGATAATCGTCGGTTGGTGCCTCCTCATCATTTCAAATTGTGTAAAGGGCCTCTGCGAGTTGGCTTCGGCCCCTAGTAGGACAAAGGTCCAAAGGTTCAAACGTCCAAAGGTTAAAACTAATCTCGGGACCCCAGGTTCCCGAGATTAGTCAAAGTCTTACTAATGGCTTACGTATTTTTCTATCGTGATTATGCTCCATTACCTAACGTATTTCAATTCTTGAAGTTATGATGGCTTTTTACTGACTATTAGGACCATCGGAACCAAAGTGTTAGAATAGATAATATATTACGAACGATGAGCAGAAAAATACTGGGTGTTCCTCAGGGGAGTATTCTGGGCCCCACCCTCTTCCTTATGTGCATTAATGACTTGAGTAATCTAAAAATATTAAAGACGGCAAAATAATATCATATGCCGACGACACGGCGTTAATATTTACCGCTAAAACCAGTAGCGAACTGTTCGAAATCGCTCAACTAGGTTTTAATACTGTGACTAATTGGCTTCAAAGCAATTTACTAACATTAAATGCCGACAAGACAAAATTTATTCCCATCAATGAAAAAAAAAAACAAAAAATTATATGATCATACAAAGTTTTGTTTCAGTGCGGTTAGTGGAACTGCTCAGGTGCGATTCGGGCAAGTGCTGTCCATGGAGTTTCTGGCCCGTTCTTCTCTATAGGTACCTACTACGCTTTGGAATGTGTAACTAGCTTCATCTTTCTGACTGACCGACCCCTTGACAATTCAAAAGTGCCTGTAATTGGTTTACTTATTTTAAATAAATAGTTTGAGTTCCGAGTCCGAGTGGAATACCTCAGTTTAGAGGTGACCGCGGTCACCTCTAAACTGAGGTATTCCACTCAGAGCAAACTCAAACTATTTCGTGCGGCTATCGAGCGTGAGGGGAAAACAAATGAAAGAAGTAACAACTTATTTGATTTGTTTTCCCCTCGCGCGTGACATTCTAAGATCGGACGGGCGGGAACAGTTGACGCGCGCGTTTATCGCAAGTCACGCTACAAATCACACCCCTCAAGTCGTGAACAGAGCTTGTCACCGTTTGCTCGCTTTACGACTCAAATGACGTAGGTACTTATTGAAACTGACGGCCTTGTACGATGTCTTTGACAGAAGTTGTGCGCTTAACGCACGTTCCGCGCCACGATCTTATTAGTAAGTACTGCAGTGTCTAGACGCTGGCGGCGCGTGGTAGTTTCATGATCTGTGGGCAAGCTTAAGAATGAACAAAAATAAAAACTGCTGTTTTCCACTTATGCCATTTTTTTAATTCACAAAACTTATATAATCTACAAATATTTCAATACTGAATTTAAATACTGTATACGAAGGTGTATACTGTATACACCGTAAAATTTTGATCGTTTTAATCCTTAGAAGGGGTCATTGTACCCATCATTATGAACAACTTTTACAACGGGACCAACCCTGAAATCGTGAAAAAACAATCGCATAACTCGACATAATGTATAGATCAACTGATCCCAATATTACAGGTTGTTGTAATCGCAAGCAGCTTTGAAGGTCACGCGAGGTGCTGTCAGCAATCTTGCTGAGATCCTCC
This sequence comes from Apamea crenata, assembly GCA_949629185.1. NCBI lineage: Eukaryota > Metazoa > Arthropoda > Insecta > Lepidoptera > Noctuidae > Apamea > Apamea crenata. Next base: position 15,547,326 of record OX451367.1, read on the forward strand.
ATGGTGGCGGCGTGCGTTTGCGATCTGATGCGAGACTCGCGACAAATCTGACAGGTCTTCATCATTCCGTCTATCAACGTTTACAGCGGCTGTTTGTTAGCAATCATTACCAGACAGTTCAGTGTATCTGGAAAAAAGAAATTTGTGGTCGATGAAGGCAGTATGTAATGACACTTCCAGACCGGTTAGGTTAGGTAAAACCAACTGGAGTACAACCTCCTGTTACCGCAATCATACTATATTTGGAACTTCCTAATCCGACTCAAGATAAGACCTTAAACTAAAATAAATAACAAATAATACACTAAATACCTACTTTCTAACTACACAGACTAAAGTATTAAAAATATAAATAACGTGTTTTACTGTAGGACTTCACTAATACAATTAATTAGTTTTTCGTTATGGCGGTGCCTATTACCTAGATGCTATTATGTGACATGTGTAGATCGTACTTTACAAGAGAGAAGACACACACACGTGTGTAATGGGAACTTAATAAGCGGTCACGTGTCATCTCTTGACGGCGGCCATCTTGTTGAACACTGCTACATGGATCTTTTGACGCTCAAATAACGCTGACAGAGAGGCGCTATTGATAAACATTAATTAGTCAATTGATTTGTGAAATGTATTGAAAAAACAAGATGGCGGTATTCGTTTAGATTTTGGCCACGCGTCAAGCGATGCCTGCGCGAAGCCTTGCTATGTGTTAGTCAATGGAATACACAGATTACAAATCGCTGCCTGCCTCGTAAGTGAGAGCCTCCAGCAAATAAAAAAATATTACAGCAGCGACGAGGATTGAAATTACAAAAATGTCGATAGGAAAAATAAAATAATTTAACGTGCGGCCAAAGTGTGGTCTTCTGAATATGGATCAACTCAAAATATAAAACAAAGCGAATAAAGAGACACGAGAATTGGAGGTTGCCGACATTAATTACTAAAAGCTAATTTTCCAATCATCTGATAACATTATTCAAGGAATAATTTTGAAATCTTGACAGTTATTAGGTACATACAAAAACAGTCAAACGTAAATTTTCGAATAGTAATAAAGTTGACATTTGTCAGTTTTTCTATGAAATAACTGTAAAAGTTTCAAAATTATTCCTCGATTAAAGTTATCAGATGATTGAAAAATCAGCCCTAAATGTAATAAAACGACTCACTCTACCGCCTTGCAAAAGAGGGGCGTGGCTGCCAGTCACGCCAAGAGATACTTCTTGCCTATTGGTCCGCGCGACGAAAGTGCAAGTCAGTGCGATGGAACAGCGGGTACGGGTGTAACTCGAGTCAGCTTTTGTATTCTAATAAGGAAGTCTAAGATCTAACTTTAACTGTTAAAATTAGATTTAAGATCTTCTTATTACAAAACAAGATCTAACATTAGTTTTTGAAATAAATTCGTGTTGAGTGTAAAACAACACAAACAGTTGCTTATAAATAAGAAACGAGTACAATCATACTAAGTCCGTGCTACTACCTAATTCTACACGATAAGGCGAGATAGCTAGGACGCAGACGGAAAGCCGATTGCATAATTAAATCCTTGTTATCATCGAGACTTTTACATTAACAAAGTGCGTCTATATCGCAGAGACAGATCATCCACATGAGCAGTGACAGATCATCCAAGATGGCGGAATTCGGACGCACCAATCACAATCATGAGTCGGTGTTGTCATACATAAACAATATTCGCTCGTTTAGATGCATTCCATTTCATTGACTTAATTTAAATTGATTTATTGTTTTCCTTGTAACTAAAACTATTACAACTAAAATTAAATTATTAGAACTATCTAAATAGATTTTAAATTAGAGTTATTTACCTAGATTGTTTCGAGTAATGAAAGATAAAATAAAATAAAATATTAAAATATGTATTTAAAATCTCAGCTCCCTTTTTCAAAATCGATATACACAATTGTATCTAACAATAAATGTGGTAACTATAAACAAATACATCTGATATACGTCAGTATTGTATTTATTGAGATTAGGGTATTCATAAAATTTAAATAACATTAAATAAAAACTTGATGTACCACGCCTCCATGATTTCATTACATCATAAAGTGAACGCGAAAATTGTTTTATTTGTTTGCAACACTTAGGTACAGAAAAATGCTGAGTAAGTACGAATGTCCACGTTTACTTATGTAGTTATTCGCAGTGATTTCCCAAGTGTTTAGAATTAGGACCCCTAACCAAAAGGTAAACCAAATCTGTAATCACAGGAATATCATCGTTTTTGAAGTTGACGTAAGTAAAACAGACGACAGACGACATTAAGATGAGTTCAAGGCAGAACTTTAATGGAGTTTCCTTAAAATGTAAGTACCTAAGTTAAACCATTATACTTGATAACCTAGTCAATTGTGTGTTTAACAACCTACATTATAAGTGAAATAGTTTCAAAATGCGCGGTTGCAGCTTAATAAAATTGTAATTTAGATAATTAGACAGACATCAAAAATGGCTGCGCAGTTATCTCATCCGCTTTAGTGCGAAGTGGATTTTCCTCATTATTGTATAATAATACGCCATCTACCGACTACGCTAAGTATCGCTTAGTAATCAAAATAGCTTAATTTTACTGCACAATGTTGTAGGTGGCACTACGTGTATGTCTTTAACAGATTTTCAGCTACTCTCTTCCACGTGCTGCCAACTAGGAACCCCGCGGAAATTGTCGCGGTAGATGGCCTGAGGGCCTCATAAGTTGCGTCGTTTGTTGATCTACGGCCTCGACTTTCTTCGTGAAAACCTTTTCTTTAGATGTATCAACATTTGAAAGTCAGTGAGTTTTCTTTAGAATATCAGGGAACCTTTACATTTAAAATTATATTTTTAATGAAACACTCAAATACTACCGTACTCCAACACCACCAGTGTACTAATTTCTAATTTCCACTAATCTTTATCTACGTGAAATGTTTCAGAATAAATCGGCAGTTGCTGGCAGCCGACAGACCGATCCCGTATTTCTTTTTGCACATTAAAAACATGTAGGTAAGTACTCGTTTTAGGTCATTTAAACCTTTACAGCTAAGCCATGTATTTCCTAAATGATAAACTTCCTGTGATCCGTGTACTTTGGAACTCTATTATGTCAACGAAGACGCGTGTCACAGGACACTTTAAAACGTCGACGGATTATTGCGATCAATTGCTTAGAAAAATGAAAACGCGTTAAACATATTTTGTCCTTTAGTCGTTCGTCAAAGTGCTTTATTTATTGTAGGTAGGTACTGTGCTTGGCATAACAATGAAATGAAAACGTGGACCCACAAGACATGTTGAAATACCGATTCAGTAGAATATTCAGTAGGATAAAAACGCGTTTCCGTGAATTTTGAATTGTTTACCCGACTTTTCTATATCACCATATACTTTCAAGTAATTAATTATTTACATACTCAAATTTTGTCTTTTCCAGGTACACTGAATTGACTAGTAATGAATACTAACAATGAGAAAAGGTCATATAAAGCGGTATTTGATCGACAACACTACAAGATTGCGACATCACTAGGCTCACCATAGTACTCACATCTTAAAAATAACAAGGACAATTTGCCTTTATATCCTTTAACCTGGGAAACAGAATGATGATCGTTAGTGTGAGAGAAAACCCTGCTACCAATAATTACAGATTCCACTCTGCTGAACCTGAAATGCGTAAACTTGAACATTAAAAAGACGCAAATTTTGCTAAAGGAGGCGTAAAACTGACCTACTTCATTAAACAGCTTCTTGTGGCTGATCCTGTGGACAAGTCAATAGAGTCGTAGAAGGCGTCTAAAGGAGCTCAAGGGGTTTTTACCTACCATAAAAACACTTCGGGTCACCCGCGCGTTAGCGGATAAACCTTCAACGATTGCATTCCCAAGGAGAGTTGGTGTTAGGCTGACAGCCGACTGTAAAACTGTGCCAAAACCTTAACATGATGAGTAAAAACGATACGATATGCGATAGGGCTAGGGCGTACCCCACAGGCGACGCGCAGGGGCAGCACCCGGCTCCTGCGGGAAGTGGACAAGGACTGTTGCACCACCCCGGGCGAGGGCAACGTAAGAAGCGAACTCGGGAAGTGAAGTGAAGAAGTCTAGGACGTCCTGAAAGCGAGAAAAGGAAGTTTTGGGAGGACTTTGACACAGTTTTGATGAACATCCCGGTGCATGAGGAACTGATGGTTGGAGATGATTTCAATGGACATGTGGGGAGAATAAGAGGGATTTATGAAAGAGTGCATGGAGGATGGGGATTTGGTAAACAAAACAAAGAGGGAGAGACATTGCTGCAATCCGCTATCGCATTTGACCTGGCAGTGGCCAACATTTGGTTCGAGAAGAACGATGGACACCTAATCTCGTACAAAAGTGGCAATCGCAAGACGCAACTGGATTACTTTCTAGTACGGCGCAACAACTTAAAGCACATCAAAGACTGCAAAGTGCTACCGGGAGAAAACTTAATCTCACAGCACAGGCTTCTAATTATGGAAATGGTCGTAGAAATAAAGCTCAATAAAAACAAGGAGCGACCTCCCCCTGAAATAAAATGGCATATGCTAGCGAGTGGTGGATAAAATAAAAGAGATGGGGGATATGAATGAGCGAAGTGTACATGAATGTTGGAATGAAATGGCGGGGTGTATTAGGAGCGCAGCGAAAGATATTTTGGGAGAGACGAAAGGAAAGGTTACGATTAATAAGGATACATGGTGGTGGTCGACCGAAATAAAGAATGTGGTTAAGGATAAAAAGAGAATGTTCAAGGAATGGCGGAGTATTGAAGATGAGAATATTAGTTTAAAAGCAGAAAAAACAGTGAGTTTAGTGCTCTAAAGAAAAAAGCAAAGAAAGCTGTAGCCATAGCGAAAGCAAAAGCCCAGCAACAGCTTTATGACACATTGGATAGTCTAGCAGGCCAAAAAAATCTATACCGGCTTGCTAGAGATACAGAGAAAAAGGCGAGGGATATTTTTAAGATAAAGTGTATAAGGGATGAAACTGGATTTTCCCGCGCCCTCAAACGGATTCGCGCGGAAGTGGATTCTTTCTGATGATGAACAAATTAAGGATAGGTGAAAGGCCTATTTTGAAAGACTGATGAACGAGGAGAATTACTGGAGTAGAGTACTTGCGAATAAACTAGTAAATGAGGGGTTAGTGAGAAAAATTTGTATGGATGAAGTCAGAATAGCAGTAAATGGTGTAGCGGTATCTACAACGCCACATGCGAACAACGCGTCATACAGACGTCACGCAAATCCTGCATCTCGCAAGCAGAGTTTACCGTGCAATTAGCATAGATACAATTTCCCAATATCAATCATTGGGCAATTGCCCGCCAGACACAACACCCGTCTGGTTGGAGGATCCTCCCTTTTCAATGGAGGATGAGTGAACTTTACACCCTGTTCCTCATGCCTCCAAAATGGTATGAATAATAGTGATTCAATAGGTCAGAAACGCATACACAGTTACACACATGCATACTCATCATAAAGTTTCTGAGTAAAAATCGACGTCATTGCTTTTACTTAAGTAGGTATTTTCCATGCTTATGCTCACGATTATAAATAGCTCTCAAAGCATCAAAGAGAATCTGGTTGTCAGGTACTTTGTGCTTGTCATGTTTTTGTGTTTGTATAGCTGTCGCTGCCAACTGGTTTAGCCAGTTGGCTGCTACATAGCCACCATTACGTTGATAACCTCACAGCCACCATTACGTTGATAACCTCATCATCAGTTCAGGTGAAAGACGTGCACTGCTGTGCATAGGCCTCAACTAATAACAGCTGCAATGACTGGTCCCTGCGTTGCCAGTATCTATCTCTCCCTAACCATACGACCTTCGCCGCAAGAAGCTAGTGAAGCTCACTAGCTTCTTCCCGCATGAAATTTATCATTCCTAGGACCCACTCCATCACATTGCATCACCTGCCCGTTTTATCGTATTTCTTCGTTTTCGCTTAGCGTTCGTTCTTACTTAGTGGTTCTTTCCTCAAAAGACCATCTCAAACATCGATCTAAATGGTGTATGATCTGACCAAGATTATGTCTGGACTTTAAAAGAGACTGTGACCTCTGAGTATGTTTTGGCCTTTCTTCTTAGACTAATCAGATAAAAAACGCCGACCTCATCTACTTTTAAAATATGATTGACGTGTAAAAGTGTTTGTACAAACCTACTTACCAAATAAAATCATTTATTATTTATTTAGTTTATTTTTGCTCGGTTCCTAAGAGTTCTAGCGTGTTAGATAGTCTTCCTCAAGAATTGGGCTATCAAATACCAAAATATTTTTTCAAATCCAACCGGTATTTAGTTCCAGAGATTAGCGCGTACAAACGAACAAAAACCAACACTCTTCAGCTTTTTGATTAGTACTGTGAAGAGTTGTCTCTGTAACGAATACTTAAATATAAATTGAAAAATTAGTGTCATTGTTAATAACTTGTTACAACAAGGTATTATAATAATGACACTTTAACAAAAACACTTCACTCAATCAAGTTCCTAGATCGTTGGTCGTCGTCGTTCTTTTTCTAACACCGGCGCCCATTGGCGACACGCCACGGCAAGGGATTTTTATGCGACGAATAGAAAATATAACTTAAAAGTATGACAATAAAATTGAAATTCCATCGACCACGATGCCGCGACGTCCTTTGGCATCATCATTGAAATTTCAATTTTATTATCATGCATATAAGTTATATTTTTATTCGTCGCATAAAAATCCCTTGCCGTGCCGTGCCACCAGTGGGCGCGCCGGCCCTTAGCGTGTCGATAGCAAAAATAGCACGAACAAATAAATATAGTTTTTTTAAGTTTCTTGACCCGAAATTCAACAACGCGGATACGATTTGCTGACTCAGCCTCTCGTGAGTTGGCGTAGCGAAAGACGTAGCGTTGGAAGGCCTCTCACAAGGCGGATCGATGATCTTGTGAAGGCCGCAGGAACCCGTTGGATGCGAGTAGCAAAGAACCGGTCTTAGTGGAGGTGCTTGGTGGCCTATGTCCAGCAGTGGACGTCTTTCGTCTGAAATGGTGATGATGATCTGTGTTGGTGACACGGGATGCGGTGCAAGATGGGAGGTGAGCCATTTTCTGAAGAGAGACACCGCATAGACACCAAAGGTCTGAGTCTTCCATGAAAGATTCAGATTGAGACTGAGATCAGACTGTGGACGTTCTCAAAATTCACGAGAATCGCCCCTCTGGACATGATGTGATGTGCAAAGGAACATTTACACTTTATTATTTAATTATTATTATTTATCTTAATTTCATTTGATTTATTTTAATTTCGTTTGATTACATTTTAATTAAATTGATATAATTATATTTAATTTTATTTGAATTTACTTGATTTGATTTGCTCTAATTTGGCTTTTATCTGAATTTATTTATTTTGTTTTATATTAATATAATTATGTATGTGTGGCAAAGGGTTGTTGTTATTCAGATTTACCTGAAAATAAATGATTTATTTTTTATTTATCCTTTTTTTTTGATGCGCGGTGGAAGTCCTTACGGACTTCCTCCATCATGGGGGCGACAGAGGGGTATTCCAAACTCTTAGCGGCTAAAACCACCGCGGTGTTCCACCTCTGCTTATGGCCGGGGGTGCGGGATTCGCATAAGCATTCACCGCTCCGAAAACAATAGCAATCGTTATAATACTCTGCATGATGTACTTACTTATATATATTTTTTTTTTATTACAAAAAAAAAAAATTGTATATAAGTAGTTTATCAGCCATCTTGTTACCATAACACAAGAATTGGGTTGCTTAACTTGGGACTAATGGTGCTGTGTGAAATGTCCAGGGATATTATTATTATTATTATATGAATAACTCAAATATTGAAATATTATTGTTAGTACTGTGAAGACAGAAGGATAGTCAGCCCTCTGTTCACGACGAGTCAATACTTATAATAACTCGGTCTTTGTCCATCATAATGATAATTTCGTTATTCAATAAAAAAATGATATTCTAATTAGGAAACACATACTAAAGCACTCGTAATAATTGTCGTCAAAAAAAACGACGTCATTATAACCTGGAAATCCGCAAGCAGGAACATTCATATTTCATACATTATCCTGAAAAACCGCTGTTGACGGTCATTCCACTAAACATTATCAATCGTAATAATACTCGACTTGATTTACCTACTTACAATAATAACTCCGTTGATAACGTGGTATCGTGAACATTGCGTCCGCGTTTCCTTATAACTGTGTGTAGGTCAGGGTGAGCTATCTAATCGAAAATTATGTATACTGTGAAACAAGATCCAAACAAATCCGGAGTGCCAGCTGTTTTAGAACCCAATGGCTTGGCACGCGACGATGGAAAGAGGCCCGATGGAATGACCATAATGCCTTGGAAGTTGGGTAGGCCTTTGGTGTGGGATGCAACCTGTGTCGACACCCTCGCGCCATCCCATCTTCCTAGCACGGTGGGCTGTGCTGGGGCGGCTGCTGCAGGAGCAGAAAACCTCAAACGGCGCAAATATAACAACCTTATTGGGAGCTATATGTTTGAGCCGTTTGGGGTTGAAACTCTAGGGCCTTGGGGTCCGAGTGCTCATCGAATTTTTCGGGACATCGCCAAGTGGTTGGTTGACTCTTCATGTGACCAGAAGGCTGGCCTATTTTTAGCCCAAAGAATCAGCATTGCCATCCAACGTGGTAATGCTGCCAGCCTTTTGGGCACCTATCCCATTGACAGTGATGCGGACGAATTTTTTGATGCCCAATGAGCTCCTGCCTTTTTCTATATTTTTTCGTATTATATACTTGTATATAATTGTATATAGTATATATTAGTGTTAGATCCAAATTGACTATCGTTTCATGGTGGTCTGTTCATCGAAACTACTGTTGTTTTATATTATTAAGTTATTCATTTATTTAAAAAATAAATAAAAATAAAGATAACCTTATGGGAAAGAGTGTTTTCGATGAACTCTGGCACCCAAAGTAAGATTTAACTTGTGTTTAGGGTGCCAGCGTCCTCGCCTATAATTTGAACATTTATATCAGTAGTTAGGACGAGCACAGCGTACCTATATTATTATTAAGATAACTACTTACTAGTAATGCATATTTATGATGTGGCCTATTAAAGTACCCTAGTGAAAGTTACCCTGGTACTTTTCAAAACAAGTGTCATAATTCTATTTAATGAACCTGATGTACACATTGTAAATATTCGTATGCCGCTAGTAGCTGCAGATGTGTCGAACTTATGCATATGTAACAACCATCTTTGTAACTACCATATCCGACGAATAAATGTCTTTGTCTTTGTATTTTTAACATTATTGACCAAAAGTTGCTTAAACACTTAACTCCAGTTAATTTATGTTTGCCTGGTAGTCCGTTTCAATAAATAAACAAATAAGACAGTTGATTTAAAACTGTCTATCGATATAATTAATGAATCCATCATACCCCTCTCTATTGTTCTTCGTGGTTGCGCTTTGAGGAATAAAATAATTGCGCTTAAAATAGCTGCGTTTTGAGGAATACCCCGATTTTATTTGTCTTTATTTCACCCGCGCGACACGCAGACCGCGTGTAGTTATTTATAACTTTGAATGCTTGCTTAGTGATGAAGGCGGGGCTTGCAATATGTGGCGATCGCGTGTTGCCTGCATTACATGGCACTACAGAGCCACTAAGGAATTTATGAATGTTCATACCTCTCGTAGAGCCAAAACTACGAATAATATGGACAAACGAGGTGCCAATGACGTCGACATAGTAAGTCTTGTTGTACTTATTTGTGAGATTTTTTTGATATGGTTTAGTTGTCTTGTTTCAGTAAATTTCTCTAATTTAAAGGTCCTCTCTTCATAACTGTAGCATTATTTTAGTGTGTCCCTCATTCTTCCTGCATAATATAGACCTGTCATACTGAACACGAACGGCATTTATCGTGAGAAGGATGAACTAACAAAATAAAACTGCCAGTTACAACTTAAGACATTTTATTTCAAAAACTCCTTTCTATAAATATTACAATACTGAATGTGAATACTATATTTATTATTATTATATTGGGAAAGTAATAAAATTGTGAGGTAGTACCTATACAATAATGTTACACTTTTCAAAAATCTTGTTACGATATCATGAAATAAATTACTACAGAATTATAAGATTTTGATACTTTTGTCAAAATTAATACAGTCTGTACCTAATAATTATTGTAAAATGGTTTTTACTTAGTTACTATTGTATATATCCTTTAGGAAATACAAGTAAAATCAAATGTCAAAAGTTGTTAATATTTATAATATCAAAAATAATAAAAAATTGAGGCTTGTACATTTGATTTCAAAAATATAATTTAGGTACATTTAAATATTATCATATCAAATTAAATAAATTACTTAAGAGGGCGCAGAAAGGTCCACTAGCGCCACTACTTAAAAAAAAAATATCTCGTGACTGAGAAGGAATTTTGAAAATCTGCTCAATCAGCGACCTCTTTAAGTGTGTCTAGAATTTTCTAATACCTTTTATTAAGTTTCATATTTCTCAATATGAAACTTGAGAAATATGAAATATGAAATTGAGACACGAAGCAACAAAAATCGATTTAAAGAAAAGCGGCCACATTTCTATATGTTAATTAATTCTCTTGCAATAATCTCTGAAATTTAGGAGGCCGATTAGCCACAATATGGATAATAAATGATCACAAAACACAACATTTATTTTTTAACAATTACAGCTGGCACTTATTTTAGAAATATGTAGGGCAAGACAGGCAGGAGTTTCAAAAACGTGAACGATTGATGTATAGTTTTACATATTTAAGAGGGTGCACATAGGTCCACTAGCGCCACTCCTTTAAAAAAATATTATCTCGTGACTGAGAAGGAATTATGAAAGTCTGTTCAATCAGCGACCTCGGTAAATGTGTCTAGAATTTTCTAATACCTTTTATAAAATTTCATATTGAGACACGAAGCAACAAAATTCGATCTAAAGAAAAGCGGCCATGTTCCTATATGTCGTATTTAGTTGCTTCGTGTCTCAATATGAAACTTAATAAAAGGTAGGTATTAGAAAATTCTAGACACACTTACCGAGGTCGCTGATTGAGCAGATTTTCATAATTCCTTCTCAGTCACGAGATAATATTTTTTTAAAGGAGTGGCGCTAGTGGACCGTTATACGGGCTCTTAAATGCAAGTTCATAAAAACATAGATCCAAACTAAATCCACACTGGAATTGAATACAATTAGTTATACCAAACACATACAACTTAAATACTGCTTACAAAAGATATTTTTAAAGTCACTTAAGCAGTAATCATTTGAAATAAAAAGAGATTCAAATATGAATACTAAACGATAGTCCTATGTTAGAGTACATAATTATGTTAACTACGAAACAATGATGATAATTTAATTGTAGACTTAATTCTACTAATGTTTTATTCTAATGCTATTCAGTCAGTCTTGAGCAATCGAGTTAAAAGTAAAACTAGACAAAGATCACCTCAGTTTTTCAAGACTAGCAGATACGAGTATGGAGCTATGCTTGAATAGCTGGTAGTTTATCAAGACTGACAGTTGTCTGGTTTTATAGGTGGAGTAGTGATGGAGTGGTGGTGGTGGAGTGGTGGTGGTGGATTAATTTTAGATCTTTAAATCAGTAATGCCTCGCACGTGCAACGTGCACAAATACTCGGCTCGGAACAACAGCTAGTAAGTCAAACAAGTATTTGTACATATATTATAACATATGATAATTAAATTAAACTATAAAGGCACATTAAATCCGCATCGGACCACAGTGCAGCGCAATACAATCCAACACAAGTGTGGTGGATCCCGCCTGAGTATCTGTATTGGTTCATACACAATATGCGAAAGCGATGTAGGAGGATTTCTGCGTTGTGGTGCGGCCCGTCCAATATGTGCGTCAGCGTTTACGGTTCGCAGTCGATTTTGGTAATGACACTGTCGAGATTCTTACATCGTTATCGTGTGTTGATACTGTGGACATCACCATATTCCATTGTCGTAATCGCTAGCAGCTTTGAAGGTCACTCGAGATGCTGTTAGCACTCTTGCAGAGGTCCTCGAAGGCGACGGCGTGCGTTTGTGATCCTCCAAGGGATCCGACGCCAGACACGCGCCAGATCTGTCAGGTCTGTATCATCTGTATTGGCGTTTGTAGCAGCCCCTGGTTAATTAACAAGGAGCTGTTAATGAAGTAGGTTAGTCTTTTGCGAACATTGCGTCTTCAAAATGTTCAAGCTTATGCATTTCAGGTTTAGCAGAGTGGAATCTGATGATCTGTTACTCAGGTTGAAGGATATAAAGATGAATTGTCCTTGTTATTATAAAGTTGTCTTATATCTTTATAAAGTAGAGATGTGATCTTGATCTACTATTGCCGATCAAATACCGCCGTCATCACTTCTCGTTGTTAGCATTCATTACCAGTCAGTTCAGCGTACCTGGAAAAGACAAAATTGATGTTAATAATTAATTGAATACTTAATTACTTGAAAACGGACAGAGATACAGACAAGTTGTAATTTGTTGAACATATTTGTAGGTGCTTACAGGACACAAAAAAAACGTTTGTAGCAAATCACGTAACATACTTCCTAAATGTTTGAAAATGTACCTACGGAAAAGCGTTATTTCGTACTAAATATTAATACCCATTATTTCTGTTTATTCATAGTGATAAATGATTATATAAAAGCTCAACTGACACTAATGAGGCACGATTACTTTTTCTTTTTGTACACACCGCTGATCAGATGATGTCAGTACCGTCCGGAATTTCCGCCATTTTACTTGAACATTGATAGAATCAGTCACTGAGTCTGCGAACGATGTTTTTATTTATTTAGATATCGTTTATACCGGTTTGATAATCTGGTTGAATCTTAAATGGATCACTGACTACACAACCTAAGAAGATATCCTATGAGGTGTCATATGGCGACTTAGTCATATGGCGAGGCTCATGGTGATGAGCCTCGCCATATGATTAAGTACCAATGCCAGTACCAGTGTAATGATTCAGTCTCACACAAGCATAATTGTTACATATTTCTAGATGACAAACTCGCTGAGATTTAGATACTATTAATGATGTTACTCTCACGTCTTGTGACACAATTATTATTCTAAACTTTTTTCCTTAAGACACGTTTTACCGGATGTGATTGACTCATACTTTCATTTATTGTTTCCTCAACCCTGAAAAAACGTAGACTGTGGAGTTCCACGTGTTTTAAAATTAGATCTATCGTCACGACTTTCGTATGCAATAAAAGACGACGTATGCGTGTTTCGTATGCGATAGACGTGGAAAGAAAAATTGGCACAAACAAGAACAAACGTAACAATATAATTGACTAGCTTCTGCCTGGCCTTTGGCCTTCCTCAAGAACGTCAACGTCATTCTAACAAATGCAGAAAGATTTTTGAAGTTATACTTCTTTAGGCGCGTTATGAAAAAATGATGACAGTGAAATTTTGAGATGCGCGCGCATCACCGTCACACAAAATTCACAGGTTGAAGCTGTCCGCAAAACCGCTCATTATTTTTAAAGCTATACTTCAATTTTGTCAGCATAAATCGGCCTGTACCTATTTTGAGCATTTTTTATAGCAACCTATTTGTTCTTATCGATTAAAAAAAAGACAATGGACATTTCACTATAAAAAATTGGATGCCATAAAATTCTGGTTTTTTATTAGTTATGCTTTTAATTTCTTTAAAAGGCCCGTTACTTGTTACCAACATTATTCAGCCTAAACAACGAACTTTATTGTAACCTTTTTTGTAATTAATTATTTGCATGCAATTAAAAATTGTTTTTTAATGATGCCAAAGAAGTATAACTTCTGACGCGCGTACATAAGTACACGCACCCATTTTTTTTCAAATCCAGAGTAGTTCCAGAAATAAACGCGTTTAAACAAAGTCTTCAGTTTTATTATTAGTGTAGATGCCAAGCGTAGGTGGCCCTGTCTCATGCAGACGCCATGGCGCCAGTCAGGACACGATGCCAACAAAATGTCACATAGCTCTAAGACGGTGAAATAGAACCAGTTCCATCCAAGAATCATTCCAACAAGTTCCGTCTGAATGACGATGACGACGACGACGAATGAAACTATCAATGATTTTGTAAGATTTGCTCTCGTTTATTTTTTAATCTTTATTTTCATTTCACATTACAAAAATCGGAAAACATGAAACAAAATAACAGATATATTTATAATGTCAGTTTTGTTTTGAAAAATAAGGATACATCGAAGTAAACAGAGAGAAAAATGTCGAAAACATAGGGATGTTGTATTTCAATAAAGTACGCCTTTTATAAGCTTTTCTTTTATAATTTTCCAGTGGACAATCTCTTTTTAAGGACCAGCAGTAATATGCATCATGTGACGATCCCACCGACCCTGATACCTTTCTTCTATCACTTTTAGATCCTGGTGGATCCGCTCTCCCTGTTCCTCACTATATTTTCCTAAATTATCCGGAAATTTATCAAAATGTTTGCGGAGATAGTGCAACTTGATACTTGTATTTGCTCTTAGAGTCTGAAAGTTTGTCAGCATATTTTGCACAATTTCTTCATAACTAACTATACTTACTTCATCAAAATCAAAATCAAAATCAAAAGTCATTTATTCAAATTAGGCTGAGAATCAGCACTTTTTGAACGTCAAAATTACAAAAGACAGTCCCCCAAAAACGCCCGCCCTTCACCACTTCCTAGTGCTATCGCTGGGAAGAAGAAGTGGCGCAACAAACTCCCCAGCAGCACAGCTGTCTGTTCAATTAAAAAGAAAATACGTGATTGGATACAATACTAGGTTACCTAGATGTTCGGTAATTAACATTACAAAACAGAACATAAAATTAAATTATTTGCCATAATATGTCAGCTAGCCACGCCAATATACCAACAAATTTAATAAAAACTATACGTACTCAAGCTAAAAAATAATTAATTAAAATGTAAATAAAAAAAAACTTACTACCCAAATAAAAGCCTCCAGGCATAAAGGGCGTGACAGCTTACACATTTATGCATTGCTGGGTTCTAAGACCTGGCAGTAAGCTAATTCTGGAGAAGGAACATAAACATTGTCTTGCGTTAAACTAGGGTGACCAACTATTCTTATCGTCTAAGTAGTCGTTGATGGAATAGTATGCCTTTGAACAAAGGTTGGATTTTAGTTGAGCTTTAAACGCATTAAAAGGCAAGTCTAGAAAAGAAGAGGGTATCTTGTTATAAAAGGTTATACCAAGCCCAACAAATGAGTTATGAACCTTCTGAAGCCGGTGAAAGGGGGCACGTAGTTTGTCCTTATTTCTAGTGTTAACACTGTGAATATCACTATTTTTAGTGTACAAGTGTAAATTTTGCCTAATATATAAAATGTTGGCAAGGATGAATTGTGATGCAACCGTGAGAATACCAATATCTTTAAAGAAATCTCTTAGAGAAACTCTGGCACCTAGCTGGTAAATTGCTCATAATATGTTCTATGGGTAACCTAGGAAATTTTCGAACCCGTACCAAGAAATGATGAAGTAGCGATGACATCATCATTTCTAGGTACGGAAAATTTGGACACGCGCGCGCGTGTTGTCGCGAGCTTGGGCTCGCGCCGTCATATATTAGAATAAACACTCAATAAATGAAACATATTAACACATGACAACTTATACAGATTCACGTTTAAGTCATTCAATATTGTCAAATAACTGAGATCTCAGCTGTTCTGCTGGGTAAGGGGCCTGAGAGTGGGGATCGCGTGATGTTTGTATGCGCGAAAAGGTGCGCAGAACCCTAAGCATGACTGGAAAAATAAATCCTACAAAAACATTTTATGTTAAATGTTGCCAAGACGAGACCATGTAGCTCGCACTGTCAAAAAGTAATCAGATCCCATGTAGAGCCAAGCTTCTAACTCTACACGCCCTAACTCTACAAGGCCCAACTTCGCAAACTACAACTTAGTCAAAATATATGGCTTTGCCATTTCGCTACATTCACATGAGCGTAAGGTGAAAAACTCTCATACTGTTATACAATGGTTCTTGTAGTAATGCTAATAATGCTAGAGGTCTGAAAATTTATTTAGGGGGTCCTATATACATTTTCAGACCTCTGGCATCAAAATTTACGGAAGTCTCATATAAACTTTCACCCCCTAGTTTAAGGGGTTGGGGGGGGGGGGGGATAAAAGTTTCAGGTTTTAAGATTTTTTGTTGTTTGTGTACTATTACTAGCTTACATTAGCTTACATACCAAATTTCAGCTTTCTAGGACTTCAGGAAGAACCTTAAGAATATGGATGATCATCAGTGAGTCAGTGAATCAGTGACGAAATCGGGGTATTTTAGATATCAATAAAATCTAAAGTATAAGAGCTATGCAATTGAAACTTTATAGGTTTAATAATTCAACCACTGACATCATATTCCAACAATTTTGTTTATCTAGTATAATCCAAGCCCAAGTTAAGAAGGTTCAAAAATACGACGAAGTGCTTCGAGAAAAGGTAGGTAGTGCCCTTGCGCTTCACTTGGCTCGTCTTGGCGGGGGCACTCCTGTGCCCCCAGATTTTATTACTAACAAGCCGATAATTGATCAAAATATAAGATATGCAATAATCATAAAAACAAAAGCACATTCAATACTTTCATGAATAATTTGAAATACATAATTATACGAAACACAAATATAATATACGAAACTAGCTTCTGCCCGCAGCTTCGCCCGCGTGGATGTCGGAAATTATCCCACGGGAACGTGCTACTAGGATAAAAAGTATGTCCTTCCCCATGGATGCCATTTAACTCTTTGCCAAATTTTATCGAAATCCGTTCAGTGGTTTAGGCGTGAAAATGTAACATACAGACATAATTTATAATATTATATAGTATAGCACTTTGCCCGCGACTTCGCCCGCGTGTACTTTACTCTAAAAATTTCGAAGATGTAGGTTTACGATCTTTATCATTTATTTATTTAATTCGAGTTAATTTTAAAGTTTAAATATGAAATAAATAAGATTTTTGAAATAAACCTTGTCGTCCCGTTCTACCGCGACAGGCTTTGTTTTTATTTTTAAAAAAGCGTTTGGTACGTTTCCATTGTATGATTTAAAGATTATTTATACCCATTTTCCAGTTAATGGAAGCAAGCAGTAAAATCCACCCCTCAAACTTTATAACCCTTTTCCACTCCGGTAAGAGACGATTTTTTAAAAACCCTTAAACATAACTTTTTATTTTTTGTTTTAAGTATTAGTACCGAGTGTCGAGTTAATCTGTCCGAGCGGTTTATTTTTTTTTCTTACCTATTAACTTTTCCACCCCCTAAATCCTCTATGAGGAGTTTTTTTTAAACTAAAAGTGACCATCTGTATTAATTACTAAGGCAAATATTGTCAAGTATCAAGTTTATTAAGCCAAGGAAAATGATTTTTCATATTAATTTTATCCCGTCTTTTCACTGCACAGGGGTTGAATTAAAAAAAAATTGGAATGTTTCCATAATTCGAGTCAAAGATTTTTGAAATTTTTGAGTTAATCAAGCCACGTAGTAAAATACTCTCCTTAAAAAAATAATTACCCCTTTTTGTCCCATCAGGGGTCGATTTTGGAAATACCCAAAAATATCATCGTTTCTTTCCTGTCAAAAGTATAAACTATAATAACTGTATTAAGTATAATTTTTTATATAAATTGTATCCCCGCTTTTCACTCCCTCAAGGGTAGAATTTTAAAACTCGTTTGAATAAGAAAAGATTATTTACACCAATTTTCGAGTTAATCAAGCCATGCATTATAAATTATAATCCTCTCCTGTAAATTAACAACCCATTTTCACCCCGTTAGGGGTAGATTTTCGAAAACCCCTCATACGTGTTATTATTTATTTTTGGTCTTAAATATAAACACTGAGTTTCGAGTTAATCAGACACGAGTTCAAATTCCTCCACACAAACTAACACCCCTATATCCTTTGAGGGGTAGTTTTGAAAAAACTAATAATGATAAACTTTATTGTTTACTTAGGCGAGTATTCATGCCAATTTTCAAGTTTATTAACATAACGAATAAGATTTTTCATATAAACTTTTATCCCCGCTTTTCATCACCACAGGGCCCAGGGGTGGAATTTTGAAAAATCGTTTGGAATGTGTTCATAACTTGACTCAAAGATTATTTATATCAATTTTCGAGTTATTCAAGCCACGCTGTAAAATCCTCCCTTGTAAAATTGACTAAGTACCCCTTTTCAGCCCGTCAGGGGTAGATTTAAAAAAAACCCTGATATCCTCCTGATACCTAAATCATTCATTTGGTCACATAACGATTGTATGAGTTTTTGTTTCTTCGATAAACAATTTATATTTTTTCTTCAATTCACAATGAGACTATAAATTCTTCGAAACGGTGAAGAAAACATGGAGTTTAAGCCGGCATTTCCTAGAACCAGAAGTTCAAAGACATGTGACATCCGCTTACCCGCACTGGGCCCGCGTGGTGGATTATGGCCCACTCCCTCTGACTGAGAGGAGGCTTGTGTCCAGCAGTGGGAACATTATAGGCTAATTATGTTTGTGCTACCTACTACAATTACTTGCACGCGACCATAACCTTCCATAGTCCCCACAGATCAGCACCCTTGCGTAACACACATCGTCTGCCTAGCCTTTTCCCAACTATGTTTGGGTTGGCTTCCAGTCTAACCGGATGCAGCTGAATACCAGTATTTTACATGGAGCGACTGCCTATCTGACCTCTACAACCCAATTACTGGGTAATACGATACCCCTTGGTAAGACTGGTTGTCAGATTTTCGGGCTTCTGACGACTCGTAACGGCTTAACGTGCTTTCCGAGACACGGAGAGGTCTTGGTATGTAAATATGGTCACCCATCCACGGACCAACCGCGGCAAGTGCAGCTTAACCTGATCGATCGACCCGTGCAGCTGCTATTACTTAGCCACAAGCCCCAATTGCGTAACACACAATCAATCTCAATCGGAATCATTTTGAAGGAGAACATATATGAAGCAATGGATTAGCAATACTAATCCATTGCTTCATATATTATGTTCAAAAAATGTGTCATGTGTCTGCTCAACAACGTAAATAACGAAATAAATGTTGTTGAACTGTCAAAATGAAACCGATTCCGATTGATCGTGTGTTACGCATTTAGGGTGCAGGTTCAAAAGTGAGCGAGCTCGGGAACCTTAAAGAAGAGGAAGGCCAAAGGAAAGATAGATGGATTGTGTGAAGAATGATATTAAATGATAGTCTGATGGTTGGCAGGAGAGAATCGACGAAGAAAAATGGTTGTGCCGACCCCAAGTGACATGGAAAAAGGGCAAGAAGACGACATGTCTGCTCTGTTTTTGGAAACGGTTACTCAAAACGACAAAAATTTTAGGATTATGTTTCCAAAAATGTTGTGTTGCTAGAAAGAAGTGATCACCAACAGGTCTTTGACTTTATAGACAAACTAGAAAAGTACCTAGACAAGTTTTAGTTTCCTCTCGACCCCCAAAGTACAGTAGGTAACAATGATAAACACAGTATTCATCTTATACGGAAATTCCCAATAACAAACATACAAAACAAATGCCTTGCCTTTGTGTAATTAGCTATTTATAGATACGCTCGGAAATTTTTGTCGTAGACATGTCAAACTAGACAATAAAAATAATCACGTAGTTTTTATACCACTTCGTCCCCATAAAACGCAAATTTTATTAGTGCATACTAATAGATTAATCAATATACTTATTATCACACAATTTTACATTCCAAAAACTAGGTACTAGGAAATCCCCTAAGATCTACGCCGAGATTTATGTGAAGATTTTGCTGATAAATAAACAATTTTGATACTTACTTCTTACAATCGAAGCACTTGTACCGGTACCAAACTTGCCCCTGTGCACATTTGCCACTGCCCATAACACTTCTGCTCACTCGATTCAACTGCATTGGTGCATTTACTACGTTCGATTTTTCGGAATATGTCATTACACATTTTCCGAACAATTGAACACATTTAACATGCGAGAAATATTTAGTTTCGTCCATTTTATCGCTAGAGGCATTGATAAATCCCAGCAAAAATGCTACGCAAAACAAGAGTTGTAGTGATTTCATTTTTAATTCACTTTTGAAAAAGCCACACAACACGAGACCCGAACCGTTCACTTTGAGAGCTAAAAATCGACTGTGATGTTGGTCACTTGGTCGATCGGTGGATCTGTAAAGGTGATACTGGTTATCCGTTATACTTATACCGTGCAGGCTAGGCAGGAAGGCTGCGCGAGCGCTACCGTCTCATTCATTGATTTGTAATGTTTGCGATGTGGTGTGACGCATGCTACGTTGAATTCAATGAGATTAGCTTTGAGACGACTCATACTAATCAGACATCGTTGATAATAACATTTCGTTGGTTTTAATGCAATCGAATGACTATGTTTTGGTCCTTCTGCTTTATTTTCACCAATACATATTATTATTGGTCATTACAACTGCCAAAGACTTACGAATGGCAGTCGAGACCAACGGCTTAACGTGATTTCAGAGGCAGATACGAATCCCGGTATTTATGATGGATAGTACGAACCGACCTCGGTAGACGTTGCGCATCCTTGAAGATCGACCCGTGCGTCTGTTATTACTTAGTCACGAAAAATACATCTCTTATTCTGAATATCCATTTGCTATTTGCGACATTCACAGGAAGAGATGACCTATTTTTTTTCCAGGTACACACAGTAGGTACAGCATACACACATGACCCATGTGATCGTTTAAATAATTAAAAAGGTCCAAGTAAAAGTGTTCGTGAGGTCATCGTACAATGTGTCAATACTCGTTAGCGACTCCGATTCCGAAGTGTCCGACGATGAGTCAACTACTTGCCGCGCAGGTGTTAACTGTATTTGAAGTGTTTTATTCATCTTACATATGGCAAATTATTAACATTGAATGAATAAATGATTGATATTTTTTTATATACAAAAAACTGGTTTCAAAACGATGAAAGAAATATTCAATAAATTGAATGAAATACCTCCTTTTATTATATATTACGATTGCTAGCCATATGGATAAGATTTACTAACCATCGGACCATTGACAAATGGTGCTGTGTGAAATGTCTAGGGATATTATTATTATTATTGTTGTAAAAACAAACGGAACATTATACAATAATAATTAAGTAGAAGAAGTAGAAGTAGTAGTAGTAGAAGTTCAATACGTTCATATGTTATGAACTAACTATTGTCAGGTTTAATAATTGACCTACCTGATATGAAGTTTATGAATAATGTAGGTACGCCGCACAGCCCACGGCCATAAGGTCATCGTATACTGACGACTGATCTAGTAGGTAAACCGGAACTAGGAAGTATGGCAGATAAAAGGGGAGGTCCATACCCGGCAGTGGGTGATTCCAGGGTGAAATGATGATGATTGGCTGAGCTAGCAAGTTGTTATCAGTTATCATTTAAATGAAAGATTAGCTGGACATAGGTGTTAACGCCTAGCACCTAGCACGACACGACAAGACAACAGCGGCGAGCGACGGTGTCGCGTCACTCGCCGATAGATCGTCGAACCCGCCATATGCATACTTAATATTTTGTTTTTTGTAAATTTCTCTTGGTCATTAAACCAGTAATTATTAAAATCAAGTTTACATCATTCTTCCACCCTGACATAGTCCACGTGAAGCTCAGTACTGGCGTTTACAATAGGCTCTAAGGCGTGCTACGCGCTTCTTCAGGTCAGCATGATGCGGCACGATTCGGCCTGTGGCGAATGATTACAACCCGAACATGTGTGTAGCACCGCTAAGACAAAGATATCACCACAACGACCGGTCTCTTGCCTTTCACATCTGGCAGTTTATCTCGACCTTCAGAGGTCGTCGGTCCAGCAGGTTGTGATGGCTGACAGGGGAAAATGAAAGGAAAAACATATTTTGCATACCCCGAGTAATATGGATAATTACAAGACACGACTATGACACCACAAACGGCTGTCCGTAGTCTCTATTGTATCAGTTCATCGTTATATTTTGTTGTTTTTCTTTAAGATAAAACAATCATTAGTCACAAATACATTTAAGTACTTGTTTGAAACCAGTACGTACTCACAAATTCTAAAGGTACGTAAGAGTAGGTCTAATACATTATTAGGAATTCTACATAATCTTGTTCTTCTGCCTGCTCCAGGTGAGATTAGAGGGAGGACCTACCTCCTGACGTACCTATATGGTCAGCGTTACGTAGCTATCTGCTACTTAGCAACGTAAATGACCTTATTATAGCAAGGGTGGCGAATCTTTTTACATCAGTGCTTCAATTTAGAGTAAAAACAATACTCAACAAACATCCTTTTTATGGTTCATTTCTGACAATTATATCAATTAAAGTATTCAAAACTTAGCTATTACAAAACATAAAAAAACGAAATGAAAATTATATTGTTTAATGATGCCGTGTTCAGATTTTTCTTTCGCGTAGCATTTTCGCGTAGGCCAACCCTGACCTACGATGACGCGGTTGCGCAAGCGTTGACTACCTACCGTTCTGCGATGTGAACACACCCACTAGCGTCACGCGTACATAAATAAATATACATAGACTGACGTTCTTCGTTATGTAATTTGTACGTTGCGATTTGTACGTGGCGTTGAAGGCTGAAATACAGGCTATGCCTAGTTCGGCCTCAAATGCTAATACTTTTGTGTACTGTAAGTTTAAATTAAGCACTCTACTTGATAAAAAAATGTACATTTTTGTGTGAATAAACATTATTATTTATTTATTATTATTTATGTGTGAGGAGCAAATTAGGTACGTGTATCTAATTTTGTTGCGACTATAGATATGATTTTAGGTGTTCTTAATACCATATATAAAGTTCTCTCATACTCTATAGAAAAGGGAGATTGGTGGGCATCTGCCCAATGATTCATGTCGGGCCATTGTATAATATGCTAGTTGTACGGTAAACTCTGCTTGTGAGATGCAGGATTTTGCGTGACGTTAGTATGACGCGTAGTTCAGATCTGGCGTTATAGATACCGCATTAATAGCTGGCGTGGTTTACATAAATTTATAGTAAGTGGTTTTTGTATCTGTAAATGGAGTTTATGAAGGAGAGAAAACATTGTAAGTACCACTGTGATTATATTCAATTGCTTAATAAAGTTTTTTTTAAATATTTTTATGGTTTTTTTTTATGTTACCTTTCACAGCAACACTGTGCTCCAAAACACAGATTACTTACGTTGCTCAAAAACTTTTGAGCACCGTAAGTAATATAAGCTAAGCTAAAGTGTGACTGGGCTGGCCACGTCTGCAGTATCTTTCACAGGGATATACCCATTTAGAAGAAAAATAAAACGCGTACTTTGTAAATAATTTGTAATGTCGAGCGTCAACCATAAACAGTTCTATGAGTCAATAAAAAACGTGAAAATGATGAAACATGAAATAATAGTTCAATTTCAAGTACGCCTTTTTGTGTTCTGAAAATAAGGAAATTGTCTGAATGGCATACATTCAGACTATTTCCTTATTTTGTTGATAATAAAGAGGCTCGCCTCCTAAAGGTTTATCCACACATATCTGTGCCTGAGACGCAACAGGGCCGTGGCACACACAGGGTAGTCACTGAAGCTCATTTACATACCGTGTCCGTATACTGTGTGTAAATGAGATCATACAATATACCGCTGCAATAGCGACATTAATTTAACACATGGTTAGGGGTAGTGGCCAGTATTATCAAAAATGATAACATAAAATAATTTGTGATTTTAAAACTACCCGCCTGCGCCGTTAGCCGACATAGGGCTATCTCTTTCCTTCAATCGCCTTCTCTTTGCACGTCATTGATGCCATTTTATGATCCGTGACCCCGGCAAATGGCCCCTGCAGTCATACTTAGCCTGTAATATTCCCACTGCTGGGACACAGGCCTCCTCTCGGTGATATCGATCCGATATGCTCCAAATGCTCTATGAGAAAATTGTAAATAAATAAATAATAACGTTCAATGAAATTAAAATATGCTCATAAAAGAAATCGTGAAACCTTATACGTGTGTTAAATTAATGTCGCCATTAAAGCGACAAGCTGTATAAAATAAACACTTCGTAATTTTTTTTCAGCTCCTCACGGAGCACGGTCCGTCCAAGCCCCGAGTGTGGGTAAAACTTTAGTAGTAAGACATAATGTCCAATAAACATGTTGTTTGTTATTTATTTTAATAACTGCTCTTAGTATTCGGGTTATTAAAACCTTAGAAAATAACAAAGATGATGAAATATTGTTGCATTAAACCCTAGTTTTATAAATATAAGTTGTGCAATGCGAATTACACAAGTCGCCAATTTATGAGTGTTCAAAAGCTAGCTATTACAGAATATAACAACACGCCTGTATTTCCTGAAGGGGTGGGCAGACATGTTTAGGTAATTCACATTGAGGACACTTTGACGGCACGGTTGGCGCAGTGGTTAAGCGATTGACTGCTGCGCTGCGTGTCGCGGGTTCGATTCCCGCACGGAACAAATATTTGTATGACCTACAATTAGTTGTTCCGGGTCTGGCTGTTTGTGTATGTGAATTTATATGTCTGTAAACGCACCCACGACACAGGAGAAATTCCCAGTGTGGGGCAACTTTAAAATAAAAAAATAAAAAACTTGGTAAAGGTACCGTCGAAGTTTTCATGAGTGGATAACTGAAGGCCATGGATTGGCAAATGTAGGATAGAACTCCAACAAGCTAGGTGGACAAACTTATCTTTACGGGATAACTATAGTACCTGCTGAATAAGATCAGCCGAGAATCGAGTAAAATGTGTTTTTTTTACTAGCATTAGCTGTCCCACTCCTGGGCAAAGGCCTCCCTCCACACCTTCCATCTTTCGTGAGCCCGCGCTACTTCCTTCCAGGTCTGACGGAACCTATCCAGCTCGTCCCACCATCTCCTACGTGGTCTGCCGCGACCCCGCCTCACTGTCTCAGGGCACTAGTTCTGTGTTATTAGGGCGCACAGTTTGTCCGGCATGCGGCAGACATGTCCTGCCCAGTCCCATTTAAATTGGACAGCCTTTTGAGCCACGTCAGCTATCTTTGTTTTAGAGCGCAGGAAATGTATTATTATCTACAAAATGTCCTATCTAAAAACGCACACTACATCGAAAACCATCATCATAATTATTCATCATCATCACCTGCCTAGCCTTTTTCCAACTATGTTAGGGTCGGCTTCCAGTCAAACCAGATGCAGCTGAATATTAGTATTTTACATGAAGCTTCTGCCTATCTGACCTCCACAGCCTAATTACTCTGCCCCTTGCTATGTATTTGATTACTAGTTTATTTATTTATAAGTATAAAATGTATGTATTAGGTATGTTGAAACTGTGTGTTCTCCTCGTCATTTGTCCTTAAATGTTCATTAGAAAACCAGCTTCAAAAAGTATCTGTCTGACACTATGGTGTTTATGGTCTTGCATGTTTGTATTGTTGTTGAAATTGTGTGCCTAATAATTTCTATGAGTCTTTTGTTGCTTGATTATAAATAAATAATAATAATAAAACTAATGCTGAAATTAACCTTTCTGGAGCAGCTGTGAGGCACACACTATTATTGTTTGAAACATTATTTTTTTATTTTGTATTTTATGTTTGTCGAACTGTGTCCAAATAAACTTTATTCTTTCTTTCTTTTCTTGGTAAGACCGGTTGTGAGACTTTTAGTACATGATTTCATCATCATAATCATCATCATCAGCCTACAGCAGTCCACTGCTGGACATAGGCCTCTCCTATTGCACGCCATTCAACTTGATTTTTGGCAACGCTCATCTAGCTGCTACCAGCCATCCTAGGAAGATCGTCGCTACACCTAGCTTGAGGGCGTCCTACCTTACGTTTAGCGATTCGCGGTATCCACTCAAGAACACGTCTACCCCAACGGTCATCGGTTCTACGGCTTAATATAAATTACTACAAAAATAATAATGACCAAAAAAATTTACAAGTTGTGTCAGTGTTGTGCTCTGCTGAAATTACTGCGCAACAATTTCACAATAGAGTAAGTCACCTATAAAATACCTACGCTGTGGAATTTCCCCGTGGAGTCTGTACTTCCGGATTCCTAGTTATAACTAGGCAGTCTTCATACATAGCTTGCAGAGTAAGCAAGCTGAAGTGACAGTGGGCGGGGTATGTTTGCCGGTGGAGAACACAAGTTCTGGAGTAGAAACCGTGTATCAGCTAGTGAATTATGGGACGCTCCCCAGCTTAAGAAAGTGACCAACGACCTCATAAAGAAGGCGGAGGATGGAGCCTCGGAGAAGCCTATGTCCAACAGTGGACTGCGATAGGTCGAGTTGATCGAGTGAGTCTTCAAATCGAGAGTGAATAGTTTACTTTGAAAGCGTGCACCATCGTCGACCACATCATCGGTAACCATCAGGTGAGGTGCCTAGAGTTCAAACGTGACCCTAACAGCTAATAGTTACTATCCATGCTTCATTCATCAAGGGCTTGATTCAGAATGTGGTACTTCTGGACACAGCCCGCATTGTTAGGAGGTTCCTGTCTCTGGAGCCCTGACCTGGTAGCTTGGACCATGTACCCGATACCGGTGGGCTACAATTTTTTTTTATTTTTAAATATTTCTATATTTTTTGATACCTATTCTAATATTTAAAAATAAAAGTTATTATGTATTTAATGAAATAAAGGAAATACTCGTATATATAAACTAAACATTATAACATTATTAATGATTAGTAATTATTCATTCAATAACGATTGACCTCTAACTAAACAGCTGTTCCCGTTTTGAGGAAAACGGTTATTAACAACTATAATGTACGTAATAATTATTGTTATTATTTACCAGCGATTAGTACCTTCCTCCATTCGCACTATTTTTAATGTTTGTTAATACTTTTGTTACGTTTTCTTCGACGTTTTCCTGTAGGATAATTATTGTT
This sequence comes from Apamea crenata, assembly GCA_949629185.1. Taxonomy (NCBI): domain Eukaryota; kingdom Metazoa; phylum Arthropoda; class Insecta; order Lepidoptera; family Noctuidae; genus Apamea; species Apamea crenata. Next base: position 15,574,449 of record OX451367.1, read on the forward strand.
ACTATAGTACATCGTCACACTATTTCGTTATTGTGACGATGATATACTAATATCCTCCAAACTGCCTCGTTGATGTCGTAGTTGAAAGCGCACCTGCTGAGCAAGGGGTCCTGGGTTCGATTCCCAAGTCGGACAAACTGTGATTGGATTTTTTCCAGGAATTTCTTAGTAACAGCCAGATTTTGGGAGTTGGCGGTTTAATACCCCTGTGCCTTGGAATAAGCACGCAAAGCCGTTGTTCCTGCGCCTGATCTCTCCCCGGTCGTTTCGGATTGCCGTCCCATCCGACTATGAGAGTAAAGGAACAGTGTGTGCACCTGTATTTGCACACACACTTGTGCACTTTAATATCTCCTGCGTACCTGGCAAATGTCTGTTGAAATTGACCACCGTGACCGAAATCGGTCGGGAGGCTATTATACCTAATATCAATATTAGCCGAGCAGGTATTTATTGTTTGGTCATAATAATTCTAATATAGATAAGTTTGCATGAATGTATCTGAGATAGTTTGTTACTTTGTACAATAAACATGAACGTGGTCGAAACAACAACAATTACTGAATTTTCGTTAGATTAGGCTTTCTCTTGAGCATTTAACCTTTGAATCGTCAAGCATTGATTACCGGAAACGAATCACGCATCGCCCGCCCGGTTAATCCCGAGAGTGTCGTACCTTCGACAAAACAACGCCACAAGAATATACCTACCAATATGGTGTATGATAAACTGAATAGTATATTATTTCATAACAATTCCCAGTAGTCGGGTAGTAAAACCATAGTAAATAAGCAAATATGATGAAATATTGTTGCATCTAAACATTTGTGTGAAAAGTTGTGCAATGTGATGTGAATCACGCAACTTGCCAATTAATTATTTTGCTTACAAGAAGTAAAATAATTTATCATTTATGATAATAAGCATATAGTAAATGAGCAGAACATTATCTGGTACACGTCATGAGTCTGCAAAAGACCCGCCTTCTAATACTTCTGCCCACGATACGATGAGCGTCATGGTCGGTACCGTCATGGTCGGTACGTTTAGTAGGTAGTGTTGCCATCAGCTATTCCGTGTCTGTGTTTCAAAATGACTGAAAGATACGTACAATCCATATATGTATAGTAAAGATAAGAACACACGAACTGATTATTTCGATAAATGATGTGTGAGTGACCTAACTTAGATAAGTCTAATTAATCATATAACTAGTAATAGATAATGTAAAGTGAAAAGTCATGTACATGAATTAATTTTTGCAGATGTATGCGAAATTAATACAGTAACTGTTCCCACCGCGGGATTCTGGTCCTCCTCTCTGTGAGGAATATCCTGCCTACAGGACTTCTTTTGTGGAAAGTTCTCTAGTACTTTCTTATTAGATAGGTACTTAATTTGTAACATATTAAAATTTGAGTCAATGCGCGTATTTTGCATACAAATAGAATAGAATACAGTAAATAATTGGTCTTACCAAATTAAACTAAAGATAATGAGCTAGGGTGATGAAATATTGTTGCGTCGAAATATTTGTTTGTCGTAAGTTGTGCAATATGATTCATATTTTGAGATTTTTTCCTTTGGTTGTGACCAACGCGCCCTCGCAAGTTGGTACAGTCGGAATCAGACGTAATAAGAATATTAGGAAAACACGTGTAACTGGTTTGAAAGCTATATCTATCAAATCGGCTGCCTAAGTAAAAAGTATGGGATTACTCAAGGAGAGAACAACCAATAAACTGTGGAGTGTCACAGGGCAGTGCTCTTGGTCCGATCCTCTTTGCCTTATTTGTGAACGGCATACTAAATACGCCACTACACAACACAGATTTTGCATTCACCCTCGTACGTATGTAGGTATTTCAAAGGACGAAAACGTACCTTTACTAATCTTGCCTGCTCGCCGGGACTACACTGCTTGCACTGCTACAGTACGTATTGATACATAAGGTCTCTGGCAATCAGTATGGAATATTCGTCTACAGCGGAGCCGGGAAAAGCAAATTTTTATGGAAGGAATATACCATAAATAAATTTATATTTTAAAGGAGAACTTATTAGTAAATGAATTTGCATTTGAGATAGTTTGTTACTAAATTGTCCCAAGATGTACAGACGCCAGCAGGTCAAGCTACCCGAAACTGTCAAATTTTCCCAATCAACCTTGAACCTTAATGCTTTAGGTATAAAGTTGAAAATCTATATTACAGAAATTTGACAGATTGTAGTAGCTTGATGTGCTGGCGTCTGTACCTATGAACGTGAACAAAGCAAAAGGAGTATGTAACAATTATCGTTCAGCTGGCGTTCTGCAAAGTCTGCCAACCCCATGGGAAAAAAGGGTGACTTTATTTATGTTTTAACAATTTAATGAGTTATCCTTGGATAAAGTGTTCACTTTGACATAATATAACCTATCAATTGTCAAGCATATGCGATTAACAGGGATGAATCATGCATCGCCCGCCCGATTAATCCAGAGAGTGTCGTACCTAAGACAAAACAAAGCCACAAGAATACCTACTTTGGTGAATTATAAACTGAATTATAAATATTATCATAACAGTTCTCAGTAGTTGGGTTGGAAGACCCTCGAAAATAAGCAAAAGATGTTGAAATATGGTTGCATTAAAAACATTTGTTTGATAAGTTGTGCAATGTGATGTGAATTACGCAACTCGCCTATTTATGTTGATCAAAAGTATAATTAAACATTGCCTGTTCTCCAAGAAGGGTGAGCAGAAGTGTAGGTATGCAGTCAAGAGTCTGCAAGACCCACCGCTTATTTCCTCCGCTCACAGTTTTGGGGAATACACGCGTGATGTTTGGTACCTTTGGTAAATATTGCTCCTATCAGTGATTTTACATGTCGGAATATTGGAATTACTTGAGCCTATACTTTGAAAATAATATAAAAAATTACTAATCACGTATTGGCAAGTCAGTTATAGAAATGGAAACAGACCAAAGTTGCATCATTGTTAGCCTTGTTTACTTGAAATGACTGCGCAACAATTTCGCAATAATTATTATACATATAGTTACGTAAATCATCATAGTATTACTATGTCATTAGCAAAATCACTCAAATTATGGAACTGAATTTATCATCATCATACTTGTCTTATAGTCATCATCTTAGTATTCACCGCCTTTCTAGGCATATCATTTGTCACATATCCCATCCATTTTTTTGTTTGCCCATTTATGTCCATCAACATTCATACTCGAAAATTTCCCCACGACATTTTCCTCATTTCTTCGCATCACATGTCCATACCAGGATAACATTTTCCGCTTAACTTTTCAGTCACCGGTATCACATTCAGACGTTTTGTTTTGCCATTTCTTATTAAATTCATTCGAGTAACACCACACATCTCTTTTAGTTTTTTGTGCCTTACATTATGATGCATACAAGACAGCAGGTCTACCCTTTGTTTTATAAATCTTCCCCTAAATTTAAGGGGAATGCCAAACTTTAACGTATTAATGCCAAATTTTCATCCAAATATGTCACTGATTTATTCATTCAGAAACGATCAACAGCTACTTAAGGTAAACAATTATATAATAATAATAATTGCGGAAAACTTTAATTGTTCCTATTAAGGTGATTATGATTTGAATATTTTTGTGTTACGGTCAGTTTTAGGAACTTCTACGGGATATAATATATTTTGTAGTGACGCAATTTGATGAATAGGATAATTAAACTAATCTTCCTCAACATGAACGTTAGTTAGGAAGGTTAGTGTAAGCCAAACCCAAACTAGTTCAGGTGTTTGATAAAAAATCTGGATAGTTACAGGTTTATGATGAAATTGAGTTTAAAATGTGTCATCTTCCGGTTTTTCACCTAAAACCTAGGTTTTTGGTCAAATACCTAATTTTATGAAAAACCTGCGACATATCGACTGTAGAGACGATGAACGTAAACTGTTAGCACGCGAATAAGCAAGTGTAGGCTAGGTCGCATTCATGCTAGGCGGAGTGATGATCTATGTAGACAAGGCCCTTATCTCGGTAAAAGCCGAGGATTGAGTTGAATGGTAGGTGACTGGAGAGGCATTATCAGTCTGATGATGTTTACTTAGTATTTTAAAGCAGATCTATTTAATAATATTTTTTAATCTATTCACTTACTGATAAACAACGCTCAGCCTATTAAATGGCTTGATCTAGAAGCATATATAACAAAAACAATCGGAACATTTTTGAAAATTTATCCCCTAGAGGTATTAAATAGGAGATATAAGATTTTGGTGGAAATTAAATAGGAGATGAAAGATTTTGTTAGAAGCTTTTAACTCCTATTTATTTAAATTTGATAACAGAATTAGAATTACGTATTTTCAGGTTATAGAGCTGGATGAAAGCCCTAAATTGTATCATTTTCAGTTAGCTTACTTGAAATTACTGCGCAACAATTTCGCAACAATATTGTATGAAATGTAACATCATAATAGAACGAATATCTCTCACTCAATGCAACTGACTTGTCCATTCAAACACGGTCTATTGTTGAAATAGGTAAGAAGCTGTGGTAGGAAGCGACAGTATCCAAACTTTTTGGAGGAAACATTCGTAGTTATAATGAGCAAATTATAATTGCATAATTATTTTTGTTCTGTTCATCTATAAGACAAAAGTGATGCAATATTGTGATGATGACATAACGCCAATAGGCGGGTTAGTGAAATTCCCACCTTCTATATAGGCGTGGCATTATCCAAAGAGTTTACAGTCTTATGTAAGCAGTCAAAGTGGGAACAGCTCCTGAAAATGGCGACCACTTTTATTTTATTTGGCTTCAGCCTGCTTTTATGCACTGGAGTTGCGTTGCCAGTAGCGCGTGATTTAAATTCAAAGCAATCTGCAGACAGCGATACAGTAGTTACTGTACTAATTAAAAGAACCAATCAGCTTGATGCTGTAACAGTTCTAAGTCCTGAAGATAATACTGTGCGGGACAAAGTACATGTGCAAAGTTTAGACAGTGATGCTGTAGTGGCGCCAAGTTTAACTGGTGGTGTCAAAAGCCTGCAAAGAAACAAAAGAGCAGCGATCACTGGAAATGGCTGCTCTAGTGGAATGCAGTGGATTGCAAATCTATGTGTGACGTTGAAAAAGTAAGTTTATTCTTTTATTTTTAATCTTGTGTTTATTACCAAATAACATTGCTAAGTACCCAGTTGTTTGCATTTTTGAGCATTCAAAATTATGTAACAGTCTTAAGGTTAGTGTAATTTTAGTCATAACGTCTCACACATTTAATAAATAAAACATTTGCATCTTTTTTTATAATTTTGCATAAATCTTTATTTAAAAAGTTCTACCCTTTATCTCTTTATTATTTTTTTTCTTTTATTACAACCGGGTTTGGTGTATTACTTAAATATACCATTGTTCAGAAGCATTCATGTTGTTCCACATACTGATTTATTTCATCTTCGCAGGTACAAGGAATTACAAGCAAATGAAGAGGACAAGTAAATGCCATGCGATCAAGACCCTGCCATATCCGCTGATGACGACAATACATGGGATCTCATCACTTACATAATTTTATATATGTCATTATTAAGCCAAGTAAGCTAAACACCTAGATTTAAGTATGATAAAAATACATTGCTAATACCCAACCAAAAAAATAACAAAACAAATTAGACAACCTACTGAAACCAATTTATTTTATATATTTTTATCCTACATTGGAGTGTAAAATATTTAAGAACCACTCCAAGTATTTTTAGTGAATTCATAGAACATCGACTTAATCAATGTCTCATCTCTCTAAATAATCTATTAATTTCTTTCTCGAATTACCTTAGTATTTAAGAGTGATCGACTAGGTAGTTCAATTAGAATTTAATTATAAACATTTGTATTCATGTCATCTATCTTAATCGCTTGCCAATGGGGTTGCTGTACACAATTGATTCTTCCTGCTTAATATCAATTTTTACACACAATCTATCAAGTCAGCCATCGTCAAAGCAGTCAAATGCTTTGGGGATGTCGACGGCGTCGTTTTCACAGTGAACAGAAGTTGCACAACATGTTTGTATGTTGCTGGAAACATATTACAAATGAACACTGCTTGCAGTGCTGCCAGTTTCGTGTTGCTAGCAATATGAATTCAAGTTTACCTTGAGTTGAGACATTGCATCGTAACGACAGCGTGAAATTGTTATTATGATGTCTCACATTGACTGGAACTCGACTTTATTTTCTTTAAATTAAATAATATAACTTCCAAGAGGGTTCAATTGTTTACACAAACTCCTTATTATACATTGGCATGTCATTTCTCGGTTCTCAATAGTGTGTTCCTAGGTCGTCCTATTCGCAAGTATTGAAGACATTAGGCCAACTTTTCGTGTTTATTTCGTGCTTGCTTCTCACGCTTTGCAACCTCGGTGTTTCAATCTGATCACTCATATTATTCAACGGGATGGAGGCTCGTATTTGGAAACAAGCTTTTATATCGTGCATACAATATGGTAGTAGCAATGGATTTATGAAAAGTTTTAATTATTTTTGGTTAGGGGTATAATTCCGACGGAGACTCAGCTGCCTTTGGGATCATACCTTTAACATTTTTGTCCAAAAATAAGAAGATTTTTTCGTGTTTAAACTCATAGATCTAATGGAACTATTTTGTTGTCTACACGAGATAAATGAGTGAGTTCAAATGCGTGCGTCCTTTTCGTTGAGAAATGTGTGAGATAATTTTGAAATATTGTTGTTACAAAGTGTCATAATTATTACAATCAAATAATTCACTGACCAATACAACGGCCTGCTTCATAGTGTCGTGATAGGAGGTGGTACGAGCTAATGTCAGAAAGATTACATTTTAATTTGTGCATTTTGTATAAAACAGTACGAAATAAATACTGAAAGTTGTTTACAAAGCCGTCCTTATTTGCACTAAGATGAGATAAGAACACACGAACTGATTATTTCGATAAATGATGTGTGAATGACATAATTCAGGTTAGTCCAATTAGTCGTTATAGTCGTAATAGGTAATGTAATTTGTGAAAGATTCCGTCGTCATTTTCAAAAATCAAGTTCTTCGGATCAATTGCTGGCACTCAGGCCTTCTCTCTGTAAGAAGTACCGTGCCTGCAGGACTGCTTTTGTTGACAGTTCCCCAGTAGTTTTCTATTTTTAGATATTAATAACTATTTTAAGACTGATAATTTATTGTTAACGTTTTTTTATTAAAATAATTATTAAATTAGAAGAGCAAGTAAGAGTACTTATATTTAAGAATGATAAAAATAATTGAAAATGAATTGGTATCTAACTTAACCAACAAAAAAGCAGACTAACACCTGGTTTCTGATTTGAGAAAGGTAGCAAATCTCAACTGATTATTCTAAAATACCCCCGGTATCTTATAGTACTCTTTGGTTTGACGAAACTCGATTTGTGAAACTTGAAACTTGTGAAACGTGAAAAGTTACGCGCATACTTATGTATTTGAGAATAATCAGTTGAGATTTGCTACTTTTCTCAAATCAGAAACCGGGTGTTAGATTCTAGTCCGAGTATTTAAAGATTTTAAGTGAATTTACAGAACATTGTCATTATGTTTAATCTCTAAGTAATCAATTTTTTTTATCGAATTACCTTTGTAGTTAAGAATGATCGGCTGTATACAAACCCCTTATTGAACATTGGCATGTCATTTCTCGGTTCTCACTAGTGTGTTCCTAGCTCGTCTATTTTGCAAGTATTGAAGACATTGTACTAATTTTTAATATTAATTTCGTGCTTGCTCCTCACTCTTTGAAACCACGATGGTTCAATCTGATCACTCATATTATTCAGCGGGATGGAGGCTCGTATTTGGAAACAAGCTTTTATATCCTGCATACAAAATAGTAGTAGCAATGGATTTATGGAAAGTTTTAATTTTTTTTTTAAGGGTATAATTCCGACGGAGACTCAGCCTCCTTTGGGATCATAACTTTAATATTTTTGTCCAAAAATAAGAAGTTTTTTTCCTTCTTTCTTAAACTCATAGGTCTAATGGAACTATTATGTTGTTTACACGAGATAAATGAATGAGTTCAAATGCGTGCGTCCTTTTCGGTGAGAAATATGCGAGATAATTTTGAAATATTGTTGTTACAAAGTGTCATAACTATTACAATAAAATAATGCACTGACCATAACAAACGGCCTGCTTCATAGTGTCGTGATAGGAGGTGGTACAGGCCAATGTCAGAAAGATTACATTTTAATTTGTGCATTTTGTATAAAACAGTACGAAATAAATACTGAAACTTGTTTACAAAGCCGTCCTTATTTGCACTAAGATGAGATAAGAACACACGAACTGATTATTTCGATAAATGATGTGTGAATGACATAATTCAGGTAGTCCAATTAGTCGTATAATTAGTAATAGATTATGTAAATTTGTAAAACATTCCATTGTCATTTAGATGAATGCAGTTCTGCGGATATATGCAAAATGAATACAGACCTCTGTGTGAGGAGTATCCTGCCTGCAGGACTTCTTTTGTAAAAAGTAATAGTTTATTATTCTTATTTTTAGATAATTTGTTACATATTAAAATTTGAGACTGATAACTTAATGTTAAGTTTATTTATTGTTAAAGTTTTTTTAAGTTAATAAAAAAACTTTATTTTGTGTGTATTTATTCTGAGTATGTAGAAGCGAAATAGAGTTGAGACTGTTCAGTAACTTTCTTTTATAAATTTTTTTTTCATCAAAACCATGACATATTCTTTGTTTTACCTATGTATTGGTTTTATATTCTCATTTATGATAATTACGTACGTAGTAAGCTAGATAGTTTTCATTGATTTGATATTTAGGTCATTTAAATAATAAATCGATAATAAATCCAATATCTGTAAGGCAATTCTCGCGTTTACTCTCGTAACATGATGCATTTGTCATTGCCGTTATTGTGGTATATTTTGTGTATTATAAAATTGTGGTAAGGTTTAAAAATCCAATTTCTGTTATGTGGATATGTCCCTATTTGTTAATCATAATTATGATGACTATTTTGATGTAACATTTGCATTTGCAATTGACTCAAGTAACACTATGTAGAGGCATTTTTATAAAACAATGTACTATACCAATATGCATTTATTTACTGTAGTCAAGTTTGCCTATGATGCGTTATTTGTGTATTATTTTAAACGGAACTGATATTGTTTAATAAATTAATTTTATTGAACCATCTAAATAACTTTTCCTTTATATTTATTTACCTAATAATTATGATCATGACTTAGGTGTTTTTTTGGTGAGTTTTAATCCTGAGAGTGCTCTATATATTAGCTACCCGAAAAAACAAATATGGTGGAGGACAACCATTCTCAGTAATCGGGTTAATCACATTAAACCAAAGAAAGGATGATGAAATTATTGTTGAAACATGAGTATGATACAAAGTTGTGCAATACGATTTGAATTATGCAACTCGCCAAATTATGATTGATCTCTAATGTATCATTTTATTATCAAAATAACATCACACCTGTATTCCTTGAAAGTTTACCTACCTTTTTTGACTATGTTTAAATATTTACGTTTTCATCTATTGAGATAACTACATACTTAGGGGAGCGAATGTTTAGGTATGTACTTTTAACCTAAACCACTACACAACGCTAAGATTATTCTTAGCGTGGTGTAGTGGTTCAGTTAGTGCCATTCACAAAAAAGGGCGAAGAGAGTCGGACCGAGAGCACTGCCCTGAGGAAGTCCTAAGTTGAATGTCAACTATCTATTCATTAATAACCTAGTTTTATCTTGCTGCTTGCGATTTAATAGGAAGCTTTTAAATCAACCAAACGCGTTTCCTCGTGTTCATATTTACTCTAGATTTAGACAGGAGATTTATCAATATTGTGTCAATTGCCTTGGCTAGATCTATGAAAACTGCCACGTGGCGTGTTCACTTTTTTAACGCCAGTAGTTAGAAAAAAAAGTTAACACAGGAGAAATATGTTACGAGTAGTTGTCGTAACTTTTTGTCGGCTTTGTAAACCTATGGATACCATATAAGAATCTACAAGCTAAAACTATTGATTTCTCTACCCACCCTCTCACACAATATACACTCACCTTTTTCACCATACACACCTATAGGATAGCTACCCTTTCGTATATATCAATACGAACTGTTTCTTTTTGTTCGTAAGCTCGTACTTGCATACCCAATCCGAGTTTATAGCCACGTTTATAGGGCTTGAGTCACGCAGTGACTCAAGCCCTATAAACGTGGCTATAAACTTAGTTCGGCCGCATACTTAGTGTACTCATTAAGGTACAATAACGCTTGGACTGATCAAAATTAAAGGTATCTAATAATATCTACCAAGTAAATATCACTCAATATAACATAACAAAATACAAAATGTTATAATTTTTTTTGGTTTTTTATTCAACAAAAACTAATTATCTTCAAAAACCTAAAATTTCCTGAAAATATTATACCTTACTCTAAGCGTAAAGATTTTGAAGTGTTTGAATACTTATTACTAAACAGTGCAGTGTCCAGTTTTTATTTCTTACTATATAATTAGAATCATTAAACTTAACAATAAATTATCAGTCTAAAATAAGTCATTAATAACTACAAATGGAATTTAATGTTTTTTACAAAAGAAGTCCCGCGGACGCAGCAATATAGTCATCCCACTCTCTCTCTCTCACTCAGAAAGGAGTACATGAGTGTGTGCAGTGTTCCCACGGTTGGGACAGGCACCCTCTCCAACATTGCCGTGTCATTATCTCTCTCTTTTCTAGTAATTTCGCATATTTCCGCGAGACTTATTTTATGAAAACGACTAGGGAAAGTTTCGCATAACAACATTTATGTTTATTTAAAAAATGTAATTCACACGTCATTTATCAAAATAATCAGTCCGTGTGTTCATAACTCATCTTAGTTGCATTGTAAAAAAGTTTTAGTATTTTTTCGAGCTGTTTAATACAAACTGCATAAAGTAAAAATTATTTATCAATTTGGTTTTGGATTTTTCTTGCACTACTATGTAATTTTAGAGTAGTTAAGGGAATGTAAAAAATCTACCTACAATGGTGCAAGTTTTTTTTTTAATTTTAATAATTATAACTCCTTGTAACAACAATCAATTCAACAATTGTCTATTTATATGTGTGTACATAATGATAATAATAATAACAATTTTTATTTATTTATTTATTTATTTATATATACTTTATTGTACACCACAAAAATACATAGCATAAAAAACACATGAGATACTACAAAATATACAATGGGCGGCCTTATCGCATTACTGCGATCTCTTCCAGGCAACCTCGGTATGGACAGCGATTTCCCTGGACACAAAATGGGACCGTTGTTGGTGCAAATATTATGTAAACAATACACTAAAATAGACAAATATATACATATTCAAAATTATAAATACATAAATACATACATACTACGTATACAAGCAACGAAAAAAAAAGACTGTAGACGCTTGCAGTTAGGACAACAAGATCACAACGACAAGTAGTGTTCCTTTACAAGTCTTTTGAACACCTGTAACGACTGCGCGCGTTTTATTTCAACTGGCAATGCATTCCACAAACGAGCGGCCTGGACAGTAAATGCATTATCAAGGAAAGTTGTGGAATGCATAGGCATTTTGAGCTTCAAGTTATCTGATGACCTTAACAATTTCGTGTGGGAGTCGCAAAGAAACTGAAAACGTTTCTGATATTTCAATATTATCTCACATATTTCTCAACGAAAAGGACGCACGCATTTGAACTCATTCATTTATCTCGTGTAGACAACATAATAGTTCCATTAGATCTATGAGTTTTAAAAACAAAAACTAAAATACAATTTAGGACAAAAATTAGGAATGATGCCGAGGGCGTCTGGAGTGTCCCTCGGGATTATACCATAAAATAGAAAAATATAACTATTCGTAAATCTATTGCTACTAACATTTTGAATGCAGGATATAAAAGCTTGTTTCCAAATACGTGCCTCCATCTCGTTGAATAAATCGTCGTCGTCGTCGTCATCGTCGTCGTTGTCGTCGTAGTGACCAAATTGAAACATTGAGGTTGCAAAGAGTGAGGAGCAAGCACGAAATAAATATAAATAAAAAGTTGGTCCAATGTCTTCAATGCTTGCGAATAGGACGAGCTACGAACACACTAGTGAGAACCGAGAAATGACATGCCAATGTACGAGCTTATATTACCTAAAACGATACTTAATAACTAAAATGAATTACGTGTTATTTTGTCCCAAAGTCCCTACGTAGGTATTTTGAGTCAAAATACCACGTAGTCATAACAATTTTTTTTACTTACGTTGTATCATAGATGTCACATTTTGCTAGATGGTATGCCTATAAACTTGGTGTGCTGGAATCATGTAACTGACAATTGCATGTATGCCGTATATAATGAAAAATGCTTATTTCCATGGTCTGAACATCTAGTCGAAGTTTATGTATATCGCCCGGAACACGGTGTACGTACATAAATATTTATTTTTCGTTTGTATAATTTACTTACTTATCTCTGAAAAATATTCGATTTTAATTTTCTAAATTACTGGGAGAATCTTTAACATTCATAATGTCAATGTTAAATAAATTTACAAATACTTATAGCTCCGGACATGAGTCCAGTTTACGAGAACTTCCAGAGAGATTAGAACCACCAGATAAAAATATTATTCATGTAGAAATAATTCTATACAATCTCACCATTTTAACTTTGGAGATGTGAGCTTGAAGTTAGCTGTCAACCTGATGCTTGGCACTCCAGCTGGTCTATGCTGTACAAATCTCACCGTGAAAACGTAGGTGAAGTGAGCTGTCAATAGTGTCAATCCCTAGCATTGGTTGGAATGACCGCTCAAGTCAAGCTCACTTCACCTACATTTTGCACAGTGAGGTTTTAACAGAGTAGACCACCTGGTCTAACAAATAGATGTTGTTAAAAAATTATGACTATATCTTGTTTGATTTAGGACCTTGTAAATATAGTAAATAAGTAGGAATATGAGATTGTTGTTTTTTCGTCACTGTCGAGTCTTGTTCGCATACTATGCACCAATCACAATTAAATTGAATTTGCATTTGAGGTAGTTTGTTACTAAATTGTCCCAAGATGTACCTATGAACGTGAACGAAGCAAAAGGAGTATGTAACAACAAGCGTTCAGCTGGCGTTCTGCAAAGTCTGCCTACCCCATGGGTAAAACATGGGGACTTTAATAATAATAATAACTACACACACACACACACACACACCCCCCCCCCCCACACACACACACTTATATTTACTTTATTTATGTTTTAACAATTTAATGAATTATCCTTGGATAAGTTTTTCACTTTGGCATAATATAACCTATCAATTGTCAAGCATATGCGATTAACAGGGATGAATCATGCATCGCCCGCCCGGTTAATCCAGAGAGTGTCGTACCTAAGACAAAACAAAGCCACAAGAATACCTACCGATGTGGTGAATTATAAACTGAATTATATATCATATTATCATAACAGTTCTCAATAGTTGGGTTGTAAGACCCTCGAAAATAAGCAAAAGATGTTGAAATATGGTTGCATTAAAAACATTTGTTTGATAAGTTGTGCAATGTGGTGTGTATCACGCAACTCGCTTACATATTTATGTTGATTAAAAGTATATTATTAAACATTGCCTGTACTCCAAGAAGGGTGAGCAGAAGTGTAGGTATGCAGTCATGAGTCTGCAAGATCCACCGCTTATTTCCTGTGCTCACCATTTTGGGGAATACACGCATGATGAGCCTATACTTTGAAAATAATATAAAAAATAACTAATTGGCAAGTCAGGTATAGAAATGGAAACAGACCAAAATTGCATCATTGTTAGCCTTGTTTACTTGAAATGACTGCGCAACAATTTCGCAATAATTATTTATTTATTTATTACAGCATGGAAGACTTACAGCTAAAAAAACAAACTAAAAATAGGAAACAATAGTCGACAGAAAGCCAATTACAAGTCTTCGCGTTTAGATATAGTTAATTATTATACATATAGTTACGTAAATCATCATAATATTACTATGTCATTAGCAAAATCACTCAAATTATGGAACTGAATTTATCATCATCATACTTGTCTTATAGTCATCATCTTAGTATTCACCGCCTTTCTAGGCATATCATTTGTCACATATCCAATCCATTTTTTTGTCTGCCCATTTATGTCCATCAACATTCATACTCGAAAATTTCCCCACGACATTTTCCTCATTTCTTCGCATCACATGTCCATACCAGGATAACATTTTCCGCTTAACTTTTCAGTCACCGGTATCACATTCAGACGTTTTGTTTTGCCATTTCTTATTAAATTCATTCGAGTAACACCACACATCTCTTTTAGTTTTTTGTGCCTTACATTATGATGCATACAAGACAGCAGGTCTACCCTTTGTTTTATAAATCTTCCCCTAAATTTAAGGGGAATGCCAAACTTTAACGTATTAATGCCAAATTTTCATCCAAATATGTCACTGATTTATTCATTCAGAAACGATCAACAGCTACTTAAGGTAAACAATTATATAATAATAATAATTGCGGAAAACTTTAATTGTTCCTATTAAGGTGATTATGATTTGAATATTTTTGTGTTACGGTCAGTTTTAGGAACTTCTACGGGATATAATATATTTTGTAGTGACGCAATTTGATGAATAGGATAATTAAACTAATCTTCCTCAACATGAACGTTAGTTAGGAAGGTTAGTGTAAGCCAAACCCAAACTAGTTCAGGTGTTTGATAAAAAATCTGGATAGTTACAGGTTTATGATGAAATTGAGTTTAAAATGTGTCATCTTCCGGTTTTTCACCTAAAACCTAGGTTTTTGGTCAAATACCTAATTTTATGAAAAACCTGCGACATATCGACTGTAGAGACGATGAACGTAAACTGTTAGCACGCGAATAAGCAAGTGTAGGCTAGGTCGCATTCATGCTAGGCGGAGTGATGATCTATGTAGACAAAGCCCTTATCTCGGTAAAAGCCGAGGATTGAGTTGAATGGTAGGTGACTGGAGAGGCATTATCAGTCTGATGATGTTTACTTAGTATTTTAAAGCAGATCTATTTAATAATATTTTTTAATCTATTCACTTACTGATAAACAACGCTCAGCCTACTAAATGGCTTGATCTAGAAGCATATATAACAAAAACAATCGGAACATTTTTGAAAATTTATCCCCTAGAGGTATTAAATAGGAGATATAAGATTTTGGTGGAAATTAAATAGGAGATGAAAGATTTTGTTAGAAGCTTTTAACTCCTATTTATTTAAATTTGATAACAGAATTAGAATTACGTATTTTCAGGTTATAGAGCTGGATGAAAGCCCTAAATTGTATCATTTTCAGTTAGCTTACTTGAAATTACTGCGCAACAATTTCGCAACAATATTGTATGAAATGTAACATCATAATAGAACGAATATCTCTCACTCAATGCAACTGACTTGTCCATTCAAACACGGTCTATTGTTGAAATAGGTAAGAAGCTGTGGTAGGAAGCGACAGTATCCAAACTTTTTGGAGGAAACATTCGTAGTTATAATGAGCAAATTATAATTGCATAATTATTTTTGTTCTGTTCATCTATAAGACAAAAGTGATGCAATATTGTGATGATGACATAACGCCAATAGGCGGGTTAGTGAAATTCCCACCTTCTATATAGGCGTGGCATTATCCAAAGAGTTTACAGTCTTATGTAAGCAGTCAAAGTGGGAACAGCTCCTGAAAATGGCGACCACTTTTATTTTATTTGGCTTCAGCCTGCTTTTATGCACTGGAGTTGCGTTGCCAGTAGCGCGTGATTTAAATTCAAAGCAATCTGCAGACAGCGATACAGTAGTTACTGTACTAATTAAAAGAACCAATCAGCTTGATGCTGTAACAGTTCTAAGTCCTGAAGATAATACTGTGCGGGACAAAGTACATGTGCAAAGTTTAGACAGTGATGCTGTAGTGGCGCCAAGTTTAACTGGTGGTGTCAAAAGCCTGCAAAGAAACAAAAGAGCAGCGATCACTGGAAATGGCTGCTCTAGTGGAATGCAGTGGATTGCAAATCTATGTGTGACGTTGAAAAAGTAAGTTTATTCTTTTATTTTTAATCTTGTGTTTATTACCAAATAACATTGCTAAGTACCCAGTTGTTTGCATTTTTGAGCATTCAAAATTATGTAACAGTCTTAAGGTTAGTGTAATTTTAGTCATAACGTCTCACACATTTAATAAATAAAACATTTGCATCTTTTTTTATAATTTTGCATAAATCTTTATTTAAAAAGTTCTACCCTTTATCTCTTTATTATTTTTTTTCTTTTATTACAACCGGGTTTGGTGTATTACTTAAATATACCATTGTTCAGAAGCATTCATGTTGTTCCACATACTGATTTATTTCATCTTCGCAGGTACAAGGAATTACAAGCAAATGAAGAGGACAAGTAAATGCCATGCGATCAAGACCCTGCCATATCCGCTGATGACGACAATACATGGGATCTCATCACTTACATAATTTTATATATGTCATTATTAAGCCAAGTAAGCTAAACACCTAGATTTAAGTATGATAAAAATACATTGCTAATACCCAACCAAAAAAATAACAAAACAAATTAGACAACCTACTGAAACCAATTTATTTTATATATTTTTATCCTACATTGGAGTGTAAAATATTTAAGAACCACTCCAAGTATTTTTAGTGAATTCATAGAACATCGACTTAATCAATGTCTCATCTCTCTAAATAATCTATTAATTTCTTTCTCGAATTACCTTAGTATTTAAGAGTGATCGACTAGGTAGTTCAATTAGAATTTAATTATAAACATTTGTATTCATGTCATCTATCTTAATCGCTTGCCAATGGGGTTGCTGTACACAATTGATTCTTCCTGCTTAATATCAATTTTTACACACAATCTATCAAGTCAGCCATCGTCAAAGCAGTCAAATGCTTTGGGGATGTCGACGGCGTCGTTTTCACAGTGAACAGAAGTTGCACAACATGTTTGTATGTTGCTGGAAACATATTACAAATGAACACTGCTTGCAGTGCTGCCAGTTTCGTGTTGCTAGCAATATGAATTCAAGTTTACCTTGAGTTGAGACATTGCATCGTAACGACAGCGTGAAATTGTTATTATGATGTCTCACATTGACTGGAACTCGACTTTATTTTCTTTAAATTAAATAATATAACTTCCAAGAGGGTTCAATTGTTTACACAAACTCCTTATTATACATTGGCATGTCATTTCTCGGTTCTCAATAGTGTGTTCCTAGGTCGTCCTATTCGCAAGTATTGAAGACATTAGGCCAACTTTTCGTGTTTATTTCGTGCTTGCTTCTCACGCTTTGCAACCTCGGTGTTTCAATCTGATCACTCATATTATTCAACGGGATGGAGGCTCGTATTTGGAAACAAGCTTTTATATCGTGCATACAATATGGTAGTAGCAATGGATTTATGAAAAGTTTTAATTATTTTTGGTTAGGGGTATAATTCCGACGGAGACTCAGCTGCCTTTGGGATCATACCTTTAACATTTTTGTCCAAAAAATAAGAAGTTTTTTTCCTTCTTTCTTAAACTCATAGGTCTAATGGAACTATTATGTTGTTTACACGAGATAAATGAGTGAGTTCAAATGCGTGCGTCCTTTTCGTTGAGAAATGTGTGAGATAATTTTGAAATATTGTTGTTACAAAGTGTCATAATTATTACAATCAAATAATGCACTGACCAATACAACGGCCTGCTTCATAGTGTCGTGAATAGTCGTGATAGGAGGTGGTACGAGCTAATGTCAGAAAGATTACATTTTAATTTGTGCATTTTGTATAAAACAGTACGAAATAAATACTGAAAGTTGTTTACAAAGCCGTCCTTATTTGCACTAAGATGAGATAAGAACACACGAACTGATTATTTCGATAAATGATGTGTGAATGACATAATTCAGGTTAGTCCAATTAGTCGTTATAGTCGTAATAGGTAATGTAATTTGTGAAAGATTCCGTCGTCATTTTCAAAAATCAAGTTCTTCGGATCAATTGCTGGCACTCAGGCCTTCTCTCTGTAAGAAGTACCGTGCCTGCAGGACTGCTTTTGTTGACAGTTCCCCAGTAGTTTTCTATTTTTAGATATTAATAACTATTTTAAGACTGATAATTTATTGTTAACGTTTTTTTATTAAAATAATTATTAAATTAGAAGAGCAAGTAAGAGTACTCATATTTAAGAATGATAAAAATAATTGAAAATGAATTGGTATCTAACTTAACCAACAAAAAAGCAGACTAACACCTGGTTTCTGATTTGAGAAAGGTAGCAAATCTCAACTGATTATTCTAAAATACCCCCGGTATCTTATAGTACTCTTTGGTTTGACGAAACTCGATTTGTGAAACTTGAAACTTGTGAAACGTGAAAAGTTAGGCGCATACGCGCGTATTTGAGAATAATCAGTTGAGATTTGCTACTTTTCTCAAATCAGAAACCGGGTGTTAGATTGTAGTCCGAGTATTTAAAGATTTTAAGTGAATTTACAGAACATTGTCATTATGTTTAATCTCTAAGTAATCAATTTTTTTTATCGAATTACCTTTGTAGTTAAGAATGATCGGCTGTATACAAACCCCTTATTGAACATTGGCATGTCATTTCTCGGTTCTCACTAGTGTGTTCCTAGCTCGTCTATTTTGCAAGTATTGAAGACATTGTACTAATTTTTAATATTAATTTCGTGCTTGCTCCTCACTCTTTGAAACCACGATGGTTCAATCTGATCACTCATATTATTCAGCGGGATGGAGGCTCGTATTTGGAAACAAGCTTTTATATCCTGCATACAAAATAGTAGTAGCAATGGATTTATGGAAAGTTTTAATTTTTTTTTTAAGGGTATAATTCCGACGGAGACTCAGCCTCCTTTGGGATCATACCTTTAATATTTTTGTCCAAAAATAAGAAGTTTTTTTCCTTCTTTCTTAAACTCATAGGTCTAATGGAACTATTATGTTGTTTACACGAGATAAATGAATGAGTTCAAATGCGTGCGTCCTTTTCGGTGAGAAATATGCGAGATAATTTTGAAATATTGTTGTTACAAAGTGTCATAACTATTACAATAAAATAATGCACTGACCATAACAAACGGCCTGCTTCATAGTGTCGTGACAGGAGGTGGTACAGGCCAATGTCAGAAAGAATACATTTTAATTTGTGCATTTTGTATAAAACAGTACGAAATAAATACTGAAAGTTGTTTACAAAGCCGTCCTTATTTGCACTTTGATGAGATAAGAACACACGAACTGATTATTTCGATAAATGATGTGTGAATGACATAAATCAGGTTAGTCCAATTAGTCGTTATGGTCGTAATAGGTAATGTAATTTGTGAAACATTCCGTCGTCAATCGACAACGGAATGCCAACCAGCCTGAAAGTACCGTGCCTGCAGGACTGCTTTTGTTGAAAGTTCCCCCGGTTGTTTTCTATTTTTAGATAAATAACTATTATAAGACTGATAATTTATTGTTAAGTTTATTTATTAATATAATTATTATATTTGAAAATTATTCAAGAATATTTAAGAGTGATAAAAATAATTGAAAATGAGTTGGTACCTAACTTAACCAACAAAAAAGTAGACTAAGATTTTACTCCGAGTATTTTAAGATTTTAAGTGAATTTACAGAACATTGTCATTATGTTTAATCTCTAAGTAACCGATTTTTTTTTAAATCGAATTATCTTTGTAGTTAAGAATGATCGGCTGTATACAAACTCTTTATTGAACATTGGCATGTCATTTCTCGGTTCTCACTAGTGTGTTCCTAGCTCGTCTTTTTTGCAAGTATTGAAGACATTGTACTAATTTTTAATATTTATTTCGTGCTTGCTCCTCACCCTTTGAAACCACAATGCAATGGTTCAATCTGATCACTCATATTATTCAGCGGGATGGAGGCTCGTATTTGGAAATAAGCTTTTATATCCTGCATACAAAATGGTAGTAGCAATGGATTTATGAAAAGTTTTAATTATTTTTGGTTAAGGGTATAATTCCGACGGAGACTCAGCCGCCTTTGGGATCATACCTTTAATATTTTTGTCCAAAAACAAGAAGTTTTTTTTTTCGTTCTTAAACTCATAGATCTAATGGAACTAATATGTTGTCTACACGAGATAAATGAGTGAGTTCAAATGCGTGCGTCCTTTTTGTTGAGAAATATGTGAGATAATTTTGAAATATTGTTGTTACAAAGTGTCATAACTATTACAATAAAATAATGCACTGACCATAACAAACGGCCGGCTTCATAGTGTCGTGATAGGAGGTGGTACAAGCCAAGGTCTGAAAGAATACATTTTAATTTGTGCATTTTGTATGAAAATGAAAAAAAAAATGAAAAAGTGTTTATTCACAGAAAACAATTGTTTACCTATTATAATATTTACCTCCGCCAAACTGCAAAACAGTTTGTTGGCACACGTAGCTCCTTTTTTGTAACTATTATCATATTTAATTTGACACTTTTTCACATACATGTAATTATAAACTATTCCTTTAATTCTTAAATTAAAAAAAAACAGACATTTTCATCATCTCTCATTTTTTTTATTTTTTTTTTATTTTTCTGTATAAAACAGTACGAAATAAATACTGAAAGTTGTTAACAAAGCCGTCCTTATTTGCACTAAGATGAGATAAGAACACACGAAATGATTATTTCGATAAAGGATGTGTGAATGACATAATTCAGGTTAGTCCAATTAGTCGTATAATTAGTTATAGATAATGTAAATTTGTAAAACATTCCATTGTCATATATTATATGAATGCAGTTCTGCGGATATTTGCAAAATTAAAACGGTCAGTATTAATTTTGCATATATCCGCAGAACTATCTGTGTGAGTAGTAACCTGCCTGCAGGACTTCTTTTGTGAAAAGTTCGCTGATAGTTTTGTTATTCTTATTTTTAGATAATTTGTTACATATTAAAATTTGAGACTGATAATTTAGTGTTAAAGTTTATTTATTAACCTTATTCTGAGTATGTAGAAGCGAAATAGAGTTGAGACTGTTCAGTAACTTTGTTTTATACATTTTTTTTCATCAAAACCATGACATATTCTTTGTTTTACCTATGCATTGATTGTATATTCTCATTTAAGATAATTACGTACGTAGTAAGCTAGATAGTTTTCATTGATTTGACATTTATGTCATTTAAATAATAATAAATCGACACAATAAATCCAATATCTGTAAGGCAATTCTCGCGTTTACTCTCGTAACATGATGCATTTGTCATTGCCGTTATTGTGGTATATTATGTGTATTATAAAATTGTGGTAAGGTTTAAAAATCCAATTTCTGTTATGTGGATATGTCCCTATTTGTTAATCATAATTATGATGACTATTTTGATGTAACATTTGCATTTGCAATTGACTCAAGTAACACTATGTAGAGGCATTTTTAAAAAACAATGTACTATACCTATATGCATTTATTTACTGTAGTCAAGTTTGCCTATGATGCGTTATTTGTGTATTATTTTAAACGGAACTGATATTGTTTAATAAATTAATTTTATTGAACCATCCAAATAACTTTTCCTTTATATTTATTTACCTAATAATTATGATCATGACTTAGGTGTTTTTTTGGTGAGTTTTAATCCTGAGAGTGCTCTATATATTAGCTACCCGAAAAAACAAATATGGTGGAGGACAACCATTCTCAGTAATCGGGTTAATCACATTAAACCAAAGAAAGTGAGCAAGGATGATGAAATTATTGTTGAAACATGTGTATGATAGAAAGTTGTGCAATATGAGTGGCCAATTTATTAGACCAGGGTCGATAATTTTTAAAACTAAAAAAAAGTAATAGTAGGATGAAACCCATTAGAAAAGGAGGGGAATATTATAAAAATGAAAGGAAAAATAATTTACGGGCGATCTGAGGTCGGGAAGGGGATGGGGGTGAGCTTTTAAGGGTAAAAAACGGGTTTTCTCGATTTCCGGCAAAACTAAAAGTCCTATCGAAAAAAGTCAAATGGCAAAGTTGTAGGTAATAAAAAGATCTAAAACTTTTGTATTTACACTTTTTTCACATAACCTCAAAATTTATATGAAAAATTAAAAAAACCAAGTTTTTGGTTTTTTATTTTTAATCTTTTACAAAAATCTTTTTTTTTAACGAAATTTGGTGAAAACTTACCTTTTTATGTCCCAAATACGCTGTAATTTATTTGATTAAAAATATTTATTATTTCACCTTATTTTGAATTAATATCGAAAAAGCACCCTAATTTTCAATCAAAAATTCACCCGTCAAAATATCAGCTTTTTTCAAAAAGTTGGTATGTTTTGTGTTCGTTGAAATCTCTATTTTCCAATGGTGAAAAAAAAAAATATGTTACAATAGTAAATCTTCTCAGAAAATGCAAAAATCGAAAAAAACTCGAATTCGAAAACTGATAATCTGAAAAGACAAAATCGAATTATTAATGCCTTCACTATTTTATCGTGAGTATACCCCCATGAAAAAAAATATTAAAGAAATAAATGTCAAAATGTATAAAAAATTTATTAAAAATCTATAATAAATGTATAAATATATAAAAAATATGTATAGTAAATATATTTTTAATAACTAACTTTTGGCCGATTTTCATGTATATTTCATATATTTTAAATATATTTTAGATACACTCAAAATATATCTTAAAAGACATAAAAAACATAGCTAAAAATATAAAAATATATATTTTGAATATATCTGAAATATATTTGAAATGTATAAAATATATATGAAAATCGGCCAAAAGTTAGTTATTAAAAATATATTTACCATACATATTTTTTATATATTTATCCATTTATAATATATTTTTTATACATTTTGACATTTATTTCCTTAATATTTTTTTTTTCATGGCGGTATACTCACGATAAAATAGTGAAGGCATTCATAATTCGATTTTGTCTTTTCAGATTATCAGTTTTCGAATTCGAGTTTTTTTAGATTTTTTGCATTTTCTGAGAAGATTTACTATTGTAACATTTATTTTTTTTTCACCATCGGAAAGTAGAGATTTCATCGAACCGAAAACATACCAACTTTTTGAAAAAAGCTGATATTTTGACGGGTGAATTTTCGATTGAAAATTAGGGTGCTTTTTCGATATTAATTCAAAATAAGGTGAAATAATAAATATTTTTAATCAAATAAATTACAGCGTATTTGGGACATAAAAAGGTAAGTTTTCACCAAATTTCGTTAAAAAAGATTTTTTTTTGTAAAAGATAAAAATAAAAAACCAAAAACTTGGTTTTTTTAATTTTTCACATAAATTTTGAGGTTATGTGAAAAAAGTGTAAATACAAAAGTTTTAGATCTTTTTATTTCCTACAACTTTGCCATTTGACTTTTTTCGATAGGACTTTTAGTTTTGCCGGAAATCAAGAAAAACCGTGTTTTACCCTTAAAAACTCACCACCATCCCCTTCCCGACCTCAGATCGCCCGTAAATTATTTTTCCTTTCATTTTTATAATATTCCCCTCCTTTTCTAATGGGTTTCATCCTACTATTATTTTTTTTCACTTTTTATTATTTTTAAAGGCTTCTACCCTGGTCTATATGATTGATCTCTCATTTTATTATCAAAATAACATCACACCTGTAGTTCTTGCAAGTTTACCTAAGTCTACCTTTTTTGGCTACTTTTAAATATTTACGTTTTCATCTATTGAGATAACTACATACTTATGGTAGCGAATGTTTATGCACTACTAACCTAACCCACTACACAACACTAAGATTATTCTTAGCGTTCTGTAGTGGTTCAGTTAGTGCCATTCACAAAAAAGGGCGAAGAGAATCGGACCGAGAGCACTGCCCTGAGGAAATCCTAAGTTGATTGTCAGCTATCTATTCATTAATCACCTAGTTTTATCTTGCTGCCTGCGATTTAATAGGTAGCTTTTAAATCAATCAAACACGTTTATTCGTGTTCTTATTAAATTTGATCTAGATTTAGATTTTTTATTTTTTATTTATCAATATTGTGTCAAATGCCTTGGCTAGATCTATGAAAAATGCCACGTGGCGTGTTCACTTTTTTAACGCCAGTAGTTAGAAAAAAAAGTTAACACAGGAGAAATATGTTACGAGTAGTGTTGTAGTAACTTTTTGTCGGCTTTGTAAACCTATGGATACCATATAAGAATCTGCAAGCTAAAACTATTGATTTCTCTACCCACCCTCTCACACAATATACACTCACCTTACACACCTATAGGATAGCTACCCTTTCGTATATGAACTGTTTCTTTTTGTTCGTAACCGTACTCGTACTTGCATACCCAATCCGAGGGCTTGAGTCACTGCGTGCTGAAACACAGGCTATAAACCTAGTCCGGCCGCATATTTAGTGTAATAATTAAGGTACAATAACGCTTGGATTGATCAAAACTAAAGGTAAAGGTAGGGCTTGGTAGATACCTACCAAGTAAATATCACTCAATATAACATAACAAAATACAAAATTTTATAAAATTATTGTTTTTTATTCAACAAAAACGAGTTATCTTCAAAAACCTAAAATTTCCTGAAAATATTATAACTCTAGACGTAAGGATTTTGAAGGGATACAAGTGTTTGAATACTTATTACTAAAGAGCGTCCAGTCTTTATTTCTTACTACATAATCAGGATCATTAAACTTGACAATAAATTATCAGTCTAAAATAAGTTATTAATAACTACAATTGGAATTTAATGTTTTTACAAAAAAAGTCCCGCGGACGTAGCAATATAGTCATCCCACTCTCTCTCTCTCACTCAGAAAGGAGTACATGAGTGTGTGTAGTGTTCCCACGGTTGGGACAGGCCCCCTCTCCAACATTGCCGTGTCAGTATCTCTCTAAGTCTCTTTATCTCTCTCTCTTTTCTAGTAATTTCGCATATTTCCGCGAGACTTATTTTATGAAATACTTACTTATATGAATGACTTATTATATGAATGACTAGGGAAAGTTTCGCATAACAACATTTATAACTAATTACGATTGTTAGTTACGACTAATCAGACTAACATAAAAATGTAATTCACACGTCATTTATCGAAATAATCAGTTCGTGTGTTCATAACTCATCTTAGTGCAAATAAGGACGGCATTGTAAACAAGTTTTAGTATTTTTTTCGTGCTGTTTTAAACAAACTGCATAAACTAAAATTTGTCAATTTGGTTTTGGACTTTTCCTTCACCAATTTGTAATTTTAGAGTAGTTAAGTGAATGTAAAAAATCTACCCACAATGGTGCAAGTTTTTTTAATTTTAATTTTTATAACTCCTTGTAACAACAATATTTCAAAATTATCTCACATATTTCTCAACAAAAAGGACGCACGCATTTGAACTCACTCATTTATCTCGTGTAGACAACATAATAGTTCCATTAGATCTATGAGTTTTAAAAACAAAAAATAAAATACAATTTAAGACAAAAATTAGGTATGATACCGAGGGCGTCTGGAGTGTCGCTCGGGTTTATACCATAAAATAGAAAAATTTAACTATTCGTAAATCTATTGCTACTAACATTTTGAATGCAGGATATAAAAGCTTGTTTCCAAATACGAGCCTCCATCCCGTTGAATAATATGAGTGATCAGATTGAAACATCGAGGTTGCAAAGAGTGAGGAGCAAGCACGAAATAAATATAAAAAGTTGGTCCAATGTCTTCAATGCTTGCGAATAGGACGAGCTACGAACACACTAGTGAGAACCGAGAAATGACATGCCAATGTACGAGCTTATATTACCTAAAACGATAATTAATAACTAAAATAAATTACGTGTTATTTTGTCCCAAAGTCCCTACGTAGGGATTTTGAGTCAAAATACCACGTTGTCATAACAATTTTTGTAACTTACTTTGTATCATAGATGTCACATTTTGATAGATGGTATGCCTATAAACTTGGTGTGCTGGAATCATGTAACTTACAGCACAGCATGCAGGGTTTCTGTGTAACAGGTTTTCAACAAGATAAAACCGTTATAGAGCAATGTTGCGCAACTCTATTGACTATGCATATGTACGATACTTTAGTAATCGACAGCCCCAAGTACCCAGTATTCGACCGCTTTGACCATGGCCAACGTGATTGAGATTCTATATGAAAGTTAAAATTAAGTAGGAATAATGGATTTTTTAACGAGACGAAAAATAAATATACACCGCATTCTTCACGCTATCTATAAACTTTGGTAAACGCTTCTATAGCTTTTACAAATCAAATCTTACTTTATCTTACTTAAAAAGCCTTCGTTACAAAGATATTTGTAATTTTATTTAATGAAATTTAATTGAGTTATGCATTAAGAAAGGGTCCTAATTTGGCCTATGTTGCTTCCTGCGATTAAAATGACAAATCTATCAAATGCTTCGGAAGAGAAAGGGAGAGATAAAAAGGCATGCATATCGGGTGATTTACGTCAAGATATTTTGTTTGTATGAAAATTAACAAAAAGTAAGAATTCATTCATGTAAATAAATAAATGAAAAATGCTTATGGTCTGAACATCTAGTCGAAGTTTATGTATATCGTCCGGAACACGGTGTACCTATATAAATATTTATTTTTCGTTTGTGTAATTTACTTACTTATCCCTGAAAAATATTCGATATTAATTTTCTAAATTACTGGGAGAATTTTTAACATTCATAATGTCAACGTTAAATAAATTTACAAATACTTATGGCTCCGGACACGAGTCCAGTTTACGAGAACCTCCAGAGAGATTAGAACCTCCAGATAAAAATATGATTCATGTAGAAATAATTCTGTACAATCTCACCATGTCAACTTTGGAGAAGTGAGCTGTCAACCTGATGCTAGGCACTCCAGCTGGTCTATGCTGTACAAATCTCACCGTGAAAACTTAGGTGAAGTGAGCTGTCAATAGTGTCAATCCCTAGCATTGGTTAGAATGACCGCTCACTTTAAGCTCACTTCACCTACGTTTTCATGGTGAGATTTGTACAGTATATCCCGGAAGCTCAAGTCAAGCTCACTTCACCTACATTTTGTACAGTGAGGTTTTAACAGAGTAGACCACCTGGTCTAACAAATAGATGTCGTTAAAAATTATGACTTTTTAACTTGTAAATATAGTAAGTAAGTAGGAGCTTATGAGATTGTTGTGTTTTTTCGTCACTGTCGAGTCTTGTTCGCATAATAATTATGCATTACTTTTCGTCTTCATTGTCCCGTAAATGATTGTACCTGAAAAGTTAAGGTAAATAAATGTGTGTTCTGAACAATGAATAATCTGTAGGCTTATTAGTCTATTCGCAAGAATTTACTCGCCCGAAAAGCGCGAATCGTCAGTTAATTTATTTATATGGGAGACAACCATGTGTACTTTAAACTGACTAATAAGTATAATATAATAAATAATCAATTAGTTTTAAATGAAAAAAAAAAGTTTTTGTACCAGTTATAAAAATAAATAAAGATAGACAAACGAAATAAAATTTCATCAAGTTATAATTAACCGAACTGGTAATACGGAGACACGTAGATCGTTTGCCAATTGACGCAATAATATCAAAAAGAGTTTTTAATACTTAACGAACTCAAAAGTAATTGATCAATTCATTCAGTCAATAAACGATCAATCAGAATGAAAAGTTTATGGATTTAATTGAATTATTAAAATTTATTGGTAAAATGTAAAAAAACTTACTTTTTCAACGTCACAGATCGATTTGCAATACAGCGCATTCCTCTGAACCACCCATTGCCAGTAATCGCCTCTCGGATCCGTCGGGAGCTTTGGATGCCAGCAGTCAAAATTCGCACTACTTCAGCTTCAAGGTCTAAACTAACTAGTTTAATTTCAACTACAGGATTCAAAACTGTTACAACATCAGGCTTAACAGTCCTTTTAGTATCTTCAGTATCGTAGTTCAGAGGTTGTATAGAATTGGAATCACGTGCAACTGACATCAAAACCCCAGCATAATATAGAATTAGGTTCAAGAAAAAAATATGCACAGCAATAGTTGCCATTTTCAGGATATCCTCCCACTTTGTCTGATTACATAATAATCCAACTGTCTGGATCCAGCACGCTTATATAAGGTCGAAATTTCCTTAATCTGCCTTTTTGATATTATGTCATTAATAGGTACTATATTACGTCACTATAAATTTACCCCATAGATAAAAATAACAAAAATATATTCTAACCACAATTACATTAATCAAAACCATGAAACTTTTCCCCAAAATTTTTAGATCGGTACTTCCTACTTAAATTACTAATTAATTAATTGAATATTAATCAACTTTAAACTCTATTTAACTTTTTCGATTGTACATAGACTATGTGACAACTCTGGTTCTCCGTCACTATCTCCTGGATTTGACTGCTAAGAGACATAATCTCTTAGCAGTTACCTACCAGCAGGTACCTATTTACCTATAAATAGGTACCGATTTTAAGTAGGTATAGCAAAAGGACTATTTAAAGTAATAACAATAGGAAGGCAAGTGAAATTCCCATTTCACAATTCTGCGTCAAAATAAATTATACATACCTTTTATAGCTTATGTAGTAAAAAAAATATTTTACCTCAATTATGTTTTACCGTAATTAAAACGGTGAAATTTTTTACAAAACAAAACTATATTCCAAAAGAATACATTTTTCTCTTCAAAGATGAGATTCGATTATTTTTCATGTCTTAAATACGAAATAGTGTATAGTCTCATAACGTTGCGTCATCAAGTTTTAAAACAACAGCATCCTGAGTGTGATAACGGACCGGTATGACTTTTCGTTCTTCAAAAATTGTATGCTTTTATATGTGAACTGACATAGTTTTGAACAATTTATTACTAACAAAATAATAATAATAATATCCCTGGACATTTCACACAGCACCATTTGTCCCAAGCTAAGCAACCTAATGCTTGTGTTATGGTAACAAGATGGCTGATAAACTACTTATATACAATTTTTTTTTTTGTAAATACATACATATTATAGATAGAAAAACACCCAGACTCGGAACAAATACATGTAGGTCATACAAATATTTGTTCCGTGCGGGAATCGAACCCGCGACACGCAGCGCAGCAGTCAATCGCTTAACCACTGCGCCAACCGTGCCATCATAAAATGGATCTTGTTGACTGAAATATAAATAAATAATAAAGAAATCGGTACTTTTGGACACGAGTCGCATTGTCAGGAGGTTTCTCTCTCTGAAGCCCTGACCTTATATATTTTAAAGTTTTTTTCTTATCTTTTTGCTTATAAAAATATTTAAAAATGTAATTTATAAGTATTTAAATAAAATAAAGGAGATAATAATAAAATATTCAGGAAGGTTGCAGGATAAAACCAAGCAGGCGAAAGACTTAACAGTACTTTAAGCATAGCAACAGGGCAGGGGCGTAGCTCATCCTGATGGGGCCCTGTATCAAATTTTTTTCTCGTTTTACCCAACTGTGAAGCTACCGAGGGTATTCTTTTTACAAATTAAAGAATATGGCATACTGACTTAGAAGGTGAGGGGCTCGTGGCTTAGTAATAACAGCCGCTCGAGTCGATTAACCGCGGTAGGTTTTTATCGTAGATTTATATCTATTTCAGTTTTGCGGCATATATCATTGTACAATTTGATAGCCCCCGTAAGGGGAGAGTTGTCACTTAAATTAGTTTTGTGCAAAGGTCTGAAAAGATTGTAGACCAGTATGTGACTGTGGTAACCTGCGAGGAACATTAAAATATATTTTGGATACTAATAGCAGTGTTTAGTTTAGGTGTCACTAATTTGTGAAGGAAACAAAGATCTAGAACCTTTCTACAATTGGTGAGGCTTTAGAGTTTGAAGTGCTGAACACGCTCTTTATAAGAATTTAATTGTATCGCATTTTTGCTTTGTGAGGTTAGATGATACAAGAATCTCTTTTGAACTCGTTCAATACGTTGCTTGTGAAAGTTATAGTGGGGTGGATGA
Organism: Apamea crenata; assembly: GCA_949629185.1. Taxonomy (NCBI): domain Eukaryota; kingdom Metazoa; phylum Arthropoda; class Insecta; order Lepidoptera; family Noctuidae; genus Apamea; species Apamea crenata. The sequence goes on from OX451367.1 coordinate 15,604,628, forward strand.
AACCTGTGTTCAGTATTCCAAATTACTACGAACCAACGTCTCGAATACGAATAATTTTGGTTTTAGACTTGTTAAATGGCTTTGAGGTCCTTAATACAAAACCTAGCATTTTATGTGCGTTTGATATTATTTTATCTATATGATATGATATTAAATAGAGTATTTTGTATTCAAAACATTTTTATTGCGACAGAATTTTATATGTAAACATTTTTGTAAGTTTAAGCCCATCCTATTTTCTTTGCACCACTCAACTAATCTATCCAGGTCAGCCTGCAACAAATAAGAATCCTCTATAGATTTTATAGGCAGGGTCAACTTGAGATTGTCTGCAAATAAATATGATTCTGCATAATGGAAGCTGGGAATAATAGAATCAATAAAAATATTGAAAAGCAAGGGCCCTAAGTGGGAGCCTTGTGGTACCCCAGACGTCACGTGAAAATCCTCAGATCGGATTCCATTCAATACAACGAACGATAAACGATCACTAACGTATGACTGAAACCACAGCAATCCATAGATTCCGCAGCTCTCGAGTCTTTCTATTAAAAGTTGGTGGTCTACTTTGTCGAACGCTTTACTAAAATCGGTATACACTGCGTCAACCTGAATCGTTTTGTCCACAGATCCTATGACATTTTCTGAAAAAGCGACTAGATTAGAGTGAGTTGATCTGCCTTGAAAGAAACCATGTTGATTGCCTAATATCTGATTTTTCAAGTGGCTATACAGATAAGGATACAATAATTACTCGAAAACTTTGGGGATAATAGAGATAATCGATATAAGTCTATAATTTATTATATCCTTCTTGCGACCATTTTTTAAAATAGGGACTATTTTAGCTTTTTTCCACGCGGATGGGAAACAACCTGTTTCAAGTGATCGATTAAAGAGTAATTTTAAAGGCGCCGAGAATGACTTCACGCACTTAGCTAAGAGAATTGTACACCCAGTTGACATCGTATTACCCAGTAACTGGGTTGAGGCGGTCAGATAGCAAGTTGCTCCTCCTGAGGTAAAATACTGGCATTCAGCTGCATCCGGTTAGATTGGAAGCTGGGACACTTTAACACTTTGCCAGACCCGGGAATCGAACCTAGGACCTCATGCTCAGCAGTAGCACTTGCGACCACTAGAGCAATGAGGCAGACACAGCTTTCTTCCATACTTCTCTCTTAGTCGTCCCCTTTTTAAACATATTTTTTAACCAATTTACAGAAATAAATATCATTTATTAACAATAATTCTAGGATCTGGATATTATTTTAATCATTTTTGCTTATACACGTCACGTCGGGGGCCGCGTATCGTTGATACGGCTGATACAGCGCTACGCCCCTGCAACAGGGCTATGTAAAGCCATATCACTATATGGGTTAGCGAAATTCCCATTTCACTAAACTGCGTCACCAAAGCATACATAGTAAAAATATATTTTACCTTAATTAGTTACCATCAAAACTTTTACTGTTTTACAACAGTGAAAGTATTCGTAGTTACACAATGGCGCCGATTCCCTTGTTCACAAACTAAAATGAATTTAAGTTCAGTGCATCTTTTTCGTTCTATTTCATTAAGAAAAGGTCAGAAGATAAATATTAGTTTAGTCCCGTCAAATTAGTCAGCGCCTGACGTAAATTGACGTATTTTTAGTCGCCATGTTTTTAATCACGTCTAAGATGTCTATGGAGTATCTTAATTTGACAGGACTATACTAATATTTATCTTCTGTCCTTTTCTTAATGAAGTAGAAAGAAAAAGATGCACTGAACTTAAATTAAGTTTAGTTTGTAAAGAAGGGAACCGGCGCCATTATTCCACTTTTTACCTAATACAGCTGTTGATTTTTCAAATTCCTTATTCGGATTTGCACACCGAGGATTAAAAAAAACAAACAAAAATTGCAACTTATATTTCACGATAAAAAAGCTTTTGTATAAATGACTTATAATAAGAGCAGATTTTTCAATCGACCAATAATTTTTATTCGTAGAACAAAATTGACGTCTGACAGATTTTGTATGGAAGAACTGACAATAATTCTAAATTATTCCTCGCATAAAATAATCTGGCGTTGTTAAAATCAGGCCTTAATTGTGAATTTTTCTCCATAATAACGATTTCAATTCAATCGAAAATTAATTTTTATACTTCGTTTCAGCTTCTCTGTATAATAAATCACCCTTTCTTAAAGTCAAAAGTTATATAGATAAAGATCTATATAACTTTTATTCGAGGAATAAAATTGACGTTTGACAGGTTTTGCATGAAATAACAGTCAAAATTTCAAAAGTATTCCTCGAATAAATTTATCAGATGATTGAAAACTCGTCCCTAAGTATTTAAGCTACTTAAGTGACAGTCGCTTTTCAACGCGTTTTGTTTTTCTATGACTTTCAATGGGATTGGCAAGTTCTCTGGTAGTTTTTGTCAATCTTATACATTTTTGTCTTTTCCGTCATCGTTATCACTGCATGTCACTTTGTGTCGGCCCTCAGGTTGCTTATTCAGTAAACTATATGTTGAAAACTGTACAGGCTTCTAGATGTGACTGTTCAGAGATAGGTACTATTCTGAAAAAAGAAAGTCTGACCACCAGTCTTACTAAGGGGTTTCGTATTATCCAGTAACTGGGTTGTGGAGGTCAGATAGGCACTCGTTCCATGTTAAATACTGGTACTCAGTTGCATCCGGTTAGACTGGAAGCCGACCCCAACATAGTTGGGAAAAGGCTAGGTAGATGATGAGATAGGTACTATTGTACCGGGTCGGGTAAATTAAATTGTTTATTCTGTAAATAGGATTTAAGAATAACTTTTACACGTCAAATTATAAAACAATAGGCTAGACAAGGTCCCGGTCAAGTTTTCCTTTCTGACTTTCTACTCTAAGAAATGCCGAAACAAACTCAGAGGTCACATTCCTTTTAAAGTTCAGACATAATCTTGGTGAGATCATGGGAAGACCATGTAGATTGATGTCTGAAATAGTATTTTGAGGAAAGTACCACATTTTCTGAGAGGACCAGTGAAATTCCCTTTTCACAAACCTGCGTCACTATAACATACATAATCCTATAATTAATGTGTTACAAAATAATATTTAATCAAATTGTGGTTAAATATAATTTATTATATTATAACCACAATTTATTTAACCTAATTAAAATAGTTAACCGCCATAGCCAGAAGAATTGCCAAACTTAAGTGGCAGTGGGCAGGGCACATTTCTCGCAGAACAGATGGCATGGGTCTGGAGTGGCGACCGCGTACCGGAAGACGTAGCGTTGGAAGGCCTCCCACAAAGACGACCGCAGGAACCCATTGCATGCGATAAGCACAGAACCGGTCGGAACCGGTCGGTGCGTGGGGGAGGCCTATGTCCAACAGTGGACGTCTTTCAGCTGAAATGATGATGATGATGAATGAAAATAGTGAAACATTTACGGGTTTTTTTTTTTGAATATTCCACGTTTTTCCTAATACAGCTGTTGATCATTTACATGAATATAACTGGCCAAATCTGGGTGTACATACAATATCTCTGCTTACCCGTCGGTGAAGTCAATGCCTCTATGATGTTATGTTTTAGATACACTTGATCAAAAGAATGGGCGAGTTGAGTAATTTGCAATGCACAACTTATTATTAAAGAAATGTATTGACGCAACAATATTTCATCATCCTTGTTTATTATCTAGTGTTTAGTAAATCAAACCTGATTACTGAGAACGGTTCATTATGAAATTACATACTTATAAGATTATACGCTACGCTTGCCAAGGTTGGTCTGTGGATGGGTGACCATTTTTACCAACTAAGACCCCTCCGTGCAACGGAAATCACGTTAACCCGTTGCCCCGGCTGTCATTCGTGGATTTTTGACAGTCATTAAGGGTCGTCAGAAGCCCGAAACTCTGACAACCAGTCTTACCAAGGGGTAAGGTATTACCCAGTAACTAGGTTACGGAGGTCAGATAGGCAGTCGATTCAAGTAAAATACTGGTACTCAGCTACATCCGGTGAGACTGGAAGCAGACCTTAATATAGTTGGGAAAAGGTTAGGCAGATGATGATACTTAAAAGTTTACCATACGCCATTATATATATTGAGATTCCTATTTAAGTACTGCCTAGGACACATTAAACTTTTATATACACTTATCCATATTCATAACATCACGCCTGTATTTCCTGAAGGATAAGGCAGAGGTACACCTGTTGAATACCCACATCACGCCAGTTATGGTTAAGTCCCATATAATGGGGGGCAAGCCTATTGCCCTGCCCTCAACCGGCACAGATCCATTGTTTAGTTTAAATTATTTGGTAATCACTACAGCAACAGCAGTTGAATGCAACAATCAAAGTTATCTGCCTACTGGGGGCCTAAAAGGGCCACTTTAAGCAATACATCTAAAAGCTATTCATTTCCTGAATTCCCAGCAGATCATTAGCAATTCCACTAATTTTCGTTAAATGGTTACACATAATAGTTTAATCACCTACAATTAATTTCATACCAATCACATTTGGTGTACACATTGGTGGACCATGTTACGAATTTCTATACAAAACTGTCAGGCATCCTGATGACAGTATAAAAGACGAAAAATTACAAAACCTGACACAGAAAGGATCAAAGATTAAGCATTAACATTTTTTTACCTAAGTTTCTACTGAATAGGTGTAAAATTGAGACATTTACTCATATTATGATTAAGTATAAAGTATGCACAATAATTAAGAATAAGTGCTGATAAGAATAGTACTGATTTTTCTATCGACAGATAATTTTTATTCGTGGAATAAAATTGACGTCTGACAGTTTTTGTATGGAGGAATTGTCAAAAATTCAAAATTATTCCTCCGATTAAATTATCTGGCGAGGCCTTAATTGTGAATTTTTCTCCATAACAACGATTTATCAATTTTTATACTTCGTTTCAGCTTCTCTGTCTAATAAATCACCCTTTCTTATTCATCTTTGAGTCACTGCGAGGTATTTTGATGAACAAATAATATCAACTGACCTATACACTACACGCTGTCTTAAATTTTCACAAATGCGCGTCACATTTTTTACGTCACACAATGTTAGTTTCCTGATGAACGACTACACGTAATCTAATCGTGACATAGTCGCCAAAAATGTTACCAAATGTGAGTTTATGGAACAATAACTTCAATTCCTACACAATAAAGTTCAGTTTACGCTACAACTTCAAATATTTTTATAACTTCTTCACTAATGCTAGTCACACTGAAATCAACATAATTACCATTAAAATAAAGTTGATATTATTATGCTAAAACTGCCGCCCTCCCGCGCAAGTACGGCTCGCATAGGATGCAGGGGGCTGGCGTGCGGGCCCCGCAAGCTTGAATGAGAAGATGTATACGGAAAGTTCGTAGTGATTTTTGGTGCTAACCAAAATGTCTTTCAGCGTGTTCAACCCAAAACTTGGTACTCCCAAGTTTAAAAATTTGTGTATTATCAGAGTAGGTATATATATTTATTTGTGCTTATATTTATATGTATAATGTAATAAAAAAATAATTATTCATCTGATAACTTTATTCGAGGAATAATTTAGAAATTTTGACAGATATTTCATACAAAAACTGTCAAACATCAATTTTATTCCTCGAATAAAAGTTATCTGGCGTTGGAAAAATTAGCCCTAAAATTAAAATACATGTTATAAAATTCAAAGACAAGTTTTGGTCGGATTACTTGTACTTGTCTGGATAAAACCAGTGGTTTTAATTAAAATTGGGAATTCCGCTAATTTATTATCAATTGATATTACTTAATATGTTATTTACGTCACTAATTAAATTATTCTATGAAATTAGAGCAACGATAAAAGCCAATTTGATAAACCGTTTCATTAAAACCGAAACGTTTTCCGCAATTTATATTAATACATATAATATTATAGCACTTCCTTCCTATACTAACGTCATAGTTTCCCATTGTTGCTGACCTGTGGTTTCCAACTAAGAGCTCTGTCTCATTAGTGCATTGCGTTGCATTGCGTCGTCGCAGCGTCGGAAGCGGGGGGAGGGTGATGCGCTGCGCTGTCAGAGCTCCGGCGCGACGACGGCGGTGGTGCAATAAAAGCAACAATAGAACACGTTTGTTCCGGCCCCACCCCGAAACTTTTTTTTTTTCGGATGGGAAATCATCAAATGACCCCTCCCGCTCTGGGTGGAGCGGAAGGGAGTGTCAGACTCTTACTGACTAAAACCCACCCGTGTTCCTTCATTAGCCCTTTCTCTTCCAGGGCAGCGGTAAGCCTTTCGGATGATCCCGCTACCCTCCCCGCCGACCCTTACTCGTTGAAGTGCCAGCCCGCGCCGTAGTGGAGCCTGTAGCTTTAAACTCCCCGACTGTGACCTCTGAGTTTGTTTCGGCCTTTCTTCTCAGAGATAGTCCTAGGAAACGCCGTGCCCATCAAAGCACTAATAATAATAACTCGATCCAGCTTGTCCCATCTTGCTGTCCTCTACCAGCGACGCCCTAAGCCGAGGTTCGTACCCCACAGGGGGTGCCCTTAGCGTGCAGCCGCTTAATTTATAATTAGTTTTTCACTGTGGAGACTGACTTGCGTCGTCCGCAAGTGTGGCATATAATGCGTTGATTCATTGCGACGACGCAACTTAACGCAGTAATGAGGCATCGGCCTAAGTGTTACCTCTGACGTGCAAACTCAAACTCAAATCATTTATTTCAATTAAACCATTTACAGGCACTTTTGAATTGTCAAAATTAAATAGTCGGTCAGTTAGTCAGAAAGTTGAAGCTTCAGCCCATTCCAAAAACGTAGATCTCTATGGAGAAGAGCGGGCAAGAAACTCCACGGACACTCTTTTAAATCAAGATATTATTACAAAATCCTGGGTACATTATTCTTATTGCTTCTATATGTGAGAACAATGTAAAAAAGAAACACTTTAAAATATAACATTAAAAATAAGCCCTGGCAGTTAAGAGATGACCAGTCTCAACCAACGGCGCCCGTTCACGAACATGACGCGTGGATCAGCACCACCCAGCTCAACCATTTTGTAGGGAACCGAATGATCCAACACACGCGCCACCATCAGTGAGACATTTAAGTGAGTATGACATATTCTCAACTGCCATGCTCTTTCAAGTCAACATCAAAATATCATAAAAAACGGATCCATGGTTCTTACATTTACAAAATTTAAAAAAATGCTTCTAAATTATACAAAACTATAGTTTGACATTTTTTAAAGATATAAGAAAAAAAAAAGAGCGTTCGATTGTATACGTACAGTCCGACGCACACATTTACACGTTCCACTTTGACATTGAGCTGGCTTAGCTTAGTGCGAACTTTCAATAATATACGAGGTCAGCTTAAAAACATTAAGATTAAAATTCATTTATTTCAGGTACCTACCACATTACCTAGGTATATTAGAAAACATCTTTAAATTATTCAATAATAAATACCAAATCACACCCCAATAAATACAAACGATAAATACAACATCAACACACAAATTAAATAAATCAAATTCATATTCAATCTTAATTAACTCATATTCTCTTCGGTTTAAAGACATTTTATTTCTAAAAAAAGAACATTACGGTTCATTTACATATTGAGAAATGTATAGAAAATATTACCTATATAATAAAAGTAGATACAGTCTCTGTGATCACATACAGTTATACAAAACAACAGAATTAAAATATTCAATAGGTGAAATTCGGTCTCTTACGAGCGATACTATACTAACTTGTAACTTGTCTTTCACAGTAGTGTCGCACATAAGGACAGTCCAACCTATTTGCTATCATACTCAGAACGGTATTGGAGCTGGCCCGTACTCTGCGCACAAGAGACGCGCAGCGCTTCCGCATAGTCGCATGAAAACAGTCCACGTGTGCCCATGCGAACATACCTGAAGCGCTGCAGTAGCGAGGCAGACCCAAAATCACTCTGAAAGCGTTGTTAAATTGAATGCGCAGGGTGCTGTAGCTTTTCTGCGTGTAATTAGCCCACAGGCTTTAGGTGTACATGAACGTGCAATATGCTCGGAAAAGAGCATTATAATTGGTCTGTGGAGCTAACGCGTTATAGGGTTTATTTTCGGTGATTTTATACTGTGTTTTGTACTGAAATGGTGACACTGTTGCAATATATGATTGTTTGCTTAATGTTCGTGAGGTTTTCTTTGAGATTTGTAAGTTAGCTTTTGGCTGATACAAGAAAACAATATATTTTTCCTAATATTTTGTAAACTGTTACGAAAATCTTACTTTTTCAGAGACTGAAATAAAAGAATGTGACTCATAAGAATGAGGGTTTTTATTGTTCGTAATTTTCCCAAGTTTCTGTAAACAAACAAACAAAAAATAACTTAACTAACTTTCACAGTTCGTAAAAAATATTTTTTCAAAAAATTTACTACAATTGGGTTTCGTACTTTCTGTCTGTGAGACCGTGCGCGGATATATGTATGTAGGTGTCACGAAATTTAGCGCGGGTAGAGGAAAGTAAAATACCGGATAGGAAAAAAACCCATCACGATGTCGTCATCAACGCATTCTGTACATTAAATTTTGTGCAAAAATATTGCTGGGTGAAGACTTATTTTTGGTCTGAAAAATCACTGTTAACGGTAGTGTGCTGAATAACATAGTATTGATATAATTTGTTACTAACAAAATATAGACAAAAATAGTCTGAAATAGAAGTTTTTTTTTTTACTCTCTCAAACATAATGCTGAAGGGAGCATTCTACGAACTATTATAAAAGATGTAACAAAAGCCGAAAAAAGAAGTACAGAAGTTTCTTTAATAGATTTTCAACTTTATTAAGGTTCAAGGTTGATTGGGAAAATTTGACAGTTTCAATTCAATTCAATTTATTTTTATTGCAGATAATAAAAATCCATAATATTACATAAAAACAATATAAAACATAAAGATGAAATTAAATTAAAAAATACAAAAATTAAAAAAATAAATAAAAAGTAATCGTGAATGTCAAAACATGTATAAAATAATAATTAAGACAAATAATAATCAAATATAATTTAAAAAGAAAAACAAAAAAAAAACAAAATATTGTAGTACCTATTACACTGGTATACAGTGGTTTTGTTGCCCTGGATATAAGACTGATTTTGGATATATTTATGCTCACAATTCATGAAACTATGAATGATTTTGTAAGAATTGCTCTTAATTTTGTTAAAATTATGACTGATAAAATCAATTTTTATGAACGAAAAGCTGATTATTGTTCAAATTTTGAGATTTGTGAAAATCATAAAAATAAGAGCACAGTCAGTGCTTTCATAAATATATTCTTGATCTGGATACTTGAAAACATGAGAATTTTCACAGAAATCCAGGGCAACAAAAAAAAAATCTTTTTTTGTAGAGCTGTGTCATAAGTATGAGGGGCCGCTAGAGTGCAGTCGCATCCACCTCATCAACATTGGTGAGTCCCACCTCTGAGACAATGAGTTAAGAATACCATTCGGGTAGGGTTCATGTGCTGGCGTCTGTTTATAAATATCTATTGTTAAGAACCGAACTTAGGTTTGCAAAGCAGTCGTCCAAACTTTAAGCTATTTGCTTTGTTGGAAGTTGAGTAAAATAGCCATTCTTATAATTTTGTCATAATTGGTTGCTTAAAGGTATCATTAACTCAGCCTATCGCAGTCCACTGCTGGACATAGGCCACTCCCAAACTGCGCCACAACACCCGGTGCTCCGCCTTCCACATCCAGTCTACCCCAGCCACCTTCTTGAGATCGTCCGGTAAAGGCATAGCGGGATGATAATCATTTAAAAGGTTAAATCTGTAACTATATGCTAAATTCGTTCCCTATTCACCCCAGTGAATTAATGGAATAATTCGAATGTTGTCTTGTCATATACCTACTGGTATATTGTGTTGTCTCTCAGTCCCATTTTCTATGAAATGTATAGGAAGTTTCTAGCGGTTTCTGACATTTCACTTACCTTACCTTTATCAACATATCGTTATCATGTATCGTATATGAGAGGGGCTAGTTTCCTAAAAAAATTCTAATTGGTCCGTCAGTTAGATTATCAAAAAATATTGACCCGTATTTTTTCTTTTGTCAATTATATAAAAATGATGAAGATATCGCCTGTTAAAGTTCCACGTGACGTCCAAATTTTGACGCGCTTTATCTTTGTCATCTTCCGTCAATTAATCTTCGATAATCTAACGAACGGAATAAATATACTTAATAATTATTTTTTTACATTTTGACAAGTTTTTGACATTTGTTTGTTGCCGAGATGAGATTGCGACTAGATTTTGAACGTTTTAAATTACGACAATTATTGGTCTCCAGACCATTATACTTATTTTAAATAACAAACGCCATCTATGTTGTACTAATGAATCTACGTCCACAAATTAGTCAGGTTTTATTTGACCCATCTTCCTTAACAACTTTGTGAAACGACAGTGTTGGAACATGTCATTGTTCAAACAGGAAACTTTAGTTTTCAGTTTGTTGCATAGATGTCGCTAGTAAAAGAAATGTTTATGTCATCTTATTTTCGCCTACCTAAATGCTTTCGTCAAAAGCACTAAAGTTCGGCAGCCAGTATTTTTTTTTTTTTTTTTATTTATTATGTAAACAGCTACAATATAAAATGTTTACTAATAACAATAATATACGCTCTTAAATAGTATTAACAATATTGCAGCCCACTACATCATCCGCATGTTAACAAAATGAAAATAAGGTAAAAAGTGCCACTAGATTAGCATTACTCAGATATATAAAAAAAAATATATATTAAAAAAGTATAAAAAATAATTGATTATTAAAATACAATACAATAAAAAAATATATAAATTTTTGGATAAGATTTAAAAAAATTGGAATTTTTCCTTATTATCTCAAATAAGAATTAAGATTATAAAAAGAGAAAAAAATAATTGACAGTATAATACAATACATTAATGAAAAAAAAAGCGGTTGAAATAATTTAAATTTAGAATAAAGGACTCGCACTATTTCTTAATACCATTAGATAAGACTTGCGACCCACGGATGCCCCTCAAGTTAAAGGGGAAAATTTATAAGTCTGTGATAAGGCCTGTCGTACTATAAGGGTCTGAATGCTGGGCTGTGAAGAAGACGGATGAAAGAAGATTGCATGCAGCGGAGATGAGAATGTTGAGATGGATGTGTGGAGTGACGAGAATGGATAAAGTAAGAAATGAATATATAAGAGGGAGTTTGAAAGTGGCGCCAGCGACAGAAAAGTTGAAAGGAAATCGTTTAGCTTGGTATGGGCATGTGATGAGAAGGGACGAAACGCATGTGACTAAAAGAGTGATGAATATACATGTTGATGGATGGAGAGGGAGAGGAAGGCCGAAGAAAAGATGGATGGATTGTGTGAGGAATGATATGAAAGAGAAGGGAGTGAATGATAGCGTGACGGTTGACAGGGGAGAATGGAAGAAGAAAACGTGTTGCGCCGACCCCATGTAACATGGGATAAGGGCAGGAAAATGATGATTAGATAAGATTTTAACAACATTGGACTTAAATTTCGATTTGGAACATACAAAAATATGAATATCAATGAAGATTACCAAGGGGTATTATGTTACCCGGCAACTGGGTTATGAAGGTCAGATAGGCTGTCGCTCCGTGTAAAATACTGGCATTCAGCTGCATCCGGTAAGACTGGAAGTCGACCCCTACGTAGTTGAGAAAAGGATAAGCAGATTAATTGACAATTTTCTTTCCTATCTAATCTAATGGCCGTTTTTATAAATGTCAAGTTAGGTAAGTAATACCTAATTAGGTAATGCAACCTCTGCCGTTTCTCCATTAATTTCTCAGCAAGCCACTCGTAGGCATCGAAAAATTTTACGTACAAGTTTACTGTAAAAGTAGTTTACGAATTTGGTATCTACAACGCCACATACGAACAACGCGTTACGAAAATCCTGCATCTCGCAAGCAGAGTTTAATATTAGATGTCAGAGAAAATGGGAGGGGACGCGTAGAAGAACATAATACGTGACCTAATTAATGGTGATGTTCTTCAGAAAGGTCAGGTGCATAGTAGGTACTCGTAAGCGGTGTGCATGTATGACCAGCCGGTCGATTCTGTAAAAATCTCACCGTGAAAACTCAAGTGAAGTGAGCTTGATCTGAGTTGTCAGTAGTGTCAATCCCTAGCATTATTTGGAACGACAGCTCACTCCACGCTCACTTCACTTAAGTTTTCACGGTGAGATGGTTACAGAATCGCACTGCAGAAGGCCAATTCTCGTAATTTAAAACGATCATAATCTAGTCGCTATCTCATCTCGGCGGCCAACAAATGTCAAAAATATAGGAAAGTTTTGAAGTATTTTTGACAGATTGAGACTGAGATGTGCATTGTGAGACTGTGAACGTGCCCCTCTATTGTAATGAACGTAAACGAAGCAAAAGAAGTACATATGTAAGAACATGTAACATAATGTACATACTCACAGTTACTTTAATTCATTCCTCCAGATCAGAATAAGCATTCCTTTACCGTTAGGTGCTGATCTGATTATTTCTCACGACACCAGGACACGTTTTATCCACACTTAGTACACAGACAAACTTTAACATTTGACTTCAACGATTCAGTGTCAACCATGGGTTGATAATTTCGTCCACATCGATTCATATCATTTTTCCTTTAAACACTATACTTTTATTACAAAATAACTAAAGATTTTATTGTATTTTGATAATATTTATTTTATTATGACAGTTCTGACATTTGATGTTTAAAACGTCATGGTAACGTTTACTTTCAAATCCTTAGCTGCCAGCATCAAATGCTTAACTGCCAGGTTTAAACATATGCACATGCATATGTGGAGGTGAGGTGTAGCGATGACGATGAGTGATAGGAGGCTGAGGCGGCTCAGATGTCGGATGTCCAGCTTTCAGATAATAGTCGTAGTTATTGTTGTGTTTCTTGTCTTCTATCATATTTTAGAAAATTTTACTTTCTTTCAAAATGAACATTGTAAGGGATCGTACAGACGACAGCACAACAAACTACTACAAACTGTCAATTTATTATATATATTATTATTATTATTTATTTATTATTTATTTTTTTAGATTTTCAACTTTATCGCTAAAACATTAAGGTTCAAGGTTGATTGGGAAAATTTGACAGTTTCAGGTAGCTTGACCTGTTGTCGTCTGTACAAATAAAACACGTAATTTTCCTTAAAACATATTTATTTTTATTTACAATAATAAACTATATGACTTTGTGAGCAATGTATTCTTAGATAACGTTGGTAAGGACTTTTACATTACCGAAGTGTTTTTTTTTAATATACAATAATTGAGCACATCATATTATTATAAGGCACATCTATTTGACAATTACAATAAATTACCTACTCATAACATTAATCTGATAAGCTGTGTTCACAAAATGCATATTTTTGAGGGAGTGGGCCGTAATCCACCACGCGGGCCCAGTGCGGGTTGGAAGATGTCACATGTCTTCGAATGTTTGGTTCTAGGACATGCCGGTTTCCTCACGATGTTTTCCTTCACCGTTTTGAGAGCAGTGGTGATGATATAATTCACACAAAGTAAAGCGCTTGACTGGGGTCGAACCCACGACCTACAACTCGTAAGTCGCGGCCGTTGCCACTGGGCCACCACTGCTCGATCAATTATCTATAATATTGCGATTCATTTTTATGAATCGCAAAATGTGTTGGTAAGCGCATAACTCAACAACGCCTGGACCAATTTGGCCAATTCTTTTTTCTAAATGTTCGTTGAAGTACGAGGATGGTTCTTACGTCGAGAAAATTTTTTAAAATAGGGTAGGAGTATGTTAGGAGTAGGGTAGAAGTAGGGTAGGAGCTGGGTAGGTAGGGTAGGAGTTGGGTAGGTAGGGTAGGAGTAGGGTAGGAGTAGGGTAGGAGTAGAGTAGGAGTAGGGTAGGAGTAGTGTAGGAGTAGGGTAGGAGTAGGGTAGGAGTAGGGTAGGAGTAGGGTTGGAGTAGTGTAGGAGTAGAGTAGGAGTAGGTAGGTAGGTAGGTAGGGTAGGAGTAGGGTAGGAGTAGTGTAGGAGTAGGGTAGGAGTAGGGTAGGAATAGGGTAGGAGTAGGGTAGGAGTAGTGTAGGAGTAGGGTAGGAGTAGGGTAGGAGTAGGGTAGGAGTAGGGTAGGAGTAGGGGGGGGTAGGGTAGGGGGCAGCACACCACGCGAACGAAGTAGCGTCGGGCAGCTAAAAATAATTTATATGGCAAAACAACGTTTGCCGGGTCAGCTAGTAATTAATAAGTCTCTTTATGGAATTAATATTCAAGTTAAATAAGTAGACTTGGCAACAAAAGTGCTTCGTTTAAAAAATACAATTTGTCTAGATCTACTTAGAAACTTATGCTTACTGAATAAACAAAATATTAAGAGCGTTCATCCCACGTGGACATACGGATAGTTTATAACCAGGATTAACACATGGGGTACTTTTTATCCCGATATTCCCACGGGATCAAAATTATGCGGGTGAAACCGCGGGACGCTGCTAGTTAAATAATAAAAGTGTTTTATCTAACCAATGTACAGATACACACAACAAATGGAAACAAATTTTGATTAGGCCTTACGTAAAATTGAGTAGGACTGGGGACCTAAAAACACCACATTAAGCACTTCCTCTAAACGCGATTAATTTCCTGAATTCTGCTATTTGACATTAAAATTCAATAAAGCAATTCATAATTTGTGGGCCATTTTACGAATCTCTACACAAAACTGACAAACAGATGAATTGCGTGATATGAATATTGCAACACAGAGAATATTATGAATTGTCAGTTTGTGAGCATTTTACGATTTATAATATGATTCATATTGTTATCCTATTAAGATTCTGCCAATGTGGCCTTTTTAGACCCCCTGATGGCTGTAAGTAGCCTGCTCCTTTATACAAGAACCTTGTCACAATATAATACAATACTGAGTAGTCATTGGAACTTAAAATTAACAGTTTGACTGGATACTATTTATATTATACATATATATATACTAATTCTAAGAACTTTATAAATACTTATCATAACATCATTGGCAATTGTTTACAATGAGGTAACAAGCCTATATAATAAACTAATATTATTTTATTTCTCACCGCGTTTACATCCGTATACAAGTTAAAATAACTTATCTAAAGTTATTTTAACTATTTTCGAGATAACTAAAACGACGACGATAACTAAAAAAAAGGAATTATAATACGTAACCGTTGTTGTAAGTACTTGTTGTCTCTATCATACGTGTATTGGTATAGTTAATTAGGTAGTTTCAGTCTGTATGGATAACTATTTTGTTCACCTTTTTGACATTTTGCTTATCCACAAGTTTTGTTAGTATACAGCTAGTATTTACAACTTGTTTTAAGTGGAAACGGTAACTAGTATACATTACACAATATAGAAAACATGTTTTATACTTAAGTGTAAACGCTGGATCAGGTAAGGTTGTGATATCGTGATTTCAAACTAATCAATTACAAACTAATGTAAGTCATCATCAACATCATTTCAGCCGAAAGACGTCCACTGCTGGAGATGGGCCTCCCACAAGCACCTCCACTTCGACCGCTTCTGATGGTTCCGGTGTTAATGTAAGTACTTATTTATTAGAGTAGGCTTTATGTTGTGTTTTTATTTTATTTAATAATAATATAATAATAATAATAATAAATCCCTGGACATTTCACACAGCACCATTTGTCCCAAGCTAAGCAACCTAATGCTTGTGTTATGGTAACAAGATGGCTGATAAACTACTTATATACATTTTTTTTTTGTAAATACATACATATTATAGATAGAAAAACACCCAGACTCGGAACAAATACATGTAGGTCATACAAATATTTGTTCCGTGCGGGAATCGAACCCGCGACACGCAGCGCAGCAGTCAATCGCTTAACCACTGCGCCAACCGTGCCGTCGAATTGAGTTACTTAGGGAACTTAGTATATTTACATGTATTATAACTACTACAATTTTTTTTTACGTTTTTCGTAGTTTTAAGTTGTAAGTAAGTTAATTTTAAGACCATGCTATCACATAAGAATACACGTGGTAATTATAGTAATTGGAGATTTTAATAAAAAAATAAATAGAGTCAGAACACTGTTACAGTTACGTATAGGGTAAAAATAGGATTTAGTATAGGGTACCCTATACTAAACCCTATTTCTAGATCAAGAATCACAGGCATTTCATGCCTGATTCTGATGGATCTACGTGCCCATTTGAGCTAGGAATATCGGTGTTTTTATCCCCATATTCTTACGGGATCGAAACTTATGCAGATGAACCCGTGGGGCGCAGCTAGTAAATAAATAATTGTCCTTATTAGCTTATTACATCAATGATCCATAATTATTCTGTTAGTTAATTAGGTACAAAAAACTTAAAAGCTATGCAAGTATGTTACAATTATTATAACTAAGTTAAATATAATATGTTCCTAGTTCTGCACTTATGTGCTCCACTCTGGTCCAGTGAGAAGGCTCTAAAAAAATCGGGAGCCAGTTTTTTTATGTTTAACAATAAATTAAGAATCGGGCATAGTCTTTTTTTACAATGGAATACATCATGAACTTCATAGTAAGTAAGTTAGTTTATTTATATTACTTTCGTAGTTACTACAGACTTAGACAAACAAAAGAGAAGAACTAGGTGCTTTCAACAAAGTTATGATATTAAAAGTCTTTGGCACTGTATGAAGGTATGTTCACTTCACTCCACATTGTCCACTTCGTAACTATTTCGATTATTTATACTCGTTTCTTCATCCCATCACTGTGTGGCGGAATGTGTCTTTGCAATAAGTTTTATTTTTACGATTTTGATTGATACAGTAGAAGTGGCATAGCTCCGAATGTAGGTATATTGAGGAACTAGTCTTCACCTTGACGTCAGAATGTATGTACACTGAACAACCACTACTTTATTCCTCTTCCTGTTGTTGATAGCTGCAAAAATAAAAATAAAATTAATACTTAATATTATATTGTTATTAAATATAAAATACTGTATTTACATAATTGAGAAATACAACTATTGGTACCTAGATAGGGACCTACTTTTTCGGTAAAGCTACATACGATTATGACTCATGGGAAACATATTATTATCAAAATAGATTCAAAATGGTTTCAGAAAAATTATTTCGCGTGTAGTCTATTTTAGGTACATTCCACAACATTATGTCATATGGCATTTTTTAGATGGATACAATCAATCCATAACTGTCTTTAAAATTATCCATTCATCTTTGAATCCATCTTTATTTTGCAAAAGAACATTTATATAATCTATATCGCCGCGAATCTGCCAGGAAGCTATTTAAAAGGATTCATATTATGGCTGTATTTTGCTAATTCAATGCTTTTATATTATTACTTGAGTTCTTAGATTATAAGTTATGAATTGTAGTATATTATAAATTGTGAATTAATTGTGACCAAACTTGGTTGAATTTAATATAATTCACAAATCACAGGCACAGGTTACGGGGACAACGGGAATACAGGCATTATTCTAGTTAATAAATTCATTTCATACAATAATACAAAAAAAAAATGAAAAAGTTTTATAGGCAAAAAGAAAAGGTGCTGGCAGACTGTAGTTTTACATAAACAGTTCAGTTTGAACAGTACACTTTTTTGGTTTGTCCGTTGACCACCAAACCCAGTAGGGCTTGTATCTTGTGGGTCGGAATGCCAAAGAGTAGAAATAAATAATAATATGTCGGTTTACACGGCTAGTTTAGTACCTTATTTATAAATGATTGATTTATGATTTCTTTAGTTGAAGCTTCTAGAATGTTCTAGAAGCTTTGACTCGCTCTGAGAGGGCAACTAGCTTCATCTTTCTGACTGACTGACCCTTTGACAATTCAAAAGTGCCTGTAATTGGTTTAGTTGAATTAAATGATTTGAGTTTGAGTTTGAGAGGCGTTTCTGCCAGAAGCGCGTGGATTGTGGCGGGAGCGGTTAGAAAAAGGTTCGCGTTCTTCTTTCCAATATTGCTATAGGTATATTGCATGATGTAGAAATTGCACAATCTTAGTGCAATTTTCATTCACCGTAAATTATTTGACCCAGACATCATGTACCTATTAAACCACTATGGCCAAAAAATTCTAAGCCTGCATGTTGCGTAATTTATTCAAAGTTTGGCATAATTCCACAAATATTTAATAATTTCGGCTAGATTGGAGAGACTTTAAAAATTATGTCAACATGAGAAAAAAAATCCGGTGAAATAATAATTTAATTTAAAACACAATAAAATTGCATGCAAGTATCCCTAACAACTGCAGAAAATTACGTATCCCATATAAGACAAAGTTAAAAAAAATTAAGAACTTACAATTCAAACGTTACACACCGACCTCCATATAGTATCCTGTCCGATGGACATTTTACCATAGGCTTCATAATATCTCTCTTGACCCTTCGGGTGGGTTTTCTAACACCAAGTTGCTTTCTTTTCCCAGTGTTATAACTTACAAGGACATCCAGTAATGCTACGTGGTTTGAACTTTGGACTGGTTTAGTATTTTCACCGGAACTGTGAAATATTTCAGGATTGAAGACGGTTTTTCTTTCAGTTAGCTCACTATTCTGAACACTGTCTTTAAACTGCACTGTTACTTGTAACACTGGTGAAGTCAGTGATTCAATAATAAGGAAAGTCACAAATAAGGTGGTGACAATTTTGTACTCCATTTTTAATAACGTCCGTTCTATGGCACGTCCGAATTATAACTGACCGAGATAGAGATGATTCGAGTTCGATGATTCACGACAGACGTAGAGCGAGTGAACAGGTCTACTGTCTGGAGCGTTAAGGCTCTAACTAACGCACAACGGGTTATGCACGATCGCGTAGAGGCAGTTAAAGCATGCAAGCAATTCATGACTATGATGCAACAAGCGGACGCACCTTGGGAAAGCCCCATACAAAGCTGTCTCACCACTGTTCACCTGAAAGTTATCAGCCCGTGTTGTACTGCTGGGCAAAGGCTTCCCTGTCCTCCTTCCACTTTTCCCGGTCTACTGCGATTGTATTGGCCTACAATCTGCATATAACAATAACAGTTATAAAGTAAGTCAAAATAAAATAAAAAAATATGCAAAACTAAATAAAATCATAAATAGATGCAATAAATTTAGGAAACAACAAAAACACAATTCCAATAATATGAAACTAAGGAAGGAACGTGTTTTTCTAATAAATAAATTCAAAAACTATGAAATTAAATTAGAAGATAGTAAAAACATTTATCACATTGACACTCAGCGATTACAGTCTGAAGTTGAGGTACTTGAAGAGTCACTACATTTACATTATATTACGTATGTGAGCTCTCAAAAACAAATAAAGGAACACATCCTTGCTGCAAACGAGTTGGTGGACATGCGTTGTGGTGAGGCAGGTAGAGTGGACGCGATGACTCTGAGCACCACTCAATGTTCTTGTCAAAGGCAATCCAACCTGAGGGAACGGAGGACCCGTCCAAGTCTGGAGAATTTAATAATTTTTTTCAACGAGACCTTTCTTTTTTACCGCTGCTTGCCGCTTTCGAGAAATTTGATCTTTATACATTAGTTTACGCAAGGAGAAAAAAAATATGCGCATACTTGCGCTTTTTCTGACACGGTGTCAAAACATATCGCGAGATTTTTTTTTTCTATTTCTATAATTGGGAACCTCGTCCTTCTTTGAAGTTGGTTATAACTTGATAAAAAGCGTACAAACCTGAAGTAGCAGTTTAATTATTGTAATCTGCTATTAAAAATGCTTGAGGGAAATTAGCCCTAAGGGATTTTTCCAACGCCAGAATGATAATTTTGACAAAAGTTTTGACAAATCTTCGTTACTAAAACAGTCGGACGTCAATTTCATTCCACGAATAAAAATTATTTGTAGATTGAAAAATCAGCCCTTACCTTATAATGGGTTTTCACAAACAAAAGAGCACGAAAAATAGAGTGGGATAATAATAATAATAATAATATCCCTGGACATTTCACACAGCACCATTTGTCCCAAGCTAAGCAACCTAATGCTTGTGTTATGGTAACAAGATGGCTGATAAACTACTTATATACAATTTTTTTTTTTGTAAATACATACATATTATAGATAGAAAAACACCCATAATAGTGTTGTCATTTTTCATAAAATCTCGAGATAATTGGTTTTCGTTGTATAACGGCATTCTTTTTGTGAGTCTCTATGGACAGTGTTACTCGTCTGAGTGCAAATCTATTAACATTGTCAAATTGTTTACTTTTAACAACAGTTTAACTTTTGAGATATCATAAAGTAGTAGAATTATGTAAACTTTCACATTAATATAAAAATCAATATTAATAGGATTTGTATTGTTATGCATGTAGCATAACAATACAAATCGAAAATAGAATCAAATGCAATAAATTATGTTAAATAGATTATGTTACATGCCATAATAATGCTAATGTCAAATAAAATTATAAATCTTCAAAATAGGTGAGGTGATGTACAATTTTCTGAAGCAGTAAGTATTTACAGGATTATCGTCCAAATATTCCTGTAGTGAGTAATAGCATTTATTTATACATATTCTTAATAGTTCTTATTGTGTTGTGACGAGCAAATGTGTACGGATGTAGTGATGTTGGGTTTAGGAGTCCGATACGCATACTTTTATTGGTGAAGCACACGACTGCTGCAAGACCGCGCTCGCGCTAGACCACTGCGTAGTCACGTAGTCTGCTTGGAGCACTGCCAGGTCAATCAATGTTGTTTATGATGTATTTCTTTTCTTTCTTTCACTTTCCTTTGCGTATTGTTTGTGATGTGGAATGGCTGCAGATTGTAGTAAAAATAAATGTAATAATGATGTCATAGGTTGTGTAAACTCAGATAGTTAAGTATTATGAGATCAAATTAAAGAACATTGCTTTACTCACACGTTGTACTGTGATATTGTTGGTTACTCCAGTAGGGGTAAAAAGTTCCTGCCAGTGTCGCGGGTTCTTTGAAAGAGATACCGTGGCCCCTGGCACCACAGGCAACTGAAGGAACACGGGTGGGTTTAAGTCAGTAAAAGTCTGACACGCCCTTCCGCTCAGCCCAGAGCGGGAGAGGTCATTTGATGATTTCCCACCCAAAAAAAAAAAAACAAAAAAGCTCGGTGGGATGTAATGATATTATTGACAATGTGTTCGCTTGCCTGGGTTAGTACCTACATTGAATTTCTTATTAGTCACTGATGGGTGCCTTCTATATTTAGCAATATAATAAAGCTGAAGAATTTGTTTGTTTGAACGCGCTTAGGTATCTCTGGAACTATCAGTCGGATTTGAAAATTATTTTTTCATTTGATAGCCCAATTCTTGAGAAAGGCTTAGAGCATCACGCTAGGACTCTTAGAAGCTGCGCATAAAAGAAAAAAGTCAGGTGGTCTACTCCGAAGTAGTATCGGCCGAATGTTAGGCCGTTTCGTGCTACGAAGTTACTATTTGGTTCGGTCGGTTCCGATCCTACAATCCTACACTCTTTCAAATATTGACTATGGGCCCGACCCAACTAAGCCGATCCGAACTTTTTTCGCATTTTTCAATAATATTCGATTCGGCCATGTGTCGGTCCGATCCGAACATTCGCACTTTGCACTTCGGAGTAGACCCCCAGAATGTATCGTGTGGGTATGGAAGGAAGATAAAAAAGTAAGTGCTTTTGAAAATGTTATTACTTTTGTGTTTTTGTCAATCTACCTACACGATAAAGAGCAACTGCTACTTTCTATGAAGGGAAGTGAAAATGTGACAGTTGGGTGAAATTGTAAAAACAGATTTGTGTTGCGTGTGTTTAATATTTGTTTAAATTCCAAACAAATGACTTTGTTTTACAGTATTTTCACTTAATCCTACTAATATTATAAACGTGAAAGTTTGTATGGATGTATGGATGTTTGTTACTCTTTCACGCAAAAACTACTGAACGGATTTGGATGAAATTTGGCACACAGATGGTTTATAACCAGGATTAACATATAGGATACTTTTTTTCCCGATATTCCCACGGGATCGAAACTTATGCGGGTGAAACCGCGGGGCGCAGCTAGTTTACAATAAATACTTATTCATTAATATAAACATACTACGGTTTATCACAGACGGAATCCTTAAATTAATTATTTTATAATAAGTTAAAAGGGCTGGAATAATAATGTCCAAGGTGCTTTACAATTGAACACTGCGTAAACATGACTCTACGCCTGTATTCCACAAAAGGTTAGGCAGAAGTGCAAAGTACAGGTTACACTGTTCACAAATGATATTTATACGTGGTAAGAACATTGCCATTAACCGGGCACAAAATCAAATGAATATTTTTCTAAGAAATTCCTAGCCCGTTAAAACTACACGACCTGGGGATCGTACCTACGGCCACACGCTCAATAGTCACACCACAACCATTGGATCAACGACTCCAACGAGTCAGTCACACACACAACACATTTTACACTAAATATTTAAATTACTGTGACTAGTTCTATACTTTCTTACAGCAATTGTTTAAATAGAAATTAAACATTTAATTTAAGCTAAAACAATACACATTCAGTATTTACATCACAATTTTATTGATAAACTTGCTCTTACACGCTCGACTCGCATAATCATAAATAATCATAAATAGTTATTTATGCAATTTATTGCATTAACGGCATGTACCTACTTGATAAATAAATAATAATACTTAATAGGAACAGTAAGTATACAATTTAATTCAAAACTGTTTTCCTACATTCCGTTGAAGCCAGTTTTTTTACAATAATTATCTACTGAACTAAATCCCTCCCCCCTCCCTCTCCTCTCCTTCTTGATGCCACTTCCAGATACTCACAGCTCATCAAAGAATGAACTAAAATGTTCTGAAGTCGCGGAGTAAGAACACTAGAAGTGTCACTCGCTCGCTTGTCTATTTGTACTAGAAAAGTCTTGAGTATGTTTTTAAGACGAGAGATAAATTACTTATATCGCTCTCTTCCGTGAGATTGATCTACTACTCTTCCAACATTGCTTCATACCTGAAAAGACAAGAAAAGCAAAATTAGTTAACATAATCTTTATAACTATAAACAGCAGCCTGTACAGTCACGAGCACCAATATGTCAACACTTGGCAACTTTAAACTGCGTTTTTTTCGTGAAATGACGAATGCAACGTTGAAATACGACCCATTACATAAACCTATGGGTTCGAAAATGCTATGTTCGTAACAACATAAAATTTTATTAAAAAATAAAGGAGTAAATCGCTTTTGAATAAAGCCGAGTGTATACATACTTTTGCTCGTGACTGTACCGCAAAAAAGATAAATAGAGGTGCTCAGTTTTCGACATCTGTTGTCAAGTTTTATGAAGGCGACTCTATTGCCAGTTTCATATCGTTAAATATATTGTTTTATTGATATTTTAACTGTAATTATAGCTAAACGAGATATTTATAGACTAAAATACTATCATTTACTATAATCTTGTCGTAATTGACGCAATCCGGTTTTCCTTGTTTGGGTTTTCCTTACGATATGAGATGGCACGCGTTTGAAATGTTAGTGGAATGTCTGAGATAAAAATCCAGACATTTTTTATCAAAGAAAGTAAAAATATTGATTGTAATATCAAAATAGTAATTAACACCTTAACATCAGTTACTGGGTAACGAGTAACTATATTTAACTAACGATCTGTTCTTTGATAATTATTATTATAATAAAAAAAACTTACAATTCAAATGGCATACATCTTTTCATGTAAAATATGTGCTCTGAGGGACACCCGCCTCCACGAATCGTTTCTCGTTTGACTCTTATGTCACGTTTGACGCCGTCAGTCAAACTTGGCGCCACTACAGCATCACTGTCTAACCTTCGCACTAATTCAGTATCAACTTGAGCACTTAAAACTGTTACAGCATCCAGCTTAATGGTTTTTTTAATTGCTACAGTATCAGCAATGTCTGTAGATTGCACTGATTCCGAATCATACGCAACTGGCTTAGAAAAAACTCCGCACAGTAGCAGGCACAGGGAAAACGCGATTAAAGCTTGAGTTGCCATTTTGTAGAGGTCTGCTCGCGTCCACTTGTGAGTAAGAGTGCTCGTCTGACCTCCAGAGTCTGCTTATATACGAGCATGTGCGCAGACGCACGTGGTGATGAGGAGGGATTGCCTTAATATTATCCGTTTAGTAGGGCACTAAACACGTCATATTCGGACATAACCCGTTTTGTTGATAACCCATGACGTTGGAGTTCCGAAACTAGTATTTTAAAATAAGATTTAATGGTGAACGTATACGTAGTTTGGTAAGTGAATAATAATTATGAAATTGTGAGGTCCATATTGCACAATTTATGCATAAATCCTCCATAGAAAGTGATGTAACAGTTCAATATAATTGTTTTACGATAAAATTTGTGCAGTTATCAAAGTTTTCAAAATGGAATAACCCACAAACAACATTTTTTTACATGCATTTAGTCTGTCCTTGGGTTTTTGCCATTTCAAAATCTGCAGTAAGGGAACCTGATTTAATGAAAATAATTGAACCGCCCAGCTACGAAATTAGATAGTAATTTCGCTCATTGGATGCGCGGTCTGGCGAGGCCCTGAGTTCGATTCCCGCCTATTGAAATAAGCGTGCATACGTCGGTTTACGTTAATTAACCTACTGACTTGTAGCACTAACTTATTAAGTTAAGCTGAAGTGATTAACATGAAGATGCAATTTTAAATTTTAGCCTGATTTGTCCTATTTTAAGTCAATCATATTTTATCATATTTTACTAGGAGCGACTGCCTATCTGACCCCCACAATCCAGTAACTGGGCAATACGATACCCCTTGATAAGACTGGTTGATAAACTTTCGGGTTTCCGACTACCTGTAACGACTGTTAAAGATCTACAAATGATATCTGGGACCAACGACTCAACGTGCTTTCCGAGACACGGAGAAATAGATGGTCACCCATCCACGGACTGACCTCAGCAAGCGTACCTTTACCTTTGATCGATCCGTGCAGCTGTTATTATTTATCCACGAGCCCCTTAGGTCAATCACTCTAAGCAACCTGAAATAGATGCTACCTTCGCACAATCTGCCTCTGTCCTGTAGAAGGCAAGAGCGCGGTGCCCGGTTTGATTCCCGGGTCGGACAGTGTTATTAGGTTTTTCATGCTTCTTTAGATTTGTGTATTTGCATTCAACAAAAAAAGAAAATATTTACTTAGCCACTTAAAGAAGCCACACTGACTAAAGTTTCTACATTCCATTACTTCCACATTTTCCTGTTGCTGAGCAGAGGGGCAATTCTCATGATTTTAAGAACGTTCACAGTCTGATCTCAGTCTCAATCTGTCAAAAATAACTCAAATTTCCCTACATTTTGACAAGTTTTTGACATTTGTTTGTCGCTGAGATGCGACTGCGACTACATTTTTAACGTTTTAAATTACGAGAATTGACCTTCTGGTATTACTTAGATTTTCCGTCTTGAAGACTGTATGACGTTTACGAGTATTAACGTCATACAGTCTTCAAGACGGAAAATCTCGATGACGTAGTGACCATCACACGCTTCAAGCGCCTGACCGGTGCGAGGCCCCTACCAGAATGAATAAACTGGTCATCCTGACACCAGCGGGCCAAAGTACCTGGGGTCCACTACCATCCGATAACAATCAAATTTTAATAATAACATAAAATTACGCCTGTATTTCGCGAATTGTTGGGCAGAGTTGTGAGATACATTTCGCTCGTTATTTTAGTGTCACGTTATAAGTAGGGGGTGAGCTTAGGGTCCTGGTTAAACACCGACAGGCGACCATTCAACAACTTTTCAAGTTCTTTCATATATTTTCGGCTTTATGAAACAACACTTGTCATGAAAATGTGTAAATTTTGTCACTTTTTGACAAATATGTCACATTGTCACTTATAATAAATAGGGCCCGGGCAGGCTGTGCAGGACATAGGCAAGTCCGTCTGGCTCCTTTATCCAACTGTGTATAAGTGTAAGTAATTAATTCACATAAGTATCTACACTTGAATAAGCTGTCTTAACCTATAGATAGCTAAAACAATGTTGCAACTAAGGGAAGGTCCCTTAGTTGCAAAATAGTTTTAGCTGTCCACTTCTGCTGGCTGAGCCAACTTTGTACCTTCGTTCGTAGGCATTCCTAATAATGTCTTGTGGTTAGGTATGTAGGTGAAAGAATTGCGCAAGAACTAAATTAATAGGTAGATACTTACTTCCTTGTAATCCTTTTTGTGGTTTGCATGATGCGCGTAGGACGTTGGGCAGGCAGACGGGAATTCCAAAAAATTATGTATCGGTCTGTTAAAATAGGTACTGATAGTAAGAGACATAGCATAACCCTTTATTTTATTATTACAGATATAAATGTAGAAATTTACTGTTTTGCTTAAGCGTAATTAATTGCGCAAGAATTGCGAGTGACCAGTGAATCACTGCCCTACGAGAAATGATCATAGCCACAAGAAGACTTCGGCTTTGAATGCCTAAATCCGTGTCATATAAGGTAGGTGACGCATTATTTGAGAGATAACAATACGACAGCAAATGACAACACTGGCAAAATGAATATAAGAGTATTTTGGAACTATCGAGTGAATACTTGCATCGAAATTGAAACAATGATTATTTAAACATACTAAAAAGTAGCGGGCAGACTTTGGGTTTTGCCAAATTTGATGAAACTATTGGATATATTTGATTAAATTATCGTTTATTTCTGGGAACGGCATGAGATATATGCAGTTTAATTAACCGTCGTGCTGTTCCACCTTGCATATCAGCGCATTTTCCCACTTCTGTGCAAAGGACTCTCCATTTTCCACTTATCATCACTCTCTTTTGAATTTTGTGGGTTTTCGTGAGGTTGGCGTTCCTTTTGCTATGAATGTGCATAATAGTTACATCATGAACTTTTCTTGTATCCACACCAACCATATCCGGAGTTGAAACTTTTATTCTAGCGCGAACGTTGCCTGCATGATTATGATGCAACAAGCGGCCGGTGTGGGGTTCATTCATTGGAAACAAAGTGGACAAGCAGTTGCGCAATATAATTAATAATCACTTTTCTGTCTGCTGAAGGCGTAATCAGCATAGCGGCAACACAGTGCCGGGACAGTCACAACACAGCGCAGTATTTTTAAGTCCTGTGTTCATAGGAAACAAAAATGAGAAACAGCTGCGCAACATTGTTTCCTGCAACACAAAATGTCGCACATCTTTTTCTTATGAAACATTAGCATGTTGCCATATATACTGAAAATGTGGTGCAACTTTGTGATGCAATGAATACGGAGCTCGGTGGGATGTAATGATATTATTGACAAAGTGTTCGCGTGCCTGAGTTAGTACCTACATTGAATTTCTTAGTCACTCATGGGTGCCTTCTATATGCTAATACCTATAGTAAAGCGCGCTTATCTCTGGAACTATCAATCGAAAAATTATTTTTGCATATTTTGATAGCCCAATTCTTGAGGAAGGCTTAGAGTTAACATCACGCTAGGGCTCTTAGGAGCTGCGCATAAAGGAAAAAAGTCAGAACGTATCGTGTAGGTACGGAAGGAAGAGAAAAAAGTAAGTGCTTTTGAAAATGTTATAACATTTTGTGTTTTTGTCAATCTACCTAAGGTAAATTCTTTCCAAATGGATGTAATTTCAAGTTAAACAAATATCAACTTTATTTTAATGGTAATTAAGTTGATTCTAGAGTGACTAGCACTCTTGAAAAAGTTAAAAAATGTTTGAAGTTGTAGCGTAAACTGAACTTTATTATGTACCATTTAAAGTTATTTTTCCATAACTTTATACATGTTTAAATTTTTGGCAAATAAGTCGCGATTGCAGATTACACAAGCGTGGGAGTTGCTCGTTTCTATGAAGGGAAGTGAAAATGTGAAATTGTAAAAACAGATTTGTTTTGCATGTTTTTAATATTTGTTTTGTCGTTCCAAACAAATTGCTTTGTAATACAGTATTTTCACTTAATCAACTAAGTTGATAATAAATACTTATTCATTAAATATACACATACTACGGTTTATCACAGACGGAATCCTTAAATAAATTATTTTATGATAAGTTAAAAGGGCTGGAATAGGCCCAAGTTGCTTTACAATTTAACACTGTGCAAACATAACGTAACGCCTGTTTTCCACTAAAGGTTAGGCAGAAGTGCGTTCTACAAGTCACACTGTTCACAAATTATGTTTATACGTGGTGAGAACATGGCTTTTAACCGGGCACAAAATCAACCAGGTGTTTTACTAAGGAATCCTAACCCATTAACACTGCTAAACCTAGGGATCGAACCTACGGCCACACGCTCCACGGTCACACCACGACCATTGAACCAATGACTCCAACGAGTTAGTCACACACTACACAATTTATGCAAAAAATTTAAAATACTATGACTAGATACATACTTTCTATGAATAGCAATTCTTTAAATAGAAATTATACATTTAATTAAAGCTAAAACAATACACTTTCAGTATTTACATCACAATTTAGTGATAAACTTGCTCTTACACGCTCGACTCGCATAATCATAAATAGTTATTTATGCAATTTATTGCAATAACGGCATGTACTTGATAAATAAATAATTACACTTAATAGGAACAGAAAGTATACAATTTAATTCAAAACTGTTTTTCTACATTCTGTTGAAGCCAATGCTTTTACAATAATTATCTACTGAAAACTAAATGTAAATGCCTTCTTGATGCCACTTCCAGATACTCATAGCTCGTTAAAGAATGAACTAAAATTATCTGTAGTCGCGGAGTGAGAACACTAGAAGTGTCACTCTGTCGCTTGTCTATTTGTACTAGAAAAGTCTTGAGTATGTTTTTAAGACGAGAGATAAATTACCTATCTCTCTCTCTTCTGCGTCATTAATCTACGACTCTTCCAACATTGCTTCATACCTGAAAAACAAGAAAAGCAAAATCAGTTAACATAATCTTTATAACTACAACAGCTGCGTGTACTCCCAAAAAAGGAAAAGAACAGCCGATAGATTCTGTAAAAATCTCCCCGAGAAAAGTTAGGTGAAGTGAGCTGAGAGTGTGCTGTCAATAGTGTCAATCCCTAGCATTAGTTAGAATGACGGCTCATTCCACGCTCACTTCATCTAAGTTTCCACGGTGAGTTAGTTACAGAGTCGCACTGCAGATGTTCAGTTTTTGACATGTTTGTCAAGCTTTATGATGGCGACTCTATTGCCAGTTTCATATCATGAAATCAATAGTTTTAATGATATTTTAACTGTAATTAAAGAAAAACGAGATGTTTATAGACTTAAATAAAATCATTTACTATTTTCTTGTAGTAATCGACTTAACTCGGTTTTCCTCGTTTGGGTTTTCCTTACGATATGCAGTTGCACGTTTAAACTGTTACTGGAATGTCTGAGATAAAAATCTAGGCATTTTTATCAATGAAAGTGGAAATATTAATACGATTAAACCAGTTACTGGGTAACGAGTTACTATATGTATTTAACTAACAAACCGTATTATATTATAATTAAAAAAAAAAAACTTACAATTCAAATGGCATGCATCTTTTCATGTAAAAAATATGCTCTGAGGGACACCCACTTCCACGAATCATTTCTCGTTTGACTCTTCTGTCACGTTTGACGCCGTCAGTCAAACTTGGCGCCACTACAGCATCACTGTCTAAACTTCGCACTGATTCAGTATCAACTTGAGCACTTAAAACTGTTACAGCATCCAGCTTAATGGTTTTTTTAATTTCTACAGTATCAGCAATGTCTGTAGATTGCACTGATTCCGAATCATACGCAACTGGCTTAGATAAAACTCCGCACAGTAGCAGGCACAGGGAAAACGCGATTAAAGCTTGAGTTGCCATTTTGTAGAGGTCTGCTCCCGTCCACTTGTGAGTAAGAATGCTCGTCTGACCTCCAGAGTCTGCTTATATACGAGCATGTGCGCAGACGCACGTGGTGATGAGGAGTGATTGCCTTAACATTATCCGTTTAATACATCACTAAACACGTCATATTCGGACATAACCCGTTTTGTTGATAACCCGTGACGTTGGAGTTCTGAAACTAGTATTTTAAAATACGATTTAATGGTGAACGTATACGTAGTTTGGTAAGTAAATAATAATTATGAAATTTTGAGGTCCATATTGCACAATTTATGCATAGATCCTCCATAGAAAGTGATGTAACAGTTCAATATAATTGTTTTACAATAAAACTTGTGCAGTTATCAAAGTTTTCAAAATGGAATAACCCACAAACAACATGTTTATACATGCATTTAGTCTGTCCTTGGGTTTTTTGCCATTTCAAAATCTGCAGTAAGGGAACCTGATTTAATGTATATAATTGAACCTCAGCTACGAAATTAGACGAGTGAGTTCGATTCCCGCTTGTTGAAATAAGCTGGTGCATAAGTCGATTTACGTTAATTAACCTTCTGACTTGTAGCACTAACTTATTAAGTTAAGTTGAAGTGATTAACAGGAAGATGCAATTAATTTTAGCTTGATTTGTCTATTTTAAGTCAATCACTTTCACAGATTGATTGAATGTGAGCCGAGCCTAGTCTTTTCCCAACTATGTTCGGGGCGGCTTCCTGTCTAACCGCATACAGCTGCATGCCAGTATTTTACGACTGCCTATCTGACCTCCACAATCCAGTTACTGGGTAATACGATACCCCGTGATAAGACTGGTTGACAGACTTTCGGGCTTCCGACTACCCGTAACGACTGTCAATGATCTACAAATGTCATCCGGGACCAACGGCTTACCGTGCTTTCGGAAGCACACGTACTAAAGTTTCTACATTCATTATTTCCATATTTTCCTGTTACTGAGCAGGGTATTATTTACCTACTTAATAAACGTCATACAGTCTTCAAGGCGGAAAAACTCTATGACGTAGTGACCATCCCACGCTTACGCCTGACAACTGGGGCGCCCCTAGCAGGATGAATGAACTGATCATCCTGAAACCAGAAGGCCAAAGTACCTGGGGTCTACTACCATCCTATAAGAGTCAAATTTTAATAATAACATAACATTACGCCTGTATTTCCCGAAGGGTTGTGCAGAGTTGTGAGATACATTTTGCTCGTAAGTTAAGTGTCATGTACTAGGGGGTGTGCTTAGGAGCCTGGTTAAGAAAACCGACAGGCGACAGTTCTACAAGCTTGCAAGTACTTTCATACATTTTTTGCGTTATTAAACATCACTTGTTATGAAAATGATTCAATTTTGTCACTTTTTGACAAATATGTTGTCACATTGTCACTTATATTAAATAGAACAGGCTCTGGCTCCTTTAAGTGTAAGTAATTAGGGCCCAGGTAGGGTGTGTCGAACGTAGGCAAGTCCATCTGGCTCTTATATGTGTAAGTAATTAATTCACTTATGGATCTACGCTTGAGTAAGCTGTGTTAACTATAGGTAGATAAAACTATGTTCCAACTTAGGAATTTTTATCTAGGTATGGGCTGAGTCAACTGTATACCTTCGTAGATACAGGTGCCTAATAGGCGAGTCTCATAGAAACAAATTAAACGAAATTGATATACTAACTCTACATTCTCTTTATGTCTTAACGTATTTTGTATGTTCGCTTAGGGTTTTCGAAATAAGAAGCAATTTTCATAATACACATTTTGTATTTTCATAATACACCTAGTAAAAATGAAACTGTGTTACCCAAATTCAGATTAACGAAAACAAGCAAGTCATTTCTTACGAGTATAAACAATATCCGCTTATACATCAAGTTGCCAAAGTCGGTTACAGAACTAAGCGATGGAAAGTTCAAAACTCACATCAAACGTGTCCTTATCAAAAAAGCATAATTATAACTTTAAAGGCAAAACAATCTTGTTTTGCCTTGTAATGTACTGACAATGACAATAATAATGACACAAAAATAACCATCGGAATTATTGCCAAAATTTCTTGTCTTTAATTTTAAAGACAATCAATTTTGGCAATAATTCCTTTTGCACATGTGGCTGATGAGGGGCTGGTGGAGCAGATGAGTCTTGGAGTGGAGAACGCGTATCGGCAAGCGTAGTGTGGGACGCCCCCCAGCTAGATGGACGGACGATCTTAAGGTTGCTGGGACGGACTGGATGCGGAAGGCGGAGGACAGGCTCTTGTGGCGCAGCCTGGGAGAGGCCTATGTCCAGCAGTGAATTGCGATAGGCTGAGTTGATTGATTGACATGGCTTCCCTGGTACCTTATTAGCGACATAACTATGTCAATGTCAGTTAACTGCTCCCAAATTACGATGTTTATTGTTTTTTTTTTTTTTACTTCTTTGATATAACTGTCTCATTATTTGACATTATGTTGTATAAACCATCATTTACCTTACTATTCTAATTTCGACTCTATTATTGGCTTTTGTGGACAGGATATTAAATTCAGATTTGTTATAATTGTAATCACAATTAAGCATTTAAGTTTAAATAGCGTTTTATTTTTATTGTTTTATTTATCGTGTAAAAGACAGGATTTAGTGGAAAAGGGAGAGGGAGGCATTTTTTTTTTTTTGTGTGGTAAATCATCGAATGACCTCTCCCGCTCTGAGCTGCACGGAAGGGCGTGTCAGACTTTTACTGAATAAAACCCACCCGTGTATCTTCAGTTGCCATGCCTGTGCCAGGGACCACGGTATCTCTTTCGAACAACCCGCGGCCCTGGCAGGCATCGGCCCTAGCAGACCCCGTCAGTTCGTGCTGACATCTCTTTGAGGCGCGCGTGGAACACAACGCGCCGTCGACCCGGGCCTGATCCTTACCGGGCGGCGAGCTGCCCATTGCTAGCCGTCCGCAAGGAGAGGACGGCCTTTGCCCTGCAGTGGGACTATACAGGCTAGTTAGTCAACCGTACATCAGTAGTGACATATGCACTACGAAAACCACCCTTACAGGAACGACATAAAAGGCGTTGTCAATGTCAATTTGTATCAATGACTGTAGTTTTCCCGACGAATCATCAGATTTATCTTTTAAATAGATTCTTTTATATTTCGTTAATGTGAGAACGTTTTAGGCCTTGTAGACTGTAAATTTATAGATCATTTTCCATTTTGTTAAGGGCTGATTTCTCA
Organism: Apamea crenata; assembly: GCA_949629185.1. Lineage (NCBI taxonomy): Eukaryota > Metazoa > Arthropoda > Insecta > Lepidoptera > Noctuidae > Apamea > Apamea crenata. The sequence goes on from OX451367.1 coordinate 15,637,961, forward strand.
ATCGACAGATAATTTTTATTCGTGGAATAAAATTGACGTCTGACAGATTTTGTATGGAAGAACTGTCAAAAAATAAAAAATATTCCTCCGATAAAATTATCTGGCGTTGGAAAAAATGAGCCCTTAATCATACTCGTATATAATACGAATCGTCACACCTAGCTTCTGACGGTTCATAAGTGCCCATGTGCGATGTAAAATTTGTGACGTCACATGTAAAGACAATAGACATAATCCATTCAATAGTCAGGTATGCAGGTGAAAATATTGCGCAAGACTAAATTTATATTAGTAAGTTACTTACTTTTTGCTTTTACGTTTTGTGGTTTGCATGATGCGCGTAGGTTCCGTAAGATTTCCGGTGACCTTGGGCAGAAGTACGGGAATTCCAAAAGGTGACATACTGATGTGTTAAAATCCAAGTAAAAGAGAGTAATTGCATCACATCAGATAATACTGTTTTGTTCAATCGTACTTTAATTGCACAATAAGTGTCCCGTGAATCACTGAGAACACGTCGAAGCCACAAGAAGTCGTGTGTGTGTCTTTGATGTGTCGTTCGTTGTGTGTTCGACTTTGAATGTTCAATTCAGTGTCATTTATGTAGGCAACGCATTTTTTATACAATGTGGAGAAAACATAAGAGTATTTTTGAACCTTCAAATAAATTCTAGCATCGAAATTAAATTTATGATTCTTTTTTTTTAAACTCAGTGGTAGGATACGGCCCGTATTTGTATTTGGTTTTGTCAAACTTTGACTAGCTATAGTGACGAAACTATTGGATATTTTTACTTGATTTTATTTTGTATGAAGATTGGGAACGGCATTAAACATACGCAGTTGACTGTACTGTCGTGTTGTCGTCTCCACCTTGTATATCAGCGCTCTGTCCCACTTCTGGGCCCCTGGGTTTTCTCCACTTTTCACTACTGTTCTTGAATTTTGAGTGGGTTTTCGTTAGGTTAGCGTTCCTTTTCTTATGTGCAAAATACTTACACCATATATGTACTTAGACAGTTAATCACTGTTCTTGTATCCAGCCGAACCATATCCATACTAATCTATACTTCACACTAATATTATAAAATTGCGAAAAGTAGCTCCGTCTATTTGTTGCCTTTCACGCCTTAACGGCTGAACGGATTTGGATGAAATTTGGCACACATAATTATGAACATGATCTGAGTAAGGATGTAGGCTTTTTACTTGGGAAGTAATCTTCTTAATGTACCGCCATTGTCGTACTGTCATTAAGCTAGCAGTTGAGATCTTTGTAAAGATTTTGGTCCAGAGACGTAGAATTATCATATGGCCTCAGAGTTATTTTCGGTTTTGCTTCTCAGAGTAGTCAGTAAGGAAACTCCGAACTCATCTAGTTTCAAAACATAATTTAATTCTGACGTGTAAAATTGTTTTTTTTTTTGTTTTACCAATTTACAAATATAATATAATTTTCATTTATCAATGTTTCTATTTCAAGCTGTGACTTTTTACAATTTTAAAGAACTAGGATATTTTGTTATTGATTAGGCTAACGTGTCGAGCTGTTAGACCATAAAATTGAGATTTAATGTTTTTTTAAGAGGGCCAATATCGTGTGACAATTTTAAAATAAGGATTTAGAATAAGACATTTTGTTATGAAATAGGAGTAAGTGACAGACAGTCACAAGGTTCAAATCAGAAAAACCAACACATTCATCATAATAAATATTTATTACAAAATGTAAAAAAAAACAAATATAATATGTTTGTACAAATGTGGTATGTCTGTTTGTTTTATACAAATAAACTGGCTGCAAACTTGTTGTAACTTAGGTACTGTAAAACATTTTTATTCTTGCAAAAAATTGAAAAGTCTTCTAACATTAAGCGTTTTAACAAAACAAGATATTTTAAAGTGTTTTAAACTTAAACAGATAAAAAATAAATCTATATAAATAAAAATGAAATGCTGTTGGTTGCTAAGCGCATCACTTGCGTAAGGCTGGACCGATTTGGCAAGTTTTTGTTTAAAAATGTTTGTAATAGGTTTCTATGAAAAATATAACCGTTTTTTTTCTACATAACTTATGTTGACTTTAACAACATGGATAATAGCAGTATTATAAAGCCCATTTAGGAAGATAGGTATAATAAATTATTGATAAAATGAATGCGGTGTGTGGGCGCGACCGCGAGACATTGGATTTGAAAGTAAAAGTAAGGCTTAGATACTACATATGTTTGTTATTAATATTTATATTTCTAAATAAATAAAGATAAATAACTTAATTAACAGGTATTTTTTAAAAACAATAATATACCTATAGCCATTGCTATAAAAATATCACCTACGTTACATTTATTTACGAAGTTTTATCACAGAGTCAATAATAATATCCTAAATAAATAATACGTTATATTATCTACTTATCTAAATACCTACATAAGTAAGTCTTGAACATGAAAATGCAATTACAGATTATTAAAAGATGGTAAAAAACTTAGCCAAGGAATGTAACAAACAATCAGTTATAATTTGTATTGTGCCCAAAACTGTTTTGAAACAAAAAAACATAAGGAAAAATATTACTTAAAATATTCAAAAGTTCAATGAATTCTGATTCGGTTTTTTATGCGAGCTTTAAAAATCACATATCTTGAATAAAAAAATTAAAAAAACAGATGCTTAAAAACCCGTTATGTATTAGGTATGTAAATCATAAATTAAGATTAAGGAAAGTCTACAGTATCAACGATTCGATTAAATGACTAGAAAAAATTAAATAAACGCTAGTTTCAATAAATAATACAGTTAAATTAAATATAAATAATTATATCTGAGGACACAAAATTGTGTTAGAAGTAAACGACTGTTCATCGTTTCAGTTTTCAGTCTATCTTTGCGATTTAGATAGAATACAAAATGATTTAGATTATGAATTTATCACTCGTCGTAATCATCGCCTTCTTTTAATTTTTCATACCTGGAAAGAACAAAATATAAAAATTAATAAAAATCACGCGGATACTTATTTCGAATTTGGTCAATTGGTTTTTCAAGAAAAGGTTGACTTGAATCTGTGAAAAATATTTAGTGTATCTACGGTTTATTTCAGGTTGGCTATAGAAATAATTATGGGTCTTTGCCCAACAGTAGCACAACAAAGGATGGAGAAAAAAAAATAGCTAAAAAAGAAACCTTACTTCTCACGTGCAATGCACATATTCCAATGCCACACCTTCCCTTGAGGGCAGCTGTGATATCCATCAATAACTTGCCTCTTAGTTCTTTTCACACTGTTTGTATCGAAAGCACGATCGAAAGTTACTATGTCCAAAATTTTCACTTGATCATTATCTTCACTTAGAATTGTATCAGGATCAAACACAACAGTCTTTTTAGTTTGGTCAACATCGCCCGCATTGTCTGATAATTGCACTGATATTACATCTTGCGAGACAGGAAACGATAATGTTGCACGGAGAAGCAGAGTTACGAACAACACGAACCAAATTGTAGTCGCCATTGTACGAGGTACGGTCGTCTGCGCAGGTCTGTTGACTAGCAACGAATGATATAAAACATGTGCGCTCGCGACTATATAAACGGAAAATCGTACTAGCGCGCGTCAGAAAGTTACAATGACTCACGACGACGACGGACGATCGGACGATTTTGTTAAATAACATGATAATACGCTACGTAAAACTAAAATGATGTCCTGTATTCTGACTATATAAGGACAATTTATAATGCTTACACTATAAAAGAAGATATATGGATTGAAGCTACCCGAAGGCAGGACTCAGGAGGCAGAAACCAGATACCTGCCTTCTCAATCAGGCCCTAGATCCAACTACCTGACGAGAACCTCATGAGTTTTTGGTTAAAGCTTGCTAATACATCTATATGAACTGACAGACGGAGCGCCGGTTTTTACGGTGACGGCGGTGACGGCGTCGGTGTCGTTGGTGACGTCGGCACTGTTTAACGTCATCAGGGTGCGCTGGGTGCCGGTGGCGGCACCATTCATCTTCACGACGCTGCACCGGTCGTCGGAAACGGCACAGTGGGAGTGTCTTTTGAGGACGCGGCGACTTTCCATTGCGCGGCGTCTTTCGATTGCGAGGCATTTTTTCATTGCGCGCCTTCTTTCGATAGCGCGGTGTCTTTTGACGGCGCGGTGTGTTTCGATTGCGCGGCATCGTCGGTCCCGGTTGCGGCGTCGTAAGAGGGCGCGGCGTGGTTTTAGAACGTGGCGTCGCACTTTTGTCTTCTAGCTGTTCCGTAATTTCGTCGTCTATGTCTTCCTTTAATTGAATATACCTGGAAAGAACATAAAGTATTAAACAAAGGAGAATCGGCAAAAATTTATGGAAGCTGTTCCTAGCACTAAATTCACACTAAATTCAATATGACCGCCGCTTTTTTAAGTAAAATAATCTATCTTATGGATTTAAAATGGTTTCCTTTCAGGGCCCATTGATTTTATCCACCCCGTATATCAAATAAGAGTCAAAAATCCGATATTTTCATATTTATTATAAACTAGCTGCGCCCCGCGGCTTCACCCGCATAAGTTTCGGTCCCCTGGGAATATCGGAATAAAAAGTACCCTATATGTTAATCCTGGTTATAAACCATCTGTTTGCCAAATTTTATCCAAATTCGTTCCGTAGTTTCTGCGTGAAAGACTAACAAATATCCATCCATCCATCCAAACAAACTTTCGCGTTTATAATATTAGTAGGAAGTAGGATATCTGATTTTTATGAACCGTGGATTAAAAATACTTGGGTAGGTATGAGCTGAGGATTATCTGAGGTATTGGGAACAGCCTTTTTCCAGCAAGTAAGGCAGCAATGGATGGAGAAAAGAAACGTAAAACTAAGACTTACTTCTCATCTGTCACGCACATATTCCAAATCCACGCCATTCCTTTAGCACAGCTATTATTTCCTACTATTATTTGTCTCTTGGTTCTGTTTTTAATATCTTTGGCTCGACTTAGAATTGTATCAGGATCAAACACAACAGTCCTGTCAGGTAGCTCAACTGCCACATTGTCTGGTGATTGCACTGATTTTATATCTTGCGAAACAGGAAGCGATAATACTGCACGAAGAAGTAGAGCTAAATACAACACCAACTTTGTAGTCGCCATTGTAAGGGGCGAGTACGTGTGCGCAGGTATGGTGACTAGCAACGAATGAGACAGTGCACGCTGCGAAACAGGAAAATCAAATGATAAACTCGCTGATGAAATTTTTTAGTTTGGTTCCAAACTTTGATATCATTTATGCGCCTTATAGACGTCGTAATTTGTTGGACAGCCAACAGACGATGCCGAGAAATTGTCTTGTGCTGTTGGCTTGTTGGCCAACTAACCTATTACTAATCTCCAACAACTTCGCCTGTTGTTGGACAACCGACGCAGGCGTTGGATCGAAAACAGGTATTCGATCTTATTTTTTAGAAATGGCAAAAGTTAAAGTTGTCGGAAGAAACTGGAGGTTGTATATTCTGTTGGGACGTCATTTGACAAGCACCAGTCGGTGTTAACCAACCTGTTGTTTCCAATGATCGTGACGACCTTAGCGACATTTATAAAATACGAATAAATTTGAGGATATATCCTTCGTAAATCATATAGTAAAAAACCAAGGTTTTTCATTTATTTTATGAGATAAGCTATCACGACTAGTTTTAAGTTTAGTTAAGTCAAGTCATGATCTGCCTAGCCTTTTCCCAACTATGTTGGGGTTGGCTTCCAGTCTAATCGGATGCAGCTGATTACCAGTATTTTACATGGAGCGACTGCCTATCTGACCACCACAACCCAGTTACTGGGTAATACGATACCCCTTGGTAAGACTGGTTGTCAGACTTTCGGGCTTCTGACTACCCGTGAAGACTGTCAAAGATACACGAATGACAGCCGGGACCAACCGCTTAACGTGCTCTCCGAGGCACCGAGAGGGATTGGTATGTAAAGATGATATTGCTTGGTATGTCCAGTTTAGTTTAGTCAACTCTGGGCCGTATTACAGAACCTCACTCAAGACTCAAGCATTACTTAAAACTAGTTTCAACCAATCATATGGCTTTATCGAGCTTTAAGTAATGTATGAGTTTTAAGTGAAGTTCTGTAATACGGGCCTTAACTTTCAAAACATTAAAGGGTTAATTTTTCAATCGACAACAACAGCAAAGAAAAGTTTAGGTATCTTTTTCACGCATAAATAAGTGGGTTTTTTATGAAGGAAAGCATGCTTACTTTTGTTGGAAGCGTCCTCTAACGGCTGAATGGATTTTAGAAGGTCGTGTGATAGTGGCACCAAATCCGATATGGAACTAAAATAACTGCCACTAAATACAGCAGACTGCTTGAAATGTGATCTTGTTTTGAACTTTTATTCGTTAGAGAGTGCGGCGTAGATTCCGGACGAGGCATCGTTAAGGTCTGCGGCGTCAGTTCCGGACGCAGCGTCGTAATGGAGTTCGGCGTCAGTTCCAGGTGCGATGACGTTTGAGGGAGCATCGTTGGTTTTGGACTCGACATCGTCGTTAGGGAGCGCGGTGTTGGTTCCGGCTGCGACGTCGGTGCAGCACGCATCGTCGTTCGAGATCGCAGCGTCGTACCTTCGTCTAGTGGCAAGGCCGTAATCTCGTAATCGTCATCATCTTTTGATGCATTATACCTGGAAAGAACCAACAATATATTATAACAATTTCATGTAATTAGTAAGAAACGGAAAAATATACTTGACACTATTGTTTTTCTGACAGTGTCAGATAGTGATGTGCCTCGATTTGTTTAACTCGTCTTTCCAGTAAATAAAACAACGGATGAGTCCATTTTCATTAGAGTTGCCATTTGATGTAATCTAGAGACTACTAGTTGACTGTCATTCTAAATTCTATATTAAAAGAAAACCGTAAATTTGTAATTACATTCCTACAAATTTTTTCGGAACCCTCGGCGAGCGAGTCTGACTCATACAGTCACGAGCACTAATATGTCAACACTTGGAAACTTTCGATAGCGGTTTTTGCGTGAAATAACGAAAACAACAATGAAATACGACACATTGCATATAGCAACATAAACTTTCATGAAAAAATAAAGGAGTAAATCGCTTTTGAATAAAGCCAAGTGTATACATACTTATGCTCGTGAGTGTACTTGACCGTTTAAAAAAAATAATCTTAAAAACGCTTCAATACATGTATTTATGACATTATCCAAAAAAATCGTTTTATTACGATTTCGTGATTCCTCTTAGATTTTATAAAATAAATCGACCATTTTAAATTATAAATTGGTTACTTTTTTTAGGTATAATAGTATTAGACGTTACAACACATGGTGCCCTATCTATCAGGTGCTATATCTATCTCCTTTAGTCGATAAATTAAGATTTTTAGTCACATCATTTTTCATTAAATTGTTTCAGATGAATCTCTTATAAAAATATAGTGTAGTTTGTGGGGCACAAATAAAATAGCCTAGCCTTTTTCCCGGCTATGTTGGGGTCGGCTTCCAGTCTAACCGGATGCAGCTGAATACTAGTATTAAAAAACAAATATAAAAAGTATCAAACCAATATTCAAAAGGTATTGAAATTATCTGAAGTCTTATTGGAAACAGTATTTGCCCAGCAGTGGGACAGCAATATATGGAGTAAAAACAGGATACTTAAAAATAAAACTTACTTCTCAAGCGTCACGCACTTAATCAAAATCCACTTCATCCCTTGAGCACAGCTGTGATTTCCTTTAATTGTTTCTCTCTTGTTTCTGCTTACACCTGTATCGTCACTTACACGGTCTAAACTTTTTACTTGTTCAATATCTTTGACACCACTTAGAATTGTATCAGGATGAAACACAACAGTTCTTTCAGTTAGCTCAATCGCCACATTATCTGTTGATTGCACTGATTTTATATCTTGCAAAACAGGCAACGCTAATGCTGAACGAAGAAGCAGAAATAACACGAATAAATTTGTAGTCGCCATTGTAAGCGGCAAAGACGTCTGCGCACGTCTGGTTGTAGCAACGAATGAGACAACTTACGCAGCGAAACAGCGCTCACTCGCTTGCTGATGAAATAGTGGAGTTTTGTTCGTACCTTTGATTTGGTTTAAGCGCAAACGCCAACCATATAACATTGTGCAATGCTTTTATTGTGCAATCATATTGAATCATCCTTTTTTTTGGGTTGGAAATTATTAGATGACTTCTCCCGCTCTGGGCGGAGCGGGAGAGCGTGTCAGACTTTTATTGAATAAAACCCACCCGTGTTCCTTCAGGTGACTGCGCCAGGGGTCACAGTATCTCTTTCGAACAACCCGCGGCCCTGGCAGGCGTCGGCCCTAGCGGACCCCGTCAGTTCGTGCTGACATATCTTTGAGGCGCGCGTGAAACTGAACGCGCCGTCAACCTGGGCCTGGTCCTTACCGGGCGACGAGCTGCCCGTTGCTCGCCACCCACAAGCCTGCGCCTACGGTGGCCGGGAGTCAGCTATTGATTCGTCCAGGGCGTGTCCTGCGGTGACTAGGGTCGTGAGGTCGCAGAGATTGCCTCTGCCTCACACGCTCCGCCGATGTCCATTATTTTTATTTAGACGTTTAGTTAGCAAAACGTACAGGAGAAACCCAAGCTCAATTATTATTTCTTTAAAGATATTGTAAAATAAGCTATCACAACTAGTTCTGAGGTTAGAAGGGGCAAGGGCCTTATGTAGCATTTTCGACGTCTTCGAAATCAAGCTGACACTAATTTTATTCATGGTCAACACTAGTTGGATTTAAAAGTAATAGGTATTAAAAAATCTATTATTTAAACGAGGTTTGTTTTTGAATAGTATTTTTTAAACTAGTTTTGTGTTTATTTATCAGCTCCGAATTCATTTTGCATGGTTAGATTATGCCATCGTGTACCGTGGCTGTGTTATTGAAATTTTTCATCTGAAATTCCTCAGTAGCAGATCGGAAGCTGAATTTGTGCCCGATTGATGACAATAGGCTCGTCCCGTATTACAAGGAAACTTAAACATAACTTACGAAATATATGTACTGTGTTGTGGAAACAAAGCGTGTTGTTATGTTATGTATGCCGAAGCCTTGTTCGCTTAGCGATCATTTTCCGCCGTCGGTACAAGTTGCTGATCTAATCTGACTCATTGTTGATCATAAATATTCAATAACGGAGTGCTATAAATAAATCACTAACTTTTGCCCGCGGTTTTCCCCCGTGGGTTTGGAGGCGTGGCACATGCTTTATCTAAATGGTGTTGACGGATGGATGTTTATTAAAAAAAAAAAATGGGTACACTCACACACTTACATACTATACACAAACACACAATGAGAGCTGCTAAATTAATGTTTTATTTTATTTTTACTTTTCTTTTTTCTTTCCTTTTTTTTTTTAAACCTGTACCTACGCCTCATCCATTGTTAAGTTACCACTTACCTATGGGAAGAGCGAGACAGCTCCGACACAAGTACTTTTGTAACTTACTGGGGCTGCCTCAATAATGTATGACACAATGTTTAAGTGAAATAAATATTTTTGTATTTTGTAGTTAATAAGAACAAAAAAAAACAAAAAAAAAAATGTTTAGGTGTAATAAATATTTTTGTATTTTGTAGTTAATAAGAACAACGCAGTCACGCAGTCAGACATGAAAAGCAACCTTTATTTATATACCTAACTAGCTGACCCGGCAAACGTTGTTTTGCCATATAAATTATTTCTAGCTGCCCGGCGCTACTTCGTCCGTGTGGTGTGCTACCCCCTACCCTACTCCTACACTACTCCTACCCTACTCCTACACTACTCCTACCCTGCTCCTCACTACTCCTACCCTACTCCTACCCTACTCCTACTACTCCTGCCCTACTCCTACCCTACTTCTATCCTACTCCTAACCTGCTCCTATCCTGCTCCTACCCTACTCCTACCCTACTCCTACCCTACTCCTACCCTACTCCTACCCTACTCCTACCCTGCTCCTACCCTACTCCTACCCTACTCCTACCCTACTCCTACACTACTCCTACCCGTCTCCTACCCTACTCCTACCCTACTCCTACCCTACTCCTACCCTACTCCTACCCTACTCCTAACCTACTCCTAACCTACTCCTACACTACTCCTACCCTACTCCTACCCTACCTACTCCTACCCTACTTCTACCCTACTCCTAAACTATTCAAAACCCCTATTATAATACGTGCTTCAATTAGAGTGGATCCGAGTCTAGCGTACCGAAGGGACGATCGTCAAATGTTTGACATGAAAGTAGGTAGAACAGTTTATATGGGAAAATGAAATTGCAATTAAATAATATTGCGATCATAAATTGAGACGTAAGCTATCCTATCTTTCAAGTTGGATCAAACTGCACACGGTGTACAAATTTGATTAAAATCGGTTAAGTGGTTTAGGAGTCCATTGAGGACAAACATTGTGACACGAGATTTATATATATGTTAGGGTTCGCTAATTTACATTTTTATTTAATTAAATTGAAACGCAAAAATACTAGTTTCCAGGCCAGTAACTATTTGATTCGAATATTTCTGTACTGACAACACTTTAGTTTGACAGTTGGCCGTTGGATGCTTCTGATTGGCTTATCAATCTACGGCCAGCACATTGTCATCTGTGATTGGTTGACGATATTAAATCATTAACCAATCACAGAACTCGATTTTACCGCGGAAATGGAAAAAACCTGCGAGGCGGGAAGAGGTCGGTTGAGCATTCTGACTCGAGCTGTTGGTCGAAAAAAAGGAATAAAGTTGTGTTTCCTGTTACTTGGATTTTCTTCAGTACTTCACCTAGGTATCCTGAAAGTCTAAATTTAGTCCATTGTCTCAGTCACCGAGCACTTTGTAATACCGGTTTCAGTTCTATTTTATATATCAGAAGTGACACGCTAACCAAACTTAAAACGTAAGTTGTACACGCCCATGGCTTTTATTATTTAAATTCTGAATTATATTTCTTTTTGTGTTTTATCTTTGCATTTAATATGTTATATTTAATGAAAATTTGCCTAATACTAGTAATGGTACTGAACTCAGTGGTAATTTAAAGCATAACGGTCGTATTACGGAAATAATTCAAAGAATGAACATGTGTTGAACAACATTGTTTAGAGTTATACAATGTTTAAAGTTAAACCTATCTAAATAGCAGCTCTACACGTAGTATAAGACTTAGAGAGTGGTACTATTGTTTTGTAATGCGACCTACAGTACTTTATAACGGTTTATTTTATTTTTGTGCTAAAATTTTATTTGTGTATACATGTGTCTGTCTTATTAAGTGTCCGAAATGATCGAGAAAATTATTCTATGTGGGTACCTGAAAGGGGTACGAAAATTTGCTTATTTTTGGCGTAGGACGCACCGTTTCCGAGATATGACGCATTTTTCATCCTTCAATTGAACCGAAGAATATGGTGTTATTCACCATATTTTAGTCATTGTTATTAACATACCCTCTTTTTCTACGAGTGTTTAGATCATGGACGAGCCACTAAGACGCAGAGACCGCTCAAATCGAGACTCCAGTCGGCGTAGGCTGGAGACACCTAGTCGAGAGGATCGCTCACGAAGTCGAAGCGGCCTGCGCAGCCCGATTCGATCTCAAGATGAACAAGACTTTCTGCTGGGACGGCAGAGAGTACAGATGCTGGAGCAGGAATTACGCCGAGAGCGTGAACGACTTCGTGCGACGGATGACCGTCGTCGATCATCGTCACGACGTGCCAGCGAGCGTCGCGAGCCCTCCGGACGTCGAGAAGCCGAGCGTCGGGCAGAGCCACGTGCCAGCGAGCGTCGCGAACACTCTGGACGTCAGGAAGCCGAGCGTCGGGCAGAGCTACGTGCCAGCGAGCGTCGCGAGCCCTCCGGACGTCGGGAAGCCGAGCGTCGGGCAGAGCCACGTGCTAGCGAGCGTCGCGAGCCCTCCGGACTTCAGGAAGTCGAGCGTCAGGCAGAGTCACGTGCAAGCGAGCGTCGCGAGCCCTCCGGACGTCGGGAAGCCGAGCGTCGGGCAGAGCTACGTGCCAGCGAGCGTCACGAGCCCTCCGGACGTCGGGAAGCCGAGCGTCGGGCAGAGCCACGTCCCAGCGAGCGTCGCGAGCCCTCTGGACGTCGGGAAGCTGAGCGTCGGACAGAGCCACGTGCCGAGCAACGTCGCAATCCCGGAGAATATATAAGGTCACGTAGTCCATCTTTTTCTAAGAACGATCTTGTTAGTGTTTTAAAACTGTTGAAAGAGGATCTGTCGTCACAGCCACATAACCAAAATGCACAGTCGTCTCAAAAGATAAACCACCAAAACATATTGCCTAATTTTGACCCTTCAACTAAAAATCAACGAATTGATATATGGCTGAAAAAGGTCAACGAATGTGCGTCGGTATATGGTTGGGACGACAGAACTACCACTCATTTTGCTATGCAGAAACTCCAAGGCCTGGCTAAAATGTGGTACGAAAGCTTGAATTCCATTCTTTTCAGCTGGAAAGAATGGCAATATAAATTGATAAATGCCTTTCCTTGTGAACAAAATTACGGCCAGACCTTGGAGGATATGCTGAAAAGGAAGAGCAAGTTTAATGAGCCCATCGAAGTTTATTATTACGAAAAGCTTGCTCTCGTGAATCAATGCGATATAGTAGGAAAGCGTGCCGTGGACTGCATTATTCACGGCTTGAGTGACAGGACGCTTAGATCGAGTGGTTTGGCATTACGTTGCAATCACCCTGACCAACTTTTGAAGTTCTTATTAAGCAATAAAGATACTCATCAGTCTTCAGTGGACTCTTCTACTACTTTTCGTAATAAAATTGTAGACAATACACGTCAGAATAATAGCCAAAACCAAGCTCCAAAATCTATAGCTAGATCGGGTCAGCCAAATGGTTGTTATAATTGTAAGGAGAAGGGGCATAGTTTCCTACATTGTCCTAAACCTCTCTTGAAGTGCCAACGATGCAATAAAATCGGTCATACAATAGACACCTGTTTTAGCAAGCCAGGGGAAAAGCGGACGAATTCTAGCGCTACTGTCTCGAAGACAATGCGCATAGATTCTGTCAAAAAGAGTACTGAAACCCCAAACTCCAAATTTATAAAAGAGGTTATTGTTAATGGGGTGCCCCTACAGGGGTTCATAGATTTTGGGAGCGAGGTAACTTTGATTAAGGAGTCGGTAACTAAGGAGCTAGGCTTGATTCACGATGACACGCCCTCTCAAATGAAAGGTTTCGGTAATAGTGTTGTGCAATCTCTTGGAGAGTTGTCGCTTGATTTGAGTATAGACGATGTCAACGCCAGAGTTATTTCTAAGGTTGTGAGTGATAATTTTTTGGAGAAGCCTTTGCTAATTGGTCAGTCTTACACGGAACTTCCCCATATAGTTGCTTATAAAAATGTTTCTGAATTGAAATTCTTCGACAACGGTAATAAATTGCCTTTTTCTGATGTTGACATTGAGAATGGAAACTCTTTAAAGGTTCGCACTTTAGGAGCTGTCAAATTTTGGGGACCTGTTTCGATCAGAGCCAGCGTTGACCCTACCCTTACTGGCAGTATTTTACTGAAAAATAGTGTTGCAGGAAAACCCAATCAGCAATTTTCAGTTTGCGGAGGACTTTATAATTCGACAAACGGCTGTGTGAATATAGTTGTTATTCCCCACGCTAGTTTCTGTCTGATTCCAAAGGACAATGTCTTTAGCCGAGCTGAAATGGTCTATTTTGTCAACAGGGTTGTAATTGAGTCGCCTGAACTGATGACTGATGCTGCCGGTAATAAATTCGATGAAAGCCAGGTTCGCATTTGTCAAAAGGTACCTGATGATACTAGGAAACGGTTATTAGATTTGCTTAGGAAGTACAAGCATTGTTTTGCGTCATCCTTGAAGGATCTAGGTTGTACTAACGTTGCCCAAATGAAAATAGAGCTTAACAGTCAACGTCCCGTTGTATACCGTCCGTATCGACTGTCACATCATGAGCGCTCACAGGTGCGTACAATGGTAGATGAGATGTTAGACGCAGGTATAGTGCGCGAATCATCTTCCGACTATGCTAGTCCTATTCTGCTTGTACGCAAGAAGGATGGATCTCTTAGAATGTGTATAGATTACCGCATGCTGAATTCTGTAACTCTTAAGGAGAGATATCCAATGCCAATCATTGAGGATGAAATAGCTCGCCTTTCTGGTCAGGCCTGTTTTATCTCTCTAGACCTCGCGTCAGGTTATTATCAGGTACCAATCGTGGAGCAGAGTAAGCGGTTCACCTCATTTGTCACGCCGGACGGCCAATACGAGTTTAATCGCATGCCGTTCGGCCTGGCAAATGCACCTGCTGTATTTCAGCGCATGATCAATACAATTCTAGGGTCAGCTCGTTTCTGTAAGGCAACCGCATATATGGACGATATTCTAATTTTTGGGAAGGACTCGTCGGAATGTCTGAAAAATTTTGAAGACGTATTGCAATTGCTAGTAAAGGCGAATCTTACTTTGAATATATCGAAATGTGATTTTCTGCGCGATAAAATCGACTATCTCGGATATGAAATCGGAGCAGCAGGAGTAAGACCTGGGGAGAAAAAAATCTCTAGTGTAATGAATTTTCCGCGTCCTGAAAATGTACACAATGTTCGCCAATTCCTCGGGCTGGCAAGCTACTTCCGGAAATTCGTCAAAGATTTTGCCTTGATGGCTTTTCCACTGAGCAAATTGTTGAAGAAAGGTGTAACATGGGAATGGGGCGATAATCAGGAAACTGCTTTTCAGGATTTGAAGGCTAGGTTGATAAATAGACCTATTCTCGCAATATTCGATCCATCAGCAGAGCTGGAACTGCACACTGACGCGAGTAGGATAGGTATCGGAGGCATCCTCCTTCAGCGTTCAGTGGATAACACGCTGCGACCGGTTGCATACTATAGCAGGCAAACATCGCCGGAGGAGAAGAATTTTCATTCCTATGAACTGGAAACTTTAGCAGTGGTTTGTTCTCTACGAAAGTTTCGAGTTTATTTGCTAGGGAAAGACTTTAAAATCGTTACAGATTGCAGCGCTCTTCGGTCTACTTTTACTAAACGGGATCTCATTCCTAGGATAGCGCGCTGGTGGCTGCAATTGCAAGAATTTAATTGCACAATCGAATATAGAGCGGGCATAAAAATGGGACATGTTGACGCGCTATCCCGTAATCCTGTAGTCGAGTCCGAGGAGAATCAATCTGCTAATCTTCCAACCGTTATGGCAATTTCAAGCGAAGACTGGTTACATACCCTCCAACTTGGAGATTCAGAACTTAGGAGGATTAGAGATATTTTGGATAGTAGTTTAGATCAGAAAGGCTTGCAATATATTAAGGAAAACTACGTCGTTAAGAATAACAAGTTATTTCGTTGTGTAGGTGAAGACAAGGGAGATGTGCGGTGGGTAGTACCGAAGGGCGCCAGATGGCAATTATGTCGGATGAGTCATGACGATATCGGTCATTTTGGGGTTGAAAAGACTTTGGAACGATTAAAGAAAAGCTATTGGTTCCCAAAAATGACACGATTCGTAAAAAAATACGTGACCGCCTGTATTGAATGTGCATACGCTAAAAATAATCAAAGCGGTAGAGAAGGTCTTCTCCACCCTATAACGAAAGTGGAGGTACCTTTTCATACACTACATATTGACCATCTCGGACCCTTCGTGAAATCCAAGCGGGGTTTTTCTTACCTATTAGTAGTAGTTGACGCTTTTACAAAGTTTTGTTTTGTCAGACCGGTTCGGAACACGCACACTCAAAACGTAATAAGGGTGCTAGAAGACATATTCAGGATATTTAGAACTCCCGATCGCCTCGTGAGTGACCGCGGCAGCTGCTTCACGTCGCATATGTTCAAAAGATTTTGTCTAGACGAGGGCATTAAACATATCCTGAATGCTGTCTCTAGTCCCCGATCAAACGGTCAAGTCGAGCGGTATAATCGCACAATTCTCGGCTCTATGAAGGCTTTAAGCGTTAAATATGGTGAAAAAGAATGGGATTGCCATTTAGGAAGGATTCAATGGGGACTTAACAACACTATCCAAAAAACGATCGGCAGGACACCAGCCGAGGTGATGTTTGGTACCTCTATGAATGTGTCGGCAAATCCTATCCTTAATGAGATTTCTGATGAAACTCGCGAATCCACTGATTTACCCACTATACGCCAGGAAGTTAAAAGTAGGATAGACAATGAGCAGATCAAACAAAAACGGTATTATGATAAGGGTAGAAAGCCTGCGCGCGCATACGCGGAAGGCGACCTTGTTAAAATTACTAAAACTTGCTTTAATAATGAAGGGCAGAGTAAGAAGCTCCTGCCGTCGTATATTGGTCCCTATCGGGTTGCAAAGGTCTTGGGTACTGACCGATATGTAGTAGCTCCAGTACCTGGTTTATGTAATACACAAGGCAAGCGTGCAACGACTGTTGCTGCTGATCGCATGATGCCTTGGATCCACGTGGCTGCATTAGATTTGAACGAGAACTCTGAATCTACTTCCGACACAGATGATGATTAGATATACTTTAAGTTTTGGTGTCCCTTGTGAGGCATGTAACTGCAAAATGGTGTGTTGTT
This sequence comes from Apamea crenata, assembly GCA_949629185.1. Taxonomy (NCBI): domain Eukaryota; kingdom Metazoa; phylum Arthropoda; class Insecta; order Lepidoptera; family Noctuidae; genus Apamea; species Apamea crenata. The sequence continues at coordinate 15,654,625 of OX451367.1, forward strand.
TCAGATTAGATGCGAGAATCGATTGGTTCGCGTCTGATTAACTATGCCAGAGCTACTCGTTCGTCTTGCTCCTGTTGTTCAAGCTTAATCGATCGGCTTGAGCGAATGGTTAGCAAAAGCTCCCTCGATTAATCGATCGTCGAGGTAATCTTTGTAGTATATCGACTAATCGATCGTCGATCATCAGGTTTCCCAATTAATCGATCATTGGGAGCCGAGTTCCTTAATGGATTAAATACAACTAATCGATCGTTGTGATATCTACACTTTGCCTACGATTAATTTGAAGTTGCTCCTCAGTAGAAGTCCGTACATCCTTATAAGATAAACAATGTTGCAAATAAGTAATATTAAATATTTCATATTATTCTTTGTTACAACAATAGTTGTATTAATAATTTATAAATTTCTAAATAGTCAATGAGTATAAAGTAAATTTGTGTTTAATATTATAGGTAATAATTTGTAAAACTTCTAATAGTCACTAAATGAATCAAATAATTTGACAAATAAATAGTCACTATAATGATTTGAATGTTAATTATTATTTGTGATATTAACATATAATTTGAATTGATTTTGAAATATTGTGTACATGGATTGTGAAGTTTGTTTAACTGACCTAATTCCGATTGTTAGGGTTCCACCCGGTACCGTGTGCAGGGACGCACACGATATCAGGATGGTCGATTGTTAGGGTTCGCTAATTTACATTTTTATTTAATTAAATTGAAACGCAAAAATACTAGTTTCCAGGCCAGTAACTATTTGATTCGAATATTTGTGTACTGACAACACTTTAGTTTGACAGTTGGCCGTTGGATGCTTCTGATTGGCTTATCAATCTACGGCCAGCACATTGTCATCTGTGATTGGTTGACGATATTAAATCATTAACCAATCACAGAACTCGATTTTACCGCGGAAATGGAAAAAACCTGCGAGGCGGGAAGAGGTCGGTTGAGCATTCTGACTCGAGCTGTTGGTCGAAAAAAAGGAATAAAGTTGTGTTTCCTGTTACTTGGATTTTCTTCAGTACTTCACCTAGGTATCCTGAAAGTCTAAATTTAGTCCATTGTCTCAGTCACCGAGCACTTTGTAATACCGGTTTCAGTTCTATTTTATATATATTAAGAAGAAAGATATGTAAAGATATACAGGGTGTTTGAGAAATGGGTGCAAAGCTTGAAACGAATGATATTTTAGGTCACACAACTTAAGCTAAACTTGTCTTAGACGAAGTCTGTTCTTTTTTTTAAATGATGAATCACTGGCAGGTTGACATGCTATCATTCCATTTGACCTTTTTTATTTTATTTTTATTGTAAGCTTGTAACATACACAGTCACTTTAATTCGTTCCTCCAGGTCAGAATAAGCATTCCTTTACCGTTAGGTGCTGATCTGAGTATTTCTCACGACACCAGGACACGTTTTTATCCACATTTAGTACACAGACAAACTTTAAACATTATGACTTCAACGATTCAGTGTCAACCATGGGTTGATAATTTCGTCCACATTGATTCATATCATTTTTCCTTTAAACACTATACTTTTATTACAAAATAACTAAAGATTTTATTGTATTTTAATAATATTTATTTTATTATGACAGTTCTGACATTTGATGTTTAAAACGGCATGGTAACGTTTACTTTCGAATCCTTAGCTGCCAGCATCAAATGCTTAACGGCCAGGTTTAAACATAATGCATACTTAGGCAAAGAAATAACACTGGTTGCATTCGTATCTCAAATTCATATTTTCTAGATGATGTTGTTCTACAAGTTTTCCTTATTGATCCACGCAATGCAGTGGTCAGTTCGAGTTTCGCCTCTAAAGCGAACACTAAGGTTAAGGCCTGATACTCCAGAGCCGCCTGTCTGCTCCAGAGCCACCTTACTACACCTCCGTGCTCCGTCTTCAAGGCTACGGACCTGAACCTGTCGGGCCGCATCTTGTCTGAGGCCCGCCTTACCTGGAGGGTGCGTCCTCGCCGTACCTCTTCCTCCTGCTGCTGTGCTGCGACCGGCCTAGCTGCGTGGGCCCTCCTATGAGTGCCCTCCGTGCCCGCACACGCATCAACTTCTGAGGGCCGCCTTACCTGGTGGGCTGTCAGCGCCCGCCGTGCCTCTTCCTCCTGCTGCCGTGCGGCGACCTGCTTTGCTGCGTGGGCCCTCCTGCGGGTGCTCTCCGTGCCGCGCACGCACCTGCCCTCACCTGTACCTGCACCTGAACTTGGACCTCTGTACCCGCATCTGTTGCCAGCAACTGCTCCACCTCAGCCTCCTCTAATCACTCATCGTCATCGCTACACCCCACCTCCACATATTACACTACACTTTGCAACCCATCTCCATTTTATTAAACTGTTTGTAAATATATTTTTAATTGTTCTTTACCTCCCTTTCTTTCATTGCATCACCCCTAACTTAGTTTTACTTGTCGCTACACGACAAGCTAGACGACATTGTTTTAAAAAAAATATATAACTGTAACCTTAGTACGTTGACATTTTTGCGCTTATTGTATTACTGTGACATTTTTACTGTAATTCAAACGATTTGACATTCATTTGTATTATTTTATTCTACTATTTTTTATTTAAAATTATAATATATTTAGTATAAATTAAATAATATTATGTTTTACCTACCCATGTGACGGTAGAGCATAGAGAACTCTTATAATAAAACATCTATGTACTAAATACCCATGTTTGCACACCATTGTATGATTTCATTTGAAACTTTAGGCTTTAACTATAAAATCCATGGTGCAAGTGTACAAATCTTTCGAGAACTCGCATGACAAAAGCCGCCGAAAAAATCATAGAATCATGTGCTAAATTCCCGGTTTCAGTTTGCGCGTCGATGTCTCTGCCACCCTGCATAGAATGTAAATACGTCACGCTCACTTGCTCGGTTGTAATTAATGTAAATCATAGTTTTACTTTATACTTGAATAAAAATTTTATTTATTATTATTATTTACTTAAATGTCCCACTGATTGTGGCGCGTGTGTTGGATCATTCGGTTCCATGCCAGGGCATATTTTTAATCTTATATTTTGAATTGTTTCTTCATTTGTTTTTTAAATTGTTCTCACATATAGAAGCAACTAGAATAATGTACCCAGGATTTTATAATAATATCTTGATGTAAAAGAGTGCAGTGTTTCTTGCTCGTTCTTCTCCATAGAGATCTACGTTTTTGAATGGGCAACTAGCTTCAACTTTCAGGAATTAACTGACCGACTATTTAATGTTGACAATGCCTGTAAATGGTTTAATTGACATAAATGCTTTGAGTTTGAAATATTTTCAACGACGCAACATATTACTTCTTTATTTGCATCATACAATCAAGTTTCTAGCAATCAATATAATATGAAGCAGAAATTAGAAAAAATGTTGTGACATTGCGCAACCGTGTTGCACCATTATTGCATTTTCAATTTCAAATGCCTCTTATTGGTATGGCTTAGAACATGGCTAATTTACGAAAAATGACATTAGGAACCACCACGTACTGGTTGCCGCTTGCCGGTGGTTGCCTATTTTGTATAGAACGGAAATAGTTACACCTGTGCGTTTAGTGTTTGCTTTCAGCTCTAAATATGCGTTTGGTTGTCGACTGGCGTGAGGAAGCTTCAATGTAAATTTTATATCGAGAACGAAGCATAAATATAATTTCTAACTATATATCATTCATGTACCCACACCATTTGTTTATATTATAATTAAAAGGTCGTCATATTACCGGCCCATTGTGCTGCTCGACGAGGTTGGCAAGCTTTTCGAGAGAGTGATTGCGGGCCGCCTCGTCGGGCACCTGGTAGGGACAGGGCCGGATCTTGCGGATAGCCAGTTTGGCTTCCGCAAGGGGCGCTCGACGGTGGACGCCATCATGCGCGTTAGAGCCCTCACGACGGGGGATGCGGTGTCTCGGGGCGGGGCCGTCGTGGCGGTGCCACTCGACATCGCCAACGCGTTTAACACCCTGCCCTGGAGTTGCATTGGGGAGGCACTTCGGTATCACCGGGTGCCGACCTACCTCCGTCGAATAGTCGGGGCGTATCTGACGGATAGAGCCGTCATCTACCCCGGTCGCGACGGGAACTGGAGCCGGCGAGAGATGTCGTGCGGTGTCCCACAGGGATCGGTTCTGGGGCCGCTCCTGTGGGACATCGGTTACGACTGGGTGCTGCGGGCAGACCTCCCTGATGGCGTCAGTGTAGTTTGCTACGCTGACGACACGCTGGTCCTGGCGCAGGGGAGGTCGCATCAGGCGGCGGCCGATGCGATGACACGCGGGGTTGCGATAGTCGTGGATAGGATCCGGCAGTTGGGTCTCGAGGTGGCATTGCACAAGTCCGAGGCCATGTCCTTTCATGGGCCCCGGTACGGGTCACCTTCGGGATCTCAACTGATGGTAGGAGGGGTTCACATCGGCGTCGAGACAACGATGAGATACCTGGGTCTCGTCCTCGACAGCCGGTGGAACTTCGTCGAGCATTTCCGACGTTTGGCCCCCAAACTGGAACGGGCCGGGGCCGCCTTAAAGCGGCTCCTGCCCAACTTGAGGGGGCCAAACGCCTCCTGCCGGAGGCTTTACGCGGGGGTCGTGCGGTCCATGGCCCTATATGGGGCCCCGGTGTGGGCGCGTTCACTGCGGCTTCGAGCCGCACACTATCTGAACGCGCCCCAGAAGGTGGTAGCCGTAAGGCTGATCCGGGGCTACCGCACGATCTCGCGCGAGGCGGCAAGCCTCCTTGCCGGACTGCCGCCATGGGATCTGGAGGCGATAGTGCTTGCGCGCCTGCATGATTGGCGCGCGGAGGCACTACGCCGGGGGGAAACTCTGCACCCGCGGCAAATCGCTGCGGAGCGGACGGACCTCCGGCGCGATCTCATGGCGGAATGGAAGGCGCGACTATCGCAACCCAGCGCAGGGCACGCCGCGATAGCGGCGATAAGACCCCTCTTTGAGGAGTGGCTAGAGAGGCGTCACGGCGCTCTCACGTACCGCCTGACGCAGGTCCTCTCCGGACACGGATGTTTCGGGAGGTTCCTGCACATCATCAGGCGGGAGGAGACGCCCGGGTGTCACCACTGCCCGGATCGCCCAGAGGACACGGTGGAGCACACGGTGGAGGTCTGCCCTGCTTGGGCGGAGACCCGCCGTGTCCTCGTAGAGGCGATCGGCAACGGCGGCGACCTCTCGCGTCTGGCCCTGGTGCAAGCCATGGTCCGGGGCGAGAGAGAATGGGAGGCAGTCACCTCCTTCTGCGAAGCAGTCATGCTAGCGAAGGAGGTGGCGGGGAGGCTGAGGGAGAACACCTCACGCCTCAGCCGCCGCGGGAGACGCTCCGGGCGTCGGGAGCCGCGTGACGACTCCCGGCCACCGTAGGCGCGGGCCTGCGGGCGGTGAGTAATGGGTAGCTCACCGTCCGATCAGGACCAGGCCCGTGCCGGACGGCGCGTTGTGTTCCACGCGCGCCTCAAAGAGATGTCAGCAGAGGACGGGGCCCCACAGGGCCGAAGCCTGCCGGGGCGGCGGGATTTTCCGAAAGGTTAACCGCTGCCCTGGAACAGAAAGGGCTAAGGACGGAACACGGGTGGGTTTTAGTCAGTAAAAGTCTGACACTCCCTTCCGCTCCACCCAGAGCGGGAGGGGTCATTTGATGATTTCCCATCCACAAAAAAAAAAAAAAAAGGTTATCATATTTGGTTACTGTGTCACCATTCACCCAGTTACGATGCCAAGGGATGGAGAAAGTCCATGTTAAACACATAGGCGTGTACCTACTGAGTGTACTGTTCCGGGAGAAATAAGGAAACAACTCTGTTAATACTTAAAACACTTTATTGACACAAAATAAATACGTTCATACAAAAGTAGATACTTAATTAGAATAACGAAGTATCTCTTTTTAGGTCTAAATTGAGCAGGTTTTACAAAACCTTCATGCTTTTTGTTAAAATAAATTTTAAAAAAAGTATTGAGCGATACTTCCTACTAATATTATAAATGTGAACGTTTGTATGGTCTTTCACGCAAAAACTACTGAACGGATTTGGATAAAATTCGGCACTCAGATAACCAGGATTAACATAGGTATACATACATAAAGGATACTTTTTACCGAAAATGGGGAAAAAAATGGGGAAAAAAAAACCGAAAAACCATGGGGCGCAGCTAGTATTTAATAAAATCGAAACATATAGGTATAATAAGTATTTCTTTTTTGCAACTTATATTATAGTTGTTTAGAATAATTTACTTCGGAGAAACGACAGGGTCGTCGCGCGGACGTAGGACGCATTTGGGTTTTCCGAACAAATGAGTGACAATATGATCGCGATGATCGCTTACGCTGGCGACAATCGCTTGCTACTACGACAGAAGTTAGACTTACATAGTGATAATATGCCTAGTTAAAATAAAATGGTATTCGACATAAAACATGACAGTTGAAAAAAAGCAATGTCTTAAACCGTTAAATACATAATAATATTACCTACAGAAAATCTGCCGTAATTAAATAATGGTTAAAATTTACTATCGTTTGGCAGGAAGACGCTGACGTTTGATGTTTCCAGAATTTGTAGGTTGTTCTAAAAACAAATAAAACAACAAAAAAAAAATTGTATAAAAGTAGTTTATCAGCCATCTTGTTACCATAACACAAGCATTAGGTCGCTTAGCTTGGGACAAATGGTGCTGTGTGAAATGTCCAGGGATATATTATTATTCATAATTTGTAACGTTTCGTTTTATCGATTTCGCCCGATATTTTACACCACGGACAATGTACTAGGACAGATTTGGTTGTCAATCGCCCTCTTTAACGTTTCGTTTTCGCTTTTTATCTGATTTGTTTTGATTAATTTCTCGAAAAATATGCATTTCGATTAATAACAGTGGTAGCATTATAATCGGAAACGCAACCCCTACCAGCTTTAACCCCTTTTACCCCCCAACTCCTGCCAAACGATACTCAAAACCAAAATCAAAATATTTTATTTCACATAAACCAACATGGGCACTTATGAAACGTCAGAAGCGGTGCACGGTTCCAATTGGTCGTTTGCAGTAGGTATGGGAGGACAGCGTATACTAGATCCAACCCTAAATAATATTTCATAAAATATGGTTACGACAAAGATGGCACCTAATTATTATAATTATAAGCTCATGTTTTATTGCACTCATGAATATACAAATAATTTCCTTACCCTACATAAGGAAATTATTTGTATATTTATGAGTTGAATATTAATTAACCAGCATAGGAAAACTGGTAGAAAATATCTCAGACATTAAGTCCGTCTTTGTACAGTATTTTTACGTGTGCATAAGGTTTTAGTTAATAAATAAATATTATTATAAATGAGACACAATTAATAAACGTTTGTTTCAATAAATACTATAACTTCATAGCTACTTAATGTATTATAAATGATAAGCAACAGATTACATTTAACCAATTATTAAATACTACGGATCAAATTTTATTCTACTAGCGACCCGCCCCTGGTTCACCTGGTTTTTATAACTTGACAAAACATCGACATTTATAATTTTTTTTTCCTCATTTCATGACTAAACATAATTATTTATTTATTTTTATTGGTTTACTCTAAACATACAAAAATATCCTTACAGGCTAGACCCAATGTGATATTTTAGCACACTTACAATTAACATACATAGTTCAAGTTAGTTGTTTTTAACATAGCAAATTCTATACGTAGCTGTTCTTGTAAATTCACCCAAAGCGCAACAGAATATATCTACGTCCTCAGCAATGAGGTTGAGAGTGCGGAGCGCAGTCGCGAGCGCCGCCTCGCGCATCTGTTTCATATTTCAGAAATTTTTTGTCGATTATAAAAAAATATATTAGTTGTTCCATACATTTTGACCGCTTAGGTACCTACCTATTGCACTTTTCTATGAAACAATTCTTTTTTTGATAACCAGCGTAAAATTTCTACCCTAGGGGTTCAAGAATCATATGCTGAATTCATGGTTACAGTTTGCGCACTGGTTTTTTTTTTCCTGTATGAATGTCTCATACTTAAACATTCCAGATTAAATTCTCTGAATGATGGCAAACCGCATAGGTACAAATACGTGGCGTAGTTCAAAAGAACAGCGCCGTCATAAGCGATTTTAATTGCAATATGTACATACATAGAAGTTTTACATGACTAGAAATATTATTACATACATATTATAATATAATAGACACGTGGGCCGGATACGTCGCGCGCAAAGATCGTCACTCACTGGACGCCTGAAGGAGAACATCGCCGTCGAGGTAGATCACGGCAAAGGTGGTGTGACGATCGAGAGAGGTTTTCAGGGCCAACATGGCCAAAGGTCGCTCAAGACAGGGAGGTTTGGAAGGAAAAAGGGGCTTTTGCCCAGCAAAGGAACACAATATAAGCTAAAGAAAAAAATAATAACTACATATTATATCACACTAATATTATAAAGGCGAAAGTTTGTGTGTGTTTGTATGTTTGTTACTTCTTCACGCCGAAACTACTGAACGGATTTGGATAAAACTTGGCACACAGATAGTTTATATCGAAATGAACACATAGGATACTTTTTATTTCGATATTTCCATGGGATCGAAACTTATGCGTGTGGGGCCCAGCTAGTAATATATTATAATAAATACATATTACAACCAAATGAAGTAAATTTTTATAATAAATTACCTAATAAGTACATAATTAGTCTTAAAAGTTTGTTGTTGGTCATTTATTTTCCTGTACATTTTCTGTTTCTTCCTGTTCGACATCATTAGTTATTTTATAGTACCTGGAAATAATACAAAGTAACATTAGTACAATGATTGCTGTGCTAAAGTAGCTATAGTGTTGTATATTGATCAAAATATGATATGTGATCGTAACAAATATTATGTATTTACAGAATTATCGTTAGAATAAAAAAAAAATATAGTCAGATTTCCAGTCAAACTGGATGCAGCTAGATACCAGTATTCACGAATGACAGCCAAGACCTTAAGATGGTCTCGGTATGGTCAGCCAGCCACCAACCGTGGCAAGCGTAGCTTAACCTGATCGATCGAGCAATTAGAGTCATCAATACCACTCTGTCTAAGTTAAAATTGGAAAAAGGGAGCTCTTGGACCTGAGATTCGCCAATAAACTGCTTAATAACACCACTGATTGCCCACAATTGGTTTAATTTCAGAGTACCCCGTAGACCACCTCCAACCAACCCCCTTAGCTCCACCTCTTCGCCGTACAGTGTCTGGTGCTAATTCGGCTATACCCCGCATGTGTAAACTCATAAACGAACGCAGCGACCAGAGGGGCAATTCTCGTAAATCTGTCTCAATCTGTCAAAAATACGTCTAATTTCCCTACATTTTGACATTTGTTTGACTGCGACTAGATTTTGAACGTTTTAAATTACGAGAATTGGCCTTCTGGTTGACGTCCACGCAGACTCAATATCGACGTTTGTCGGACATCATTAGTGTTAGTATTTAATATAATAATTTAGAATTTAAGTATATTGAGTCTTTAAAATTAAATTTATAATTACAAAGAGCATTTTGCATGTGATGTTTGCCTGTAATTGGTTGTGCAGTTAGATTTAAGACACAATTACTTCTATGCTCCTATCTGTATAATATCTTTAACAACTGTTGGTGAACCTACATTAAATAAATTAAAATTTGCCTCAAATGTTATGATTTAATAAAATAGTAATTTAATAGCAATGGCAATTTTAACTTCGAGAGTTGCCTTAAACTACATTGATAATATTTTTATGTATGAGAAATGATGGATCTACATAACCATATTAAGTCCTACTTTAAGTCTTTGCCTGCGAACAAAATCACTTTTTACTGTAGACGACTCCCTAGAGTCTACATAGAACAAAAAAGGGATTTTATTCGTCCAAACTTGTATAAGTTCAACTCACCCTTAATATACAATGTGTAAAAAAACCCTGAACGATCCGAAAGGGGCACATAGGTAACTACTGCAATAATATTACCAAAAAGTAATAAAAAGTCTTAACACTAGTGAAAAAAGATTGTTATTTAAAATGCAATTTCATTAAAAAATAGCAATTACATTTTAACAAGTATTCAGCAGCCGCCCGCGCCCCTAGTGGGTCCGTGTATAGTCAGTTAATTATAAAAAAAAAATCCCAAACATCGGAGGGTTCCTTAGGTACAAATTGTATTATGTCAATTAAAATAGTAAAAACTAAAAGAAAATGTGAAACTTACTTGTCTTTTGTCCAACATCTACCACCACGTTCAAACATATCCCCTGCACATTTCACCTTAGGACAAAGAATTGATCTCTTAACTCTTTTACCATGTTTCCCGTCCCCCGATTTTAACCTTGGAACAACAGCAACTAAACTTGGAATTTGCACAAGTTCAGCGACTTCAGGTCTTAGATGAGGGTCAAGCACAGCAGTAGTCTTTTCAGTTAACTGAAATTCACGCACTTGGTCTGATAATTCCACTGCTTTCACATTCAGCGGAATGGTCAAAGAAAACGATGCGCGAATCACCAGAGACAGGAAAAACAAGTAGAAAACTGGGGGCGCCATTTTGTGGGACGTCTGTTTAGAACAACGGCTCAACTTCGAATGTGAAATATAACTTGCGCTTGCGGTTATAAAGGACGGAGGTCGGAGGATGTCTGTCATAATTGTGGTGGGGAATCATGAATTATTGAAGCTAAGTGACTCAGATTTGGGGTACCCGCGTTGCAGGACGGTTGATTTATACCTATTATTCAGTCTAGATATGAAACGGACTATGCCTGAATACTCGTAGAGGGAAAAAAACATACCTACCTGTGATTGATCGCCGGTTTTAGTTCAGCATACTAACTTAAAGATTGGGATAACTTACGGGTACATGAATACCAGAAATATATATCCTAACTAGCTTCTGTCCGCGGCTTCGCCCGCGTGGATGTCGGAAATTATTCCACGGGAAAGTGCTACCAGGATAAAAAGTATGTCCTTCCCCAGGATGCTATCTATCTCTTTACCAAATTTTATCGAAATCCATTCAGTGGTTTAGGTGTGAAAATGCAACATACAGACATTTTTTAATATATGTATAGTATAGCACTCTGCCCGCGACTTCGTCCGTGTGTACTTTACTCTAAAAATATCGAAGATGTATGTTTACGATCTTTATAATTTATTTATTTAATTCGGGTTAATTTTAAAGGTTATAGATCAAATGAATTCGATTTTTTAAATAAACCTTGCCGTCCCGTTTTACCACGACAGGCTTTGTTTTTAGAAAAGCGTTTGTTTCGTTCCCATTGTATGACTTAAAGATTATTTATACCCATTATCGAGTTAATGGAGCAAGCAGTAAAATCCACCCCTTAAACTTTATTACCCTTTTCTACTCCGGTACCTAAGAGATGATTTTTGAAAAACCCTTAAAATATATACTTTTCATTTTTTGTTTTAAGTATTAATACCGAGTTTCGAGTTAATCCGTCCGAGGGGTTTAAATTTTTTTCTTACCTATTAACCTTTTCACCCCCTAAATCCTCTGTGAGAAGTTTTTTAACTAAAAAGTGACCATGTGTATTAATTACTAAGGCAAATATTGCCAAGTATCAAGTTTATTAACCAAAGGAAAAAGGTTTTTCATATTAATTGTATCTCGTCTTTTCACCCCACAGGGGTAGAACTTAGAACTGTTGCATGCTATATATTGGCCAAATGTATGTTACTAAATATTTTATTTAGGAACTTCATGTAACTTCTATATTTGATGCAATAAATGAATTGAATTGAATTGAATAGAATTCAAAAAACGAATATTGGGATGTTTCCATAATTTGACTCAAAGATTATTTATACCCATTTTGGAGTTAATCAAGCCACACTGTAAAATCCTCCCCTGTAAAATTGACTACCCCTTTTCAGGCCGTCAGGGGTAGATTTTCGAAAAACCCTCATACGTGTTATTATTTATTTTTAGTCTTAAGTATACTGAGTTCCGAGTTAATCGGACCGCGCGTTCATATTCTTCCATACAATCTTTGAAACCCCCCAATCCCCTTTTAGGGGGTAGTTTATAATTTACTTAGGTAAGTATTCTTGCCAAGTTTCAAGTTTATTAACTCAAGTCAGTCAGTCAGGACTTTGAATTTTATATAATTATATATACCTAGATGTATATTATATATAGTAATTTCTATATAAATTGGTAAAATTTGATATTTCACGCAGATGAAGTCGCGGGTGCTAGTTTTTAATCATTCTTTAATAAGTATATAAACAGAATCGTCTATAGAGGCACTACATAGGACTTCCGTTCTTTGAGTGTGTTTATAAGTTTAGTTAAGTTTGTTTAGTTTTTTTTTTTTTTTACTTTTACAGAAACTCCCATATAACGGAAGTCCTTAAGATAAGAAACATCCTGTTAATATTACTAACAACAGTTTATTATAAGGATTTAAATATACAATTTAACGGTGCTTCTTAAAATCCTAACAATTAAGCAATTTTAAAAGTTAAGCAATACATACGTTAAAATAGGTCATTTTGCTATTAATGCTTCTTTTTCATCACAGGATCAATACATCGACACGCAAACCATAACTATGTATTCAGCACATGGTTCTAGACCACCTAGACGGTTATTAAAAAAAACAGCTACATCAAAGATAATACAAATTCCAGGATCGGGCTTGCAATTCGGCAAATTGACTACTAAATATACAGGTAATACAGTACCAACGTTTAAATATTGGACATGGCTCCTCAATTCATACCAGACACGAAAAGTGCAATTACTACGCGGCCAAAATATATAGAAAAACTAATTTAAAAAAAAAAAAAACGAAATATTTCAGCGCATGTACTGAATCCATGTCGGTGGATGTCTGGTTGCATGTCGGTGTCTCTGCCACCCTGCGAGGACTTAGCCTGACGGCTTCCTACCTTACGTTTGCCGATTTAAGTTCTGAGGGTAATACGGTCAGTACCAATGCTAGCTTGAGGCATACCTATGCTTACCGAGCTAATAATTCCAGCCTACTGCCGGTTCAGCTTGCTTATTCTGCAGTTCTCAGTCGGAGCACCTTCCGAATTTGATCTTATAAGAGCCTTTGTGGCTATGACGTAATCTAGCCGCACGCGTCGATCAACGTTAAGTTAGACAGTCAGAACTCTGACTTCTGACTAACAGTAACAGGGTTGTGGAGGTCAGATAGGCAGGTGCTACATGGAAAATACTGGTATTCAGCTGCATCCGGTTAGAATAAAAACCGACCCCAACATAATTGGAAAAAGGTTAGGGAGATCATGATGACGGGCTCTTCTCGTCCTGGCTATGCTGTCATCAGTAAGTAACAGTACATGAGTCAGAGATAGTTCTCATCCATCGTTTTCCAGCAGGAGGCGAGATCGAGGTCAAGAGCGCTTCCAGCAATATTAAAAGAAAATCATGGCAATCCTCCAATGTTAAAATGTATTGAGAAAAATGTTCTGCGGTTTTACCCAACGAAACAACATGCCCAACGAAACATCGCCCGTCCGAGCTGTTACTTACCTACGTATTTTTCGCTTAGCATTCTTTCGCCTTTTTTTCTTTCTAATCGGCTCCTTAGGGTTGTAGCTTGATGCTAAGTAGCTTATAGCCTTCCTCAAGAACTGGGCTATTAAATGCGAAAAGATTTTTCAAATTTCGCTGGTAGTTCCAGAGATTAGCGCGTTCAAACAAACAAACTCTTCAGCTTTATTATTAGTATAGCATAGATATTATAAGACCGTCAAACTGGGATTAGTAATTGTAATAAAATTAACGTAAAACAATAATTTTAATACATATATAAGTAAAACATTATTTACTTAGAATTATATGTCACCAACCGTAATTAAACTGAAAAAAGCGAAATTACTCGACCGTGTTACACAATAATATTATAGCACTTATTCTAGTTTCATGTTCCTATGAATATTATAATGTTAAAAAAAGTGATTTGGAGACATTTATATGGAGCGTGGCATGGATTTTAAATGGCCAGGCTTCATAAAAAAAACTTCAATACACCCCCTTTGTAACTCTCTTCGGGAGAAATAAGGAAAAACTTTGCATTAAATTTTCAACAGTTTATTTATATAGGTTTATAAAATAAATAATACGTTTATAAAAACATGTGCTTACTTGCAATACATGCAGGTCACTTATATTGTAAGTCAAGTTAACTTAAGAGGCGTTATTTTTGTTTTCCTTATAAATACATGACATCACAAGGAAATTACTTTTAGCCAATAACATTAATCATTTGAACTTAGAATATTAACATCATCATCTGCCTAGCCTTTTCCCAATGTTGGGGTTAGCTTCCAGTCGAACAGTATTTACATGGAGCGACTGCCTATCTGTCCTCCACAACCCAGTTACTGTGTAAGACGATGCCCCTGGTAAGACTGGTTGTCGTTTCGGGCTTTTGACGACCCGTAGCGAGCTGGGACCAACGGTTTACCGTGCTTTCCGAGGCACGGAAGGGTCTTGGTATGTAAATAATAATATGGTTATTGCACCCATCCACGAACCAGCCACGGCCAGCATATCTTAGCCACAACTGGCCACAAGTAACTTAGACAATACAATGGAAAAAAATAAGAAGTTTGAATAATATAATTACAACTATTGAGTTTAATTCTTTATAAAAGTAATGTTGATACCTAAATTTGAATCGCGACACATTCACCAAAAATGTAAACAAATATGAGTTTATGGAAAAATGACTTTAATCCCTGCACAATAAAGTTCAGTTTATGCTACAACTTCAAACATTTTTATAACTTTTTCAATAGTCACTCTGAAATCAACTTAATTCCCATCAAAATAAAGTTGATATTTGTTTAACTTGAAATAACGTCGATTTGAAACAAATAAAATTTGAATTTACATGTTCGGTTTTAAAGAAAAAAAAACAATAATGTGACAATTGAAACAATAAAATCTCTTAAAAAGAATTCATTCCGAAATGATTTATTTTGAAAGTGATTATTTAATAATAATAATAATAAATTTATTTATTTCCATAAAGTAATGTACAGAGTAGGTATGCGCAGCATTTACAGCGTAGGACTTACATGTGCACAGAGATTTGATCAATAACCCCCATGCTAGGTGGAACCTGTGTTACAGGGGTCATCCATCCGTCCATTATACAGATTACAGGTAAGTAAGTAGCACCAACGCATTATTTGGTCGAGCAATTATATGCCTACCTATAGCTAGTGTGAGAAAAGTGTGGTGAGTGTGTGTGTAAGGGTGTGTGGGAGGGTGTGTAATTAATTGTGTATGTTGGGGTGTATTTGCTACTTAAGTTTCACCAAATACACACAGGCATAATAATATAATGTGTAAGTTATTTAAATAAGTTTCTATAATAAATAAGTTATCATACTGACATAATTAAAGCCGTTTAAATACTAACACTTAAAGATAAATGAGATAATTACTAATTATTATTATCACAAAAAACTTATCTTGAATAAATGCAATGATAGAGTCGATATATAGATAATAGGTATTCATTATCATAACACTGTGAATTATTAAGTACCTAGGTACTTATTAAGATATAATGATGACTAGAGATACATTTAAATAAATGCTTGTTTAAATAAATACTAGAACTACATAATTATGAAATATTTATAAAAATATTAACATAATTTTGTACTAAAATTAAAATAGCTACATTTTTCATGATTTAAAATGACTAGAAACATTTGAATAATAGTGGCTTAATTTCTTTATAATCTATTAATTGGTCATACCATTACGTCAGAGGTCAAATCTGTAGTACATATAGTAGAAAAATAAGATAATTAATTTATCTTTCCGCTTTATAATCATTGGAGCCCTCAGGACTGTCGTTGTATTCCTCAAACCTGAAAATAACACAAAGTAGCATTAATAAAATTACTCAAACAAAATAATTTGAATTTTCATGAAAAAAGATTCTGGTAAAAAAATACTATGACGTCAGCTCTTATCATTTTATGTGTGAGAGTAAAATTCAAAACTAAATACTTGGGGATCAGTAAGTATTGCAAATTTAATATACTTGGGGTGTGGTTAATTTAAAACATATTATTATTGTTACAATTTATTTACCAGAAAATATGAAAACACAATCGACTTTTTTAAAAACGTAAACCAGTAAGAAATAATAATAAAATTTAAATATAATATTTGGAATACAGTCAAAAACACGTGTCTTATGTTTTTAGTTCATGATATTGTTTATTTATTAAACTGTATTGCTTGTTGCTATATAAAAAGTTTTAAAAGGCGGATTTAATGCCTTGGAAATTCACTACTAGTCAACCAAGTTTAACAATGAGATGAGGAACAATTTGGTGTATACTTAGGATAATATTTTCTTCAAAAAAGAAAAAGTTAGGTACTTACTCTTCTTTTGTCAAGCATTGACCACCATATTCAATCATGTCTGCGGGACATAACTTCTTTGTCTTGGTAATGTATCTCTTAATCCTTTTGCCATGAGCTCCTTCGAAACTTTCAAAAGCTTTCAGTAACGTTTCCGTACTGAAGCTTTGCACAAGTTTATTATCTTCTAAAAGTCTGATAACTGTTTCTGAATCAAGCACTGTTGTCCTTTCAGTTAGCCCACTTTCAGGCACACTGTCTGTTGATTGCACTGTTTTCACGTCTAGCGAAACTGGCAACGAAAGTGATACTCGAAGCAGCAGAGATAGGATAAAAACGAACACAATTTTGGCCGCCATTTTGAGTGGACGTGAGCTCCGGACTGCTGTCTTGCTACGAATGCTACTAACATGCGCCTGCGATTATATATAGGGGGATTCACAAGCCAACTCGGTATGCCTCAGAGCACCGCAGAGTTATACGTCACTGAAGTTACCACCATTGAATTATTTAATTCAGGAAGAAAAACAAAAGTAAAATTACTTCATAATCCTATTTTATTATATCAATTCATGTGGATCAGTAATCTTTGTATTCTAGCTTAGTTTGCTTAGAAGAAATTAAATAATTTGCAATTTATTTTTGTCTGGTGTATTGTGAACAAAACTTGTCATTGTGGGGAAAACCCGGATTCAAGTAATTTAATGTTAAAAGTAACTAATAAGAAAATAATAGGTTAATCAAAAAAGGAAAAATTTTGTTAAAAATTGACGACACCAATTATTATGGGAAAGATACGGGTTTCACCCGGTTTCTGATTTGAGAATTTGAAGTTCTTTGTTTGGTTTTTTTTTAAAAAAAACGTTGCCCCACTCTAAGAATTTCTCCTGTGTCGTGGGTGCGTTTACAGACATATAAACTCACATACACAAACAGCCAGACCAGGAAAAACTAATTGTAGGTCATAGAAATATTTGTTCCGCGCGGGAATCGAACCCGCGACACGCAGCGCAGCAGTCAATCGCTTAACCAGGTTAATAATATTGTAAATATATACTCTATGTGCAGATCAAAATGTAGAAGAACTGTTACGAAATGGCTACTTGAATTAGATTATGCGGAGACGGAAATATACTAATTAATATGAAATAATTTCGTCTATCGGAAATATTCACCTACTCAAATTAATCTTAGATCGCGTTTCACCTTGTTAACCACATACAGACACACACACGCACTTTTGAGCAAGTGGGTGCTCACGCCCAGTGCCCTTCGCGGGCGCTGGGCGTGAGCACTTATATTGCACTCACGGACACACCCTCTCGAAAGACACACATAGACATAGCACATCTCCTTTTTTTCCTACTAATTCTCTTCTTCATATACTTCTTCATATATACATTACTATTATTATTATTTATACTTAATACTTGACCACTGCGCCAAAAGTGACGCGATAGTTGTCAAACTTTATTACAGCAGTACTAAAGGTGCAAGCCTGCAAAATTAAAATTTCTTTGCAGAAATCATAACAAATTTTGAATTTCACTGGATAGGTAAATTGTGAATCACCTTAGGTAATACTAAAATGCAGTAGGTATAACAAGATATCAGCTTCAAATTCTCAATTCAGAAACCGGGTTAGTAGTGTTGCTTTTTTTGACCCGATGACACACCAGGAATCGGTCATATTAGTCATAGTCGTGGTACTGTAGACACTGTAGCCTATTTGGTGCTTACATGCAACCTCCGCGAGTTTGTTAAAGGTGATTGGTATAAACTACGAGACAAACATGAAAATTTAAGATTAGAAGAGATTAGGCTGACAAGAAAAAGTATCAAGATATAATAGGTATATATATATATTACGTAATATTTTATCGGAATCATTCATGAACATTCCGAGATAAACCGAAGTTTGATTTTATTCTTCCCAGCACCGAAGGGCTTGTCTAGCCCTTCACAGTACTAACCCCACGCTTACAAAACATGGGGTCTACATATTTTACACTATCCGATACCAACTTTCAATACCCACTTGAGTCAAATGTAGGTAGATGGCTGATTTATTTTTTCGTGATTACGATGTTGGTCCCCCTGGAGAAAGTTATGTAGTTTGATGGTCTGTACAACTCTTTTAAATATGATCACACTTTTCTGATACACGTTGTATGTTGGATTATGTACATGACATAAATCACCTCATGTCTGTTTCCCATGTGGGTAGGTAGAAACTACAGAACACCACTTGCCAAGGGTCTTAGGTATTTCCTTACTACAAAAATGTTTTTACCAAGACAGAGTTTAATACTTATTCCATCTTTTACTGTCGCCATGTTATGAGAATCACAGAAATCTTACGTTCTGTGATTCTCAAAACTTAATGAGAAGTATAGGCTCGTGTCGCATCTCATAACTAAATCAAAATAAAATTCATGTCGCTATTAAAATATCTTAGCTAGTGAACAAGGTGGTACCTACCTAGTAGGGCTGACTGCTTGGGGTGCAAAAAACCAAGATGCAACGATTTTATTACTTTTACACATTACTTTGTCTATTGACTGCCAGAAATCAAGCAAGCGAGACTACAGAGTGCGTGTAGAACCCATCGTCTACGATGCTACTCATAAAGGAATCGCGTCGTGTACGAACCATTGAAATACTACTGCTGATTGATGATTTCAGTTTGCAACACGTTATGTATGTCTAACATTGTGGACGACGGCACTTAGTGTGCTGGATTAAATTCCAAGGTGATTAGGAAAAAAAGGTGTTTGGGATTTTAATTAAGAATTTCATAATATTCTGTGCTGAATAAATGTATTTTGTTAATGGCAATCAACTCGCCATTACATGTTAATTGTATCTACATAATTTGTGAAATTAACTTCCCTTTGGGAAATACAGGTGTGAGTTTTGATATGTTATTTTAGGTAAAATAAAGAAAAAAAGTTTTAATTACTATTAACATTTTTATTAATTTTTCAAATAAATAATTATTCTAAAAAGGGTATGCTAAAACAGATCAAGTATTTCGTAAAAAAAATGAAATTGCTGACAAACTAAAACAATGAAAAAAGAAAATTATTGATTTGTATTAAAAATTATTTGTTGTTACATAGCAAAGTTATTGAATTAATTATCTTTAAAACTGTACATTCACACAGAAGGGTTAGGAATACATACATATTATTTATTTGTTGATTATGAAGCTTTGTCGTATTGAAAAATTACTGATATTTAGCTTTTCTTTATTAACTAATGAATACAAACTTAGGTACCTACCTATTTATTCTAAATGACTAGATACATTTCGATAAACGATCATTTCTATAAATACTAAAGATCAGTGATTTAAAACAATGTTTTACAAAAACATACAGTCATAATAATATAAAACGTTAGTTGCTATATAAATGAGTGTAATTAGTTAGTAAATAAGTAATGATACTGACATTATTAAAGCTGTTAAACAACACTAACAATTTTTTTAAAATAAATAATAAATTAAAATGAAATATTACTAACACAATTTATCACAGAAAACTTATCTTAACTAAATGCAATGATAATGATGATTGGTACGCACCTAGCTATTTATTAATTATAATACTTGTGAATTTTTAATAAACCAAGTACCTAGGTATGCACCAATTTATATATTTTGATATAAAAGGTATGACTAGATATAAATATATCCTTGTTTAAATAAATACTAGAACTACTAATAAAATATTTATAAATTATTAAGAACATTCTGCACTAAAATTAATCTAAAAAGAGTTTCAAATGCACTTGTTCTGGTTTACATTTCATTAGGAACAGAACCTTCATAGGATCATTGTTTCGTTTCACTTAAGTGTTGATTTTGAAACTAAATTTCCATATTGTCAATAACTTTACAACTGATTTTAAATGACTAGAAATTTATAAATAATACTAGACTTATTTATTTAACCTAAACTATTAATTGGTCACACTATTACGTCAGAGGTCCGACTTTTATGATAGAAAAAAAAGATAATCAATTTATCTTTCCGCTTTTTAATCACCTGAAGCCTCCTAATAGTCCTAAATTTCCTCATACCTGGAAAAAACAAAAAGTAACATTAATAAAAATACTCAAAATAAAATTATTTGCATTTTCATAAATTTTATAAATCGACAATATTCTGGCTTAAAGTACCCTATATTATGATGTTCAGTACTTATTATTAGTCACATAAATGTATTAATCTGCTGTGATTACAATATGTATCGTAAAATATATTCTATTTAAAAAAAAATTAAAGACTTACTTTTCTTTTGTCAAGCATTGACCACCATATTCAATCATGTCTGCGGGACATAATTTCTTTGTCTTGGTAATGTATCTCTTAATCTTTTTGCCATGAGCTCCTTCGAAACTTTCAAAAGCTTTCAGTAACGTTTCCGTACTGAAGCTTTGCACAAGTTTATTATCTTCTAAAAGTCTGATAACTGTTTCTGAATCAAGCACTGTTGTCCTTTCAGTTAGCCCACTTTCAGGCACACTGTCTGTTGATTGCACTGTTTTCACGTCTAGCGAAACTGGCAACGAAAGTGATACTCGAAGCAGCAGAGATAGGATAAAAACGAACACAATTTTGGCCGCCATTTTGAGTGGACGTGAGCTCCGGACTGCTGTCTTACTACGAATGCTACTAACATGCGCCTGCGATTATTATATAGGGGGATTCGCAAGCCAACTCAGTATGCGTCAGAGCAGCGCAGAGTTATACGTCACTCAAGTTACCACCATTGAATTATTTAATTCAGGAAAATAATAAAAGTAAAATTATTTTAAAATCCTATGTTATTATATCAATTCATGTGGACTTTGTATTCTAGCTTAGTTTGCTTAGAAGAAATGAAATAATTTGCAATTTATTTTTGTGTGGTGTATTGTGAACAAAACTTGTCATTGTGGGGAAAACCCGGATTCAAGTAATTCAATGTTACAAACAACTAATAAGTAATGAATAAACTATTGAAGAAAGTGAAAACGGTGATGGGAAGGATTGCCTTTCACCTAGTTTCTGATTTGGGTGTTTGTAAGTTGAGAACTTGTCAAATTCTTCTTTAGCATTACTTAAGGTGAAAGCCCGCAGAATTCAAAATTTATTTGCAAAACCATAAGAAAATTTTAATTCGTAATGCTACAACGGAAGATTGTTATAGGTACCTATAACAATTTCTCTACTTAAAATTCTCAATTCAGAAACCGAGTAATAGTCAATTTTATGCGCTCACTTGTTTATCCCCTTTGCGAAGCTTTTTAATGATACAGGAACGCGATGACACACCAGGATTCTGTCAAATTAGTCATAGTCGCGGTGCTAGCCCCGCGTGTACACCGAGGTATAAAACATGTTTTCTTTATGTCGTGTCTGTTTGAATTTTTTGTTTTCGCCTAAAACCAGGTATAAAGACCAGGGGGCCCAAAAAGGCCACTTTAGCAGAATCATAATAGGATAACAATATGAATCATATTAAAAATCGCAAAATGGTCACAAACTGACAATTCATAATATGATATGTGTCCAATTCATATCACGCAATTTACCTGTTGGCAGTTTTTTATGGAAATTCGTAAAATGGTCCACCAATGTTTACACCAAATTTGATTGATATGAAATGAATCGTAGGTGATTAAACTATTATGTGTAACCATTTAACGAAAATTAGAGGAATTGCTAATGATCTGCTGGGAATTCAGGAAATGAATAACTTTTAGATGTATTGCTTAAAGTGGCCTTTTTGGGCCCCCAGTTGTGCACAAAACTTGCCAAAAAGGCGAACAAAATAAAGGAGATGATGTCAGATACTACGTCATACGTAATGCATGATTCGTTCACGTATGTTTATGTTTTATTCACGAAATCTATATTAAAATGTATACTTATAATAAAGCTGAATAGTTTATTTGTTTGAACGCGCTAATCTCTGAAACTACCTATTGGATTTGAAAAAAATATTTTTGTATCTCATAGCTCAATTCTGTAGAATGGCTATTAGTTAGGCTAGCTAAGACCTTTAGGAGCCGAGCAAAGAGAAAAAGCGCCAGAAAGATAGCTAGTCGAAAACGAAGTATTCGCGCGGACAGGCGATGCGATGTGATGGGTTGGGGGAGCCAGAAATTTCACGCAGGCGAAGTTGCAAGCAGAAACTAGTGTTTTTATGAAAGAAAGCCTTTTATACCGTTAAGGATTATATCGAGGACAAAAAGGCTTGGGATTAAGGTGCTTCCAATTTTTACATATTTAATGTTTCTATTTTTTTCTGTCTTGTTGTTGTTTTTTTTTATTATATACACTTTGACATTAATGAATTTTATATATACTATGACATTTGCTTACTTTGTAAAGTATTCTATTATTTTAATTATTGTGAATGTGAAGACTATGTGGGTCATTTTATTTATATTATTTTTAATTTTTCTCTCTATTCTGTTAGTTTTTGTCATGGTCTGGCAGTTTGAGTAATTAATGTGGCCTACCCAAATGTTCTTTCTTTGGTATTGTTCGTCGAATCGTCGAGCTCCTTAAGTTTTGAGTTGAGCTGCACAATTTCTGACAAATGCGTGCACTGGCTGGACAGGTCCTCTCAATCTGTGTGGTTCTTTCCTCAAAAAACCATCTCAGACATGGATCTACATGGTCTTCATATGATCTGACCAAGATTATGTCTGGACTTTAAAAGAGACTGTGACCTCTGAGTTTGTTTCGGCCTTTCTTCTCAGACTAGTCAGATAGGAAACGCCGACCTCATCTAGTTTTAAAATATGATTGACGTGTAAAAGTGTTTGTACAAACCTACTTACAAAAATAAAATCATTTATCATTTATGTCTTTTACAATACTTGTTGGTAGTAAGTATTGTGCATATTGTGTTTTCTTATATTTATATCAAAGTCAAATAATTTATTTCAAATAGGCATAAAAAGCCGCTAAGGAACGTCAAAATTTAAAAGAAGATAAAATTTATTCCACTCAACCCCTTCCGAAAGGTAGTTACGAGTAGGTACGTATGGAGAAGAGTGGGCAAGAAACTCCACGTGGTTAGCTATGCCCGGCAGGTTTCCTCACGATGTTTTCCTGCACCGTTTCGAGAGTAGTGCAAGTTGTGATGTCATTTAATATATAAAGTAAAAAGCCTGCCTGGGTTTGAACTCACGACCTACAACTCGTTAGTTGTGACCAATACTGGGCCATCACTGCTTTACTGCAAACTGTTTCCTGTTATACCATATTGGTATTGGCAAGTAAGGTGATCCTTGCCTAGACGTAGCGTTGGAAGGCCTCCCACAAGGTGGACCGCGACGACCATGTGAAGGCCGCAGGATCCCGTTGGATGTGAGAAGCACAGAACCGGTTGAAGTGGAGGTGCTTGGGGGAGGTCTTTGTTCAGCAGTGGACGTCTTTCGGCTGAAATCATGATGATGATTGTTCATCCAAGACAGCAACATTACTGTTTTCTTTATTTGAATCATACAGTATTCCTTGGAATCGTATAAAACTGTAAATGTATTATGAAATTGCGATATCACTTTGCTCAACTATTGCGTTTCAAGTACATTGTGTATACAAGTATGATTATTGTTGAAACTTGAGCGATTGATTCAGTAAGTGTACATATTCATGTCATCCACATAACTGTACATGACATAATACACTCACGGCTCTTTCGTATGGAGGTAGGCAGAAAC
The DNA here is from genome assembly GCA_949629185.1 of Apamea crenata. Lineage (NCBI taxonomy): Eukaryota > Metazoa > Arthropoda > Insecta > Lepidoptera > Noctuidae > Apamea > Apamea crenata. Next base: position 15,678,818 of record OX451367.1, read on the forward strand.
TACAGAACGCCATTTATATTTGTTTTTTACCAAACAAGAATTTATTCGTTTTCCTGTATTTTACTGAAATATCTTGTGGGTTAGTTCTTTAAACAAACAATGTACCTAATACGAATCACTAAACATTCAGATATAACTGCATGGGAATAAAGCTCATGTTGTTCTGAAAATACCTTAGCTAGTCAGCTAGGTGGTCCTAGAGTTTCTGCCAGTCCCACAAAACGACGCTGGCGTGATTGTTGAGTGAGTATAGAGCCCATCGCTAGATATAGAATGACTATAGAGCCCATCGCTTGATATAGAATGAGTATAGAGCCCATCACTAGATATAGAGTGGGTATAGAACCTATCGATAGATAATAAAGCATTAGGAAGTGTCGTATACGGACCGCTCAGTAATAACAGCCGCACAGGTCTATCGGCCATGTTAAGCTACGCTTGCCACGGTTGGTCCGTGGATGGGTGACCATCTTTACATACCAAGACCCCTCCGTGCCTCGAAAAACATGTTAAGCCGTTGGTCCCGGCTGTCATTCGTGGATGTTTGACAGTCTTTACGGATCATCAGAAGCCCAACAGTCTGACAACCAGTCTTACCTTGGCAAGAAGCAGTGTCCTGTATCAAAAGTAAAGGAAAAAATCTGAAAACCGTAAATTTGTAGTTACATACCTACAAATTTGTACGGAACCCTCGGTGCGCGAGTCCGACTCGCATTTGACTGGTTTTTTTTTGACAGATTGAGATTAAGATCGGTCTGTGAATGTTTTTAAAATTACGAGAATTGCTCGTGTGATTTGTATGCAATCGACTCGCCATTACATGTTAATGGGGAAATACAGATCTGATGTTGGTATATGTTATTTTGGGTAAAATAAAGAAAATATTTTTTAAATAAATCTTTCTTTGAAATGGGTACAATTAAACAGAACAAGTTAAGTACAGCTTTACGTAAAAAAATAAATGAAATTGACAAACTAAAACAATGAAAAAAGAGTATGATTCATTCCAATTAACAAATTACATGTATTTACAATTATCCTGTAAACTGTATTACATAATATCATATATTAACACAAAAAGGTTAGAATTTAAGATACATAATTTAGGGTACTAAGCTAATTAACACGAACACATCAATGTAGAGAGAGTATGCAAGGTCCACTGTTCCAAGTTAGTTTTAAATGAAATTATATCATTGTCAACATAATAATCGTCTCTATGTTAATTAATGTAATCGGTATTGTACCGTTTTAATTAACTATAAATAAATAAATGTATTTAAATAGTTTATCACAAGAAATGTACTGAAGAAATATGAATACAATTAAATAATAGTGATGACACGCTAATGAAAAATGAACGTAATGAGATTTTCTATAATATAAAACTAATGAATTACTAACTTAGGAATCTACTTATTATAAATGACTAGATACAATTCAATAAACGATAGTTTTAATAAATACTAAAGCTAAGTTAATTAAAACAAATAACTATTATAGTATAACAGAAAAGTTTTATTAACATCAATGAACACTGCTAACATATTATATTAGTATGTAAGAAATTAGATACTTTGTGGTAGGTATTATGACATATACTCAACACAAGTTCTACGCTTCTTCAGATAGCGGTGCCGACAATAAACAATTAATTTCGTTTTATAAGCTCTAAAATAACCATCAAAAAATGAAAAGTGCAGAACGATGATTTTTTTTTTTTTTGTATTTTGTCACAACACTACTTCCCTATGTATACTGTCACATGTTTATAAAGACTAGAGATGGGCTAGAATAAAACTTATCATAAACTAGAAATGACTTAGATATTATTTTCTAAGAAAATCAGCATAAAGCTACCTACATTCTTGACTAAGTACTGTCAGTTCAGCAGCCCAAACGTCTGCCTACCTTCTTACCGTCTTAGCAAGAGTTACCGTTTTACCCAGTAACTGGGTTATGGAGGTCAGACAGTCGCTCTATGTAAAAGACTGGTATTCTGCTGCATTCGGTCAGACTGGAATCTGACTCCAATATGGCTGTGGCTAGGCTGGTAACGAAGACTTTTGATTTCTTTCTCGTGGAAATGAAGAATGGTTGATGGTGTCATTTTTGGGTTCTCCTGCCCATCCCATAAGGAACTCTCTTGAGGATAGGTGTAGAGAAAAGAAGTAATTTTGCTCCTCGATTACTTCTATTCTTCTTCTAATGTCACTAATCTTTCATATCTGAGAAACAAAACAAAAATAGGTTAGTTATCATTTATTAATACACAGTTTTGTAATCAATGAAACTTGTTTTTTTTTTTCTATGTATGTGTTCTTGTGGCACCTAGGTATTAGTGTTTGTAACTAAAACGGGTTTGACTTGATTATATTTTCCTTACTGAGCACACTCAATTAAATTGTTACGTTCAAGTGCAATGTTTGTATAACTATCATAATATTGAGAAAAAAAAAAAACATTATTATAAAAAAATAGTTCCAGTTTATTTTTTGATTTATTCAAGTTAATAAATGTATATGAACAAAAAATTGATCAAACACTATAAAATATACAGTGGGCGTTTTATTTTAATGGAACGTGTATAAAAAACAAGTAAGTACTTACGCTTCAAATGTTCTGCATTTCTTCATAAACCAAATCATTCCACTGGGGCATCCATTCCCGGTTACTACTTCTCTTTTGCCCCTTCTCAAGCCTTCGTTAGAGTTGGTCACACTACCGTGTACCGGTACACTGTCGAGGCTCTGCACTTGTTCCGAATCACGCACACTTTCAACTTTAGGGCTTAAAACAGTATCAAGTTTGAGGGTCCTTTTTAGTACACTGTCAGCATGGTCTGAAGATTGCAATGATCCCGAATCATGCGCAAGGGGCTTCGAAGAAACTGCGAGTGCGCATAGAAGGGCGCACAGCGAAAACGTGAATAAAACTGGAGTAGAAGTTGCCATATTGTAGAGGTCTGCTCGCGTTCACTGCTTGTGATCAAATGTATGTTTATACAGTTCAACTTGAGTTTTTATAGGATCGATCGCGCGCGCGCACGTTAGATCTATCTGTCGTAACCCGATCATAAGCCTGTGTCACACAAGAAAAGTAGTTAGTTAAGAGGAAAAATATTTTAAATAAACTATAATATTTATCCTGTTTCACACCTTTTTAGTGCCAACTTGGAATAAATTTTCATGTAATTATATACTTTCTAATTTTCTTTTTATTGTATTCAACATTCCCCTGCCCTGACCCAATTTCTTTGAGTTCATTATTTTTTATTATCATACCATAAAATGACAACGTATAACTAATCTGATGATCGAAACGGTGGAACAGTCAGTACGTAAAAATAAAACTTTTACGAACAAATTTTGTCATCATCATCTCAGTCGGAAGATGTCCACAGCTGGACATAGGCCTCCCCTAAGCATCGTTACAACGACCGCGGTCATCATCATATGTTAGGGTCGGCTTCTAGTCTAACCGGATGCAGCTGAATACCAGTATTTTACATAGAGCGACTGCCTATCTGACCTCAACAATCCAGTGGCTGAGTAATACCCCTTGGTAAGACTTTCGGGCTTCTGACCCGTAACGACTGTCAATCAAAGATCCGGAACCAACGGCATAACGTGCTTGCTGCGACACGGAGGGGTCTTGGTATGTAAAGATGATCACCCATCCACGGATCAATCGCGGCAGGCGTAGCTTAACCTGATCGTTCGATCCGTGTTATTACTTGGACGCAAGCCCCTCTTTCGCCACACCCTATTTTTTTTTTATATTATAATAATTTTTTTATGTAATCGTGTCAGCCGAGTCTTGGGTAAATCCCCGCTAAAAATACTATGATCATTCAACGCAAAAGAAACTAATAAAATATTATGAAATTATGATTAAAATATTATGCAAATGTTGTATGGAATATACATAATATATTAAGTATGTAGTTACAGAAATGATAAATTTTTTTTATTGCAAAATGGGCCTGCTCTTGAACTCGATCTAGTCTCGTGGTTGGTTAAAGATGAAGTCTACGATGGAACGAGCGTACCCAGAAGCCTGTTCACTCTTGTTTTGAAGGGTTATGTATACGTGGAAGGGAACACATTTGCAGGCAGAGAGTCAGAAAGATCATGAAAGAAGAAGATCATGATGATTAATATTACCCGGCGGCGCGAGATTCGTTGCCCGGAATGCTACCACATCATAATATTTTTGATGTTTTTTTTTTATTATTATGATTATTTTATTCTATTTCATGTTTTGATTGTTGTTTCTTTTCTTTTTGTTTGTGTCGAATCATATGTTGCAATGGTTTATTTTATTTCTTGTTTTGATTGTTGTTTTTATTTACTTATGTATAATTGCATGCTGCACTGGTTGCTGTCATCACGTCAACGCCGGCTGCCGCTAAAAACCAGCGCTGGGGCTCTGTCTCGTATAGGGTCTTAGCATTATGCTGAGCGATGGCCGTTTTGCGTGAATGTGACGCATGTTTAACCCCACTTTTTTTGTGTGTTTGTTCTTTTTTTTATGCGTCATGTTTGCCGCATATAAATGTATTTTCTTTCCTCTTTTTTCTTTCTTCTATGTCACAATGTTGTATTTACAATTTTATTGGATCATCGTTTCTTAATATAGCATTTTAGCAAAGATAGCTTGATTCTACCATCCATGTGGTTTCTTTAGAGAAATACCCAAAAACAAGTTTATAAATAGTGTGATTAAATAATAGCAGTTACAATCCCAGAAAGTGAAAGTTATCTTTAGCAGATTTTTTGCATGATAATTTTACTTTTTTTCTGCCATTCCTTGCTCCATTTTACTTAGGGTCAGTGCAAAATGTACCTACAATATCTTTCATTCTCACGTCACCTTTTAGTTGTCTATCTAAATTCATAATATTATGATTAGCATCCCTCACTTCCAGCGTTGTTGGTGGCAGCGCAGAGGTCACTTCCATATTATTTTGATTTAAATGAGTGACCGTGGAGTTTCTTGCCCGTTCTTCCCCATAGGTACCTACTACGCTTTGGAATGGAACTAGCTTCATCATTCTGACCGACCCACCCCTTGATATTACAAAAGTGCCTGTAATTGGTTTATTTGAAATAAATGCTTTGAGTTTGAGTTAGAGTTCCACCGACTACGCCGTGGAAGTGGCAAAGTTTTGCGAAAACAAGAAGAAGTTTTGAAATACAGAAGAAAAAGAAGAAGCGAAGCATCCCTCATATGAACAATACATTTTTTTAATGCCTCAAGTAAGTCTGGAACTCGTTGTCTGCGATAAGACCTCATATGCTCGGGGGTTTCAACTCTTGGCGCACTGTTTAGCGCCAAGAGTAGAAACCCCAACAGAGCAATTTTTTGACGTGCTGGGCTCCGTCCTGTTTGATTCTCAATGCTCGGCTTAGTACAGAGTTGAAAATCCAGACCGCGATAAAAAATCGTCGCGTTCAAAAATCGCCAGTACTTATAGGTTAACAACAATAAAAACATTAGTCTACATATATAGGTCAAACCAGGATTTTTCCGTAATATCGCTTACTTTTGTAATTATAAAAGTAAACGATGGTACGGTACGAGGAAATCGGGTAATACAATGAAATTTACCGCATAAGCATGATATTGGTATTTGTTCCGAGTCTGGGTGTTTTTCTATCTATAATATGTATGTATTTACAAAAAAAAAAAAATTGTATATAAGTAGTTTATCAGCCATCTTGTTACCATAACACAAGCATTAGGTTGCTTAGCTTGGGACAAATGGTGCTGTGTGAAATGTCCAGGGATTTATTTATTATTTTATTTTTTATTTGTATGTTAATGAATAATACCTACCATAAAAGGACAATAAAAAGGATATTAGTGTTTGCATTATGACGTTGCTATTGATTCTGGATTCTTCACTTTGTCCGCGACTTCATTCGCATGAATTTCGGACAAAAACGTTTTCTCTACAATCAACTCTACAATACAATAAAATAATGCTTAGCGTACTTTCCGACTGTTTTCCTTTTTGCTCAGCTCCTAAGAGTCGTAGCGTGATGTTAAATATTATATAATCTTCCTCAAGAATTAGGCTATCAAACGCAAAAATATTAATTAATATTTAAAAAATCCGACTGGTAATTAGTAGATTAGCACGTTCAAAGAAAAAACAAAAAAAAAAAAAACTCAGCTTTATTATATTTATTAGGAAACATTAGTATAGATTGTATTCCTATTTAATATAGGTTATTTTAAGAGGGGTTTTGTTTTATCTGTTAAATATTAATACAATAAAGACATAAACCTTCCGGAATTCTCTTAAATTAAGGTGAAAACCGCATCAAAATCCGTTCGTTATGGATTTTAATCGGTCACACAGAACACACGAAAACCGACTTTATTTTATTCTTGTCTGGATAAATTAGATTTTTCGACCATTTTTCGTAAAATCAAATACCAAAATCTGGGTAGGAATGGTTTTGAGTTCAGACCAGACTCTGCAAAATAAATGAATGGTCGAGTTCACTGCATTAATATTTGAAGTCACGATATTTTACATCATCATACACATTGTTAAATCATTTGAATCCTTATTTGTATCTGTTTCCATTATTAACACTTTCATAACGATTTTACATAAAGTTCATGTACCCGATGTGTCATAATTACACTCATGATTAAACATTTGTTGATTGTGATGCAAAATAATTAGCAGCGTGTGGTCGGCCAATTGCGGGTGTGTCAACGTATATATTCCCCTCGGTTCATTCCTAGCGGGACGCCCCTGAATTCAGAGCTATTTATAACTTGTGCTTATGAGGCTATGGTTTCCTTACAGATAGCGTGGTAGTCGGTCATGGCCCTCATAGAAAGGGGACAATTGATGCAATTTGTGAGGAGCCGTGGTGGCCCATGTGGTAACGGCCGCGTCTTACGAGTTATACTAAATGACAAGCGGAGTTTACATACATGGCAAAAAAAAATACTATACTCTTATCTCTCAAAATACAGTGGCTATGTGGTGAATCCTGAGTGATACTATAAATATAGATCGTAGGTTCGACCCCAGACAGGCGCTTTACTTTGTGTAAGTTCACCACCACTGCTCTCAAAACGGTAAAGGAAAAAATCGTAAGGAAACCGGCATGTCCTGGAACCAAAAATTCGAAGACATATTACATGTACCACCCGTTGAAATTGTTTACCTACCTAAACAGTTCTCTTAACCTCTGCGCACTGAGTTCTGATGCAATTATTTCATTACTCTATTACTATATTGCACCACTATATATAATCCTTTAGTAATGTACATTGCGCAATCGCAGACGTACAGGCAACTAACATAAGTATATGACATTTGCCTTTGATATACAATATTGTATTGGCAATGTTGCTAGCAACGTGGAAAGCTGCGTTCCTGGCAACATGTTAATATTAACTCCTGCACCGGTCGTCGCACCCGACGGTCCTAGCCAGGGCGATATTTATTTATTTATTTGGGACAAACAAACAGTAACACATTATATCTGCGCAATTAATATAAACAAAGATATTATATAAATTAATGTGAAACTCACACCGTTATCCACAGCATATACAATACATATAACTTTACTAATGAACGCGAGATGATGATGCAAGTAAGAACTGATATGAAGCGATATGAACTGCAAGCACCCGGCGGGGAACAGCTACACCACGAATTCCGGAGAGAGACGGCTCTTCGCAGACGCAGAAGCTGTACTTTTGTATTTAGGGTAAAGAAATGCTGGATGATATTGTTGCCAGCAACATTTCGATGTGGCGCAACTGTTTCACAGCTTTGTTTACAATGATCATTTAGGCAATATAAAAACATATTGCAGTAAAATTGTTGTGTCTCTTTTTGTCATGCAATAAAGGGCTTTATAGTCGTCACAAATACTTTGTGGCTAGTAATCCACTATTCAAAAATGAATAATTCATTCGCATTGATTTTGATATTCTCAGTTTCTGCTCGGAATCCGGAATAGTCGTGGGAATAGTTAGCAATAGTCTTGCCTTCTACATATTACATGATACCTAAACATAACTGGCCAAATTTGGGTGTACCTACTATATGTATACCTCTGTCTTACCCTTCGGGAATTACTAGCGTGATATATTATGAGTCCCGGTCCTAAAACGGTGAGTTGTTCTACTAAGGAAGAGGAAGATATTGACGTCACAAGTATATCGTAGTCGTCATCAACTCATCATTCTGATAGCGTTACAGTCTGAGATTACAAGTATCATGGATGGGCATTGCTCAATCAAACTTCCTGTCGTAGTGTGTCGTGCTCGTGCAGTATGAGTCGTTTCGGTTAGTATTTGGTTGATTGTAAGTGATGTTGTTCGCTGACTCATGCGAGCAGACCGCGTGGAACTAGGCCATTAAAAGAGTCCCTGTGGCCAAATGATTGGATAAATAAATAAATAAATAAATCCCTGGACATTTCACACAGCACCATTTGTCCCAAGCTAAGCAACCTAATGCTTGTGTTATGGTAACAAGATGGCTGATAAACTACTCATATAAATTTTTTTTTTTTTGTAAATACATACATATTATAGATAGAAAAACACCCAGACTCGGAACAAATACATGTAGGTCATACAAATATTTGTTCCGTGCGGGAATCGAACCCGCGACACGCAGCGCAGCAATCAATCGCTTAACCACTGCGCCAACTGTGCCGTCAAGTCGGATGTGGCAATGATTTCTTTTTCTTCTGTTTTGATTCGTATTTTTTTTTAATTGCTCATTGTTTATATTATAATTTCGCCCAGTATTAGTTATGTGTATTTTTAACCGATTTAAAAAAAGAGAAGGTTCTCAATTCAAAGATGTTATATTTTTTTTTATTTACCCAAAGTTCTAAAATGATCACGTAATCGGCCTATAATGTTCCCACTGCTTGGACACAGGCCTCCTCTCGGGGGCCCACTGCGGGTTTGTATATGTCACATGTCTTCGAATTTTTGGTTCTAAGACATGCCGGTTTCCTCACGATGTTTTCCTTCACCGTTTTGTGAGCAGTGCTGATGAAATTATTTACACACAGGAAAGTGCCTGCTTGGGTCCAAACCCACGACCTTTAGCTCATAAATCGGGGCCGATACCACGAGGCCACCACTGCTCATCAAATGATTATAGCATGGCCCAAGTCGAAGATGATAGAAAAGTACCCGTATGTGAATCAGGAAAACAGGATCTGGAAGTAACGAACTTGATAAGTTCCCAATTTATTTTATTTTTTCTTCCTTTTCTTGTCATCATATGATTTTTAGTAGAGACCGGTTTTTATGCAAATGCACGATTGCATATGCATTTGCATATTTTGGTATTTTTTTTAATTGTGTGTGTTTCTATAATCCCAACATGAAAAATACAAAAAATGTGAAATATTGGATAGGCACAAAAAAAAGTAACATGAAGTCACAAACTTACTAGAGAGCTTTGAAGTAGAGAGATTTGAAGCAGTACGTTTTCAAGATCGAAAATTATAATATTAAGCAGATATTATATATTTTTTTTAAATAGCAAGTTATGTACCTAATTTGTAATAGTTTTGTAGTATTTTTTTTGTGAGCCCTTGTTGTAGCTACGTACTTCTTATTGTCCCTCGTGTGTCGTCTGACCGTTGCGTTGTTCGTCCGTGTCCGTGTTCTTGTGTCTATGTTCTGTGTGTGTACTTTTTTGTTGTATTTGTAAAATTTGGGATCCTGCCGTTTTCCGAAAAGATTTTGCCAAAATTTCACTACCCAAACAAATTTTAGCAACCTTTTTTATACCAATGCAATTTTTGGAATAATTTTAGTACGCACATTTTCATTTGGTCAAATTTTTACTTGGCAGAATATTATCAAGGATAATGTCATTCAGGCATCATGTCTTTAATCAAATGATATATTACTTACTGCAAACAATTTGACAATAAACGTTTGGTCAAATGATTTGTTAAGGCAAAAAATATAAAGGTAAAAATAAGATTTTTTAGAAGAAGAATTATATAATAAAAAAATGCAATTTTATTTTAATATACTCATTTATTTAATACAAAATATTTGTACCTTATAATTTTATTTTTTTTTGCAATGGACAATTGGACATTAGCAATTTAATTTCGGAGAATTCAGACTTGCGTTGCTGAATTCGATTAATTTTGTTGTTTATATCCATATGTATTTTTTTCTTTTTTTGTGGCGATTCACCTAACTAGCAGTAGTAGTAGCCGAACTAGTTAGACGAGGTTAATAAAAAAAAAAATGGTTAGGTTAGGTTAAAACAGTGACCTACAGAAACGACTAGATTATATAGAAAAAATATATGAAAAAAACAGGCTACTCGAAACTGGACTAGTAAGGCGAGATTAATTATTTAAAAAAAAAGCTAATCCTGAAAAAAATTAGACTACCAGAATAGTTAATAAATTAATATTACCTGTTTAGAATTTGTCCCAAGTGGGAAAAACACCCTTGTAATAAAACGTCTTCAAAGATAAAAATGGTAAATTGAAAACTGACGATACGACGATACTGACGTTTGGCAATTTTTATTTTGCATAAAATTTGTTATTCCAACTGAAATATTTGACTACATAAAAATTGGTAAAAGTACCTACTAGTAGGTAAACAAGCCATTGTTTGAAGGGACATAGAACATATTACCCAGTAACTGGGTTGTGGAGGTCATATAGGCAGTCGCTCCATGTAAAATACTGGTATTCAGCTGCATCCGTTTAGACTGGAAGCCGACCCCAACATAGTTGGGAAAACGCTAGGCAGATGATGATGATGATTTCAAGCATTTACAAAGCATATTTACAGGCACACTTTCGTCGTTTTAATTTGCATTTAATTTGTCTGTAAAAAATTTATTAGATAGATTATTTGTTGTAATTTACTTTTTTTAATAACATCATCTATTATATGACCACCGTCTTGGTTTTTGCATTCTTCTAAGCGAGTACAGAAATTTTCGAATACTCGTCGGCAAAGAGACCGTGAGATCGCTGACATTTCTTAGCTGATTTTTTCTTTCTGTTGTGGCAGTGTCTTTGGTTTATTGTTGTAGACATTGCTTTTTAAATAACCCCACAAAAAGAAGTCTGCGGGGGACAAATGTGGACTCCTGGGTGGCCATAGGATAACCTCGCCGCCCGGCAAGGACCAGGCCCGGGTCGAACAGCGCGTTGTGTTCCACCCGCGCCTCAATGAGATGTAGTCATCTACACGAGCCCTAAATAAAACAACATTATTAAATCATATCATTGTTATGACGTCACAATCAACTACAACATTGTGTAAAGTAAGATAACAGAAACGTAAATAGGCAAATACTAGGTAGGTAGACCAGTCGGTAAATATCTCATTCAGTATAAAATTTCCATTAATATACGTCAGAAGTCGTAATACGATATATTGAGTTGTAGAAACCTTGTGTAGGAGTTACTACGGATACTAGGTAGGTAGGTATGGTAGCCGCGCCCGTAGCTGTGTGCTGCGTAGGGCGTAGCTCATAGTGAGCCGCGTAGCTTATAGTGTAGCGTAGCGTAGCTTATTGTTTGAAGCGTAGCGTGCGTAGCTCTTTGTTTGCGGCGTAGCGAGCAACAGTGGACGGTAACCCTAGGCATACGAAATAATTATTCTGTGGTACGCAAGCTGTGGGAATTAATTTAATCGAATATATAATTACAGTGTTATAGCGATTATTATTTTATTCTGTGCTAAAGAAACTTACGAAAAACGACGGCTCAGTATTGTGCTTTCGAAACCAGACGCGCTTTGTTTTACGTTAATTAAAGAATCTAAAATCCTTAAGATGAAAGACGGCGACGAATTCTTCGTTTGTCTAGTGGACACAAGCGCTACCGCTGAGTATGAGCTCTGGGTTCGATTCCCATTTCGGGCAAAGAGAGCGGAGCCTGGATTTCAAACTCAAACTCGAAGCATTTATTTCAAACTAGCTTCTGCCCGCGACTTTGTTCGCGTAAAGCAACTTTCTTTTTTTTTCGTAAGAACCTTGTACAAAGTACCTATTAGAAAACTTTAAAAAAAATGGATTAAATCGGTAAAATCGTTTTCAAGTTATGGCGTGACCAAGGCAAATAGGGATTCATTTGTATATAAATATAGATAAAAAATTACAGGCAATATTTTTGAAAGCTAATTATTTACTTACGAGTAATTTATGCGCCCTTGTGGAGCAGGACCAGCATTGAGCCAAGCTATTGAAAACTTTAATCTGGGGGATTAAAATGGCCTAATTAAAATAAAATTAAAACTTATAACATGCTTGGCTGCATAGTGTGCGTTTTATGCAGGCTTTTAAATTATTTAAATTTCGTTTCAATGAGTTGTAGAATGCGGGGAGGTATATTATAGTAGCATTTCGAAAAAAATTAATAAACTTTCGATTTCGAGTTCACTCGTGCCCGGTTAATGTCAAAAGGCTGACCCCGTACATCGGACTTGAACATAATTGGCGAAATAGGGATGTGCTATAGGTGCACTTCTGCTTAACTCAGCGAGGTTGATGATTGGGGAAGGTGACGGCAAGGTCTACCCAGAAAGAGGTGGTGAGATAATAATATGGGAAAAGGGGCTGCATACACACTGCTTAAGTTAACGTTTGCCTATGGTACCTTAGTATATGATTCTGTGGCGCCACATAACATTTACTCTACTGCAACAGAATATGGCTTACATAAGTGCCCATATGTCCTTTATATTTTATTTATGTACTAATAATAAAGCTGAGGAGTTTGTTTTAACACGCTGATCTCTGGAACTACCAGACGGATTTCATTTTTTTTGCATTTAGTAACCCAATTCTTGAAGAAGGCTATATATAGGCTACTATCACGGTTCCAAGTAGCCTATAGTAGCCTAGCCCTTCCGGCTTCCCGTAGGAGCCGAGCAAAAACAAAAAAGAGTAAAAAAGAACGGTAACTGAAAACAAAATAATAAGGCGGCAGGTGATGCGATGTGACAGGGTTGGTCAGGGACACAATGCAATTCACGCGGACGCGGCAGAAGCTAGTAATTGCATAAACACCTATTCGATTCAAACTGAAATTCAGCAACTCTGCATAGCAATAGAACAGAAGGCTAATTCTCGTAATTTAAAACGTTCAAAATCTAGTCGCAGTCTCATCTCGGCGACAAACAAAATCAAAATCAAAAGTCATTTATTCAAATTAGGCTGAGAATCAGCACTTTTTGAACGTCAAAATTACAAAAGACAGTCCCCCAAAAACGCCCGCCCTTCACCACTTCCTAGTGCTATCGCTGGGAAGAAGAAGTGGCGCAACAAACTCCCCAGCAGCACAGCTGTCTGTTCAATTAAAAAGAAAATACGTGATTGGATATAATACTAGGTTACCTAGATGTTCGGTAATTAACATTACAAAACAGAACATAAAATTAAATTATTTGTCATAATATGTCAGCTAGCCACGCCAATATACCAACAAATATAATAAAAACTATACGTACTCAAGCTAAAAAATAATTAATTAAAATGTAAATAAAAAAAAACTTACTACCCAAATAAAAGCCTCCAGGCATAAAGCGCGTGACAGCTTACACATTTATGCATTGCTGGGTTCTAAGACCTGGCAGTAAGCTAATTCTGGAGAAGGAACATAAACATTGTCTTGCGTTAAACTAGGGTGACCAACTATTCTTATCGTCTAAGTAGTCGTTGATGGAATAGTATGCCTTTGAACAAAGGTTGGATTTTAGTTGAGCTTTAAACGCATTAAAAGGCAAGTCTAGAAAAGAAGAGGGTATCTTGTTATAAAAGGTTATACCAAGCCCAACAAATGAGTTATGAACCTTATGAAGCCGGTGAAAGGGGGCACGTAGTTTGTCCTTATTTCTAGTGTTAACACTGTGAATATCACTATTTTTAGTGTACAAGTGTAAATTTTGCCTAATATATAAAATGTTGGCAAGGATGAATTGTGATGCAACCGTGAGAATACCAATATCTTTAAAGAAATCTCTTAGAGAAACTCTGGCACCTAGCTGGTAAATTGCTCGAACAGCTCGCTTTTGAAGGACAAATATATTTTGTATATCAGCGGCTTTGCCCCACAGCAGAATACCGCAGGACATAACGCTGTGAAAATAACTAAAATAGACTAAACGAGCTGTATCAACGTCAGTGTATTGTATTACTTTCCTGACGGCGTAGGCAGCCGAACTGAGCCTTCCTGCTAGACTTGATATATGAGGTCCCCACTGAAGTTTGGCATCTACTGTTAGTCCTAGAAAAATTGCCGAGCCTACAGTTTCAAGCACCTCTTTATCTAAGACGATGTTGGGTCCTAGGTTTCTAACATTCGGTAAGGCGAACTTTACACATTTGGTTTTCTTGGCATTGAGAACTAAGTTATTTGACGTAAACCAATCTGTAACTATTGAGAGTGCACTGTTTACGTCGTCAAAATCTTGTCTATTCCTGTCTACTTTAAAAATAAGAGAGGTATCATCTGCAAACAGTACAACATCACAGATGCCCGTCAAATGGAATGGTAAATCATTAATGTAAACTAAGAACAAGAATGGACCCAGTATTGAGCCTTGCGGAACACCTAACTGAACTGGTAGCCCGGATGACTTCACACCATTAACATCTACACATTGGACCCTATTATGTAAATACGAAATAATTACGTTGAGAGCTTCGTTTTGGACACCGTAATGACGTAATTTACGCAAAAGCGTGTCATGGTGCACGCAATCAAAGGCTTTGGAGAGATCACAGAAAACTCCAATAGCATTCTGTGATTTCTCCCATGCGTCAAATATGTGTCTCAACAGAGCAACATCCGCATCTGTAGTTGAACGACCTTTTGTAAAGCCATATTGCTCATTATGGAGGAGGCTATTTAAATTAAAATGTCTTAGCAGCTGCTTGAGTATTAACTTTTCAAATATTTTGCTAAATGCAGGTAAGATAGAAATAGGCCTGAAATTGCCAACGTCATTCTTATTACCTGATTTAAATAATGGTATGACTTTACTACTCTTCATGAGGTCAGGAAAAGTTCCTAAATCAACACACTTATTAAAAGTAACAGCTAGATAGGGGGCTACGATGTCTATTATATGTCAAAAACTTGTCAAAATGTAGGGAAATTAGAGGTATTTTTGACAGATTGAGACAGTTCAGACTGTGAACGTTCTTAAAATTACGAGAATTGCCCCTCTAGATATTTGATCAATAAAACTAATCCGAAATAACCCAAATATTTATTTTTAATATCACATAAGGAATAACGAATCTATTTATAAAATTTTGACGTTCTCAAATAAAAAATATAACAGAGTTCTTTGGGCGTCATAATGTAACGTTTTTTGTCGGAGCCGGTTAGAATGTGAGGGTCGAGATGAGGAAAACAGTAAAATAAAAACAGACGTAACAATTATTACTAATTAGCTTCTGCACGTGACTTCGTCTATGTGGACTACAAAATTATGTACCGAGAGTAATGTGTGTGAGTAATAAAATCGGATAAAAAAATTCACCCATAGGAATTTGATATAGAACCATGAACTTTGTAGGATCGCAAATGTATGTTAAGCTATGTCATTTACCAGAATAAAAAGTATTCTATGTGTTTATCCAGGTTTGAAGTATCAGTGTGCCAAATTTCATCCAAATCCGTTCGTAATTGTTTGTATATTATACAAACAATCACATTACCTACTTTAACATTAGTCGGATAAAGAAAGAAAGAAATAGTATTTATTGAGACTCGTACAGGAATATCACAAACAAAACTAAATCAAAAATAAAAAGCTAAATTATATAAAGAAAAAAAGTAACAAAAAGAAAAATGAAATAGAAAGACAAAAATAAAAAAGAAATACGAGGCCAAAAGTCTCCTATCTCAGCATATTGCTGCGACATTTAAAAAATAAATGTCACAGACCTGAGGGCCAATTCTCGTAATTTTAAGAACGTTCACAGCCTGATCTCAGTCTCAATCTGTCAAAAATACCTTTATTTTCCCTACATTTTGACAAGTTTTTGACATTAATTTGTTTGTCGCCGAGATGAGACTCTGACTAAATTTTTAACGTTTTAAATTACGAGAATTGGCCCTCTGGTATTCTGATAGGGGCCGCATAAACCACGTGTAGCACGCGACTACACTAATGGAAATCCCCGCCGTCTAATTTAATGCAATCATTTTGCATTTCGTCTTTGATGTCAGTTTTAAGCCATTGTTACAAATAAACGGGTTATTTGAATGCGATAACTTGAATAACCGGTTTCCGAATTCTGCTATTACCATTAATTTTTTGACAAACGCTACCTTTTTTGCCTTCTTAGACAGTGGGCCCTACTTCTCGAAACTATTAGTTTACTAGTATATTAGTTATTAGTGTAAAAATACAAGTCCTAATATTTCCTGTTTCTCAAGAACAGGTACTGTAATTGTTACAGCAGACTAATAAAAAATATTAGGCTGGCTTGGCTGAATACACAATCATATTACCTATGCCTCTTTACTTATTTAAAAATGATCGTCGTTTTTGGATTCGTTTGAATCGTTTGATTTTGTCGTTTGCACATTGGCGGTATAAGCGGATTGTTTTATTTTTTTCTCGTAGGTACTCGTTTTTATTTGTTTAATTAAATGAGATAGCCACTATCTGCGAGTAATATTGTGTTAGTTAATGACCTCCAGGAAAAAGTCCACTGTTGCGTAGAACTCTCGAATCGTGCACTGCCCCTGGCCAATTAGCATACGAATAATAAAACGCAAACTACTAAACTATTTATTGAGTGGTTCCCGTGCCTATCTACAAATTGTTCTTAGTTTTCATTTGGGGCATCTATAGTCTCTCAATATACACTTTAGTTTATGATCAATAGGCACTACCTAATGTGTCCGAATGTAACATTTTATAATTTTTTTTTTTAGTAAACGTTAGTCTTATAAATTTGGCTAATATTTTTTACAAGCCTTTTGAGACTAATAAATTTATCAGTGTAATTTACAAGAGTATTTCATAACATTTTTTTTTATGAAACCCAATTGAATTTACTCTGGTAATTTAAGCTAATATTTATTAGTTGGCAACTAGTAACTAATATTTTACTACCGTAGCTTCGAGAAACGCAAACTAGCAAACTTGTAAAAAATATTCGTTCATGGACTCATATTATTAGTCTAATAAGTTTCGAAAAATAGGGCCCAGAGGTAAAAATTATTATGGGTTACGGTTATGGCCGGCTTGGATACCTCGATCTATATCTACTGTAAGTTTTGTCATAGTTTGGCAGTTTGAGTAATTTATGTGGCCTACCCAAATGTCCTTTCTTTGGTAGTGTTCGTCGAATCATTAAGCTCCTTAAGTTTTGAGTTGAGCTGCACGATTTATGACAAACGCGTGCACTAACTGCACAGGTCCTCTCAATCTGCGTGGTCTTCATATGCTCTGACCAAGATTATGTCTGGACTTTAAAAGAGACTGTGACCTCTGAGTTGGTTCCGGCCTTTCTTTTCAGACTAGTCAGATAGGAAACGCCGACCTCATCTAGTTTTTAAAATATGATTGACGTGTAAAAGCGTTTGTACAAACCTACTTTCAAAATAAAATTATTTATCATTTACTAGCTGTGACCATGGTCCACCTCCTATCCTGCCCTCTGTGTCCCAAAACATGCAGTCAAAGTGACCTCTGCGCTGCCACTGACGACGCCGTGGAAGTGGTAAAGTTTTGAGCCAACAAGATTTAAAATTCATTCGTGTCAGCGACTCGAGGAGGAAGAAGCTGTGACCAATAATAAAATATCTATCAATCATCCTACCTTACTACAATTAGTCTGATGAAAGTGTACGTAGGTCCTCCTATCGCCTTTACAGTATGTACTCGATACAAAATAAATAATGATTCACACGCCTAGTTGCACTAGCAACTGGGTGTGTCTGTCTACGACTTCATCCGCTTTTTTTTTTGAATGGCATCTCGTTGTTGACCTTGAGAGATCGTGACTACTTAACCGGACTATCCTGTTATGCCTTAAGTGAACTTAAAGCCTCCAGCCAGGGCTTAAAACTAATGAAAACTAAGCGACTGCACGCTAAGGGCACCCCCTGTGGGGTACGAACCTCGGCTTAGGGCGTCGCTGGGAGAGGGCATCAAGATGGGACAGGCTGGATCGAATTATTATTATTAGTGCTTTGATGAGCACGGCGTTTCCTAGGACTATCTCTGAGAAGAAATGTCGAAACAAACTCAGAGGTCACAGTCGGGGAGTTTAAAGCTACAGGCTCAGCTACGGCGCGGGCTGGCACTTCAACGAGCAAGGGTCGGGGACTTCGTCCGCGTGAAATTTCTTGTTTTTATATAAAGTATGATACTTGGCAATACTGTAGCTTGTCATTGGTGAAAGAATCGGATCCATTCCATTTCAATCATTCGAAGGTTTTTAAAAGAAAAAAAAAAAAAAATAGCTTATCAATTGCTTCATCTATTTGAAAAAATCGTCTGCTCGACGGCGAAAATGACGCAATTAATGTTTTTAAATTGTAAAAAATCTGAATTGAAAACCTCCTCCTGTTTTGAAGTCGGTTAAAAATGAAAGACATTGCCATTGGAAGTGTTAATGACCCTGTCTTTTTATAGGAGTTAGATGGCGATTTCTCCTTTTAAATTGGTGTTGATAACATATTGAGACTTTTGCTTTGCTTTTTGCTTAACGTGCCTCGGAACGTTAAGCCTTTGGTCCCGGCTGTGATTCGTATAGACAGTCTCTATATGTAAAATACTGGTATTCAGCTGCATCCGGTCAGACTAGAAGCCGACCCCAATAATTGGGAAAAGGATAGGCAGATGGATCGAGGACTCCATCTAGTTAGCATAGTACGAGTAACTGGTATAACAATTGGAAAGCCGTATGAGGTAAGACCACAAAAAAATAAATGCCACGCATTTTTCCTTCTCTAATGTAGTACAGCGTCACTTCACATTGACGTAGGTAATCATTACGATGACTAAGATGGGTCATTCATGGCACGCATATCAAATCTGATCAACAAGTTGGGAAAATGATAGGTCTGTATAAATAAATGACCATGTTTAACTCTGTCATTTTCCCGGACGTATGTTGGTATAATCATAGGTACGTACCACGTGTACAGTCGTAGATTTATAATATAAGCTTTATATAGTATAAAACAAAGTCGCGTTTCTTCTATCTTTCTCTTTTTTTTTTAACTGCTACCGCTGCGTTTTTTGTAACCGCTTAGAGATTTTTTAAACTCCACAATGGATTTGATGTGGTTTCCAGCATCAGTTACAGAATTTATCCGGGAACTAGTCCGAGAAGTTCTCCGGGAATGTACACAATTATAATTAATGTTTAACTTAGATAAAAGCACAGAAATCTCATTGTTTTGACATGTTGCCAAATTGGTACCTAGATGGCACCCGTGCGAAACAAGGGCGATTCATCAACTGCCTAATGTTTTCGTAACTAGATAATTGTTGAGGTCAGCTTCCAGTCTTACCGGATATAGCATGGATGGTCAAATATCCACGGAGCAATCTCGGCAAGCGTAGTTTAACCTTGATTGATCGACCCATGCTACCTTTAAGTTCAGCAAACTAATTGCGTAACACAGTTTCAACCACAATCTGAATAATTTTGAAGGATATTGCTAATCCATTGCTTCATATGTTCGCAAAATATGTATGCTCAAAAAAGTAAATAGAGCAATGAATGTTGTTGAACTTAGTTAATTATTATTAATTAATTAGTTAATTACTTACCATTAGTGTGTTACGTGATTACCCTGCAGTTGATATTGACTGCTAAATGTGAGGGAATAAAAAGGTTATACTCCATTGTAGGGTCCGCAGTAATTACACATCGATAAGCAATTTTCTTCTCATTTCTGAGATGTTACAGGCGCCATCATTCTTATGTATAGAGCCGTCGATCAATAAATCACAATTGATTAACTCGCCAAATGAGAAATCAAATCTAAGGTCAGTGGTCTAAGGTGGGTGGTGAGATTTTGGTTAGTAGGTACTTCTCAGGACTATTTAGAAGATGCTGACGTTATTTGACATCATTTTTAGGGTTCCGTACCACGAAAGGAAAAAACGGAACCCTTATAGGATCACTTCGTGGTCCGTCTGTCCGTCTGTCTGTCAAGACCCTTGTTCTCAGGAACGCGTGAAGGTATCAAGCTGGAATTTAAATCAAATACTTAAGTCTACTGACCCTTAGAGCTGTGAAAAAATCAAACTTCTAAGCCAACGCAATCAAAAGATACAGCCGTTTATGCCGCAAATTTTCGACACTCTCAAGGGAATCAAAACCTACGGGGTACTTTCCGTGAACTCAGAATCTTGAAATTTTGGTCCGAAGCAACGTCTTATAGCACAGATAAAGGAATAATTGCGAAACCCGTAAATTTTTAGGTTCATCATATACTTAATAAAAATATTTTAAATTGTACGGAACCCTCGGTGCGCGAGTCCGACTCGCACTTGGCCGGTTTTTTTTCTGTGGATTACGGCCCCACTCCCTCTCACCGAGAGGAGGCCTGTGTCAGACGTCAATTTTATTGCACGAATATAAATTATGTGTCGATTGAAAAATCAGTCCCCAAACTCAAACTATTTATTCCAACTAAACCAATTACAGGTACTTTTGAATTGTCAGGGGTCGGTCAGTCAAAAAGATGAAGCTAGTTGCCCATTCCAAAGCGTAGTAGGCACCTATGGAGAAGAACGGGCAAGAAACTCCATGGACACTCTTTTAAATCACAATAATAATAATTATGGTTACAAAGTATTAGTTAAACATTATGCATGTGAGAACGATGCAGAACGTTAAAAGCGTTCATAATGAAAAGATAAAAAAACAATTATTCAAATATTAAATTAAATCAAAATAAGCCATTACATTAATAAGTCCATAATACAAAATCTATAAAGTCAATTAATAAATGTTATCTAATTTGAAACATGTTTTGTAAGTGGAACTAACCCATAAAACCCACGCTACACTGGCTGGCGCCCGCGTATCAGACGTGTTGCCAACAACATTTAATCACACAACTGCGATGCCAAAGGAGTATTTAATTTGTGTAAGACAAAACAGTAGCTGTTAATTAATTGATTGTAACAGATTAAATTGATAGAATACTCTTATTTCAACAATATTCGATCCTAAATTTGAATCGCGACTTCGCCAAAAATGTAAACAAATATCGATACTGGAAATATGAAATAACGTAAGGGACAAAACTAAGGTTTTCAGGAGAGCAAAAATAAGATTTTTTTCTTACAAAACTGGCTATAATTTTTTAATTATATGTTTTATGTAAAAAGTGTCTAGGACAAAGTTTCTTAGATTTCTTCATTCTTTGAAGCTAAAATAGTAAAAAATCAATAAAGCCTACAGTTTCAAAGATAGCATGTCCCTTACGTTAAATAATAATGAATACGAGTGATATACGTTTACAAAATTTTAGATGTAAATAAACGGCATTGATGTATGGGACACTTAAGGAAATAAACATTTAGAGTTTTTCAAAGTAAAGGTCTCTTAATGGTACAGTCTATAATGTTAATGCTGTTAACAAATATAAAAAAATAGAATTTTATACATTCGTGACCTACTATGCCTATGCCATACAGTTTAAAACTACTTGCTGACTCATAGGGATTAAAAATAAACGAATAAAAGAGATCAAAACTTTTATTTGTGCTCACTAATCCTCTTTTATAAACGCAATTTAGGTACTCTCATAAATTATGTTAAGTATAACATTATTAAATTCTGTTTTAAATCACAATAAAAATAGCTATTTTGGCTTACTAAAATTAGACTCATTGTCCCAAAAGAAAAATAAAATTCACTTAAAAAATAAACAAATCAGTTTTCTTAAGTAAATAGTAATCATTAAACATAAAAAAAAAACAAATTAACTTCTTCCTTAATAGAAAGCCTACAGAAAAATTGAAAAAGTCTCAAAAATTAGTCATTATCTTTGTCAGTCTCATCATCGTCGGTGTCATTGAGCCTATCTTTAATTATACTCTTATTATGAAGATTCAAATATTCATTGTGAAACTTATTTGGAATTATACCATTGTCACATAATTTTTTGAGATCTTTAAACTTTGGAACTGAAATTGGCACATCGGCGTCGAGGCAACGATGAGGAACGACCTGGGTCTCGTCCTCGACAGCCGGTGGAACTTCGTCGAGCATTTCCGACGTTTGGCCCCCAAACTGGAACGGGCCGGGGCCGCCTTAAAGCGGCTCCTGCCCAACCTGAGGGGGCCAAACGCCTCCTGCCGGAGGCTTTACGCGGGGGTCGTGCGGTCCATGGCCCTATATGGGGCCCCGGCGTGGGCGCGTTCACTGCGGCTTCGAGCCGCACACTATCTGAACGCGCCCCAGAAGGTGGTAGCCACAAGGCTGATCCGGGGCTACCGCACGATCTCGCGCGAGGCGGCAAGCCTCCTTGCCGGACTGCCGCCATGGGATCTGGAGGTGATAGTCCTCGAGCGCCTGCATGACTGGCGCGCGGAGGCACTACGCCGGGGGGAAACTCTGCACCCGTGGCAAATCGGTGTGGAGCAGACGGACCTCCGGCGCGATCTCATGGCGGAATGGAAGGCGCGACTATCGCAACCCAGCGCAGGGCACGCCACGATAGTGGCGATAAGACCCCTCTTTGAGGAGTGGCTAGAGAGGCGTCACGGCATTCTCACGTACCGCCTGACGCAGGTCCTCTCCGGGCACGGGTGTTTCGGGAGGTTCCTGCACATAATCAGGTGGGAGGAGACGCCTGGGTATCACCACTGCCAGGATCGCCCAGAGGACACGGTGGAGCATACGGTGGAGGTCTGCCCTGCTTGGGCGGAGCCCCGCCGTGTCCTCGTAGAGGCGATCGGCAACGGCGGCGATTTCTCGCGTCCGGCCCTGGTGCAAGCCATGGTCCGGGGCGAGAGGGAGTGGGAGGCAGTCACCTCCTTCTGCGAAGCAGTCATGCTAGCGAAGGAGGTGGCGGGGAGGCTGAGGGAAAACACCTCACGCCTCAACGGCCGCGGGAGACGCTCCGGGCGTCGGGAGCCGCGTAACGACTCCCGGCCACCGTAGGCGCGGGCCTGCGGGGGCGGTAAGTAATGGGTAACTCACCGTCCGATCAGGACCAGGCCTGTGCCGGACGGCGCGTTGTGTTCCACGCGCGCCTCAAAGAGATGTCAGCAGAGGACGGGGCCCGATAGGGCCGAAGCCTGCCAGGGCGGCGGGATCTTCCGAAAGGGTTACCGCTGCCCTGGAAAAGAAAGGACAAAGGAAGGAACACGGGTGGGTTTTAGTCAGTAAGAGTCTGACACTCCCTTACGCTCCACCCAGAGCGGGAGGGGTCATTTGATGATTTCCCATCCTCAAAAAAAAAAAAAAAGGGTCAATATAATTATGATAATTTGAGTCACAATTTAATGTAAGGGACATAGTATTTGTACCTTCTCAGGGAACACTAATGTATAAGACAATAATAAAACATCTCAAATTATGGAGTAACTTATGTGACCTGTTGTAAAATGTACTCGATTTTTATTTAATGTAAATACCAAATACTGTGAGTAAACAGACTTACATTAGTTTTTATAAAAATATTAATTTATAATGTCATATACAGCCAGTTTCTAGAAAAAAAATGGTCTAGGCCTACGGAAAATATGTGATGTAAAGGACATTTTTTTCAAGATATCGAGATTTTAAATATACCAATCGATAGAGCAAAAAATTCCGAATCCAACGATATATATAACTCATTTTCGACCAAATGTCCCTTACGTTATTTCATATTTCCAGTATCGATATGACTTTATGGTATAATAACTTTAATTCCTACACAAAGAAGTTCAGTTTACGCTACAACTTCAAACATTTTTATAACTTTTTCAATGGTGCTAGTCACTCTGAAATCAACTTAATTACCATTAAAATAAAGTTGATATTTGTTTAACTGGAAATAACGTCAATTTGAAACATAAATAAAATTTTATAGACATTTTCAGGAATTCCCTTCTATATTACATGACATCATGCCTGGAGTCCCCGAAGGGCTAGGCACAAGTGTACCTATTTGTACATCCACATTTCGCCAGTTATGTTTAAGTCCCATGTAATAGGAGGCTAGCCTATTGCCATCAATCAACTCAGCCTATAATAATAATAATAAATAAATCCCTGGACATTTCACACAGCACCATTTGTCCCAAGCTAAGCAACCTAATGCTTGTGTTATGGTAACAAGATGGCTGATAAACTACTTATATACATTTTTTTTTTGTAAATACATACATGTTATAGATAGAAAAACACCCAGACTTGGCTATCACAGTCCACTGCTGGACATAGGCCTATCCCAGGCTGCACCACAACACCCTGTCCTCCACCTTCCGCATCCAGTCCATCACAGCAACCTTCTTAAGATCGTTCATCCATCTAGCTGGGGGGCGTCCCACACTAGCCTTCCCGATACACGGTCTCCACTCCAGGGGGGCAATTCTCGTAATTTTAAGAACGTTCTCAGTCTGATCTTAGTCTCAATCTGACAAGTTTTTGACATTTATTTGTCGCTGAGATGAGACTGCGACTAGATTTTGAACGTTTTAAATTACGAGAATTGGCCTTCAGGACTCGTCTGCTCCACCGACCATCGGTCCTTCGACCAACATGGCGAGTCCACTGCCACTTCAGTTGGCTTACTCTGCAAGCTGCTGCTTATTGACATCAACCAGTCACAGATCCAGGCTCCGGGCTGCTACCAATAAATTCCTGTTGAAAAACCCCAATAACACTTTACCCGACCATTAGAATCGAACCCCGGTCCTTATACTCAGCAGTAGCCTGCAACCACTAGACCAACAAGGCAGTCTAATAATATATTGTTGTGGTCATGTATTGTGAGATGTGGATTCGGCAATCATAGCACCGATAGTCGTGACAGCCAATAGATTAATAGCCAAGAGCCTCGACCAACACCTGAGGAGGGTCCGTTGGGCAGCTGGATCAAGGGCTTGATTCAGAAACCGGTACTTCTGGACACAGCCCGTAATGTTAGGAGATTCTTCTCTCTGGAGCCTTGACATTATGCAAAAAGGCATCATGCGAAAATGGCATTTTGCTAATGTGACGTTTTGCGATGTGGCGTTTTCAGAATAATTATGACATAATTATTGGTACTTCGCAAAATGTCATATTCTCAATATGACATTTTGCGAAGTTCCAATAATTATGTCATTTTGCGAATGTGGCATTGTGCGCCGAATCTCCCTGACCTTGAACTGGCCCGAAAATATTAAATTCAGAATGCATAAACTGCATGGTGTTTGCATCTCAACACTCAGGTACGTCATTACCATGTACGAGTATGATTCATTTGAAGACGTACCTACAGTTAAGGAATTGAAATTCCACGCGATCTCATCGGCACGAGCGAGAAGTGTGCATTAATTCCTTCTAACGCATCCATTCCGTTCGGTACCTTTCAATTAAAACCCGCTATGTATTTAAATGAGTCACTCTGTTTCAATGAACACTAATAAAAAATAACGTAAACTTGTAAGTTAAAAGTAGGTAAGCTGAAAGTTTCAAATCGTAAACAATTAGATAGGTATTTCTATATATGTAACCAATTAACATGAAATGTTGTTTATTTACTACTATGCAATGGGTTTTAGCTTACGTAAAAATAATGAAGTAATGTCTAAATAAAACGTAAGTTCTGATTAATGTTTTTGTTTATAATTATGCCATAAAGTATTTTTTTTTTATAATTAACTTACACTAATCGAATTATGCACAGACGCCAGCACATCAAGCTACCAGACATTTCCCCAATTAACCTTGAAACTACTGCGATAATGTTGAAAATCTGTTAAAGAAATTTGACAGATTGTATTATCTTGATGTGCTGGCGTCTGGACTTACCAAATAGATTTTCTTCTAAAATGTAGGTACATGGGAGAACAAAATCCCTACTAAACCATTTTATTCATTCAATAGATTTTCCGCGTGAAATTTCGATCCCCGACCCACCGCGTCGCATCCATCGCCCGCTTTATGGCTACTTTTTTTTTGCTCGGCTCCTAAAGGCCATCGCATGATTAAATAGCCTATAGCCTTTCACAAGGATTGGGCTATAAAATGCAATAGGTTTTTTTCAAATCCGAATGGTAGTTCCGGAGATTAGCGCAATCAAACAAACAAACTCTCCAGCTTTGTGATTAGTACAGACGCCAGCAGGTCAAGCTACCCGAAACTGTCAAATTTTCCCAATCAACATTGAACCTTAATGCTTTAGCGATAAAGTTGAAAATCTATTAAAGAAATTTGACAGATTGTAGTAGCTTGATGTGCTGGCGTCTGTACTTATAGACCGATAAACATTCCATTGGTATAGTTTCATTTTGATTTATGGCGATTAGTTTTGTGGGTTTTACCTGCTTGACATGGGATCACAAATTCACAACGCAAATAAAAAACACACACCTCACATTTTATTTTTCTGTTCTAGAATGTAAAATCTAAAAATAAAATGTGGTACTTTTGCGGATGTCAATGGACAGACGCATTTGTTAAAAAATCCGTTGTTTCGAAAACCTTATAGTGGTTTTGACGTGTATTATAATGAACTAGCTGTGCCTCACGGTTTAAATGCAAAAATATTTTTTCAGATCCGCCTGGCACTTCCAGAGATTAGCGCGTTCAAACGAACATACTCTCCAGCTTTGTTTTTTTAGAAATATTTTGTATGTTACCTATAATAATTATTTTCTTATTGACACCAAAAATATTAAAATTATAACAACTTTATTGCTTAAAAATAAATTTGTAGGCTATAATAAAAATATTATGTTATTTTCTTTATAGCCTTCAAATTTATTTTGGGAGCATCTGTAGCCAAACTAGGTGAAAAACCAGGGGGTCTACTCCGAAGTGCAAGTGCGAATGTTCGGATCGGACCGACACATGGCCGAACCGAATATTATTGAAAATGCGAAAAAAGTTCGTATCGGCTCAGTTGGGTCGGGACCATAGTCAATATTCGAACGAGTGTAGGAGTATAGGATCGGGTCCGACCGAAGCAAATAGTAACTTCGTAGCAGGAAACGGCCGAACATTTGGCCGATACTACTTTGGAGTAGACCCTCTGTATCTCGGCATACAGCGCCTTACCACTCTGCTATTAGACGGGATTTTTTTTGCCAACATTTACAATTCTGCTAGACCTTACACAAAATACATTAATATACAGTATTTTATTTGCCCACGTTTTGGTATACCTACGTAAGATTTAGAATAGCACTAAGGATAATAAAACGAATTTGAATCAATACGTCAGTCATAAAATGTTTATAAATGATTTATATAAAATTCATATTTCGTTTATAAAGTAGCACAATCTTTTTATTAAAGCGTTAACGTCAACTATCTTGAAAGTTAACAAAGTATAAAGTATGAAAAGATATTCTTGCTGATATAATATCGCAGGGAATCCCGTATCTGTTTGTTTATATTCGAAGCGCAGTGTGGCGTGATGTAAGTCGGAAATAAAAGATGGTATGATTAAAAAAGTTCTGTCCTTGGTAGTGATGACACCGTTCACTCACCGGACTGACTTAGCTTAAATTTAAAAATAAATTTTGTTCCACGCAGCATAAAGTCCTTTTTACAATAAACTATTTTTGAGGCGAAGTGAATCTGGTCTTGAATGAATCATTTTTGTTTAAAGCAACACATTCGAATAATTAAGCATACTTATCAAGTACAGCCCAATTCAAACTTTATGGCGGCTCGGAACATGAGGCGAGTCGCTGCGCAGTAACAAATTCACGTGTCGGGCTGTACATACCAATAATTTTAATGTTTCTCAATCGAATCGAAATCATCTGATGATTTCCCAACCAAAAAAGAAAAAAGGATAGCACAGTAAACCGCACTTTATTCAGAACAATTGGACCTGGAGCTGGCCCAGCGTAGTACAAAGTTCCAATAGAATAAATGGGCACCTTATACTGGATTTGTTACATAAGAGTTATGAGGAACAGGGTGTAAAGTTCACTCATCCTCCACAGAAAAGGGAGGATCCTCCGACCAGACGGGTGTCAAGAAGTATTCACCTTCAGCCGGCTAGATTGGAAAGCGACTGAACTTTTTGGAAAAAAAGACTGTGATAATGATCTTTTGCAAATCAATAAAACAACTTATGTTTATTATTTGACATTTATTGAAATTCACGTACAAAATATGCATATATACTTAATAACAACAATCTAACTTATGCAGCCTAACTTTATAAGTGCGTAATTACAGCTGAAATAATATGAAATAAAGTCTTGGTAGAAGAAATACCGAAAGATTGAATTGAGTGTCAAAACTATACTGGAATTGATTCGATTCAGTTCCGAATTATATTGGCAATTTGATTCGTTTTTGGGGGAGTGCTCCCTATTTTCGTCATCGAAGATACAGGCCCCGATAAATAAACTTTTTTGGACAGGCAAAAACACATCGGGAGTAGGTACAACTATCAAATCGTGGTGTCATTCATTCATTCATTCAGGCCCCAAGCCCCGAACTGAGATTAGTTGTGACTAATCTTTTGTCCGAAGGTGATATGAAGTAGGAATCGCCCGTAACTTCGGCTAAACTACGAATTTCGTGCTTAGGGACTAGACCTCCAGTTCCGAATTATATTGGCAATTTAATTCGATTAAGTTCCGGCGGGGTAAATGCGTAACATAATCCCCTTTATTCATAAACGTTGCTTAAAGTTAAGCAGTGATTAGCGACTGTTTAACCATACATTTTTGACGTTTAAGCGTTACTTAACTTTAGTCATCGTTTATGAATAAACCCCACAATGTCAATGCCTTTAATTTTGACAGTGAAGCCACTCATTCACTGCGTTTTTTACGTTGTTGCGCAGTGTAGCTTCTCAAAAATATGAAGCAATGGATTAGCAGTTTCCTTCAAAATCTTTCGGGTTGTGATTTAATGTTTGTTACGCAATTAGTGTGCTGATTTCAAATTGTGTATATTCTCAAAGTTGTGAAAAAAAAGCTTGCTGCATAATCAGCCTATAATGTTCTCTCTCTGTGAGAGGGATTGGGCCGTAATCGGGCCACGCGGGCCCAGTGCGGGTTGGTAGATGTCACATGTCTTCGATATTTGGTTCAATAACATGCCGGTTTCCTCACTCTGTTTTCCTTCACCGTTTTGAGAGTCTTGGTGATGTATTATTTGCACAAATTATGGCGCCTAGCTGGGTTCGAACCCACGACCTACAACTCACAAAGCTTGCTGAATGCGCAAAAATTATAACTACTTATAATTAATGTGCTAGCAGAAGAAAATATTTAATTATAAATCATAATTCCCTTTTATAAATCATTTTCGTGTATTGTATTGTGATTTATTTTAATGTGTTCGTCCTTGTCAAACTTGCTGTACCAGAATGATGTGGTCGCCTTTATTTGGAGGCGCACACTTGTATTTGTCTTTGTTCATGTTTGCATGCATGTAACTGTGTAGCCTCTATTGGCGATCCAATAAATAAATAATCAAGTCATGCCGACGAAGTTTCCGGCAAAAACACAAAAAAAAATATAGGTACCTATTCGAACAGACATGAACAAAAATGGTAAACAATTTTCTAATACAAAATGTATTTCTCACAACTGGCGTCTGACTAATTGACCGACTCCTTGATCAATTCAAAAGTGCCTGTAAATAGTTTATGTAATAATACATGCTTTGAGTTTGAGAGTTTTGACGTATGACGTCAACTTTCCGAACTGTCATTTCAGGCATATGTCATCTATTCGAACTGTAATTTTTATTTAATTATTTACTATACGAGGGAATTCCACCAAACTTTATACACAGAATAAGACTTATTCTGAGCATAAATTTTATTTTTTTTATAGTTTTTCGATACTAGAACTTTCATACGTCACTTGTATTTGACTTGGTGAAATCAGCCCTAAGGTGTTAACGTCAAAAGTGTACGTGGTTTTTTATTAAAGAAAACGCGTTTTAACATAAAAGTGGTTTTGACAGGTTAAGAGATTGTAGAATAGAATAACTTGTACCTATTGTCTCCAGTATAACAAGTGTACCACGTGAGCTCGACAAATGGATGTGCGAATAACACTTGTGCGACAAAACTGTACTGCTACTCACGATAGTTCGAATGCACGCTTGTTGTTTGTTATTGCAAATATAAATTACTCGTAAAAGAAACGAATTTATCCGGGAAACACAATTAGGGTTGGTATTTCCTGGTTATAAATCAAATAACATTATATTATGTAAAACGAGGAAGTTTATTTCTATTTAAATGCAATACGTAATAATGATTTCAGTTAAAGTTTGTGCTTATTTCAAATTAATTAAAATTATATTAAAGTGTAGTATAGATGAGTATAAATTATTTACTGATGCGATGTACGGAATAACCCTTTCTAGTGTTTTGTGTTATTTATTAAAGTATAAGTATAAGTTACCCCTATAGGATCACTTTGTTGTCCGCCCATTCGTCCGTCTGTTTGTCTGTCAAGACCCTTTTTCTCAAGAACACGTGGAGGTATCAAGCTGGAATTCATATCAAATACTCAAGTTTACTGACCCTGTGAAAAAATCAAACTTCTAAGCCAACACAATTAAAAGATACAGCCGTTTATGCCGCAAATTTTCGACACTCGTAAGGGAATCAAAACCTATGGGGTTCTTTCCGTGAACTCAAAATCTTGAAATTTGGTTCGAAGCAACGTCTTATAGCACAGTTAAAGGAAACATTTTGAAAACCGTAAAGTTTTAGTTGCATCATATAATAAAAATATTTTTAATAATTTAAAATTGTACGGAACCCTCGGTGCGCGAGTCCGACTCGCACTTGGCCGATATTTTTATCTAAGGGATTTTTCAATCATCTGATTATTCGAGGAATAATTTCGAAATTTTGAACTTTACTTCATACAAAAACTGTCAAACGTCAATTTTATTCCTCGAATAAAAGTTATCTGGCGATGGAAAAATCAGCCCTAAGTGTTTTTTATTTTTACGTAATTACTATAACCTGCTCCCTAATTGCGTAACACACAATCAATCTCAATCTGAATCATTTTGAAGGATATTGCTAATCCATTGCTTCATATTATGTTCAAAAAATGTGTCATTGTGTCTGCTCAACAACGTAAATAACGCAATGAATGTTGTTGAACTGTCAAAATGAAACCGATTCCGATTGATCGTGTGTTACGCAATTAGGGTGCGGTTCAATGAGCCCGATCAATGACAGTAAATGGATGTTAAAAAATAAGTAATTGACACACATAATAAATACTGGCTCCTTCAGTTTTTGAATTATTAATTTTTTAAAATAATATAGGTACTTAGATTATTTCGTTATTACAGTTTCTTAAGCACTTGTAGATGTATCTCTTATAATATTTCGTGTATGAATAGATAATTCTTATATAAGTTAGGGTTTACACCCACGTGTATCTAATATTATAAATATTCGTATGCCGCTTTTAGCGGCAGATGTGTCCTGAACATAACTTTATATACTAGCCAACTATGTACCTACCTATCTGACGGGTCTTTGTCTTTAGATCCAGCGATTAAGGCTGTACGTTGATAAATAAATGATTTTATTTTGTAAGTAGGTTTGTACAAACACTTGTACACGTGAATCATATTTTAAAAACTAGATGAGGTCGGCGTTTCCTATCTGTGAATGAATTTTCTGTCAATGAATGAATTGAAGAATTTTATTAAGTAGATAGCGAATGTCAAATGTTTATTTTTGATTTTTAGAACCTACCAAGGTAGGTTTAAATCGAACGAACATAGAATGGATAGAATGATAGACTCACGGAAGAATGCTATATCCCTGCTTACTCAAACCGAATTTGCCGAAAGTTTTTGTTGGAGAATGTGCATTTTTTTTTAAAAAACGTTGCCCGACACTAGGAATT
Source organism: Apamea crenata (assembly GCA_949629185.1). Lineage (NCBI taxonomy): Eukaryota > Metazoa > Arthropoda > Insecta > Lepidoptera > Noctuidae > Apamea > Apamea crenata. The sequence goes on from OX451367.1 coordinate 15,710,879, forward strand.
TCTCCTGTATCGTGGGTGCGTTTACAAACATTTAAACTCACATGCACAAAAGTCAGACCCGGAACAACTACTTCTAGGTCATACAAATATTTGTTCCGTGCGGGAATCGAACCCGCGACACGCAGCGCAGCAGTCAATCGCAAACCGACTATTTAAATCGTTTGGTCTAAACCGACCTTTAAAGTCATAAGTCGAGGTCAATCAAAACCTATGTCAGTATCACCTGACCGGATGTGCACACAAACACACACAACAGTGTACCTAAGTAACTTGGTTCTTAGTGGTAGTTGTGGCACACCGTTGGCACACTGGTTGTGGCGCCGGATGTGCTTTGCCCTTGAGATTATAATCTGTTCTTCGTCGTGTCGATGATTTCATTTATACCTATATTTTGAAACAACGGTATCGTATTACCCAGTAACTGGGTTGTGGAGGTCAGACAGGCAGTCGCTTCATGTAAAATACTGGTATTCAGCTGCATCCGGTTAGACTGGAAGCCGACCCCAACATAGTTGGGAAAAGGCTAGGCAGATGATGATGATGATTTTGAAACAACGCACGCAGCGTGATCTCCCGACCCACCGTGTCGCATTGCATCACCTGCCTGCGCTATCACTCCGTTCTTCCTTTGCGTGCTTTTTCACTTTTTTTTTCTCGGCCCCTAAGGGTCATAGAGTGATTTTATTTGCCTATAGCCTTCCTCAAGAATTGGGCTAATCCGACTGACAGTTCCAGAGCCTCTTCATAGATAGTGATCCATACAACACTGACGACCAAACCCGGCGAACCCGGCCGAACACGGCGAATAAACCGCAGTTTTTTACAGCAAGAAAAACGTGTATGTACAAAGGGTTTAGCTCCCCTGCTTTATAATATTATAGAAGTATTAGAGATAACTTTCGAACAGGATTCGGCCACTACGACAGCGTTGACGTTGGGAGAGCACGACAAATGACCATCTGGACTGAGGGACCATCCTTGAAAATTTTTAATAAATTTTAATTTTAATGAAACAAATTCAGACTTATAGGCAAATTAGTTAAAAATAATAAAAACTTGAAGCAAAGGCCCATAAATGACTTGGGCTCTCAATCCAGAAGCTTACGTAGATTGCAGTATTTACGTGAGACACAGGTATTAGTTTCATCCAAAAAAACTGTGTTTCAAAGTCTGACAACTAGTCTTACCAAGGTGTTTCGTAACTGGGTTGTGGAGGTCAGATAGGCAGTCGCTCCATCTAAAATAATGGTACTCAGCTGCATTCAGTTACCCTGGAAGCCGACCCCAACATAGTTGGGAAAACCGAGGCACGGAGGGGTCTTGATATGTGAAAAAGGTCACACTTCCACGATATCCCATTCATATCATTCTCCGGCTGTCCATATCCCAATTTATTTGAGGTTGACGCAACCTGTCTTTTTCTTTCATACTTCTCTAATACCCAAGTATTAATCGTAATTAGTTATTTAAGTGAAGTAGTTAATTTAAAAAAATAAAAACAAAATGTTGACTTCTGAGCACGGGTCCCAGCTGGTCTTGCACCACATTTATATTCCTTTTATGTGCAATGTCATCTGATCACTTATATTACCATAAGTAGTACGGTGTGGTTTCAAATATTACTGCAATGAATTTCATTACGATGACTTCTCGATTCGGGCAACAGAACGGAAACAGATAAAAGGTCAAGGTCAAACTCAAAGCATTTGTTTCAAAGTAAACCACTTACAGGCACTTTTGAATTGGCAAGGGGTCAGTCAGTCAGAAAGATGAAGCTAGTTGCCCGGTCTCTGTACAAAAAACATGGTTTTTCGGGGCTTTTTGCCTTATGGTACAGAACTCTTTGTGTGCGAGTCCGACTCACACTTGGCCGGTTTTTTTATTATACCTTCTATGTAAAATAGCGGGTTAACTGCAATGCGGCAGCTGTCAATGCAATTTCAGAGTTTACTGAAAATCGTTTTATTTGTCTCTGAAAGCAAGTAACACTCGTCACATGTCGGTTTGACACTTAGACACTATGACACGTGTGTAAAATAGCTAGTTAACTGTTGGTAGCTGTCTTTGCAGTTTCGGGGTTAATCTAAAATTGCTTTACTTGTCACTAAAAGCAAGACCGTGGTCGTAACACTCGTCACTAGTCACACCTAATATTGATCGGTTGTTGTTGTGTATTGTTATACGAGATAGCTATAATCAAAAAAAAAAAAAAAAAAAAAAAAAAAAAAAAAAAAAAAAAAAAAAAAAAAAAAAAAAAATGTATATAAGTAGTTTATCAGCCATCTTGTTACCATAACACAAGCATTAGGTTGCTTAGCTTGGGACAAATGGTGCTGTGTGAAATGTCCAGGGATATTATTATTATTATTATAATTAAGAACGCAATGTGTAATATGTTTTATGGCTATACTTTGATACAATATTATTGAATAAAGATTTTTGATAGTTAAATGGACAGAGGTCAGCATTTCTATTGAGAACAGTTTAGCGGTTCAGTCATATCTATAAATATCATAGTGAGTCGTCTCGTTCGAATCAAGGGTACATAACAGTCAGCCTCAAAAAGATCCATATATCGACAAGAGCTCATTTGACTATCTACAACTTTGTGTTCCATAATACCACGTACTCATTAGGTAGTTAATTATAGTTAGGTACATATTGATACAGTATTATGGAAAAAAGATTGTTGACAATTTTCAATTAATTATTTTCTGTATGTATGTACACATCTGCCAGCCAGCTGCTCATAAAACTACTACAATCTGTCAAATTTCTTTAATAGATTTTCAACTTTATCACTAAAGCATTAGGTTCAAGGTTGATTGGGAAAATTTGACAGTTTTGGGTAGCTTGATGTGCTGGCGTCTGTACCTACTGGTGGGTAACATACCTTTGTCCGCAACTTCGTCATCGTCGACACTAAACATTTAAAGCTTGATATTTATTTCCGTTATTCCAGATCATACGTCTACTTAAAATTTTGCCAGATTTCGTTTTAATTCTAAACAACCGTGCGTTCTAATTCCGTTGTGAACCGAAACCCGTTTTGGGGAGATTGGTAAACATCCAAAGTTGACATTTTTATTTTGACATGACTGATACTTTGTCCTTTAAAAGCCAGTTGTATCGTCTTAAAAGAATCAGAAATCCTAGTATCTTTTGGGTATGGTACAACATGTAAACCACTGATTTATAAAACCCACACAGATCTGAGGGGCCATTCCAGTATTCTTAGTCCCGAATTACAGAACCCGACTCAAAACGTATTACTTTAAACTAACTTCAACCAATCAAATGGCTCTAAACTAGTTTTAGGTAATGCTTGAGTCTTCAGTGACGTTCTATTATACGGGCCTTCATCACGTCCGCTTTCTAATCTCATTCTCAAACTGTCAAAAATACCTTTTATTTTTCTACGTTTTTGACAAGAATTTTCCATTGTTATTCACTGAGATGAGATTACGACTAGAAGATTTTTCACGTTTTCGTGACGGGAATTGGCCTATTTTTGTTCCGAATCTAAATATATCTTTATGATCTAAATACAAAAAGCACATTTGACAATTTCAACACAATTTTGTTTTCTAGTTACAAATCAGACGATGAAAAGTTTCAAGTTCAATGTTTCCGTTGCTTGTCCGTATGGTATCTCGGTGATCTCTGGGAATGGATCCTGGCTAAGAAACTTGGAGTGCAGTCGAGGGATGAAGCTGGAGGTCGTTCCGGTGAGGGTCCAATCCTCCCTTCCAGCCAATGGGTTGTCATTTCACCTTTCCCCTGAAAAAACAAGAAGAGGTCAGTTTAGATGAGCCCATGTTCCAAGACGGTACTCAAAAGTAATGTGTTACAAACTCTTATCACCAATGAGTAGCCAGAATGTCACACCACTCGTATTACAAACGCAATCCCTTCACGGCGCAACCAATTATAAATGAGTTAATAACGCGTTAGTAAGGCCAAAGGGCAAAGGAGAGTGCTATGCTTGGAATTTTCCGACGTGATTGAATCAGAAATGAGGCAGGAGACCTAAGGTAACCGACAGAGCCTGAAGAATTGCCAAACTTAAGTGGCAGTAGGCAGGGCACATTACTCGCAAAACAGATGGCCGATGGGGCCGAAAGATTCTGGAGTGGCGACCGCGTAGGTCAAAGTCAATGACACAACAATTGTCAACTGTCAATATTCACAACCAGTTAGTAATCGAAATGTTCGTATAGACGCCAGCAGGTCAAGTTACCCGAAACTGTCAAATGTTCCCAATCAACCTTGAACCTTAATGCTTTAACGATAAAGTTGAAAATCTATTAAAGAAATTTGACAGATTGTAATAGCTTGATATGCTGGCGTCTGTACATGAGTAATCAAACAAGGAAAAAGACTTTCTTAGAAAGAAGTCTGGACTAGCCCTTGTCTATTTATAGATTAGCACAACGGAGGAGGCTAATGTTTTGGAATAGGGCATGGAAAACGATGATCACATAATCAGCCTACATTGTTCCCACTGCTGGGACACAGGCCTGCTCTCGGTGAGAGGGAGTGGGCCGTAATCCACCACGCTGGCCCGAGTGGTGAATACTCGGGCCCCGTGTTGGCAGATGTCACATGTCTTCGAATTTTTGGTTCTAGAACATGCCGGTTTCCTCACGATGTTTTCCTTCACCGTTTCGAGAGCAGTGGTGGTGAAATAATTTTCACAAAGTAAAGCGGCTGTCTGGGTTCGAACCAAACGATAGTCATTGATTGAACAAAATCGCGCGAAACGAATGCAAAGTTGGCGTGGTTTGAGCTGTCAAAATACCACGCTTGACAATCGTACGTGGTTTGCACGTGGTAAGATTATGCGGGGAATAATAAAATTACGATATAGAATACAGAAAAGGCCCTGGTTAGTGGGAAGATGTGTACAGTATAGTAGTATGTGAACAATCTGTACAGGTTTGTGTTAATTGGCTAACGTCCAGCAGTGGCAAATTTTAAAGAAACGTTTTAAAAAACAAAGCGCGCGTCAAATGTACACATTTGACGCGCTGCTACGTCAAAAAAAGACGAATGTTTACCTTGACATCAACGACGCCGCGAGGAGCCGTCAGAAAAAGACCAGTCTTGTCGAGAGCCCTCTTCACGTCGTCTGATATTTGGATCTTCATTGCTGTTAAACAGAACAACTTGTTGAAAATTCCAATGTTGGAAGTTGTAGCAACTTTCTGTATATGTATGTCTGATTCCACATGATGGTTTAATTTGTATTCGGTACAACAACGTTTAAAGATAGTCATTTTTAAACGTTGTTGCACCGAATACCCCCCGTTCCGATGAAATGGAACTGCTGATGAAAAAATGAGTAATTTGTTTATTTTAGACAAGAATGAGGGAAATAAATAGTAAGCAATAAAAACGAGCTGGACTTACGCTCTCCAGTGCTTTCCATTCTGCTTGCTGTGTTGATCGTATCACCGAACAAACAGTATCTTGGCATTTTGCTCCCCACAATGCCGGCAACACATGGCCCCATGTGGATACCGCTTCTCATACAAAGTGTCTAAAAAAAAAAACATATACAATTTTTATGGGAATTGGTTCTCTCTGCGCATTTCTGTAGGAAAAAGAGCATTTCTGGATAAATGGCTGATTGAGCATGTGCATTTTCTGTCAAGATGGCTGGACGACATTGTTACCGTCGCGGGTAGAACCTGAATGAGGCTGGCACAGGAGCGTGGGGATTGGCACACGAAAAGAGACACATACATATGCTCTGCAGTGGGTGAAGTCGGGCTGTGGATGATGATCATGATAATTTTCTATCAAATAAACATGACACGCTAAAGTTCACATGAAAAGTTCACTCTTATAATTTGTAAAATGGAATTATAATATTCTAATGTTCTAATTGTTATTTAAAATTATATTAATTGATTACGATTTGCATGCCCATGTGACGGCAGAACATGGAGAACTAATTTCTATGACAACATCTATGTACCAATTATTTACCCATGTTTGCAAAGAAATAAATGATTTGATGATGATTTGATAATTTAATCTGCTAGTTTGCTAAAATCTTAGCAGCATTTGGACCTTGCAAAATGAGACAGTGGCAGAAAAAATAGAGAGAAAAACCTTTTTGGCTGCCAGTGCTTACAGCATACACTTGATACTAATTAGTCTAACAATGAACTGTGACAGAACAGTAGAACCCAAAACAACATAATTATGTAGATTATCATCATCTGCCTAGCCTGTTCCCAACTATGTTGGGATCTGCTTCCAGTCTAACCGGATGCAGCTGATTACCAATATTTTACATGGAGCGACTGCCTATCTGACCTCCACAACCCAGTTACTGGGTAATACGATATCCCTTGGTAAGACTGGTTGTCAGACTTTAGGACAAATTGTTTAATAAAAATAAAAATTACATTTCTTTTAAAATTTTTTGAAAAGAATAATCAGAGTTATTTAATATATTTTTTATAATTATTTAAAAAATATCTAGTTGAATTAAACCAGCTTGCTATAAGATTAACTAACCCATCAGATCGATGACGTGGCAGCTGGCGTTAGTTTTGAAAATCCCCTAAAATAAACACATGACGTTAGTTTTGAAAATCCCCTAAAATTGTTTGGGGAAATTCCAAAACTACCGTCTATTACAAACTAATTTTGTTTAGTTGTAAAGCTGATTCATAGCGTTGAATACTTTTGTCAAGCGAAAATCTGGATAAAAATTATTTGGTAGGTACCATAATGATGCCAGACTATCGAATTTTACTGTGACTAAAATCAAGCGAACATAGCGTGGGAATTAAAGAACCAAAACGGCTCATCGAGATTCAAAGTCAAACGCAAACTCAAATCATTTATTTCAATTAAACCATTTACAAGCACTTTTGAATTGTCAAAATGAACTAGTCGGTATAAAATATTTCTGATTTCTGAATTATACAACTTAGCAGATTGCCCAGTAGTGGACTGCGGTTTTATAGATACTCATAGCTTATTTATAAGTCAAGTTTGTTATAAACAAACTATCTATATAAAAAAATAGGTAGGTTGAAATAACTAAGATGTTACATTTTTTATAGTGGCTTCAATTTTTAGACCGTATGACTAACAAATTGAAGCCACTTCTATACTATCGAGTAAATAACTCGATGAGTCATTCGTATTATGATAGAGATAACTTTGATACAGAAGTGATCGAGATATTTACTGTCTGGCCGACTCATTACTACTGCTACTTAGAGTTATTTAATACTTTTTTATTTACACGCTCATACACGAACTCACAATCACACACACAACCCTAACTAAGTAACCCACCAACTTTTATTTCATAGAATAACTTTAGAATAATTTTATTATGTAACATCGACACCGTTTCACTTGTTACAGAATGTCAATTATTTACTGTACCTATATGGCTGAACCCTATCTCTTAAGATAGGTACAGGCTAGACCTAGTTTAAGTCTTCAAAATTGTGCTTATAAATGTTAAATTTATAATCTACAGTGTATACAGTGAAATGTGTTTCTTCTTTTATGAAATAAATATTATTATTATTATTCCGTTTATTTATTTACTTATCCTATTTTATTACATTTTTAAATATTTTTTTAATATAAAAATTAGGTATAAAAAACCTTTAAAAATATAAAAAAAATAGTGATCCACCGGTGTCGGGAGCAGGGTCCAAGCTACCGGTGGTTAGGGCTCCAGAGACAAGAACCTCCTAAAGATGCGAACTGTATCGAGGAGTACTGCCTTCTAAATCAGGCCCTTGATCCAACCGCCTAACGAGAGCCTCGATGGATGTTGATCGATGTTGATGTTTTATTATTATTATTGGTGAGAAGTGACAAGCACAACTCTTCTAATCTGCATTCGCGACATATTCGCCAAAAATGAAAACAAATGTGAGTTTATGGAATAATAACTTTAATTCCTACACAATAAAGTTCAGTTTACGCTACAACTTCAAACATTTTTATAACTTTTTCAATAGTCTCACTCTGAAATCAACTTAATTAAGGTCAGTTTGAAACATAAATAAAATTTGAATATAGGTACCGGTACGTTACGCATCCTCATGTAAAAAATATTTTAAACTCATGCGTTTCCGTGTCAGTAAAGTTCATAATCTTGTTTTCGATTTACTCGAATGCTAATAATATTGGTGTTAGAGGCCAATACTATAGAGATGTCAGCAGAGGACGGGGCCCCACAGGGCCGAAGCCTGCCGGGGCGGCGGGATTTTCCGAAAGGTTAACCGCTGCCCTGGAATAGAAAGGGCTAAGGACGGAACACGGGTGGGTTTTAGTCAGTAAAAGTCTGACACTCCCTTCCGCTCCACCCAGAGCGGGAGGGGTCATTTGATGATTTCCCATCCACAAAAAAAAAAAAAAAAAAAAGGCCAATACTATTATCATGCGATACCACGGCCGATACTTTAGGAACATACTAGCATCACGCTTGTATTCCGTGAAGGGTTAAGCAGAGGTGCACTTATAGTACCTACACACACATTTCGCCACATTTATTTTTCGCCAACCGGTCACATTGTTCTTCTTTAAGAAATATTGGCTTATACAGCTAACTTCAAATTCATTGGCCATCTCTGAGGTGGTGAAAGTAGGTAGTGGTGTATTTCTGCACTCTGTGACCTTAACCTGTACTTAAGTCACACTTATCTGTGACTTAAGTTGTCCATTTTTACAAAAAAAGGGTGACTTAAATGTGCGTTTAGGTCATACGTGCTATAAAATAGTTTACGATAGCTGTTAAGTAGTATTAATGCACGGTGTTTAGCACACATGCAAAACACACGGCCTCACCTATAGCGTGCAATAGGAGAGGCCTATGTCCAGCAGTGGACTGCTGATGGTGGAGTGGCTGATGATGATGATGTTTAGCACACTACTTAAGTCACACGTAACGGTAATGTACTATTAAAAATTCGTGCAGTGTGTGGGATGTCAATATGCCTCACGGCGTTCGACGTTTTGCGCGTAGGCGCATCCGGTGCGGCCAAAATGGCAACATTTTTCTGCAGAGACCGTTTTCTTCGTATTAAGGTCACCATACACGGAACAGTGTCATCTGCATTGCCAAATGGCTAGGCAGTTGATGCGTGGGAATTTATTGAGAAAACCCAATTATGTTTGGGTCAACTTCTAGTTTAGCCGGATGCAACTATAGTAGATACCAGTATTTTTGAAGCGTCCGACTATCTGACCTCCACAAACCAGTTACTGGGTAGCACTACACCCCTCCGTAAGTCTGTTTGTCACAATTTCGGGCTTCCTACCCGTAACGAATGTGAAAGGTCTACGGATTACAGAAGGAACCAACGGCTTAACGTGCTTCGAGTTTCGGTATGCAAAGATGGTCACCCATCCAGAGGCTAATCTAAGCAACGCATTGTGTACAGAAACAGTTCAAAATTTCAAAGTAATGGACTAGTAATCAAAATCATTCAGATTGTGTTTGATCGTGTGTTAAGCAATTGGGGAATGGTTCCTTCGGTTTAAAAAAACACCGTTTTAATGCGTTGTTTTTAAACGAAGGAGTGACTATATTTGAATAAAGAATTTGAGATCATTTTCAAGTTATAGAACAACAAACTGAATGTCATATTTAACAAAGCTCAAATTCCATTGCAATCAAAAACATATTAGGACTTTTTTGTTACAATGATCACTCAAAAATCAACTTAGAATACATTTCACTAAAGTACATAACTGATTAAAGGGTGATAGAATGTAAATTATCTGTAATTATAATATGAATACTGCTATTGGGTATAGGTATTTCAAAAGTAAGGTCAGCAATAAAGAGGTAGCAAAAGAAACGAAATGACAAGAGCAAGTGATAATATTTTGGTGATAAACAACAAAAAAAATTCAATGCGCAAGAGTTTACAAAGCAATCGTTGCGATATTTTTATCGTAGATATTTTTATTGAATCGTCGTAATCGTAGATAGTTTTCTTCTTTCTGTGGTTTTTAAATCATGCATAATGTTCCCAATGCTGGGACACAGGCCTCCTCTCTTCAAGAGAGAGTGGGCTGTAATCTACAACGCAGGCTCACTGCGGGTGGGTAGAGGTCACATGTCTTCAAATTTTTGTTTCTAGGACTACGATTACGATGTTTTCCATCACAGTTTTGAGAGAAGTGGTGATGAAATTATTTGCAAAAAAGTAAAGCGACTACATGGGTTCGAACCAACGATCTACGACTCGTAACTCGAGGCCTTTACCACTGGGCCACCTGCTCAAATCATGAATTTACATTATTTTAGGCTGTTTAAGCTTGTGTAAAACAAAAGAGGAAAAAGTAAATAAGTATTAAAAGCGAAGACACAGATATTATTACCTAGAATAGTACCTGATCAGGTCGATGTGGTAATCTGCACATGGATGTCGCTTCCAGTAGCTCTAGAGCCATACTTGCTATTTCTGTCGCATGCTTGTTGCCTTTAAAAAATAAAATAAACTGTTTATGAATGTAATTTTATGGCTGAATGTTCTTATACTCATACCAAACATTTAATTAATTTATTTAGGATATCCAATAAAAGAAAGAAAGAAAGAAAAAGTATTTATTGCGACTCGTACAGGAAGATCACAAACTGACCTAAACACAGTCAAAAATAAAAAACCAAAATATTTAAAAAAGTAACAAAAAGAAAAATTAAACAGAAAGTCATATACGAGGCCAAAATGCTCCTATCTCAGCATGATGCTTCGACATTTAATGTCGCAGCAGTATATATATATATATATATAAGGCGCGTAAATAGATGTATACCTCGACTTAAAATCGTATTCAGTAACTTGACAGGTCAAAGAAAAATAATATTACCAAACTAAAACTATAGTGTTGGGGTAGTGAACGATTTTGCGTAAAGAACGAATGATAAAAATGATTTCATGTAAATAAAACTTTAAATGTTCATATGTAAGATGTGGAATATAAGAATAAATATTGACAAAAGTCGTTATTAGTTAAGTAAAGTAGTAATTTCCTTTTTTTATTTTATTAGAAACAAAATAAAAATTGTTATGTTACTTTTTTTACTTTTGTCATTTTATTTTTTCTGGCAACTCTAGACGTAGACGTCATTCTTGACATCATTCTTCTTATTCATTTTTAAGTCATGTTATTAAATTTAAAATAAAAAGTTTGCATTTAAGTACATTATTTAAGTTCATTCAATTTCATTCATTCTTGCACCACCACTACCTTTTTTTTGTCACAACCTGGTAACCCTTCAACGATTAAAAGTCGAGGTATAAGTACACAATACATGACACATATGTAAATAAAGGGCAACCTGAGGTATGAAGTAGGTGCACTCCTTCACTTATAGAAGACCATAGCATGCACAATAAAATAACAACGAACTTAATAAAGTTAAAACATTATTAATAGGTAACCTTTGGAAAAGTTACTAGAGATACTTAATTATTATTATTTTTTTTAATTAAAAACGTTGCCCCACAGTAGGAATTTCTCCTGTGTCGTGGGTGCGTTTACATACATATAAACTCACATACACAAACAGCCAGACCCGGAACAACTAATTGTAGGTCATACAAATTAAATTAGATCTATTAAGATTGTTTATGTCAATTATGTAAATAATAAATAAGATAAATGATTGTAACTTTACCGTTTCTAACTGGCAATCCTGAAGCAACCATGTAAGAATCTCCAATGGTCTCAATTTTGTACACGTCGTAGCATTCAATTTTCTCGTCAAATAACTTATACACTGAGTTTAGGAAACTGATGACCTGAAAAAAGAAAATACTTTTTTAGGACTGCTTGCGAAATCCACAACTGTCCTAAAGATATAGCGAAAAATACTCAAAGGGGTCTCCAGGCCGATTTTTAAGCCGGGATTCTAATGGTGTATTCATGAAGAACGCTGGTAACCGGTGTCACTAAGTATGAAAACTGCTTGCGCCGACCAGCGTTGATAACCAGCGCTTATTGGCCAACAACCGCTGGCATACCAGCGCAGTTTACCAGCGTTCAACAAGATCCTAGCCCATGCATTTTGAAAAAAAGGCCTGTCGCTTTTGACCTCAACACGTTCTGGAGATGTAGAATACGAGTAATGTATCGTAAATTCGAACAATAATTGAATCGAAAATACTTCAACTGTCTTTTGGAATGTCTGTTTAAAATGCGGCAAGCACAATTAGTATCAGTCATAGATATAAATAAAGCCATAAAACTAAATAAACAACATGCGCGAAACGAGTATTTTCAGTATTTTTTTTTTTTTAATTTAAGACGACGCTACTATTAGCATACGCCGCGCGTTCGTACTAGGCCCAAAAGTTAAATTCCGTGAAGCTGGCTGGTCGTAAATTCATTATGGAACGGCCTATGCTTACAATCTCTCTGAGGGATCGAATCCGGAACGAGGTGATCCAGCAGAAAACCAAATTTGTCGACATAGCTCACAGAATAAGCAAACTGAAGTGGCAATGGGCCGGTCATATTAGCCGTAGAACCGATGACCGTTGGGGTAGACGGGTTTTTGCAGGGTTGCTGGTAGCAGCTGGATGAGAGTTGCCGCGAATCGAGCTGAATGGCGTGCAATTGGAGATGTCATGATTATAATGCCTACAGCAGTGGAAAACTGTAGGCATTATAATCATTATCAGTTGATAATGGATGACAAACAGTATATAGCCTAAACTATTCACTTGAGGAAACAGTCATAAGCTCATAGAAGTACATAGAATGTTTTTGTTTCAACGAGGTTGGGCAGCCCGCCGCGCGGTAAAAAAATGTTTATGGCCAGGCAAGGCCGCGAGGGAAGGTACGCGTTAGCGGATACAATAAAACATTTACATTTCCATCAGATGACACTTTCTTCAAATATTCTTATAGACAGTAATTGCACAATATTTTGTAATTTCAAGAAACTATTTCGTTTCGTGGAAATATTACTTGATCAAATACCTTTAAAAAAAATGATTCTTGCACTAATTTACCACTTTTCTTGACCATCATGATCAGCTATTTATATTATTAATAGCTGCGCCCCGCGGTTTCACCCGCAGAAGTTTCAATCCCGTAGAAATATCGGGATAAAAAGTCCCTATGTGTTAATCCCGGTTACTATACCATCTGTGTGCCAAATTTCATTCAAATCCGTTCAGTAGTTTTTGTGTGAAAGAGTAACAAACATTCATCCAACTTTACTCACTTTCACGTTTTTTAATATCTAGTAGGATGATATGTGTGGGGAAATGGATGGACTGTGTGAATAGTTATATGATCACCCCGTTGATCTCGTGGTTGCAAACGCGGTGAGGTCCTGGGTTCGATTCCCAGGTCGGGCAAAAGTTTTATGGGGTTTTCCATTAGGAATTTTATAGTAAGAGCCCGGAGTTCGGAAGATGGCGGTTTAATAGCCCCGTGCCTCGGAAAGCACGTAAATCCGTTGGTCCTCGCCTGATCTCTCACCCGTCGTGTCGGATTGTCGTCCTTTCGAACTATGAGAGTGCACCTGTGTTTACACACACACTTGTGCATTATAAATATCTCCTGCGTACCTGGCTAATCTCCGTTGAGATTGGCCACCGTGACCGAAATCGGTCGGGAGGCTATTATATTATCATCAGAACTTCACAGATGGATTTCGTAAAATGGTTGAAAATCAATTACAAGCTTCTACTGTTATTTAGATATGTGTAAAATACAATGAAAAGCTGTTACATTACCTGGTACGGCGTGGATACGGCGGCAATTGCAGTGAACCCGACAATATCGCTAAAATATACTGTCACCGAAGCAAAAAACTCAGCTGGGACCTGGAAGCATCATAGAATTTAGCTCGACACGACTATAAGTTTTATCACAAAAGTTACATAATTTATTTTACAATAATTTTTAATGTTACGAGTAGTATTTACCACAGGAAAGCCTTTTCCCAACTGTGTTTGGTTCGGCTTGCAGTCTAACCGGGTTCAGCAACAAGCAATAAGGACCAGTATTTTACATGACGCGACTGCCTAACTGAGCAGAACCCAGTTACTGGGTAAAACTGGTTGAAACCTTAGTAAGACAAGCTGTCAGACTTTTAGAACTTCTGACTACCCGTAACGACTGTCAAAAATACGTTTGAAGACAGTCAGAAATTGGTGAAAAATTTAGGAAAATTAGAGGTATTTTTTGACAGATTGAGGCTGTGATCAGACGTGAACGTTCTTAAAGTTACAAGAACTGCCCCTCGGGTCTCGTATCAGGAGCCCATAAGTTTAATTCCATACTTATATATCCATATCTACGAATAATAAAACTGAAGAGTTTGTTTGTTTTTAACGCTACACCTCTGAAACTACCCGTCACAGCGTCGGATTAAAAAAATCAATGTTTTGCGTTTGATAGCCCAATTCTCGAGAAAGGCCATTGGCTATAACATCACGCTACAACCCTTAGGACCCGAGCAAAAAGAAAAACAAGTAAAAAAGAACACTAAGCAAAAAAGAAGTAACGGGCACGCGAACCAAGTCGGAAACTAGTTATCATTTTATTATCTTTGCACAGCGTCCATTACCTTAACCGTGACTTGACATTACACAACCAGTTATCTTCATAAACATTGACTGACCCTAACCGGTTCACGAACGTGTAACAATCAGTTACGTCAAGTTTCTAACACTGCTCAACGATAAGACTTAATGAAGTGCTATTAATAATTATAATGAGGACAAACTCAAGTCGATTAAATTATGTATGTTATGCGGTATAATCACAGTTTCATTACTGACTCACTATTTATTTATTTACGGACTACTAATACACATCAAGCTAAGATACATTTCCAGTTTTAGCTGACCTCTCATTTTAAAAGTTTTTCGTACAAAAAGAAGTCATCTTATACTGGAAATATATAGCTTGATTAGCTGCGCCACGTGGTTTCACCCGCATACGTTTCGATCGCGTGGGAATATCGGGATAAAAAACATCTTATATGTTAAACCTGGTTATAACCCAGCTGTGTGCCAAATTTCATTCAAATCCGTTCAGTAGTTTTTGCGTGAAAGAGTACCGAACATCCATCTATTTATCCTCACAAACTTTCGCGTTTATAATATTAGTAGAAAGTAGGGTAAAGCATTAACAAAATCGGGTTTACGCCTAATTTACACCGTGGAATCTAACTCATAACCTCTCGCTCTACAATCCGGGCCATAACCGCTGAGCTATTACCGTTTAGTTTATGTTTGACAGCTCATTAAACGTCACAAATAAACCCTACCGTACCTAACATGCGTAATGTTGGTCTCATTTCCATATCACAGAACAAAGTTCAACAACATACTAATGAAGAGCGCGTCACAAACGCGTGTCGTCATGCATAAGGCCTTGCCCACACATGTCATACGGTCTCGTAATAAAGGGACAAGTTCAATGCGATAACACGTTATGTCATAATGACGATAACGTTATTCATTGTGTGTTAATGATTATATCAGACGGCAAGTAGACTGCCACACTGACAGCTCTTATCAATAAATTAACGTGAAGTGAATAAATATTTGTTTAGTGACTGTTTTATCGATGTTAATGGTATGTTTGTCGGTTAGTTATCGAGTTTTACACATCCGTTTTTTTGTTGAGACTTTGTAGTAGGTATGATTTTTGGTATAAATGAATGAATGAATAAATGATAATACTAATTTGTTGGATTGCTTGTTGCTAAGTTATGCTTGTGTGCGTGCTTCTTTTCAAAGTGTCGAATGTATTCCATACTACAATACTGGCTTGAACAATTTTTTTTTTTTTTAATTTTTAACACCCAGTATAAATCATTACAACTTTTTTTTCTCGATCTTTAGGTAAGTGTACCTAACACTTACCTAAAGATCGTGAAAAAAAAGTTAGGAAATAATGAACGAGATTAATACAACATTTGAATAAAATAAGGATTCAAGTTTTTTACTAGTACTCGTATGGTAGGTAGGTAATTGAAGGAATGTCTACAAAACGGTTTTTTTCCTGTCGTTAAACATCGAAACCGTAGCAAAACAAATTCGCAAAAGATTTTATTTTAGTTTCAGAAACCTCATAAACTCAGAAGGTTCAACTTAAAAGTTTGAAGATTGATGAAAGAAAAACGTGTTTTTTTTTTTAATTTCACTGCATAATAGACATGATTTCCTTACAAAAATAAATATTCTAATCATATTAATAAAGTTTGCCAATTTTTTTTGTGCAATATTGCATAAAAAAATTGGAATATTCCGCTCATGTTTTTGTGCTCTGCTGGCTACATAGAATGTTGCGGTGTTGCAGGCAACATTGTTTTTAGTACCATTTCATATCGTGGAAAAAATTGATTTGCAATTGTTTCTCAACCTTTGTGTATGAATACGGGGCTTAATTCCATCTACCTATGACTCAATTTAGTCGCT
The DNA here is from genome assembly GCA_949629185.1 of Apamea crenata. Lineage (NCBI taxonomy): Eukaryota > Metazoa > Arthropoda > Insecta > Lepidoptera > Noctuidae > Apamea > Apamea crenata. The sequence goes on from OX451367.1 coordinate 15,727,324, forward strand.
TTTAATGTGGAATAGCTTTGTGGTTTTCTGACAGAAAAACCCGTAAGTATGTCAAGTAAGTACTACAAGTAAGTTACACACATATGCATCGACAATTGATTACATCATGTCACCATTAAAGGAACTTTCCATGAACATAAAGTGCTTACCTACATCAGTGTAATCTACCTGTCTCATTCCAACCTATAGCAATTGGTAACTATCTGTCTCACTTGCGCAGGATGAGGCGTACTGCGGTTTTGAACAGGCAACTGCAATTCGTGACGGGCCTTATAACCGCGGTTTCAAACTAACCGGTTAAACTGTGGAGAAACGTGACGCGAATGAAATAAATGAAGAGCTGCCCACCTTTAGCTGATGCATGGATGTAAGATTTAATGCAAGACTGATGCAACCTATAAAAAATGGCAACTTGTGCAATACAATATATTTCTTTGACTGACTCCTGCGACAATTAAAAAGTGCTTGTAGTTAAATGGTTTATTGAAATAAATGAAAGAAAGAAAGAAAAATATTTTATTCTGCAGAAACAAAACGCACAATTACAGCTAAAAAATAAAAGTATTAAAAAAAAAATAAGAAAAAAGACTTAAGATACACATTGTGCACGATACCGTAACAGGTAAACCATCTATGTATTTGATTTCATTATTGAAGTATTGTATGGTGTCTGTATGTGACACCATACGGATTAATCGTTCACATATTTAATTCATTCATTTTTTTTTTTGTGTAGTGTGCGCAGTGTGCCGTGACGGGCAAACCTTTCTATGTATTTGATTCATTATTTACACAGAAACAATAGAGTATATGTATGACGATAAGTGTGAGATAACAATGAATCAGTAAATAAATTATAAGTCGTTATGTTTGTGTAAAGTCTATACGTATCAGTATGAATAGTAAATAGCGTAGGTTCATATCGTTATGCTTATATAAATCCACTTGTATAAATCTATGTGTAACTATAAGAATTAGTAAGTAAGATTGAAATGTTCATTAATTATTATAATCAAACCCTGTGTATATATATATATCAAGGCTGTGATTGGATGAAATCACAGCCCAGGATCCTGACTCCGAGCAGGTACAGACAGGACTGAACCTGTCAGAGTAGTAGAACTGAAATAAACGTTTCTATAAGTAAAACCCTAAAACTTAAGATAGGGGTACCCACTACGTGTGCCTACGTAGCTGGGGTACTAATATAGGTCGATTTCAAACATCGATTCATTCCGAATCCAGCAGTCAAACAAGAAAATAAATGGAAAAGCCAGAAAAACTCAACAGCTGTTTTTATTAAGAAGATTTCATTCCCGCAACACAACCAGTTCCAGTCCTACAAAGAAAGGTCTCAACCTCTCCTCACCGACATCTCGCACCCGATAAAATACACACTGCGTGTTATTACCTAGGCTCCACTGAGCGGTCCTGCACACACATAGTCAAAAGACTCATAATCCTACTAATATTATAAATGCGAAAGTTTGTATGTATGGATGTATGGATGTTTGTTACTCTTTCACGCAAAAACTACTGAACAGATTTTGACGAAATTTAGCACACAGATAGTTTATAACCAGGATTAACATATAGGATACTTTTTATCCCGACATTCCCACGGGATCGAAACTGTTTTAGAACCCAATGGCCTGGATCGCGAAGATGGGAAGAGACCAGACGGAATGACCATAATGCCCTGGAAGTTAGGCAGACCTTTGGTGTGGGATGCCACATGTGTCGACACCCTTGCGCCATCCCATCTTCCTAGCACAGTGGGCTGTGCTGGAGCGGCTGCTGCTGGTGCAGAAAACCTCAAACGGCGAATTCCAACCTGATTGGGAGTTATATGTTCGAGACATTTGGGGTTGAAACACTAGGGCCATGGGGTCCGAGTGCCCACTTGGTTTTTCGAGATATTGCCAAGCGGTTAGTCGAATCTTCACATGACCAGAGGGCTGGCCTGTTTCTTGACCAAAGAATTAGTATCGCCATACAACGTGGCAATGCTGCCAGCCTTTTAGGCACTGTTCCTGTTGACAAAGTTTTTGCGGTCGAATTTATTGATGCCATGATTATTTTGCTTATTTTTCCCACGTACATATCATTATTTTAATGTTAGCTTATATAATGTAAATATCTATGAAATAAATAGAAACAAGAGACCAAGAAAAAAAAATACTGACTCAAAGGAACTAAAGTTAAATTTTGTTTTGTAATAAGATGGTTTGAGTTTGAGTTGACTTTCAAAAAGTAAATAGGTAATGTGATGCGGAAGAAAGCATGAAGCGAGAAAAGATTCATGGATGAAAAGACATACATAATATATTATACCCAACCATAAATTAATTAGCATAATCCCTAGATTAGGTAAGATTTCTTCTAATTCGGTTTGACCCCATTATATGCACACAAGAACATGACTCAAGAAAATGATTTAAAGATTTTATAACCTCTGTGCCTTCTTTTTCTGTTTTGTTTTTTTTTGACTGTTTATGTATGTGTGTACACACATTTATGTACATAAATGGTAAAATAAAATAAATAAATACATTTTGGCTGAAGCTGAATTTAGGGATTTCAGGAAAACCCATGGGTTTCCTAGATTGCTCATGAGCTCTACCAGGCAATACGAAAAATGAGGTAACCGATTCGAGGTGACGAAATAAAATATTCAGAAGTATCTACAATCGACTGATTCACAAACCCACATGGATCATACAGGCGCACTACAATAAAATAAACAGTAGAACAAGTACGAATAAACCCTTGAATTGTCGCACTTATATGGACCACATGCTCCTCAGACCACGAAATGAAATGAAATGAAATTGTTTATTCTGTAAATTGGATATTGGATTTTACACGGCATATTGCAAAAAAAAATAAAAAATAAACTAGATGAAGTCGGTGTTTCCTATCTGAGTACTCTGAGAAGAAAGGCCGAAAGAAACTCAGAGGTTCTTTTTAAATTCCAGACATTATCTTGGCCTTCACATGGTCTATGTGAAGGCCTTGACATAATATAGATTGATGTCTGAAATGGTCTTTTGAAGAAAGTATCACACAGATTTGAGTGAACCAGTCCACGATCTAAGCACCACGAGTCACGAAATGTATTTAGTTTTTGGCTGTAATATAGACACCAGTGGGTGGTTAGGTTACGTAGTTCATAAACATTTCCCAGATGACACACTGTTTTATATTTCTACTGAGGTTCAGGTTCTAATAATATTTCGTAATAATGCATTTCTGAATAAATCTAAGAGGACAAGACTGACGTTTTATTATTAGTATAATACAAATTTTACAAGTATCATTTACTTGGAAACAGATCCAGAAATAGTTATTACAGTATCCATACTAATATATATTATACGTAAAGAGGAAAAATTTGTTTGTTTGTATGTATGTAGGGGGTAATCTTTGGAACTACCAGACGGATTTGAAAAATTCTTTTTGCATTTGACAGCACAATTTTTGAGGAAGGTTTTATGCTACTTAACATCACGCCATGAACCTTAGGAGACGAGCAAAAAGAACGCTAAGCGAAATCGATGTGATCGCGCGGGTAGGTGATGCTGTGCAACGGGGTGGGTCGGGGAACAAGGATTCCAGGGATAAGCTCGCAGGCTGAAGCTAGTTAGATATAATGTGTTAAGCCACCCATTATTACCCATATTACTCGTACCCACATATGAAATTCTCCGCCGCAAATCGCATTTGAGTGGCGCGAAGATGTTTACATACAATAACCTGCCCACTTCAAATACTGATGTTGAATGTCTGTGTTCCTACAAAGCCTGGCAATTTGCCAAATGGTGCGGGAGTAATGACTTTAGAAAGCCCCACTGACATAGTAACAAAACATTGCGCAATACATGCAGGGTCATTGGCAACGAGCATAAATAGAACGATTTCGTTCCACTCGAAACATATATTTTTGTAACATGTAAAAGTATTTGTCTACAGAAATAAAAACTGTTTATCATCATTTGTGTACAGGGTTAAATTAAATTAGCTAGCGAAACTCCGCAGACGTGATGGGTATAGAAACTGACGGCTTTGAACTTTCGGTGCCATGAATATCATTACAGTTTTTAGACGATGTCGGCGCGGCGATTTCGTGCTCTGAAAACTCAACTTTAACGTAACTCAATGACTGAAAAAACATCACCGCGTCCTATTCTAATGAGTTCTGTAACAGAGGGCTCCATTTCTCATTTTGAGGGAAAAGTTGTGAATAAAACCCACATTACAACCCCGTATTCATGGTAAATATTTCTATATAAACAAAGTTTAATCAACATATTATTGATGAGTTTCTGGAAATACTGCGTTTTGCAGAATAAACCACGATATATTGGCTAGTTCTCGCTCGACGAGCGACTCTCAAAATGGTGAAGGAAAACATCGCAAGGAAACTTGCACGTCCGACATCTACCAACCCGCACTGGGCCTGCGTGGTGGATTACAGCCCACTCCCTCTCGAAGACCGGAGGCCTGTGTCCCAGCAGTGGGAACATTATAGGCCGATTATGTTATGTATGTATGTTTAGCGACAACCTCTATTTATCAACAATTGTTGGTGTGTTTGGACGTGTTTGCAACCAGTTTAAAACATGGCAGTAGAAGTAGTGTGGAATACATTACAAAAATATGTATATTTGTAATGTTGCCCGACGAAGTAGTGATGTTGTGTTCTCTCTCTCGGGTAATATTTTAACGGAAACTGACATGTGGCCAACACATATTTATATACACTTTGTTTCCAGCAACTTTGTCGTAGCTCATCAACAATGTTGACCAACTGTTGCTCAACAAAAGATTACCATGAATACGGGGCATAACTGTCCATGAATGTTTCGAGTTTATGATAGTTTTGCAACATATTGCCAACAAATATGTTGCGTGAAACAATGTTTTGCAACTATTTTCGACTTTGTTTCCAATGAATAAGGACTAAGCGGACATTACCTGTTGTGTTTGTTTCAGCTGCTTGGCAATGCTTGGAGGCAGCATCTGATATAGTAAAGAGTCACTCAGCTCTTTCTCATATTCCAGTTCTCTTGCCTTTTCCGCTAAATTACTGGCGTACACCTGGAAAATGCAGATAAAATAATAAACAGAGTTAAATTAAATTAGCTAGCGAAACTTTTTTGTGGGGTCGTCGACCGCAGTTAGTGCAGTCACATAAAATATAAGTTATTTTTTTTTTAGTTTATTTTTATTTAAACTTCACAGACGTGATTGGTATCAATATCGAAACACGATAAAACAAAAGAAAACAGATTTTTTCAACTAATACTGCCAGAGGCCGTGGATCCCCCAAGAAAACATCAAATCTTTTTTTATCGTGTTAGATATTGATTTGATACACATCACGTCCGAGTTTAAGGGGTATTACGAGCATGAAGTTGCAGGTTCGAATGAGGCCAACAATGAGACTAACGCGTTGTTCCTTTGCAATTAAAAACAATAAATACCTACAAAAATGCACTTAGATTTTTTTTTTTTGTTGATTGGAAATCATCAAATAAGGTCCCGCTCTGGGTGGAGAGGAAGGGAGTGTCAGACTCTTACTGACTAATTTTTGACTCAGTAGTTGCATTTGTAAGTACTAAACCAACAACGCCGTAGGTTCGAACCCAGACTGGCGCTTTACTTTGAGTAAATATTTCATCACCACTGTTCTCTAAACGGTGAAGGAAAACATCGCGAGGAAACCGGCAGGTCCTAGAACCAAAAAAAATTAAGACATGTGACATCTACCAACCCGCACTGAGCCCGTGTGGTGGATTACGGCCCACTCCCTCTTACAGAGATACAAGGCCCGTGTCCCAGCAGTGGGAACGTTATACTAAGAAGCCAACAAAGCAGTTACGTTTAACTGAGAAGGAAATACTACTTACGAGTATGACGTAACGTGGACTCTGTAATGAATGAATGGACACGTCATACTACGGTTCATTATGCTTATTTTAGCCGCCATTGGCCTTGCAATGCCCGGGCGTTGCATCGCAGATACCCAACTAACACTTAGGCGCTAAGATAAGTGTTATAGTAAATCTATTAGAGTGCTAACCAGATCCTAAAGTTATAAATAAGTGTTACGCATTCGGAGTTTAAGCGAGTTATAACTCTACTATACCCCCGAAATGGGCACACATTTTTTATCACCTTAGGTGGTTTAATGGCGGTAAAACAGAGTTACAGAATGGGTTAAGAGGTATAATAAAGCAATAAGAGAGGTATAATAGCGATGACTGTAAATAAATATTTTATTAGAAATAGAGTAACTTAAAACTTTTGTAATAATGTAATAAAACCTTTCCTGTTCTAGTTTAAGGTATTGTATTAGAACACAATGAAGCAAAATTCAATTAAACCGTGTTTACTTATGTTTTTCAAACCTTAGTCAAATCAATTCGTGACCTAAACATGGTGGGCTAACGAATTTAGAGATCCGTAGTAACTGCCCAAAACCACAACAAAATCGAGTATGTAGGTAGGTACATAGTTTACTTCACAATCTAAGAACACAAATTCTTTATTTTTTTTAGGGTTTAATTATATATAGTTTAATTATATTATTAATTATAGTTACAATCACCAGTATAATAGAGGAGATTCTTTGTGATAAGTACCGATAGTGATAGCAATAATATTCATTATTTGGGTCTTTATCTGTTATCTATGTAGGTAACAGAAGGTGGTGGCGGTGGTGTATAAGTGTTCAGTGGAGATATATTTTTTTATGAAATGTCATGACCGTGTGATAAATTAATTACTATTTCATACAATACCTAAAATGTTAATAAAACAGTACGAAGAAAATTTTTAATCAAAATGAAATTATAATTATACAGAATTTAAATACTTAGTATCTAATTTATAAATATGGTAAGTTTGTTTTGTTTGCAGAGTAGACCGAAGCGCCATATTCTCAAGCTGCATGTTGTGGTGCTAAGTACTTCATTCAGTCAGCTGACCAATCATCATTCGCATTTATCTCGAAGAAGCGACCGGCCCCTACTCAATCGAAAACGAAGAAGAATCTTTATGTTTATGTTTGTTTAATTTTTTTTTCTTATATGAAAGTTATTTGAATTGTGTTTCAACGGACATATATTATATTCGTATTTCGTGACTTTAAAATAACCTATCGCTTGATAGGTAGATCTTGATTTATATAATTTATGTTTGTGTTTATTAGATGGCCTTATGCACACTTATTCTGTTGATTATTTTTTAAAATTAAATAAACATTTAAGATATGCCATAGTTAAATACATACTCCAAATCTGCATTTTGTACGCCTTGCATCTTCTTTTTTGAATATTTTTTTGTAGAACTGCCAGTGGTAATTATTGCTTTTGTGCAACTCCTGGTTCTTGGCGAGAGTTTATTATCACTTGCATAGCACTTTGGGGGGTTGTAGTCAATGCTTACTTCTTATTTAGATCTTTTAGTTGTAAGATTCACTTAAACATATAACACAAGATTCTTTGCCCGTATTGTAGTGTTAAAATTTGCTGCTTTATGTCTTCAACCTTTAAACTCACCCTGCTATCGCCCTTGTAACGCTCTAAGTGAAATATTTTGCTGGTCTACGCTCTTTTGTCGCCAAAAGTTTTAAGCGCTGCTGCTGTAGCGCCTTTATATCTCGTTAAGTTCTAAAATAAGCTCTAATTATGACGCCTAAATGTTTATTGTGTATGGAGGCGCGGCATTCAATGCACATTGTTATCGTTTATTTTTGGGATTGTTGTTTGGATCGCTTCCAAATTGTTTTCTATTTCTACAAAGACTTTCAACAGGATTGATAGTATAAAGTTTTCGGTAGCTTATGTCAATCGCATACATTTTTGATTTTACGTACATCGTTATTGCTGATAGATCACTTTGTGTGGTCCCTCTGGCCATCTGAAATACCATACGTATCGCAGGTGCGTTAACAACCCTGAGATGAAGCTAAAATGTCTCCAGTGCATGTAATTACACCGGTAAGTACTATCGCCAAAATCTATTATCTGGCCACCGTTAGGATTATTCCTGCTTGCAGCGCATATTATTAGTCGACCTAAACGGGATCCTCTTTTACCGGACGCAGCTGTGGTCATCATGTGCACGGGATTTTGTTTTCAAAATGGTCAGATGTAGGTTTTGGCTATACTGTCAACACATACCCTCAAACCGGTTCTTCGCCTTGGAACCGCCATCTTTGCCTTGACCTGCCGCGAAGTTCCTGCTTTTAGTGGAACCCAATCGGTGGATATCTCAACCCATTTCTTATCTGACCAGCGGCAGACGTGTCCGCATATTCGATACTATTATCATCATCATCATCTGCCTAGCCTTTTCCCATTTATGTTGGGGTCGGCTTCCAGTCTAACCGGATGCAGCTGAATATGTAATATTATTATGAATACCTATTATGTTGGTATTCTTACCTGTATAGTGTTGACTGCGTTCCTGACCAACGCTATGATGATCGGGGATACCACGCAGACGAGGATTAATATCCCTGCACATACAACCTCCGACCTCCTTGCCTCCGTCAAACTTACTGTCACCCCATCCCTGAAAAAGAGGCCATTTTATCATAATAATTAGAAGTAGATATATAGAGGAGCCATCTGGCTCCTCTCACGTTATTCAATTATTTACATGGAAAAAAAGACGGTATAGGGGGAAAGTACCTGTAAAGGTTCAACGTCCTCGAAATAGACGCTTCGACATGAATCATTATGATGACGACGCAAGGTTATATTAATGATATCAAAGGAAAACATGTCTATATTACAAGTTTATTAATTACTAGTTTCCCTTGTATGCGTTTTTCCTACGAAATATTATTATTTTTTTTTAAATCTGCTTCCCTACTTTTAGTATAACCGATAGAATTTCATGGCTCTCTTTTGAAAACATAATGTTTAGTGAGTGGTGACACCCATACACGTCTGATGCAACTAAGGCAGTCAACGGGTTGACAGACGTAGACATTTATTTAACGATTATTAATTTGTATTAATCGATCGTGTATAATTATATTTTCAAATGTTTGTTAGATATTTTATTTTAGTGTTTATCAGCGGAAAATTATAAATGACCTTCAATATCATATTTTTTAAGAACAGTCTAATAAGTTAGCTGTAAGTTTCCCAAACGAAACAAAAAAATAAAACAAAATAAAACAACAAAAAAAGGTATAAAACAACAGCAACAGTTGTATTATATAAAACAAAATATTGTGAGTAAAATAAAATACATAATTTTCTTACGTTCTTAAGCATTCAGTAGACTATCATACTTATCAAGAGAAATTATACCAAAGTATAAGAAGGCCAACTCTCGTAATTTAAAACGTTCAAAATCCAGTCGCAGTCACATCTCGGCGACAAACAAAGTCAAAGTCAAAGATGTAGGGAAATTAGAGGTATTTTTCACAAATTGAGACAAATCAGACTATAAGCGTTTTTAAAATTACGAAAATTTCCCCGAAGGTATAATAAAGTTTGTAGCAATACAAGAGAAGAGGAAACCCATTACCTATAAATAAAACACCAGTTTGAATCAAATTGCATTACTATTAATAATTATGAATACAATAATAATTGTTATTAAGAATGGCGCAGTTACGACCGTCTTACCGCCCAGTGACATCACATTATTGCGGATAGCAAGTTCATTCAACGAAACAACGAATGTGTCACGCGTCTGCGGTTTAATTACTTATTTCGTCACAGATTACCTACAGGACATATTTTATTTATTACGTTAAATATTTAGAATAAAACATTTCCTTCAAAACTTATATAACTTAATAGGTGTAGCGCTACAACCTCCGGGTTGGGATTAAAAAAAAACGGCCGCTTCGCTAGAAAAAATGAGATACTATTTGACATTTACGTTGTTTATCTAAAAAAATACAACTTTTTATCGTCGTTTCGTCTCCGGCAAAAATAAAATTGTAGAGGTTTTGCAAGATTGTATATGTCTTGCCTCTCACATCATTCTTTCTAGCGAGGGAGCACATTTTTAATTTTTAATCCAAAGTTCGTTCGGCGTGTGGCCAAATTGCAACTAATGCAGCCATCTAGTTTTTAAAATCCATTTCACGAAACAATTGCACATTTTTTTTTTTTGTTTGGGAAATCATCATATGACTTCTCCCGCTCTGGAAAGAACCCATGGCCCTGTCAGGAATCGGCCCTAGCGGACCCCGTCAGTTCGTGCTGACATCTCTTTGAGGCGCGTGTCTGGTCCTTACCGGGCGGCGAGCTGCCCATTGCTCGCCACCCGCAAGCCCGCGCCTACGGTGGCCGGGAGTCAGCTGTTGACTCCCGACGTCCAGGGCATCTCCTGCGGCGACTAAGTGCGTGAGGGCGCAGAGATGGCCTCTCCTTGACGCACTCCACCTCCTCTTTTGCGAGCATTACTGCTTCGCAGAAGGAGGTGAACACCGCCCCCCTGTCAGCGTTATTCGAGAGATAAAAGATTCTTGTAGCAGTGTGAATTGTTGGACCATAGAAATGTAATATATCTATGGGTTGGATACATCATGCTGCCGCATGTCAGATGACAAATGGGCCACCCTCTCGACGCAATGAGTTTACAAGGTAAGCAAAATCACGACTGACGGAGTTGATGGGATGAGCTGAACTTCTAAATAATAAAGACTAGTTCTTTTTTTTTGTTAGCCTACATTGTGTCTCACTGCTGGGAAAAGGTCTCCCCTTTTTCCTTCCAAACCTCCCCCCCCCTCTCCCTCTCCCTGTCTTGTGCGATCTTTGGCCATGTTGGTCCTGCAAACGTTGTCACATCGTCAGTAGTTCTTAATAACTCAAAATAAGAAAAAGTGAAAAGTGAGTATAGTTTACCTCGCAGTGAGGCAAGCAAGAGCATATAGCATAGCTTTTAGAGCAGAAAAATGCACGTTAAGCAATTGGTCCCGGCTGTCATTCGTGGATCTTTATCAGTCGTTACGGGTAGTCATAAGCCTGAAAGTCTGACAACCAGTCTTACCAAGGGGTATCGTATTACCCAGTAACTGGGTTGTTGAGGTCAGATAGGCAGTCGCTCCATGTATGGTATTCAGCTGCATCCATGCTGTTTCATTTATTTTTTAAATGTCGAAGCATCATGCTGAGATACAGCGCCTGAACGGAAAGAAAGTCCTGTACGGAGCCTTTTAGCTTCGTACAGGACTTTCTGTTTCATTTTTCCTTTTGTTAATTTTTTTATATAATTTGTTTTATTTAAATGTGTTTAGTTAGTTTAGTTTATGATCCTGTACGAGTCGCAATAAATACTTTTTCTTTCTTTCTTTCATCCAGTTAGAGTGGAAGCCGACCCTAACATAGTTGGGAAAAGGCTAGGCAGATGAGAGAAGTAATAAAAATGCGTTTATTAGCATTAAAACAAAAACACCTTGAAACTATAAAAGTTGAAAGAAGATTCGATGTGTGTGTTTCAAGATCGATTTTGGCGACACATCCGCGTGGGCAGGTCAAGACCACATCATAGAATAATTAAATATTTTGTAATTTAGCAACGAATTTGTTGTATTGTCATTTTGTTTTTATTACACACATGTTTTTGTCTTTGTCCTAGTAAAAACTAAACAGGTGTGTCACCGTTCAGTGGTCAAGAGAACCCATGAAAACCCAGTACCTACTAAAAAACTTCTCACACTTTGAAATGAAAGTAACTCATAATTCCAAAGAACATGATTACGGTTTAGTATACATCGTTGCCTTATAGGATGGCAAGGATATCGACACGAAAACTGTAACCATGAATTCAGCACATGGTTCTAGACTGCCAAGCCGCCAAGCCAAGCGTTGAAACAAAACGTCGGTTTAAAAAAAAACTGTTATTTCATAGAAAAGTGCAAATACCTAAGCAGTTAAAACGTATGGAACGGTATTTTTTTTTTTTAATAAACTACGACAAAGGACATGGCTAAATGACTGCCCCAAGCATGTCTAGTAACTTCACATTAACTCGTAATATTTAAATATTCATTCATGAATTATTAAGCGTTTAATAATTTCCTAGCGCTTTCGTGAACTGATAAACATAAAAAAAGTATCTTAGTTGCTTTTTTTGATTGACATGACAAGTTCAAGGGGAATAATAATACAGTACTGCAACTAGGGACGGGTCATGTCGCTTTTCTAAAATGTCAAATCAAACTATACTTATATCGATTTTTGATAACAGGTATCAAAACGATTTATTTTCTGAAACTAAGAAGTGGCAATCAGAGTTATTGGCGGGAATCGATGGAATTCAATTCGGTGTCCTGTTTAGTTGCTTCTTATTGTGTTTTCACAGGGAAACGGGGTTGTTTCTAAGTGACAATCGACTCTATTCAATTCCACTCTTTTCGTATCAAAATCAAATAAAAATAATTGAAAGCTTCAGAATGTGCTTCTACGTTTAATGTACTACCTATTTTGTGTCGAAAAATATTAACTGAATACAGGTCGACAAAAACTATTTAATTATATTTTTATCTTTCAACCCAATCGATTATTTTATTGATTCGATTACAATTGACGTTCAATCCCATCTCTATGAAAAAAAACAAACGTCAGATGTGAGACATCGTTGGAACACTGCCGTTTGCTTGTTCGTTGTGGTTTTTCATTTTGGATTTTCATTGACCCTCGCTTGCTTATTGTGTGCTTGCCTACCTACTGACCTCTTGCTACTCGACACGGACTTGACTTGCAATCAATTCATCCTGCGATGCATAAACTGCGGTGTAACCACGCAAAGGCTGCGGCAGCATATCGCCTCTTCATTGCCTGCTTTTCTACTCACTATCTTAGCACGATGGTTAACAATTGAGGTAAGTCATCTACAGCTAGAATCATTCTAGAACCGATAAATATAAGAAACATCGAACAAATGTGACTTCAAGTAGTTTACCGTGTTTTCAAAATACATAATGAACTCAATGGCAATGAATCAGAAAGACTCATCTCGTCTCAACACATCACGACTACAACAGACTGGTTGCTTTAGATGTCATAATAATCAAATGTGTAGGTATTATAAATAATTCATGTGGGTAATAAGGTAATTAAGTTTGTTCTAGGTTCCAAGGGATGCCAACATTTGTCATCCTTGTTATGAGCTGCTGAATTCAGAAGCAACTAGTGATGTACGTTTATTTGGTCATACAATAGTGCGCATAACTTGAGGCCGTTCTGTGAGAAGTATACAACGCCATGCAGTGGAAAGAAACGATTCAATTTTGCAGAATTTACCAACGTCACATCCAGCTTTCTATTATCTAAATAAAATGTTTTTAAACACAGTGTGTTTTTTTATCTTTAAATCCTGCCGCCTGAGTGTTTTCTTGCGCGCGTTGCCCCATTCAGCGTCCAGAACCCATCTCTCGAGTACATTTACTATAGGGATTTGGTTTTGGACAAAAATCTAGTGTTGTTTGGGTAACACCTAGGTAAAAGTTCATAGCAATGTTTTTTTTCTAAAATTCATATTTGCAGTTTTTTATGCCTATTGATGTAGGAGTTACACGATTTCATTTTCAGGATTATAAAGATATAAAAAGCGCCTGAAACTTTTTCTGTATGAAATACTAATATTCAGCTATTCAGCATTACATATTGCTAGGTACCATGTCTAGACATTGCTGGATTTTCGTCCATACTTCAGTTTAGCCATCTCCTTTCAACTTAGGGGGTTTCAGAATCATGTACTGAATCAATGGTGATAGGTTGCGCGTCAATGTCCCTGCCACACTATACACCGTAGTCTTCAAGTTATACATAAACTTTGGTAAACGTTTCTATAGCTTTTACAAATCAAATCTTACAAAGGAAGTACCTACTTATAAAGGCTTCGTTACAAAGATATTTGTAATTTAATTTAATTTAATTGAGTTATGCAGTAAGAAAGGGTCTTAATTTGCCCTAATATGTTGCCGCTTAGTTCAATTAAAATGATAAATCTATCATTGATTCATGAATTCATGAATTCATTAATGTGTCCATAATGAAAAAATGCATTTTTTCATTGTGTTCATGTGTTTCATTCACGGTGTATAGCTCAACGAGTTTCGTCGTCAAGAAAAAGTTATTTTCGCAAGATAATCACAAGCCACTCGTGCACTAGACTTGGCTTGACAATAAAACCTGGAGACGTGCTCACCCGGTGAAGGCGTAGAAGTGTGAAGATAAGGAATACAGAAGCTAGCCAAGTATTTTATAGTTTTCCGTGATATCTTGCACGTACCATACTTGAATGAACGCGAACTGATATATAGGGAGGTGATTATCACTTGCATCCTTTAAAATTGATGATCGTTCTTGTAATAGGTATGAATGGATAGAATTAGAAATGAGTACTTACACAAGAGGAGGACTGAAGGTGGCACCGGTAACTGAAAAGTTGTGTGGAAATCGGTTGTCATGGTACGGGCATGTGTTACGGAGGAATGAGGAAAATGTCGTGAGGAAAGTTTTGAGTATGAATGTCGATGGCTATAAGAGTAGGGGAAGACCAAAGAAATGATGGATGGGCTATGTGAATGATGATATGGTTAGAAAGGGGTTGTCTGCCGAGATAGCGACTCATAGAGAATAAAGGATGAAAAAAAATCCGTTCAGCCATTTGGGACGTTACGGTTACGGTGGTGCAGCCAGACAAACAGATACACACGTTAATTTTATAACACTCATCTTGTTGCGCCGACCCCAAATAAATTGGGATAATGGCATGAGAATGATGATGTTACAGGTAATTAAAACAGAACAACTTTCACTCCATATCCGATTCGTGAAAGGAAATACCTAAACCTCTGACCTAAAACTCTATATAAAGTAATTAAGGAATCAAATCACTTCCAATTTTTAGAAGGCTATTAAAACGCCATGTTCTAAAGTATTTTTTAATTGTAAGTTTTTAATGTTTTTTTATAACTTCATTTTAGTTTATAACCCAGCGAAATCGTCGCTTATCTTGATTATTATATTTTTCCTCATAGGAGACTGACATTATATTATTTACTTAATCAAGATAATATTTACATAATATAATCTAACATTTAAAATAATAATAATTATGTACATGTATATGAAGAAATAAGCAAAACAATCATGAGGCATAATAATAATACAATAAATACATACATAAAGCGTATACATACTAAACTACTACTAGGAGTACTAGGTACTGTAAATCTTGCTTTGAAAAAAAAAATACAAAAAGATTTATTCAAATCTGTTGTTAGAAATGAAGGCTTTTAAATTGAGCAGTAAAATCATGTTGAGCATAAGTGCGGGGTCCTCAAACTGATTTATCAATTAATCAATTGAGCACCGGATGCGCAGATTGCTCACTACTCGCGCCGGTGCGCGGTGGCGGCGCGGCGCACAACGTGTCACCTAGAACAAGGCCAGTGGACGAAATTCGGTTTCATTTTTTTCGCATTTATATTGACTAACTATGAATTATAAAATATATATTAATAATAATTTTACAAATACTACACAAAATAAAAATAAGAACATTTATTTTGACGACTATTTCTGCTTTGTGCTCGTGATTATAGATATATTTTATTTTTCCTTATTATTAGAATTAATTATCTTTTTGTATGCACGGGTTGCTGTGACAAATAAACCCATTTTTTTCTTTTCTCTTTATGCACTGTGACCTATCACTGCTTCTATAACAGTCCCATTTACAAATGAGGGTAAGCCATAAATTATGATTCACACGTCCAATCACTATTCTCTGGGTTTTATTAGTGCTTAACGGTTTTATCTATCACGGCTTGTAGATTCATTTCAGTACTCGTACTGAAATTCCGTACATACGCCGCCGTACATTGAAACTCGTGAAAGTGATAACAATATGCTCATCTGGAGGATAGTATGTCTTTTTGATTTAGGGCTGATTTTTCGATAGTCAGATAATTTTTATTTGTCGAATTAAATTGACGTCTGACAGATTTTGTATGGAAGTAATTTCAAAAATTCCAAATTATTCGTCGGATAAAATTATCTGGCGTTGAAAAAATCAGACCAGTGATATGACAGATACACGTGATGCCCTGCCTTCATATACCACTTCCTAGTCAGCTTGTAAGAGTGTGTTGGAGAATATACTTACAGGGTCAAATTAAATTAGCTAGCGAAACTCTGCAAACGTTATGGGTATCGGATCGTATTGCCAGTGTTTTCATTTCTTCTTGTGTTGTTGTCTACACACTGTACAATCGTATCAGTCCTGCATTTTAAACTAACTGATTCACCAACTTTAAATCATTAAAAAAGTAAAGTACGTACCTTGAGAATTTAGATTACTAAAATTTTTACAAAATTACGAACTGCCACATTGGAATGCTGTCGAAAATGTCGCTAAAATGCAACCGACCTGAACTGCAATTGCATTTAACTCATGAGTAAGTTACTCATATTGCAGTTAACTTTGACCCTGTGGAGTGTAAGATGTACATAAATAATTATTGGAATCAGAGTTTGGGGGTAGGTACCCTCTCCGATAACCTAACAATGACTTTTGTCCATTTGGCACGCGAAAGACTTTGCGGCGCCGACATGTCTCTCTACAATTGGCACGCCAGGCCATACATATTATGTCCTAGGTTTTGCCCACGACTTTGTCCGCGTGAAATTTCTTGCTCCCCCAACCCACCCCGTCGCATCGCATCGCATGCCCGCGTTATTACTTTGTTTTCGCTTAGCTTTGAGTTCGAGTTGGGACACAACGTTCGTGTCCGTCACACGAACGCGCGAAGTAAAATTCGAACGATCAATTAACCTATTGTACTTTGATTTATTTTTGTGATAAGCACAAATAGTTTGTCCCTTATACTTCCCTCGTATATAAATAACGCCTTAAAACTAAGTTAATTTAGCGCGAAACGAATGTTAACAATTTTAAAATCGTTTGACATTTTACTCCACGATGAACGCGTGGCTACAGGGCACAATATTTTGAGCTTCATTTGAATATTTCGAGCGTTTACTAGTTATACTGGTTCCACTGAATGCAAGATCGAGGACATTTATTTGCTCCATTAGGTAGGTACTACAAAAGGACGAGCTTGCTCGCTGTAAACGTTTGCTCGCTCGCTCTAAACGTTCTCATTTACAATGCGGACGTATGCGCATAATTATACTATATAACACGTGGCAACGAATATCAGGCAGAGATGACATAAGACGGAATCGACTTAGACGTTTTTCATACAGAAATTCTCATTTGCGTCAGTCTTAAAACCCAGTAATTTGGCCCTCTATAATATCGACGACACGTTTGGCGCAGTGGCTGAGCGATCAACTGCTGCGCTGCGTGTCGCGGGTTCGATTCCCGTACGGAACAAATATTTGTATTGCCTACAGGTAGTTGTTCCGGGTCTGGCTGTTTGTGTATGTGAGTTTAAATGTTTGTGAACGCACCCACGATACAGGACTTTAAAGGAGTAATTCCTAGTGTGGGGCAACGATAAAAAAAAAAATATATATATATATATATATACGAGACTTACGTATAAACAAAAAAAAAAATGTATATAAGTAGTTTACCAGCCATCTTGTTACCAAAACACAAGCATTAGGTTGCTTAGCTTGGGACAAATGGTGCTGTGTGAAATGTCCAGGGCTATTATTATTATTGTTATTATGACGTATAAACAAACCTGCAAAATGTCGGTGTGTACGGCCGCAAGATTGTGTGTCTATCTGGCCACTTATTCTATTGAAACTCCGTACTATGCCAGGTCAGTTAAAGATCAAATTGTTACCATTGACATGCAGTCAACTATACCTATAACCACTGTCATCATCTGCCTAGCCTTTTCCTACGTTGGGGTCGGCTTTCAGTCTATACTAGTACAGTACAGATGAAGTTGAATACCAGTATTTTACATGGAGAGACTGCCTATTGAGATAGGCAGTCTCTCCTTGTAAAATACTCCTTGTAAACCGCTACCTACCTGCCTACCGCCTACCTCTACTAGGCATATATATAGGTTTTGTTGTTTATGCATAAGATATCAAGTTCCTAAAAGCTAGATATCTGCTAGTCTCGCAAGCTTACCGTGAGCATCCCACTAATTGTCTAGTTAAGTTGTTGCTCAGGATTACGATCCGTAATTACTCTAGATAATTGTGCTATCAACGCCATTATCGTGTCTGGTGGCGGCGCCCGGCTAGACTTGACTAAAGTTCGACGGCATGGTTGGCGCAGTGGTTAAGCGATTGACTGCTGCGCTGCGTGTCGCGGGTTCAATTCCCGCACGGAACAAATATTTGTATGACCTACAATTAGTTTTTCCGGGTCTGGCTGTTTGTGTATGTGAGTTTATATGTCTGTAAACGCACCCACGACACAGGAGAAATTCCTAGAGTGGGGCGACGTTTTAAAAAAAACAGAAAAAGAAAAGAAAAAGAAAGTTATGTGCATACACACGAGCGACACGCGTGAATAGCAAAGGCAACTGCAACTGTCGACACGCGTCGACGCCCGCTGCCTACCCGTCGACGACCTAGGTTTCCTAGATTATGATCAGTAGCCAAATAAGTCGCAGTAACTAAGCCAGGGTAATCATCATCATCTGCCTAGCCATTTCCCTACTATGTTAAGGTCGGCTTCCAGTCTAACCGGATGCAGCTGAATACCAGTATTTCACATGGAGCGACTGCCTACTTGACCTCCACAACCCAGTTACTGGGTAATACGATACCCTTTGGTAAGACTGGTTGTCAGACTTTTGGGCTTCTGAATACCCGTAAAACCCGTCAAAGGTCCACGAATAACAGCCGGGACCAACGGCTTAACGTGCTATCTGAGGCATGGAGGGGTTTCGGTACCCCGACTAGATGGGTTAAGTTAGGCTAGAACTGTGACACGGGGTCGTCTGGCGCCCATGAGCTGGTTTGGTCCCTGGGGTGGTCACGGCTTACTATGTGTTCTGGTGCGCCGGCGATGGGGAGTACTCCCCAGAGGAGGGTCCGGTAACGGACAGCTGCGGCGGGTTCACGGATGAGTGTTAACGCGTGCCCGTGTTCCCGCCGTAAGCGGCAGAGGAGGACACCGTGGAGTTTTAGTGGGTTAGAGTCCCACATAACTGCACTAACTCCCCGTGGTAGTGCCAAATGCATGAGCATTTCTCCAAGATAAAAAAAGGCTAAAACTGTGACCTACCGCTGCTTCCAAGTTAGATTTTTTACCGACGTACTTTCTGATTTTTTAACTGCCCACACGTAACTGCCTCGTCAGTCATTTTACTGCTCAATTATTTATTTGATCACCCATTTAAAATGTTACGACTCATTTTTATTTGCTATACTGTTCAGTTTTTACTTGCATTTTGTCATTTTGAATTTACCAAAGCTACGATAAACAACTGCCGCTTTATATCAGTGCCTTTTAATGCCAACCATTTTTTTGTACCACTTCAGGGCAAAGGGGTCTCACACAGAGGAGGCCCGAGCATTGATCACGCTTGCTCAAGACGAGTTGGCAATTTAGACTTATGTAAATCAGGTCCGTTGTTATGCCTGTAACCTGCCTGATATCAGCAAGCATAACATGGAGTAGAATAGCAGAATGGATTAGGTTGGAGGAGGCCTTTGCCAACTGTCAAACGGACTTACAGAAAGTAAAGAAGCACCAAATCTTAAATCTATATATATAAAATTCAAAGTCCTGACTGACTGACTGACTGACTGACTGACTGACTGACTGACTGACTGAGACATCAACGCACAGCCTAAACCGCTGGTCCTAGAGACATGAAATTTGGAGGGTGTATTCCTCGTAAAGAGTAGGTATCCACTAAGAAAGGGTTTTTTGAAATTCCACCCCTAAGAGGGTGAAATGGGGGGATTTAGTTTGTATGAAAAATCTTCTTCCTTGAGTTAATAAACTTGAAACTTGGCACGAATACTTATCTAAGTAAATTATGAAGTTCGCCATTTTTGGTTTTCATAAAGTACCCCCTAAAAGGGGATTGGGGGGTTTCAAAGTTAGTATGGATGAATTTTAACGCGCGGTCCGATTTACTCGAAACTCAGTATTTATACCTAAAATTGAAAGTATAGAATAATGTGTATCAGGGTTTTTTGAAAATCTACCCCTGACGGGCTGAAAAGGGGTAATCAATTTTACAGGGGAGGATTTTACAGCGTGGCTTGATTAACTCGAACATTGGTATAAATAATCTTTGAGTCAAGTTATGAACACATCCCAAATGATTTTTCAAAATTCCACCCCTGTGGGGGTGAAAAGTGGGGATAAAGTTTATATGAAAAATCTTATTCGTTAGGTTAATAACCTTGGAAATTGGCATGAATACTCGCCTAAGTAAGCAATAAAGGTTATCATTATTAGTTTTTCAAACTACCTCTCAAAGGGGGATATGTGTTGAAGTTTGTGTGGAAGAAATTGAATGCGCGGTCCGATTAACTTGAAACTCAGTATTGATACTTTCGACAGAAAATAATTAATAATAAGTATGTAAAGTTGTCGAAAATTGACCCCTGACGGAGCAAAAAGGGGTAATTCGGTTTTTAGGGGAGGATTTGAACTTGAAACTGAATGTTACATTTTCACGCTTAAACCACTGAACTTCTGATTTGGCAAAGAGATAGATGGCATCCTGGGGAAACATATACTTTGTATCCTGGTAGCACGTTCCTGTGGGATAACTTCCGACAACCACGCGGGCGAAGCCGCGGGCAGAAGCTAGTATAATATATAACTCAAAGGTGACTGACTGACGGACATAGTGACCTATCAACGCACAGCCCAAACCACTGGACGGATCGGGCTGAAATTTGGCATGCAGGTAGATGTTATGACGTAGGCATCCGCTAAGAAAGGATTTTGATCAATTCTACCCCCAAGGGGATAAAATTGGGGATGAAAGTTTGTATGAAACTTTGTCAAACTATATACTTCTTAACGCGAGCGAAGCCGCGGGCAAAAGCTCTTACGAGAATAATTTTTAATTGTGTAAAATACTTAAATAATAGTGCAGTAGTATAAGTAACATAACTGTGTACCTGTTGTCTGAATAAAAAGGCTTTATTATTATACTATTATTAAATCAGGTCCGGTACCACCGGGCCACACCCCTGCTCTGTTTTTTTCCTAGTAAAGAACGTATAAATTTTAGATTTTTCACTTTTGAGTTATATTACCCCACACAAGTTCATGTAAACTACTTACTATTTTTAATAACAACATCATCAGCATAAACGATAAAAACGATAAAAATAGAGAATATAATTATGAATGATGAATACAAATTATAAAATTAGAAGGAAAAAATAATGACTTAGAAGCAAAAAATAATAATGAAAAATGAATCACGTATGTCGTTCCAGTAAGCACGGAGAAATAACTAGCATTGGTGATTAAAACAGGTTGCAGATTGCCAGAACCCTGCACCCTCAAGGCACCTATTACTTCCTTATTGTTGGATCCTGTGACCTTCCGATTTAATAAAAACCAACTTTAACCCCTAGAAAATAAAACTGAAAATTCGTTTACAAATCTGTGGAGTAGGAAAAGGAGCAGTCCTTTGAGAATGTATTGAAAAAGCCACGACAAATAAATGTGAACCTTAAGTGTTTAGTAATTGAATCTAGAGTGGGTTTATTAAAGGGACTGATTCAAGTCACGTTTCAAATTAAATCGGGCGTGATTGGCTTGCGGCAATCAAATGTATTTGCAAATAGTTGCGGAACTGTGCACTCACGTGCAAATTGTTCAATTGGCGACAATCTCGGCTGCGATAAGACTGGCATTTTTGCCATTTTACTTTAAAAGCTTATTTTCTTGACAGAATTACGAAAAGGATGAATTTTGGTCACGTCTTCTTTTCACATTATAGAATCAACAAGAATAATGTAACCAGAATTTTGAAATAACTGTTATTTCTCTTTAAGGGTCTACGTTTTGCTATAGAGTTAATTTCTTTTTTCTGGACTCCGTCAGTCTGCATTTCTGAACTTACTAACCAACTGACTCCATGACAATTAAAAGTGCCTGTAAATGGTTTAATTTTGAGAGCAGTGTTGGCCTAGTAGTAAAGGTCACGACTTACGAGTGTAGGTCGTGGGTTCAAACCCAAGCAGGCACTTTGTGTAAGTTATTTCATCACCATCTGTTATACTCTCAAAACGGTGAAAGAAAACATCGGGAGGATACCAGATTGTCCTAGAATCAAAAATTTCAGGATAATATGTGACATCTACGAACCTGCACTAAGCCCGCGTGGTGGATTATAGCCCACTCCTTCTCACAGAGAGGTGGCCTATATAAATAAATGCTTTGACTTTGAGATTTGGCTACTAACCTGATGTACTCCCGAAGTTGCTTCTGAACCGCTCTTAGCTTATCAAGGAACGTTGCAGTCTGGTCAAAATACTCAATGGCATCAGTGACGCTGCCATCTCGATGCTTATTGTCAACAATCTGCTGGTTCCTGCCAAACAAAACAAAAACAAAATTACCCTCATCATCATCATCTGCCTCGCCTATGTTCTATGTTACGGGTTTGGTTTCCGCACTTAGTCCCTCAGGTGTACGTTGTGCGTGGGCCGTGGCGGCCGTCGGTGGTTATTCCAATCTGCCTAGCCTTTTCCCAACTATGTTTGATGCAGTTGCATGCAGTTGAATACCAGTATTTTACATGGAGCGACTGCCTATCTGACCTCCACAACCCAGTTACTGGGTAATACGATACCTCTTGGTAAGACTGGTTGTCAGACTTTCTGGCTACTGACGACCCGTAGCGACTGTCAAAGATCCACGAATGACACGGGGGAGCACGAACTTCACCCTCAGTGGTAAAAAACAAAAGAGTATCTGACGCGGCCCAATTTTGTATGGTTAAATTGCCTAAACAAACTGAAGCAATGATAACACAAATGTTGGCGCTATGTTTGAAGGTTGGACAAATCACTTGGGCGACTTGGGCCCAACTCTACAATGACTAAATTAACAATGGGAATTGAAGATTTTTATATAGAGCCTTCCATACCTACTGTCACGCGATTTTTGTTGTTTTTTTTTTCAAAATAGCGGCCATGCATGAAACCTAGTTTGAAATAATAACTCTGAAAGTTTAAAGTAATCAAACATCTACATGCAAGTAAGAACGTTAAGAAAATATGGAAGAACGATGAAAAAAATGATGAAGGAACTTTAATATCTCGGAAACGTGACACTTTACTGGGTTTGGTCGTATTACTGTTTGCATTGAAGTCAGCGATCGGTAAACATATTTATATGGATTTGTGCGTGGCTATCATTTTGAAAAAAAAAATGGCTGACAGGTAGGTATGCCATGGACCTTTAGAGCTCTTTGACTTCTTTAGAATCTAGTTTTGTGCGTTTCACGACGTTTGACTCCCGCATTCAGCAAATTATTATGTGATCGGTCTACTTACTTCTTCTCCAAGTCTCGGTACTCAGAGCTGTCCTCCTTAATATCTTTATGAAGTGGTATAAGAGACGGCACTAGATTCAAAGTATTGTCTAACAAATCCCGACCCAGAATCATATGGGCTATGTACCTGTGAAAAAAAATATTTGTAAGTGATACTATCTATTAGCACTAAATATTTATTGTTTATTTTTTAAAATCCCGGTCAGTTTTTAGTATATTGAAGTGTCTGTTAGTAATGTCAAAATAAAATCTTTTTGCTAAATCATTTTTTTTAATATAAGTCTGTTTATCTGTCTGTTTGTTCCGCATAAACTCTGAAACAGCTGGACCGATTTTAACGGGACTTTCACTGGCACTGACATCCTCGCAAACGACGTCGCGGGCACATCTAGTTTTAAATAAGCTTAGCGTTTAATAAATTTAGTACTTTGTGGTTCCTTCGGGCGTGAGTGTGTAACATCGTCTATCATAATTAAACCACTCCAAAGTTTTTGTCATGTATCTTCATTAAAACTTGATTTTCGGCAACTCTCATCCATCTGCTACTAGCAATCCTACGAAGATCGTCACTCCACCAATATTCAAATTTTATTTATGTTTCAAATTGACGTTATTTCAAGTTAAACAAATATCAAATTTATTTAAATCGTAATTAAGTTGATTTCAGAGTGACTAGCACTATTGAAAAAGTTATAAAAAAAAAAAAAACTAAACTTTATCGTGTAGGAATTAAAGTTATTTTTCCATAAACTCATATTTGTTTACATTTTTGGCGAATATGTCGCGTACTTTTACCTTACGTTTGCCGAAAATCAAGTTGAATGGCGTGCAATAGGAGAGGCCTTTGTCCAGCACTGGACTGCTACAGGCTGATGATGATGATGATTTTCATTACCTTTCATACGCTCTGGGTTGTAGATACCCTCTGGCGAAGTAATTGATACCTAATACGGAGCCGATGCCCTTACACTCGATGCTGCGCAGCAGGTTCTTGAATCCAACCAGGTATCTGCGAACAAGGAATTTGTTGATCACATTTTATTTGCAGCGAACGACATGATGTTACACATCATCTGTCTAACCTTTTCCAAACTATGCTGGGGTCGTGAATACCAGGGGGCCTAAAAAGACCACTAAGCAATACCTCTAAAAGCTATTCATTTCCTGAATGCCCAGCAGATCATTAGCAATAATTTCTCTAATTTTCGCTAAATGGTAACACATAATAGTTTAATCACCTACAATTCATTTCATATCAATAATATTTGGTGTAAAAATTGGTGGACCATTTTACGAATTTCCATACAAAACTGACAAACAGGTAAATTGCGTGATATGAATTGCACACAGATCATATTATGAATTGTCAGTTTGTGACCATTTTACGATTTTTAATATGAATTATATTGTTATCGTATTATGATTCTGCCAA
Organism: Apamea crenata; assembly: GCA_949629185.1. Lineage (NCBI taxonomy): Eukaryota > Metazoa > Arthropoda > Insecta > Lepidoptera > Noctuidae > Apamea > Apamea crenata. The sequence goes on from OX451367.1 coordinate 15,752,223, forward strand.
AGTGGCCTTTTTAGGCCCTCAGTATTTTACATGGAGCGACTATCTATCTGACCTCCACAAACCAACACTAAGCTCCTTGGTAAGACTGATCGGTCTCTATCAGACTTTCGTGCTTTTGACTACTCGTAACGACCGCACACATGAAATAAAAAAGTTATCAATAATATGATTGAACCTTTTTAGGGTTCCGTACGCAAAGGGTAAACGGGACCCTATTACTAAGACTTCGCTGTCTGTCCGTCCGTCTGTCTGTCACCAGACAGTATTTCAAGAACCGCGATAGCTAGACAGTTGAAATTTTCACAAATGATTGACGGATTTCGGTTTCAATGTTTTTTTAGTACATTGGTGTGTGCTAGCTGATACTCGTATGTGGCAAATAATTGAATGTTTTTTTTTCCTTTGTTGTGTAATTTTAATTAATTTGAGAATCATGTGACAGATGTGCTGCTGAGGAGTTTGTTGCGCCACTTCTTCCCAGCTAAAAGCCCAGGAAATATAAGCCGGGCGTTTTTAGGGACTGTCTTATTAATATTTATTGCTGACTTTTAGTCTAATTTGAATACATTTCAAAGATTTTGATTTGATTTGACCTCTTGTGTAGAAAGTGCTACTAGAGTGAACAAATCAGCACACTAATTGCGTAACACTCTTTAAAGCACAATCTGAACCATTACCATTTTGAAGGAAATTACTAATCCATTGCTTCATATGTTCGAAAATTTGTCTGCTCAGCAACGGAAATAACGCAATGAATGTTGTTGAACTGTCAAAAACATGAGAGAGACTTAGTTTGCCACGCAATTACCTCGCAAGACGAGGAAAAGGAAGATGAAGCGCGTGGCGACATTATTGCGTAATTTCCGTCTGGAGGGAAATGCCGTGAGTGTACCGGGCCGTAATGAATGACATCAACTTTTAGAGTGAATACGGCCATTGTCAATCATACCAGAGTCGCAGTTTCAGTTTCTAAAGCTCGCCATTCTTTTCGCAAAGATTATTATTCTTTTCACTTGGATATTGTGAGTTGATTTCGATTACCCATGGAGCAGTGTTGGCCCAGTGGTTTGAACCCAACACTGTGTTTTATTTCGTGTAAATAATTTCATCAGCACTGATCTCAAATCGGTGAAAGAAAATATCGTAAGGAATCCGGCATGTCCTAGAACTATTGTATTCGAAGACGTGTGACATCTACCAACCCGCATTGGGCCCCCGTGGTAGATTATAGCCCACTTCCTTTTGAGGAGAGTGGGGCTATGTCCCAGCAATGGGAACATTATTGGCTGATTATTCTATGATAGGAATTAAGCAAGCACATGACATTTTTTTTATTTGTGTGTTTACGATTTAAATGTTGATGATGTTGATGTTGTATCAAAAATGTGGGCTGTTAAGGTAAATTTTGAGACTTTAGGGAAAGTCTTAACATGTTACCTTATCAACCCACATTTTAAGTGGCACAGACCTTGGATTTTCATCCTTAGGTACCTACCTAAGGAAAAAAAAAAGGAAAAAGAAAAGAAGAAAATCTTACTACTTTTTTCCCAAAATCATATTAAGGACAGTAAAATGAGCGTGTTCTGTTCACATTTGTAACAAGTTAAGAAAACAAAGGTATTTGCAACATTGTTACACGTTGAATAACAAAACGATTAGATCCATGTTATTCTATATGGTCGTCGCAAATCGAAATAACACAACCCGAATCAAAGTCGAGCATTGGAATGTGAGCTTTATAAATGTATGGAATTTAGTTTCATATTTGTTAGACTGTGTCGCAAGCGCTACTGCTGTACTTGAGGTACTGGGTTCGATATCCGGACCGGGCAAAGTGTTAGTGGGTTTTCTCAGCCCGGAGCCTGGAACAGTACCCGGTTGGTAGCAATAGGGTCGTCCCTTATTAATGGGACTTAAAAATAACTGGTGAAAGGCAGGTCAGCCCCAGCACTCACAGCAGCCAGGCACGCACTAGCGTCAGCGTCAGGCACTAGATGTCTGGCATTTTGTTGAACTGGGCCTTTTTGGCGCAGCCGTGAGGCACACTTTCCTGCTAATTTCTTACATCGGACTTCACACTTTTATTTTTTATTTTTTTTATTTTTTATTATTTGTTTTATCTGAAGGCCAATTCTCGTAATTTAAAACGTTCAAAGTCTAGTCGCAGTCTCATCTCGGCGACAAAAAATGTGAAAAACTTGTCAAAATGTAGGGAATTCGAAGTGTTTTTTGACAGATTGAGACTGAGATCAGACTGTGAACGTTCTTAAAATTACGAGAAATGCCCCTCAGATGTATATGTCTGGTGTATAGTGTGTCTTTTAGTTTGTGCCAAATAAATGTATTTTCTTTCTTTCAGGTGTACTATAGGTGCACCTCTGCTTAACCCTTCAGGGAAATAAGGCGTAATGTTATGTTATCTTATAATAAGATAATTTATATACCGGTAGTACGTTTTCGTGCTACTACTAATTTCAAACCACACGGGCGAAGCCGTAGGTGGTTAATAAAAAATTAAACGTAAAAACCTTACCTTTTTAAAAAACAAGCTCTTATTGAAATGCGTTAAAAAGAAAAAAAATAACTTTAAAACTTTTAATATCAACATTTAAAAGATATTTCTAATAAGCTTAGGAAAAGTACGTTAGCGTTGGGTATGTGGTTCCGTTAGTCATACAAATGAAGAATAGGTATCTAAGATAGCTTGGACGTGTATTTTTAGCTAAAAATCAACGACAAACATGATGTGTGTTATTAGTAAAGTCTTTCTCTTTAGAGTTTTTTATTAGGTAGGCAGGACGGCTTCGTTGGTTTAGCGGTCGCAACCGCTGCTGCAGAGCATGTGGTCCTGGGTTCGATTCCCGTGTCGGGCAGTGTTATTGGATTATTCCATCTGGAACTTCTTGGTACTCGTAGCAGCTTTGAGTCTTGATTTGTGCCAGCTATTTGCACCAGGCTCGCGTCCTGTTACAACATGGGGATATCCACTATAACTATGAATATATAACGTGAATCCACTCCATCCATCTTTCACGAGCCCGCGCGCTTCCTTCTTCCAGTTTTGACGGAACCTATGCAGGCGTGATACTATATTATGTTATAAGTAGGTATTTAGTGAACATAAACGAAACAAAAGGATTATGTACGGATCGTAGCACGCAACGTTCTGTAGTTTCTGTCTACCTGCATGGGACAAAGTCATGAGGTTATGTCTGTGTTTGGTATTTGGGTTCTATTTCACCGCGATCTATGGCGACAGCAAGGTTGTGCTGCCAACAAAATATATAGTTGGCTGCGCGATCAAACGGACTCCAGGTAAGGTCCCACCTTAGAGATGTGTGACATTTTGTTGGCATCGTGACCTAACTACGCCCCCATTGCGTCTGGAAGAGGCAGGGCCACCTACACTTCGCATCTACACTAATAATAACGCTGAAGAGTTTGTTTGAACGCGCTTATCTCTGGAAGTACCAGTTGGATTTCAAGTATTCTTTTTGAATTTGATAGCCTTATTCTTGAAGAAGGCCAAAGGCTGCTTAACATCAGGCCAAGACCGTTACGAGCCGAGCAATAACAAAAAGAAGTCAGAAAGAATTCTGAGTGAAAACGAAGTAATAGCGAGGGCAGGCGATGCAATGCGATGCGATGCGACGAGGTGGGTCGGGGGAATAAGAACGCAGACGATGTCGTGAGCACAAGCTAGTCAATTAAATTGTTACGTTTGTTCTTGTTTAAGTGCCAATTTTTCTTTCCACGTCTCATTGTATACGAAAGTCGTGACGATAGATCTAATTTTAGAACAGCGTGGAACTCCACAGTCTACGTTTTTTCAGGGTTGAGGAAACAATAAATGAAAGTATGAGTCAATCACGTCTGGTAAAACGTGTCTTAAGGAAAAAGTTTAGAATAATAATTGTGACATAAGAAACGTAGAAGTGAAATAATTAATAGGTTCTGAATTTCAGCGAGTTCGTCATCTTGAAATCTGTAACAATTATGCTTGTGTGAGACTGAATCATTGGTAGTTGGCGGTTAGTCATATGGTACCTTAGGAGCACATATTGCGAGGCGTATGTTGTCATAGGATAATGTGACAAAATTGATGACAACCCCGTACTTACGTGTGAGGATGTAAGAAGACGTAAGATGCTGACTCATTATTACATAGACTCACACCTTTTTCCCATGAAGTAAACTTGAATCTACAGCAGTGCGATTCTGTAACTAACTCACCGTGAAAATTTAGGTGAAGTGAGCGTGGAGTGAGCTGTCATTCCAACAAATGCTAGGGATTGACACTATTGACAACTCACTCTAAGCTCACTTCACCTAACTTTTCACGGTGAGATTTTTACAGAATCGATCGGCTGATCGCAATGTGCAACGTCCGTTACGTATTCGATTTACTTCGTTTATACTTGAGATAATTAATGCGAACCAGTCGGTTTATCCTACTAATATTATAAACGCGAAAGTTTGTACGGATGGATGGATGGATGTTTGTTACTCTTTCACGCCAAAACTACTGCACGGATTTGGATGATATTTGGCGCATAGTTTATAATAGGATACTTTTTTCTTCACAGCTAGTTTATTAATAAGCCGCATTAAAATGAGGTCAAAAATCAGTATCACTCTTCCTTTGTTTACGAGATTTTGAAGTGTCTGTGCGATTACAGTAATATTATTGATGTCTAAAACTTAATGAATTAGGAATTCATACGTGTTGCTTCATTGGACGTTTATAACTATTTTATTGTGAGCAAAAGATAGCTTAATGTGTGGACTATAAATCGGGGCCATATTAATATTCCACGCAGGTAGGAGGTAGGAAGAACAGCCACTATACATGTGCTTACACGGACAAACACAATACACAACAACACAATACACACAAACACACAAAACACAATACTTGGTAACGGTCTAAGAAACACCTGGCAATTAACTGCAATATCAAGAAGAGAGGCTCGTTGGTAAATAATAACAGCCGCACGGGTCAATTCAAGGTTAAGCTACGCTTGCCAGGGTCGGTCGCTGGATGGGTAACCATCTGCTACATATCGAGACCCATTCATGCCTTAGAAAGCAAGGTAAACCGGTCGATCCCAGCTGTCATTCATGGATCTTTGACAGTCATTGCCGGTAGTCAGAAGGATTAGTCCATGTTCGACCCCCACAATCTTTACCCCCGTCCATGTTCAACCCCTAAAGTCAGAAGCCCGAAAGTCTGACAACCAGCCTTATTAAGGGGCATCGTTTTAGTAAGTGGGTTATGGATGTCAGATAGACAGTCGCTCAAAGTAAAATCATGGTAGTCGCTCAAAGTAAAATCATGGTATTCAGCTACATCCGGTTAGACTGGAAACCGACTCTGACATTATGTAGTTGGAATAAAGGCCAGGCAGACGATGGTGACCATGATTGTATTGCCCATGTAAGCGCAATAAGATGAACCGACAAGAAGGACACCGAAAACTGAAGGTTACTTCAACTCACTCATTTAAAAGTGACGATTCGCCCGTTCTATATTGTGGGTTTGGTTTACGCACTTAGTCCTTCAAGTGGAATATTGTGCGTGAGATTCGCCCGTTTTGGGCTAGTAAATTCGTGCGAATCGACTAAGAAGCCGAATTGTGACTTAAGTCAATTTTACATAACCAAGATTATTCACAACATTGTATTACATTAAATCATAACTATTCTGAATTTCAACAAGAATACTCAAGTAGTTAATTTACTTTAGTAGTTAATTTGCTTTAGTACTTCATATCAAATTATTGAACAATATACATATATATTGTTCAATAATTTTATTATTGACCATTACATAATGGTCGTTGATACAATATGCCTTTCTAGCGTCAATATTATACCGTTATTGTCACTGTTAGGCTGCATTGCTGCTGGACAAAGAAGCCTTTGCCCACTGCTGGACAAAGATGCCTTTGCCCACTGCTGGACAAAGAAGCCTTTGCCCACTGCTGGACAAAGAAGCCTTTGCCCACTGCTGAGCAAAGGCCTCTCCCCATGACTTCCGGTCCCTTCGATCTAGGGCTAAAGTGGACCACTAGTCGTTTGTTTTCTTCAGCTCGTCGCGCCATCTTCATACTTGACATTTAAAAATAACTATTATATAAGTACCAATTTTAATAACTTCATTTATTTAATTCGTGTTGTCAATCATTTTACATGCTAATTTTAGCGAATTGTTTTAAAAACTGTTCAAATAAACCCGACCATCTGTAACGTACTAGTTACAATTCTTGCAAATAAATTTCACATCATTTCATTTCTATGGGGTTTGCTACTACCTCTTCTAGCTGTGTCAGGCTCCACGTAACGGTATTCATGAAAATCAGCAGTGCGATTCTGTAACCATCTCACCGTGAAAACTTAGGTGAAGTGAGCTGTCATTCCAAGTAATGCTAGGGATTAACACCATTGACAGCTTACTTTAAGCTCACTTCACCTAACTTTTCACGGTGAGATTTTTACAGAATCGATCGGCTGTAATTTTCTCTAAAATTGTATTTGACATGAAAGTGTCAAAAACGCTCTGGATTTGGTTACTGTGTGACCGTTCATCGCTTTCTTAGGAAACCAAAGTTTAGCTGTAAGCTGTGAGCAAAGCTACGAAACTATGTATTTACTAGCAGTGCCCTGCGGTTTCACCCGCATAGGTGTCGATCTCGAGGGAATATCGAGATAAAAAGTATCCTATGTGTTATTCTGATGTATAAGCTATATTACTGTTAAGTTTCATCAAAATCCGTTCAGTAGTTTATGCACGAAAGAGTAACAAACATCCATCCATCCATCCTTACAAACCTGTTGACATCATTATTTATTTAGAGAAAGGTTCCGTCTTTTAACTGGAAGGACACGTTGACTCAGAAGAAAAGTATTTAATAAAAAGACTGCTAAGCTAAATATTGTCGTTAGGTTAAAAATGTGATGAATCAGTCGTGAATCACTGAGGGTCTAACTGCACTTTCGTTTTACATAAGCTTTTATAATAATGACTCCAATACATAATTTGTGGTATTTTGGTAGGATGTGGGTACAAACTAGTAATATAAGAAATGCCTGGAAGTATGAGAATTCTTCCATAGACGTGGCATAGATGTTGCTGCATACTGTCATGCAAGAATGGAAATACTTCTGTAGGCAATTTGTAGGAACAAGCTAACAGCAATGTGGGCTGCATAATATAGTTATTTTTTATTCATTTGTTTTTTTACATTGTTCTCACATATAGAAGAAACAAGAATAATTTACCCAGGATTTTGTAATAATATCTTGATTTAAAGGAGTGTCCTTGGAGTTTCTTGCCCGTTCTTGTCCATAGATATGTACGTTTTGGAATGGGCAACTAGCTTCAACTTTCCGACTGAAACCGATAGAATATCGTAATTTAATTAGAATGCTTCAAGGGCGAGGAGGTATAAATAATCCCACAAACAAAGATACATAGATACGCGTCAAAAACATAACCATATCTTTGTAGTCGCGCGGGAATAAATGCCATTTAAAAAAGTTTTTCCACCCACGTTTAGTTTTCTACATTCTTTAATGGTTTTGTTGTTATTATCGAAGCGATGACATCAGTGTACACACATAGTGCGATCGGAATGTTTCGAATCACTTCCCAATAGTTGGCGGCATCAAAACTCTCAGTGGCGACCTTGAGGACGCATAAGCTCTGCGTTTTCTACGTGACTGTGCGTATTATCCAAAATGTATCGGTATTTCTCTTTGCCTTGGAACTTGCACATCCTTTTGCCAAAACGAGGTCTCTTCGTAAGACAGATAGAATAAATTAACCCATACTAATGTGGTCCGGTGTGTTTTAGACAGTCCTTTTAAGAGACACTGCCACTTAAGAGATCATAATTCATAATCGATGAATCACACGGCGCGCACGCGCCGTTTAGATGTGAGAAGTCCGGGTCCGTTTTTTTTTTTACAACATAATACGCCTGGGCCCTAATTCACTACGACCACTTAACGACTCCTTACTTCGAAGCCACCTCAATTCCTTACCTTATCACGACATTTCGTGGTTTGAACTGTCAAAATACATGTTGTCCGTACGATTGACATTTCGATTCACGATATTGACGTCGTAAAAGGAGAATGCTCATGGATGTATGGAATCCCGTACCATGCTACATCAAAGTCAAACTTTGTTTTTTATAAACTACTCTTATCATTTATTAACTCCCACAAAAGTTCTTTTTGTATGCAAAACCCGTGTTTCGGAGATTTTCAAAAAAATCGAAATAACCTGAAAACTAGGTACCTACTTTATTTTGTTTGAAATGTCATACACGCACAGCCATTATTTCTCTAAAAAAATGCTAATCGCTTAAATAAAAATTCTATTCTATTTTATTCTAGTTATTTTTAATCAATGTAGTATCGCCAGAGTATAATTTTTTTATATGTTTTTTGAAAGACGTGATCATGACACTTTCAAAATTCAAGGTTATATTAATCACATCATTTGAAACGGAACGTCATGTAAAGGGCATAATACAACAGTATCAACACATTTTTAAATTAAATTAAATTCCCTGTTCAAAAATCAAATCCCCGACGCATAATGTCGTAAAAATAATATGAAAATAATTTTATTAAGCTGTATTATTTTGATCTTGATGCCTGAAACTTTTTGGTCATTGTCTTTTCGCGGGGAATAACACAGGATTGGGGCCCTGTTGTTGCCGAAAGCCTTTATTAATAATAATAATAATTACGTTTATTATTATTATTATTAAAATATATACATATAAATATATATATATATATTTTATTTTGTTTATTTTTTTTTTTTTTTTTTTTTATTGGTTAAAATTAAACTAACGTCGTCCATCTGAGCATACCTGGTGGTCTACTCTCTAATCACGTCAGTAAGTCCGTAATTCCAGCCGAAGTTGCGAGCGTTTCCTACTCCGTATTACTTACGGCCTTAAGATTAGTGCAGGACCCGACCTAAGAATGAATGACAACACAATTTGACATTTATCCCTAGGCCCGAAGTTTTTTTTTTTTTATTGACAATGGCTCATTCTTGGCTTCAATCCAGCCCAGAGGGAGGGACGTGGGTGATTTTGCACGACCGATTTTTTTTGTTGAATCAACTTCATACTTTCGGACAAGTCCGTTTGAAGTCCGGTGAAGTTTACCTCAATTTTCAAAGAACGGATTCTGATGACCTCTTTGGTATAACATCCGGTCGTACCGTACCGTAAGTAACATGCTACTATAAATTTCCGTTTGTGGTTCTGGCAATTAGCTTGTCATTCCTTAGTCATCTCGACCACAATTTCTCACATTAATATGTGGATGCAAATAGCAGCACGCCTGATCCATACATACGCTAATTCAATTTATTTATTTATATGTTTTAAGTCCGTGTGATTGAGTGATTTTTCGGGAAATATCTCGAGATTTGTAGGGTTGACAGTATAGGCACTTAGTTAGTTAAATTTTGACTCCTTTAAGAAATACTGGTGTTTGCAGCTCTAGATGCATAAGACAATTACATGTTTATATGCAATGTCAACCTGACATTGTTTATAATATTGGGTTGACATTGTAGTTGAAAGATAATAAGAGACTTTTGTCCTGCATTTTACCCACCTGTCAGGGCTCCAGTCCAACCAGATGCAGCTGAATACTAGTATTTGCCTATTATTGTTAGTTTTCGACTAATATAATTTGACGTGGAAATTGAAGTGTTTATTTATTCCCTTGAAACTGTATTTTATTATCCTTACGTCGTAGACAGCTCTGTTCACATAGGAGATCATAATCGATGAATCACACGTCGCGCACGCGCATAGCTTGAGATGCGAAAAGTTTTTTTTTTTTTCTTAGGTTACATTGTGTCTCACTGCTGGGCAAAGGCCTCCCCTTTTTCCTTCCAAACCTCCCCCACCCCTCTCCCTGTCTTGTGCGATCTCTGGTCATGTTGGCCCTGCAAACGTTAATTGCCACTGCTGGGACACAGCCACAGGCTATCCTTGAGAGGGAGTGGGCCGTAATTCACGATGTTTTCCTTTACCATTTTTAGAGCAGGGTTGATGAAATAATTTACACTAAGTAAAGCAGCTGACTGGGTTCGAACCTACATATCTTAAGTAGCCTACCCTACTTACCTCCATATGGTGCTGCTATCCGTGTCCTTAATTTCCTTTGTCAAATGGCTCAGCAGGGCAGCATTGGCGTTGGTGTACCACTCCACCGCTTCAGTCATTGATGTACCGGCGTTTATACTAGCTCTGTGGACAAATACACGTTTTTTAGAACTTAGTAAACCTTTGAACTTTAGTCTGCATCGTTGGTCTAGTGGTTGCAAGCGCGACTAGTGAGCGTAAGGTCATGGGTTCGATTACAAGGTCGGCAAAAATGTTATTGAGTTTTCCCATCAAGAGATAGGAGCCTTTGGCCTCGTATAGGATTTTCCGTTTCATTTTTATTACTTTTTTTATGTAAATTATCTTTTTATTTGTGACTGTGTTTAGTTTAGGTTGCGATCTTCCTGTACGAGTCACAATAAATACATTTTCTTTCTTTTTTTTTCATATTTGTTTTAGTCTGTGGAGTACTCTCCAGCCACGAAATCCGTAGTTTCGGCCAAGGTTACGGGCACCTCTTACTCCATGTCACCTACGGACATAAGATTACTGCAGGGCCCGAACTAAGAGTGAATGACAAAACGATTTGACAGATGTTTTTACTCCGGATGTGTTTTTGCCCCTCCGACAAAGTTAGTTAATCGGGAGTAGGGTTCATTCCATGTATCGAACTACTTTCGTATGGACCCGTATCTTCTTTGACGGAATTAGAGATTAGGACCTCTGGATTACGAAGCCCGGTTCATTGTAACAGGCTCGCCCCTGAATTGAAAACATAACTGACCAAAATTTGGGGAAAGAGATTAAACAAAAAATCTATTTGTAATTTGTATGTGTAGTGCCAACTATTTATACAAGTTGGTTATACATAAATAAATAAATAAAATTACGATCAAAAAACCATTTACCATGCTTACTTTTGCCGATCGTGACAAACTTATGTCGAAATTAATGTTTATTTCCAAGAAATACTCTTTAAGTTAATTAACATTCTCGTCAAGTTTCAATTTTTATCATACCATCTTTCGAGGTCAATAAATTACTGAGTCTTAAAAACCGGTTAAGTAACGATAGCTGTCGGATTGGTCACCGCATCCAATGTTTATTTTTGCTATGACTGTGCTTCGCCATTCGTACCTATATGAAAGTAAAAAAAAAAATATAGCATCGATTTCTACGAGTTTTGTGGTGTATAACTTATTTCATAAAAAGTTCTGAAACCGCAGCCTACAGTAAAAAAGTAATTTCTAAGGAATTTGTCAGTATGTTTTCTATGGCACGTGCGGTGCAATGATTCATTTTATTTATATGACTCATTCTTAGTTATTGCATTTTTAATGAATTCAAAGTCTAATCAATTATTTCAAACCAGTTTCAGCCCGTGACTTCGTCCGCGTGAAAAGACAATGACCAAAGGTCGTAAAAAAAAGTCTCATGCATCAAGATCAAAATATTATAGTTATTATTTCATAATTTTTTACGACATTCCGCGTCGGGGATTTGATTTTTGGACAGGAAATTTAATTTAAAGTAAAAAAGTGTTGATATTGTTTTATTCTCTTTACATGACGTTGCGTTTCAAATGATATGATAACCTTGAATTTTGAAAGTGTCATGATCACGTCTTTCAAAAACATGCAAAAAAATTATACTTAGACATGCAAAAAATATTAATTACAAAAAACTAAAATTTAATAGAATAGAATTTTTATTTAAACTATTATCATTTTCTTAGAGCAATAATGGCCGTTCGTGTATGACATGTCAAACGAAGTAAAGTAGCGGTACCTAGTGTTTAGGTTATTTCGATTTTTCTGAAAATCTCCGAAACCCGGGTTTTGTTTAAAAAATAACTTTTGTAGGAGTTAATATGATAAGTGTAGTCTATAAAAAACAAAGTTTGACTTTGATGCAGCATGGTACGGGATTCCATACATCCATGAGTATTGTCCTTTATTGCATCCCCGGCCCACCCCGTCGCATCGCATCACTTGCCGTGCTGTCATTTCGTTTTGGTATAACGATCTTTCTGACTTTTTTTCTTTTTACTCACCCCGTACTGGTCATAGCGTGATGTTGAATAGCCTTTCTCAAGGATTAGGCTATTGAATGCAAAAACAATATTTCAAATCCGACCAATAGTTCCCGAGAATAGCATGTTCAAATATATAGATTATTAATATGTATAGATAGACTAGCTTCTGCCCGCGGCTTCGCCCGCGTGGATGTCGGAAGTTATCCCACGGGAACGTGCTACCAGGATAAAAAGTATGTGCTTCCCCAGGATGCCATCTATCTCTTTGCCAAATCAGATGTTCAGTGGTTTAGGCGTGAAAATGTAACATACAGTTTTAAGTTCAAATACTCCCCTAAAAACCGAATTACCCCTTTTTGCCCCGTCAGGGGTCAATTTTCGACAAATGTACATACTTATTATTAATTTCTGTCGAAAGTATCAATACTGAGTTTCGAGTTAATCGGACCGCGCATTCAATTTCTTCCACACAAACTTCAACACCCCTATATCCCCCTTTGAGGGGTAGTTTGCAAAACTTATAATGATAAACTTTATTACTTACTTAGGCAAGTATTGTTGCTACGTTTCAAGTTTATTAACTAAATTAATAAGATTTTTCATATAAACTGTATAACCGCTTTTCACCCCCACAGGGGTGGAATTTTAAAAAAATCATAAAAATTCATAACTTGACTCAAAGATTATTTATACCAATTTTATAATTAATCAAGCCACTTATTATAATCCTCCCCTGTAAAATTAACTACCCCTTTTCACCCCGTTAGGGGTAGATTTTAGAAAAACCCTCATACGTGTTATTATTTATTTTTAGTCTTAAGTACACACACAGTACACTGATTTTCGAGTTAATCGGACCGCGCGTTCATATTCTTCCACACAAACTTTAACACCCCTATATCCCCTTTGAGGGGTAGTTTTGAAAAACTAATTATGATACACTTTATTGCTTACTTAGGCGAGTATTCATGCCAATTTTCAAGATTATTAATGTAACGAATAAGATTTTTCATATAAACTGTATCCCCGCTTTTCACCCCCACAGGGGTGGAATTTTGTAAAATCATTTGGGATGTGTTCATAACTTGACTCAAAGATTATTTATACCAATTTTCGAGTTAATCAAGCCACGCTGTAAAATCCTCCCCTGTAAAATTGACTACCCCTTTTCAGGCAGTCAGGGGTAGATTTTCGAAAAACCCTGATACACATTATTCTTTCCTTTCAAGTTTAGGTATAAATACTGAGTTTCGATTAAATCGGACCGCGCGCTAAAATTCGTCCATACAAACTTTGAAACCCCCCAATCCCCTTTCAGGGGGTAGTTTATAAAAACAAAAAATGCCCAACTTCATAATTTACTTAGATAAGTATTCGTGCCAAGTTTCAAGTATATTAACTCAAGGAATAAGATTTTTCATACAAACAAAATCCCCCCATTTCACCCTCTTAGGGGTGGAATTTCGAAAAACCCTTTCTTAGTGGATACCTACTCTTTACGAAGAATACACCCTCCAAATTTCATGTCTCTAGGACCAGCGGTTTAGGCTGTGCGTTGATGTCTCAGTCAGTCAGTCAGTCAGTCAGTCAGGACTTTGAATTTTATATATATAGATACTCAGGCACAAGTTTATTTTTGTTCTGAAAATAAAATTGAACAATAATTGTGTCATAGCTGTGTTGTGTGTTGTTGTTGTTGTATTAAACGAGTTCACAGACGCTTTCATGGAATGGAGTAGGCGGGAACGTCTCATGAGCACAATTACTGGGCATGATTCCAATTGCCAAAATGGGTTTTTCCAAATTCGAATGGGTAAGGGAATGTATAAAATAACGTTTCACCCCAAACTGGGGTACTCCAGGAGCAGTGGTGGCCCAGTGGTAACGGTCCTGACTTGTTGTCCTGACGAGTTGTAGGTTGCGGGTTCGACTCCTGCCAGACGCTTCTATAAATGATGGTGAAAAATCCGTTTCGGAGGACAATGTGGTCTCACAGACAGACAGAAAAGGTTACTTTAAATCACAATAATATGTATAAATATTGAATATCTAATTATGTAACGAAGATTATTGATTTCGGGAATAAAACCTCAGAAGGGCAATTCTCGTAATTTTAAGACGTTCACAGTCTGATCTCAGTCTCAAATAAAAATAACTCTGATTTCCCTACATTTTTGACATTGACTATCCCTGAGTCGCTTTGAACGTTTTTAATTACGGGTTAATGGCCTTCTATTCTAATAATAGATAGATTACTGAACAATTATGTTCACGTATTGCTCTAATATGTTAATAAGAGCGCTGAACTAGTAAATCAATATACTGAACCCTGTATCAGTATTCAACGCACGAGGGCGTAGATTACTCTCTAAATTAAGTGTTGGCAAACATTTGCTTAGCAAACATTTGGGCCAACTTACAACAACCAACATTGACGCCAATGAACTGTGTACGGATTTACTCATTTGTTTTTTGTGGAATGGTGATCGCGGAGAGTGTTACTATATAGTTTCACAGCTGCTATATTTGTTTTCTTGGGGGTGACCACCACCTCTTAAAGCAGTATTATTTTAATCTTACTTCGTGTGGGAAAAGGATGGAGCTATACGGAATGTATAGCTCCATCTCTTTCACACACGGAAGTAAGGTTATAATAATACTGCTGTAAGAGGTGGTGGTCACCCCCATCTGTAATCTACTACATCCTACTAATATTATAAACGTGAAAGTTTGTATGGATAGATGGATGGATGAATGTTTTTTACTCTTTCACACAAAAACTACTAAACAGATTATGATGAAATTTGACACACACATCGCTTATAACCAGGATTAACACTGATGTTATACTTTTTATCCCATTATCCCACGGGTTTGTAACTTATACGGGTGCAGCTGCGGGGCGCTGCTAGTAAATAATAACATACCGATCCAAAACACAAAACTTAAAATTACGGTTCACAAATAAAAACATAAAATACCGGTGCCTATTTTCGAAATTACCTACGGTCCAAAACTTAAAATATAAAATACCGGATCCTTATATTTTACAAATGAAAGACTACATTTGACATTGACCCGACACAATTAAACGACCATTTTGTCTCCGGAATGCAAAATAAAGTAGTTTCGCAAAAGGGTCAATGTCCCTACCTACGGAATGTCCTTAAAACACCTCTATTTTATTAAATGTTGACTCAAACTAGGATGTTGATCGATGCGTAAGACTCTCACAAGCAGTATGTACTGCACCCTAATTGCGTAACACACGATCAATCGGAATCGGCTTCATCTTGACAGTTCAACAACATTCATTGCGTTATTTACGTTGTTGAGCAGACACAATGACACATTTTTGAACGTATGAAGCAATGGATTAGCAATATCCTTCAAAATGATTTAGATTGAGATTGATTGTGTCTTACGCAATTAGGGTGCAGTTATTTACATTCATCCGGGATCATTCTGCCTAGACTTTTCCCAACTATGATGGGGCCGGCTTCCAGTCTAACCGGATGCAGCTGAATACCAATATTTTATACGGAGCGACAGCCTATCTAACTTCCACAATCCAGTTACTGGGTAACAGGGTATCCCTTGAGAAGACTGGTTGTCAGACTTTTGGGCTTCTACTACCCGTTTCTGTCAAAGACGACAACGAATGACAGCCTGGAGCAATCTTGGTATGTAATGAATGCTTCCCCATCCACAAACCCACCGCAGCAAGCGTAGCTTAACCTTTTATCGACCCGTGCGGCCGTTATCATTTATCCACGAGCCTCTACATTCATCTGGTATAACAAATAAAAGAATATTACTGAAAAGTGCTCAAGACCAGAAAAATATATTCCCCTGAAAACGCGACAAATTCCCCGCTGTCCCCCTGAACTATAATTACTTATTAGGAATTGACAGGAATGACGGGGAACATTCAGACTTATGAGTCATCTTGTGCTAACTTGTGCTAAATTTGAGGCCCTGGACCGTCTTAGTCATCCCAGTAAAACAAAGTACCTACTCATTGCCACAATAAAATCTAAATCAAAAGTCATTAAAAAAAATTCGAATTAGGCTGGGAATCAGTACTTTTTGAATGTCAAAATGACTTTTTTTTCGGAAATGAATTCTCGTATGTTATCATAAGAGGTTGTGCGGACTTTCCTGTGGGTACCTCAAGAATTTAAGGCCTCCAGCCATGATGGCATGGGCACTTATAAACTAAGTTACTACACGCTAAAAGCACACCCGATCCCCGGACCGGGACCCGATCTATCTGGCCTGGCTTAGGGCGTCACTGGAGGCAGCAAGGGACAGGCTGAATCGAATTAAAGTCAATATTACACAAGAAAGTCCCCAAAAACGCCCGTTCTTCACCACTTTTTAGTACTTTAGCTGGGAAGAAAAAGTGGCGCAACAAACTTCCCAGCAGTACAGCTGTCTGTTATATTGGGCACACTTACAAAGAGCCTTTTCCATCATGGGTGACAGGCACGAAGCTCTAAGCGGTCAAACTTTTTCTTGAACTAGATGTAAAGTTAACCAAAATGAATTAATTAGCAAATTGGCTACCAACTTAATGTATATTCACATCGCAACTGCCTTTCTTTGATAGTTGGATGACAAGACTATAGCACGGCAAATTGGCGTAGTGTACAATTGGGCATTAAAGGGCAATTTGATGAACAATAAAATTTTACCCGACCGTACCTACAGGGCGACGATACTGAAGCCCATCCAGCGCATTTTGGGCAATTAGCTCTGATTCCATGATTGAAGACTGACGAGAACCCTCCTCTCATAAACGAAGAAGAAATGACGGCTCAAACAGCACGGTGACTCAACGATTGGCCTTAGTGAGATGGAACACGGATTCCATCCACGCATGAAATAACCATTAATATAGTATGTTGTCATAGATAGTCGATCCGGGTCTGTCTATCGCTACATGTTTGATGTGTGTTTGTAAACACACTCGTGATACAAAATATTCATTAGGAGCGATAAAAAAGAAGAAAATAAAGGTGAACACACCAATAAACATTCTTTTGAAACCGCAGACGACCTTAGTACGTAGCATGATTCATTTCGAGATGGTCACCGACATCATAATATTGTGGTGTCTTGCGTGACACATCAATTAAAACGAATAAAAACACAATGGTTTCGTGTCAAATTATCCAACAAGAGATTTTAAAGATGATTCACTTAAGAAATGACAAACAACTGAGTTTACCGCAATAATAGAACAACATGCAACTGCAGGGAAAAACCCCTTTTCTTTGATAAGCGAAGGAAAATGTATTGATAACCACGCTAGCTCACTGAGGTTTGGAGATTCCAGTCCATTATAACTTCAGGCTTCCTCGCGACATTACAGTGAACACAAAGGGCAGTATTTATTATTTATTTATTTTATCTTTTCGCACACAAAAAGGTACAACGGCGGACTTAATGCCTTAGGCATTCTCTACCAGTCAACCAAGGGTGGTGAAGAGATTAGATTCACCTCAATTTAAGTTTAACTTTTATAAAATCCGTCAGATTATGAATCGAGATCTATGAAACATCCCTCCAGAAACTGGCCTAAAATTAACACAGAAAGTAAAAAAAAATAAAAAAAATCTTTAGGATGAATCTACCTATTTATAGACCATGTAGAATGTATGCGCTGTTGGCAGGGATAAAGGCACATTGATGATGATAGTGAAGTACATCATTTAATACGAGAGCTAATCATACTCGTATAGCAGGAACTGTACGCCTTTAAGACCTTAATCTGGCGGTAAACAGCTAACAATCGAGACGGGTTGAAGAAAAAGGAAGACTATAGGCCTTTTTTTTAGAGTGGAAAATCATCATCTGACTTCTCCCGCTCTGGACGGAGCGGGAGGGCGTGTCAGACTTTTACTGACTAACACCCACCCGTGTACCTTCAGTTGCCTGTGCCAGGGTCCACGGTATCTCTTTCGAACAACCCGCGGCCCTGGCAGGCATCGGCCCTAGCGGACCCCGTCAGTTCGTGCTGACATCTCTTTGAGGCGCGCGTGGAACACAACGCGCCGTCGACCCGGGCCTGGTCCTTACCGGGCGGCGAACTGCCCATTGCTCGCCGCCCGAAAGCCCGAGTCTCTATGGCCTCACATTGGAGTGGCCGTTTGGATACACAAACAACACTAGCTGTTGCCCCACAACTTTCCATAATATCTAGTAGCTGAACTCGCCTTGTACAATGCGCGCTTTCCGAACAATGAGAGATCAGCTTATACTGGATGGCTAGCTAGAAATGTCGTCGTACATACAACCTTTAATTACACCTCCCGTTTGACCTACTGACGAGCATAATCTTCCCTTCATTTTTATATTTAGTAGTTTAGACCAAACGTTGTCAGCTATTCATGAAGTTCTTTCCGAAAGCGATAGTTGAGCTGTGTGGAAGATGATATGGCTCAAAAGGGGGTGCCTGCTGATAGGTTGACAAAAAGATATATATGGAAGACGTGGAAACGCTGCGCCAGCCCCAAATGAATTGGGGTATTATGTAGAGTAACATAAATTTATCTAACTTATTAGCTATACTATAACTAGCAGCGGTGCACGGTTTCACCCGCATAAGTTTCGATCCCGTGGAAATATTGGGATAAAAAGTATCCCATGTATTAATCCTGGTTATAAACTATCCGTGTGCCAAATTTCGTCCAAATCCATTCTGTAGTTTTGGCGTGACAGAGTGACAAACTTCCATCCATCCATACAAACTTTCACGTTTATATATTAGTGTTAACTATGTGGATCAAGATAAAAACGACGAACTGAACAAACGACATTTTATATTTTAAATGTAAACCGAAGGAAGCGCGCGTTGCTGATCGTGTTGGTAATGGCACTGCGGGTTGATATTTTCACAGCTTCTTCGGTGAGGAAATCTGGTAGTACATCTAGTCTAGGTTTTCGTGATTCGGCCGTGATAAACGGGAAACTTTATATACAAATTTGTGAGTTTGTATTTCTAATCTGCACCTGGTGAAGGCGGCAAGGATCCGCTGGATGCGCGAAGCACAGTCGAAGTGGCTGTGCTTGGGGGAGGCCATCCAGCAGTGGATGTTTGCTGAAATGATTATGATGATGTCTAATCTTCGGAACTACTGATCCGATTCAGAAAATTCCTTCAGTAACGGAAAGTTACAGTACTGCCGAGTGTTATAGGGTATTTTACGCAGTTAGTTATTATTGTATATTGTATTTATTTATTTACTTGTCATAGCAATGCCACAGAGTGCTTCTGACACTCAGGGCATAGGCAAGTAATGAGGTTACGTCTGGCGCGGATTAAAAATGAATTATTTCTTTTATTTATTTGATAATATTTTACATCTATTTTATTATTTATTTATTACTGTAATTTCCCGTGTTTATCACAGCGGGCCCTATCAGAATACCAGCGTCATGCTGACATAGGAGCCTTTTGACCTCGTATAGGACTTTCTGTTTCATTTTTCTTTTTGTTACTTTTTTATATAATTTGGTTTACTAAGGTTCCGTACATCGAAAGGAAAAAACGGAACCGTTATAGGATCACTTTGTTGTCCGTCCGTCCGTCCGTCCCTCTGTCTGTCTGTCAAGACCCTTTTTCTCAGGAACGCGTGAAGGTATCAAGCTGGAATTTATATTATATACTCAGGTCTACTGACCGTTGGAGCTGTGAAAAAATCAAACATCTAAGCCAACGCAGTCAAAAGATACCTACAGCCGTTTATGCCGAAAATTTTCGACATTCGCAAGGGAATTGAAACCTACAGGGTACTTCCCGTGAACTCAAAATCTTGAAATTTGGTACGAAGCAACGTCTTATAGCACAGATAAAGGAAAAGTTGCGAAAACCGTAATATTTTAGTTACATCATATAATACAAATATTTTTAAGAATTTTAAATTGTACGGAACCCTGCACGAACAGTGCTCGAGTCCAAATCGCACCTGGCCGGTTTTTTTTAATTTTTGATTGTGTTTAGCTTAGTTTCGTTTTATGATCTTCCTGTACGAATCGCACTAAATACTTTTTCTTTATTTCTAATTATAAAGATTTTTTATAAACTGTTCGTAATCATTCTAGTTTTTCTGCTTTTTATCTTTATCAGGTGAGTCATATTTCATCAAAGCATATTTTTTCAAATAAATTATTCAAAACTGTTTGCATTCCTTTACTATGAATACTCATACGCTTTTTTCTGACATTTATTACACTATAATTTTCCTCAAAGTTGTACATACCTACACAAGTTTTTAGTGTTGGTTTTTCTATATAATTAGCTTATTCTGTGCCCAATGCTGGGACACAAGTCCTCCTCTCTGTGAGAGAGAGTGGGCCTTATTCACCAAGCGGGCCCAGTGCGGGTAGGTGGATGTCACATGTCTTCGAATTTCGGACATCACGACAGAAGGAAACTTATGTAATCAAAACAAATGTATGTACCTATTTAATTTGTGGTTCACACGATATGAGTCACTACAAAATCATGAGTTACTAATTAATAACATGTTGACCACGACAGTACTGATTTTACCTCTCATTTTGGTTAAAACTGTTATATATGATACATAATCAGCCTATAATGTGCCCACAGCTGGGACACACGCCTCCTCTCTGTGAGAAAGAGTGGGCCCTAATCCACCACGCGGGCCCAGTGCGGGTGGATGTGTCACATGTGTGACGTCTTCGAATTTCACACATCACGACAGGAAGGAAAACTTAAGTAATTAAAATATGTATGTACTTCACTATACAATTTGTAGTTCACACGGTACGCGTCACTACAAAATTATAAGGTGCTTATTAATTACGTGTTGACCACGAAACTACTCACTGTTTTCCTCTCGTTTTAGTTTGTATTGCTGAGGAAATAACATCAGAAAATTACGACATTATCATTGTATTAAACAATTCATTTGAAATAATTCATTGTCATTAAGAAATTAACGTTATTTACAGAATAATACATTTATAGAGTTACATTATGTTGCTATTAAATTGTAAAAGGAAGAGATAAATTATTCCGTCGTTTCACGGAAACTTAAGTAGATATTATTTATGGGGTCATGACCTCATAGAAAGTACCAAGCAGTGGCCTAATCCTACTAATATTATAAACGTGAAAATTTGGATGGATGGGTGGATGTTTGTTACTCTCTCACGCATAAACGACGAACGGATTTGGATTAAAGTTGGCATACAGATAGTTTATAAGCAGGATTAACACATAGGATACTTTTTATCCCGATATTCCCACAGGGTCGAAACTTATGTGGGTGAAACCGCGGGGCGCAGCTAGTAAAATTATAAACGCGAAAGTTTGTGAGGATGGATGGATGTTTGTTACTCTTTCACGCAAAAACGACTATTAACATATAGGATACTTTTTATCGCTATATTCCCATGGGATCGAAACTTATGCGGGTGAAACCGCGGGGCGCAGCTAATTTATTACTAATATAGCATGATTAGCTCATGCTCATCATACTTAATTATCAAGAAATTATATGGTTATTGGAAGCCACATTATATGTTCTTGTCTTCTGGAATAGGTAAGTTATTAGTTATTACTTACAAGAATATTCGATATCAGTGCGGGACTTAACCGAATTATATTTTATGTAGGTACGACTCTCAGCTGCAGTAACATAGAAGGTTGATTTCATACAACAAGCGAAAACAGGCGCACGCACACAGACGCGAACGTACGGAGGCACGCGGCGCGGCGTTCCCAAACGAATGTCAGTCGCAAGTGCGCTTGCAATCGCTGTATGTGAAGCGTGTCTATGTGTGCATGCGTTTTCAGTCGTTGTGTGACTAGAACTCCTATTTTATGTCCAGCTTTAAGAATAATTTTTATGAATAATAAATTATATCTTGTTAAATGTTAATTTTTCTATAATTTTTTGTTAACCTACATTGTGTCCCACAGCTGGGCAAAGGCCTCCCCTTTTTCCTTCCAAACCTCTCTATCTTGTGCGATCTTTGGCCCTGTTGGCCCAATCAGAAACATAAGTTTTATAAATAATTATGACTGTAATGGAACAACAATTTTCCTTTTCTTGTTTTTAAAAAAACTCACTCTCGAAACACTTCTCTATCGGCGCATTTACTCACTTAAATCTCATAATTATGGCCAAAATTATTTTATCTCTACTGAATACGAAAGATTATTAAAGGTAGATAGAAGGTAGATTATTATACCTACATAACAAGACCCTTATTGTGTCTCGGAATGCACGTTAGGTAAGCCGTTGGTTCTGGCTGTCTTTCGTGAATCTTTGACAGTCGTTACAGGTCGTCAGAAGCCCGAAAGTCTGACAACCAGTCTTACCAAACGGTATCGTATTACCCAGTAACTGGGCTGTGGAGGTCAGTTAGGCAGTCGCTCCATGTAAAATACTGGTATTCAGCTACATTCGGTTAGACTGGAAGCCGACCCCAACATAGTTGGGACAAGGCTAGGCAGATGATGACTTCGTCGAAGCAACTTCACGAGTAGTGTAGTGCAGCTGGTCTATGCTGTACAAATCTCACCGTGAAAACTTAGGTGAAGTGAGCTGTCAATAGTGTCAATCCCTAGCATTGGTTGGAATGACCGCTCACTTTAAGCTCACTTCACCTACGTTTTCATGGTGAAATTTGTACACAATATCCCGGCAGGTTGACGGATTTCGTGCTTATGTAGTAGAAGCCCTAGTGGTGGCCGGTATATTGGTTGCCAAAACAAAATCCGGTCACGCGTCCAATATGTAAGAGGAGAGTGTGTTCAAGGACAACTGCGTTTGTCTACACGAAATGTTACTCACCTACCTTTACTTACAGTTTTTTTACGATTTCTTCAATGAATTGCCTATAAAAAATTTACGAGCATTTTATGGAGAAGGTAGGTACATTAATAGGTGAATAAAAATCTAGATATTTTTGTTACTGTTCGATATGGAGCTAGACGTGTTTTCAATATAATCGGAGTTATTGTTTTAGAATAATGGACGGCCATATTCCAATTAAGGAATGAGAAGGTGTCAAAACCACCTGCGACTTATAATTAATAGTTGAACATTGTTTTCGCCTTTTCCAGTTGTGACGTCATTCATTATGGTGTTGTTTTAACTGAATATCCATATGGATAGTCAACAAAAGATATTTGCATTCATTTTTTGAATGATCAAGTCTTCGATGAAGTTCGAGTGCGTCTTTCAGTCGTAGTGAAAAGAGGAGGAAAGAGGACTTGTACGTACAAAGCCTCTCTTTACACCTCTGCCTACGTCTTATGGGATTAAAAATGTCAATCAATCAACTCAGCCTATCGCAGTCCACAGCTCGACATAGATCTCTCCCAGGCTGCGTCACAAGACCCTGTCTTCCACCTTCCGCATCCAGTCTGTCCCAGCCACCTGTTTAAGGTCCTTGGTCCATCTAGCTGGATGATCTAGATCATTTTAGAAAGTATTTTGTATGTTCGCAAAAACTTAAGACTTTTCAAAATAAGAAGCGATTTCCATAATATAAATACACGTAGTAAAAATGAAATTGTGATAAACTAAAACTAGCAAGTAAGTTCTTATAAACAGCATCCGCTTTTATAGCAGGTTGCCAATGCCGGTTACAAGACTTAGCGATGGGAAGTTCAAAACCCTCATCAAACGTGTCCTTATCAAACCTATTATAAGATTAAGGACTACGATGAAGACAAGGTAGTTTGGCAATGATTTCTTCTGCATATGTGGCTTCCCTGGCACCTCATTAACGACATAACTACGTAAATGTCTATTAACTGCTTTCAAATTACGATGTTTATTAATTTTTTACATACTTCTTTGAGATAATCTTTTTAACCTAATATTGTATACAATCAAGATTTTTTTTTTATTTGAACAGACAGCTGTGCTGCTGGGGAGTTTGTTGCGCCACTTCTTCTTCCCAGCGATAGCACTAGGAAGTGGTGAAGGGCGGGCGTTTTTGGGGGACTGTCTTCTGTATTTTGACGTTCAAAACGTGCTGATTGTCAGGCTAATTTGAATAAATGACTTTTGATTTTGATTATATACAGACAATTCTAGTTTCAACTCTTTATTAGTGGTTGTAATGGTAGTTATGTCACTTGGTTCTAATAGGTTTTTTATATTTTATCTGTCCTTTTGATGGATTCTATATTTTGTAAATCTGAGGACTTTGTAGGCCTTTAGATCTGTAGACAATTTTTAATTTTTCAAGTACTTCTTACTTGTTGACAAGCCTAGGCTGTCCTCCCATACCTACTGTAATTTGAAAACATTGTAAAAGCCAATATTTTTTAAAAGAGTAACCGTGGAGTTTCTTGCCGGCTCTTCTCCAGAGGAAACGATTGATTTTGATTTGATTTTGAGTTTCCCACACTAAGCGTTCTCCGTTTCAGAACAGATGCGAAGTTATGTCATCGATACATATAAAAAGAAAAGTCCTGACTCATTCTCTGGCTCATCAACGCCCAGTCCCAATCCCTTGGGCCTAGAAAGCTAAAACCTTGCACAGAGGTTCCCTTTATGATTTAGACCACGACTACGGATAATTAGAATAAACTTGGATATGCATACACCAGGGAAGCATGGCAGAAAAGGGAGGAGGTCTGTCCTCAGCTGTGAGTGGAATAAGGTTGCCATGATAATGATGATGATTCGGAATTCCCACGGGATTGAGAGAAAATAATAAATGAAAAAAAAAAATGTAAATGATAAGTTATGTTCGATAGATTTGTAAAAGGACCACACTGTCGCATTAGGTACATACACCTGTAATGATTGTTGTATGGGTGATTTTAATAAATAAATGAGTGAATGTGGGGCGGAAGAAGTTGCTGGCAAAGTGCTATAATTTTTGTAAATATATTTTTATTAATCTGGTCATCTTAAAAACAATATACCTAAGGTCTATTCAAATTTGTTTCCAATTGATGTTATTGCAAGTTAAACCAATATCAACTTCATTTGAATGGCTATTAAGTTGATTTCAGAGTGACTAGCTCTATAGAAAAAGTTATACTTTTTTGGAAGTTGTAGCGCAAATTGAACTTTATTGTGTAGGAATTAAAGTTATTTTTCCATAAACTCATATTTGCTTACATTATTGGCAAATAAATCGCGAATGTAGATTACAAACGTAAATTCGGTATGGCAATTCGGTGTGACAATAATTAAAACGAGGTATTCTACATTATGTATTTTAAACATACACAATTAAAAGCAATTAACATTCTAGCCGGGGGACCTTTTTGTTTGTTTTAGTATTTAACAACACTAAACTTAATTTGTGATTATTTGTACCATAAAGTTTGTGTTGAATTGTTGTTATCGCCCCGCGCGTGTCTAGATCCTTATTATCAAGGGTGGTTTATTTCGTGCCAATTTTTACGCTATTTATTTTGTTTGAAAAATTCAGTTTTCTATTTTTAGTGAAATTGTTTATTTTATTATTTTAACAACTTGTAATAACCGCTGTACTATTTAATATGATAACCAAATCGCCACTCTGTATATAAAATTCATTGAGTAGGTATCAAAAACATTTGTCCACGTCGCTGTCATTGGGAAAAGCGCCCAAAAAGGCTGGCAGCATTGCCACGTTGGATAGCAATACAAATTCTTTGACCTAAAAATAGGCTATCCACGTCACGTGAAGAATCGAACCACTTGGCTATGTCGCGAAAAACTCGATGAGCACTTGGACCCCACGGACCTAGTATTAAATAATATAATATAATAATAATATAATATATCCCTGGACATTTCACACAGCACCATTTGTCCCAAGCTAAGCAACCTAATGCTTGTGTTATGGTAACAAGAAAAAAAAAAAAAAGAAATAAGAAAAAAAAAATATGAAGTATATATGGTGGTGGTGGTCATATATATGGTGTGA
Source organism: Apamea crenata (assembly GCA_949629185.1). Classification (NCBI taxonomy): domain Eukaryota; kingdom Metazoa; phylum Arthropoda; class Insecta; order Lepidoptera; family Noctuidae; genus Apamea; species Apamea crenata. The sequence goes on from OX451367.1 coordinate 15,778,326, forward strand.
AATAGTAAATATTTTACAGCTACAAAGACTACGAAAAGCCCTCCACAAAGAATTAAACCCTCTCTCAAACAAGCATACAATCACCCCTTCTCTATTGCTTGACAAACACAATATTTGCTAACGAGTACCCCATCTAAAAGAGTGGTCACTCATGGGATTTTAACGAGCCAACAAACACATTACTATAGGAGTGCCAATGATTATAATATCCATTATGGGGTATTAGAAACACCATTAGGACACCATGGAATATTACGGTGCATGTTGCATGCTTTCCGATAAATTAATGCGATTACCTGGTGTTAGTTAGTGGTGCGACAAATTAATTATAAAAAAAATGCTGTTCAAGCAATAGACAAGATTGTCAACATTTTTTATGCTTGAGTACGAGTCTTTTGACTTTACGTGTATCTTAAGTCTTTTTTCTTATTTTTTTTTAATATTATTATTTTTTAGTTGTACCTAATTGTGCGTTTTGTTTGTGCAGAATAAAATATTTTTCTTTCTTTTTGTTATAAACTGTATTTACTATGTCGTATTTTAATGACAGTTTTTCTAGGGCTCTGTAGCAGTGTAGGTTGTGTGCGAACGAGAGGTTTTGTTACTACGCCGCTATGCTCTATAATTTGTCTAGCCTTTTTCCAACTATATTGGGGACGGCTTCCAGTCTAACTGAATACCAGTATTTTACATAGAGCGACTGCCAATCTGGCCGCCACATTCCAGTTACTGGGTAATACGACCCTTGGTAAGACTGGTTGTCAGACTTTCGGGCTACTGACGACCCGTAACGACTGTCAAAGATCCACGAATGACAGCCGGGACCAACGGCTTAACGTGCTTTCCGAGGCACGGAGGGGTCTTGGTATGTGAAAATGGTCACCCATCCACGGACCAACCGCGGCAAGCGTAGCTTAACCTGATCGATCAACCCGTGCGGCTGTTATTACTTCGCCACAAGCTAATCTGAATGAGCCATGATCGATGAATATATTAACTGTCTTGCTAAGTGGTCTTCCCGAGTGGCGATGCCGTACGTTTGGCACATCCAGGGCAGTCAGCCTTACTACCGTCAAAAAACAATACCAAACAGCAATGTTTGGTATTTTTTACTTTTCATATAGAGCTGCGGGGTACAATCGCCAATCGCCTTTCATTTTGACAGTTCAACAATATCCATTGCGTCATTTATGTTCTCAATCAGACGATTATTTTAAACATATGAAGCAATGGATGGAGTGTGTTACGCCATTAGGGTGCAGAAGAAGAAGAACAGACACGAGCATAAGTATGTATGCACTTGGCTTTATTCAAAAGCTATTTACTCCTTTATTTTTGAGTGAGATTTTATATTGCTACGAAAATAGTATTTTCGAACCGATAGGTTTTTGCAATGTGACGTATGTCATTGTTGTTTTCGTTATTTCACGCAAAAATCACCTTGGAAAGTTTCCAAGTGCTAACATATTAGTGCTCTTGACTGTACCTAAATGTCTGTGTTTCTATGGCGACCTTATCAACATTATTAAGTCGCACAAAAAGGCTTCCACAACTATCTTATCCAGCTGTCTAGCTCATCAATATTCTCTTTGCTCCTGTCCCGAGAATAGCAACAAGAAAAGTGTCAGTTGTTTTAAAAGCGAACACTCGTTCAAAGTTCAACTAGACGCCTCGTAACTTTATAGTTTGATCGATCTAGTATCACGAGATTGAATAAAATAACCCAGCCAATTACCTGGGTGTCGTAACACGCGCAGGGTTCCGTAGGTTAAATGTATAGTAGTTTTAATGAACTTATGAACTGGACGGAGTTTAAATGAACATAATTATAGTGATCCTATTGGTGATGTTCTTCAGAAAGGTCAGGTGCGTACTCGCAACCAGCGTGCGATATGACCAGAGGGACAATCCTCGTACTTTTAAAAACAAAATACCTCTAAATTCCATATATGTATTTTGGACAAGTTTTTGACATTGATTGTCGCTGAGATGAGATCGGGACTAGATTTTGAACGTTTTTAATTTCGGCAATGGGACTTCAATGTCTGAACGTAAACGAGGCAAAAGGTGTATTAAGGATCTTAGCAGGTAGCGTTCTCTAGTTTCTGCCATGGGATAAAGGCGTGAGTTTATGTATGTACCTATGTATGTTTAATTGAACTTGTAGTAGGTGCCTACTCATCATTTTCCGTTTGACTTCTTTTACTATACAAACTGTCGTTTGGCATCCTCATCAAATTCAAGGAGGTAACTATACTATTAATTCTCGACACAGATCAATAATAAAATAAGTATGTTTTTTTTTCTAATTTTCGGAAATCGGTATCTGTGGGACACGCATTTTAAAACGAGGCCTGTGTGAGACCGCCCTGTAACTGCCCTTTTACACACACACAAAAACGCGGCCGCTTATACGATACCGTAACGCGATTCTGTTCTTGAAAGTGGTGTATTCTGAAATATTGTCAAACTTAAATAACTAAAAAAACAAGTATGTATTCATGATTTAACAGGGATCGTAATACGAGTATTATTTGATTATTTATGTCTTTCTAAACAGCCTCCTAAAATTTGACGAGGATGCAAAACAACAGCTTGTCTAATCCGCCAGTCTGTTTTGTAAAACCCTCGCCGTGAAAACTTAAGTGAAGTGAGCTGTCATTCCACCTAATGCTAGGGATTGACATTATTGACAGCTCACTGCAAGCTCACTTCACCTTAGTTTTTGCGTGGTTTAAGTTGGAAGGAAAAGGTTACTAGCCAAAACTTATCATTATTTTTATTTAAAATAAGTAATTATTCTTTTAATATTATGCGAATAAAGGTTTATAATACGTATTGAGAGCCTCTTCACACCGACAGACAGATCAATTGATGGACAGGATATTGCAAAAGTATAAGGGTACCATGTTTTATCATCATCATCAACCTATAGCAGTTCCACTGCGAGACATAAACTTCTCCTATTGCACGCCATTCAACTCAATTTTCGGCAACTTTTATCCAGCTGTTACCAACCATCCTGCGAAGATCGTCGCTCCATCTAGCCTGAGGGCGTCCTACCTTGGAGTCAACAGCCGACTCCCAGCCACCGTAGGCGCGGGCTTGCGGGCGGCGAGCAATGGGCAGCTCGCCGCCCGGTAAGGACCAGGCCCGGGTCGACGGCGCGCTGTGTGCCACGCGCGCCTCAAAGAGAGGTCAGCACGAACAGACGGGGTCAGCTAGGGCCGATGCCTGCCAGGGCCGCGGGTTGTTCGAAAGAGATACCGTGGCCCCTGGCACCACAGGCAACTGAAGGAACACGGGTGGGTTTTAGTCAGCCCAGAGCGGGAGAGGTCATTTGATGACTTCCCAAACCAAAAAAAAAAGGGCGTCCTAACTTACGTTTACCGATTCGCGAACCACTCAAGAACATCCATCCATCCATGTTTGACTACGGAACCCTAAAAGTACAAGTTAAATCTGCCATCAGCTCGGCAGGTAGATAGTAGGAGGTAATAAAAACTTGGAAGCAAGACTATTTGATCGATCGACGGAACTTCTGCTCTAGAAGACGACTCTATCCCGGCAGCATGATTACCTGCCTAGATTTATGAGAACTTTTATACGTTATGTAGATACTGTGCTACTTTTTATACTTGTACTTAGATAGGTTGATTAGTACTTAGAGAGCCATATTAGCCGTAGAACCGATGACCGTTGGGGAAGACGTGTTCTTGAGTGGAGACCGCGAATCGGAAAACGTAAGGTGGGACGCCCTCAGGCTAGGTGGGGCTACGAAATTCGCAGGATGGCTGGTAGCAACTGGATGAGAGTTGCCAAAAATCGAGTAGCATGGCGTGCAATAGGAGAGGCCTATGTCCAGCAGTGGACTGCTATAGGCTGATGATGATGATGATAATTAACTAGCAGCGTCCCGCGGTTTCATCCGCATAAGTTTTGACTCCGTGGGAATATGGGGATAACAATTATCTTATGTGTTAATCCTGTTTACTATCTGTGTGCCAATTTTTATCCGAATTCGTTTAGTAGTTTTTGCGTGAAAGAGTAACAAACATCCATCCATCCGCACAAACTTTCGCGTTGGATGTGTATGAGTAGGATAGTAGGATTTGGATATGTACTCGTATATACGTTGTTTTGCCATATACATTATTTATAGGTTTTTTTTTTTTAAGTGAAAACTTCTTTAGCGGCGTTGTTCACTTTTGTTGTGATGGGTAAAAAATTTTAAACTCGCGTCAGGATACGTGACCTGATCGAAAATTCGTAAAATCGAAAAAGACGGAGGGAGAGTACACCGCATTCCAAAATATCAAAAATGCACAACGTTAATATTCAAGTTTTCACTTCTGCCGGCGCTCCTGGAGTGCAATCCGTTTTTGTTTTATATGAAAAATAGATGTTGGCCGATTCTCAGACCTACCGGATATGCACACAAAATTTCATACAAATCGATCCAGCCGTTTCGGAGGAATTTGGCAACAAACATTGCGACACGAGAATTTTATATATTAGATTAGTCTAAAGGATCTTTATACTAATAATAAAGCTGAAGAGATTGTTTGCTTGCTTGTTTGTGTGTGTTTGTGTGAACGCGCTAATCTCTGGACCTACCAGTTGGATTGGAAAAAATATTTTTGCTATTAAAAGCTCAATTTTTGAGGAAGGATTTAGGTTACTTACAATCAAGCTGCAACCCTTCAACACACTTCAAGTTCACTTCACCTAAGTTTTCACGGTGAGATTTTTACAAAATAGACCGACAGGTTTCTGCTCGATGTTTTACCTCACCGTTCCGTACCTCACCGTCAACGGGCTTATATTAACTTAGGTGGCACCTCCATTTCATAATTAGCCTATAAGGTTCCTATTGTTAAAAATAGAAAAAAAAATCCTCTAAGGAACGGGCCATACAAATTTTAAACAAAAGCTTTTAAAGATCTCAAACAACGAAATTGACTGTCCCGATCTCCTGCATAAATTGCATTTCAATATCCCCCAGACATCAGTTAGATTTAATCCACCTATTTCCATTTCTTTTTCATCCTCCAATTATAGGCAAAACTCATAATACATGGTGCGAGAAAGAAAGAAAGAAAGAAAAAGTATTTATTGCGACTCGTACAGGATCACAAACTAAACACAGTTAAAAATAAAAATAAAACAAATTATATAAAAAAAAAAAATAACAAAAGGAAAAATGAAACAAAGTCCTATACGAGGCCAAAAGGCTCCTATCTCAGCATGATGCTTCGACATTCGAAGCATCATGCATTCATTCTGCGAGCGAGCAAGGACTATAATATTCTATGTAAAGGGTTCTCTTTTGACCCATTTACCACCAAAGCCCATTCTGCACGCACTCAGCTGAATGCCAACTTTTTTAACAGCGCGTAGTGTTTTATTTTTTAGTTTAAATTTTCCCTGTCACTAATCTAACCTAACCTAACATGGCGTCTGAATGTATTTAATACTTATTTTAATTAATTTTATTTGTATTTTTATCGTGCTACTCAGTTGTTAGTGATCCTAAGATTTCTACTACCTTCTCTGTGTCTACTCGTGAGAACCTGTAATTGGCTCTGTGTCGCTCTGTGTAATTGTTATTAATTTGGTTTAGCTGTTGGTTCCCCTACTTATAAATAAATAATCCTCCACGCCGGCCCAGTGCGGGTTGGTAGATGTCACATGCCTTCTAATTATTGGTTTAAGAACATGTCGGTTTCCTCACGATGTGTTCCTTCAACGTTTTCAGAGCACTGGTGATGGAATAATTTACACACAGTTATTTACCTCCATTACATTACAAAAACATTATTACAATCCCAAGAGCCAGTAAGCCTCCTTCAGTCACGTTATTCGTTTGTCGCAAAGACAGAACATTGGACCCAATAAATCTCCTGCAGGTGAACGAAGCAAGCTCATTGGATTCTTTATCAAGACTAATCGGGATGAACAGCAATTGATTCTATTACTTTGAATTTTATTAGCGTCTTAATGAAAATCTGTACGATACGGGTATACGGCTTCAATTACACTTGATTGTCGAAGTGACCTTGACCTTGATAGTTCGTTGGCCTTTACATATTGTAATAAAATAGTAACGAAGTCAAAAGTGTACCTACATGAATATTTTTGAAAACGAGGAACGAGTGTGATATCGAAAATATAGTTTTTAGAATTTTGGTCCGAATAGATATAGTATTTTATGACTAGAGTCCTCAGTAGAGTCCTCAGTAACACGTGGTTTACCACACAGTTGATACAGTACAGTATTATTAAATACATAAAACATAAAGATAACCTCACGGCTGTATTCTCCGAAGGAATAGGCAGCGGTGCACCTATACAGGGTGGCAGGGACATCGACGCGCAAATTGTAACCATGAATTCAGCACATGAGTTTAGACCCCATAGCGTAGAAATTTTTCGTCGGTCAACAAAAAAACAATCTTCTGTTTCATAGAAAATTGCAATACCTACGCGGTCAAAATATAATTATGGAACAGCAATATTTTTTTTTAATAACCGACGAAAACTTTCGACGCTATGGGGTCTAAAGTCATGTGCTGAAGCCATGGTTACAGTTTGCGCGTCGATGTCCCTGCCACCCTATATAGTACACCCACATTTAGGCGGCGAGCCTTTTGTCGTTAATCGGGTACAAATCCAGGCTCCCGGCTGCTACTGAGAAATTTCACATGAAAAAACACAATAACATTTTGCTAGACCGGATTCGAATCGAATCGAACCCAGGACCTCATGCTCAGCAGTAGCGTTTACGACTACTAGACCAACGAAGCAGTACTACTAGAAGACACGTACGCTAATAAAAAATGTAATTTCGAACAATTATACTACCTACCTCAATTCCTCAAGTTCAGCTCTGAAGGCGTCTCCATCCACAGGCTTCGACCGGTTCTTGAACACCAGCATCGGAAGAGAGCCCATCTGGTCTATAGCCCTGTTGGTACCTGCAAACCGCTGCGAAAGGTTTGACCTGCAAGGTATAAAGCATTTAGATCTTCTTTAGTTATCATTACGCTTGTGCCACGGCAAGGTGTAAAGTTAAAAACTTGTACAGACGCCAACATATCAAGCTACTACAATCTGTCAAATTTCTTTAATAGATTTTCAACTTTGTCGCTAAAGCATTAGGTTCAAGATTGATTGGGAAAATTTGAGTTTCGGGTAGCTTGACCTGCTGGCGTCTGTACTTCTAGTCATGGTGTTCATTTTTTGTACTGAACCATACCTTGGAACCCTCGTCGTTGCGGAGATATAAAGGGTCAAGTTTCCAACTGAATGTTAGAATTTTATTTACTTTCTCTTTTACTAAATCTATGTGTATTTCTATCTTATATTTCAACCTGATTAGGTTGAAATATAAGATAGAAGTGACGCTGGTTTTTAACTGAACCTCATTAGGTTCAGTTGAAAACCAGCGTCAGGCACTATTGTCTGGCATTTTTGCTGAACTGGGTCTTTTTGGTGCAGCCGTGAGGCACACTTTCCTGCTAATTTCTTACATAGGTTTTTATACTTTCTATTTGTTTTTTTTTAATAGTTGCTATCTGATGTATTGTGTGTGTTTTAGTCTGTGCTAAATAAATGTTTTTTATTTCTTTCTAATACTTTATATGACATAGAGTAATTGTACATTTATATTAATCAGCCTATAATGTTCCCACTGCTGGGACACAGACCTCCTCTCTTCGAGAGGGGTGAGCTATAATCTACCACGCGGGCCCAGTGCGGGTTGGTAGCTGTTACATATCTTCGACTTTTTGGTTCTAGAACATGCCGGTTTCCTCACGATGTTTTCCTTCACCGTTTTGACCAGTTTTACCTGTCACAACAATATGTTCTGTTCTATTCTATTTTACAATTTTCCCGAGACGGAGTTCAAACCCAGGAACTGATGCTCAGCAGTTGTGCCTTAGTTTTCTTTGCACTGTGACCTTTTGACTAATTTATTTCTAGTCAACTCAATTTTGTTTCCAATAACTTTAATTTTGGCTTTGTCATTGAAGTATTAGGAAATAAAGGGGTTGTGGCTAAGCAATAACAGTCGCACGGGTCGATCGATTAGGTTAAGCTACGCTTGTCGCGGTTGGTCCGTGGTTGGGTGACCATCTTCATATACCAAGACCCCTTCCTGTTTCGGAAAGCTCGATAAGCCGTTGGTCACAGCTTTCATTCGTGGATCTTTGACAGTCGTTTCCAAGGGGTATCGTATTACCCAGTAACTGGGTAGTAGAGGTCAGATAGGCTCCATGTAAAATACTGGTTATTCAGTTGCATCCAGTTAGAGCGGAAACCGACCCCAACATAGTTGGGAAATGGCTAGGCAGATAATGATGAATATATGTTTCATAGAATAAAATTAAAAAAGGGGCTTATTTGCCCACCCTGTACAATCATGATAATACTAAACGCAATTATATTAAATTAAAGGTAAGGTAATTAAGAGGAGGTTAGTACAGACGCCAGCACATCAAGCTACTAGAAAGCTACAATCTGTCAAATGTCTGTAATAGATTTTCAACATTATTTCTAAAGCATTAGGTTCAAATTTGATTGGGAAAATTTGACAGGTTGGGATAGCTTGATGTGTCTACTTTTTGTAATATGAATCACTGAAACAGACTAATTAAGAAAATCATTTTAATTGTAGGTATAAGAATTGTTTCAAACTGAGTAATAAAGGGGTCCTTTATTACTTGTGGTTATGATTTCATAACATTAAGTTGAACGAACAACTGGGTTTTATGGGGCGTTTTGCAAATGATGCAAATCAGTGAAAGTACCCTCTGAGTGTGATTTTATTTATAGAGCAGGCAGTATGGGGTGGTATTTTTAATGATAAAGTTACTGCCAATATTTTCGATCTTTTAAATCTGAAATCTACACTATTTTTATGTTTGAACGGGTTTATTGCGTGCAGTGGAATGATAATAAACAAACATTTATGAAAAAATACATACCTAACTGATAAGTATGCGGATATTGCGGAGAGCGAAGGCCTAGGAAGGAGAAATGAACTGACGACGGATACCTTGTAGCACACTGACGTTTATTTTACAAGTCAAGATGACATAAAAAAACCATAGATACAACATAAAGTATAGGTACAACAATAACACCACACACCTGTTTGCCCAAGGGGTCAGGCAGAGGTGTACACAAAGAGAAGTTTTCATTCTATTTGTTTTTATCTGATGTATACTGTGCTTTACCTATATTATACTGTGTGTTTTTAGTCTATGCTAAGTAAATGTAGTTTCTTTCTTTATTTATCTATATACAGAGTGGCGATAAGGTTATCACATTAAATAATACAGCGGTCATTACAAGTTGTTAAAAGTCTGTTAAAATAATAAAATTTAAATTTTACTAAAAGTAGAAAAAAAAAACAAATAAAATAATCAGCGTAAAAATTGTCATAAAATAAACCATCCTTGATAATAATAGTCACTAGACACGTGTGAGGCAATGGTATCAAGAATTCAACACAAACTTTATGTTATTGTCACTAAGTAAACACAAATTAAGTTTAATGCTGTTAGGTAAATACTGAAACGAAAAAAAGGTCCCACGACTCAAATGTTAATTGTTATTAATTCTTTTAATTTTATTGTGTATGTTTAATATACGTTATGTAGAATACGTGGTTTCAATTCATGGGATAACCTAATCGCCACACTGTATATAAAAATTAATCCGTATTTCCCTTGGTCACGCCATAACTTGAGAATTACTTTACCGATTTCATCCATCTTTTTTTACAAAGTTTTCTAATACTTTGTAGAAGGTTCTTACGAAAAAAAAAAAAAAGAAAGTTGCGCATAAAATTAGAAAATTTAAGAATTACGCTTTCACGCTAAAACTGCTGGACGGATTTAGATGGAATTTGACACATGGGTAGGCTACTTTTCATGCTGGATCGCAGACGAAGTCGCGGGCAACAGCTAGTTCTTTGAACAAGTTAAAAGAGTATCTACTACCTACAATATAGCCAAATGAAGTGAAATTAAAATTTTATAACGTTTTTAGCAATTTACAGGTCCGCGTCAGATTGTAGGTTGAACAAAACAGAATTAGTACATACATACTAATTCTATTCATTATATCATCAATATAACCCTCTAAGTTCATTATAATCCTATTGAATGAATATTTCCAAATATCAATCAATGGGATTATAATAATTAATTATGAACTTAGAGGGTTATTTACCCTGGCGCTACCCCCTCGACAATATCGTTAGATTCCAATTTAGTTGATAAATGGCACAGACATCACAAACAATGATTTGTGTACATACATATTTCTGTGCAAATACAATTGAATAGACCATCTGGTCTTAGTCGAAGCCTAAAGAGCATAACATTAAGCAAATATAAAAAAATTAACTAGCTGCGCCCCGTGGGTTCATCCGCATAAGTCTCTATCTGGTGCCAATATTGGGATAAAAAGCATTATAATTATGTCCTAATTCATGTCATGGTCTACCTACTCATGTGCCAACATAATACATATCCTACATTGTTCCCACTGCTGGGACATAGCAGTATTTCGACCAGACTGCAACGTTCTTTGATAAGCTAAGAGCGGTACAGAAGCAACTTCGGGAGTACATCAGGCGGGCAATTCTCGTAATTTAAAACGTTCAAAATCTAGTCGCAGTCTCAGCTCGGCGACAAACAAATGTCAAACGCTTGTCAAAAAGTAGAAGTAGGGAAAGTAGAAGTATTTTTGACACATTGAGACTGAGATCAGAGGGGCAATTCTCGTAATTATAAGAACGTTCACAGTCTGATCTGTCTCAATCTGTCAAAAATTCCTCTAATTTCTCTACATTTTGAAAAGCGTTTGACATTTTTGTTTGTCACCGAGATGAGACTGCGGCTAGATTTTGAACGTTTCAAATTACGAGATTTGGCCTTCTGGTTAGTAGCCAAATATCAAACTCAAGTAATTTATTTCAATTTATTAGCATAATCAGCCTATAATGTTCCCACTGCTGGGACACAGGCCTCCTCTCTGCGAGACGGAGTGGGCTAAAAATCTACCACGCAGGCCCAGTGCGGGCTGGTACATGTCACTAAGCTAAATTTTATCCAAATCAGTCCAGCCGTTTTAACGTGAAAGCGTTGTTTGTATACAAACAATTAAATATTTCTATTTTTGCAAACAAATGTTTTGAAGCAGTGTGCAATATAAACTCAACTTTGTGGTTATGATTTCATAACATTGCAGTATAAATTGAACGAACAGCTTGGTTTTATGCGTCGTTTTGCAAATGATGTAAACCGGTGAAAGGACCCTCTGAGTCTCAATTTATTTATAGAACCGGCAGTACATAGGCAAACATTTTATATTAACGTTTGTGCTGTAAGCTAGTGACTTTATTTTCTGTCTCTACAGGGTAAAATTAAATTAGCTAGCGAAACTCAGCAGACGGTGTGAGAATCGATATCTAAACATGATAACACAAAAAAAAACACCCGTCCAAAAAATACACTACAAAGTGAAATTAAATAATTTGTCATTAAATAATTATTTTGTTCTAACATGTTTGGATACCGATTCCCTTCACATCTGCTGAATTTCACTAGCTTATTTAATTGGAACCTGTATATTTATTATTATGCGATGGATGGTCACCCATCCAACAAGGGATGTAGGTAAGTACCTAATTAATTTTAAAACGACTAAAATTAGCGGCATTAAATCTAAGAAATTACCTAATAAGAATTAATTAGACCTATGACATTTAAAACTAAATATACGCGATAATTTTAAATACATATTTGATAACGGTTATCTCATTAATTTAACGATAAAGAGTATTCTAGTTACTAAACAAACAGACTGGCACCACAATTGCGTAACACACAATCAATCGGAATCTGAATCATTTTGAAGCAAATTGCTAATCCATTGCTTCATACGTTCAAAAAATGTGTCATTGTGTCTGCTCAACAACGTAAATAACGCAATGAATGTTGTTGAACTGTCAAAATGAAACCGATTCCGATTAATCGTGTGTTACGCAATTAGGGTGCCGGTTAGGAATACGACCATCCAATCCATCACAAAGATAAACTGATGTCTCTTGGAAAGCTGTCACGCTGAAATGGCATTGGGCTGGACACATCTGCCGCATGTCAGACGACTAATGGGCCGAACTTACGACCCAATGATTATCTTAATGGCAAACGACATCACGGTAGGCCCAAAATGAGGCGATAAACCGTGCTCTTTTAACAGGAACTGGTTCTTAGCAGCACTAAAGTGGAAAGAGAGTACGGAGGCCTTTGCCCTGCAGTGGGACATCATCATAATCAGCCTATAATATTCCCACTGCTGGGACACAGGCCTCATCTCGGTTGAGACGGAGTTGACCGTAATCCACCATGCAGGCCCAGTGCAGGTTGGTAGATGTCACATGTGTTCGAATTGTTAGTTCTGAGACAAGCCGGTTTCCTCGTAATGTTTTCCTTCGCCGTTTTGAGAGCAGTGGTGATGAAATAAAATGGGTCGTTAATGCAGAACAAAGGCTTTTAATAATAAATAGCTTTGCTCCCGACTTCGTCCGCGTGAAGTAACTTTCTTACATTTTTTTTTTTCGTAAGAACCATCCTTGTACTTCAAGGAATATAATATTCCTTGAAGTACAAGGATGGTTCTTACGCAGAGAAAAATTTAAAAACTAGGGTAGGAGTAGGTTGGGAGTAGTGTAGGAGTAGGGTAGGAGTAGTATAGGAGTAGGTTAGGGGGTAGGGTAGGAGTAGGGTAAGAGTAGGGTAGGAGTAGGGTAGGGGGTAGGGTAGGAGTAGGGTCCGCAGGAGTAGGGTAGGAGTAGGGTAGGAGTAGGGTAGGGGGTAGGGTAGGAGTAGGGTAGGAGTAGTGTAGGAGTAGGGTAGGAGTAGTGTAGGAGTAGGGTAGGAGTAGTGTAGGAGTAGGGTAGGATAGGGTAGGGGGTAGGACACCACGCGAACGAAGTAGCGCCGGGCAGCTAGAAATAATTTATATGGCTAGGTCAACTCATCCCGCGGGATAAGTTCGAGCGGGCTCAGTTGACTAAAGGGCCGGCAAAACAACGTTTGCCGGGTCAGCTAGTCTATAATATAAAATCGAATGTGTTGCTAAGCGCAAATCTCGAGAACAGCTGAACCGATTTCGCAAATTCTTTTATTAGAATATTATTCTAAAAAAAGAATTAGCGAAATCGGTCCAGGCGTTGTTGAGTTAAGCGCTTACCAACACATTTTGCGATTCATTTTTATATTATAGATATCTCATTATGAATCATCAGTAACTGATACTCGAGCCAAAGTTTATCACATAATTAATTAATTAAGGAAGTGATTAATTATGTGATACAATATATTACTGATATTATGAAAGGGAATTTTAACTGCCTCGTTGGCCTCATGGTTGCGAGCGCGACTGCTGAGCGTGGGGTCCTGGGTTCCATTACCAGGTCGGATAAAGTGTTATTGGGTTTTCCATTGGGAATTTCTAAGTAACAATCTGGAGTTTGGAAGTTTAACACCCCCGCGCCTCGGAAAGCACGTAAAGCCGTTGGTCCTGCGCCTGATCTCTCCCCGGTCGTGTCGGATTGCACTCCCATCGGACTATGAGAGTAATGGAACAGAGAGTGCACCTGTGTTTGTGCACACACTTGTGCACTTTAAAATCTCCTGCATACCTGGCTAATCTCTGTTGGCTTTCGGGCTTCTGACGAACAGTAACGACTGTCAAAGATCCATGAATGGCAGCCGGGACCAAAGGCTTAACGTGCATTTCGAGGCATGGAGGGGTCTTGGTATGTAAAGATGATCACCCATCCACGGGCCAACCGCGGCAAGCGTAGATTAACCTGATCAATGGACCCATGCAAACATACTGGACTAATCTTTTGATTTAAAAATGAGGTTTGAAACATTAATTATAATTAATTATTCAATAGGCTTAAAATATTAGTTTCAATATTTTATTTTCTAAAAATACTAGTGAAATGAATGTATATACGAGTATAAACCAATTAGCATCCCTAAACTGGCATCATAGATATCTCTCCGAATACCTTTTAAATTGATATATTTCCTTCAAAGTTTTATGAAGTAAATAAAGCTGTTGTGGAATTTCAAATATTGCGTTATTTTGTAAATACAATTGGGCGGGTCACGTCAGCCGCATGCGCAGTGACCGCTGGGCAACAGTCTCCACACGATGGGCACCTGAGGATGGATGGCGCCGCCGCGGCCGGGCTAGGAAACGGTGGCGAGACGACCCAGAAGCGTACCGCAAGGGTTGAACTATCTAGGTACTTCTAGTGGAGTGGATCTAAAAAAGGGTGCCTGGAAGTATTTGGGGGTTGCTTTGCTCGGTAGTGTCGGCTAAAAAATGGCCTAGTTCTTAAATGATTCTTAGAAGAAAGGCTCGGGATCTTCAAAAACGTTAAAAATCTAGTCGCAATCTCATCTCAGCGACAATCAATGTCAAAAACTTGTCAAAAATGTAGGGAAATTAGAGGTACTTTTGACAGATTAAGACTTAAGATCAGACTGTGAACGTTCTTAAAATTACGAGAATAGCCTCTCTGATTGTGAAAGTTCTTAAAATTACGAGAATTGCCCCTCTGGTCTTGCGACATTTGACAATGACTAGTAGTGACAGACAGTTGTGATTGGCCCTTATCAGCACAATTAAAATAGAGTCCATCACCCTTCATACCATACCTCAAAGTGCTCCCATTGGTGAAAATGAAAAAGGCTACTTCCGACCTCTCTTGCTGCAACCTCGTCACCAATTTCCCCAGCTCTGTTGCTCTGCTAACCTGTTCGAACAACAGAATAAAGATGTAGTGACGTCATTATAATATCAACATTCACAACCGAACCTCACTCAAGTTGAAAAGCGCTTAGCATTTGTTTTAAAAGTAAATCAACCTTTTGAAACTTCGGAATTTGAACGGTATAGAGAACTATACCGTCTGAATTCCGAAGTGTCGTCCATCGGTACCTATCTGCCTTTATTAACTCGCTTGACTAATAGATTAGGGATTGTTATAATTATTCAGTTTCGATAAGAGCTGGTCTTTAATAGCCCAAGACAGAGAGAAGTGAAAGGAGAGTAGGGTAGTCTTTGCGCTGCAATGGGACTTATTGGCTTGTCATAATAATAAATAGTTTTATTCATTTTTGTAGTGTTATTTTTCAGGATTATTAAAAAAAATCCATCGTATCTCTATACCATTATATCATTATAAGAAAATAAAGCATTTGTATTTGTATTTTTTTACGTATCTGATCGACGACAGTTTTGGAAATATTCAGTAGGTATTGGTATTTTAAATTAGGACTCTAAAACAACAAGCAGACGACACATTTCAACTTTATCAGGCCGTTGAACTATCAGCTGGTGCTAAGCCCTTGATTTTACTCTTGACAACCACTTTCAAAGACAAAGGCTGTGATTTATTGCGTACTGTCAAACTTACTAGAACAAATAACCATTACGATACTAACGACCATTTCATTTATAAGCAACTCAAAACTTGATCAATGTAACAGCTTATTTAATGTGTCTGCAAAATGCCATAAGTTTTAACAATAAGCTGCTCGGTTACGTCCATAAGTTTGAAACTCTAATGAGGAAAACAGATCGATATCGTTCAAGACTAGCAGGGTGACTGTTATTTGCTCTTCGAAACCCCTCTGTGTTATGGAAGAGTACGTAACAGCACTACTGTTGTGATTAGGCTCTGCATATACGCATTGAAAATATCGGTTGTTTGTACATAAATGTCAGCTTGCGTTTTACAGCTGCAATTTCAAGGCATGGTCTGATACAAAAAGTGAGTTTTATTTGTTTTTTTTTTTTCATTTGGTATATGTTGAAAGGAAATTGTTTGGCTTGGTACAGGCATGATAAGGAAGGAGGATCGCATGTGACTAAAAGAGTGATGAATATAAATATTGATAGATGGAGAGAAGTAAGGAACTAAAGAGCGGTGGTGGGTCAGTGGGAACGGCCTCGACTTACCTATAGTTTCCCCACTGCTGGGACACAGGTATCCTCTCTTTGAGAGGGAGTGGGCTGAAAACCACCACGCGGGCCCAGTGCGGGTTGGTAGATGTCACATGTCACATCTACCAACCCGCACCGTTTTTGAGAGCAGTGGTTAAATTATTCACAACGTAAAGTCCCTACCTGGGTTCGAACCCACGACCTACATCTCGTAAATCGGGCCGTTACCTCTAGACCACTATTGATCAACTTTAAAGACTAATAGTTCTTTCTCTCTCTCTCCTCCCTATGAATAACTAATATCATAAACGTGAGAGTTTGTATGGATGGATGGATGGATGTTTGTTACTCTTTCACGCAAAAACTACTGAACGGATTTGGGTGAAATTGGGTACACATGTGGTTTATAACCAGGATTAACATTAGGATACTTGTTATCTCGATATTCCCACGGGATCTAAACGTATGCGGGTGAAACCGCGGGGCGCAGCTAGTAACTAATAAAGTTTGGTCATAATATTGTTAAGTTCAAAAATAACGTAATAATATATAGGATATGGTTACTTTAGTTATTGTGAAAGGATGATAAAATTTTCTGAAGTGGTGCTTTCCAACAATTACTATCAACCTTGCCTGATAGACAACCAGCTTATATTAAAAGTGGACAAGCGGGTAATCAGCCTGACACGTGGAATTTATTCCCATCCTGGGTTATAATAACCCATTCTGGGTAAATGTAAGTAGCTGTGTGTCACTTAATAATACTCATTCGCCTTTCAACCTTAACGACAACAAGATAATGATCAAAATCACTTAATGCAACATGACTTATGACATGAAGGAGTACTTATTTAAATTCGCGATTATGCTGTGCAAAAATCGGACTACCCTGTATAAAGTGGTAAAAAAAATCTTTTAACTTTTTAATTGTTTTTATCCTGATGTATATTATATTGTGTGCATTTCAGTATTTGTGCTAAATAAATGTATTTCCTTTCTATTTGATAAGAACAGCTGTCTGCATCTCTTTCTCTACTTTCCTATGCCAGGTATGTTGGTAGAGTTTTCTTAAGAAATAAACATCACCTTTGTGCTTATTTTTTTCTCTTGTCTTTTTATATATGTGTGTACATTAAGTGCTTAAATAAACAGGGAGGTAATTGCATAACACTGATCAAATAACAATTAATTACAATGTCTTCTATTGTGACAGTTTACCTACGTCCATCGCGTTATTTACGGTGTTGAGCAGACGAATGTTATTACGAGCATTTATTAGGAATTTCCTCCAAAACCCTTGAATTGTGATTGAAAGCGTGCTACGCAATTAGGGTCCAGGACGTAAAAGGGTAGATAACAAAATGAAAACTTCTAATGTAATTAGGTGTAAAACACTGTCACAATGACTTATTATTTTAATTGCGTCAACAAAAATGTGTCAAGGTTGCCAATTAGGAACCTATACCTAGATGGGTTAGCATGTGCTAGAGACCTGGCGCTTGTTTACAACAACAAAATGGGCCTTTCCAAAACCACATAGACAGCTTACAAACCTACAATAACTAGTAACATTTCAGTAATACTCGTCTTTTACATTACGAAGAGAGAATTACAAAAAAAAAAAATGTAATTTATTTCGCGACAGAACGTACAACTTAGATTTTGACTGTCGTTTTCCATCCAAAATTGGCGCCTGAATAATATAATTATGGAAAAATTATAAGTATGTTTTGTCTGTAATAAAAATAATCTAACACTTCCAAGATTCCTCCCAGTATTTAATTCATTTCAATAGGAACAACACGTGAAAGAATTGGCAACAAAAGTTGCCAACTCTTTCAGGTGTTGTGTTGGAGACATTGCAGTGTAAAAAGGCATTTAAAACATATCACGATGATTTAACAAATTGTATGAATATGCGGATACCTCACAGTTGCGTCAATTACAGAACTATACCTAGGTAGGTTGGCATGTGCTCGATACTAACCAGGCGCTTGGTCACATCTACTAAATGGGCCTTTCCTGAACTACGTCAATAGAAAGCATACATACAAACAACAACAGCGCAGTTTATTCTGCGTCAGAATGAGTAAACTAGGTTTAGAAGGACATTTATATCTATCCAGAATTGGCAAGCCAGCACCCTAATTGCGTAACACACAATCAATCACAATGTGAATCATTTTGAAGGATATTGCTAATCCATTGCTTCATATATGTTCAAAAAAGGTGTCATGTGTCTGCTCAACGATGTAAATAACGCAATGAATGTTGTTGAACTGTCAAAATGAAACCGATTCCGATTGATCGTGTGTTACGCAATTAGGGTGCTGTTTTTTTACTACCCATTATTGTCCCAGTGCTGGGCAAAGCCCTACCTACTCTCCTTCCACCTGTCTCTGTCCACAGCTGCCAAGGAACAATCTTTATTATAGGAGTCCAGCTCATCCCGCCATCTTCGTCTGGGCCTGCCGCGATGTCGTTAATAATAAATTCGTCTGTAGTAAAATTGTATACCTCGGAGTTGGCCACCCTCTGTTTGATTTATCTAAATATATATAACTCAAAGGTGACTGACCTAATGATCTATCAACGCACAGCCCAAACCACTGCACGGATCGGGAAAATTTGGCATGCAGGTAGATGTTATGACCTAGGCATCCGCTAAGAAAGGATTTTGATCAATTCTACCCCCAAGGGGATAAAATAGGGCATGAAAGTTTGTATGAAACTTTGTCAAATTATACTTGTCAACGCGAGCGAAGCCGCGGGAAAAAGCTAGTTCCATCATAAGGAGCAACATAAGGAGACTGAAGAACGTAATAATTGATGAAAAAAAATGTGACATTTTTTTTCAGCAATCCTCCATAATCCTCCATATACTTTGTAGGTGGGCGAACACATGCTAGATGAAAACCTGGCGCTTGTTCACGATGACATAATGGGCCTTCCCTTAACCACGTCATAGAGAGCCTACACAGACTAGCAACAACTAAGCAATATTCTTATTCCATTTTACGAAGAGAGAAAGCTTAAAGTAATTTATTTTGCGTCAGAACCTAACCTAACTCTGGACGGATGTTTTACTTGCAAAATTGGCAATCCCGTATTTGATTTGCTTCAATAAATAAAACAATAGGAAATAAAATGAGATAGCGTAACATAACATCACGCTTCTATTTCTCCAAGGGCTAATCAGAGGAGTACCTACCTATATAGTACACCCATTAAATGAAATATTGGAATAAAATTAGGCGTAAACAATAATTAGTTGAAAAAAAAAATCACAATGACTAGTTAAATTTCGAGAACATACCTGTGTCTCATAGTTGCGGACTGTGGTTGCGACACTTACATATGTACCTTTACCTTGGTAAGTTAGCGTGTGCTAGATACGATAAAGGCTCATTTTGTAGTTGTGAACAGGCGCTAGTAGAATGGACCTTCCCTGAACCACATGGAAAGTTTACAAACCTACAATGGCTAACAACAAGTAAGCAATTTATTCTTTTGCCAGAGAATTTAAAAAAGGAATTTGTTCTGCGTCATGGTTTTAACGGATATTTTTTATCCAAAATTGGCCAGCCTGAATAATATACCTAACTATGGAAAAAAAATGTGATAAGAATAATCTGAATTTAAAATGGTGTACTTTCAAGTCAGCCACCTTGTATTTAATTCATTTCAATAGGAACAGGACGTGATAGGTAAGCAATGAAAGGAGACATTGGAAGGTAATTAGGGTTAAAAAATATGTCGCAATAAATGCGTATGCCTCACAGCAGTTACGTCAATTACAGACGCTATACCTAGGTAGGTTGGCATGTGCGCTGGCAATGGCGCTTGTTTAAAACTACAAAATGCGCTTTTTCTGAACCACATGGGAAGCCTGCAAACCTACAATGGCTAGTAATAAGTAAGCAATATTTTTCTTCCAGAGAATTATAATGATTAGTTAACCTTTTGAACGCCAGAGTATAAACGTACCGCCGTACCCCTGAGTCCTGACGCCAAGCCACTTTTTCTGTCAAATGACCTTCATAAAAAATAGGGATTCGAGTAAAGATTTAAATTGTTTATTTCATAATATGGTGCGACGTGTATTTTGTCATATATTTGTGACGTTGGCGTTCAGGGTAAGATTTCGTTTGTCACATATATGTGACAATGGCGTTCAAAAGGTTAAATTGTGTGAATATGCGTATGCCTCACAGTTGCACCGATTACGTACCTACATATTATTATGCTTAGGTACGTAGGCTAGCATGATTGTGCTGTTGTATACCTCCGAATTGTCACAGTATATTAGATTTATACTTCAATAAATAAACGAGTAAAAATCAAAATGAAATATTTGAATATACATAATATTTATTATTATTATTTATTTAATTCAGAGACAGTGATCCATATATTAATTAAAAATTATTTATTAACCAAAGAATATACATGCCAAAATTATTATAACTAAAATTAAATAACCAGAATAGATAAATTCAAACTGTAAAATAAATACATTAGCCAAAATCGCAATCGTCTTTAAATTCATTAAAATCATTTACATCTTAAATTATGTATAACGAATATAAATTAAAATCAAGACTTTCATTAAAATCATAAAGCAAAATACTAGAATTTATGTATAAAACATTGTCACAATGACTAGTTTCATTTAGTAAATATACGTGTGTCTCACAGCTGTTCCAATTAGGGAAGTATACCTACTTAGGTTTGCAAGTTCTAGATACGAACCAGGCGCTTGCTAACAACTACATAATGGGTATTTCCATAACCACCTCATACTATGACTGGAATCTAAGCAATATGCTTCTTCCCTTTTTCGAAGACAGGATTAAAAAAAGTAATTTATTCCGCGTCAGAACCGATAACTTAGCTTTTGACAGACGTTATCTTTCCAAAATTGGTAAGCCTCAATAATACAAGACTGAAGATTTACTACAGATATCGTGCGCTTAATATAGTTAATAAAGTAACATAGGTATTCATAAATATTATTATTATTATTTTTTTTTCAAACAGACTTACATAAACACAATTTTTCACCATATTTATGGTCCCCTCACACACTCAAATACACACACACATACATAGCTACATAAATAAGACACAACATTAGCTAGTAATCTAATGATGACGTACTGTGCTCGTGTTACAACTACATGTTCAAATCTTAGGCGAGGACGCTGGCACCCTAAACACAAGTTAAATCTTACATTGGGTGCCAGAGCTCATCGAAAACACTCTGTTTCCCTAGTTGTAAGGCTTTTTGTTGAGATAAGTGTTTGTATACATTTGAAGGTAATAAAACTTATTTTTTTTTTTTTTTTTTTATAAGTACGGAAAAAAGTCTAGTAATGTTCGCCCGTAACAAAAATAATCTGAATTTAAAATTACATTTTTTTTATATTATTTATTTTACTTTTTATTTTTTGCCTTTGAGTTAACCGCCCTGTATTTGATTAGTTTCAAAACGAACAGGACGTGATTCAACAAAAGGAACATTCGAACGTAATTAGATGAAAAAAATGTCACAATGACTAGTTAAATTTCGTGAACAAACGTGTGCGCACAGTTGCGTCAATTATAAACATATATTTGTGGTGAGGCCGGTCACAAGCCGTGTCAGGTCCGCCACTTGATGTTGGAGAATCTTGAGTTGTTCCTTGGTGTCATCACTAGATGATGATGATGACGATGCTCCAACATCAAGTGGCGGATCTGACACGGCTTGTGACCGGCCTCACCACAAATAGTGCAGTTCTAGTGTGTGCCGAAAGTGTTGATCTAGTTAACTTGGCATGTGCTAGATACTAGTCTGGGGTTTGTTCACAACTACAAAATGGGCCTTCCCTGAACCACATGGACAGCCTACCAACCTACAATGTCTAGCAAAAAGTAAGCAAAATTCTTCTTTCGTTTTGTGTTTTCGTTATTTGACACCGACGGCTGAAATTATAGTTATTTTTGACCTTGTAATGTTTTTGTTTGAAAGTCGCTTGACTTTTTTAAGTGTCTTATTTTTCACTTTTTATTTGTGGTACCTAACTAAACAACACAAAGTATACCACTACTTGTTGAGTAAACAACAGTGACAGGAATTTATAATGACATCATCAACATACTTAAAGAGGATTAAATAATAGATACGTATTATTGAAGCTAACTTAAAAATTACCGAAGCAAAGTTAATAAGACTTATATGGGACCACACCGCAAACTTTCTCTACCAAATGGAAAAATAATCACGAAAATCGATCCAAAAATTACAGAGAAATGGGTGAAAAATGCTTCCTCCTTTTTTAAAACTTTTTAAATGACCCTGTTACTCTGTAACCACGACATAGAGGGGTTTATTCATAAATGTTGCCAACTGTTTAACCATAAATTTTTGACGTTTAAACGTCTCTTAACGTTAAGCAACGTTTATGAATAAACCCCTTAAAGCCTACAATGACTAGCAACAAGTTAGATACCAATATTCTTCTTCCAACCCATAGAGAGAATTTTCAAAAGTAATTTATTTCGTGTCAGAACCGATCATCTAGCTTTTGACGGACGTGTCTGTCGCTAGCTCATGAAAATGTATGAGATTGAAGATTCAACAACCCTTTAGTCGATATTCTATGTATTAGATTTAAATGAAGAGGAAAATATTGGTGACGCCACAAATTTTGTCACCGTTTGACCTTGACAGCTGTTAATTTTGCTAACGTATGTTGGCGAGGATTTATAGGAGGTAAAAAGCAAAATGAACGAAAGTAATCCAGGAGGATTATTGTGTTGCGGTCCGGCTTGTGCGTAAGCCTAAGATCAAGGAATTTAGAGACGGTAGTACGAATAAAATTTGTGGCGCTGCACTAAACGCAAAACTTCTGTCACGGAGCGGAATAACGTATCCTTATTCCTATTTCTCCTATTTTGGATGGATGGATGTTTGTTACTCTTTCACGCAAAAACTACTTAACGGATTTGGATGAAATTTGGCACACAGGTGGTTTATAACCAGGATTATTATATAGGATGCATTTTATCCCGATATTTCCACGGGATCGAAACTTATGCGGGTGAAACCGCGGGGCGCAGCTAGTAATACATAAACCTTCCGGAACAAATTCTCTAAATGATCCGTATCAATATCGAAAGACATTAATTAATGAATACGACTTTAATTTATGAAATGTCTTCATTTCATCATTTCATTAATGTGTCCATAATGAAAAATGCTTATTTCGATGGTCTGAACATCAGCACCCTAATTGCGTAACACACAATCAATCTCAATCTGAATCATTTTGAAGGATATTGCTATACAGCTCAACTGCTCAACTAGTTGAGCAATCTGGTTGAGCAGTGGGGAAGAACTGAATCCATTGCTTCATATGTTCAAAAAATGTGTCATGATGTGTCTGCTCAACAACGTAAATAACGCAATGATGTTGTTGAACTGTCAAAATGAAACCGACTCCGACTAATCGTGTGTTACGCAATTAGGGTGCTGGTCGAAGTTTATGTATATCGTCCGAAACACGGTGTATAATTTATTGCATGCTTTTCTTTTTTATACCTTTTTTCCATACTTCTCTATTAGTCGATATCCCGGTAGTCAGCCCTTTCTAGCCACAGCATCATTCACACAGTACATCCATCGTTTTTGGTCTTCACCTAATTTATCTTAATTATGTATAGATAGATAAATAAATAATATTTGTAGGTACCTGTTCTTCAACATCAGCCACATCTCTCCCATTGGTGATGCTGCTCTTCAAAGACAGCGTGGTCTGCACGATAAGAGCCAGGATGGGAATGAACGGGAGGAGCAGCAGTCTCCAGAGCTGACAGCGACGGCTTCTGCACCACCTCTGCACCTTGGGAGCACAGCTGGATTTGTCTTCTACCTTGATGTTTGGGGGAACTGGAAAGAAAGGAATAGAATATTATTTATAGTTGCTGATGAAATCACTATCATCATCAGTTCAGCCGAAAGACGTCCATTGCTGGACACAGGCCTTCCCAGTGCTTCCCGCATCCAGAAAAAATGAATGATGAATGTTCAGGTTGGAAAGCCTCCCACAAGGTTGTGGGAGGCCTTCCAACGTACATATTCCAGTACGCGGTCACCTCTCCAAAACTTTTCAGCCCCATCGTCCATCAAAAGTTTATATGTTAGCAAACATATTATAGTTGGTCAAAATTAAAAGAATATAGCTACACTATTCCTCCTGGGTGTACGGTAATAAGAAAATAAATAAAAAGAATATTTTAATATTTTATTTGCACAAAATCGTTGGTCAAAATCGTTTATTTGCGTAAAATGTGGTAGTTACAAAAGATGATACATAAAATTAAATAGGTATTTATTATATCTATCTTGTGAATAATTTCATCACCGCTGCTCTCAAAACTGTGAAGGAAAATGTCGTGAGGAAACCGGCATGTACTTTCCAGTACTTTTGGCAATACCCTTATGTAATTAGTAATGTTATTAAATATACTCGGAGCAATTCCGAAAAGCTTTTGTACATCAAAGCAGTCTTACATTTTATGTTACATAATTGTTTTTTATACTGAGCACGCAATTCAGTTTTCTTGACTGCTGATAGTTTAGTAAATAAATGCGGGTTTCTTTTTACAAAAAGTGCAGTTTCTAATCAGCATGTCCTAGAACCAAAAATTCGAAGACATGTGACATTTACCAACCCGCACTAGGCTCGCGTGATTACTGCCCACTCCCTCTCGAAGAGAGGAGGCCTCTGTCCCAGCAGTGGGAGGATTATAGGCGGGTCGAGACTCAAGGGGGGTACAGCACTGCCAGGGCCGCGGGTTGTTCGAAAGAGATACCGTGGCCCCTGGCACCACAGGCAACTGAAGGAACACGGGTGGGTTTTAGTCAGTAAAAGTCTGACACGCCCTTCCGCTCATCCCAGAGCGGGAGAGGTCATTTGATGATTTCCCACCCAAAACAAAAAAAGGATTATAGGCGGATTTATGCTATGAAGCATTTTATTTACGAAAATACTGTACGTAACTAATAAAATCCGGGAAAAGATAACTCGTAAAAGCACCACTGCTCAGGTGAATCCGTATAATTGGATTCATATTATAAAAGAGGACATTTTGTTTTAAAGCTCGTGCGCTCAGCCACCCCCCTGGGTGGCTCTGTGTGTGTCTCTTTTGTTAACTTTTTAATGATAGTTGCTGCCAGACTTTATTCGGACGTAGTGTGGAATTTTAAGGGTTATTTTTTTTACTAGATGTTGCTATTTTTGGTATTTAATTCACGGCTGATCTGTTAATAATGAAAATTTTCGTGTTCGAACGTGACTTTGAATCTCTAGTCATAATAGCGTCGTTTATTTTCTTTAAAAGGCCTCTATAGTGTTAAGGCGAGTTTTCTGTAAAACGAGTCAAAAATACAGGCAATATAAAAAAAATATTTTTAAAACTATTTGAAAAATGTTTTCTCTTGTTCAACTCTTCACGTGACCAGAGAGTTGGCCAATTTCTTGGCCAAAGAATCAGCATTGCCAGACAACGTGGCAATGCTGCCAGCCTTCTGGACACTTTTTCTGTCGACGGTGATGCAGATGGATTTTTTGATGCCCTATGATTAATACAGGGTGGCAGGGACAACTACGCGCAAACTGTAACTATGAATACAGCACATGAGTGACCCCTTAGCGTAGAATTTTTTACATTTATAGGTACGTGGTGTTCTATTATTTTAAGGCACAGGCCTTAAAATTGACAAAAGTTAAAATGAAGTGAAGTGACAATTGAGAACAGTCTCAATTATCACTTCACATTATTTTAACGAAAAAAGGTTGAAGAGATTTCAGGCTATCAAAAAACAATAAAACTTGGAAAGAAATCCCTTTCTTTACAAGATTTACAGTCAATTTACAGTCATTCAGTGACGGATTTTGGGATCGAATATATTCGTAAAAGTCCTGTGAAATGACCCTTGAGTTTTACTGATTGTGGATTTGTGTCCCAAAATTTTCCCGTGAACTCAAAAGGTTTCGGTTAAGGCCAAGTAGCTAGTGTAAGTTCGTATGATTAGATCAACATATTCATAGTCATATACCTATTCAATTTGTATTTTTTTCGTCGAATATTTTGGGAAATCGCCAAGCGGTTGATTGATTCTTCATGGTCACGTGAAGAATCAATCAACCGCTTGGCGAAAGCTGGCCTATTTTTAGCCCAAAGAATCAGCTTTGCCTTCCAACGTGGTACCTTTTGGGCACTTATCCCATTGACAGCGACGCGGACGAATTTTTTTATGCCCAATGAGCTCCTGCCTTTTTCTTTAATTTCTTATATAAAATAAAAAATTTAAGAAAAAGGCAGGAGCTTAATTTGTATCTGAATTTAAACGAAATAAATAAAATTAAAAACAGCACCAGAACACCAATTAACAACACGGTATGGTACGCTTAACAGCTTACAATATTGTATTTCAAAGTAAAACTACTTTATTCTCAAGTATTCCGGCCCATAATCCCAGTACCCGTTCGTTGGTGGAAAACTATTGATAAACCATTTATCATAACTTTTGACAAGGAGTTAGGTTAGGTAGACTGAACTTTTTTGGTTTCTGTCTATACGAGTAGCAAACGATCTGCCCCAATTCATTTGAATAACCAATATTTTGTATTCACTTATCTGAACTAGGTACATTCATGTTTATGAATGAAAATATGTTGCAGGTGTGTGTTTATGTATGTATATGAGTTTGTGGGTGGAGTGAGTTTGTTGTGATTGGAAAGAATTCGGAACGGTAGTTGGAACAAACAAGTGAATAAAACCATAACCGGAATTGGAATTGCTTATTTCAAGATTCCAGATAAACAATGCAGGTTGCAAGGTTCTTATACCGGATGACGTTTTTTACCGTCTGGACAAAAACAGGGTATACGGTGAACGGAGTAGAAGCACTGAAATTTCTTTTTTTTTTTTTTTAAACCGTTTTTTTGCGAATTCATTGACAATTTCTGCGCGTAGAGTGGGTGCCTTTATATTGATTTTTTATAGGTATTATTTGTCGATTTTTTTATATTTAATTTTTTGCTTGAAAAAAAGAAACGTTAAAGAAAAGTTTACTTCAAATAAGTAAAAGTATTTATTGATTGGTTCATTTAATTATCGACTTGATTGATTTGAAAATGCCTCCTAATTCCTGCGCCTTGCAAAAAATTAAAATAACAACCGCAAGTGACTGTTATTCCCAATCTGAATCCAAAAATCGGCACAGGACACACCTATACAATTACCCTAATGACCCGTCAAGTTGACCCACATACAATAAGAAACTCATCAGGAAGATTAAAGCTTGAGAAAATATTCAATCTTCATAACTGTCGGCAAGTTTATTTGTTTCCCTTAGATAAAGCTATGCCATTAATTTAATAACGGGGATGGTAGCGGCGACACACTTTGGAAATAAAATATTACGATAGCTTGTTTACTTCTTCGTAGGGTTGGCACGAAAAGTGGACTGACCAAACATTGAAATCTTTAAGGGAGGACCCGGGAACGATCAATTTCAACTGTCAATATTTACGTGATAGATACAAATTGATGCGCAAATTTATCGTGTACCAAACGCAATTGAATTGATTGATCTGTGAATTTCTCGTTTCGCGGACCCTTTAGATTCGCCCTACAGCGTTGAAAGATTGTCGCGCTTCTGTTTCATTTTGACACGTCTGACACACTTGGGGAGGGCACCCACGAGCGACTTTGTCGTCCAGCAAATTATTTGTCTCTGTCACTGTCTCCTCGCCAAGATTTGGACGATGAGCACACGGGAGCGGCAGCAATGCTACTGTTTCGTAAAATTATGCCGCATTCATGAACTGGCTGGCCGGCAACTTTATTATCGCCGTGCGCGCTCTTTAATTGCAAGCAATAGATGGACGACAGTTTCGTCACCTTCCTGTTCCAAGCCCGCGGACAAAAAGTCTCCCACCTATCGCATCGCTATATATTTATACAAACTTGTGGACTTGATATGAAAGACAAAAGTTGCTCCCTTAGTTGCAGAGTCTTAACTTGATTGTAATGGAAACGTTATTACCATTGAATAGGCTCAATCTTCTCAGCCTGGATATTGTCCCTTTCGCCTGACTTTGTACGGTGAGGGCAAATCTAATGATTAACTTTGTTAGTGTTGGTGAGTTTGTGAGTGTTTAGTTTGTGATCTTTCTGTACGAGTCTCAATAAATTTTTTTTTTCTTTATTAGGACGAGCTGGTACACAGCATATGTACCACAAGCGGTAAAAAATTGTACCACCTCCTCCCTGAGAAGTTAATACTTTTGAGCCTGACAGCCTAAAGGAAAATGAACAAGAATAGATTTCTCAATATACTTGGCTTGGTCTAATCGATGAGTGCCTATCTTCTAAAAATGGCATCATCAGCCTCCTGGCGTTACCTCAATTTGTCTTTTGTTCCATACAGTCTATTAGCCTTTGTTGTAGTGTTCATATACCAAATCCATTTATGTTTTATTTCGTCCTTCACATTTCAGATTCATCACGCTCCTTAGTTTTCCGCGTTAGTTATCCACAGTAGGTAAAAAAAAATAAGGTTTTTAAAACTAGATGAGTCATATCGGAATACTCTGAGAAGATAAAATATACCGAAACAAACTCAGAGGTCACAGTCTCTTTTAAAGTCCTCGCATGCTCTTGGTCAGACCATGTGAAGGTCATGTAGATGGGTGGACCTGTCCAGTCATTATGACTTGGTATAGTCATAATTATGATAGTCACCGTGACATACGTTTTGATTACAAATAAGTGTGGGAGTCTATAACTATTGCTACAGTAAGCCAATTCGAGTCATAGGCAAAAATGCTGACCTCATACCTATCCTCTACTTTTTTTGGAAGGGAAAACCCACCCGTGTTCCTTCCTTAGCCCTTTCTGTTCCAGGGCAACGGTAACCCTTTCGGACGATCCCGCCGCTCCTTTACTTTAGTTTAGCATTTTCTGTAGTAAAAGTATAACATATACCTACGCACTGCGCGGAATAGCAATTTGGCAAAAACTTCATATTAAATTATTCAGAGATTTTTCCGCAACACTAATATAATCTCACACACCATTCTTTCTGTTAGAGCACACATACATAATCTCACGCCTTCGTCCCATGGGTTAGGCAGAAACTACAGAACGCCACCTTCTACGTTCCTTATACGACTCCTTTTGCATCATTCATACATCGGAGGGGCAATTCTCGTAAATTTTAGAACGTTCATAGTCTGATTTCAGTCTCAATCTGTCAAAAATACCCCTAAGTACCTTGGCCTTCTGGTCATACAGGCACACCAGTTACGAGTACCTACTACGCACCTGCCCATTCTGAACCTTCACTCACTATATGACCTTGTAGGGCGTCCCCTTCCGATCTTTCCACTCCCTTGTTCGCTTTCGCTAACCTCTGTCTTGTAAATACTTTTTAGGCATTTCCTTATAATATCCATTAAAGTCAACGATCCCTTAATTCGATATAGGAATGCCGTTGCTGGCTGTACAAGTACATGGTGTATTATATCAGAGCCTTCTTTCTGTAGTAGTAAATGTTTATGTGTGTTTATTATGAAAATGTCTCCCTATATGTTATGTCCCACTACAGGACAATGGAGTCTTCTCATATAGAGAAGGAACGAATATTGATCCCCGCGCTTAGACACTGTATGTCGAAAAAGTTTGAAAAAGTTACTGATAGTAATAATAATTAGTATGTTTCAATCTATTGTAAATCAGATACCTAAAATATTGTAATAATAATATATTTTTTACCAGCTGCGCCCCGCGGTTGCACCCGCATAAGTTTCGATCCACTGGAAATATCGGGATAAAAAGTATTCTATATGTTAATCCTGGTTATAAACCATCTGTGTGCGTTCAGTAGTTTTTGGGTGAAAAAGTAACAAACATCCGTCCATCCATCCATACAAACTTTGACGCATATAATTTATTTATTTATTACAGCATGGAAGAATTACAGCTAAAAAAAATTAAACAAAAAAAAAGAAACAATAGTCGACAGCCAACTACAAGTCTTCGCGTTCAGACTTATAATAAAATTTGTGTTGTGAACATACAAGCAGTAATTAATATTAGTAGGAATAGGATTTCGGACTACAAGTACTCACAATCCATATAGTATTTTTGGAGGTATGAGGAACAGGGTGTAAAGTTCACTCATCCTCCATTGAAAAGGGAGGATCCTCCGACCAGACGGGTGTTATGTCTGGCGGGCAATTGCCCAATGATTGATATTGGGAAATTGTATCTATGCTAATTGCACGGTAAACTCTGCTTGCGAGATGCAGGATTTGCGTGACGTCAGTATGACGCGTTGTTCGCATGTGGCGTTGTAGATACCGCTACATCACTCCCCTCCGGAGACCGGAGGTCGATAGTTGGCTGAGTCTTGTATCTTGCGATGCTTGCCAGGCCAGCTGAGGTTCCAGTGAGTCGTAACCGGTTGCCGCGTAGTTCACGGTGAGTCGGAACTGTCTGCGGAGATGTCCCCAGTGAGTCGGGGTGGATGGCGCTGCGTTATACTCCAGTGCGTCGGATGTCGTACAGCGCCGGGTAGAGGCTGGCTGCTGCGTCGACCAGGAGAGGGTACTCTGCTTGTTGACCGGCCGAAAGTGCAGTGTGCTGTGCCGAGGTTGCTGATGAGGCTGAGGGTGATGACCAGGTATGCGCGGTCGCTGCATGCTGGTGGTCAGGATACCCGTTGAAGCCGTGGATGCTGGCTGGCTGGGTGACTCGCCGCTAAAGCTTGCGGGAGTGATGATGATGCCGTCACGCTGAAGTACTTCCACGAAGGCTGCGCTGACGTTCATGCTCGGGGTCACCAGTTTGGAGGTATGAGGAACAGGGTGTAAAGTTCACTCATCCTCCATTGAAAAGGGAGGATCCTCCGACCAGACGGGTGTTATGTCTGGCGGGCAATTGCCCAATGATTGATATTGGGAAATTGTATCTATGCTAATTGCACGGTAAACTCTGCTTGCGAGATGCAGGATTTGCGTGACGTCAGTATGACGCGTTGTTCGCATGTGGCGTTGTAGATACCGCTACATATTAATAACAATGACTTAAAAACTATTTAGTAAATTTTTAAAAACTAAAACAACTTAAAGTGACGTGGCCCAACACACGTTGGGACGTGTCTCCGTACCCAGTACCTTATAAAGGGACTGTCCACTTTGTCTAATAGCTTTTAGGGTGCTGTTGGAGCTGCTTGCTCGGATGCCACAGAATAGTCACTTTATACTAATGTTTTAAATGGGAAATCAACTTTAAAACAAGGCCAGTGTTTAATGAAAAATATAGGCTTGGCTTCTTAGCCAAAAAATACATGTCTTCTGTCCGCTTGCATTCTTATGCAAGCGGAAAGAAGAGATGTATTTTTTGCTGATAAATATCAAACAAGAACGTTTTTGGGGAACCAGAACCTTTTTACAGACCGGCACCCTAATTGCGTAACACAAAATCAATCTCAATCTGAATCATTTTGAAGGATATTGCTAATCCATTGCTTCATAAATGTTCAAAAAATTTGTCATGACAAGTGTCTGCTCAACAACGTAACTGCTATATTTATAACGCAATGAATGTTGTTGAACTGTCAAAATGAAACCGATTCCGATTGATCGTGTGTTACGCAATTAGGGTGCCGGTTAGGAATACTACCATCCGTTCCATAACAAAAATTACTGATGTCACTTGGTAACCTGTCACGCTAAAATGGAATTGGGCTGGACACATCTGTCGCATGTCAGCTGACATGCGACAGATGTGTCCAGCCCAATTCCATTTCCAGACGACCAATGGGCCAAACATACGACCCAATGGGTTCCCCTAAATAGCAAGGGAAAAAAAAAATTGACATCGCGGCAGGCCCAGACGGAGACGACGGGATGAGTTGGACTCCTTCAACAAGAACTGGTCCTTAACAGCTTCAAACAGAGAGAAGTGGAAGGAGTAAGAAGAGAGGAGAAGAAAAGGAGTAGAGAGGCCTTTGCCCTGCAGTGGGACATCACAGGCTTTTCATAATATTAATAAATAAGAACCTTTTTACTAAAACCTTTTCGTTCTGGCTTTTTTAAACTTCTCTCTTTAATATTAGTCTGGTGTGGGTAAACATGTCAACGTAACCCTGTTTGCCCTGAGCATCTAATTTAGCGTACCGTACCTGTACTATCATTTAATAAGCTTCAGACTAAACGTCTAGGTAAACGGTATCCAGTCTCCAAAGAATATTGCATAGTAATGAGGTTACCTACTCACACAAGCACTAGACTACCTAGGAATAAAGAAAGTACTTTATATTGAAGCAAGAAGGGAAATTTCGGCATTTAAGAGGCATTCATTTATAAAGATAAAGATTCATTTATTTGTTTATGCATGTGTAACATGATACATAGATATATGTGTATACACATATGGGTGGAAACGAATTTAATATCGCTGGTTCAACATGTTTTGCCTTAGTCGGCGTACAAAATAGTTTGTAATATTTAAATGGAATTATAAATCGGAAAATAATTAAATTATAGTCAAAATTCAATAAGTTCAAATGCATAATTATGTTAAAAAAATGAACACAATAAAATTAATAAAACTAAATACAATATAGGGTAAGGAATAATCATCATCGTCATTGGCATCGTTTATTCAACGTTTAATACAAGTCGAGTCGTTAGTTCAACTATAAGTACTTAAAAATGTGGTTAAATATTTAACCCCTTTTTCCCGCTATAGTTGTTGAGCTATCTCTGACCATTTTGTAAACAAAATCCCGTGCACATGATGACCACAGCCGCGTCCGTAAGTAAAACAAAAGAGGATCCTTTTCAGGTCGACTAATAATATGCGCTTCAAGCAGGAATAGTCCTTAGGGTGGTCAGATATAGATTTTGGCGATAGAAACATCACGATTCTCCTGCCCCTATACCAATTTAATTGAGGTCGACGCAGCATGTCTTTTTGTTCCATACTTCTCTATTAGTCGTCATCTCGGTTATCACCCTCTTTCTAACCATATCATCATTCATAAAGTCCATCCATCGTTTCTTTGGTCTTTCCCTACTCTTATAGCCATCGACATTCTCACTCAAAACTTATTACCTACATACACAAACATATTCTACACATAAACATATTCTGTCTTCATCTCTGTATCTATTGTCCTATCTCAGGTATGCTGGAAGAGATTTCTTATGAGATAAGCATCACCTCTGTACCTATTTTTTCTATAAATGGTAAAATAAATATTAAAAATATATATCGTTAAATTCCAACGCACGTTTCATAGAATATGTACCCGGTTTATCTATACATTCACTACCGGAAATTCGGCGCTGGTTATCCGATTACCGGAACGTGTGAAAAGGGGCTTACATAGCAGAAAATACTTCAAAGGGACGTCGCTGTTCTCTTGACAAAATTAATGCTATAGTAACATAGATAAATTTAATGTAGCTCCATTCATGCGAAAGATATTGTAGTCATTAAAAGGTACAATAAAATTCCAGAGAGAATGTGTCGTAGAAAATGCTATTAAAATTTCGTGGGCTCGTAAAAGTAGTTACTTTTTTCGTTGAAAAAAAAACGAATATTTTCCAGCTGCGAGTCTGACCTTTTAGCCGGGTAGGTTAGACCCTTCCGATAAAATGGTCCTCCAATGTTGTCTCGGAGATACTTGAAATAGGATACTGAGTGTCCCCTAAAGTAACTCGTCCATTTATTCCGAGCAAGTTCTAAGGATAAATAATATAAATAAATGAGATATCAACGGAACAAGAAAATAACTTAAAACAACTATTTGGCCTGACTCCAAAGGATAAAAAGTACCCAACTTATTTGGACCCCCAACTCTATCAAATTATGGTTAAGAAGGGTTGAAAGTGTGGGTCATTCAATATTGGTCCGTCGAGTGATAAATATGCTGTCGATCCGGATTTTCTTCACATTGTTAAGCATGTACAAAATGTCTATGTCTCCAAAATGTCTATCTTCATCCTTTAATGCCTTTTGCCTTTTTTTGGTGTATTTACTCTAAGAATTTCCAAGGGTAGTTTTATGAATACCGCGCGTTATTGGGCGAAATCATTTTTATATTGCAAAGATGACTCTCTATCCTATGGTAGTGTGGGGACGAGGTCATACTAAGATTTCAGTAGCGCTCGTCATCTTTAATCGAAATAAAACAATGCAGCTTCGTAGCAGAAATATGTAGTAAGTTTAAAAAAAAAGTACGTTGTATTTCCCGGAAAATAGCTGGCAGGATCGGCTCTACTATATTAAAATGTAATTTAAACCGTAATTGACTGCTCGTTGGTTTAGTAGTTGCAAACGGTACTGCTGAGCATCAGGTCCTGGGTTCGATTCCCAGGTCGGGCAAAGTGTTATAGGGTTAGGATTTTCTCAGTAGGAAACCGGACTCTGGTATTGAGCCTGTTTGATGCCATTAGGCTTGTTGCCCCTATTGCGAGGGACCTAAAGAAAACTAGCTAAATGTGGTTGTACTATTAAATGTAGCACTGCCTAACCCTTCGGGGATTACAAGTGTAATGTTATGTTTATGTAGATATACGACTATCCTGTTTTTCAACTTTCTGAGTCTTCATTTACGACACTGCTGTAGCAGAAGGTTTTCTTTTTTCTACAAAGCAAAGAAAGGATTCCTGTTCTTTTCCTTCAAATGCAAGTTCTAATATCTTTGCCTTATTTTCTGTTTCCTCCATTGTGGGGAGCATTGTTCACAAGGGTTATCAGAATAACAAAAGATTTTATTTCATTTATGCGGTCTGCGATGTTGACTTCAGGAGACACTTTTATTTGGTCTTGGGAAATATAACATATATCACGCGCCTGTATGTTAAAGGGGTTGGTAAAAAAAGGGTAAAACATTTTGATTTAATTTAGTGCAGTGTGAATGAACTTGATGGAATGCGCTAAGGTAGCCTGTGAAATTCATATTTATTTTGGTTTTTGCAGGTTTGTGTCAGATTGTAGGTACTTATATTAATGATAATAATAATAAATCGTTTATTTATAAAAAGGGAATATTGATTAAAATATAATTATTATAAATAACACGTGAATCAAGTGTCTTCCCTCATAACATACAGTGAATAAGAAATACATTATTGGGTGATTTTTTATTTTATAATGACTTAGAGTAGGAAGCCTTTCCCCTTAGCCTTTCCCCAGCATTGGGACATTACCGGCTACTAAAAATAAAAAAAAATACTTAGCAGCTTATATTTTAATACTTCTAAACCAATAGGCTATATTGTAATGTAAATAAAGTATCAACAACTGTGATACTACCTTATTTCATCTCCAGGCAAATCGCTGCCCGTTCCAAGGCTGCCTGGTCGCAGAAAACGATAAGGCCGCCCATTGTATATTCTGTAGTGTTTGATTTATTTTTTGTTAAGTATTTTTGTGGTGTACAATGAGTTTTCATAGATCAATAACCTATAGAAGGAGGTTCGATTGATTACCCCTCTAATCAATCGAACCTCCTTCTATAAGTTTGGGTTGGTAGGTGAGGTTGGTTGGTTTGGGAAGGGGAGAGGGATCATTCCTTCATTTGGCATCAATAAAAAGAGATATCGAGAAGAATACAGCTTGGGTCCAATTTGAGATGAGGCTGGAAAAGGACCGAGGGGATTGGCACATGAAAAGAGATGCCTATGCTCAGCAGTTAGAGGAAGTTGGGCTGTGAATGATGATAATGAAAGGGAAAGAAACGACTTTGTATTAGAGTACACCCACATTTTACCAGAATTTCTTATAGGTATAAGTCCCATGTAATTGGGGCAAGCCTATTGCCATTAACAAGCGAGAAAATGTAGCCTACACTGCGAATATAACTGAGGTGCAATTTTCGTAATTTTAAGAACGTTCACAGTCTGATCTCAGTCTCAATCTGTCAAAAATACCTCTATTTTCCCTAAATTTTTGACAAGTTTTTGACATTTGTTCGCCGAGATGAGACTACGACTAGATTTTGAACACTTTAAATTACGAGAATTGGCCTTCTGTTAACCACTCCCAAACACTCCACACAGTCACTGATTTCTAATTAAATATTGTGGCTCAAGACATTAATTAATGTGACATTCAAATGGCACATTACGAGTAATTAATTTATAATTAGAGTTTATGTTTGTATTCAAAATTCAAATACAAACATAAACGTTCGCTTTTTTCCCATGGGGGTAGGCAAAAACTACAGAACGCTACTTGATAAGTAACAATGTAGAGTCCACTTCGGAAAACACTTTAGACAACTTTGAATTTTCACTAGGGTTAAACTATCTAACTGTTACATAGACAAACCTTGTCGGTTTATGATGTGCAAGTGATATTCAACTTTAGTGTGTTGTAAGCAAATATGGGATCTACTTTATCTACACTATTCTATTCTGTCTAATCTGCTGGATGTGAGAACCTGTCGAAGTGGCGATGCTTGGGAGAGGCCTTTGTCCAGCAGTGGACGTCTTTCGGCTGAAAATCATTTTATCATCAGATGGTGATGACATTACTATTTACGTGTATACAGGGTGGCAGGGTCATGATTCTGAACCCCCTAGCCTTTTTTCTTCGGTTATCAGGGGATCTAAAAAGGCCACTTTAAGCAATACCTCTAAAAGCTATTCATTTCCTGAATTCCCATGAGATCATTAGCAATTCCTCTAATTTTCGTTAAATGGTTTCACATACTAGTTTAATCACCTACAATTCATTTCATATCAATCATATTTGGTGTAAACATTGGTGGACCATTTTACGAATTTCCATACAAAACTGTCAAACAGGTAAATTGCGTGCTACGGATTGCATACAGATCATATTAAGAATTATCAGTTTGTGACCATTTTACGATTTTTAATATGAATTATATTGTATCCTATTATGATTCTGCCAAAGTGGCCTTTTTAGGCCCCCAGGATGTGAAATTATTTAGAGCAATTTCAGATAAATTATTCTCTGAAATTGCTGTAAATAATTTCCGTCGTAGTAAAAGCCACTTTAGGTATTTTATTTTATTGCTCTTTTTCTTTTTGAGCGTATAACTCAACTTATTTTGTAGTAATATAGATGCGATTAATTTGTTAAGAAAGGTTCTAAGTAGGTATACTTATGAGAAACTCTGAAGTTCCTATCAGTACGTTCGCTTTCACCCTTATCCCAACATAATATAAAATATAACGTACCGCTGGTTGTTTAACCATTAGTGCCATTAGTGCACTTATAGCTCGAGAACTTCCTACTTGTCTTCTCCAAGTCCGATCCGAGTGACTTTTATATTTCGTAAATATTTTTTTATCATTGATATTCTTATCTTCAGCTAGGCTTAAGAATATTTTACACAGTTTATTAACAGTCGTTTTTCCACAATAATATAAAAAAAAGTTTAAGGTTTTTTGAACACATTTAATAAAAAATTAATACAGTAGGTACCTATAAAATGGGCGTTTACATATAATACAGCATTAACTGTTCCAATTAATTAAAGCTGTGAGCATACCGCAGTCATTCGCTTATATAAGTCAAGCCTTGAATGCAGTTATCCGCAATACAAAAATTTATGTCCCTCCTACCTTACATTCTCTATCAAAACTAACAGAAAATTCTAAAACTATTCTATAAAATATCGCTTCAATAACTCTCCCGATGGTTTCATGTAAGAATATGAAGCTTGAGTGAAAATGGTAGCAAATTTTATTTGTTTTACTATCAAAATGATACATACCCATTGTTATTTCGGATGCACAAAGGATTTTAATTTTCACAGTGAAAATAACTGTTTAATATAATATAAACACGATATTTTACGGGAGCATGATTCCACAGACGCGACAACCACCCTCCGCGAGGGTGGGAAAACAACTGAAAACCACACACCGGTGGAAAGCTCGAACTGTTGCTTACAACAATAATAATAACTGAAAATTAATTCAACGGCCCTGAAACTTCCGAGAAAATTTAATGTTAGTACGTAATACATAGAATGTATTGAAATGGTTGACTATAATTTGTTTTGCGAACTCTTCTCGTTATGCTATCAAAATGTAGCATAATGCTAACTATATTAAGATAGCAGATAGGTATGCTGTCTCGGTAATTCTACTATCCTACTAGTATTATAAACGCGACAGTTTGTGAGGATGGATGGATGTTTGTTACTCGGTCACGAAAAAACTACTGAACGAATTTTGATGTTTGGCACACAGATAGTTTATAACTACTTTTTAAGCCAATATTCCCACGGGATCGAAACTCATGCGGTGAAAATCATAATATTAATTATCTTCTTTTATTCTTTTATGGCGGACAACAATAGCTTATGATATACTATTAATTAGCCAGTGAGATTGGATTCGAATGAGCTACACGTAC
The DNA here is from genome assembly GCA_949629185.1 of Apamea crenata. Taxonomy (NCBI): domain Eukaryota; kingdom Metazoa; phylum Arthropoda; class Insecta; order Lepidoptera; family Noctuidae; genus Apamea; species Apamea crenata. The sequence goes on from OX451367.1 coordinate 15,816,840, forward strand.
TTCGAATAATTTGTGGAGGATCTTCTCTATACATACTCATGCCTTTATTCCAAAGGGTATATAGAATCTAAAAAACGCTTAGTGTCTAATGTCTATTAAAAAAATAGCTAATGTGTTTGTTCAGGTTAAATTCTAACGCAATGCCTCACTGAGGGCGGATTTCACCAAAGTCAGATATCTTTTATCTGTGGATTAAAGGACGACTGACAGTTCTAGTATGGAAAAGCTGTCATTTTTTTTTTTAATCTCACGATAAGACTAGACGTATTCTAGGTATTAAGGTTTGGTGGAATTCATCCTAAAGGAAAATAGTAATAAATTCATCTGTATTCAGAAGGTTCCAACTTTATATCTCAGCACTTTTTCCAAATAATATTAAATTGCTATTGAAAAACCATCGACGAAAATTAAGCTTATACAAATAACTTCAATTGTCAAATGAAAAACCACTTTAAGGTTACTTAAAATTGAAATTTTGGTTTCAAATATGCAAATAATCAAATCAAAGCACTCAATTTGTGAGTGGCACTACCACTTGGTACCCATAGGTCATCATCATCATCATTTCAGCCGAAAGACGTCCACTACTGGCATAGATACATAGCAGCCTGTGGGCAGTCTATACTCAAAAAGCGTACAGTGCCCTACAGATACAATACAATAATGCGCTTAGAACGATGTTGCGGCAACTGTAGTGCGTCACAGATGTTTGCGGAGGCGCGCATTGATTGCTTCTACGCTACTCTGCGCAAGCGGTGCGCGTCAATGCTGAGCAGAGGGCGGGCTAGACGCAACAGCGTGAGTAGATTAGATTAAGGTTGTAGTACTAACACTAGTTATAAGTTATTGTATGTACTGTACTACTAACACACTGGATCCTAGTTACCTTAAATAAACGTTTTTTTTTTTTTTTTTTTGTAGGCACCTCCGCTTCGACCAGGTTGATGCAACGGGTCCCTGCGGCCTTCATAAGGTCGTCGGTCCACCTTGTGGGAAGCTTTCCAACGCTACGTCTTCCGGTACGCGGTCGCCACTCCAGAACCTTTCGGCCCCATCGGCCATCTGTTGTGCGAGCAATATACCCTGCCCACTGCCACTTAAGTTTGGCAATTCTTCGGGTACCCATAGGTACCAACGTTTGCTGATTCTTTTGTTTACATTTTCATTATATACTTTTAGAACAGACTATAATATCCTTTCGCTTTATCCATCTTCATACATTTGTCATGCACTTGAAATGTCATAATGGTATAACCACGTAACTTTTCGAATAACTCTCCATACGTTTACTGAATCTTTTGAAAGGCTTACGCAAGTCAAGTCAGTCAAGCACTAGTTTATGTATTAAAAAAAAAAAGTTTCTTCCCATGTCGTTGGCACGTGTCTTTAAGAAATTCTTATATACACCGTTAAATTTTGATCGTTTTAATCCTTTAAAGGGGTCATTGTACTCAACATTATGAGCAATTTTTACCACGGGACCAACCCTGAAATCGTGAAAATCAGTTGATCCATACATTATGTCGAGTTATGCGAACATAAATCTATAGATCCACTGATTGATGTGGTGTGTGTTATGGGCTTAACAGTATGGAGAAATATGAAGCTATTTACATTGCGATACTAACCCTATGGACTCCTGTCTGAAATAAAAGTTTTCTTTTCTATTCTAATAAGTGAATGACTTTTAGTAGTTGGTTGATTCAAGTGATAGAACTAAGTTTCATGTTGGTGTATATTTTAACTTTTGTGGGACCGACACATTCCGATTTATTATTCTGTAACCATCTCACCATGACAACTTAGGTGAAGTGAGCGTGGAGCGAGCTGTCATTCCAACTAATTCTATGGATTTACACCATTGGCAGCTCACTCTAAGCTCACTTCACCTAACTTTTCACGGTGAGATTTTTACAGAATCGATCGGCTGTATTTTACATGACCCATGATGGTACCCCTTGGTAAGACATATTTTGTTATATATACCGGCTCAAATTTTTTACCCTCTGGACAAAACCAGAGTATAATTATAGGTGAACGGAGAAAAAATAAATAAAAACAATAATTTTTGTCTTCTCTACGAATTCATTGATCATTTCCGCGCGTAGAGTAGGGTGCTTATAACTTGAATTGACATATTATTTGACGATTTATTTGTTTTTTTTTTTTTTCTGGGCCATAGGCTTCTATTCCGTTCCCCTTTTATACCCTGATTTTGTCCAGACGGTAAAAAAAAATCAGCCAGTATAATTTTACATGTTGCGTCATTCAAAGTAAAAGTGGTTTAGATTTATGAGTGCTTTTACTCTACAGACTACCTACAATGTGACCTAAAAATAATGCAAAAAAGGTCGTCTGGCTTTTGCCAGAATTTTATTGGCGTTTCAAAACCTATTGTTTTTGTCATTAGATTACAGCCTAATAAAAGTAGCTAGACAAAAGAAATGTAGGTCGGTATTAAGATAGTCGTTATTACTCTTTATGTACAGACGCCAGCACATCAAGCTACCCGAAACTGTCAAATTTTCCCAATCAACCTTGAACCTTAATGCTTTAGCGATAAAGTTGAAAATCTATTAAAGAAATTTGACAGATTGTAGTAGCTTGATGTGCTGGCGTATGTACCTTGTATTGTGCCTTTTTGTGTTGTACTATTTCTTTTGTGTGCATTAAAAAAACAGTTTATCTATGTATCGACCTACTGTAAAGTTGGTACCTACAGTTTGTGTAATGATTTTTAGTTTCATTTTTCTTTTATGTTCTATTGAGGAGCTTGTAGCTAATGCATGCCGTCTGTTGGTACAGGTCTATTCAAAGCTGCAAAGGCTCTTTCTTCAAAAGGCTCTTCCCGGCATGGCATTGCATTGTTAGACTCACATAAAATCCTATTTAAATCATGTTTGGACTGCAGGCCATGGCCTCTGAGTTTGTTTCGGCATATATTCTAATGGATCAATCAGCATTATATATCGAGATCCCTCCGTGCCTCGGAAAGCACGTTAAGCCGTTGATCCCTGCTGTCATTCGTGGGTCTTTGACAGTCGTTACGAGTGGATAGAATCCCGATAATCTGACAGCCAGTCTTACAAAAGGTATCGTATTACCCTGTCACGGTCGTGGAGGTCAAATAAGCGTCGCTCCATGTCAAATACTGGTATTCAGCTGCATCCGGTGCGACTGAAAGCCTTTTAGCCTTTTAGACTTAGACATATTTGGTATAAGGCGGGCAGATTGAGTTTTATTGGCCAACTGTAGTTGTTCTGAATTCTCTGCCTGTTCCGTTTAGAACCTTGTTTGGTCCATGATAACATTTGTGAATGAATAAAAAAACTTTCAGATGTATCAACGTATTGTAGGTTATGGGAATTTAATCACGTCTCGTGCCAAAGTGAAGAGAAATGATAAATATGACCGAATATATTTCCCAGAACAGTAGAGTACGCCTTCGCTTGATCTCACTTCGCTCGTATTGTTGGATTGTCGTCCCATCAGACCATTAGAGTGAGTGAAGAGCAATTGCACCTGTGCCTGCGCACATACTTGTACACTATAATATATTCCTCGCCCATGGCTATTCTCCGCTAAGTTCATTTTGACAGTTCAACAACATTCATTGCGTTATTTACGTTGTTGAGCAGACACAATCATGACACATTTTTTGAACATAATATGAAGCAATGGATTAGAATTATTCAATATGATTCAGATTGAGATTGATTGTGTTACGTAATTAGGGTGCTGGGTTAACACAGGGGTATTTAATGTAAAAATAATATAACGTACAGCGTACTAACAAAAAAACTGGCAGTCTAGTCTTTAAAAATATCACCATGAAAATGTTGGTGAAGTGAGCTGTCAATAGTGTCAATCCCTAGCATCAGGTGGAATGACAACTCACTTCTAGCTCACTTCACCAAAGTTTTCACAGTGAGATTTTTACAACATAGATCGGCTCGACACTGTACTACACGATAAGAATGGTTGGTCGCCCTAATTTAACGCAAGACAATGTTTATGTTCTTTCTCCAGAATTAGCTTGCTGACAGGTTATTGTTACTAACTTATTTGTTTATTTAAGTTACTTCGATGGTCGCTTATCATTTTGTGACTTCAAGTGACAGCTATGTAAACAGAACACAGTAATGCATAAATATGTCAGCTGTCACGCCCTTTATGCCTGGAGGCTTTTATTTGGGTAGTAAGTTTTTTTTTTTTTTACATTTTAACTAATTCTTTTTTAGCTCAAGTACGTATAGTTTTTATTATATATGTTGATATATTGGCGTGGCTAGCTGGCATATGGCAAATAATTTAATTTTATGTTCTGGTCTTGTAATGTTGATTACCGAACATAGGTACCTAGTATTGTATACAATAAAGTATTTTGTTTTAATTGAACAGACAGCTGTGCTGCTGGGGAGTTTGTTGCGCTACTTCTTCTTCCCAGCGATAGCACTAGGAAGTGGTGAAGGGCGGGCGTTTTTGGGGGACTGTCTTTTGTCATTTTGACATTCAAAAAGTGCTGATTCTCAGCCTAATTTGAATAAATGACTTTTGATTTTGATTTTAACTAAGACTCAAATAATATGACACCACTAAACATGTTACATTCAGATCAGAAGGGGATAAAGACACGACCCCATTAACCTAAATCTGTAACGACTCCATCGAACAGAGCTCGCAAAGTCCCCCTTAACTATCATTAAGTAGGTTCCTCATCAGGTATACATAATTAAACGAAAATATTCCATCTGTCTGTATTAGCTTTAATGTGTCATGGACCGACGTTGAATTGAACGGCCTAAGTTCGATTCCCCAAAACTGCAATTTCGTGAAGAATTATAGGTACAGAATCAACACAAGAAAATAATTAATTTACTTGTCATTAGTAACAATTAATTAAAAACTATGTTTGTGAACTTTTACAAACTAAATAACTAAATATGACGTGGCCCAACACGCATTGACACGTGCCTCCGTACCCAGTGCCTTATAAAAGGACTGTCCATTTTGTCTAAGAATGCCTTTAGAGCGTTCGGGCAACCTACCCAGTATTGACGCTATTCTTTTCCTCATAATGCTATGAAAATCGTCAAAACAGGCTTCTACGAACATCTGCGAAGCGCTGCATAATCAGCCTATAATGTCCCACTGCTGGGACACAGGCCTCCTCTCGATGAGAGGCAGTAGGCTATAATCCACCACGCGGGCCCAGTGCGGGTTGGTAGATGGCACATGTCTTCGAATTTTTAGTTTTAGGACATGCCGGTTTCCTCACGATGTGGTCTTTCACCGTTTTGAGAGCAGTGGTGATGAAATTATTTACACAAAGTAAAGCGTCTGTCTGGGTTCGAACCCACGACCTGTAACTCGTAAGTTGGGGTCGTTGCCACTCGGCTACTACTGCTCTCTAGCGAAGCACTGCAGAAGCGTGGAAGTAGAATCCCATCAACATCCTGAAACCATTATTATATTGGTCGCGGAGGACGTTGTAGGCGTTTATGTTTGGATAGGTACAGACGCCAGCACATCAAGCTACTACAATCTGTCAAATTTCTTTAATAGATTTTCAAATTTATCGCTAAAGCATTAAGGTTCAAGGTTGATTGGGAAAATTTGACAGTTTCGGGTAGCTTGACCAGCCGATCGATTCTGTAAAAATCTCGCCGTGAAAAGTTAGGTGAAGTGAGCTTAGAGTGAGCTGTCAATAGTGTCAATCCCTAGCATTAGTTGGAATGACAGCTCACTCCACGCTCACTTCACCTCTTCACCTAGGTTTTCACGGTGAGATGGATGACAGAATCGCACTGCTGCTGGCGTCTGTACAGTAAACCTTCATGGTATTTATGGTTTGTGTCGCTTGGGAATTAATGGATTCATTTATTTATTACAGCTACATGTCAACTTGATTTGATTTGACATGGCAATACCTAATACTACCTTGAAGTGGGTTTTACCTCCTATTTCATATGATACTGTCACTAATTTGGCATTATGATTCAAGTAAACTCAGGCAATTAATAATGGTAGACAATTTCTTGGAATAATACGCTAATTGCCGAGTTCTTATCGTCCTGGGGGAAAAGTACACGGCAATATGTTTTCCCTATCTTCTATACTTACTAATATTATAAAGAGGTAAAATTTGTTTGTTTGTATGTATACATGTAGGGGTTCAGCTCTGGAACCACCAGTCGGATTTGAAAAATTGTTTTTCCATTTGATAGCCCAATTCTTAAGGAATGCTATAGGCTAACATTACGCTATGACCCTTAGGAGCCGAGCAAAAAGAGAAAAACTCAGAAAGAAAGCGAAAACGAAGTGATAGTGCGATCGGGCGATGCGATGTGACGGGTGGGACGGCGGAATACGGAATTTCACGCAGGCGAAGTCGCGGGCAGAAACTAGTACCCTATATAGGTATAGGTAAAGTACAGGTACAACCCTAATAAACTAGTAAAGTGCTAGGCAAGTTTCCAGGAACTTAGTCAAGGTGTAGTTGTCACTAGTTTCGTGATCGAACCCACACAGGACTCAATTCCAAAGTCGAGGTAGGTAAGTCGTCTAGAGTTTGGAATTAAGATCTGCAAATAGAACTGTCTCATGAGGCTAGGCCATATTATCGTATTATTATTATGGGTTGTGGGATGACTAATAGTATGTTATTATACAATATACAGGTTGGCAGGGACATCGAAGTGAAACGCCGACCAGCGCTGGGGCTCTGTCTCGTATAGGGTCTTAGCATTATGCTGAGCGATGGCCGTTTTGCGTGGATGTGACGCATGTTTACCCCCAACTTGTTATTTTTTTTTTTGTGTGTGTTTATGTTCATTTTTATTTATGCGTCATGTTTGCCGCAAATAAATGCTTCTTTAAAACTGTATGCTGAAAAACAATTGCTGTTCCATATATTTTGACCGCGTAGGGACTTTTCTATGAAACAGCAGATTTTTTTTCTGAATTTATGGTTACAATTTGTGCTTAAATACAATTTGTAGACATTTTCGAATTGTCAGATTGTCACCTGTCGCCTGTCAGCTTAATAAAGTTAATAAAGTAAAATAAAGCTTAGTAAAGGGTCCCTAGGTGTCCGAAAGTACTAATTTTAATGGTAGGAAAAATGTTGGGATGGTTTTTTTGGTGGTGGTATGGAAGGCAAAAGCAATAAAAACACACATTTTTTAAATAATTTGCTATAAAATGTTTTATAAAAATCAGGTAAAAAACAATCCTATTTATATCTAACTTAAAGTAACTTATCAAATCACAATGGTAACTGTAGCAATTATCATAACAAAAATAGTTAAAATGTCGTCATAAAAATTTAAATAAATAAAAAATAAAGTTTTATAAATTATATCTTAAAATAGTGGCAGTGTATCACCGTAGTATTATCAAGACAGCGCTTACGTATGGAATAATTTTATCTTAATCTAAATTCTACATCATACAAAATCGGTTATTTCTAACAAAGCAAACAGACTAACTAAAATACCACACTACATTGTTTTAACTTCAAACAAAATGTACCACAATTTACTAACCGTCTACAACAATTACGATTTGAAACCTTATCTTGATTAAGTAAAGCACTAATTTGTATGTAAATGGAAAATTAGACAAATGCAAATTTTCATTTAAAACTTTAGTGTAAAAGCATAAAGTTCATAATCGCATGGCTTCAAATTTATTTCCGCTGAAGTTGCTCGGTAAATGGAATTACCATAATACGAAATGTTAAAAACTGATTAATAGAAGGGTTCTAAGAGGGTGAAAAAGCCACACAATGGTGGAAAAGGACGTATTAACCTTTAACTACCGACCTATACGTCTCACAGACGTAATAACTTTTAATTTTGAAATATTTCTAAAATCTCGCCACCTTTGGCGTCGCCCTTCCCGCTACCTTCCTCCCTCCGCGTCGCAAGCCATCAGTCGAAGCTGCGCCCGCGGCGAGTGCACACATCTCCGTATTGAAGCGATCGACGTCTCACAGACGTAAGTACGGTGTTTATGTACTAAATTTCGTACGTCTCTTGGTCGTCACCTCGGTATTCATGTGTGGTAGCTTATAGTGTCTGATTGACTCGGCATCGGCTTTAAAATTATACTTTTAATTGCAGAATGCCTAAAAGGAGAAACATCAGGTGAAAAAACCTGCAAATGATGACAGTTCAGTTCCCGAGAAGCCTCCGAAACTGCGAAAACAGAATAGGCGTTTAAAATATAAAGAGATATGTGAAAATCTCATAAACGAGAGTGACGACAACTGTAGTGATTTTGACGACGATGTAGGCGATCCTGATTTTATTTTAGAGAGCGATCACAACACAGAATCCGAACAATCCAATGAGGATGATGTTGAGGTCGCCTATGGGGATACGCGACCTCTCGCGACGCGATTTATCCGTGGTAAACTTCCTCAACATCCCCATGTTGAGGAAGTTTACCACGGATAAATCAACCATAATCACGACAATGAAGAACAAGAAAGAGAAGTACGAGCTCATAGACACACGACATTACAGAACAGATCGAAGAAGAGACAATGGTTAGAGAGGAACAGCATGGCGCAGCAGATACTAGAATTGAAGAGATCGGAGAGGAGCAGTATAGCAAAGTAGAGACGCGAAATGACCAGGGTAGTAAAGATCTTAGAACAGACCAGGAGCCAAATGAAGAATCAACAGGAGAGCTGCCGCGCTACTTTTACGGGAAGAATAGGTACAAATGGGCATCGGCGGAACCATCCCGAACAAGTCGACTACGCGCGCACAATATTGTCAATACCAAATATTCGAGGGCTGTCATTATTTTTATTTTTTAACTAAGAAGTAAGATTTATATTTTATTTTGATAATAGTTTATAGAAGATAACATATTTTAAGTTCATTTGTTGTTAATTACTTAATTTTAAAGAAAAACGAGACTTAAGTAAGTCCTTAAAATTTAGTGCCAAATAATTGTGATCTCTCGAATAAATGTTGATTTTACCTGAAAAATAGCGTGTATTTTTTTTTTAATTCTGTAGTTTGTTACCTCAAACACCAATCTTTTTAATGTATAAAATAGAAAAATGTAGTATGCGAATACACATTTTATTTCAGTACTTAAAGTTTGACGTCTCTCAGTCGTCACGTCGTACGTTTAGACCAGGTCGGCAGCTAAAGGTTAAAGTGGTTGTATAAAATAAAGCTATAATTATTTCGTTCAAAAGCGATCATTCTGACGACAAAAGGTACACGGAAAAGAAAACTTTGTTTTCTTGAGACAGAAGCATCTAAAAAATAATTATAATAATAATTTATTTGACACAGAACATAAATATGTTACATTTCACCAGATATACAGGACATATTCAAGTTTTCTTAATTTTATACTGAAGGCTGTGTCTAAACTAGATAAAAAATATCTGTAACTCAGACATCAGCGCTGTTCCTTATGATGACCATTACACTACTAACTTAATTAGACATACTAATAACAGAAGGTGTACCTACCATTACATAGAAAAAGTTTAAAACAAAATAAACCTGGAATAATTCTGTCTATTCTATTCTATATATCTATTAAGAGCGTTTGCAACTAACGGCATTTCCTACAAACTTTCAAGTCCTTGTTTTTCGAAATGCATGAACCGATTTCAAAGAAAAAAGCTTTTCTTGGTGATTTTTATCTAACTAGGCTGTATTGTCCCATCGCAGGGTAAAGGCCCCCCTCTTCCTTTTCCATACAACTCTGTCTTTTCCCTACGGTAGGAGTCATGCTCGTCCTGCCATCTTCGTCTCGTCCTGCCGCGATGGCGTGGTGCGTTTAGTGGGACCCAATCAGTGGTTTTCTTAGCCTAATTGTCATGTGACATGCGGAAGACATGTCCGGCCCAGTCCCACTAAAGGTTAGCGGTTTCTGGGTGTTTTTTTTTTTCTTTCTTTTTCTTTCTTTCTTTCTTATCTTGGTTTGGTTTTTGGAGATATTGGAAGAGATATAACATAAATGGACAACAATAATAGTAATATTTTCCGAGAAATATTAAACTTAAATTGCAGTGGGACAACAAAGGCTCATTTATTTATTTTAACAAGTTGATCTCGATTCGTGAAACCCCGAAACACTTATTTATATAATGCCACTCATTTCTATTTTTTGTCACTCAAAATAATACAGCTTTAAGGATTTGTGTACATCACACAAGCTGCAATATTCATTCCGAGTTTGGGCGTGTAGTACCCAGACTCGGAAAAATGGTCAACATAATTTCCGGGTCTGGCTCCAGAAAAATCTTTCTATTTCTAAATATTCTAAACTGGTTTTGCATTACAACTGGTGAGTCCAGGACCCATGCAGGCGGCATACGCAATGGCGTGGGGCAAAAAGTTCTGTTCATAGTTTCCTGTGAAGAGATGGGCCCAGGGACCCTTGGCGAACACTGCCACGTCTTCACCTCCGTGTGTCTCTCGGGGCATCGGCACTAACGCTGGGTATGTGAAGTTTAGATGCGCTGTAATAAAAATAAAATAATTAACTCTAATTTATTTTAATTAGGCTGAGAACCAGCCCTTTTAGTACCGTGATAATAGACCACCGCAAAAGGTGATTTCACCGTAGTCTAGTGTTTAAGTTGAGAAAAATATTGTAAAATTGATACACCTACTATGAACCTCATACAGTCTAAGCGAACAGCGAGGTAGTTACGTTACAAACTTTCAGTGTAATAGCTTACATTTCGATGGTTCAAACCCCTTCATTGCGTTATATACGCTGTTGAGCAGACACATTTTTTCGAGCCTAAGAAGGAATGGATTAGAAATATCCGTAAAAATGATTCAGTTTAGGATAGTGTGTAACGCAGTAGGGTACTGATCACGTGATTGAAAATTTGAAGGCCAATCCCCGTAGTTAAAAACGTTCAAAATCTAGTCGCCATCTCATCTCAGCGACAATCAATGTCTAAAACTTGTCAAAAATTTAGGGAAATTAGTGGTATTTTTGACAGATTCAGACTGAGATCAGACTGTGAACGTTCCTAAAATTATGAGAATTGCCCCTCAGGACGTATTTTGTTGTTTGCACATAGAAGAAAAGTATTTTGTCAACCATTTATTTATAAAGTCTTTTGCACAACCTTGTCAGAGATGAAACCGGGAACAAAATAGGTAGTTTTGTTTGGATGTCCAACTTCATACTTACCTGTCTGAAAATTCTTGAAAAAGAAGTAAAATAAAATTGCATTTCCCACCACAGTCTTGGTTTATAAATTTAGAAGAAAATACTTACTGAAGTTGTCATCCATGGCCACATTATACCTCTTGTTATTTATATCCCTAACTTTGTACCCTGGGCCGTTGGCGTAGCTTAGAGTAGTGTATGGAATGTGATCAGAAGCATTCATCTAGAAGACACAAAAATACGTTAAAATAACATAATGAACATCACGCATGTATCCCGCAGGGTTTGGAACAGGTGTACCTATAGCGCAGTTTCATTTCGCCAGTTACATTTAAGTCTCATGTAATAGGAGGTTATCCAACCACCAACCGAGCACAATTCCAAACTCTTGGCTGCTACTGAGAAATACCTGATGGTAAGCCCAGTAACACTTTGCCCCACTTAGGATTCGTACCCACGGCCTCATGCTCATTAGTAGCACTTGCGACAACTACACTAACGAGGCTGTCAAAGAAAAGCCGCAAGTTTATATGACTCTCAGCGAAAGTCAAAATTATCAATCGATTTGACTAGTCATCATAAGGGTCCTTTCAAACAACAACCAGCCTTAACAAAGAAAAAATATTACAGTGCGATTTCATGCTTGTGGCATACCTCACTTCGAAGTGACAATAAAAGTTGCTCCCTAAACAGTGTTTAGACAATGCATTTATTTGTTGCTTCAGTTTTATTGTATTCTACAAGCACGAAACTTTCATCGCGCTAATGAGGTTTTATGCACATAACACACAACTTGCACAAAAGTATGCAGCTTGCATGTCATTGTAACATTCCCCAATCAGAAGCTGTCACGGCACAATGACAAGCAAACTAGGTATAATTAAAATTTAATTTTTGTTTCAAATTGACATTATTTCTAGTTAAACAAATATCAACTTTATATTAATGGAAATTAAGTTGATTTCAAAGTTACTAGCACTATTGAAATGGTTATAAAAATGTTTGAAGTTGTTGCGTAAACTGAACTTGATTATGTAGTAATTAAAGTTATTTTTCCATAAACTCTTATTTGTTCACATTTTTGGCGAATATATCGCGATATAAGATTACCTAGTTAGCTCATTTGACAAAATTACTTTTATAATTTCGAAGTTAGGGTTTGTATTCAGTGATTTCATTTATCGTTGTATTGTCATTTTTTGCTTAGAACGTACCTTGTTAGTAAGTCCCAATATATCAGTGCCTCGTTTACTGTACCCACTATACGTCATAGTATGGCTATGGTCTGACGTCACTACCACTAAAGTTTCCTGCAGGTCCACCATTCTTATAGCCGCTTCCACCGCTTTCGCAAATTCAGCCGTCTCATCAAGCGCTTTACGGGCTTTTGTCTCGTGGTGAGCAGTATCAATTCTTCCTCCTGAAATCATTCATTTATATTGTTTTAGAATAGTCATGTTGGTTGGCTATTGGGTAAAGATGAAGAAAATATTTTATCTACGCAATTGCCACCATTTTAGCACGAAATCACTCTCCTCCCAGTCCTTTCTGCCAAGCTCCCCGTTCACAATTAAATACATCAAAGTAAAGTAAACGCATTCAAAACATTCTTGTGATTGACAAGGTAGCAACCTTGTCAATTGCCATTCAATTTTCAAACAATTAAAATATTTGAAAGAAACCGAAGAACATCCCACAATTTTATTACAGTCTTTAAATAATAAATATCACCTTCAACAAACAGGAAAAAACCATTCTTCTTTCTCTTCAACATTTTTATCGCTTTCTGGGTCATTTCACTGAGGGTCGGGTCATCATTCCCAGCCTCAAGATGGTAGGGCATATGGTCATGTGAAAACAGGCCTAAGACGGTATCATAGAGGTTCTCATCTAAACTCATCAGACCCTGTTTATGATACACGTATTTGTAGGACTTTTTAAGTGCTTCCTTCTTTATCTTCCATTCCCTGATGAGATCTGCTCCGTCACTCCTGTGGCCCTGGTAGCCTTCAGCATCTTTTTGAGTTATGGGGAAGAAGTTCTTCCGTCCACCGCCTAATATGACCTGTGGGCATGAAATCATAATACTTAATCATAGTAACTCAAGCAGCCTTTATAAACTTAATCATAGTAACTCAAGCAGCCTTTATAAACTTAATCATAGTAACTCAAGCAGCCTTTATAAACTTAATCATAGTAACTCAAGCAGCCTTTATAAACTTAATCATAGTAACTCAAGCAGCCTTTATAAACTTAATCATAGTAACTCAAGCAGCCTTTATAAACTGCGGGGTAATTGCGTGACACACTAACGGTAAGAATAGATTATTTTCATTTTGACAGTTCAACAACATTCACTGAGTTACTTACGTTGTTGAGCAGAATTTTTTTTTCGAACATATGTAGCAATCGATTAGCAATGGATCTCTCCATGTCCTTTAAATTATCTACCTACCTACCTAGTGTCTTTTTTGTTTGTTTTTTTAAGCCTTTTTTAGACTAGATTTTATAGACTCACATCAATCTTTCTGCCAACCCGTCCCCTGATAAGTTGCGTGGCGATGTCTTCGCAGCGGAGTCCCTTCTTCGGCAGGTCACTATCGGCCTCCCACCGCCTGTCCGCGGAGTGAGCGTATGATGCCGCCGGCGTAGCGTGGGTGACCCGCGTAGTGGTGACGAAACCTGGAAGAATTAGTTTAGACTTGAGTTCGTCATTGTTCCGTCGTAGTGCATATTCCTAAAACCATAACATGGACCAAGGTCTGAATAAAGTATTTTCATTTTGTTTTATCTATACCTACTAATACTTTTTATTTTTTTATTTTTCTCTCACCGCAATATTCCAAACAAAAATACATTTTATATGGTGTCAGAGTTGGAACACATTTTAATATTGTGGGAGACTGGTGCCTAAGCTAAGCTCTAGGCCTGTATTTCAGGACACCAGGTCTCCGCCCTTTTACAAAAACATCATTTTATTTTGTTATATGCATGTACATACACTGGCAATCTAAAAGATAAAAAGATGCTTGAGTGGCAGTTTCAAACTATATTATATATACACTAAACTTTTGTTATTTACATTATTTATGTGTGGAAGGGTGTGTGAGTGGTGTTGATCCGTGCGTGCGACGACGTGTGAAAGGGTGTGTGCGTGTGTGTTAGGCGCTTATTTAGGGCGTACGTGACTGAATGAGTGTTTTATTACTATGTGACTTAAAGGTAACCTGGTATGTTTGTCTGTATGTAAGTTTATATGTGGGGATTAAACTCCAGAACTACATCTCTCGGATTTGAAAAATAGAGCATTTGATAGACCAATTCTTGAGGAAGGTATTTAACATCACGCTACGAGTCTTAGGAACCGAGCAAAAGGAAAAAAAAGACAGAAAGAACGATGGGATGCGACGCGATGGGTCGGGGAAACAAGAATTTTCATGTGGACAAAGTCGCGAATAGAAGCTAGTTTATTTTATAAATTGAATAGCATGTGTGTCATATACCTTTTTAGCTCGAGGTAACCCTGCAAGACATTGTTAAATAATACGTGAGGATTTCGTTGAGTTAGTTATTGGACGAATGTTTTCCAGTATAACCATATGCATCTGCACTTAATGTTTTACGATCAGAACGCTTATTCTCGTAATTTGAAAAGTTTAAAATCTAGTCTAAACGTTTTAAATCGCAGTCTGATCTCGGCGACAAACAACTGTCAAAAATGTAGGGAAATTATAGGTATTTTCGACATATTGAGACTGAGATCAGACTGTGAACTTCACAACTGTTAAGAAGAGGCAGATGACAATGCAACCTTGAGATCATACCTAAGCCTCCATTCCCGTTATCCTATTAAACTGATTCATATAAACATACGCAGTTCTATGAAACTATATTATAATAAATTAATATTTATGAGAACAAACTAAACCTGATCTCGCTGTTAAGCTGTTACGATTACTTAATAAATCAGACAGTTCTAAGAAATATAATAAATTATTATTATTTTCAATAAATGAGTTTGAGGAGTGGCTCTTGCCTAAATAATGACCGCTGCGCGTTGCGATCGAAGGTTAAGCAACGAACGAATGCGGCTTGCCGCGATCGTTTCGTGGATGGGTGACCATCCTTTATATATCGAGACCTCTCCGTGCCTCAGAAAGCACGTTAAGTCGTTGGTCCCAGGTGTCATTCGTAGGTCTTTGACAGTCGTTCTTGGTAAGACTTTATGGGCCACAGAAGCCCATAAAGTCTTACCAAGGGGTATCGTGTTATCCAGTAACTGAGTTGCGGCAGTCAGGCAGGCATTCCATGTAAAATACCCTCAGCTACGTTCGGTTAGACTGAAAGTCGACCCCAACTAGTAGTTAAAAAAGGCTAGGCAGTTTGATAGATTTATCATTTTCAAAAAAATTAATTATGGTTGAACTAAACGAGTAGGTACCTAATTTTTAAGGTTATTGGAAACATTGTAATAGGTAACAGATAATTTCCAAAAAATGGATATCCTTGTTGTCCTTTTCCTAGTCATAATTGCCGAAGTTCCACGAAATTAAATTATGTATTTATTAAATAATTTCGAACGAATAAAAACTTGATCTCTCAAATGATTACTTAATAATTCTAAGACTCGATATAATAAATTACTATTCCTTGCCAAAAACTGCTAGCTTGGTGCTGCACGAGTAATTTTCAAGGTTTTTGTAATAAAATACCGTTAATGTCGAAAAATTTAATAAAAAAGAAAATACATACGTTTATTTGCGGCAAACATGACGCAGAGATAGAACACAAAAAAAAACAGCCATCGCTCAGTTTAATGCTACGACCCTATTCGAGACAGAGCCCCAGTGCTGCGAAGCCTCATTCGCAGCGCGATAGCGCGGTTGTCCTTTTATTACTCATTTTTCCAAGTTGTAGGAAATAATAGAATAATTACTATTAATTATAACCCTGTTACAGTAATAATCATCACCTGAGAGGTCGCATGCAGGTGGTTTTAATGGTTAATTTGAAATGGCGGGAATGTATCGGGTTGTAAGTTCGTGCCAACTCAGTTTAACTCACTACGCATAAGGAAACCAATAGGTAGGGTCGGTAATCTCGCGGTCAGGTACCTTAATCCGTTACCACAGTTTAATAAAGTAAGCAATATTAGATCTCGGCAGTGTCCTTGAAATATTAACCTACGGCCGCTCAGTAGATGAGCACATACTAGGGTTGCCCATTGACTGTGTCTCTTGGGTTGTAAGTTGTAACTGTACTTTATAAGTCCGACCAATTTAATAATGGAAGAGCATATTTTTTGAAAATCTTGCAATATGTTAAAGGTAGTTTGTCCTATATATTTTTTTTTCACAATTCCGGTATCTTATGGTGTAAGGTTTGTTTGCTTAATCATCTCGGCGCATCAGCCAAAGCCATTCGGATAGTCATTTAAAAACTAGCTGCACCCCACAGTTTCACCCGCATAAGTTTCGATCCCGTGGGAATATCGGGATAAAAAGTATCCTATATCTCCTATATCCTGGTTATAAACCATCCGTTTGCCAAATTTCAGCCAAATCCGTTCTAGCTCAGTAGTTTTTGCTTGAAAGAGTAACAAACATCCACCTATACAAACTTTCACGTTTATGATATGAGTAGGAAGTAGTAGTATTTCTGGTTTTGATATTGATGACTTCAAACACCCGTACACTGAACAATACAGTCAATAACTTCGTGCCATATTTCACATAATTAAATGTACACGTGCGATCGTTTAATAGTAGTACACCGAAGAGGGTCGTTTCGACCGATTTCTATGAAGACGTAATACCTACTGCTTACTTTATTAAACTGTGTCATTACCGAGATGCGACGACCATGACATGATGTGACTATGCGATTGCCTGAGAGGCGATCATGAGTAATAAAGGTTACTTTTTGTCTGAACATTTTTAGAATTTTCATTTTATTTTTGTAAGCTAGTGTGACTATTTGCTATGTATGCGATAGTTCATACATAATGTATGAACTATCGCATTAGGACCTCTATACAAGTCAGTACACCTTTTTCTCCTCAGACTCGTTTTTCTTTTAGATATTTCTGTCAGGCTGGGTTCTGACACCTGCCGAGGTGTAATTAAGTTTAATTTATGGACTAGTTACAGTTTCTCTGAATAAAACGCTTTCAATTTAAGAAAGGTAGAATGCTTGTCTGGTATTCGTTTAAAAACTCCAGTAAAAGTTTTATAACAAAATAAGTAATAGATGGTGATAAATACGATTTCTATTCGAGGGTAAAAAACATAAGGAAACCTGATTGTCCTGTTACAACATGGTAAAGACAGTTCTGTGAAATATAAACTATTATAAATTTCCAAAGAAATGAACCTGATCGTTCTGTAATGATTACTTAATCACTGATAGTTCTAAGAAATACAATAAACTGTTGTTTTTTTTTTAAATATAAAAAAACTTGATTGTGCTATACGAGTTATCTCCCAGGTTTTTGGAAACGTTAAATAAGCCTCGGTGAATTTCCAAAAAATAATGAATTCAAAACTCAAAAAGTAGTTTTTATTGATTACATAATAGTACGAGTATATTCTTTGATAATAGTGAGTTCTAAGAAATGATAATAACAAAATTGTTATTCAATTCAAGAAAGATTAAACCTGATTGATTTACAACTCCTCAGTTCTATGACATACTAGCTTCTGCCCGCGGCTTCGCCCGCGTGGATGTCGGAACTTATCCCATGGGAACGTGCTACCAGGATAAAAAGTATGTGCTTCCCCAGGATGCCATCTATCTCTTTGCCAAATCAGAAGTTCAGTGGTTTAGGCGTGAAAATGTAACATACAGTTTCAAGTTCAAATCCTCCCCTAAAAATCGAATTACCCCTTTTTGCCCCGTCAGGGATCAATTCTCGACAACTTTACATACTTATTATTAATTATTTTCTGTCGAAAGTATCAATGCTGAGTTTCGAGTTAATCGGACCGCGCATTCAATTTCTTCCACACAAACTTCAACACCCCTATATCCCCCTTTGAGGGGTAGTTTGAAAAACTTATAATGATAAACTTTATTACTTACTTAGGCAAGTATTGTTGCCAAGTTTCAAGTTTATTAACAAAATTAATAAGATTTTTCATATAACTGTACCCCGCTTTTCACCCCCACAGGGGTGGAATTTTAAAATATTCTTGAAAATTCATAACTTGACTCAAAGATTATTTATACCAATTTTATAATTAATCAAGCCACTTATTATAATCCTCCCCTGTAAAATCAACTACCCCTTTTCACCTCATATGTGTTATTATTTATTTTTAGTCTTAAGTACACACACACTGAGTTTCGAGTCGATCGGATCGCGCGTTCAAATTCTTCCACACAAACTTTAACACCCCCATAGCCCCTTTGAGGGGTAGTTTTGAAAAACTAATAATGATAAACTTTATTGCTTACTTAGGCGAGTATTCATGCCAATTTTCAAGATTATTAACCTAACGAATAAGATTTTTCATATAAACTGTATCCCCGCTTTTCACCACCACAGGGGTGGAATTTTGAAAAATCATTTGGGATGTGTTCATAACTTGACTCAAAGATTATTTATACCAATTTTCGAGTTAATCAAGCCACGCTGTAAAATCCTCCCCTGTAAAATTGACTACCCCTTTAATTTCAGGCCGTCAGGGGTAGATTTTCGAAAAACCCTGATACACATTATTCTTCTCTTTCAATTATAGGTATAAATACTGAGTTTCGATTAAATCGGACTGCGCGCTAAAATTCTTCCATACAAACTTTGAAACCCCCCAATCCTCTTTTAGGGGGTAGTTTATAAAAACAAAAAATGCCCAACTTCATAATTTACTTAGAAAAGTATTCCTGCCAAGTTTCAAGTTTATTAACTCAAGGAATAAGATCTTTCATACAAACAAAATCCCCCCATTTCACCCTCTTAGGGGTGGAATTTCGAAAAAACCTTTCTTAGTGGATACCTACTCTTCACAAAGAATACACCCTCCAAATTTCATGTCTCTAGGACCAGCGGTTTAGGCTGTGCGTTGATGTCTCAGTCAGTCAGTCAGTCAGTCAGTCAGGACTTTGAATTTTATATATATAGATAAATTATTCATGAATAACAATAAGAAAAATGCTATGTTGGCCTACCAGTGATTGCAAGAGCGACTGCAAAGCTAGTGGTCCTGGATCCGGTCTCCAGGGCCGGCAAAGTGTCATTGAGTTTTTCCGTTCGGAATTTCTCAGTAGTATTTGTGGCCGATTTATGTCAGTGGACACACCCCATAATAAGGGGCTTAACAAACATCTGGCAACAATGTGTGTGTAGGTACTGTAAAGGTTGTCTGCTAAAGTCGAGTTTGACAAGTTCTCTACTTGAATTTCGCAATTAAAAAACTGTTTGTAAGTCCAATAAAATGGAAAACTTGTAAATCTTACCAGTGCCTTTCCCAGCCGTCTGAGCCCAGTCCATCAGTCCAGTGACCGAGTGCACGCCATCCCTCTGTCCCTTGCAGTCTCCACGTTTGACAGCTGCACTAAGCCCCACAGTTCCACTGTTGGCCTTTACTCCTGACAGGTAGGCTGTGCCACTGCAGGCGGAGTCAGCGACGTTGTGGTCCACGCAGTATGTCTAAAAAAAACATTATTTTAAAACAAATCAAATCATTTGTTTACTTATTAAACATGTTAGTGGTTGGTGGGTAAATATGTAACGTGTTTGATTTGATTCAAGATTAAAGTCGTTAGATGACACGAATCGGTTATTACTTAATTGTTGTGTAAGACTAACATATTATTTCTATCTATTCTATAACTGGATTCGGGATTGGATTATTTTGATTTCTTTGTCATGAAATTCTCAGTAGCAAACAAGAATAAAGATGTGTGTCCTGGCAATAGGATCAGCAAGAACAACTATAGGTACCTAAAGACGGTAAAACGCTTCGCTGGTATAATACACGTCAGTTAACCCCTTCTTGGACAAATGCATGAAGATAATGTGTGTTCAAATTGAAGAGGGTTATATTCGGAAAATCAGCTGGATATGGAAAGTACAGGACCTGTAGTTGTGGCAATACTTGGAGCCTTAGTGGCTTTAGTCCAGCGGTGAGCGTATTTTGATCCAATGATGATGACGTATCAATTATGAATATAAAAAAAAATACGTACCTTAGCCAGACCCGTGTAAGGGAAGGCTTCGAAGCTCAGCTTCAGTTCTTCACCGAGATGGCCGTACTGCTGCCCCAGGTAGACCCTGGTGGCAGCCAGTGTGGTGATGCTCATACCGTCCCCAAGAAATAGGATCACGTTCTTCGCTACCTTCGTGTTCAGAGGACTGGCTAACTGGAAATTTGAATAAGGTACGTCAAGATCAGAATAAAATTATCACGGAATAGATAAAGCCCCATTTATACGATACAAGTTTCATGGTCGCTCAGCGCGCTATGGAGCGAGCTATGCTTGAAGTCTTTTTGAAGGATAAAATCAGGAATGAAATTATCCGGAAAAGAACCGGAGTTACCGACATAGCTGGCAGAGTAAGCAAATTGAAGTGGCAGTGGGCTGGCCATATTTATCGAAGGACCGATGGCTGGTGGAGCAGACGAGTCCTGGAGTGGAGACCGCATATCGGCAAGCGTAGTGTGGGACGCCCGCCAGCTAGATGGACGGACGACCTTAAGAAGGTTGCTGGAACGGACTGAATGCGGAAGGTGGAGGACAGGGTGTTGTGGCGCAGCCTGGGAGAGGCCTATGTCCAGCAGTGGATTGCGATAGGCTGAGTTGATTGATTGAAGTTTCATGCACACAAAAAATTGAAGCAACACATTACTTGCAACGTCTAAACACTGGTTAAGTATACACTGCAACTATTATTGTTAATAATGGCACAAAAAGATCATCATCGTCTGCCTAGCGTTTTCCCAACTAAGTTGGGGCCGGCTTCCAGTCTAACCGGATGTAGCTGAATACCGGTATTTTACATGATGGAGCGACCGACCTCCACAACCCAGTTACTGGGTAATACGATACCCCTTGGTAAGACTGGTTGTCAGACTTTCGTTCTTCTGACGACCCGTAACGACTGTCAAAGATCCACGAATGACAGTCAGGACCAACGGCTTAACGTGCTTTCCGAGGCACAGAGGGGTCTTGGTACGTAAAAATTGTCACCCATCCACGGACCAACCGCGGCAAGTGTAGCTTAACCTGATCGATCGACCTTTGCGGCTGCTATTATTGAGCCACGGGCCCCTCTTAGCCACGGACGCCCCCAAGAAGATACTTGTCAAAATCTGACTTTTTCTAAAACTCACGTAAATGCTATATTAACGCCGACCTCTTTCTATCCCGATTTACACAGTACGATACGATACGCCTGTGGCATAGATACCTTAAGTTGAAGCATTGGTTAACATACTCTGCAACTTTTTTGTTAAAGTTAATTGCAAAGTCACGTGGAGCAGCCGAATAGGTACTCCTTTCCGTGCTTTTTTTTTTGTTTTGTTTTACTAATTTTGAGCTAAATTATCTTTTCTATATGCACATTTAATTTTCGTGTTTCTGTGACAGCATTTTTTTATTCTATCATCCTTTACATTTTCGTGGCCTCCGACTTTCATCTGAGATAATATTGTTTTTTGGTGCATCTACACGTGTCCAGTATGATTCGATAAGAAGACGAAAACAGGCAATAACCCTACGGCTAAAGTAAGATGAAACCGGTCGAAATTGATGGAAATCCCGCAATGGGACGAAATTCGACGATTATGCAAAACCTTCGCCGTCTTTTTCTTAAACTTTTTTCTAACCAAAAAGTATTTAAGAACAGGAGTAAGTCTTCGTCAATCTTACGGTATTAAAAAAAAAGGTAAAACTGGGGTAAGTCGCTAAGTCGCTGACTTCAATTTGGAAACTTTAGTTGTGTTTTGCATTTCCCGGAAAGAATTGTCCCCTTTAAGATCTGGGGTTGTAATTCAGTATTTTTAATCTAAAAAACAGGAAAAAGGAAGTTTCGTTGGTTATGAAAAAGAATAATAGCTTTTCCATACATTTTCACCGCGCGGGTATTGCACTTCTCTATGAAAACGCAGATTTTTTATAAAAAAATTGACTAAAAATTTGTACGCTACGTCTAGATTTATATGCTGAATTCATGGTTACAGTTTGCGCACTGGTAGGCCTTTGCCCTTCAGTGGGACCACACAGGCTCATAATAATAATAATAATTTGTATCTTGACATGGCTCACGAGGTTGTCGACATGTGGGATGTGGACTCAGCGATCATTGTGCCGATAGTCGTGACAGCCAATGGCTTAATAGCCAAGAGCCTCGACCAACACCTCAGGTGGCTCTCGTTGGACCGCTGGATAAAGGGCTTGATTCAGAAAGCGGTACTTCTGGACACGGCTCGCATCGTCAGGGGGTTCCTCTCTCTCGAGCCCATAGCTTGGACCCTGTTCCCGATACCGGTGGGCTACTATTTTTTTATATTTTTCAAATGTTTTTTTATATTTTAATATTTAAAAATATAATTTATATGTAATTATATTGAAATAAAGGAAATAATAATTTAGATGATATCGTGATAACCTAGTGAATAAAGCCTAGTGATTAATGCTCATGTCTTTTCTGTATGAGATGCCTTATTGCCCTGCAGTAGGGCAGTTTAATAGGTTGGTATTATTATATGAAGTTTTTAAGTTTACCTTTGCTCTCAGTATCCATTGCGCCTGCAAGTTCCAGTGATCCTTATTCCTTTCGTCGAAGGTCGGCGAGTCATTAGCTGTGAAATAGAAAAAAAAAAACTGAGTGTTGTACTCGTATTTCTTTCAGTTGGGAACACAAATGTTAACCTTTCCTGTATAAATGAATACATAACATACATAATCAGCCTACATTGTTCCCACTGTAGGGACACAGGCCTCCTCTCTTCTAGGGCTATAATGTGTAGTAGGCTATAATCTACCACACAGGCCCAGTGCGGGTTGGTAGATGACACATGTCTTCGAATTTTTATTATGGAAAACTTTTACTATGGGACCAAACCCGAAATGTTTGCAAATTAATAAATGATTTGATTTGATTTTGATTTGAAATCGCGAAAAAGAATCAGCTGTTCCCTACATTTATGTTCGTATAACTCGTCAAAATGTAGGGAACACCAGATTTTTTTTTCGCGATTTCGGGTTTGGCCCCATAGTAAAAGTTGTTCATAATGATGAGTACAATAACCGCCTAGAGTTATGGGATATCAAAAAAAACACATTGTATATTTTTGTGTGTGTAGCACTTCCACAGAATAACTAAATAGTACCTACTAACGGTACTACTAACGCTATCTTTGTAAAAATGTATGTACGTATGTCTGAAATAAAGATAAATTATTATTATTATTAAAAGTACTTCTGCACATTGCTGTCAATAATAATTTGCCGAAAAAAGATAATAGTATAATTTATTACTACATAAATATCCAACAACTAACCAACTTACCGAAACAATCACCCAAATCTAACAATTACCAATCGATGACTAACAATGAGAATAGTAGTATGTGGGAATCGAACTCTGCCCCTGAGCTGAAAAGCCACTCACTTGGCTATTGGGTCATCGTTACTCATTTAAACGTGTTCTTTGCATATTATTAACCTCTTTTTAGTTAACTAAGCACGATAAAAAGATTGATTGGGACGTACCAAGGGTTCCGACAAAGGGGTAGTTTATAAATATGCAAATTAATGCGTTCAAAACGGTATGACTTATTAATACAGGTAGAACTTGGTATCTTAATAAAGGTTTTGTTCTAATGGATAACTTATTAACTCAGACGTTTTTAGGTACTGTACTTCCTTATTATTACCATCGGGAGCGGTGGGTCAAGCTTGGATTAAAAACACCTTTATATAAAATTGTTGTAAAGTATTATTAAAAAATTCAAATAAGCTTTTATTACTGTTCGATTTTAACTTATTTGACAAAACAATAATTTGAGATTCAAACATAGAGGTGAGAAAACTAATTAAGGGGTGATTTCTCCAACGCCAGATAATTTCATCCGAGGAATAGTTATTAATTTTTGACATTTCTTCCATACAAAAACTGTCAGATGTCAATTTTATTCCACAGTTAAAAGTTATCAGTCGATTGAAAAATCGGCCCTAAACTAAATCATAATTATTCTAAACATTCGGTTTGTCCCCCTCATAACAGCTTGTCTTTTGACAAAGGCCTTCTCTAAGGCTTTCCACTTGTTCCTGTCCTTTGCTGTACGTAATCATTAAATATACCTATTATTAGATATAAGTATAAATTAAGGGGGAAGCTATAAGGTGAAATTAAAATTTTATTATGGTTTTTGCACTTTGCCGGTCAGAGTCACGTTTTATGATAATCAAAATAATTATGATTTGCGACCGTAACAAATGTGTATTTACAGTAACATAATCAACAAAATCATCAATACAATTCGCTAACTTAGAATTTAACTAAAATCTCATGATTTCATAAAATAGTCATTCTAGCGCAAGAGTACCTACTTTGGGTAGAACTCTGCCAGTCATAGGTGTGCCTTCTAAGCGTCATAAATAACACGACTAAATACGCATTAAGTAAATTATAAAATGTTACCTACTGAATCTCTAATTGTGATACACGTAAAACTGATCTCTTTTATTTGTAATCTTAAAATATGTATGATCTCCTATTAAATAAGTGTTTGTGTTACATATTTATTAGATTACCTTAGTAAATATATCCAACGGTAAAAATAGTACTTATTTTAAGAAAATAGCTACCTACTTACCCTTATAATAGATTTATTTATGTTATTGCTGTTAACTTTTATATGTGAGCGTATTTTTTTAGTTTTCATGTAGAATTTTATTTTGATTTTTGTTTCTACGATTTACATTTTCAATAAATATATAATTTTGCTGTGCCTTGACAGGGTCTACAACGCTTCTTAGCTACTTATAAGCCTTTTGTGAACATCTTTATCCATGTGGAATGCAAATAAACGAATATGAATACCCTTCACCACATCATAGAGTAAAAGGTGAAGAAGAAGAGTATTTGTTCTCCATCCTTTCTATTCGCTAGGCTTACACGTGACGAACAACGAAGCTGAAGCAACAATGATTCAGAGGAAATGATGGTAGCGAAAGACAGGTCTACGTTCCATGCGGTACAGCACGTTGAATTAGAGCTGGCCTAGCGTGGTACGGAGTTTCAATAGAATACGAGGCCAACTTATACTAGTTTTGTTACCGTTGACGTGCAATCTTCCATAACTACAGTTTCACACGGTGGTAGAAGGTCAGACACGTTACTTATCAGTTATTATTACAGCTATTATACCTGGGAATCCCAAAACGTTAAACGGTAATGTAAAAAACATGAATCAGACGTAATTGAGGTGTGTCTTAAGGAGTTCGATATAGAAATCTGTTTGCTGTCGCAGATTTTGACACTTGTCCAGTCCGGTATTTTCCCGAAAAACCTGTACCTAGTTGAATAAACTGTTTTTTTTTTAATTTTCTAGGCCAAAATGACAGCTAATACATATATACGAAATAATGTCTAGCAAATAAAAAAAATATAGTTTAGGCAATCTTGAGTGACTATTGTCTGTAAGGTCGACGGCACGGTTGGCGCAGTGGTTAAGCGATTGACTGCTGCGCTGCGTGTCGCGGGTTCTATTCCCGCACGGAACAAATATTTGTATGACCTACATGTATTTGTTCCGAGTCTGGGTGTTTTTCTATCTATAATATGTATGTATTTACAAAAAAAAAAAATGTATATAAATAGTTTATCAGCCATCTTGTTACCATAACACAAGCATTAGGTTGCTTAGCTTGGGACTAATGGTGCTGTGTGAAATTTCCAGGGATATTTATTTTTTAAGATACCTACCTATTGCACATTTTTGTGGTAAAAAGGTATGAAAATCATCTTTATTGTAAAAATGTGTCATTACATGGGAGATTGTTTACACCTGTTTTGTGTGTCATATGTCACAATAATTAGTAATGTACCTAATGATTTTGCATACCTTTTCCTTCCTAAATGTTTTTGGTTAGTAATCAGAAGCCCTTGACGTACATATGTGTGGTTAACGCCACCTACACCATTATTGTAGGTGTATAGTGTACCTATAAGAAATTCCAATGCGTAACTGTGTGAAAATTATTTTGCCTATATTTTATCGGTTTATTCATGCAGCTGGGAAATTGAGCACCAATCCTGAATATAGCAGTGTTGCTATGTAGTAAAAGAAATTTACACTATGAAAAAATAACTCTCACTTGGTAAAACATGCAGTTAATTTGAACAAAAAAAAAACCTTACCAAGATTAAGGCTCAATTTGTATTGCCGTGGAACGGAATGGAAGCGATTTTTTTTCGTACAAAGCATAATGAACTTTATGTCAAAAGTGTAACGCACAAATTAGATGGACACATACGCACAGGTCGCGCATCTTCTGGAAAATCATCGCGCATTCTCGGGAATTGTGGCTGTAATAAGCTCGTATCTAGTTTGTACGTAAGAACATTGTTAAAAAGTTCAATTAGCTACGTATAAAACTCGCTTCCACTCCATTCCGCGGCAATGTAAATTGAGCCTTATGTAACTACTAGCCCGAAACTTCGTCCGCATGAAATTTCTTGCTCCCCGACCCACCCCGTCGCATCGCATCACCTCCCCTTGCTAGTAATTGTGTTCGCTTATTGATCTTTCTGTCTTTTTTTTCTTTTTGCTCGGCTCTTAAGGTTTATAGCGTGATGGTAACTTATAGCCTTCCTCAAGAATTAGGCTATCAAATACAAAACGAATTTTTCAAATCCGACTGATAGTTCCAGAGATGAACGCGTTTAAACAAACAAACTCTTCAGCTTTATTAAAGATATAGATTTTTGTATGGTACGTATATCATAAATTGTCTTTCTAATCAAATAATATTTGAATAAGAAATATTTAATCAAGAAATATTTATATTAGTGTAGTAAAACTCAGGTCACTATGATTTACAATTATTTATGTATACAACCAAATGTTACACCACCAAATACAGCTATTCAAACCCCGCGCCGTACGGCCCAGATTAAAAATTCCCGCGCTCGCTGAGTGTTGTCGAGTCATCATATCGATTTTGATTTCTCAAATCGATTATTCATATTGATATTCGGTTTATTTAATTATTTAAAATGTTTTATTAATTTCATATTAAAAATCATAAACCTTACATTAGTGAGGAGATTAAGTACATTTTGTACAAGAGTTCAAGAGTTTGATATTTGTTTGTTCTTGATAGCAAAGATGTTCGTTACAATTTATCATTCGTGTGACTAATGTAATACAATTATTTTATAATCAACACGTAACATAACATCACACCTGTAATCCCCGAAGCGTTAGGCAGAGTATAGTACACCCACATTTCGCCAGTTGTGTTTAAGGGGCCATGCAATACAGAATAGCCATTAACCGGGCATAAATTCAGACTCCGGGCTGTTACTGAGAAATTCCAGATGGACAAACCCAATACCACTTTACCCGATCTGGCAATCGAACCCAGGACCTCATGCTCAGCAGTAGCGCTTGCAACCACTAGACCAACGAGGCAGTCTTCCCCCACCCCGTCCATTAATAATTAAATAGACGATTTTTTGTTGCGCCCCGCGGTTTCCTCCGTATAGGTTTCGATCCCGTGGGAACATCAGGATAAAACGTATATATATGTTAATCCTGGTTATAAACCATCTGTGTGCCAAATTTTATCCAAATCCGTTCAGTAGTTTTTGCGTGAAAGAGTAACAAATATTCATCCGTCTATTCGTCCACCCATACAAACTTTCGCGATTATAATATTAGTAGGATTATTAAACAACGTCAAATATATCAGAATTCATTAAAAACATCCCTCTTAGTATAGGCGCTATCACATCAAACTACTGCAATCTGTCAAATTTCTTTAATATATTTTCAATTTTATCACTAAAGCATTAAGGTTCAAGGTTGATTGGGAATATTTGACAGTTTCGATTAGCTTGATGTGCTAGCGTCTGTACCTACTTATATCTTTTGTGTAATTACATCGTAAATTATCCATTAAATGGCATTCATTTGAATTGATATTTACACACGGCAACCAATTTACGTTGCATAGTTATTTAAATAATAATATACATGTATATATATATGAGGAAATAAGCAAAATAATCATAGGGCATCAAAAAATTCGTTCGCATTGTTGTCAACAGGCACAGTGCCCAAAAGGCATTGCCACGTTGTTTGGCGATGCTAATTCTTTGGCCAAGGAATAGGCCAGCCCTCTTGTCACGTGTGTTATTTAAATTAACTATTTTACTTTTTTTATTTAGACTGGTCTGGTCAGCATCATCGAAAAATGGAATTCTCTCCAAAAACTTCGAGGCGCGTTTGGCCGTCTTGTTTGTAGGGATAAAATTAATTAAACTTTTCTTAAACGTGTTGACGGAATCCCTTTGGCCAATTGTGTAGTAGGTACACGGAAATGTTCGGTGCGGCATGACGCGGCAATTTTCAGACAAATCATTCGGCAAATTCATCAGAGTTATCAAGTAGCAAACAAGTAGGTTTGTACAAACACTTTTACACGTCAAGCATATTTCAAAAACTAGATGAGGTCCGCGTTTCTGACTACTCTGAGTCTCTTTTAAAGTCCAGACATAATCTTGGTCAGATCATGTAAAGAACTGAAGACCATGTAGATTGATGGCTTTAATGCTCTTTTAAGGAAACAACCACTCAGATTGAGTGGACCTGTCCAGTCAGTGCACGCATTTTTCAGTAATCGTACAGCTCAACTGAAAACTTAAGGAGCTCAACGATTCGACGAACAATACCAAAGAAAGGACAGTAAATAGGTACCCATCTGTCTAAAAACATAACTATTCG
This sequence comes from Apamea crenata, assembly GCA_949629185.1. Classification (NCBI taxonomy): domain Eukaryota; kingdom Metazoa; phylum Arthropoda; class Insecta; order Lepidoptera; family Noctuidae; genus Apamea; species Apamea crenata. The sequence continues at coordinate 15,845,966 of OX451367.1, forward strand.
TTCAGTGGCTTTAGCCAAATCAATTTATTTGCGATAGTGTTGGTAAGTACAATATCGGTTCGTAATGGATGTCCGCTTTTCACTCATATACCACAGAGGCGCTGCCTCTTTTTTTTAAAGTGCAGCAAGAACTGATATCCTCAACTAAGACCATATACGTAATATACAACCAGAAAAGCGGTTTTTCTAAAGCCTAAATACCGCTCGCGTGACTAAAAATAATAATATAATAATAATAATAATATCCCTGGACATTTCACACAGCACCATTTTGTCCCAAGCTAAGCAACCTAATGCTTGTGTTATGGTAACAAGATGGCTGATAAACTACTTATATACAATTTTTTTTTTTGTAAATACATACATATTATAGATAGAAAAACACCCAGACTCGGAACAAATACATGTAGGTCATACAAATATTTGTTCCGTGCGGGAATCGAACCCGCGACACGCAGTGCAGCAGTCAATCGCTTAACCACTGCGCCAACCGTGCCGTCAAGTCACATTAATGTCTTCCACTTAGAATAAATTATAACATTATCATTTTCTGGAAAATTAGTCAAGTACCTAGTTAGCCACGAGCCATATCAAAAGGAATCCCAACTGCATAGAAATTCCCAATACCAATAACAATTTATAGTGTTAGGTAAAACCTAAAGTGAATTTTGAAAAAAAAAACAATTAAAAATGTCAAAATATTGGTGAAATAAGCAAATACTCATCTCGTCGAGCTTGTCACCTGGTATTATCTAGAGTAAGAACTAACTACGGTAAAAATAACCTAACATATGGGGGAGCACAGATCTATAAACTTCCAAAATTTGTAAAAGAGGCTACTTCACTCAACATATTTTAAAAAAAAATATTCACTTTTATTTACAACGACGACACAACATATTAATTGTGTTGTGTTTATTTATGTTTAAACCAGCAACACCTTTTAACTTGTGCCACCACCTTATTTTAGGAATGCAGCGAACTCGCTTCCAATTTTGTTGACAATTATATTTTTACTTTTTGTTTTTCTTCTACCACACTGCACTGTTCAAATATAATTAGTAATAAGATTTTAATGTTCTCATGTAAGTGACGATTGTTTTAATGAGAATAAAGTTCTATAAACCGAAACCGAAAATATTAGTTTGTTTCGTATGTTTAAAATTTAAGTTTATTATCACTATAAAATGGCAGGACAAAAAATTACCTAGGTATTTCAGTGTATTGGAAAAAAACCTGTTAATTTAAATTTTAAATTTATTGAGTCATTGTTTAATAAATTATGTAGTGTAATAATCTACTTCTCCAAATACATCCATTTTGATAGGAATACTTCAATCCTACAACAATAACCAATTGAAAACGCAAAATTTATATGACAATCTATGCCCAAACGCGGTCTCGACCACACTTCGGTGATTACACATCCAATCACTGTTTAGGTTCGATTCACGAAAAAATAAAATAAAATAAATATAAATATGAATATTATTATTATTATTCACGAAATGAGTAACGAATAAGATCATAGCCAAACTCAGCTGAACTATGATCAATGCAATATACTGCTGTTAGTTATTCCTATCAAATAAAATTTAAAAAAATGCTTGAGGAAAGTTCTAAAATTAAAACATGACTCAAAACTAACTTAAAACGGAGATCAATGCTCGAGTTTCCTTTTATAATACGGACCTCTAGAAAAGAGGGATTTCCAAGGCCTTCGCTGGTTTTAAACTAAAAGGTGGACGCATCCATAGTAAATATACGGCACGCGTGACTAAAACTAAAGTCCAATTAATGTCATCGAATAAAGAGGATACATTACACATAACTTTCGGGCAAATTCACGTAGTTAGTTAACCACGAGCCATATCAAAAGAAATACCGCTGCATGGTAAATCTCAATCTTATAATGTTAGGAAAAACCTAAAGTAAGCTTTGAAAATGTTGGTTTTAATTAAATTCATTTATTTCAGATAGGCACATAAGTCAAAGTCAAATCATTTATATTTTATGTAAAGTGCCTTTTATATAATAGGCACATAAAAGGCACTTTTGAACGTCAAAATTAACAAAAAATAGAATTGATTCCAGTCGCACCTAAAAAAGGTAGTTTCGTATGGAGAAGAATGGGCAAGAAACTCCACCGTTACTCTTATAAAATGTTTTACAAGATTTTGTATACATTCATTATTTCATTATATGTGAAGATAATCTCAAAGAGAGGCTCTGTATCCCAGCAGTGGGAACGTTATAAGCTGTTTTTTAAAGAGATTAGATGACAGGTGCTTTGGTTGAGAGGGACAATGATAAAAAAAAACCTCTTAAAACTATGTACATAAATAGGTTATATTTTTCGGATAATCTATTCCCCAACATTTTTATAAAGGTATTTGTAAATATGTTTATTTCATACTATTCGTAAATATGTTTATTTTATATTACTCGTAGCTATGCCCCGCGGTTTCACCCGCATAAGTTTGGATCCCATAGGAATATCGGAATAAAAAGTATCCTATATGTTAAGTGTGCCAGTGTGCCAAATTTCATCCAAAGCCGTTCAGTAGTTTTTGCGTGAAAGAGTAACAAACATCCATCCATCCAACCATACAAATTTCACGTTTATAATAGTTGATAATCCTATTACCTATCAACTAGGTACATTTGTTTTGAAGAGCAGTGTTGGCCTAATGGTAACGGTCGCAACTTACGAGTTGTAGGTCGTAGGTTCAAACCCAGACAGGCGCTCTACTTTGTGTAACTTATTTCATCACACTCTCAAAATGGTGAAGGAAAACATCGTGAGGAAACCGGCATGTCCTAGGACCAAAAATTCGAATACATGTGAAATCTAGCATCTAGCATCTGGGTCTGCGTGGTGGTTTACAGCCCACGCCCTCTCACCGAGGCCCATGTCCAGCCGGGGGAACATTAAAAGCTGATTAGTACATTTGTTTTTACAGTTGGGAATCGCTTCTATTACAATTCATACTTCACTAGCTTTTGCCCGCGGCTTCGCTCGCGTTAAGAAGTATAGTTTGACAAAGTTTCATACAAATTTTCATCCCCTATTTTATTCCCTTGGGGTTAGAATTGATCAAAATCCTTTCTTAGCGGATGTCATAACATCTACCTGCATGCCAAATTTCAGCCCGATCCGTCCAGTGGTTTGGGCTGTGCGTTGATAGATCACTATGTCAGTCAGTCAGTCACCTTTGAGTTATATATATTTAGATTAGTCATTTCACCTCACATTTTGGCTTACAAAACATGTAGGTATGCGAAACATTTTATATTGGTAAACATAAATTGTAATATAATTGCCAAGTCTATTGTTGATTGATCGCTTGACATGTGTATAGCAACAGTACAGCAGTAATTAATCACAGAAAACTTAAAAAAAACACATCAACTGATTACAAAAGTTACGGGAAGCCCAACTTGAGATTTTTTGACTGCTGGTAAATACTATTTTATGATTACGGTATGAGGTAGCACCTGTATGAGAGTTGCCGAAAAAAAGAGATGAATAGCGTGCTTTGGATATTTCTATGTGATATTTAGAACTGGATTGATATTAATAGGCAGATGGTGATGATGAAACTGCTATATGGGAATTCCAAAATGTAAATTTACAATTGAAATAAAAACAGATGACTTTTATATTGCGGTGACAGGCTGTTAACCTTATATAGCAAACCGTTTAGGTACACTAATATACTTAAGTGCACGTTAAATAGGCAAGGGAAAGCCGAAAAGGTAAAAATGCGCGTAATTACAGCAAAGCATCCAAATATGGTGATGTCCTTTTTTACCGACGATAAAAAAACGGAGGAGTTTCTCAAGTCGACACGTATATTTTTTTTTTATGTATGACCACGCATAACTTTTTACAGATATTTTGATAAATATTTTTTTATTGGAAAGGATATAAGTACTCCAAAGTTGGTTCCATATAAAGAAAAAAAAAAATCAACCCTAAGAGTGGGAAAATACTGAGGATACCGCACGGTCTCCGCTGAGGCGGCGAGCCTCCTTGCCGGATTGCCGCCGTGGAATCTGGAGGCCAAAGTCCTCGCCCACATATGGGAGTGGCGAGAGGAGGCAAAACGCCGGGGCGAAACTCCGCTGCCGCAAGAAATCACGGTACAGCGGACATAGCTCCGGCGGGATCTCATAGTGGCATGGAGAGTGCGATTGTCGCAACCCAGTGCTGGGCACGCCACAATAGCAGCGATAAGTCCCCTCTTTGAGGAGTGGCTAATAGCTCGCCGCCCGGTAAGGACCAGGCCCGGTTCGACGGCGCGTTGTGTTCCACGCGTGCCTCAAAGAGATATCAGCACGAACTGACGGGGTCCGCTAGGGCCGATGCCTGCCAGGACCGCGGGTTGTTCGAAGGAGATACCGTGGACCCTGGCACAGGCAACTGAAGGAACATGGGTGGGTCTTAGTCAGTAAAAGTCTGACACGCCCCTTCCGCTCAGCCCAGAGCGGGAGAGGTCATTTGATGAATTCTCACCCAAAAAAAAGGGTGGGAAAATAGGGGTGATTTAATGTTCACTCACAGATTTGAATGCTGAGTTGTGTACTATTACCCTACTCAGTGCCACATAATTATGCCTGGCCAAACAATCAATAAACAAAGATCACTAAATTGCCTAGTTAACTGCCTGAACTTAGTTATTAAGGTTAAATAAAAAAGGTTTATTATTTTTTGCTTTTCAGTTTTTTCGACGGTTTAATTTTTTTGTTAAAAAGTTTTTTGTAGAACTTTTTAACTGACAGATGGTCATCATCTGCCTAGCCTTTTCCCAACTATGTTGGAGTCGGCTTCCAACTGGATGCAGCTGAGTACTAGTAATTTACATGGAGCGACTACCTATCTGACCTACTACAACCCGAAAAACTGGGTAGTACAAAACCCCTTGGTAAGACTGGTTGTCAGACTTTCGGGCTTCTGTCGACGCGTAACGACTGTCAAAGATCCACGAATGACAGCCGGGACCAACGGTTTAACGTGCTTTCCGAGACACGGAGGGGTCTTGGTATGTAAAGATGGTCACCCAACCACGGACCAACCGCGGCAAGCGTAGCTTAACCTGATCGATCGACCCATGCAGCTGTTATTATTTAGCCAAAAGCCCCACAAGCATCTGACAGATGATACAAGTATGAAATCGCCCACACGCTGATATTTATAAAAATGTAAGTTACTGCGGTCAGTACTCTGCATTACCTGACCCCTATTACGGACAAGAGGAGAGGTAGAGGAGTCGGGTTACGCAATTAAGACTGTAAAATTCCTACACTTTTACACGTGTACCCAATTTATATTGCATAGTAATTAAAATTAACTATTTCTCTGTTTGTTTCCTTTTACACATTGAGTTGAGAGAGAGAGATTTGGGTAGAGGTGTACCCTATAGTACACCCACATTTTGCCAGTTATGTATGTGTCCCATGTAATAAGGGTCATCTACGAAACGGTTCACACTGGAGTTTATAACATGGAGACACGTCGTATGTGGTCGCGATCCTGAGAATTGAGGAAACGACGAAAAGAAAAGAATAGAAGCGATCGCAGATAGCGATAAAGGCCGCATTGTATACTTTTAGTGTTTGATCATTTTTTTTTATGGTGGATAATAAAGTTTACATTTTATATAAGAATAGGGGACAAGCCTACTGCCATCTAACGGTACTAATTCAAACTCAAGACTGCCTTTAAATATCTACGTAAAAGTATTTAGACTATTCTAGTCAGCAACATCAAAGATACGCCGCCATGTTGTTAGTTGTTTTAATTTTCTACAAAAAGTTCAAGGCTGTTTGACCGTTTTGCGAAGATAAAGTTTCTTAAACTTTTCTTTGTTCTTCCGTCTCCATGGAAACCCTTATAGGAACATAATCTTCTAACAATCACGTTTCAATTTTTCTTGGTTTAGTGTTAATCAGTCACAAAACTTATAGGTATTTTAGAAAGTAAATGGGTTTGCTGAAGTTGGCTTTCAGTCTAAGTAAAAATGTTGATACCAAATGTTGACCTATGTAACACATAGAATGACAAAGAGGGCTACCCAAACGGACCTGATTATAGTGATATCCTCCTGCCCTGCAGGCCCTGCTATAAGAGCTAGTGGTTACCCCCCAAGAACAGAAATAATAGAATCAGAAAAGCGGTTTTGAAGCTAAGAAAGTTGACGCATACTGCACGCGTGACTAAAATAAAGTCGAATTAAATGTCATCGACTAAAGAGAATACATTATAATAATAATATATTAGTCAAGTTAGTTAATTAATTAATTAATTCGTTAATTTGGGATAAGGGCAGGAGAATGATGATGATGATGATGAGTCAAGTTAGTTATTATATTAGTCAGTTATTATAATTATATTTTAATATATTTATTAGTCAAAACAATGTACAGTTTAATAGAATAACAATACGTCAATCTAGTCAAATAACCCGCCCCTAACTGTTCCCGGCGCAAAGGTGCCCAAAACGCTTCCTGCTTTGCCACGTTGGATGGCAATGGCTAACCTTTGCACCAAGAACGAGCCGGAGCGAGAGTCACCCGTTTTGTCACGGAGCTTGTGCCCTATCTCACTAATGAGCTTCCTGGCCTCAGTGCCCCAAGCACCCATGGTCTCCACGGCAATGGGCACAAAATGATAGCGGTCCGCCAGCGGTGCGTACTTCACCCTCTTCCTCTCAGCGGCGTCTTCCACTGCTGCTGACGGAGAGTGGACGGTGCGACCAAGGTGGCTGGCAGCAACAGTGCTGACGCAAGTTGCGTCCCAAATTAGGCACTTGCCGTTCCTCCAAGGCACCAGGGTCAGCCCGTCCGGCCTCTTGCCATCCGTCCTGCACAGACCCGGAGGCTCCAACAGGCAGGGGACATCAGCCGACACAAAAGCCCTCCGGACAATATCATTGAGCGCATGGTGACGCGGGAACCTCCCCGAGCAACGACGACAACACAAGGCGTGATGGCCAGCCCCCGAGGAACCCACCAACATCTGTTCCTGGATCAGCTTGGACGTGACGTCGTCCCAAGCGCGCTGAACATTCGTTGCGTCAGGGCTTGTTTCCCCCATGTTGAGGACAGACCAAGCCGACCCGGCATCCAACATAAATGGTATGTTTGCCCCGTCACCATTGGAATCTAGAATTACAGCGACGAGGTCAGCCACCCCATGTGTAGACGCCAGGAAAGCCGGCAGACCCACATCATGCATGCACCGCACCCCAAGACCTCCGTACCGGATAGGAAGAGCCGCCTGCCTCCACTGCGCATCATTAAAAGACACATTCAGGATCGACTCAACCGTTGATTTTAGAGCACAGTCAAAGGAGCATACTTCTTCATGACAAAGCCAGGTAGGAGCGGTCCGCAAGAGATACGTAACCCTGGGTAAGGCAAAACACATGCGCAACAACAAAATCGCAACGTGCGCGGAGAGATCCTTGAGACGTTCCCGAGCATTGAGGAGAAGCTGTTTACGGGAGGAAATGGCTTCTGGCAATCCGTCAAGAAAACTGGGAGATCCCAAAAGGGAGAAAGAAAGAGGAGAAAGTTCCTTGAGGCCAGGTAAATGAGAACTAAAGCGTGAGAAGCCTGTACCAGCTCCAACGCCACAGGGAAAAAATTCGCACTTTGAGGGATTCACCTCCAGACCCAGTTCCTTAAGTTGAGGAACAAGAACCGCCAGGTCCTGGTAAACCTCTTCCGGAGATCCACCAATAATGCCATCATCAAGGTACCACAGGTTTAGAGATGATTTCAATCCAGAGATGACTTTGTGAATTGCTAAACTGAAAACAAGTGGCCCCAGTGGATCCCCCTGCTGCGCTCCCACTTGAGACGAAATGAGACTATCAGTAAAGAAAAGATTAGAAGGATAATAATATACCTGATAGAGAAAGGGGTATAGGGAAGGAATTTTATCCTTGACCTCACTCAAAAGAACGTCTCTTCCTAGGGTGTTGAAAGCATTGCGAATATCCAGTTTCAGCACCACGCAGTCCGATAATAGATAATTATATTAGTCAAGTAGTTTGCAACGAGCGAAATCAAAAGAAACAACTACATGGAAATACCCAATACTATACTGTAGTAGGGAAAATCCCAACGTTAACTTAGTAGGTGTGTAAGAAACATAAATATGTATATATTTTTCATTAGTCATTACTGTCCTACTGCTGGCCTCTTTACTCTCCACCTCTCTCTGTCCAGAGCTGCCAAAGACCAATCTTTAAGAAAGAAGTCCAGCCCAGAAACCCACTGGGTCGTTTGTAGTTAGTTTGGCCCATTGAACTAATAAGTTATAATTAACATACTGGTATTTATTAGAGTTATGAAAACATTGGTCGTTTTGAAACGTGTTTTTAAAACATTTATTTAAAGCGTAGGCCTAAAAAAAGTTAAAGTTATTCATGACGTACTTTTAAAACTTATATGACGTGGTATCATGATATTATAACGTCAAAATCATTACAATACCAACGTCATTCCTCCCAGTGTCGCATTTAAATAAAATAGTTAAATACGTTTTTGGTTTTTGTAATAAATGTTTTAAGATATTCTTGACGTACTTTTTAAACCTTTATAGCATTTTGTGACGTGTATAATGACATTTAACCAAACATTTGAATACATTTGGCAACGATTTTGTTTATGTTTTTATCGTTATGTTAATTTTATTGCTATAAAAAGTGGAGGTTCTATTATATTCGTCTGTGTGTATTTTTTATGTATGATTCATTGATATTTTCATCAATTGTGAACCGATTTTGAAAATTATTTTTTCGTTTGAAAGGGTAGGTATTTTTCTGAGGTGGTTCTGATGAGTTATTTATGTGTTAGCTTCAATAATACTTATTTCATCTGCTTTGTATGTTGACGATTTTATTAAATGTCCCTTTCACTGTAAAACTGTTTTAAACAACAGTGAAAGGGACAAATAACAATAAATATGTGCGGTATCGTATTACCCAGTAACTGGGTTGTGGAGGTAGGACAGGCAGTCGCTCCATGTAAAATACTGGTATTACATAGCAATTAGTGGTATACAAAACGGTAGGTAGGTAAAACAACTAAAAAAAAAAAAAATAAACTCTTGCAAAAAAGAAACGACTAATCCAGTTTGTACTGTTTTTATGTGGAAGTCAATTGTTTTTTTTTTTTAAGTTTTTATCTAAATTGATACTTTGTGGGTCATTAATAGATAGGTATCTTTTGTCTCTTAAAAATATATAGGTAAGGGAAACAGTTTATATTGGCTAAATCATGTGCGACTTTACAATCAAATGGTCAGACCCATCTTTTGTCAATTGCTAAATTGACTCGATAGCAATATCAGGTCACAAGTTAACAATATTGGAACAAAGCATAATGCGATTGTGAGGTTATATTATTGATCAAGGGGCTTTTAGCTCAATAAAACAGCCACACGGATCGATCTTCAAGGTTAAGCAAAGCTGGCCGAGGTCAGTTCGTAGAAGGGTGACCTATCATTACATAACTACCAACTGCTTTCCGAAGTACGGAGAAGTCTCTGTGCTTCGGAAAGCACGTTAAGCAGTTGGAACGGCTGTCATTCGTAGATCTTCGACAGTCGTTACGAGTAGTCAGAAAACCGAAAGTCTGACAACCACTCTTGCCAAGGTGCACCGTGTTACCCAGTAACTGGGTTGTGGAGGTAAGATAAGCAGTCGCCCCATGTAAAATATTAGTATTCAGCTGCATCCGGTTAGACTGGAAGCTTACCCCAACAAAGTTGGAAAAAGCTAGATAGATGATGATGACATTGTGGATTGATCATATGAGATAACAACTCTTGCTACAGAACAATTACAGTAAGTGATCAAAGCATACTAAAAGACACACACGACAGATTACATACATGACAGAAAGCCCAACTTTATTTTTTTTCCGAACCTACGTGGAAATTACAAGGCATTAATGACAATAGAATTTAAATCAGGTGACGTTTTTGATTGCGGTGACAGGAAAACCTTATACGGCAAACCCTTTAGGTAAGCTACGCTAATATAACTAATTAAAGTACACGTTGCTGTGTCAAGGAAACACCAGAAAAAATAAAAAGGCACGTAATTACAGAAGTGCGTCCAAATATGGTAAATAACCCTTTTATTTACCTATGTAACTAAGGGCTAGTTTTTTGATCCGTAGTTAACTCAATCAATTGTTTAAAATAATAAGAAATAGTTTTTTTTTAAATTATAGTTGATTATTTGACCATTAGCAATGATATCATGAAATAAACTAAAAATTGTTCAAGAAACACATTTTGAAAAAATTTAACCCATTAGTTACTATGTTTAACTACTAGCAGATCAAAAAACTGGCCCTTAGTATTTTACTCACAGACAATAAAGCCTGAAATCGCGAAGACGCTCAAATTAACTGAAAGGTGGATTCATCCGTCTAGCCTTTTACAGTTTCTCTGTCTTACCGGCTTCTCCTCAGTTTGTCATTTTCCTCAGTTTGTTATTTAGTTTTTTACGTTGAATCTGACGTACGTAAAAGGAAGTACACAACACCTAAGGGTTATCCCCTAAGCGTCAACCCCCCACCCCACCCGTATGAGGTGTATATGGTACCGTCATCCTAGGTAAATTGATGAATATACAAAAGGTGTTTATGCAAAAAGAGACGATAAAAACAAATGACATGTTAATTATTATAATTGAATCAATTTATGGTCCAGGAGATCGTTATAAGATCACTAGTACCTATTACCAGTATTATTCAGAACAATGATGATGCTTTAAGAAACTCCAAGAAAGCAAAATGTATTATTCAAATAACACTGAGAAACGACCCTTTTCGTTAAACCGACGATACGGACAGTTACATATTTCCCTAATTACAAATCAACCATGCTTGAAGCAATACTTCCTCTCTCCTTAAACATTTTCATTATAAATTAGTCCTTGCTCCTGTTTTATGTTTATTATTCCATATTATCTATAATATTATTATGTATATGTATATGCTTAATGTATGTATTGAATATGTATATGTACAGTGCAGATTACCTTCAGTATTGTCTCTCCATCCAAAGGTTATCTGTTAAAGATAGCTTTTAGCGATAAGAACACCCATTGAAAAAAAAGTTCTATAAGTTCTTCATTTATATCTTAAATCCATAATATAATAATATTGAATACGTTATAAAGATGATTTTTTTCTTGCCTGTATTGGCCAGCTTGAGTGGAGGTTCGCAAGAGCAAACGCGTCGGAAAATGCTGCAAAATGCAAAAACAAAACGTAATAAAATTTGAATTTCGCGGGCTACCTAGCGAAAACTGTTTACTTTGCGAAACTACACAGTGAATAATACCTCCTTAAAGTTACTTTCATGAAACACGAAACTACGACACTACAAAGTTTAAAAACTGTGTACCTGCGCTAAGTTATACGATAAATTGCAAAGTTTAACGATTTGTTTTAAGTTTTTCTTACTTATTGCAACCAAATGATATTCCATAACGATACAAGTTTCGTAAAATTATGCTAGGTTCCCAGGGAAAATACATGTAGTTGGTATCAGTTCATATTTGTTACACCAAGTAAGCCGCCCCTCAGTGCCCTTTGCTGTTCTCGACGATACTGTTCTTTGACATGGAAAGTTCTCTTGGATGTCTTCAAGTGGAAAGAATAATAAATAGATGATCATTTAATAAATCATATAGAAATCTTGATTTAATAAATACTTAACGTTTAAGAATACAAGGTTCAATCTATTTTAGACTTTTAGTTGTCTTTTTAAAGTTACAATTACACTTGAGATAGAGATCTCAAGTCACACCCAGAATCTTTGCCAGATTTTTCTCCAACACGCGCACTTAATCTAAAAAACTAATATTATAAAGCGAAAAGATTTGATTTTTTTTTTGTATGTTTGTGTGTTGCACTTTCACGCTAAAGCAGCTGAACGGATTTGGATGAAATGTGGGATATGGCTAGACATAAGGACATAGGATTTTCATCCCAATATTCCCACGGGTTCGAGACTACCAAGATGACGAAAAATAGAGAAGTATGGAAGAAAAAGACATGTTGCGTCGACCACAAATAAATTGGGATATGGGCAGGAATGCGGGTAAAACCGTGTCGCACAGCTAGTAAGCAATAAAATTAATCATGGGCGAAGCAGGTTAAGACGAGATGGATTCACTTGGACATGACGTCTATAACCATCATTGCATGACGTCAATACAAGTCATACAGTCATACAAATGCCATTAACTTCCTCAATACTGAATACAGCAAGCCTCGGTCACCATGCACGCTTGCATAAAGCACGTGGTGTGAGTTATTACTCACACCACGTGCTAAGTATGTAGTTACACAGTAGGTTAACAACTATAAAGTAAGTGCTGTATGATGTCTACTCACGTTCTGCGGTTAAACACGTGCGAGTTAAAACAACGTGCCTGTTGCCATGGCAACTATTAACAATGTGGATGCCGAGAAGCTATTAGAGATTTATAGGCAGAAGATGAGCAGTAATATCTTAGACTGGAAGCCGACACCAACATAGTTTACTAGCTGCGCCCCGCGGTTTCACCCGCATAAGTTTCGATCCCGTGGGAATGTCGGGATAAAAAGTATCCTATATGTTAATCCTGGTTATAAACTATCTGTGTGCTAAATTTCGTCAAAATCTGTTCAGTAGTTTTTGCGTGAAAGAGTAACAAACATCCATACATCCATACATACAAACTTTCGCATTTATAATATTAGTAGGATTTATTTATTTATTAGGCTTTTCAACAATGGCTTTTCAAAACACTGTTACTTTATATTTGTACATTTCAAACTTAAATCTAAGCGCCTCATCACTTACAGAAAAGCACAGCATGCACTACATTATGCGCAGATAATAACACATTTATTTAAATAAAACAATTAATAATAAATAGTTTGAAAAATAATAATAAAAAAAAAACTGTGAACGCTAAATTGATTATATGAATAAAAGAAGAAGAGATGAAATAAATAACATAGATTAAATTAGATTAGATTCTATTTTTTAAATAAAATTAGGTAATTATTTGATTTTAGATTAGAGAAACCCATTAGGTGGCAAGCGCGACTTTTTTTAGAGCAGGTACTGATGAGTGAAAGAGATCAATGTTGTATCAAATAGTTGGGAAAAGGCTAGGCAGATGACGACGTTGAAAAGTGGACGTTAGTGAGCCAACCAGTACAGTGTTATGATATTGCCCTAATTAAGTAATGAGTAATGACAACGTCAAGCAAAAAGAATGATTATTGCACTATATTGTTATTAGCAGAAAGGCAGTCTGTTCCCTATTCGATGGCTTTAGGATCACTGAGGGTGGAAATAACCTCTTTATCTAACCCTTAACTTGCTACGAGCTTTCCACATACAGATTAATTTGTCCAGCGAGATTTGGTTTTATGATACCATAACACGTCACACGTAACTTCACCCATAATTAGCCCCAACAGGGGACATTATTTAAGTAATGGTTTCCATTTAGGTAATTAACACTATTTATTTACCTTTTATTACGACTATTGTTCTAATTAACGCTTAGTAATAAAACCACCAAAAAACAAACTCGTGCGCAGTGAAAGTTTATATGACGAGGATCGAGGAGGAATACGTCATAGGTTTTATATAAATTAGTATCATTTTAAAAGTTGTCCTATTGAATGCTATTTTCATGTTTTTATGACATAAATAACTTTTTTCCTATTCTAAATTTGCGCACTCGTCAGCTGAATGACGCTAAAAGGTGGAGATGGGCGTAAATGGAATTGATAATGACGCCTATTCGAGTATAAAATACGTCATAATGTAATATTATGCAGAAACGTTTCTATCGTACATATAATTAACATACTCGTAGGTACATATATTAAGAAACTATAGCACGACGCATTATAGGAGTGGTAGAGTAATAGCCAGCAGTGCGATTCTGTAACCATCTCACCGTGAAAATTTAGGTGAAGTGAGCGTGGAGTGAGCTGTCAATCCAAATAATGATAGGGATTAACACTATTGACAACTCACATCAAGCTCACTTCACTTGAGTTTTCACGGCGAGATTTTTACAGAATTGACCGGTAGGTGGCTGGATGACCTATAGAAGATCGCGGGGAAATCCTGGTTGAGATTCGCAGAGACCAGGAAAGCAGGGCACAAAAGGGAGTAGGCCCATACTCAGCAGTGGGTGGAACAAGGCTGCCGATCATGATGATGATCGGCAGCGGTCAAGTACTGATGTAAATCTGCGTTATGTACTTTCGTTTTTGCTTCGTGTTTACCTGTTGACTGTCGTGACGAGAATCTGAACTTATAAAATTATATTATACAGCCTTCTGAGACGGGTTGTGCATATCAAATCAAAAACGTTGACCCACCTTTAAACGTGGGCACAATACGAAGTTGTGGCGCGTAAGCATGCGTTTTTACGTTTGTTTACTGAGGATTAGGTACACGTAGTCACACTGGCGTGTAACCTTTTTGCATGCCGTTGTGCAATCAACAGGCGGGTATTTCCCGAGTTTATATAAAGATAATTGGCCCTAGTATATCTCCTTTTATGGGCCATAGTATATTAAAAACATAAATTATACAACAATTACCAAACGATTGCCAAACGGGGCCATTTATGAATGGACAGTAACTTAATGGCACACAAATGCGGACTTTTGCATCTGATTAAGGCATCTCAGGTCAAATGCCAACTCAAGCGTCAATGTCCATGAGAAAAACCCAGTAAAAAAATATGATTATCTATTATGCTAAAACTGCGATAAACTATAAATAAATACGCAGTCTTAACCTTCACACGAACAGGTTATAAACAAGTTACTCCTACAGCATCGTGTCTTGACGTAACAAAGATGCTTCTAAGGCACCTGTCCTACCGCTGACGAGGAAGCGATCAACGATTTTCTTGCTCAAGAAACGTACAACAGGTTGTTGGGCCCGTGTTAGTAAAAGAGATAAATATATTAATAGTTGATCGCCGATTGTTCACACCGCCGGAGAGTACTTGTTGGTTGCAGCGACAAGAGCTATCAAAGCGACTACTCGCTGAGCGACACTCGATGTAAGTGACAGTTGACAACTAACAACTTTTTATATTTTCTCTCTAAGCTTTTTATTTTATTTAACAATATTATCACGGTATATTTTAACATAAAATTATCTAAATTAGTTAAAAAATATAAGTCCATTTATGATACTAACGACCCCAGGTATGGTGACAATGCACGCAAGCCTGAGGCCTCGATGGAAATCGGGAGGAGACTTGAAACACGTGAAACTCACGCTCAGTACAGTCACCAAAGGAGATAAGTAACCAAGGTCGTCGGATATAGTTGAAGTTTAGTAAGAAACATGGATATTTTCGAATGAAATTTGAAAATAAATGAACTGTTGGTTTTCTATTAAATAAATAAAATTTTGCTCTAATACTGCTAATTTCTCAACTCGTTTTTAGTCGCTAGCTCTACTCGCTTCTCGCTAATCGCCAGAGGTGGGACATGTGTCTTAAATAAAGCAGACAGTTACGTTGTGACGTCAATAGACGTCACACATATAATATAATACGTCCATAATATAATTAAAGTCAATCGTTAACGGTGAGAAAACAGGTTATACAGAAATAACTTTATGCAAAAACCTTATAAATGTGACCTGGGAAAACCCAGAGTTTGTATTCAAATACGTCTTTAGAGGTGTGACTAAATTATTCTAATTCGAGAGTCTGAGTGTTAAAACGGTGAAGGAAAACGTCGTGACGAAACCAGCATGTTCGAGAACCAAAAATTCGAAGACATGTGACATCTACCAACCCGCACTGGGCCCGCGTGGTGGATTACGGTCCATTCCCTCTCACAGAGAGGAGGCCTGTGTCCCAGCAGTGGGAACATTATAGGCTGATTATGCTATGCATGCATGCTATGCTTTAAAATAACATTAGGAGTTCAAGAATTTTATTCGGCCAACATCTGCTTCGCTATAGAATCGATGTTTAATGACAATAATTAATTTAGAGTATGTCACATGTCTTCTAACTTTTGATTCCAGGACATGCCGGTTTCCTCACGATGTTTTCCTTCACCGTTTTGAGAGCAGTGGTGATAAAATAAATTATACAAACTGAAGCGCCTGTCGGGGTTCGAACCCACGACCTACAATTTGTAAGTCGGGGCCGGTATCATTGGGACACCACTGCTCCATTTTGTACCTAGTCATAACAAATGCAGCATAATTATTTCTGGATTAACCTGTACCAATACAACCTATTTTCATAATAATTTGCATCGCAATTGTAGGTTACATAGTACGAAACACGTCACTAAAATTACAATGAAAGTGAAGTCGGTGACCGTGGTATCCCCGTTCTTGTATGAATGTGGTTTTACGATGAATTAAATATGTCAATTATTTTCATAACTGTAATAATTAATTACAAAACCGCATTGTTTTACCTACTTACATATTTCCCGCTTGGTATCCCGTAGGTATTATAATATAATATTAATCAAGTTCCCTGCCCGTTCTTCTCCATAAAGATCTACGTTTTTGAATGGGTTACTATGCTACAGCTTCCCCTTTCTGATTAACTGACCGACTCTTTGATTGTTCAAAAGTGCCTGTAAATTGTTTAGTTAAAATAAATGCTTTTAGTTTGAGGTATGACCGCTTCTTTGTTCTCATAATACACATGTATATTTTTATACAGAAAGGTGTGATCATATTCAAAGATGTGGTCCAGAATATCAAACGGAACCACTTTCTCCATCATCGTAATCGCGAAAAAATTATCAGCCATCCCGCACAGTTGGGTCGAAGAGGAATTGAAGTTGATGGGATATTTGCTACATGCTGTAACCCTTATGTATAAAACTTTATCCCCTTGTTGGTCCCTATAAATACTCTATAAAGTTCCCACTGCTGGGACACAGGGCTCTGTGTGAGAGAGAGTGGGCCATAATCCACCACGCTGGCCCGGTCCGGGTTGGTAGATGTCACATGTCTTCGAACTTGGTCCCTGTCAGAAACAGGGTAATACATGGTTAAAAAAAATATTTTATATATTAAATATATGTAGGTACGAGTATGTATTTTTGTAGACCTGTTTTAATATAAAATATTTCCTTTAACACTCGGCAATACTGTAA
The DNA here is from genome assembly GCA_949629185.1 of Apamea crenata. Taxonomy (NCBI): domain Eukaryota; kingdom Metazoa; phylum Arthropoda; class Insecta; order Lepidoptera; family Noctuidae; genus Apamea; species Apamea crenata. The sequence continues at coordinate 15,863,168 of OX451367.1, forward strand.
CTTTCCGTTAGTGAAAGAATTTTGTGACTCGGATCAGTAGTTTCGAAGATTAGACATCATCATAATCCTTTCAGCAAACCTGCAGCCTTCACCAGATGCAGATTAGAAATATAAACTCACAAATGTGACCTCTTTATAATAATCCTACTAATATTATAAACGTGAAAGTTTGTAAGGATGGATAGAGGTTTGTTACTCTTGCACGCAACGGATTTAGATGAAATTTGGTAAACAGGTGGTTTATAACCCGGATTAACATATAGGATACTTTTGATCCCAATATTCCCACGGGATCGAAACTAATGTGGGTGAAACCGCGGGATGCAGGTAGTAATTTCATAATGTCACAATTGTGTGTCTTCAGAGGATAAGGCGTCGTCGTCTAGTAGTAAGTCACGAACCTGTTTTGTATAAAGTTTAAATCATTATCATCATCAATATTATAATAAAAAGCTAACTGACATAATGATGACACTCGGATCTTAATCTAAGTTTAGATTAACATCTTAAACGTTACCCTGACCTTGACCCTTCCAGTAAACTGTCGAACAAATTGTCATTTAATGACCGTTTCTGGCGAATAGTTGGATCATCTTGACATGTCTATGTTACGGGATACCTATCCAAATGCAGTAAGTTCATAACAAGTGTCAATATTATCTAAAACTCCACGAGTAGCTAAACAGTACGCCAGGCGCACCCAGCAAGTCAAGCACATAAATGTATACAAGTGTGCCAACACCCTATGTGACACACTTCTGCCGGGATCTAATTCAAAGGATAAACCCGAAGCAGACCTTGCTTCTGGTGGATGCCATAGATTGCACTCAAGAGATTTTATTTTATTTACAGCTACATAACCAAATCAGGTCAGAATCAATTTCATTTATGGCAAAAGGTTCACATAGATGTCAAAGTCAAATCATTGCTTTCAAATAGGCACATAAAAGGCACTTTTGTACGTCAAAATTTACAAAAAAATATAATCGGCTTTAGTCGCCCCTTCCAAAAGGTAGCTTCGCATGGACAAGAATGGGCAAGAAAATCCTCTTTTAAAAATATTTAACAATGTTTTGGATACATTAATTATATAAGTATATGTGAAGACGATGATTAGAGGAAAACAAGTAGGTACAATTTGTTCCAACTTTAGACTATATTCTTAAGGACTTTACGAGCATCATGAATTATGATAAGTAACTATGACTCAATCTTGAAAACGTCATTTAGATGTAAGAGGTCCGGAGGTTGATTATAATAATTATCATTGATTTACATAATGTTAACTGCTGACGATTTCAGACGTCACGAATTGTGGTCTGTTACGCAAAAAACTGCTTTAACGCGTCATTGATGAGTTTTGAGCGAAAACATGGACAAAAATAAACGTGCCATTTCCTCGTGTTTAATATACACTTGCAACTTAAAAATGACGCTTCTATGACGACTCCTGCGCAGGTGGTTAAAAACCATGACGTCTTAAGACGTCAGCAGTAGCTTGAGTATAAATCTTTATACTAATAATAAAGCTGAAGAGTTTTTTGTTTGTTTGAACGCGCTAATTTATGAATTATATTCAATGATAAATTATTTGAGAATTTTTCAATCATCTGATAAGTTTATTGGGGTATAATTTTGAAATGTGACAGTTATTTCATTCAAAAACTGTCGAACATCAATTTTATTCCTCGAATAAAAGTTATCTGGCGATAGGAAAATCATCCCTAAATCTACTTTATCGACCTTCTTCACACGCACCACAAAACGACATTTTTACGACTGAGTCATAGAAGACGCATGATGCCAAAATAATGTTTGACGAACGGCTGAGGAATGTCCAAAAGCTGGAGGATGCTGCAGGCATTTTTCTAATGTTATGACTGCATTTTATAAGGTAACAAGGAGTGACTTGGAGTGCATTCTTTGTCAGTGTTTCATAAAAGACCGTTCCTTGACTTGACGAAGTCAGTGCATAGCATGAGTCACCAGACAAGATTTAAAAATAGAAAATAAATAATCTTTTCGAACATGACATTTGATATTGTTTTAAAACTTTATGGATCAGACGAATACAGAAAACCGAAACCTTAAATAAGGAACCAATTTTAATGAATGTCAGCCTTCTGGGCACGTTTCCGGATGACAGCGATGTGAATGTCTTTTTAACCGACTTAAAAAAAAGGAGGAGGTTCTTAATTCGGATGTTTATATATTTTTTTTAATGTTTTGTTTATGTTTTATGTTTCTTGTTTGTGTTTTTGGAACGAAGTTCGTCATCGCACGTTTTACACTATTTTCGAGCTCTCATTCGTCAAATGTGGAGAACATTTGGCGATGAGAACTAGATCGAAAAAAGGTGTAAAATTTTGACCGTCACGACGCTTTTGACTTTTCATTTAGATATTCTCAAACGTTGTTTTTTTTATTTTTACTGAGCCTTTTATTTATTTAAAACATTATATACAGAGAAAGAAACTTCGTTCCAACAGGCTCTCCTACGACACTTCTCGATCTTCTTTTTTTTGTATAATCAGTTAGTCAATTTTACATATCAAGACACCTCCGAGTCTCGGAAAGCACGTTAACAACGCTGTTGGTCCCGGCTGTCATTTGCGGATCTTTGACAGTCGTTACGGGTCGTCTGCCAATCAGCCAAGGGTCATCGTGTTACCCAGTAACTGGGTTGTGGAGGTCAGATAGGCAGTCGCTCCATGTAAAGTACTGGTATTCAGCTGCATTCGGTTAGACTGGAAGCCGACCCTAACATAGCTGAGAAAAGACTAGGCGAATAATGATTAGTAACGTAGTTAGTCACTTAATGTAGTACCTAGTACAAATAGTTAATTATGTAATAATTATAATTATGTAGGTAAGCAATTAATTAATGTTAATGTGTTATTAATTAATTCATGTTAACAATAAAGATCTGTATTTGACATTCAACATTTAAAAAAACCAGCGTCCGTATACACCAATACATCATTCCACACCACATACAGGTTTTGGAGTCAATGACACCACAAGAGGGTCAAGGTTGCGCAACCAGTCAACCAACTTTCGTCCAATAAGATCACGTAACCGGACAATAACCGTTTAGCAACCGCAACCTGATTTGAATAAAGAATCAATGATGACCTTGCTGCGGGGTATAAAAACTGGTTTATGAAAACATCAAGCTTGTTTTGCTGACGCAAAAAGTAATCTCAATCCGTGAATAATGAAATGACCTGTGTATTTAGATCTTTTAAGAACAGTCTAAGTTAAATGGGCTAAGTTATTGGAACGAAGAAGTTACTCACAAAATGAGAGCTAGATCGAAAAAAGTGACATTTTGACTGTCACGACACGTTTGTTTTTTTATTTCATTGTGCCTGTTATTTTTTAAATCTATACTAATAATGAAGCTGAAGAGTTTGTTTCTTTATTTCAACGCTAATCTCTGGAACTACCACACGGATTTGAAATAATCTTTTTGCATTTGATATCCTTATTATTGAGGAAGGCTACGAGTACATAACATCATGCTATCACCTTAAGGAATTGAGCAAAAACAAAAACAAGTGAAAAGGAACTCTGAGCGAAAACGCAGTAATGGCTCGGCTATGCGATGCGATGGGATGGGTCAAAAACGAAGTAATGGCTCGGCTATGCGATGCGATGGGATGGGTCAAAAACGAAGTAATGGCTCGGCTATGCGATGCGATGGGATGGGTCAAAAACGAAGTAATGGCTCGGCTATGCGATGCGACGGGATGGGTCAAAAAGAAATTTCACACGGACGAAGTCGTGGGCAGAAGATTTTACACAATATACTTCGAAAGGAACTTCCGTACCTAACGGAAGTACCAAGTCACAATAACCATTAAGTTTAGGTAAATTATCTCCGCACTAAGAGAATTTTCCTTTCTCGGAATCAACTTCCAATCCTACCAAATGTAACTCAATAATATTAGTAGTAACACGAGACTGCCATCTGAGTTCCATAAGCCAATGTCGGAAATATCTTGTAGACGATACCGACATCCCTTTTTTTTTTTTTTTTTTGTGGATGGGAAATCATCAAATGACCCCTCCCGCTCTGGGTGGAGCAGAAGGGAGTGTCAGACTTTTACTGACTAAAACCCACCCGTGTTCCGTCCTTAGCCCTTTCTGTTCCAGGGCAGCGGTTAACCTTTCGGAAAATCCCGCCGCCCCGGCAGGCTTCGGCCCTGTGGGGCCCCGTCCTCTGCTGACATCTCTATACCGACATCCCTAAAGTTAGAACTGACTTGGAACTAACTGACACTGGGACACACGACGACACTAACTTTACATATTCAAAACTCTGTTGGGCATGGCTTCATGGATATCAATAGACATTTCTGGTTATGAAGAAGAAGGAAAATAGGATTCCATTCCTATTTTCCAACCTCGAACTCATAACTTTTTAGACCAGTTATTGACCTATATAAACATCAATGCCACTTTTCGTTGTAATTTTATAACTCAAGAACGGCTGGGCCGATTTAGCTGATTTTGGTTTTGAAATGTTTGTCGTAGTCCAGGGAAGGTTTAAACGGTCAGAAAATGTAGAAAAAGGAGTAGGGTAGGAGTAGTGTAGGAGTAGGGTAGGAGTAGTGTAGGAGTAGGGTAAAAGTAGTGTAGGAGTAGGGTAGGAGTAGTGTAGGAGTAGGGTAGGAGTAGGGTAGGACTAGGGTAGGAGTAGTGTAGGAGTAGGGTAGGAGTAGGGTAGGGGGTAGGACACCCCGCGAACGAAGTAGCGCCGGGCAGCTAGAAATAATTTATATGGCAAAACAACGTTTGCCGGGTCAGCTAGTTACTTATAAACACGACAATCTCAAAATCTTGTAACGTGTAAGAGGTATTACGTATACAGTCGTATATATGTACAGTGGCCTCCAAAAGTTAGTTGACATTTTTCCACTGCAGCTGTGATGCCCCATAATGATTTAGAATAAAATAATAATCAGGTACTCCTAAGGAATCCTGGAGGCGTCCTGGAGTGGAGACCGCGTATCGGCAAGCGTAGTGTGGGACGCCCCCCAGCTAGATGGACGGACAACCTTAATAAGGTGGCTGGGACAGACTGGACGTGGAAGGTGGAGGACAGGGTGTTGTGGTGCAGCCTGGGAGAGGCCTTGAGGCCTTGTCCAGCCACTGCTGGACAAGGCCTCAAGGCCTCTCCATCAACTCTCTCTCTCTCTCTCTCAATCAACTCAGCCTATCGCAGTCCACTGACTGCGATAGGCTGAGTTGATTAATTGACTCCTAACGAATTACTTGATTATATTTTTTCATGATAACTCAAAGGTAGTTGAATTAGTTAATAAAAACGTTATAGCAGTTCGAAGATTTGGATCACTAGTATTTTAAATCATGATGACGTGGTGTGTTACAAGTGAAGTGGAAAAATATCAACTTACTTTTAGAGGCCACTGTATGTGTACAAATGTGTACAAACACAAATTATTTCAACAGTCAATTGCAAAACATTCACAATAGTGATCTTCTAAATAGTGAACGGAATTTAAGCACTGCATAGACTAGAGGGAATTAGCGGAGTGCTGTTCGACGATGAATGCAGCGGATAGTTAACGAGGTTTAGGAGACGTTCTAAGGGAATAGTCGCAAGATCTAATTATTGGATTTGCAATTGGCGATGTTTTTTTGCATGGAAATGAAAAATTTACTTTTGTAAGAGTTTCAATTAAAAGATTCTGTCGTAATTTACAGCTAAAAAAGAAAGACGCGCAAGAACTGTGAAATGACGTACATAGCTGCATAGCAGCATAGTGACATAGCTAAATAGAAACAAACGTAAGAACTGTAAAGTGACTTTAAACTAGAGTTAAACGACTTTTCAGAACTGTGAACGTCTCCCAGAAAAAACAGACTCAAATAAAAGAAAGTCATAGAATTACTTTCATTGTTTTTTTTATAACATCACGCCAGTAATTCCCCTAAGAGTTAGACAGAGGTGTACCTTAGTATGTAGGTACTATCGCCAAAATCTATATTTGACCATTTTGAAAACAAAATCCGGCGCACATGATGACCACAGCTGCGTCCCTAAGTAAAACAAAAGAGGATCCTTTTTAGGTCGACTAATAATATGTGCTGCAAGCAGGAATAGTCCTTACGGTGATCAGATATAGATTTTGGCGATAGTACACCAACATTTTGCCAGTTGTGTTGTGTGTATGGTTGTATGTATGGGAAATACAACAAAATACGACATTATAATAACTAAGGGAGGAGACGATGCGATTAGTGTCAATAACAGTCTTTGGGACCTAATGATCCCATCTATTGTGGAAATTGACTGATCTGTATTAAGATCGCAACACATTGTTCGTACGACGCTCTCTATTTAGGACAAGACCTTGCCCACCCTAGTTATACACACGTATTACGGGATTATGGCTCATATTGTAGCTGCCGGTAGCCCGGCTCATATACAGCAGTGAGCTGAGATTACCAAGCTCAAAGCTGTTTGATTCTCTAGGGCATTACACTACACATAGATGTTAATCTGCTATGTTTATGGTGACGTAATTATTGCACCATAACACAAGTTGTATTAATAGGTTTATTTAATAAATCTAGATTACAAAATAAGGAATTCAGAAGTAAGCCAAATTGAAAAAACGTTTTGTAAAAATGAAAAACCCTAGGATGTTGAGGACCTAGTGCTTGTTGACAGGCCTACAATGTCCTCCATCATCTGCCTATCCTTTTCCCAAGTATGTTGGGGTCAGCTTCCAATCTAACCAGATCTTTTCATTTTGTTTGCATATAAACAGTGTGGCGATAAGGTTATCACATGAATTGAAACCACGTATTCTACAGCTGAATACCAGTATTTTACATGGAGCGACTGCCTATCTGACATCCACAACCCAGCCACTGAATAATACGATACCCCTTGATAAGACTAGTAATGACTTTCAAAGATCCACGAATGACAGCCGGGACAACAGCTTAACTGGCATTGCAAAGCACGACCGGAATACGGTCTTGGTACGAAAAGATGGTCACCCATCCACGGACCAACCTCGGCAAGCGTAGCTTAACCTGATTAATCGAATCATGCGGCTGTTATCACTTAGCCACAAGCCCCTCTCCACCCCGTTGATTATATACCCATTATATACACTGTAATCAGGAAATATTGTAAAAGCAAAATATTTTTTTACAGTAACCGTGGAGTTTCTTGCCGGCTTTTCTCCGTAGGAAACCACCAGACTGACGTTCCACAAGTGCCCCTGTAGGTTAATGTAGGCGTTCCACAAGTGCCCCTGTAGGCTGTTTGTGTATGTGAATTTATATGTCTGTAAACGCACCCACGACACAGGAGAAATTCCTAGTGTGGGGCAAGGTTTTAAAAAAAAAAATGTGTAATAAAATATTTTGATTTTATAGAGAATAGAGAACAGTGGTGGCCCAGTGGTAACGGACTTACGAGTTGTAGGTCGTAGGTTCGAACCCAGGCAGGCGCTTTAATTTGTGTAAATAATTTCATCACCGCTGCTCTCAAAACGGTGAAGGAAAACATCGGCGAAGAAACCGGCATGTCTTAGAACCAAAAATTCGAAGATAAGCTACATCTACAGACCCGCACTGAGCCCGCGTGGTGGATTATGGCCCATTTCTTCTCACAGAGAGGAGGCCTGTGTCTCAGCAGTGGGAACATTATATGCTGATTATGCGGATTAATGGGGGTTTTCCCGTTTTCGTTGGCGAGTTATCCACCTAGCTAACTAATAAAACAATCACGTATTTTTACAAAATCAATACAAAACTCCTTAACGATAGTAACAGGAGGAAAACCTACACATTACACATACTTGGGCTTTTACGTTATTAAATCGGTCAACTGATCAAATACAGTACCTCAGTACCTACTGAGAAATGAAAGACCCACCTATACGTAGGTACCGACCATAGGTATGTGGAAAAACCTGCACGGCCTACAAGAAAGGTAGGTACTTAACACCTAAAGTCAAGTATACACTGGAGTATCTCCTCGAACATTCCCGTGTAATGTAACGTTCTGTAGGTACAATACAATGAATTTCCATGTAATGTAACGTTCCTGCGAATGCTTGATGTGTTCAAAGAAATGCCCACGGCGAGTGAGCATTTACCTGTAACATTCCTTTCTAATTTGCGTTTACTCTTCATTGAAATGTCGGATCTACAGGTTGTGTCTTTGATCGATGAAATGTTATGCAAATTCGCTCATTTGTTTGCAAAATCACGTCGTAACAAAGCATTGAGCCTCGTGCTCGCTGTTCGCTTCATGAAAAGGAGGCTCAAGGCGCTCCCTTTTTTTTTTTTTTTTTGTTTTTTTTGTGGATGGGAAATCATCAAATGACCCCTCCCGCTCTGGGTGGAGCGGAAGGGAGTGTCAGACTTTTACTGACTAAAACCCACCCGTGTTCCGTCCTTAGCCCTTTCTGTTCCAGGGCAGCGGTTAACCTTTCGGAAAATCCCACCGCCCCGGCAGGCTTCGGCCCTGTGGGGCCCCGTCCTCTGCTGACATCTCTTTGAGGCGCGCGTGGAACACAACGCGCCGTCCGGCACGGGAAGGCGCTCCCTTAACGGGAGCATTTGCCTGTAACGTAATGATCAAAAATTCTACTATAACAGCTAGGGTTTTGCAAGTAGACTGCGCAGGCCGTCAATTGCTAGATGTGGACTGCTAGTTTAAGGAGACAATCGAAACCAGCAGTATAGTTTTATACATATAGGGTGATAGGGACATCGACGAGCAAACTGTAACCATGAATTTAGCACATGAGTTTAGACCCCATTGCGTAGAAAGTTTTCGACGGTTATCAAAAAAAAAATCTTCTATTTCATAGAAAAGTGCAATACCTACGCGGTCAAAACGTATGGAACAGCAATATTTTTTTTTTAATAACCGACGAAAAATTTTGACATTATGGGGTCTAACCTCATGTGCTGAATTCATGGCAGTTTGCGCGTCGATGGCCCTGCCACCCTGTATAACAAGCTTTTGCCCGCAACTTTATCTGCGTGAAATTTGTTGTTCCCCAACCCACCCCGTCGCATAGCATCGCGTGCCCGCGCTATTACTGTGTTATTTCTGACCTTTTTTGTTTTTGCTTGGCTCCTTAGTGCCCTAGCGTGATGTTAAGTAGCCTATAGCCTTCTTCAAGAATTGGGATAGCAAATGCAAAAAGATTTGTTCAAATCCGATTGGTAGTTCCGAAGATTACCCTCTACATACAAATAAATATGTATAATATTAGTATAGAGAGCGGCTCGATGTTTTGTTACAAATAAATATGTATAATATTAGTATAGAGAGCGGCTCGATGTTTTGTTACAAATAAATGCCCTAGTGACTATGTCTATACTCACCTTAAGTAAAATTCCCCATTGCATATAACGACGTAATCTGATCGAGTCACTGATGAGTGTGTGGATGCTTAACCAATATCCATATGTTAATTCAATTACTAAGGCCCTCCCGCAAAGTGGGTAAATACGAGGACAAATTTCATTGATAAATACAAATTCCTATATTTGGACAAATTAATCTCCAGAAGAATGAGTTAAGAACGTAATGCACCTGACACAACGTCGAAGTGGAAGCGAAAAACTATCAACAATTATCTCGCTCAAGAAACATGCAAAAGATAGTAGGTCCCGTGTAGGTAAAATATTTAGATAGAATTATAATAAGTAGTCTCTCTTTCTCTCGACTCGTTTGTCGCAGTAACAAGAGCTATCAAAGAGAGTACTCGTTTAGCGACGCTCGCTTGGTGGCCAGAACACTCACTTGGTACATACGCACACTAGCGAGTAATCGCTCGTCGCCGTCGTGCATTCCCTGCTCGCTACTCGCCAACTTGTTTTTAGTTGCTAGTTCTACTCGCTTCTCGAATATCGCCAGCAGTATGACAGGTGCCTCAATTCACTTAGCAAACAAATGAAGAAAAATCATAGGTCGATGTCCGCAGCGTCACCCCGTGGGCCTAGCACGAAACGCGCGGAATAAACGTTACGTAAATACGATCGAAATTAAATTTCAAAAAAATATGAGTGGCCAATAGCAAGGCACAGTGATGACAGGTGGAGTAAGGCAGTGACCGAGTATCGTCCAAGGACTGGAAGACGAAATTTCGGTCGTCCGGCAGCGAGATGGGCGGACGACATTGTTACCATCACGGGTAGAACCTGGATGAAGCTGGCACAGGTGTGTGGGGAATGGTACTTGAATGTGCCGTGGCGGCTGAGAGTATGTCATGCTCACCCAAATGTCTCGCTGACGGTGGCGCATGTGTTGGATCATTTAGCTCCCTTCAAAATGGTTGAGCTGAATGGTACTAATCCATGCGTCATGTTCGTGAACGGGCGCCGTCAGCAGGGACTAGTCATTTCTTTGCTGTCATGGCTTATTTTAATGTAATATTTGAATTGTTTTTTTTTTTTTACTTTTCATTACAGACGCTTTTAACGTTCTGCGTCGTTCTCACATGCATAATTTCTAACATGAATGATGTAACCAATACTTTGTAACCATATTATTGTGATTTAAAAGACTGTCCATGGAGTTTCTTGCCCGTTCTTCTCCATAGGTACCTACTACGCTTTGGGGCAACTTAGCTTCATTTTTCTGACTGACGGACCCGGACAATTCAAAAGTGCCTGTTTAATTGAAATAAATACTTTGAGTTTGAGTTTGAAAAGGGAGGCCTATGCTCAACAGTCAGTGAAGTCGGGCTGTAGATGTTGATGATGGCCAAACAAAAAAAAATACTCTTCAACCTGAGTACCTCCTCCTTTTTTTCTCGGTTAAAATACTCGCTTTGCACATAGTATTTACTGCTCTGCAGGGTAATTGCGTAAGACACTTTCAGTTTCAATACTTTTCATTTTGACAGTTCAACAATATTCATCCCGTTATTTACGTCGGTGAGCAGACCAATTTTTCTAACATATGAAGCAACGGATTAGCTATTCCCTTTCAAATCAGTAAGAATGTGATTGAAAGTGTGTGATTCTCAATTCTCAAATTGGGGTGTTGTGTTTTCGATTCAAAAATCATTCAAATTACGTTATGTTTAAATGATAAATGCTTTTATTTTGTAAGTAGGTTTATACAAACACGTCAATCATATTTTTTAAAACTAGATGAGGTCGGCGTTTCCTATCTGACTACTCTGAGAAAAAAGGCCGAAACAAACTCAGAGGTCACAGTTTTAGTCCGCACGTTCGTGTTAGGGCCTCAGCTGCATTAATGCTGTAGGCTGTTATTGACGCTCACCCCTAATAATTATATGAAATTTCGTCACAATAAAGTTTTCCCCATTTGCGTGTGTCACGATTTTTGCATGAATGTTGTAATTTACATCAGATTTGGCGATTGCGGCACTGTGACGGTGCTGATGATGACGATGGTGTGTATGTTGTGTTTGTGGTGCCCTTGTGATTCTCCAGTCTGAACTTAGCGGGTTTGTAGTTCTAGAGTAGATCCATTATTTATACACATTGGGTATTAATATAATATCTGTCATTCGCGGATCTTTAGCAGTCATTACGGGTCGTCAGAAACCCGAAAGTCTGACAAACAGTCTTACCAAGGCGTATCGTATTACCCAGTAACTGGGCTATGGAGTTTGGATAGGCAATCGCTTCATGCAAAATACTGGTAGTCATCTGCATCCAGTTGGACTGGAAATCTACCCTAACATTGATTGTAGGGAAAACGCTAGATTATTTTTATTTACATTGTGCAATATACGTGTGGCGTGTGCTATATGTATTAAAATATGATCCTTATTCATCAAGTATGTACTTTTGGTACACCCTGGTCAGTCACTCAGTCAGTCACCCCTACCACCTTACTGTCAGGTTACTCATAGTTTGTGACGCCATGGGACAGCAACACCCAGACAGAACCGAAATACTTAATATTATTCAAAGAATACACCATTTTGATGGACCACAGTAATACTAAGAGGTAACCCAGCCAAAAAATACCCTGTATTGAATTTTTTTTCAAATTAGATGGTAATACCACAAAAAATCAAAAATCAAAAAAAAAAAACAAAAATCAAAAGTCATTTATTCAAATTAGGCTGAGAATCAGCACTTTTTGAACGTCAAAATTACAAAAGACAGTCCCCCAAAAACGCCCGCCCTTCACCACTTCCTAGTGCTATTGCTGGGAAGAAGAAGTGGCGCAACAATTTCCCCAGCAGCACAGCTGTCTGTTCAATTTAAAAAAATACTTGAATGTATACAATACTAGGTACTTATGTTCGGTAATTAACATTACAAAACCAGAACATAAAATTTAATTATTTGCCATAATATGTCAGCTAGCCACGCCAATATACCAACAAATATAATAAAAACTATACGTACTCAAGCTAAAAAATAATTAATTAAAATGTAAATAAAAAAACTTACTACCCAAATAAAAGCCTCCAGGCATAAAGGGCTTGACAGCTTACACATTTATGCATTGCTGGGTTCTGCAGTAAGCTAATTCTGGAGAAGGAACATAAACATTGTCTTGCGTTAAACTAGGGTGACCAACTATTCTTATCGTCTAAGTAGTCGTTGATAGAATAGTATGCCTTTGAACAAAGGTTGGATTTTAGTTGAGCTTTAAACGCATTAAAAGGCAAGTCTAGAAAAGAAGAGGGTATCTTGTTATAAAAGGTTATACCAAGCCCAACAAATGAGTTATGAACCTTATGAAGCCGGTGAAAGGGGGCACGTAGTTTGTCCTTATTTCTAGTGTTAACACTGTGAATATCACTATTTTTAGTGTACAAGTGTAAATTTTGCCTAATATACAATGTGTCACCACAGTGTCATAAGGTGACGTCTACTGCACTGACCCAAATGCAATGTGCTTCCCCTTGACACCGACTAAATATAGTTGTTATGCAGAAAATGACGTATTTTCTGCGGTTCAAAGGTGCATTCAGGTATTTTCCTGATGTAAGAGTGACGCGGCCAGGTGCAAATACGGGAAAACCGTAGGAGGAAAAAATGTCAGGACAGCAGTTCATCACCTGCCTAGCCTTTTCCCAACTATGTTGGGGTCAGCTTCCAGTCTAACCGGATGCAGCTGAATACCAGTATTTTACATGAAGCGACTGCCTATCTGACCTAAAGGAGGACAGCAGTAGTAGCTAACTAATAATCTCTGTTGATAATGATGATGATCAGTATGACGAAGCGGAGAGAGAACCAAGGCTAGGTTAGGACTGTAAAAGTATCGTCTGTCGCCTCCCACACACCAGTACATCTATTTTGTAAAAATCTCACCGTGAAAACTTAGGTGAAGTGAGCTGTTGGTAGTGTCAATCCCTAGCATTTAATGGAATGACAACTCACTTCACCTAAGTTTTCACGGTGAGCTTTTTACAGAATAGATCGGCAGGACCCGAGGTGGCAGAGCGAACTGTTCCACGCGCGCCCCTCTTAGACGCCGCGGGGGAGTCAAACCCCTCAGTCCCTCAAGGAGGCCCGCAGTGGCGGGCCTACCAGTCGGGGGTTGCGGAAGGATCATACGTTCTCGCGGACCCCGGCGTATGTGTGAGATGGAACACCGGGGTGGCTTTTAGTCAGAAAGAGTCTGATAGACTGCTCCCACAGGGCGGAGGAGATCCATGAGGATTTTCCACCAAGGAACAAAAAAAAAAATAGGCCGTAAAACCATAGCAATTTTTTCTACTACAGAAAATTTTATATACTTTTTATTCCTGTTCCTGACATACAGAAATCGGAAGCGTAAATTGAAATACTGAAAGCTAATCGCTATGGACTAACAAAAAACTAACTCATCAGCTTTATTATTAGTATAAATGGAGATACCACATAACCTTGGCCTCCAAATATCAAGTAAATATTCAGACAATTCAATTTAATTATATTTGCTCAGCGAGAGCAGTGTTGGTCTTATGCTCACGTAAAATCTGTTCGTTACAACAGCTGATTAAAGACAATAATTTAAAACGTTACTGTAATTTGCAAGTACCCACCTTCCATTAGTATGCTGATGATTGTCCGACTCAATGATGGGAACATAATTTATTGTGTCACGATTTACAATCAGATTTTACGCAGATTCCCATAACAACTTAAGTGATTGTTAATATTTATTATATTGTGTTGCTCAAATATTTAAATCTCTGACCAACGGAATGACATTAACACGCATTATCTTAATAAATTATCCATCCCTTGCTCCATTGTTAGGAAAATCTGTACGTATTTAAGAACAACCTCGACTTGCTTAATAATACTGACACACATTTTATACTTTAATATTATTCGTTAATTTAATTTACTTAAACATTATTGTATATCTTACATAATCTAGTTTTAAAATAATATATCCAAATAGTAACTGTTTAAGCCTCTGTAAATACGAGTATTATACCTTCTTTTCAATTTAGCTTCTAATACATATAATTATTGTTGTCTTCTTTTTAAATGTTTGATGTAAATTGATGGCCTGAAACACAGGTTTTTCATAAACCTAGATCAGACAGGTCTATATTACAGTTAGAATTTAAGTTTCCTCGGTTGTAATTAATGTAAATCATAGTTTTACTTTTTACTTGAATAAAAGTTTTATTATTATTTATTATTTTCATTAGCAGCTTGCTTGCTTGCTTTCATTTGGTAGACGATCAATTTGCGCATCAATATGTATCAATCACGGAAATATTGACACTTAAAATTGATCGTTTCGGGGACCCTTTAACCCTTCATATTTCGGAACGTAGATCCACGCGAGACACAGTGGCTTTTTAATAGTGTCTGTAATTACGACATTCATCGGGTTAAATATAATTAGCGAAATGTGAATGTAGTATAGGTATGTCGGTACACCTCTGCCTAGCCCCAGACATGCTGTTATGTAATGTACTTCTTGAAGTTGACATTCAGGTCTATCAAAGCATTAGGCCATACGCCAGCACATCTAGCTACAACAATCTGTCAAATTTCTTTAATAGATTTTCAACTATATCGCTAAAGCATTAAGGTTCAGGTAGGATTGGGAAAATTTTACAGTTTCGGGTAGCTTGACCTGCTGGCGTCCTTACATTGTAGATAGGTTGCAGTTATTTCTACATATTTCCTAAAATGGATATAATAAATATTATTTGCTTCATCTATATGAATCGCTGAATGTGTTGCTAAGCGCAAATCTCGAGAACAGCTAAACCGATTTTGCTAATTATTTTTTTAGAATATTCCTTGAAGTACTAGGATGGTTCTTACGAAAAAAAATATGTAAGAAAGTTGCTTCACGTGGACGAAGTCGCAGGCAAAAGCTAGTGTTATAATAAATGGAGGTAGTTAGGCAAATAAAAACCAGTCAAACTCGTCTAAAAATCAACTGATAAAAAACATATACACAGTAACATATTTTGCCACAATAACTATCAAATGAGTAGGTTTCATCATCATCATCATTTCAGCCGAAACACACATAGGCCTCCCCCAAGCACCTCCACTTCGATCCGGTTCTGTGCTTCCCACATCCAGCGGATTCCTGCGGCCTTCACAAGGTCCACCATCAGTGAAATGAGTATAATTTTTGGTACTCAAAACTCTTATTTGCAATCATAAATGTGGACACCTTTTCACAAACTATCATACGAGTACCTAAATATTTGTAAGCTACATTACACCGCAACATTATTCATATTACCGTAGATTCTTTATTGGTAACAGAAAGTTTAATTCAATGTGAGGAAAAGTTATATAGTAATACTTTCCTTTTCGAACAAAACCGGATTCCATTCATCTATTTATTAAACCCAAATCAGTTTGAGGTCATATAACCACAAGAATGCTATTTATGTGAATATTTGAGTTTGAGGTAAAGTGACAAATATGCATGTAGGTAGATTAGCTAATAATAAACTACTGATTCATACCCTCAACCAGCGACCGACCATTGTTTATATACTACTAAATATTTACATATACAAATAAGCCACTCACTTTTATGTATACTTCTCGTACTAACGTAAATTAATGTCACCAACAACAGATACGAAAATGTCAAAAACCGCGCCATTTTTGTTTCAATACAGAAAAAAACACTTCAAAAATAGAACGTCACTCGCAACCAAATTATTTAAACACTCGAATTCGACATTTTAAAAACAGACTGCTGTTTTTCAAGACGCAATGATCACGGCGCAACTGTCTTTACAACACTGTTCAGGAATTACTTTTAGTAATGATTTAAAAAGTGCAATTCGGACAAGACATTGACTGGCGTGGAGTGGACTGTGCTAATTTTTTTTCTGCCTTGAACTGAACCTTGACAGTGCGTGTAGAAAATGCATTCCTGTTCGTGTTCATGTTAGACCCTTTACGACAATAGATTTAAATTGTATTGGGTAATTTAAAACGTGTTAGTAATTTGTGTCAATAAAAATATTGTGCAATTTGTACTTTGTTATAAAATCGGTGCATTATGGTAAATGATATCACGCGTTCGTTTTGCTGTTTCTCGTTTTTATTTTGTGGCAAATTGGACGGTTAGTTTACGATCGACACACATAATGACTTAACTTTCAATAAATATTCTTGTTTTTATGTGTGGATGATGGCCATAATTAAGATGAATAGCTATGTAATTGAACTAGGCACCTAGTATTGATGAATTTTATTTTCTAATATTTTTTGTGTATATTTATTATTGAATATTCTGCTTGTTTATAAATGATTATAGCATCTTCCCACGACTTCGTTCGCTTGAAATTTTTCGTTCCCCGACCCACCCTGTCGTAACATATTGGCTGCTCGCACTATTGCCACGTTTTCGCTTAGCGTTCTTAAAATATGTTTTCTTTTATGCTCGGCTCTTATGGGTCATAACCTAACGTGATATTACTCAAGAATTAGGCTATGCAATGCTATGCAAGGTATTATTCAAATCCAACTGTTAGTTCCAGAGATTAGCGCGTTGAAATAAACAAACAACCAAACTCTTTAGCTTTATTATTAGTAAAGCATAAATATTATAATTATGATGTTTTATTACATGAGGTTGTATTTATGTTTATTTTAACATGAGTTTTTAATACAATAAGATCAACCTGTCATTTTCATAGAACATACGCAAGAGATAGCAGAAAGCGATAAGGCCGCCCATTGTATGTTTTATTTTAAAAAATTGTATTGGTTTTTGTAATGTATTTTATGGTGTACAATAAAGTATATCTATACATATATATATATATACTAGCTTCTGCCCGTGGCTTCACCCGCGTGGATGTCGGAAATTATTCCACGGGAACGTGCTACCAGGATAAAAGTATGTCCTTCCCCAGGATGCTATCTATCTCTTTACCAAATTTTATCGAAATCCATTCAGTGGTTTAGGTGTGAAAATGCAACATACAGACAGAATTTATAATAATATATGTATATAATAGTATAGCACTCTGCCCGCGACTTCGTCCGCATGTACTTTACTCTAAAAATATCGAAGATGTATGTATGTTTACGATCTTTATAATTTATTTATTTAATTCGGGTTTATTTTTAATGTTAATAGATCAAATGAATTCGATTTTTTAAATAAACCTTGTCGTCCCGTTTTACCACGACAGGCTTTGTTTTTAGAAAAGCGTTTGGTACGTTCCCATTGTATGACTTATAGATTATTTATACCCATTTTCGAGTTAATGGAAGCAAGCAGTAAAATCCACCCCTTAAACTTTATTACCCATTTCTACTCCGGTAATAGATGATTTTTGAAAAACCCTTAAAATATATACTTTTCATTTTTTGTTTTAAGTATTCATACAGAGTTTCGAGTTAATCCATCCGAGGGGTTTCAATTTTTTTCTTACCTATTAACTTTTTCACCCCCTAAATCCTCTGTGAGGAGTTTTTTAAACTAAAAAGTGACCATCTGTATTAATTACTAAGGCAAATATTGCCAAGTATCAAGTTTATTAACCAAAGGAAAAAGGTTTTTCATATTAATTGTATCTCGTCTTTTCACCCCACAGGGGTAGAACTTAGAACTATTGCGTGCTATATATTGGCCAAATGTGTGTTACTAAATATTTTATTTAGGAACTTCATGTACCTACTATATTTGATGAAATAAATGAATTGAATTGAATAGAATTCAAAAAACAAATATTGGGATGTTTCCATAATTTGACTCAAAGATTACTTATACCCATTTAGGAGTTAATCAAGCCACGCATTATAATCCTCTTCTGTAAAATTAACTACCCCTTTTCACCACGTTAGGGGTAGATTTTCGAAAAACCCTCAAACGTGTTATTATTTGTTTTTAGTCTTAAGTACACACACTGAGTTTCGAGTTAATCGGACCGCGCGTTCAAATTCTTCCACACAAACTTTAGCACCCCTATATCCCCTTTGAGGCGTAGTTTTGAAAAACTAATAATGATAAACTTTATTGCTTACTTAGGCGAGTATTCATGCCAATTTTCAAGATTTTTAACCTAACGAATAAGATTTTTCATATAAACTTTATCCCCGCTTTTCACCCCAACAAGGGTGGACTTTTGAAAAATCATTTGGGATGTGTTCATAACTTGACTCAAAGATTATTTATAGCAATTTTCGAGTTTATCAAGCCACGCTGTAAAATCCTCCCCTGTAAAATTGTCTACCCCTTTTCAGGCCGTCAGGGGTAGATTTTCGAAAAACCCTGATACACATTCAAAATCAAAATCAAAAGTCATTTATTCAAATTAGGCTGAGAATCAGCACTTTTTGAACGTCAAAATTACAAAAGACAGTCCCCCAAAAACGCCCGCCCTTCACTTCCTAGTGCTATTGCTGGGAAGAAGAAGTTTATTCTCATTATTCTTTTCTTTCAATTTTAGGTATAAATACTGAGATTCGATTAAATCGGACCGCGCGCTAAAATTCTTCCATACAATCTTTGAAACCCCCCCATCCCCTTTTAGGGGGTAGTTATAAAAACAAATAATGCACAACTTCATAATTTACTTAGGTTAGTATTCGTGCCAAGTTTCTAGTTTATTAACTCAAGGAATAAGATTTTTCATACAAACAAAATCCCCCCATTTCACCCTCTTAGGGGTGGAATTTCAAAAAAGCCCTTTTTAGTGGATACCTGCTCTTTACGAAGAACCCTCCAAATTTCATGTCTCTAGGACCAGTGGTTTGGGCTGTGCGTAGATGTCTCAGTCAGTCAGTCAGGACTTTGAATTTTATATAATTATATAGATGTATATTACATATAGTAATATATATATAAATAGGTAAAATTTGATATTTCACGCAGATGAAGTCGCGGGCAGATGCTAGTTTTTAATCATTCTTAAATGAGTATATAAACAGAATCGTCTATAGAGGCACTACATAGGACTTCCGTTCTTTGAGTGTGTTTATAAGTAGTTACTTTTACAGAAACTCCCATAGAACGGAAGTCCTTATGATAAGAAACATCCTTTTAATATTACTAACAACAGTTTATTATAAGGATTTAAATATACAATTTAACGGTGCTTCTTAAAATCCTAACAATTAAGCAATTTTAAAAATTAAGCAATGCATACGTTAAAATAGGTCATTTTGCTATTAATGCTTCTTTTTCATCAGCTTATACAGGATGGCATACATCGACACGCAAACCATAACTATGTATTCAGCACATGGTTCTAGACCACCTAGACGGTTATTAAAAAAAAAACAGCTGCATCATAGATACTACAAATTCCAGGATCGGGCCTACAAAATCGGCAAATTGACTACTAAATATCGGTAATACAGTGCCCACGTTTAAATATTGGACATGGCTCCTCAATCCATACCATACCATATCCATACTGGAAATTACTTTTAGCTAATAACATTAATCATTTGAACTTAGAATATTAACATCATCATCTGCCTAGCCTTTTCCCAATGTTGGGGTTAGCTTCCAGTCTAACAGTATTTTACATGGAGCGGCTGCCTATCTGTCCTCCACAACCCAGTTACTGTGTAATACGATGCCCCTGCCCAACGTAGACAATACAATGGAAAAAAATAAGAAGTTAGAATAATATAATTACAACTATTGAGTTTAATTCTCTATAAAAGTAATGTTGATACCTAAATTTGAATCGCGACACATTCACCAAAAATGTAAACAAATATGAGTTTATGGAAAAATGACCTTAATCCCTGCACAATAAAGTTCAGTTTACGCTACAACTTCAAACATTTTTATAACATTTTCAATAGTCACTCTGAAATCAACTTAATTACCATCAAAATAAAGTTGATATTGGTTTAACTTGAAATAACGTCAATTTGAAACAAATAAAATTTGAATAAAGAAAAAAAAACAATAATGTGACAATTGAAACAATAAAATCTCTTAAAAAGAAGTCATTCCGAAATTATTTATTTTGAAAGTGATTATTTGCTACATAAGTTTCACCAAACACACACAGGCATAATAATATAATGTGTAAGTTATTTAAATAAGTTTCTATAATAAATAAGTTATCATACTGACATAATTAAAGCCGTTTAAATAAGTACTAACACTTAAAGATAAATTAAATTACTACTAATTATTATTATCACAAAAAACTTATCTTGAATAAATGCAATGATAAAGTCGATATATAGATAATAGGGATTCATTATCATAACAACTGTGAATTATTAAGTACCTGGGTACTTATTAAGATATAATGATGACTAGAGATACATTTAAATAAATGCTTGTTTAAATAAATACTAGAACTACATAATATGATATATTTATAAAAATATTAACATCATTTTGTACTAAAATTAATTTAAAATAGCTACATTTTTCATTTTTTAAAATGACTAGAAATATTTGAATAATAGTGGCTTAATTTCTTTATAATCTATTAATTGGTCATACCATTACGTCAGAGGTCAAATCTGTAGTAGGTACAGTAGAAAAATAAGATAATTAATTTATCTTTCCGCTTTCTAATCATTGGAACCCTCAGGACTGTCGTTGTATTCCTCAAACCTGAAAATAACACACACAAAGTAGCATTAATAAAATTACTCAAACAAAATAATTTGAATTTTCATGAAAAAAGATTCTGGTAAAAAAATACTATGACGTCAGCTCTTATCATTTTATGTGTGAGAGTAAAATTCAAAACTAAATACTTGGGGATCAGTAAGTATTGCAAATATACTTGGGGTGTGGGTAATTTAAAACATATTATTATTGTTACAATTTATTTACCAGAAAATATGAAAACACAATCTACTTTTTAAACACGTAAACCAGTAAGAAATAATAATACAATTTTAATATAATATCTGGAAAACAGTCAAAAACACGTGTCTTATGTTTTTACTTCATGATATTGCTTATTTATTAAACTGTATTGCTATATAGCTTGTTGCTATATAAAAAGTTTTAAAAGGCGGATTTAATGCCTTGGAAATTCACTACTAGTCAACAAAGTTTAACAATGAGATGAGGAACAATTTGGTGTATACTTAGGATAATATTTTCTTCAAAAAAGAAAAAGGTAGGTACTTACTCTTCTTTTGACAAGCACTGGCCACCATATTCAATCATTTCTTCGGGACATAACGCCTGTGTCTTGATAATAAATCTCTTAATCCTTTTGCCATGATCTCCTTCGAAACTTTCAATAGCTTTCAGTGACGTTTCTGTACTTAAGCTTGCTAAAAATTTATTACCTTCTTCAAGTCTGATAAGTGTTTCTGAATCAAGCACTGTTGTCCTTTCAGTTAGCCCACTTTCAGGCACACTGTCTGTTGATTGCACTGTTTTCACGTCTAGCGAAACTGGCAACGAAAGTGATACTCGAAGCAGCAGAGATAGGATAAAAACAAACACAATTTTGGCCGCCATTTTGAGAGGACGTGAGCTCCGGACTGCTGTCTTACTGCGAATGCTGCTAACATGCGCCTGCCATTATTATATAGGATTTCCGCAGATAGGGTGATTTCCGCAGGTAGATTCAATATGCGTCAGAGGACCGCAGAAGTCCCCGCCTCAGCCGCCGCGGGAGACGCTCCGGGCGTCGGGAGCCGCGTGACGACTCCCGGCCACCGTAGGCGCGGGCCTGCGGGCGGTGAGTAATGGGTAGCTCGCCGTCCGATCAGGACCAGGCCCGTGCCGGACGGCGCGTTGTGTTCTACACGCGCCTCAAAGAGAAGTCAGCAGAGGACGGGGCCCGATAGGGCCGAAGCCTGCCAGGGCGGTGGGATCGTCCGAAAGGATTACCGCTGCCCTGGAACAGAAAGGGCTAAGGAAGGAACACGGGTGGGTTTTAGTCAGTAAGAGTCTGACACTCCCTTCCGCTCCACCCAGAGCGGGAGGGGTCATTTGATGATTTCCCATCCAGAAAAAAAAAAAGGGTGATTTCCGCAGGCAGATTCAATATGCGTCAGAGGACCGCAGAAGTCCTGAAGAGTAATTACGTCACACAAGTATTCACTATTGAATATTATTCGTTTTAATTCAGGAAGGAGTCCGTATACCAAGAGGGAACTGTTGACTTTTTTAATATACCTACTCGTATGTATTTCGGTACAAAATTATCGATGGCACTCTGTACTCGTAGTATCCGATAAAAGTTGTCGACCCTATCATTCAGGATAACTGAAAATCTTAAATTTAGTCTATATATATTTATACTAGCTTCTGCCCGCGGCTTCGCCCGCGTGGATGTCGGAAGTTATCCCACGGGAACGTGCTACCAGGATAAAAAGTATGTGCTTCCCCAGGATGCCATCTATCTCTTTGCCAAATCAGAAGTTCAGTGGTTTAGGCGTGAAAATGTAAAATACAGTTTCAAGTTCAAATCCTCCCCTAAAAACCGAATTACCCCTTTTGCCCCGCCAGGGATCAATTTTCGACAACTTTACATACTTATTATTAATTAATTTCTGTTGAAAGTATCAATACTGAGTTTCGAGTTAATCGGACCGCGCATTCAATTTCTTCCACACAAACTTCAACACCCCTATATCCCCCTTTGAGGGGTAGTTTGTAAAACTTATAATGATAAACTTTATTACTTACTTAGGCAAGTATTGTTGCTACGTTTCAAGTTTATTAACTAAATTAATAAGATTTTTCATATAAACTGTATAACCGCTTTTCACCCCCACAGGGGTGGAATTTTAAATAAATCATAAAAATTCATAACTTGACTCAAAGATTATTTATACCAATTTTATAATTAATCAAGCCACTTATTATAATCCTCTCCTGTAAAATTAACTACCCCTTTTCACCCCATTAGGGATAGATTTTAGAAAAACCCTCATACGTGTTATTATTTATTTTTAGTCTTAAGTACACTGAGTTTCGAGTAAATCGGACCGCGCGTTCATATTCTTCCACACAAACTTTAACACCCCTATGTCCCCTTTGAGGGGTAGTTTTGAAAAACTAATAATGATAAAGTTTATTGCTTACTTAGGCGAGTATTCATGCCAATTTTCAAGATTATTAATGTACTGAATAAGATTTTTCATAAAAACTTTATCCCCGCTTTTCACCCCCACATAGGGGTGGAATTTTGAAAAATCATTTGGGATGTGTTCATAACTTGAGTCAAAGATTATTTATACCAATTTTCGAGTTAATCAAGCCACGCTGTAAAATCCTCCCCTGTAAAATTGACTACCCCTTTTCAGGCCGTCAGGGGTAGATTTTCGAAAAACCCTGATTTTCCTGAGATTTTCGATACAAACTTTGAAACACCCCAATCCCCTTTTAGGGGGTAGTTTATAAAAACAAAAAATGCCCAATTTCATAATTTACTTAGATAAGGTATTCGTGCCAAGTTTCAAGTATATTAACTCAAGGAATAAGATTTTTCATACAAACAAAATCCCCCCATTTCACCCTTTTAGGGGTGGAATTTCGAAAAACCCTTTCTTAGTGGATACCTACTCTTTACAAAGAATAGGTACACCCTCCAAATTTCATGTCTCTAGGACCAGCGGTTTAGGCTGTGCGTTGATGTCTCAGTCAGTCAGTCAGACAGGACTTTGAATTTTATATATATAGATATATAAAATTCTTGATGTCTCAGTCAGTCAGGACTTTGAATTTTATATATATAAGCACATACTTTTTATCCTGGTAGCACGTTCCCGTGGGATAACTTCCGACATCCACGCGGGCGAAGCCGCGGGCAGAAGCTAGTTTAGATATAAATTAATCCCTATTTTCCTTGGTCACGCCATAATTTGCAAACGACTTGAACGATTTCATCCATATTTTTTTTAAGTTTTCTAGTACTTTGTAGAAGGTTCTTACGGAAAAAAAAGAAAGTTGCGCAGAAAATAAGAAAATTTAAGAATCACGCTTTTACGCTAAAACAGCTGAACGGATTTAGATGAAATTTGACACATGGGTAGAACCATTATCTGGAGAAGGACGAGGGCTACTTTTCATCCTGGATCGCAGACGAAGTCGCGGGCAACAGCTAGTTATAAATATAAATAAACATTAGTTTCAATAATTAATATTTATCGTGTTTTCAATAATTACCTTCAATCTACCCTTCCAGCGCAAAATCTCAAGGTTCATCTAACGACGTCCTTCAGAATTACAATAAAATTAAGATGTTACTTACATGTTTTATCGCCCGTTAACGTAATGGCGGCATAAATGTACTCACACGGGCTATTGAGAGCAATTTATTGCCCGGTGACATACCTACGCCGAGAATTTGGCAGCAATTTTGTAGGTATTGAATCTTGGTCAATATAAATTCGACGACTGTTGAGCAACAGTTAGTCCCTTTGTCCACTGACCAATGGGGCAATTCTCGTCATTTTAAGAACTTTCACAGTCTGATCTCAGTCTCAATCTGTCAAAAATACCTCTAATTTCGCCCTACATTTTTGACAAGATTTTGACATTATTTGTCGCCGAGATGAAAAGTGCGACTAGATTTTGAACGTTTTAAATTACGAGAATTGGCCTTTTGTTGTGGTATGTCTGTACCTGCTGCATATGACCGTGATGGCAAAGTCATTAAGTTGCCAAAATTTCGAAAATTATGAAATGTCTACATGGTCAAATTGAATTATCTAGCGAAACTCTGCAGATGTGATGAGTATCGATATCTCGACACGATTAAATAAAGTAATAAAAAAATTGATGTTTATTTTGGGGTCAACGACTGCGTGTAGTTTTGTTACTTGCAGTATGAGTTGATAAAATCTGTTTTCTTTTGTTTTATCATGTTAAGACATCGATACCAAGCTCGTCTGTGAAGTTTACACAAAAATAGCTTTTACCTTGGCCAGAGGCTAAACATTGCCATACAACGTGACAATGTCGCCAATGTCTTGGGTACATTACCAGTCGACAGCGATGTGGATGAATTTTTCGACGCTATATTTTAGTTTGTAAATAGTTTTAGTTAATTTAGGATATATTTTTGTTATTTTAGTGTTATCTTATAAATAATAATATTGACCTAAAAAAAAAAATGAATTACACAGACACAAAATGAACTATCTACACTTACGCAAGTGACTTTCGACATTAACTGGTTTCGACGACCCTAGAAAAACAACCATTAAATTATGTAATTTATTTGTTACTTTAATATTATATTTGTATATCGATACCTATCATAAATCTGTGGAGTTCCGCTAGCTAATTTAATTTGACCCTGTATATGTATTTTGTGGGTTTATAGTGAATTATTCTTTATTAAATACTGTTGTTTCTTAACAGTATGTATCTGCTTTGTTTTCACCTGCTTAAGAGGACAATAGGGTGTATTCATAAACGATGATTAAAGTTAAGTGACATTAAAATTAAAACGTCAAAAATGTATGGTTAAACAGTCGCTTATCACTACTTGACATTTTTTTTTTTTTTTTGTAGATGGGAAATCATCAAATGACCCTTCCCGCTCTGGGTGGAGCGGAAGGGAGTGTCAGACTCTTACTGACTAAAACCCACCCGTGTACCTTCCTTAGCCCTTTCTGTTCCAGGGCAGCGGTAACCCTTTCGGACGATCCCGCCGCCCTGGCAGGCTTCGGCCCTATCGGGCCCCGTCCTCTGCTGACATCTCTTTGAGGCGCGCGTGGAACACAACGCGCCGTCCGGCATCAATACTTGACTTTAAGCAACGTTTATGAATAAAGGGGTTTATTTCTGGTTTGGAGGTCGAATATAGTATTACTAGCTGCGCCCCGCGGTTTTACCCGCATAAGTTTCGATCCCGTGGGAATATCAGGATAAAAATCCTATATGTTAATCCTGGTTATAAACCATCGGTGTGCCAAATTTAATCCAAATCCGTTCAGTACTTTTTCGTGAAAGAGTAACAAACATCCATCCATCCATTCATTCATACAAACTTTCACGTTCATAATAAGTATTAGTAGGATTTAAACAAATAGATATGAAGGTGTTCTTTTTTCAGACAAAGTCACTTCCAGAGATCATTGAGGCTTAGAAGCCACTGAAATGTCAATTAATTTACGTGAATCTCATACCTAAATTATAATTATTTTAATGGATTCTGTGCATAAAAGCTTTTAGCTTTTGCTAAACTATTTTATGAAATGTGACAATGAATGAACGAAATAATTTAGTCAGCGAAATCATTAAAAAATGTGAAAATGTTTACCTACCTACATAAGACTGACGATTGACTTTTGGAAAATGAAATTTAATCCATAATTATAATATAAGTAGATACTGACTACTCCTAAGGTCTAATCACCACATGTGACTGTTCCTAAATTTTATTACCCTAGGCTGATAAAATTTTCGTTATTTATAATTATGTGAAATATCACAATTGAGAACGGCTCTCCCTTTATGTTTCAAATTGATGTTATTGCAAGTTAAACAAATATCTACTTTATTTTAATTGTAGGAATTTTAATTTTATCGTGTAGGAATTAAAGTTATTTTTCCATAAACTCATATTTGTTTACATTTTTTTAGCAAATAAATCGCGAATGCCGACAACATGCGTATTGTGCATAGGATGTGCTCATGTACTTGTTTTATGTTGTGTTATGTCCAGCACCCAGATTCTGATTGACAGTGTGTTACCCATTGCGTAACACACTGTCAATCAGAATCTGAATCATTTGGAAGAATTTTGCTAATCCATTGCTAATAATTATGTTTGATAAATTTGTCTGCTTAACAACGTAAATAACGCATTGAATGTTGTTGAACAGTCAAAATTAAAGCCATTCTCACTGTTAGTGTTTTACTCAACCACTCCACTGGTGTTCTTTCTCATAGTAGTGTACAATACAGATGTTCATATAAATCTGTCTTGTTTTAATTCTGTATTAATCAAAATATCAATCGAGTCGTAAAACTCTATTAAATGGGGACAGAAATAGACGACAAATCGCAATTTAAGACAGTACCTATATATAGCCCAAGGAAAATATTTGTGGTTTCCCAGCTTCCACCCTTCTGTTATTCCTCTTCAGTTAATTAAATGTCACAGAAATGTCAAACCCACAGATATTTCGTAGACCGCACTAATGATTCCATTTAATGATAAATTGTGAACTTTAGCTAGGAAACTACTGTAGTAGGAATTATTATTCAGACATAAGTCCCTTTATTCATAAACGTTGCTTAAAGTTAAGTAGTGATTAGCGACTGTTTAACCATACATTTTTGACGTTTGAACGTCATTTAACTTTAATCATCGTTTATGAATAAACCCCCTTTTCCCCAAACTTGTTATTTTTTCTGTTTGTTCTTTCTCTGTTTAGGTACCGCACATAAACTTTTTTTTTCTTTCTTGCATAGTTGTAATATTAATTCGTTAATAATACACTCAATGAAGCAACAGCTGGAGGAAGGGCTTGATTCAGAAAGTGGTACTTCTGGACACGGTCTGCATTGTTGGGAGGTTCCGTTCTCTCCGGAGCCCTGACCCGGGTAGCTTGGACCCTGTTCCTGATACCGGTGGGCTACTATTTTTTATATCCTAATATTTAAAAAATAATTTATATGTACTTAATGAAAAAAAAAAAAACGAAACGAAAAAAAAAGAAACAAAATCAAGAATGAAATTAATTCCTAATTACACTATAGATTCTCAAAAACTATTTTAATTAAAGTACATTATTAATTGCGTATCTCCTGCCAATAAAACCTAGTTAAGCCCAAGGATAGGTAAGTGATTCATGTTTTATTATTATGGTATAAAACCGGTGTGTTAAGATTTAATTATGATTAAAATTATAACCAATAAAATTACAAATATACCTAATATGCAATAAAATAATTTATTACGATAGGTAAAGTTTATAAACGTTACAACATCATAAAAAAAAAAACTAGATCACTGAAATCTGTAAAATAAATCTAAGTAGTTCACACAAAAAAAAATAGTTATACTTTAATACGTCTCCACGGCCGTCGCTGTCCGACTGTTTTATCGATATTGTAAATAATTCTCAAACACAAGTATCAACCTGGGTGCGTTGTGATTGTATGTATTTAGTTTGCTTTTATAAACTATGCCCATTGCCTTTGTAAGAGATAGAAACCCTTTGTTGCTTCCCACGAGACAATTAAGATAGCTATTAAATAGCTATCAAAGACAAAGACTGAGAGAATTTATTCGTCGGATATGGTAGGAAAAAAAATGGTTGGTACATATGGATATCGATGCATCGCGGCGGCGGCGCACAGTTTAACATTAGTGGAAATGGTCGGTAGCTTAGCTTTTACATCCTCGCAGAGGGGAGTCATCTATGAATCTACGCTTTGGAATGAGCAAATCGCTTCTTTCTTTCTGACTTACCGACCCCTTAACAATTCAGAAGTGCCTGTAATTAGTTTATTAATTGTAATAAATACTTTGAGTTTGAGTTTTAGAATATCCTCCACCTACCTGGAGTCTAATTACATGAGTATTGTTACTTACTTAATTACTGTGTAAAATGTTATAATAAAATACCACCCAATATTCTTCAACTAAATGAGAAGAAATTTAAAACATGCATTAAACGCACACTATGTAGACAAGCATATATTATTATAAGTTGGATGAGTATATACTAGATAAAAATGCTTGGCTTAATGCTGGTCCTGCTCCACAGGCACTTGGGCTCACTAGTTGATCACAATTTCTATATTTTGGAGGAGATGCTTCCCCTTTTTATTTTTGTTTTTTTTTTTAGTGTTATTAAATACCTCTTCCAGATTGGTAGTAACTTTTTATATATTTTTTTTCTCTTATCTGTTAAGAAAGTTGCAAACTATAGTTTTGTATAATTTAGAAGCATTTTTTAAATTTTGTATATGTAAGAACCGTGGATCCGTTTTTTATGATTTTTTGATGTTGACTTGAAAGAGCATGGCAGTTGAGAATATGTCATGCTCACTTAAATGTCTCACTGATGGTGGCGCGTGTGTTGGATCATTCGGTTCCCTACAAAATGCTTGAGCTGGGTGGTGCTGATCCACGCGTCATGTTCGTGAACGGGCGCCGTTGGTTGAGACTGGTCATCTCTTAACTGCCAGGGCTTATTTTTAATGTTATATTTTAAATTGTTTCTTTTTTTACATTGTTCTCACATATAGAAGCAATAAGAATAATGTACCCAGGATTTTGTAATAATATCTTGATTTAAAAGAGTGTCCGTGGAGTTTCTTGCCCGTTCTTCTCCATAGAGATCTACGTTTTTGGAATGGGCGACTAGCTTCAACTTTCTGACTAACTGACCGACTATTTAATTTTGACAATTCAAAAGTGCCTGTAAATGGTTTAATTGAAATAAATGATTTGAGTTTGAGTATTTAAAGACTTACAGGTAAGCCAAGGCAATTCATGTCCAGGTGGTTGATTTTCAGCTGGTAGAACGAATGGGTTGGGTAGGGAAGCACTATCTCGCCCCAGCTTTAACCTTTTGATTATATGTTGATGACAACGACATCACATTGTTACACTGGTACCTTTATAACTCGACCATAGCTAATCTGCATTCGCAATTTAAGAACCAAAATTGTAAGCAAATATTGATTTATGGAAAAATAACTTTAAATCCCTCACAATAAAGTTCAGTGTTTACGGTACAACTTCAAAAATTTTTGCAACTTTTTCAATAGTGCTCGTCACCCTACAATCAACTTAATTACCACTAACGTAAAGTTGATATTTGTTTAAATTAAAAAACATCAATTTGAAACATACATTTGAATAGACCTTATACAGACCACGCTGCTTGAAAGCAGAATTTTTCTCATTTCTCTAGAATTTATATGACGTAATTTTATAACCCGTTCGTTTGTACGACTCCGTTTTCTAATACGTAGTTATTATAGAGTTATAGAAAAATGAACTGGCACTTTTTGACGCAAATTTTGTCTTTTTACGCAAGTGTATTTGCGCAACTGTCTTTCACGGCAATGTCTCGCAGAACTATAGTCCTGCTACCCTAAGTACTAATCTAAATAGGTAGTTGGGAAAAGGTTATCCAAATTATAATTTTCCATCATCGGTATCCTACTATAATATTATCCTACTAATATTATAAACGCGAAAGTTTGTATGTATGGATGGATGTTTGTTACTCTTTCACGCAAAAACTACTGAACAGATTCGGATGAAAATTGGCACACAGATGGTTTATAACCAGGATTAACATACAGGATATTTTTTATTCCGATATTCAACCGGGATAGAAACTTATGCGGATGAAACCGTGGGGCGCAGCTAGTAATATTAAAAACGCGAAAGTTTGCGTGGACGGATGGATGGTTGTTACTCTTTCACGCCTAAAATGCTAAACAAATTTGGATGAAATTTGGCACACAAATAGTTTATAACCAGGATTAACACATAGAATACTTTTTATCTGGATATTCCCACGGAATCGAAACTTATGCGGGTAAAAACGCGGGGCGCAGCTCGTGTGCCATAAAAATACAGAGTTTGTTTTATTCTTCGTTTAGGCAAGGTGACTTCTCAAAAAATTTCGAAGGTATGCAGGAAGGTACTTACGTACATAAATAGTAGTATTGAATGTGTCCTTTAAGTAAAACTTGCTTACTTCAATGTTTAAGCAACTTTTCCTTCGTGGCTTATCAGAAATATCCGCCCTGTGCATTGGAAATTATTATGAAATAAAATAATTTTTCGTAAACCTGGTTCCCAAATGCGCGCGTTGCCCGTAAGCGACTGGTTTTTCAGGAAAAGGCGTGTAATGATAATAACTTTTATTTTCAGATTTTGTAACGTGTATTGCCATCTAGCGGATTACTTGATAACTATTTGAGAACTAAGTGACCGGTTCAGCTGTTATTTACTTTGAACTTCGAACAGTTGTTCAACTATTTTGGCTACATGTAACGCCATCTAGTATTCATATGGATTACTATTTCTAATTGTTTATATGGGTCTGTGTTTATTTTTTGGTTTTGTACCTAGCTGTTAAAATACTTAAGTGTGCACTAAATAAATATAAATTTCTGTGTCAACTTCGTTTATTTTGTAGTTCATTAGGTACATTAAAGAACGATAAAATAGTATAAGTCTAATAATGACAAATTAAGTATATGTATAATAAACTACTATACTAAATTTGTCATGTCGTAATGCGACTGTGCTGCCATCTAAAGTAAGTTTTTAACATTTCAGTCTGTAGCTAATTTCGCACTCCAATCCTAGAGGTCGCTATCTTGCTAATCCTACCAGACTGGATAAATAGACATACATGTAGGTTCAGGGATACGATCAAGAAGGCTCATCGTATCAATGAGGATTTAGAGAACCAGAACAGCTAGAGCATTCTTTTGTTAATATTCTTGACATTTTAGTAGGGAGAGCCCAACGAAGGAATGTACTGTCCCTGTTTATTTTATTTTTTTATTTATTTCAAATAATCAGATAACAGAGATCCGTAGTGTTAGTAAAGTACCTTATACCGAATGTTAGTATATGCATAAATTAAAAAAACAATTTGGGTATGAGTCACCTTGTAAAGAAGACGAAACCAGTTTCTCAACCGGTCATCTTCTCCAGAAATGGCCTCATAAAAGGAGAAAACACATTCTCAGTTACTGTTTTTAGAATGCTGTTGCCACTGGCCCGGGTTCTAGCTGCCACAGACGCTGTTTTCTTCCGCACAATTGCGTGGAAGCCATCAGTACGGCTCTGCGTAAACATCTCTGATGCACTACAGAACCGGGGCAGTCTCAAGAGCATTCTAAAAACAGTCGAGCTGATCCACAGACCTTCCGTGTACAGACCCTGACAATACGCTTTGAAAAGCGTTATTTTTACCTGGTCTGTGCAGCGGGCGAATCTACGAGCCAACATATTACCGCGGACCGCCAAAGCCCTGCGCTCCCTCTCAATATCCACATTGTCTTTCATTCATTGTCGGTCATCGGTAAGCATATGTTTACACAAAAGGGTTTTTTTAAGGTGGAGATAGAATGTGCATTCGCTCGTTTGGTCTAAATGAACCTTTAGATACTAGCTTTAGTCCGTGACTTCGTCTGCATGAAATTTCTTATTTTAACCTTTTGTTGGTAATTTGTTTGTCGGATGTATGTTTTAATTTTTTTTTTAAAAGTCCAACTGGTTTCTGCCCACGCATTCTATAATAATATAGAAGTATCAGTATAAAAAATAGACGTTTTTTTACTGTAACAATACGAGTACTTTAACTTGATCAGGTTGTGAAGAAGCTTCTTAAAAGTTAATTAGAATTTTACGAAGAGTTCGGTGTACCTCACCTGTCTGTAAAATTTGTTATGTTAATGACTGATTCCTATGTCCTGATTGCTACCATTAAGCCATTATGTAACTACTAGCATAATAACTTAATGATAGCAATCAATCACATAGGAATGGATTGTTACGTCATTAAGATTTAACCACACAGGCAGCAAAAAGTACGAAGATAAAGTTAATGAGCAGCAGCCTTCTACATACATGCGATGGCCGGTGGAGCAGATGAGTCCTGGGGGTCTACTCCGAAGTAGTTTCCTGCTACGAAGTTACTATTTGGTTCGGTCAGTCCCGATCGTACACTCCTACACTCTTTCGAATATTGACTATGGTCCCGACCCAACTGAGCCGATCTGAACTTTTTTCTCATTTTTCAATAATATTCGATTCGGCCATGTGTCGGTCCGATCCGAACATTCGCACTTTGCACTTCGGAGTAGACCCCCTGGTGTGGAGACCGCGTATCGGCAAGTGTAGTGTAGGACGCCTCCCAGCTAGATGGAACGACGCCGACGACCCAAAGAAGGTGGCTGAGACAGACTGGATGCGAAAGGCGGGGGACAAGGTGTTGTGGCGCAGCCTGATGTCCATCAGTGGACTGCTTTAAGTTGAGTTGATTGATTGATTGAGCCTTCTGCACCACGTTTTGCCAATAGCTTCATAGCGAAATCGGATGATCCATGTTATCGCGATATCATCATCATCTAAGTACGAGTACCTTTGTACTTTTCTATGGATTTAAACCTCAAAATGAGTTTTACAAATGTCATCAAACGCCTACCCTTTTTCCAGTTATGTTGGGGTCGGCTTCCAGTCTAACCGGATGCATCTGAATACCAGTATTTTATATGCAGCGACTGCCTAACTGACCTCCACAACCCGGTTACAGGGTAAGACGATAGCCATTGATAAGACTCGTTGTCAGACTTTCAAGCTTCTGGCGGCCCGTAACGACTGTCTAAGATCCACGAATGACCGACAGGACCAACGGCTTACGTATTTTCCCAGGAGGGGTCTTGGCATGTAAAGATGGTCACCTATCTACAGACTAACCGCAGCAAGCGTAGCGTAACCTGATCGATCGACCTGTGCGACTGTATCTATTACAGGCCATAGTGCATAAATATTGTAAATAATTATTCAAACAAATCTTTTCAGACGAGTTTCTCCATATTAGGGCCGTCGAATATGATTATGAATTCTGCACATAGAATCCTGTTTTCTAAAAAAATATGAATCTAACATCGGTGTCAAAATAAAAGTAGTATTTTTTTATTTTTCGAGTTTTTTAAACTGGTCAGTTTGGTCTACGAATAATATTTTCACATTCCTCAATTAACAGCCTAGCAGTAAGGCAAGTGTCAACATGAAGCTCTTCATCATGGTCGTGGTTACTGCGGTACTCGCTGCGGTGTGTTCAGCGCTGCCAGTTGACAGCTCAGCACTTGAGCAACCAGAAACTTCAGGAGTGCAACGACGGTTCAATAGACATCTTATAGGAAAAGTAAAGTGTCGCTGCCCGGAAAATCTAGTTTGGCTAGTAATTAAATGCGTTTCTTGTGCTGAGTAAGTACTGAACAGATTAAAAATCTCTTTTATTTTAGAAACATAATTGCTAATCCATTCGTGGTCGTAAAAAGGCGGCGTTTGCAGGGACAGGTCATCTCTTAACTGCTACGGCTTTGTTTAATTATTGATTATTTTTTTATGACGAATGTTTTGTTTACTATGGCCTAACGTGCACGTTTTTCTGCATCGTTCTCACATGTATAATTTCAGTATGAATAATGAAACCAATTAAGTAATGTTGATTTACAAGAGTGTCCGTGGAGTTTCTTGCCCGTTCTTCTCTGTATGAACCCACTACGCTTTGGAATGGGAAACTAGCTTCATCTTCGACGGCACGGTTGGCGCAGTGGTTAAGCGATTGACTGCTGCGCTGCGTGTCGCGGGTTCGATTCCCGCACGGAACAAATATTTGTATGACCTACATGTATTTGTTCCGAGTCTGGGTGTTTTTCTATCTATAATATGTATGTATTTACAAAAAAAAATAAAAAAATTGTATATAAGTAGTTTATCAGCCATCTTGTTACCATAACACAAGCATTAGGTTGCTTAGCTTGGGACAAATGGTGCTGTGTGAAATGTCCAGGGATATTATATTATATTATTATATTATCTTCCTGATTGACCTGTAATTGGTTAATTTGAAATAAATGCTTTAAGAATAGAATATAGAATACTCTTTATAATATTATGTCGCAGCCAACTGGTTTAATTAGCCGTTTAGTTAACCGCCGAACCTTTTAACCAAACGGCGGCCGTTCAAATAACGGCATGAATGATATTCAATAAATTACACTTTAGGTTGGAACTGTAACCAATCACGTGCGAGCCGAATTGGTCGCAGTAACTAAGCCAGGGCACCCCGACCAAATGGGTTAGGTCAGAACTGTGATCAACTGTGTGCGAGCCGAAAGAGCGAAGCTAGGCGAGCACTATTTCCAAAGGCCAGACGGTTGACTAAACGGCTAATTTAACGAGTTGACTGCGACTTGTACACCTTATAAATAATAGACAAAAAAATAGACATTTTACAAAAGGTACACAGTCACAGGGAGGTAAGTTAAAAGTTTGAACTTCTGAGACTCTAGTTTTTTATATGTCACATTTTCCATTAGGTAGGTAGCATTAAAACTATTTTATGCAACATCGACATTATAAATCTTATCAAAAATACTTTGCTAGACTGGTTTAGTGACCTATTGCAAATAGAAATAAGGAAAAAGGTAACAAATAACTAAAAAACATCTTCAATATTATATACAATAATATCATGCAATATTATCTGATCTGGTTAACAAATTCTCACTATGATAATTAAAGGCTATAAATAAAATTTCCAAGGATCGAAACACCGCATTCGTCTCTGAACAGTCGAATATTAACCACGTGTCAATATGAAGTACTTTTACATACTCGTAACAGTCGTGTTACTCGTCGCGTTGTGTTCGGTGAAACCGGCTGACAGTTTTGCATCCGAGCAACCAGAAGTTTCAATTATTACACGACTCAAGAGACAAGCGATTATAGGAAGGGTGAAATGCGTTTGCCCAGTAGGAGAAGCTCTTGTGAAAGTAAAGTGTGTTCCTTGTGCTCAGTAAGTGGATCAAAATATTTATTTTATTAAGTGATGGGACTAGCTGACCCCCCCCCCCCCCCCCCCCCGCTGATAATCGATAACTCGAAATCGTTTTAGGGGTAGCTTTCGTTGGAGATAACGTTATTTCGGACTCACGTTATTCGGCATAACGTTCATTCAAAATAGCGTGATTCGGGATAGCGTTCATTCGGGATAAAGTGATTCGGGATTTCGAGTTTCGGTCTAACGTATAAGAGTCAATAATACTGCGGAGTATTGTGTAACACATAAAATGGCAATCCATCAATGCAATGCGTTTCATTTTGACCTCCATTTACACTATATTCCAATTCTCGTGCCACTAATTTCAAAAGACGTGTTTGTACTATTTCTTTTTAATAGTGTAACGCTAATTTAACTTTGTGTAAATTACGTACTTTACCTCGCGTGTTTGGTTTTCTACCCATTCCCTGCTTATAACCATGTCCATTAGGTAACTCGTTCTTTGACAGATGGAATTAGTGATTGCAGCAATACACAGTACATTGATTGATTGATACACGTACGGTATTATAATGACTGTAAGAAGTCTAACATAAGATAATTCAATAAGATAAGGCGGTTTATATATTTATTTTACTACGCATTTTAAAGTTAACTTTACGTAATCTGGAAAATGTACAGACGCCAGCAGGTCAAGCTACCCGAAACTGTCAAATTTTTCCAATCAACCTTGAACCTAATTTTTCAGCGATAAAGTTGAAAATCTATTAAAGAAAATTGACAGATTGTAGTAGCTTGATGTGCTGGCGTCTGTATTATTAGTTCGGTAAACTTTGCCCTTTACAAGTGCCGGCCACGGCCTTGTCAGGCTCGTTCACCTAGTTGTCTCATCATTCACTTTGTCTATACATATATGGACGAATAGCCTGTGACCATCAACACAAAATTGAAAAGCGCCGGTTATTTCATTGAGGGCTCATTTTTCCATCGTCAGATAACTTTTATTCGAGGAATAAAATTGACGTCTGACAGTTTTTGTATGGAAGAACTGTCAAACATTCAAAATTATTCCTCCGATAAAGTTATCTGGCGTTGGAAAAATCAGCTCATAAAGAAAGAAAGATAAAGTATTTATTGGGACTCGTACAGGAAGATACACAAACTAAACAGTCAAAAATAAAAAATCAAGTTAGGAATATATAAAAAAGTAACAAAAATAAAAAATGATACAGTCCTATACGTGGCCAAAAGGCAGCAGGTATCTCAGCATGATGCTTGGCACCCTATAGGACAGTATCTCGTAAAAAACAAAATCGCAAAATTAATA
This sequence comes from Apamea crenata, assembly GCA_949629185.1. Classification (NCBI taxonomy): domain Eukaryota; kingdom Metazoa; phylum Arthropoda; class Insecta; order Lepidoptera; family Noctuidae; genus Apamea; species Apamea crenata. Next base: position 15,900,402 of record OX451367.1, read on the forward strand.
TGACAAATTGTCAAGGGCGCGTTCGTGAAGTTTAGTAGGAAATAGAAACTCTTGCTGGAAGGGAGTAATCTATATATATCCACATAGTTTAGATTAAACTGGCTTTTCTTGGTCTGCTAAACTTTGCAATAGCATTTGATGCGGCTTTCGCCATCAATCAGAGCACTTCCCCATCCAGTCTGTCCCAGCAACCTTCTTATAGTTGCCGGTCCATCTAGCTGGGGGGCGTCCCACACTACACTTGCCGATACACGGTCTCCACTCTAGGATTCGCCTGCTTCACCTGCCATCGGTACTTCGACAAACATGGTCAGCCCACTGCCACCAATAAGTATTTCTAATTTAACACATATTAGTAAAATGCAGTGAAGCTTGTTTTTACAAACGGAGACAAAACCGATATTTAGGTTAACAGGTTTTGTGATTTTTTGTAGTTTGTCACAAAGGTCACGATCATTAAACAATCGTAAAAGTTTAATAGGGACCAGTTTTTGTTGTGTTTGTCAAAAATAGCGCATTTTATTCAACATTACCTAACAAGGCAAACAAGTTCATGCCACAAGTGTGATACCTAATTATAAAGGTTAAAATGTCGCATGCACCTGGTTACTTACAGACCCACAATGATTTCACTAATTACCACTATTTACCAATCCTACTAATATTATAAACGGCAAAGTTTGTTTGAATGGATGGGTGGATGTTTGTTACTCTTTCACACAAAAATTCTTGAACGGATTTGAATGAAATTTGGCACACAGATAGTTTATAACCAGGATTAACACAAAGGATACTTTTTATCCCGATATTCTTACGGGATCGAAACTTGTGCGGGTGAAACCGTGGGGCGCAGCTAGTACAACAGAAGAATGTTATGTTGTAAATTCTGACTAACCCTTCGGCGTGATGATATCTTTAACATCACGCCTGTAATTCTCGAAGGTTTACCCTTCAAGAATTACAGGCGTGATGTTAAAGAGTAAATTTAATATTTACCAATTAAACTAAGGGCTGATTTCTCCATCGCCAGATAACTTTATTCCAAGAATAATTTTGAAATGTTGACAGTTATTTCATACAAAAACTGTCAAAAGTCAATTTTATTCCTCGAATAAAAGTTATCTGACGATGGAGAAATCAGCCCTAAGTGATGTATAAAGATGTCACTATGGGCCTGTCATTCCGAAGGGTAAAGTTGAGGGTTAACTGTTCACCCATATTCCGCCAGCTATGTTTAAATCCCATGTACTAGGGGGCGAACCTAATCCTCCGGGTTACTACCGATAAATTCCTGACAGGAAAACCCTATCACACTGACCGACCTGGGAATCAAACCCAGCAGTGCGATTCTGTAACCATTTCACGGTGGAAACTTAGGTGAATTGAGCGTTGAGTGAGCTGTCATTCCAACTAATGCTAGGGATTCACACTATTGACAGCTCACTCTAAGCTCACTTCACCTAACTTGTCACGGTGAGATTATTACAGAATCGATCGGCTGCCCTATGCTCTATATGCATAGGGCAGCCTATGCGTTTCTGCTGAACATAGGCCCTGCGGCCCTATGTTCAGCAGAAACGCTTGGGACGACTCGATTACTACTACGTAACACATGGTTTTCTTTTTTACAGATACACCGAAATAACAGGAGACGATTGTCCAGTCTGCAAGTAATCAATATCATGAGAAGTGTATTAATAGAATTTTACTTATACCATATTAAAAAGTTTTTCCTGATCATGAAAACTCTCAATTGACTACCTGTTAAAAATTTGACAGTGACAACTCATATCATAGCAGTAAGGGCGATTGAAGTTCGTACAGTCCTTACACACTTCATCTCTGACAGAGGCAACCCGAAGGCAACCTTATGGCAACAATATAGATCACTGTGATTTTGACAGACTTGTCAGTCGCAGCAATCCAACAGCACCCTTATTTCAACAAGAATAAAGATCACAGTGATTTTGACAGTGATACAAAATGACTGTGAAAGAACTGTAGAGCAGTTGTTCCCATTGATGGGTTGCATCTATTCCTCTGCGACTGATCGCAAAATTGTCGACATAAAATAAAGAAGACGTGTTTTTAAATATCAGTGTCTAAGTTTTTTTGTACATCTATTTTTAGCATAAGAAAAGTTTTTTTTTTCATTTGTTATTTCATAATCATCATAACCAGCCTATAATGTTCCCACTGCTGGGACACAGACCTCCTTTCTGAGAGTGTGGGCCAGAATCCACCACGCGGGCCCATTGCGAGTTGGCGGATGTAACATGTCTTAAATTTTTTGGTTCGAAGACACTCATTTACACGGTTTACTCATGATGATTGAGCTATTTTATTACAATATTACAATAAAATAAAAATTATGTTTATCTTCTAAACCAGTGTTTTTCAATCTTTTTCATGGCGTGGCCCCTTTAGTACGGAAAATATTTCGCGACCCCCTTACCTCCGCTGCTTCTTACTTGGAATTCAAGTCTGTCGCCTTGGGTACTTTTTGGTTAAACAAAAAAACATAATTCCCACAATCAACCACTGAAGCTTTAAAATGTTTGATTACCTAAATTTGGAACCTCCTATAATTTTAAAGAAACGGCTGCCCCATTAAAGAGGCTTGGCGCGACCCACACGTTGAAAAACACTGTTCTAAACTATCGAGATTCCCATTAGATAAAAAAAAAATAAACATAATTTCAATTCAATTACTTATTTAATTATCATTAAAACACGATTTTGGTTGTCAAGGCTTTAGTGACTCGTTAAAATAAACACCAGTTCATTATATTATTATTTTTAGCTAACCGTTTTTGTTACTACATATATTAAATAAATAATCTAAAGTTTCTTGTCGTCTTTTTTTCTTAGGGCTGATTTCTCAATCTTAAAATTAGAATAATTTTGAAATTTTGTCAGTTATTTCATACAAAACTGTCAAACGTCAATTTTATTCATCGAATAAAAGTTATCAAGCGATGGAAAAATCAGCCCTTATTAGTATAATAATTGTTATTCTATTATTAAGAATAAATAACTTAAATATTATTTATTTATTTATTTCAAGCATAAACACATACAAAAAAAAAATATAACTTCAAAATACTATAAATACATACAACATAATAATTACACTAAAAAGTAACAAACGGACACGAAGTGTCTGCGTCGTGTTCCGCTGACTGGTGTCATGTAGCCGGTCACGAAACCGGCGGTACACAACACCCTTCGGCCAGAACTCTTCCTTGAGTAACTTCTCGAGATGATATGTCGGAAACGCACCACGAACACATACACACGCTTTTAGAATAATCTGAAGGAGAGACTCGAGTAAGGTAGATAAGGTCTTCGGAAGCCGTCTGCGCAACTTAATAGAATCAAGTTCTTCTAATTGAACAGACAGTTGTGCTGCTGGGAAGTTTGTTGCACCACTTCTTCTTCCCAGCGAAAGCATTAGGAAATGGTGAAGGATGAACGTTTTGGTTTTGTAATTTTAATGTTCAAAAACAAATTGTTCCAGCTCTTCGATGTACGCCGTATAAACGACGAGGCGAAACGCTTCGTCCGGACATTAGACATTATACAAAAAAATACAATTATTCCATTGAAATTTAGAAAGAGATTTCCACACATCAAACCACGTACTGTAGTTATACATTTTAGGCCTCGTGTTATGACTTATGACCATTAAAACGTTTGCTGCGTAAGCGTTGTTTCATGCAGCAGTGAAACAACGCCTTTTTTTTTGGATGGGAAATCATCAAATGACCCCTCCCGCTCTGGGTGGAGCGGAAGGGAGTGTCAGACTCTTACTGACTAAAACCCACCCGTGTTCCTTCCTTAGCCCTTTCTGTTCCAGGGCAGCGGTAACCCTTTCGGACGATCCCGCTGCACGCCTTCAAATTAGAGTCAAATAATCATTTGCCTAGCCTTTACCCAACTATGTTGGGGTCGGCTTCCAGTCCAACCGGATATAGCTGAATACCAGTATATTACATGGAGCGGCTGCCTATCTGACCTCCACAACCCAGTTACTGAGTAATATGATACCCCTTGGTAAGACTGGTTGTCAGACTTTCGGGCTACTGGCGACCCGTAACGACTGTCAAAGATCCACGAATGACAGCCGGGACCAACGGCTTAACGTGCTTTTCGAGTCACGGAGGGGTCTTGGTATGTGAAGATGGTCACCCACCCACGGACCAACCGCGGCAAGCGTAGCTTAACCTGATCGATCGACCCGTGCGGCTGTTATTATTTAGCCACAAGCCCCTCTCTAAAATATAAAATACAAATCCTGTGCTGTGTGTGAGACGAGCTTTACAAGCTTTTTCCACCGCCATCCCGATACATTACAACTCCAATTTGAGAAAGGTAAGTATACAGGGTGACAGGGATATCGATGTGCAACCTGTTACTGATTCTGGACCCCCCTGCATGAAATGTACTGAAATTGTTGAAAAAAAAAATGCTGGTCCATACATTTTATCGCATGGGTTTATCGTATATCGTTTGCATACATTGACATTGACTTCTGAAAAAGCCCTTTCATAAATATGTAAGATACTATTCTAAGAGAGTCTGCGCTCAAGCTAAATCTAATTTGGCACACACTATTGTTGTCTGAAACATTATTTGTTACTTTATTAATTTTGTATTTTGTGTTTCACGAACTGAAATTTAATTAATTAATTTTTTTAATTGTTATGCGAATGAATAAATGAAATGTAATGAATGAAACTATGTCCAAATAAACTTTTTTCTTTTTTTCTTTTCTAATTAAAAAAAAACATATTTCTCATAGGTAATAAAATAAAAGCCGTGTGGCAGGTAATTAACAAAGAAACGGAATAAATTGATAACGAAACCATTTCAGATAAGTTAAAATTTGCTCATAGACTAGAAAATTCCTTTACCAACATCCCAGTAGAGGTTCGAAATCTCTCCCCTCATCATTTATATTAATTAGCTGAATCAGTTCTCAAAGAAAACTTCAGTAAGGATATTTCAAGTTTTGAATGTAAACCCATTTCTATTATCGCAATTAAAATCTTTCAAAAGCTTTCAAAAGTTTTAACACAAAAAACACTAAAGATGGGGGATTTCTGTTTGAAGATAAAATTGGCGCAATTGCCCCTGTCCTAACAGGCATATTTAATCAATGTTATGACAGTGGTACGTTTCATAGTTTAACTAAACATAGTAAAGTAGTACCAATTTTTAAATCGGGTAGTGAATTATAGACCTATATCTGTGTTACCAGCGTTGAGTAAAATCTATAAAAAAATCATGCCAGGAGGTCTAAAAAGGCCACTTTGGCAGAATCATAATAGCATAACAACATAAATCATATTATATAAATCGTAAAATGTTCACAAACTGAAAATTCATAACATTATTCTATCTCTTAAAAAAAATCATTTTTCTACCCCACTAACTCTCTGTACAAAGAGTTTCAAGTTCCGCCAACTATTATTCTCAATGCTTACTTACGCATACACAAAACCCTAAAAATCCGACCTGATTACCACTCATTGACTTCCAAACGTGTCTTTCACATCCCGCTAAAACGGACCACATCTCTCCTAACAAGACGCTGCCCAGCCAGGGCAGCGTCTTAGTATCGTCAGAGTCATCTACACACTTTTGTGTTAGAACTCTCCCCACGCAAAAATGTTGTCAAACAATGGCTATTAGGTTTTCATACAATGAATCGATTTGTTAATGTATGCTTCTATCATAGAAATGGAAAAAAACTAGATAGACATCAAAATATATTAATTAAAAAAGAAGAATCGTATTTTTTTTTCATTTTCCCCCGATCGACATTATTGCTTCTAAATCACCACTGGCGCCAAAAACGCGCAAGTTTTTTTTAATCCTCATATTACTGACTAGCTTCTGCCCGCGACTTCGTACGCGGATTCAGTCCCTTTCTCGTTCCGATAGGAATTTCGGCAAGAATTTGAACTGTGCGTCGATATGTCAGACAATAAATCAATCAAAACCGATGAAGGATTTCGATTAAGTTTGGTATAACTTAGATTGAGTGTTGTAGACTGGGTAGGTTATAACTTCATTAAAATATAAAGATAGAATTATTTTCATTCCGAAATTATGAAGCGAAATTAATATCAATTAGTTAACATTACTATTCTAAAAAAATCTTTATAAACTATATTTTTGGTTTTTCCGTCGGGTGCCAGAATATAAAGCCCGGAAGCGTTGCTAACCCTTGAGAAAGCAACATAAAGTTGGCCATCAGAAAAACAGCCGGTTGTCAAATCAGCCCCAGCAGCTTTCAGTGTCTATCCCTGTGACTTGTTTATTGTCATGGCAAAGCATGTAGTCACAGGAAACTATGTGCGTTTAAATTGAAAGGGGAAATTGTTGGCGATGAGTGGTATGCGTGGTAAGAACACAGTCTCACCGGCACCACTCCCAATGAGGATTACAGCTACAATAATATTGCGTTGTAAAACCTCGACTATAAGTCGGGTTCCATTACACAGTTTCGGCGGTGTCAAATTTCGCATCAGCATTATCGGAACACCAACTTTGAGTCTTATTTTATGAGCAGGAAGACCACTCGCTGTGAGTGAATTGAGGAACTCAACACTGGGTAATTGGTGGCGTCGTCCTGATTGACTACGTTATCAAAAGAAGTGTAAACGACTTCATCTCCAATAATTTCCCCCAATTTTTTTTCATTTATTGATGCAGCTTGTTCGTTTTTTGGGGTCGATATAACGCGTTCACATAACCACGAATTTGCCTGGTTTCTTATGCTCTGAATGTCCCCAAATACTGATTGTATAAGTTCCTCTTCGGAGGCAACAACTTTTCCAAGTATATCAGGAACAGTCGCCAGACCTGAGCAGGAAGGAGACCTTCTCCAACTTTTAATAATATTTCTGAAATCTCTTGGGCATGTAAATTACTACCAAGCTGGGCTTATTCTCATTTTTATTGTTAATCTTAGTTTTTGTATGTGAGGCCATAGATACGAATGTTTTAATGAGGCGTTAATCTCATCTGTATAAAGTGATTTTCACATCAAATGTTCCTGATCCTTGATTTTTATTATCTCGGCGGAAAATACTCATCAGACCAAACAAATTTTGTTAAAATGCCATGTCTGTATATGCCATAGTTTAGCTGTGCTCTCCCAGTTCCACATCAGATGTTTCAATCTTCGAATTTTATTCTCCCAGCAGAAAATACTCATCAGACTGAACAACTTTTGCAAATATGTCATTCCTATATATGTTATGGTTTAGCTGTGCTCTTAGAGTTCCACATCAGATGTTCCAATCTTCGAGATTTATTCTCGCAGTAGAAAATGCTCATCAGACTGAATAACTTTTGCTAAGATGTCAAACCTATATATATTATAGTTTAGCTGTGCTCTAAGAGTTCCACATCAGGTGTTCCGGATCTTCAATTTTATTCTCGCAGCAGAAAATGCTCATCAGACGCAAATTTTTTTTTAAGGCGCCATTTTTGTAACTCTTATAGTTTAGCTGGTCTGTTGCGGTTCTGCATCAGGTGTTCCAGTTTTCAAAATCAATTATAGCCTATATGTTGCCCAGGTTTAGTAGCTAGATAACAAAAAAAGTTTCATTCAAATCCGTCCAGTAGTTCCGGAGATTAGCGTGTATAAACAGACAAACAGACAAACAGATAAACAGACAAACAGACAAACAGACAGACTTTTTTTATTAGATTCGTGTTCTATTACTGTTTCTTAACCCCCCTCAATTATTCTTTTTTAAATATATTCAATGTACAGACACAACTTTTTTACATTCTTATTATAAGTATAGATTAAATAAGGTCTCTAATAGAGTGATTAACTTGACACCGACAGCTTTCGGCTACAAGGAAAACTCCAATTGAAATAAACAAAAACGAAATTTCACTAAAAACTTCACTAAAAAAATATTAAAAAATATAACAAAAATATTTTTTTTACAAAAACCGAACGTGGTTGCAAAGTGTACATTTTAAGCTATCAAATGATGTAGGTATACACTAACATGCTTCCTTGGAAAACTTCCGAATAATTTTGTGTTGAACTTCCTTAACGGACCTTCCTTCCTTAATTATGAAAATATTTATGTCCAATGTTTGAGGTTCATTTTATAAACGTAAAACTAAGTTATTTAATTTTTTTTTTGTTCTTTTTTTTTATTTATTCGTAAGTTCCATCCTTTGAGAGTATAAAACCATAAAGAAATCTATGGATTTACGACTTTCGTCAAAACCATTTTCGAGATGGAAAATACTGTTTGGTCCCATAGTGCACATTAAGATCCAAATTATGATCGCTAACGGTTACAGACCGATGTTAAGTTAATTTTAATGTAATAACTGTAACATTGGTTCAATTTATTATTATTATTATTCAATGTTTTTGATACCAAAGATAATTATACTACTTAAATACCGAGAGAAACACAATGGGGTTTATTCATAAACGATGACTAAAGTTAAGTAACGTTTAAACGTCAAAAATGTATGGTTAAACAGTCGCTAATCTCTGCTTAACTTTAAACAACGTTTATGAATAAAGGGGTATGTGTACAAGCTATACAATAAGTTTTCTCTTATTATTTTATCACTAGTTTCTGCACGCACCTTCGTCCGCGTGAAATTTCTTGTTCCCCCGACCTGCCCCATCGCATCGCATCGCCTGCCTGCGCCATTACTTCGTTTTCACTTAGCGTTCTTAAAAATAGAAAGACTCGCCTTCCTCCTGAAAATACATGACCATTTACAATTAATTAGGTACATACCTATCTATTAATAAATACATACCACTGTTTCCCTTTAAATTAGGTACCTACATATAGGTAATTCAGATTCATCCTTATAGGTACCTACCTATAAGGAAGAATCTGAATAACTGAATACTTAAGAGTTGGCTAGCAAGTGGAATTTGTGGAATTAAATAGAATACTCAATGCATGGATATTGTTTAAATAAATAAATTATCTGTGTGCAATTCATATCACGCAATTCATCTGTTTGACAGTTTTGTATGGAGATTCGTAAAATGGTCCACAAATTGTGAATTGATTATTGGATTTTAATGTCAAATAGCAGAATCATAAGAAGTTAGTCAAAAGCAAAATCTCACAAATCATGTTGCAGGTTTTGTGAAGAAATATTGTTATAATGGAAGCTTTAGCCCTTTGTAAAAAAAAATCTGAAGCACGCGCGGGTTATCTAGACCATTTTATATCGCCGACAAAGTGTAGCTCCCCTGAAAATGGACATAGCCTTCGAAATGCCGGACCTCAAGTATGTAGGTGTATATAGGATAGATAAACGTGTGTTTCAAGAGCTGGAGTCATACATACGTACCCGCCGCAATGGCATAAGTACCTACTACCTACAAGGCAAGTAGAAGCTATGCTATTGGAGTTTTCTGTGATCTCTCCAAAGCCTTTGATTGCGTGCACCATGACACGCTTTTGCGTAAATTACGTCATTACGGTGTCCAAAACGAAGCTCTCAACGTAATTATTTCGTATTTACATAATAGGGTCCAATGTGTAGATGTTAATGGTGTGAAATCATCCGGGCTACCAGTTCAGTTAGGTGTTCCGCAAGGCTCAATACTGGGTCCATTCTTGTTCTTAGTTTACATTAATGATTTACCATTCCATTTGACGGGCATCTGTGATGTTGTACTGTTTGCAGATGATACCTCTCTTATTTTTAAAGTAGACAGGAATAGACAAGATTTTGACGACGTAAACAGTGCACTCTCAATAGTTACAGATTGGTTTACGTCAAATAACTTAGTTCTCAATGCCAAGAAAACCAAATGTGTAAAGTTCGCCTTACCGAATGTTAGAAACCTAGGACCCAACATCGTCTTAGATAAAGAGGTGCTTGAAACTGTAGGCTCGGCAATTTTTCTAGGACTAACAGTAGATGCCAAACTTCAGTGGGGACCTCATATATCAAGTCTAGCAGGAAGGCTCAGTTCGGCTGCCTACGCCGTCAGGAAAGTAAGACAATATACTGACGTTGATACAGCTCGTTTAGTCTATTTTAGTTATTTTCACAGCGTTATGTCCTACGGTATTCTGCTGTGGGGCAAAGCCGCTGATATACAAAATATATTTGTCCTTCAAAAGCGAGCTGTTCGAGCAATTTACCAGCTAGGTGCCAGAGTTTCTCTAAGAGATTTCTTTAAAGATATTGGTATTCTCACGGTTGCATCACAATTCATCCTTGCCAACATTTTATATATTAGGCAAAATTTACACTTGTACACTAAAAATAGTGATATTCACAGTGTTAACACTAGAAATAAGGACAAACTACGTGCCCCCTTTCACCGGCTTCATAAGGTTCATAACTCATTTGTTGGGCTTGGTATAACCTTTTATAACAAGATACCCTCTTCTTTTCTAGACTTGCCTTTTAATGCGTTTAAAGCTCAACTAAAATCCAACCTTTGTTCAAAGGCATACTATTCTATCAACGACTACTTAGACGATAAGAATAGTTGGTCACCCTAGTTTAACGCAAGACAATGTTTATGTTCCTTCTCCAGAATTAGCTTACTGCAGAACCCAGCAATGCATAAATGTGTAAGCTGTCACGCCCTTTATGCCTGGAGGCTTTTATTTGGGTAGTAAGTTTTTTCATTTACATTTTAATTAATTATGTTTTAGCTTGAGTACGTATAGTTTTTATTATATTTGTTGGTATATTGGCGTGGCTAGCTGACATATTATGGCAAATAATTAAATTTTATGTTCTGGTTTTGTAATGTTAATTACCGAACATAAGTACCTAGTATTGTATAGTATTTTTTTAAATTGAACAGACAGCTGTGCTGCTGGGGAGTTTGTTGCGCCACTTCTTCTTCCCAGCAATAGCACTAGGAAGTGGTGAAGGGCGGGCGTTTTTGGGGGACTGTCTTTTGTAATTTTGACGTTCAAAAAGTGCTGACTCTCAGCCTAATTTGAAAAAAAAAAAAAAAAAAAAAAAAAAAAAAAAAAAAAAAAAAAAAAAAAAAGAAGGATTGACATTAAAGTAGTGTGCTCTAACTAAGTAGTTCCGATATAAACTATCAGCTATTAATAATTGTAGAGGTTTACTCTGTACCCTCTCGATGAAATAAAAACTTTGACCATATGCATAAATGACAACATACTACAATCTCTATTCACATTTTATGTGCTGAGTTTCTACACTATACGCATTGGATCATAACAGCGGTTTATAGGAGCAAGTGCACATCATAAGATGCACCAAGGTAGTGTATCTAACTGTGTGAGAGCACTAGCACAAACAGTGACACTAGCTCTTAATAATAATCATTTTCATCGAAATCAAAACTGGGTAAGTAAGAATATATTTATATACCACTACAATACCTACAGTAGGAATACTTGGTGCTGATTTTTCCAACGCCAGATAATTCCAGGAATAATTTTGAATTTTTTACAGTTCTTCCATGCAGAATCTGTCAGGCGTCAATTTTATTCCACGAATAAGAATTACCTATCGATTGAAAAATGAGCCCTAAATTTCAAAATGATTCCTCGAATAGAGTTATCAGATGATTGAAAAATCAGCCCTAAGTAGAAGACAAGGAAGTTTGGCAATAATTCCTTCTGCACGTGTGGTTTCCCTGGCAACTCATTAACGGTATAATTATTTAAATATCTATTAAGGGCTCCCAAATTACGATGTTTATTTTTTTTTATGTACATATGACATACTTTTTCGACATAATCTTTTTATTATTTGACATATACGAGTATCTGTACCTACAATTCTAATTTCAACTCTATATTAGTGTTTGTAATGGCAATCATATCATTTGGTCTTATTATGTTTTTATATTTATATTTTTTATAGATTCCTTTATATTTTGTGAATGTAAGAACGCTGTAGGCTTTGTAGACTATAGATTTGTAGACCATTTTCTATTTTATTACTAAGTATTTGTTGACAGGCCTACACTGTCCTTCCTTCCATACCTGCCGATCGATTCTGTAAAAATCTCACCGTGCAAAGTTAGGTGAAGTGAGCTTAGAGTGAGCTGTCAATAGTCTCAATCCCTAGCATTTAGTTGGTATGACAGCTCACTCCACGCTCACTTCACCTAACTTTTCACGATGAGATGGTTACAGAATCGCACTGCTGTTGTAATTTGAAAATTTTGTAAAAACCCATTATTTTTAAAAGAGTAACCATGGAGTTTCTTGCCGGCTCTTCTTCATAAGAAACGACCGATTGGAACTGTGCACCTAGGTTCTGACGTTTCATAAGTGCCCATGTATGTGAAAATGTGAAATTAAATATTTTCTTTTGATGTTGATATAGAAACGTGAAGGTTTTTCGTCAGGAACCCAGGAAAGTATCTGAAGTATAAACGTTTTGACTACTAAGCGGTAACTAAATGAATGCGTAATTAGAGTATTAAAATTACCTAACATGATTAACCTATTAATAAACTGCGCCCCACCTGTAATTGTACATTATGGATTGCAATAAACGATTTGAGATTTGGCTGCGCCCCACGGTTTCACCCGCATAAGGTTCGATCCCGTGGGAATATCGGGATAAAAAGTATAATATGTGTTATTCCTGATTATAAACTATCTGTTACCAAATATCATCCAAATCCGTTCAGTAGTACACACATTACATCCATGCATCCATCCATCTATAAACTTTCGCGTTTATAATATTAGTAGGATATTAAGATTGACACCGCATGCAAAAACGGGAAATTCCAAAATGTGTAAATATTATGATAACTAAGTATTACGTGCCGGGATTCCTACAAAATTATGGTTTACCTTGTTATGGTAATCAAATGCTATAAAATATGAACCAGAGTCATCGTACCATCTCATTCCACTCATAACAGTCGAGTAGTAAGCAAGTGTCAACATGAAGCTCTTCATCATGTTCATGATTGTCGCATTACTCGCCGCAGTGTGTTCAGCGCAACCGGTTGACAGCTCAGTACCCGAGCTACCAGACACTTCAAGAGTTCTACGGTTCAAGAGACAAGCGATTCTACTGAACGGAACTTGTGCAAAAAATTATGCAAGACTCAATAGGAAATGTGTTCGCTGTGATTTGTAAGTAGAAAAACTTATATTACCACTTTTATTTACGATTTTCACTTGTCATATACAGGGTTATTGGAAAAACACCAACAACCTCTTAAGAGGTCATTGTACTCGTCTATATGAACAACTTTTACATACCAAAACTGAAATCGTGAAATTAGCTGTTCCCTACGTTTATGTTCGGTTAACTCGTCAAAATGTAGGGAACAGCAGATTTTTTTTTCGCGATTTCAGTTTTGGTCCCATAGTAAAAGTAATAACATAGTGACGAGTACAATGACCTCCTAAGAGGTTTTTGGTGTTTTTCCAATAACCCTGTATATCGAGCGGTGTACCAACGTGGTGTAGGTAAATTTTTCACATATTTAAACAAGTAAAGACTACTCGTAGGCCGCGTTTATTAAAGATGTAGAAGAAAAACCAAGAAACTGACAATTAGATAAGCATTTGTATTATTTCTGGTTTTGTTATTCACTTCACCGTGGGAAATTACATTAAATATTTTACATATTTCACGCCTTTTTTTAATGGTACATCTAATGGTACGAACAAGGTTGGTACATTGTAGTCTTATTATATTAACTGTACCTTTTTCCTTCTAAAACCAAATTGCTTTATTAAAATATAAATATGTAACAGTTACTCATGGTAATCATTAGAATAGAATAGAATATTTATTTGCGTAAAACATGGTATACAAGGGTGTTAAATACAAATTGAGGCACAAGCATGTTTAGCTAGGATAAAACATAGCATGCAAAATTTTAAAGACAAGTTTAGCAACAACAATATGTATATGTTTATGTCATGTCGTAACAGGAAAACTTCAATTAATATATTATAGACTATAATTATTAGCATTATCTAAATATTTATAATTATTTTGTTTAGCATGTTTTAATAATATATAGGTTCATTCCATTAATTATTTGCTAAGATCATGATTTGTTTTCCAATTTATAATAAAATCATTCTCGTGTCGAATTTGTTTGATGGTATACAAAAACTTTGTTGTTTGCTTATCATAATATGACATTATGTTGTAAGATAATGCTCATACCTCATATGGTTAAATAAATCAAGATTCAGTCTGCTTCAGTTTAGAAAAAGAGTTTGGAGCCTCCTTTTAAGCAAACAATGCTTGTGTAAGGAGACTCCACTGTTCAGTAGTAAAGCATAATAATTTAATACAGTAACAAAAACCGTCGGTGCTTCAAATATCAAATAAAAATAATGATAGTGAGAGATTTAATTTGCTAGTTTTTGGTTTGGTTTTGATTTTGATTAGTTGTTAGTAAAATTTGGTAAATCTATCGCAACAGCTAAAGGCGGCGTACAGCCGATTGTGTATTAATACTTACCCTTCCTTGTTTTTAATACCACCGTTTCTTTTTCACAGATACGAGGAAATGACAGAACGGCGATGCCCAGGGAGATTGAAGCGCCGAGGATCGAAGAGACATTAGAAAGTGGAGGAACCTTTTATAGCAAACCTATCATTATGAATCTATTGCCTACCTGTTAATATATTTTTATACTTACCTAGTTGTATTTTGTTACTCAAACCACGGAAAAACTAAATCGAATTTAATGTCTGTGAACAAAATAATATTGAGTTTTCCAACATATAACACGACTGTATTACCCGGAGGGCATATACTGTAGAATGGATGGAGAGGGAGAAGAAGGCCGTAGATAAGATGGGAGGAATGTGTGATGAACGATTTCAAAGCAAAGGGAGTGAATGATAAAGTGACGGTGACGGCTGACAGGGGAGAATGGAGGGAGGAAACGTGTTGCACCGACCCAAGTAACACGGGACGAGGGCAGGAAGACGATGATGACCCAGTAGGTACTCCCACATTTCAGCAAATATGTTTAAGTTCAAGGAACTAGGTGGCAAAACTATTGCCGGCTTATCAACCGGGCACGAGTTCATACTCAGGGCTGCTATTTAGGAATTCCTAGTGGTAAAAACTCAATACTACTTTGAAATGGAAACCTTAGAATTTTTTTACGCCTACACAAATTAACACAGCAAGCACCTACTTGTTATTTCGAGTAGGTTCACATATTAGGCTCCACGAACAAAAACGCTCATTTAAGTGATAAATGTAAGCAACGGGTGGAGATCTCTTTCATTAAATCATTCATAAGGCTGCGTTCAGACGTAAAGCCATCCGTTCACAGCCAAGTCAAGCCAGCCGTTCACACGTAAAGCCATCCGTTCACAGCCAAGTCAAGCCAGCCGTTCACACGTAAAACATACGCTAAAGCGTATGCTTTACGGCTTAACAAAACGACATCTAAGATTATTGAGTACTTATGTATTTATTTATTTATTAAATACATACTTTAAGCACAGATATGTACAGAGGCGGACTTAATGCCATAGGCATGTTCTACCAGTCGTCCTATGGGTGCTGCAGAAACAAACAGTAGTAAGTGCAATAATGAAAAAAAGGAATAAATATTTTTAGATATAATAATATTTTTTTTTTTACGCAAAAAATTATTAAAACTATAAATATAATGTATATACGAGTACCTATATAAATATATTATGCAAATATAAGCCCAAATAAATATACATAAATATACGAAAAACAAATAAGACAAACAATGAGGAAACATTGTGATCTGATTGTGCGTTGTGATGATACTGCCAGCTTCCTGCGAATGTGCTTGCGAACTTTAACTAAAGAATAATTGTTAGTACTGAGTTCAATAGCATCCAGGGGCCAAGCCAAAGTGGCATTACAGGGATAACGATACTGGAAAAGTTAAAAATGTACGGACTATTTTAAGCTAGCGGAAGGCTTATGTCAATCCTGTTGAAGGTCGTTGAAGAAATACCAAACGCTTTAAAAGCGATTGTCACTTGTCTAGGCCCTTACCTATGGCTTCATGGTGTGTCTACCATGACAAAACAATCGAGAGGAAGATGGAAAGAGAAATAAAAGACTCAACTCAGTTTGTTCATTACGTTTTTGGTTTAAAAAAAGTTTCATTGCGTTACCATTTTTCTAGATGGTCGCTATTGTAGGTTCTGGCTTTCAAAGTTTTCATATTTGACGATTGCCACTTGTCTAGGCACTCAGTACAAAAGTATGAAAAAACAAGATCAGCTCACTGTCCTTTGTTTTTCATAAAATTTCACAGTCAGTGGCCGTTTGGTGTGAACGCGGCCTTAAACAATGATTGTGATGAAATGATACGGCGAAAACAGAAACAACCCGTAGCAAGAACACGAAACAAAATTCACGTCGCGTAGACTCGTAGCACGTAGCGCGTAGCGTTATTGCGTAGCGCTTTCGTTCTCTGGGTTGAACATAGGCGGCGCTGATGGTACGACGACCAAAAATAATGTTACGATTATTTTTTGTCAAGCGTATAATTATGCATCAAATTTCACACAGTAAGTACACAGTTACTGTGTGAAATTTGATGCTTAATACTCTTAAATGTACAGCGTTTGAATTACAATTTTTAGTTTATCAGCCATCTTGTTACCATAACACAAGCATTAGGTTGCTTAGCTTGGGACAAATGGTGCTGTGTGAAATGTCCAGGGATATTATTATTATTATTAATTAAATCAACACAATGGACAATTATTAATTAGGTTAAAATTTTATAATCGACATTTTATTGTCCGCTTAGTGCAGCAATTTTATTTTAATTGTATTTAAGTTGATTTCAGAGTGACTAGCCATATTGAAAAAGTTATAAACATGTTTGAAGTTGTAGCGTAAACTGAACTTTATTGTACAGGAATTAAAGTTATTTTTCCATAAACTCATATTTGTTTACATTTTTGGCGAATATGTCGCCATTCAAATTTAGTGGGTTAAGTTAGAACTGTGACCATACAACGCCAGTTTGTGCGGTCACAAACATATTTGTGTGCTATAAACATATAAATTTTTTAATGTAAAACCAAACCAACAAAACACATTGTAATTTAATTTGTATATTTTGTGCAGCTGACATAAAGATGCAAATATTTTATCATTTACTATGCAATTGACTGAATAGAAATGTTAAATTGAAAACTGACGATACTTAATATTTGGCTTATTTTATTTTGCGTATAATATGTTATACCAACTGAAATATTTGATTACATTAAAATTGGTAAAAGTACTAGTTGGTAAGCGAGTTATTGTTTAAACGTTCACTTGCCAAACTTTAGGTTTGCGTTACAATTATTTGTGAAGAATTTATTTGCTAAGTAAAATAATTTGGCAAATGAAAATTATGCGGAAAATTGTTTGGAAAGTGATAATTTGTCATTTTTTTTTTTTTTTGATGAAGCAAGGCAGACCCGAGAATAAGATATACTACATACATAGAGAATAACTTACTATGTACAGACGCCAGCACATCAAGCTACTACAATCTGTCAAATTTCTTTAATAGATTTTTAACTTAACGCTAATAGCCTTAAGGTTCAAGGTTGATCGGGAAAATTTGACAGTTTCGGGTAGCTTGACCTGCTGGCGTCTGTACCTATTTGTATTTGTTGATGATTCTTTTATTATTATTAGCATCGACAAGTTATCTATGTAGGTACCTATCTGCAATAAAATATTTTCACTTGACGCGTTACTAGTTAAATAAGTAAAAACAAAACTCCAATATGATAATGACAGTGCCTAACGCGCAAGCGCGGCGTGATCTTATCACTTCACCCGATTCACGAGCGAAATGTCATGAATCGCGTGAAGTGATCACTCCACACAAACTACGTCGGGTTGTCTATGGTCCGTCTGCCAGGCACACCGTGTTAGCAGTACCTATGTATATTATGTTCTGTGCCGTTAGCACTCGATGACTTGACACACATGGTTATCTCTTCTAATTGAATAGATTTGGGTTATTTACAGCGCTGAACATCGTCGCAGTCTTTATTAGACTCCATCTACAATCGCTCATAATAACAAACAATGTCAATGCGCATTTTCATTAGTTTTTTTTATTTTTTTTTATTTCGCCCTAAGGTCAGGCTAAAGTCTCTTGACCATAGCGCCTCGTCTTCCGTTTAGAAGCATTTCCATTAGTCTAGTAGCTGTGCACGGTCGCACCTCAAGCTATATAAGGACTAGTCTAGAAAAAAAATAGAAAAATACAACATTGAGATTCTGACTAAGTTTCTGTTTTTCTATTTTATTTTAAAACCCCACCAAATAGGAATGTTTTGACGACTAAAATACTAGCTTTGAAATTATATAAAATGTGCAATAAAATTAACATAAAAATATGATTAAAATCTCGATTATGATTGTAAATATTTGCTTGGTCAATCCCTAGTATCAGGTGGAATGACACTGACACTTCACTCCACGCTCACTTCACTTAGGTTTTCACGGTGAGATGGTTACAGAATCGACCGGCAGTCTTTTTTGCGTTTCGAAGTGACTTTGCCTTTCTTGGACTATGGATTTTCGCATTGCAATTTACCTCGGCTACAATAACAATACTAAATGAAGACAATCCATAGATAAGTTTAGACGTGATTAAAAACATGGCTATTAAAAATTATATATAATTGTTAATATTTAAGTTTGATTCAACTGAAAGCATTATGCTTTTAATTATAATAGAACATTATTATATAATTAACTATTTACACTATAGGTAGGTACTTACTAAATTAACTAACTAAACAAAACACATATAAAAACCAAATAGAAAATGTGAACGATTATCTTTCTGTTTCATATTTATCCAAAAAGCTTTGGATTTGAAAGCTCGACAAAGAATATTACACATTATTCAATATTATAAGTGCCAACTGACAGCACATATTATTATTTGTATATTTTTATCCGTTTCGAACTATTTCGCGAAGAAACATGAGTAGGTATTTCTTTTCATCCAAAGAATAATTTAAATTTACTATTGTATGTTCGCATGACGGAGCAGGAATATGCAAAAGCCCCAATGGCTCAGTCAGTAGATCCCCAATGGCAGGGAACGACTGCGCGGCAGGCCCAGAAAGAGATGGCGGGATGAGCTGGACTCCTTCTTAAAGGATTGGCCGATATCGCAGTAGACCGGGAGAAGTGGAAAGAGGGAAGGGAGGGTTTTGCCTTGGAGTGGGACAACACAGGTTTATAATTTAAAAAAAACAGTCAACGAAGACGACGACGACTCGCGCACCGAGGGTTCCGTACAAATGTGTAGGTATGTAACTACATGGGTTTCGGATTTTTTCCTTTACTTGTGCTACATGACATTGCTTCTTGCCCTAGGTCAACGGGAAGTACCCTATAGGTTTTGATTCCCTTGCGAGTGTCAAAATATGTGGCATAAACGAAACATAAACGCCCGTATCTTTTGATTGCGTTTACTTAGAACTTTGATTTTTGCACTGCTTCAAGGAATTGCAGCCTTGAGTGTTTGATATCAATTTCAACTTGATTACTCTACGTGTTCCTGAGAAAAAAGGTCTTGACAGACGGACGGACAGACGGACAATAAAGTGATCTTATAAGGGTTGCGTTTTTCCTTCTGAGGTACGGAACCCTAATAATAATACTAAATAAATTGTATGTCAAGGTCGTGGAGACTAAAATATATCCTTTTTTTAGCCAAAAGTCGTATAACCGGTCAATTAGAAAGATACATAAATGTCACAGAACACGTCTCCCACTGCATTCAGATCACAACAGTCGATCAGTCAGCAAGTGTCAACATGAAGCTCTTCATCGTGATTGTCGCGTTACTCGCCGCGGTGTGTTCGGCGCAAATGGTTGACAGCTCAGCTCACGAGCATCCAGACACTGCAGGAGTTCTTCGGCTCAAGAGAGTGGCAAATAACTTTGTTGTTGGGAGTTGTCCGAAAGGTTCTGCACCATTGTTCAAACGATGTGTACCTTGCCATTTGTAAGTAGAATTACTTGATTTGATAATGAATTTATGACTTTTGATCCGAGTTCAAGACATTTGAGGAAAAAAAAAATCATTTTAATTATTTCGAAACTTGGCTTAAGATTTTCCTTAAATGTCTTTGGCATTGATTTTCAACATAAAGATCACCAGCGTTTGGGAAATCCTTATGCAAATCCTATAGCAATAGAGTCGAATGAGAATTCATATGAAGGCGAATTTTAATATTGTTACGATTTGCTTACATATTATTATTTATTTTGTATTAACTTATCCCATGTCAAATCGTTGTTTTATGGGGGTTTCTAAAGTCTAACAAACTACTTAAACACTGTTTAAAAGACTTAGTTTTGAAACGTGAGTGTGATTTAGTTTTACCATGTTTTTAAAATCGTCCATTTCTTTTATTAAGGTATGTGGAAACTAAAGGAGAGAAATGTCCAGGACAATCGTAAAGGAGGCTGAAGCGACATTAAAAGTACCTACTTGAATTCGTGATACGGGCGGGGTCAAACATATGAAGCAATGGAGTAGAAATTTCTTTCAATATCCTTGGGATAATTAGTGAAAGTGTGTTACGCAACTTGTGGTCTTGCTTGTCACGCTGTAAAGTAGTAGGTAGGTCTAAAAAGGAATTTGGTGTTGAGGTAGGTACTGACATAGTTTATGGTAGTGGCCATATTTCTACATCAAAGTTGAATTTGTACATTTTTTTATTAAAGCTTAACAACTAAATAAGTCAACAGATAACTGGGTATTAACGTCTCTCGAGAATATCAGGGGGTCTACTCCGAAGTAGTATCGGCCGAATGTTCGGCTGTTTCCTGCTACGAAGTTACTATTTGGTTCGGTCGGTCCCGATCCTACACTGTTTAGAATAAAAAATAAAAATTTACTATGGTCCCGTCCCAACTGAGCCGATCCAAACTTTTTTCGCAGTTTTCAATAATATTCTGTTCGGCCATGTGTCGGTCCGATCCGAACATTCGCACTTTGCACTTCGGAGTAGACCTCCAGGTACGTCCACTCTTTTTTTCAATCGTAGGGATTTACATTCAATTTTTGCCTAGTTTGGGAGACAGCTGGCTATGCACTTATGTAAAACTAACTGTCCTTGTTCTAGCTATTAAGACACTGTAATTTATGGTTGTGTTCCAAATAAATTATTATTATTAGTATTACAATGTATTGCATCTTATTAAATCAATCTGCCTAGGTTTTTTAGACTGGAAGCCGACCCCAATATCGTTTGAGATTTTGGTGTCGGCTTCCAGTCTAACCGGATGCAGCTGAATACCAGTATTGTACATGGAGAGACTGCTTAACTGAACTCCACAACTCAGTTACTGGGTAACACGAATTTACACGACACCCCTTGGTAAGACTGGTTGTCTGACTTTTGGGCTTCTGACTACCCGTAAGGACTTTAAAAAATCTGCTAATGACAGTCGGGATCATTAACATGCTTTCCAAGGCACGGAGGGGTCCACGAACCGACCACGGCAAGCGTAGCTTAAACTTCGATTGACTCGTGCGGCTGTTACCCTTTATACTTCGACTTCTAATTGTATTCAGTAACTTGACAGTTGAAGGGTTACCAGATTTTGACAAAATAAAAGATAGTTAGAAATTTGTTGTGTGTGTGCAAGAATGACGATTAAAAGTTTGACTATAGCCACGAGCACCTCCTGATCTTCTGAGTACATACAAAAACTTGTGGTCGCAAAAACTTGTGGTCGCAAAAAACTTTTTGGGATGTAACATCCATCATATTGATGTTGTTCGTACAAAATATAGCTTATGTCACCCGGACGAATCGATTGACAAATTGACACTCATTCATCACAATCGGTTATACCTACCTGTCCATTATGTAAACCGTTTTTGTGGTGAAACCGCGGTGCGCAGCTAGTAGTAATATAATTCTCCCTTGTGTTCCATGCGCCTCGATTCACATACATAACCTCATCATAGCGCGTCTGTCATTCTGCCGCGCTGTATTTGCAAGGCATCTGAGCTTCTTATCTTGAGCTTCCGTACAGCCTGCTTTCTTCACCGTTCCGTTGCTAGGGGGACATGTGGCTTCTACATTGCACGCGGTTGCTGTGTTTGCACCGCAAGTAACATGCGCAACCTAACGCGCACTTTCAGTATTCTGCGCAGGGCAGGACGGACTCATTACACGATGCTCCGAGCTGCACGCTGCTCAGAACGGCACGTGTAGCCGAACTTCGCGTCCCTAGTAGACCACAAAAGGCGCGAAGTTCAGCTACGCGTACGGCGTGATATTACCATACGCTGCACAAAGCTGCAAGCTCTGCGGAGCCGCACGCTTCCTGCGGTCTTACGACGACGGCCTTACGGGGCACCCACTACGTCTGCTGCGTGCTGCCAAGGAAGGTACTAAGTACATTTCTAACGTTACGACCTAGCCATGTACAAACCTCTAGAATGATTTGTATTAAAATAAGCTGCTAGTTTCTTTTATCTCTCTTCCTTATTAGTAACGATTCAAACCACAAATGGTAGCTTTCTGAGTAATTAGGGTCACCTAACGAACGAAAAAGTTTCCTTTATAAACGTTAATTTTGAACTTTATTCCCGTATCTATTTATTTAGTATTTCGTAATAACTATTTCAGCTTGTAACCACAATTTGCGACACTGAATATTAATACGTTAGGTAGGTATCTAATAATAAATTCATTGTAACAATTATTAATTTCAAAACCTTACTCATGAAATTATAGCCCAGAAAAATAAGTAAAACAAGGCAAGTCTTTTTAAACTCACACTCTTGTTTTAATAACCCCTGAGGTTTCATAAAGAACCATGATGCTGGAAGGGCACTCTTTAAAAGTAACATAATTAGCCGACCCCAATGCAGAAAAGCGAATGTAGACTCGGGCCTCTGGCGCAATCGCAAGAACTTGAAATAAGTAAGTATATTACTACTCATAAACAGTCGATTTCTTCTTCTTCATTTTAAACTGTCGGTAAAACCCTTGCTTTACTAAACGAGTTCTAACATGGGTCAAAGCTTAAATCCTTTTTTTATTTTTCGAACCTTATTCCGAAGGAATTAAAGTTCATAATCATATAGATAACTTAAGCGCGTATTGAATCATCATTTGTTATTAGAATTTTATTTTGGTTTAGAATTCTAAAATGGGCCTAAAGAAAAACAGTGTTTTGTAATAAGGCCATGGAATCCTTGTCTACTATAATCATGTCGATGATCTTACTAGTTTCCTGACTAAGGTATAAGCAGT
Organism: Apamea crenata; assembly: GCA_949629185.1. NCBI lineage: Eukaryota > Metazoa > Arthropoda > Insecta > Lepidoptera > Noctuidae > Apamea > Apamea crenata. The sequence goes on from OX451367.1 coordinate 15,923,682, forward strand.
AGTTCTCATTAATGTTATACTTTTTGCTGTGCCCTACAGGGTCCATAATTTTGTACCTTAGCTTTAAGCCATTGCAACTCTTCTAGAACATTATGGAATGCAAATAAATATATGAATATGAATATAAAATGACTGTCATAAGGAAAAGTAAATTTTTGTCTTTATCTTCATTAATGCATATTTAAATTAAAAGCCTTTACATTAATATACTGTGGTCTACTAATTGTCCTTTTTGCAATTCTATTATCTAATAAAATGACGGATTTTCCAATATGGCAGTTTTATGATGAGTCAAAGGCATTTTCCACTAATTACGGAAAATCTCCTGTACAATTTACCTAATACCTGAAAGGCCAATTCTCGTAATTTAAAACGTTCAAAATCTACTTGCAGTCTCATCTCGGCGACAAACAATGTCAAAACTTTCAAAAATCTAGGGAAATTAGAGGTATTTTTGACAGATTGAGACTGAGATCAGACTGTGAACGTTCTTAAAATTACGAGAATTGCTCCTCTGTTTACAGCTTACTTGAGCTAAATTGGGTTTGCGATCAGGCTCTATGAAACAGCAAAGTTTAAGCAAAGAAGTGTTAAGGTCTGGCCGCAATGAACCGAATCCGGCGCAGGACGCGAGTTGCGACTGCGCGCGTTGTTTGTTTCATTGATTAGAAAGTCACACGACTATTTGCAGTTTTAACTCCTTCGCATTTTCTTTCCACATCCGGTGTAGGATTCGCTTCAATTTGGCCAGAGATTCATGCTAGATATGACGTCACAGGTTCGCTAGTCGTGATGATATTCGGGGGGCTATGTGGAGCATTAGAAGTTTTCGCTGAAACGATGAAGAAGATGAAAGAGACGTATAATAAAACAAAACAGAACATGAAATAAATTATATTTCAAGATTCACAGTGTAATAGTTAGGACCGAATGAGCAACTCCATGAGGTTATTGTGGTAGTCTTGCAGCTGTGGGCCGCGCGGGCTCTCGCTCCGGAAGCCGCCCAACTTGCCCACCAGCCAGTACGTCTCCATGCAACCCTTGCCCTGGAGACCAGACATTAGGAACATATGAATATAAATGTAACTGAGCATAAATATTGTTATGTAGTATAAAACAAAGTCGTTTTTTTTTATCTGTGTCCTTAGTTCTTCTTAAAAAGATTCATCATTTAGAAAATTTATTCTGGAATGTTTATGTGAATAATATATAAATCACAACTGCGGAAATTTTGATGTTTTGACAACCTGTCGCCTCGCATCAGTAGATTGCTCGTGGGTGAACAGGGGCGGGTCGCTAGTACCTAGATTAGGTATTCGATTTCCCTAAACTTTAATAAACCGCCGTGTCATCGACATGGCGAAAAAGTCTAATGAAGCACTATTTTAAAATGTAGAGATGAAAAACATGAACTACGATGAAATAGTATTTTTACCGCAACGTTGACGGGTCCTCTCGTCTCGAATTCATAGTTCCCGATCTCATCGAGTGCTAGTTTCGTTGTATAAGAAATGTGGATTTTCATAGCTGTGGACAAAAAAGTACCTCGTTATTTTAATACAGAGTGATTTTTTTGGAATTTTAGAGAAATTAATATTTTTACTGGAATTGAATTTTCATGATTGTGTCAGAATCCGCGGGATGCGAGAAGCACAGGACTAGTCGATGTGGAGGCCTATGTCCAGTATTAGACTTCTTTCAGCTGAACTAATGATGAGGATGATGTTGATTCGTAAGTATGGAGTTTCCAGTCGTCCCCATACGAAACTACCTTTTGGAAGGGGCAACTAGAATCAATTATATTAGCTTGTAAATATTGACTTTGAAATTGAGACCAATGATATGACTTTGACTTTACCCTCGCCAGTACTCTCCATGCGGCTGGCGGTATTGATGGTGTCTCCGAAGAGACAGTAGCGCGGCATGGTGGTGCCGACCACGCCGGCCACGCAGGGCCCCGTGTTGACGCCGGCGCGGATGGCGAGCGGCGCGCCGGGCCGGTGCGGCACGCACGCGCCCTCCAGGCTGCGCAGCAGGGACAGCGACATGTCCGCTATCTCGGAGGCGTGGCGGTTGCCTGGGAACAGCAGACTATGAGCATGAACAATATAAACTCACATTTTTCATTTACTAGACTAAAATGACAGCTGTGGTCGACCTTTTTTTATCAACTTGAGATTATTGTATTGATCGCAGCTGTCATTTTGCTTGGTTCATATTGGCACTAACGAAATCATTATGAAAAAAATAACACAAAAATAGAAAATATTACAGGATAAAAAAAATGTCCCAATGTACCGTGTCTATATCATTAGATCTGTCCCGCTTTTCTATCTAACACGGAACCTTACCGACGAACTTGCATTTTTACTATGTCACGAAATATTCTGAGAAAACGGAAAATAGGTAATCTACATAATGACTTACCGTTTCTCTGCGGTAGGCCTGATACGACCATGTACGCGTCACCGATAGTCTCCACTTTGTACACGTCATAATGAGTAATCTTCTCATCAAACAACCTAAACAAACACAGCAATATTAATAACAATGATTACAGCATTGGAAATTACTGCAACATAGCATCTTGTTATCTTGAATTTTAAGTTACCACCTAAGTACACATTGTGGAATGCAAATTAATGATGTAGTATTCAGTATTGGAATGTTATTTACATAGTTATCCGCCGGTCTTTTTGATATACGTATCATAATATTAGTGGTGGCCTACACGAGAGTGGTCAATGGATAAAAATACTAAAACAAAAATTCCCGTTAACCCCATGGCTTTTGCTCCACCAGGTTGTGGACCACAGGCAATATGGCCGTAAAGCCTAAGAGAAAAACAGGTAATTAAAAACGATGTTCTGAATGTAGGCCTCCCAATGGAAATAAAGAACTAGATCACTTCTGAATATAGGGCACCCAATTACTGTTAGTCCATTTTTATCCATTTAGCCTGGGTTGGGCAACAGCCTCCCTCTTCTTTTTCCACACACTGCTGCCTGATGCTAATGCGGACCAGACCTTAATATTAATAAGCATCTAAAGACCACGCAGTGCATTAATTAATCCCTAGACTTAAGTCTGGATGAGCACTCCGGCAACAATTCTTTTATTCATTTAACCTATGAATCGAATAAGTTTCAATCATAGTGTTTTTTTTTAATTACTGGGAGTTGTAGTCAAAAGTGATAAAGCACTTACGAGGGAGACTGTACCTACATAATCCATAAACGTGAAAGTGAGTTTGTTTAAACGGCTGAACAGCTTTGAATGAAATTTGGCACATGGGCAGACCATGACCTGGGTAAGGATGCTTTTGTTTCTGGATCGCAGAGAACGTCACGGGCAACAGCTAGTTGTAATAATAAATTTAAAAAGCAATATTATTAATGGTTTTCGTGTCATATGTAGGTACCTAATTCTACTTACTTAATTATCTACTGAGCGCAACAACGTACGAGTATATAGGTACAGTACATAAGTTTTTGCGGTATTGTGTATTTTATTTCCAACTAACCAGTTTCGACCTGTTTAAATCATGTCATAGCACTATTCGTGTCCAATATCATATCATTATCTACTATCATTCGACTACTTTCCAATGTTTGCAAAATTATTTAACCGGTTAATAGCGATATTGTTGGTACATTATTTAATATACTTGAAGATGTTTATCTGCCAAATCAGGCCAAAACGAAGTTATATAAGAAATATTGAAATAGCCGAACAGGTTTTGATATTGGTGTTGCATAAAATGTTTGGGCATATAATATGTATAGGTGATTTCTAAAAGCCATGCAAAAACGAAACTTGGATGCATGTGATATCGTAATAAGAACATAGATAACTACAATGTATAAGGGTTATATAGACCACAACGTTTACTGGTTAACATTTTGCCTCCTACGGCTTCCGGTTTGAAAGCTAATTTCCGCCTTACGAGTGCAGACTTTTCAAACATTAAAAATAAAACCTAGTTTGCAATCCACGATCTGTTTTATTTTTGTTCACGGCAGTGGGTAGCGTAGTAGGGGTGAAAGGGTCGGCTCGCCCCGGGCGGCAACTTTAGCGGCGGCAAAATTTCACAATAAATAATAATAATATCTTGTAAATATTTGCACCATTTCAAATTTTTATCTCACCTACGATTCGGATTGATCGAAATGAGTACGGAATTTTTCATTACTTATACTGTGACGAAATCGGGGAATACACTTTCTTTAAATGAATGTATAATAATGACATCTTGCTCATTGTAGCGACTGGCAACACCGTCTGTACTGACTTGAAGGGATTCCCCGTATTTATTGTGTGCTGGGATTGTTTATTACCAATATTCAACTAGTATTGCTTCTATCATAATAATATAAAGAATAGTGTTCAATATCGTATAATATCACCTGCAAATTAGGTTACAGTACCGGTAAGTCCCTTCAGGGAAGTCCCTAAGTGATGCTTTGACAAGTCAAAGAAAGTGTACACAATAATGATGCCTGTTCTAGACGAAAAGTTCTTTAGAATTACTGTATAATTATTATAGTCTTTTAAATCGAAATACTATATAAATATATACCTATATTAAGAGGGCGGCAAAATGTTCTTCAGCCCCGGGCGACTGACACCCACTACGCCACTGGCTCACGGCTTTGTAACTATGTAACTTCTGCTTTCTCCTAATCCATATTTCAATGAGCTCCCATTTGTAATTAAATTGAATCAAATCAAACCTATATACCTACGTCTTATCCGAATATAAAACTACTACCTATAGAATATGGTTCAGTTGTGATCTAGGTGACCATGTAAAGAAGCTACTGATGCCGCGATTAAAATGGCCTCCTACTGGGCCCAAGTAACATAGAAGACAGAACTATCGACCCGGAAAGAAGAAGTCAACTAGGATTCACTCAACTTTGATTTAACAATTAACAAGATTGATGGAACGTGGTTTAGCCAACGGACCTGTACAGCATATTGAGCATGTTTATCACCTCCATGGGAGTACTACTGGCCGATATGTTGGTGAACCCGACGATATCGCTGAAGAATATGGTGACGGCGTCGAAGGCTTCAGCCGGCACCGCCCTTTGAGCTCGTAACCTCCTCAACACAGGTAGAGGCAGCATTCTGGACAAGAGCAGATCACTCTTCTGTTTTTCTGCTACCAATTTCTGTGTACTCTGTTCTATTGAGTCAGTGAACGTCTGTAAAGAAGGAAATATAGAGTTTTATTAAATGAGCTATGTTGTTAAGGAAAATTGTGGAAACCTACTAGATACTCGTACTACAAATCTGCAACTGCCTATTTCATGTTAAAGCATAATTAAAACATAATTATTTGATTTATGAAATAGGTAGCTTTTCCTTTGGGCCGACGAGCGGTTAATAGGGAGGTATGTATTATGTAGTTACATCTTAGAAATGTTGACAATGTTGTATTTGTTCAAAAAAAAGAAAGTTTTCACATTTTCATGACTGTTTAGTAAAGCAATAAATACAATTTAAAAAAAAGAAATTGTCGACTGGTTGCCTGTCACCGGTTGCCTGAGAGTGAGTTGTATAAAATAGGCCCCAGGGGGGTGACCACCACCTCTTACAGCAGTATTATTTTAATCTTACTTCGTGTGGGAAAAGGATGGAGCTATACGGAATGTATAGCTCTATCTCTTTCACACACGGAAGTAAGATTATAATAATACTGCTGTAAGAGGTGGTGGTCACCCCCCAGGAGGTTTCATTGAAATTGTTTTAAGACTTTAATCCAGTGATAACCACTTCCAACGAAACTTTTCATGCTCACAAGACTCGGACCTCGAATTAAAAACATGACATAAAATCACATTCTATTTTGGCGACATTTAAATGTATGTCCACGTGCACCTTAGACAGTCATTCCCGTGATCGCCTTGCTAGCTGTCATATATTTTAAGCGATATAAACCATTCTAATATTGTTTAGTGAAAAGCTGGCCGCAAGCATTATTTTTCCGAAAGGTGACCGCAACCAACCATAGGTTTTTGTTACTAATCATTTGTGTAGTGGCGGCTCCGTTAGGTAGAAAACTGTTTACTTAATTTATTAGTCGCACAAACATAACTATGATTCACTATTAGGTACGATATATGTGATGCTGCGGTCCCACGGTCCGCTCTCTCACAGGCCAGATCGCGCTAGGCCAGGCTGACTGACTGTGGGAACCGTTGCATCCGATGAGGCCTGCGGTGGCCCGTCCGATCCGTCGGGAGTCAGTAAGTTCAAAAGCACGATATGACGAGCGCGTTTTTGTTTGCTTTGTTTATCAAATGTTGGCCACTGAATTAAACTACAGCAGCTGCGAATGCAACCATGCGCTCTGTATCACTAGAAATGTTAGTAATAGCGGCCAACAGGCTGCATTAGGCCGACACACGCCGTGGGAATGCTCGGCACGGGCCGTGGGACCGTGGCATAACACATGCGTTTCATACATACATACATGTAGGTAGTATGAATCACTTGGCTGTTTGTGAGGACGCCCCACGTTCAATATGGACGTTAACGAGCCGATATTAATGAGTAAAACGTCAGACCGAAGTAAAGTGCTACATGGATCTTTTGATTGATGATTAAAGTTAAGTGACGTTTAAACGTTTGGTTAAAAAGTCGCTAATCACTACTTAACTTTAAACAATTTTTATAAACAAAGTGGATTATGGGAAATTTTCACTGAAATTGTATTGACAAGACAACATGGTGGTGTTAGTTCCGATTTTGGCTACGCGGCAATAGAAACCTTGGAGCGTTGTAGTCACGAAATTCCATAAAAACATAATAACATCATCATCATAAATAAATAGTCGGTGTACCCACATTGTGTGTACAGAGCAGAGCATTCATTCGCCTCTGCAGGTTTGTGGGCCTGAAATAATAAATAATTAAATAAGACAACTTGACCTCTGAGTTTGTTGTGGTGTTACTTCTGAACTTCTTGGAGTAGTCGGGAAAGAAACGCCGACCTCGCCTAGCTTAAAAAAATGGATGTAATGTGTAAAAGTTTTATTTATAACCTATTTTCAAAATAAATGTGTTCTTATCATTTATCGTACATTGATAACCATTCTCATTTATCTGAGAAATAAGTTTTAATATAAAGACATTGACTTTCGCTTATCAGACCGAGCAATACAGCTCATACAGGTACTTAATGGAAAGTCAAAACAAAAATATTTCAAGATTTTATTTCAAAACTTTTACACAATTAGTAGCTGTATGTATAATCATACCAAATGACAGCTTCTTAGTACTTAGGGTCTCCGAGTCAAACCTTAAACAAACAGACAGACGGACTTTGCGAATAAGGGTTCCTGGTTTTACTAAGACACCCTGAAAATCAAAATTCCCTCACTGACAAAACAAAAGTATCTTACGAGTATGTTTTAAATCCTGAAGGCCAATTCTCGTAATTTAAAACGTTCAAAATCTAGTCGCAGTCTCATCTCGGCGACAAACAAATGTCAAAAACTTGTCAAAATGTAGGGAAATTAGACGTATTTTTGACAGACGAGACTGAGATCACACTGTGAACGTTCTTAAAATTACGAGAATTGCCCCTCTGGTTATAAACTATCTGCATGTATAATTTCATCTAAATCCTATGGGGTTTATTCATAAACGATGACTAAAGTTAAGTAGCGTTTAAACGTCAAAAATGTATGGTTAAACAGTCGCTAATCACTGCTTAACTTTAAGCAACGTTTATGAATAAAGGGGTATATGTACACTGGGAAAATTTAATTAGTTTACATTGCGCATACATCGGTAACTGTCATTATTATTGTGTGGGTATACGTAATATATGAACACACGCGGTGAAAGATAAAATAAACGGGTTCACAATGAAGGAATAGGAGCCCATATTTTAGTCTGATATAACAAGGTTCCCATACTTATTGGTGTAAGCGCCTGCGATAGCTACTGTAGTGCGATTCTGTAACCATATCACCGTGAAAAGTTAGGTGAAGTGACCGTGGAGTAAGCTGACATTCCAACTAATGCTAGGGATTGACACTATTGACAACTCACTCTAAGCTCACTTCACCTAACTTTTCACGGCGAGATTTTTACAGAATCAATCGGCTGATGTAAGCTGGACGACGTGAATTCGATCCCAACTAAGGAATTTTGTTTTGCTGCTTTTTACTTTTTGTTTTTTATTAAAATAATTGTGTGGTCAAAAAAATCACTCAAGCAATAAACTAGAAAGTTAGTTAAATAAAACCAATAAAATCGTTTTCTTTTTTATTGGTTGGAATGAGCAAGCTTATTGCTTGGGTCATTAGCAAATGATCTGTATCGTTTTTAAGCTATTCATACTAGACGTTCAAATGAGTAAAACACTGTTGTTTATCAGTTTTTTTGACACAGACCAAGTTTTTTGTTGGGTAAGGATGGACGTAAATAGTTTGTCAAAGTAGGAAGGTATATAAATTGAAACAAAGTAAAAATAGAGGTGAACTGAATCAACATGTTAGGTAGTAAGAAATTATGACCACTTCTAACAGCATAACAATAACATCACTTCATCAGACTTTCATTAATACGAGTTGTTGTTTCAGACAGTCTACGGCCCGCGCCTATTGGCTCGCACAGATCGGTTCAAAGGGTCCAAAACGCTTGTGCTCGGTTTTGTTATAAAATTCCTCCCATTAGTCACGTAACTCGATTTTTAAACAAACATTTCAGGTTGAAAATGAAATCGAGACGCAACTTACACTTAGCGTGCCTTCTGTTTGGTGTAGTTAAATACCAGAAGCCGGACTACCTGTACGACAAGTTGAGTCGGATAGCCAGTAGACGAGAATGTGGGAGAAGGCAATGCTCGCAACAACTCTCGACCCAGTCGCATAGTACAACCGCTTTTAGAGGTAGCTTCCGTTACGCGGCTTCTAAAATATGGAATAACCTGCCACAACTAATTAGACAAAATTAACACCATAGCTGTTTTTAGACGACGCTTACGGCAGTATCTCATAGAAGCGCAAAGAAAGGTAGATAAATATGGTCACACTAAATGTCTCAATTATATGATGTATGTACCTATTAACCCCACTTGAGTATGTGTCAGTGTTTCGGTGAGTGTTGCACGTAAATATAAATAACTAGTTATAATACTATACAGTCTCATTGCTAGAAATTGGTAACATCATACGTGTCGAATTTCAACATTGCCGCTCATTCATTAATCTATAATGTGCTACTAATTCCCTTTAGTGAGAGATTGCATTAGAGTTTAGCCTGAAGTTTGATTACACTTTCATCAGCTACTTTTACATTCAGCTACATTTGGAACAGACTATAGGTAGGTAGGTAGGTGGTAGGTAGGTTTCATGTTTTTTTTTTTAACGTATGTTTATTTTATTTTATTTCATGTTTTGATTGTTGTTTTTTTTATTTGTGTCGAATCATAAATGTTACAATGGTTTATTTGATTTCTTGTTTTGATTGTTGTTTTTATTTATTTATGTATACTTAATTGCATGCTGCACTGGTTGACGTCATCACGTCAACGCCGGCTGCCGTTGAAAACCAGCGCTGGGGCTCTGTCTCGTTTAGGGTCTTAGCATTATGCTGAGCGATGGCCGTTTTGCGCGAATGTGACGCATGTTTACCCCCAACTTGTTATTTTTTTGTGTGTTTGTTCTTTTTTATGCGTCATGTTTGCCGCAAATAAATGTATTTTCTTTCTTTCTTTCTAAAAATTTAAAGAGATTACGGCGGTATACCTAAAGCGGTTAAATATATTGACCACCATAAAATGCTTTGATACCTTTAGTTCTTGCACTTCAAATTGTATTCGAACACCAAATGTAGTAAATGATCACTAAATCTCAGCGAGCAAATTTAATGAATGCGCTATTTCTGCCTAAATAAACCACTATGAATGCCATAAAATGTAGGTTTATTACCAAATAAAGTATTACGATGCCATATTAAGTTATGTCTCCGGCTTGCTGCAAACTACTAGATAAACGAGGTTAATTTTAAAATTTTAAGTTAATTCGAAAAATAGAAAGCGTAACAAACTAACTCACTTTCACATTTACATATAATATTTAGTAGTATATAACTCAAATAGTATTTATTATACTTAATTTATTTAGTGGGACCAATGTAAATTCAAAATAAAATTACTAAATTATTCCCATTTAATTTAATATTATTTATTAAATTCCCGATCGTCCCACCAGTGGGAACGTTGGGACGAACGGGAATACACGGGTAGATGTCACATGCCTTCGTATTTTTGGTTCTGGGACATGCACGCTACCTCACGATTTCTTCACCGTTTTGAGAGCAGTGCAGTGGTGATGAAGTTATTGACACAAAGAAAAGCGCCTGCCGGGGTTCGATTCCACAATTCGTAAGTATTACTTCTTTGATCACCGCTAAGGAAGGTGAACATCCATTAAGGAAGGTTTTTAGAAAATTCATCCCCTAAAAGGATTAAATACGACATGAGTGTTTGTATGGAAGTTCGTAATTTTTGTCTATGAGAAACCTCATCGGGCGCCCGGCTTGTTTCTTATAATTTCAGATTTGGGCATCTTGCAACATTAACTAATTAAAGTAACCAAATTCGTTCAAAGCAACCCTATGTTATTTTTAAATTATCAGATTCACAATCGTCGTGATAATATCAGAGATAGTAAGACCACTGCATTATTGATACCATTAAATTAGATAATTTTAAAAAAATGTATGACTTAAAAGGCACTACATGTATGTAGAGTACTTTCTCATGTTCAACACGTACACTTGTATGGTTCACACATGTTTAAAAAAATAAAAATATCTTTATCTTCAATTGGTAATTACCCAGAAAGGGTAAATTGCACAGATAATCAAAGATGATATCATTATTTTGCGGATCACGGACCATTCACTGTTGAGCCGTAGAGTGAGAAAGTCGTGTTAATTTAGTATGCATCGTTTGATAAATCTTGTTGTGTTGTGCGCGTGCGCAAGTGTGAACGTATCTCACGTGTTGATTCATACTACCAACGACCTTGTTGATACAGCCTCTGGCGGAATGCCCGACAGTGTCATTGAAGGATCGGAAGTTAAAATCGGTTCATTGGACGTTATTTTTGAGTATACTGCGTCTATAATTTCAAGCAGTGTTGTGGGTGTAAACAGGTTCAGAAGGAGTTTTATTGGCACGTCTAACTGTCCTCGAGATCAAGTTAGACTAGGAAACAAGTGCGTTACATGTGCAGAGTAAGTACTACACACTGCATAGTACCTATTTTATTTTACTAATTCTAGTTATTGGCGATAATAGTGGTTAATTAGTAAGGTAAAAAAAAAAAATAGATTATTTCTTACACTTTGTCACCTGTGTATCTTGACGAACAGGAAATACCAGAAGTTGGTCATTCTGCGAGTGTTGATTTTTTATTGAATTTTAATAGTGACAGCAAATCATATTCTCTTAAATTTATTTTACGACCGTTTGCAGTTGACCTTGTGTTGATTGAATAATTGTGAGCTAATTCCCTTGTGAGAACTGTGCGGCGCAATGCTACTCGTCTTAAGGCTCTAGTGCAAGCACGTGGACCATACACACTACAATACAGATTATCTACAACTTACGATGAGTAAAAAAAAAAACAACAAATAACAACGATCGTAAAACTCTCACGATCGTTTTTTTACGAATGATACACACAGCCACGGTCAACTACGTACCACATCGAGGTTCTTTCAATGGTTTATGCTTATGTGTATGGGGCGGGTGCCCCATTCACTACTATTTTGTCTTTCCAAAACATCGAATGAAAGATAACGTATCGCATCTGAAACTACAACTCTTGTGGTAATATCTAATCATAATCATTATTTTGTTAGTCATGCTAGTCTACTATTTGAATGACCTCTAGCCACCCTACACGAGCTTACTCAATCAATCAATTAACTCAGCTTATCACAGTCCACTGCTGGACATAGGCCTCTCCCAGACTGCGCCACAATACCCTGTCCTCCGCCTTCCGCATCCAGCCTACCCCAGCCACCTTCTTTAGGTCGTCCGTCCATCTAGCTATCCCACACTACGCTTGCCGATACGCGGTCTCCACTCCAGGACTCGTCTGCTCCAGCGGTCATCGGTCCTTCGACAAATATGACCAGCCCACTGCCACTTCAGTTTGTTTACTCTGCGCGCTATGTCGGCAACTCCGGTTCTTTTCCGGATAATTTCATTCCTGATTTTATCCTTCAAGGAGACTCGGAGCATAGCTCGCTCCATAGCGCGCTGAGCGACCTTGAATTTATAAACCAGCCCAACCGACAGTGTCCACGTTTCGGCACCGTATGTCATGACGGGCAGGACGCACTGGTGGAAGACCTTAGTCTTCAAACACTACGGGATAGACGACGAGCTTACTACTACTACTTTACACGAACCATACTTTTGAAGACCAGTACAACTACACAGTACAATCCCATTAAAATACAATAAAGTATTAGATATTAAGGACGGACGTTTCTGACATTATCGAAATGGAACGTGCTCAGATACCGTTAAGTCGTGCCCTCAGTAATTCTATTTCAAAATATTTCAAAAAATTACTTATCAGTTGTTACTACTGCTAAACACAAGTCTAGTATATTGAAATCCTACAAATAACTGTTTTCGATCCTCCACGAAGTGAAATTAAGGCTATAATAAACAGTGAAAAAATAGGTAAAAGTGCCGTATCATCAGTGAATAGCCCGCGAGTGCACAGAATTCTGACGTTTGAACGTAATGCTTTAAAAGTGAAAGTCCTGTGTACGCGCAATCTTCATAGCGCTGTCAGTGCTACCTACCTCCCGGCGGCAAATAAGCGAACTTGTTGCATCAGTGAATCGGACTAGTGGCGCCACCCGGACCATAAACAGTACTATTTTTTTTTTATAAATTTTTTTTTGGAACTTAATTTGGAATTACAATGCTTCGCACTCCTTCAAAAGATGGCGAAGCCGGTAATTTAACACATGTCCAATCAGAGCCAAACATACCAGCGATCCGTGCAAGTTCACCGAGTACATCTTACATAACCGTAAGATGTAAGCGCCCGCGCACTGAATGCTCTCCTGATTCAGACCCTCACTCAAACTCACTTGAGTCCACGACGGATGAACTACTTGAAACTATTCGTCAAGAAATACGTTCAGTTTTATCTTCCGAGATCTCAGCAAGCATTAAAACCTGCATTACTAATGAACTACGGAAGATTAATGAAATGTTTCGTGGGTTGGAGCACTCCGTCAATTACATGAGTTCTGAATATGACCGCATGAAAATCAAGCTCGACGCATGCAAAAGCGATAACAAAATTCTTCACAGAGATAATGAGCTTCTCAAGAATACGGTTTCTGAAAAAAAAAAAAATTGTGCAACTGGGGAACGTAGTGTCAAGATTAAGGAGGATGACATCTTATCTGCAGTACCCGTGAGAAAATTGGATCCAGAGAGCAAGAATCCAAGAGCGGTTGTCGTCAAGTTGCGGAGCACGTTGTCGAGAGATACAGTCCTTACATCTGTCTTACAATTTAACAAGGCGCATCCGAAAGAAAAACTGAGTACTCAACATCTGTGCTATGGAGGCGCTATCAAGCCAATTTTTGTATCCGAACACCTGTCCCCGCTGAATAAGAGAATTCACGCGGCTGCTAGGTAAGCAGCACGTGAAAAGGGATATTTATACGTGTGGGTAAGTGATGGCAAAGTTCTCGTCAGAAAAGCTGACGGTGAGCAAGCAAAACACATGAAAAGCTTGGAAGCCATTGCTTTACTTTAAGCTTGTTCAACCGGTACTTATGCAAAGATACCGTGCACCAGAACTTAAAATTCACAATCTATTACCAGAATTTCAGAGGCCTGAAAACCAAACTTAACTCCATTAAGCTGGCTGTTCAACTGGGCAACTATGAGGTTATAATTGGAACAGAAACGTGGCTGGATGACTGCATAAATGACGGCGAAATTTTTGACTCCCGGTATCACGTCTATCGCAGAGATAGGGCTTCAACTACTCTGAGAACCAAGAGGGGTGGAGGTGTTCTGATCGCAGTGTCTAAGCTTATTGATTCCATACGTATGCCTAAGTGGGAATCGGGCATCGAAGATCTATGGGTAAGACTTAAAATCGTCAAGGGAAAAAGGCACCGTAATTTAAATATCTGCGCCGTTTACCTGCCACCACCAGTTCAACAAGTCTTACTGGATTCATTATTAGACAGAGTATCTTCTTTGATGGAATCTACTGGAGAGGATACGATTATAGCAGCAGACTTTAAAGTCCCAGGTGATAGAGCTGAGATTGATCTCAGCTCTATCACCTGGGACATAGACAATAGGTACTCTTGGTTACTCTCCGTGCATCCTAAACCCATTATTGTAGTGGATACGCAGGGCATTGAAAACCTTCTGCGTATAGCGGACCCACAGGCTACAGGTGTACATTGTCTGGCAGTACGCCTTAAACAGAGTAATTTTAACATCACTCGTGCACCTCGCAAACCTGCGCGCCAGCATATTACATCTCACTGCCAATGCCCTGCGTTCCCTCTCAATATCCAAGTCATCCGAGAGGTCTTCAGTGACCCAATGCCCCAGGTATTTGAATTTGGTGACTCTACTTACCGGAATTCCCCCAAGCCTAACCGGTGGAATGGTCGTGGGAGTTTTATTACCCGCCTTAAACATAAAGTAGTTCACTTTTTTTGGTGTTGTATACCTGAGGCCATGTGACACTGCGTACCTCTCGCGTATGCCTGTGAGCATGTTGAGTGCTTTAACAGATGGGCTCAGCAGCACCATATCGTCGGCGTAGCTAATGTTGTTCATACAATTGCCATCAATTGAACATCTGACACCAGCCCTGCTGAGCTCATCTATCAGTCCATTAACGTACAGGTTGAAGAGCCGAGGTGACGTCAGGCCTCCCTGCCTCATTCCACACTCCAAGCTGTACTCTGTGGAACATGAGCCGGCCCACCTAACATTGTATATCTCAGTATGTTGATCATGTCCCTGGGAGTGCTGGTTTCTTCCCGGAGCTTATCCCACAGCACATTATAGGCCACAAGGTCAAATGCCTTCGACAGGTCCAAAAAACAGCCAAAAACAGGCGTTTTACTTGTCACGTAGTACTGGATAGTATGCTTGAGTCGCAGTATTGCAGCTTCTGTAGAAAGCCCAGCTCTAAATCCGAACTGGGCATCATGCAGATGAATATGCTTACTAAGGTGACAATCAAGCAAACCATCCAGCACCTTGGCGATCACTGTAGCCAATGAGATGGGTCTGTAGTTGTTCCCGTCGGAGGCATCGCCTGTCTTATTTTTGATAATAGGAATCACTGTGGCCTTCATAAGCTCCTGGGGTAAATACGAATGTCCTAAACACAAATTGTAGAACATGACCAACACCCTGGGCAAGTGAGCACCCGCATGCTGCAGGTGCTCGATGCTGAGGTCATCGTGCCCTGGAGACTTACCTCGAGTCATACTCTTAATGACCTGAGCTACTTCTTTTATCGTAAACCTAAACCGCACTCCATCTACAACTTCAGCATCAAGCCCCTGCCGCACGCCTGGTAGGGGAGACTCAACCTTAAAACGTTCCCTAAACAACTCGGCAATTTGCTGGGGCTCATTTCTACCCTCAACACACGCAGGCACACACAAGCCAGTTTCCAGTTTCCTGGTATGCTTTCAAAAACGCTTGAAGTCTTTCTCCTTGTGGTGTGTGGCTAAGATGTCCATTTTAATACGCTCGACATTGTCTTGACACCATTTGAGCTAAGACTTAAAGCGCTTCCTGGATTCACACATGGTATTGTAAATATCACCGGATTTGGGTTTACCATACAGCAACCAGGTCTGAAAGCTGCTTCGTGCTTCCAGATGAGCCATGCCAGCACATGTGTATTCCATCCGATAACATGCTTCTGTTTCTGATGCTTTCTCAGTCTATTACTGCTACGCGCAGCTAAGGTCAAAGCACTTACAACATTGTTGTATAGTAAATACTGTTCATCAATTATTGCATAATGACACTCATTACTACAAACATTATCCGCACATGAAACAAGTTCCATTTGAAAATC
The DNA here is from genome assembly GCA_949629185.1 of Apamea crenata. Classification (NCBI taxonomy): domain Eukaryota; kingdom Metazoa; phylum Arthropoda; class Insecta; order Lepidoptera; family Noctuidae; genus Apamea; species Apamea crenata. The sequence goes on from OX451367.1 coordinate 15,939,821, forward strand.
AATGTCCCTTAGTTCATTGTTACAGATTTCGCTATTTAACCTTATCTGCTCAGCGTTTCTCTCACCCCATCTCACTTCATTATATAGGTTCCCATTACAATATTTTTTTCTCGGTAATATTCCCATGTTACAATACAGTATGTAACATGGGAATAGAGAGAGAGAGAAGTATGCAGTTACAGTAGTGTCGGAATCGGAAAATGATCCGACCAGTACACATCATAAAAAACCTTAATATCAACTACACATTGCCAAGCTGCCTCCGTAGTCAGACAGTGAACAAGCCACCGTTTACAATTGTTGTGACTTTCAGTAACAAAGGTGTGTGTATCAGTAAACGTATTTAACTTGATCACATCAGCACAGAGCCAGCTCCGCTCCGTACAAAAATTACTTAATTCCCTAAAGAATAGCTCATTTGGATGAGCGTTGAAGTCACCGAACATTATAGCAGAATCAATGTCACAACTCTCAATCACTGCATTTATTTCACGGCATAAAAAGCTATTACTGTAATCAGATTACTCTTTTAACTAAAACATACCTACTGAAAACAGTATTTTTCAAACTTGTATAACAGCGACAGGGAATGACCCTACAGATTTGATCCAATAGTGAAAAGTGAAGAGAATAACATATTCTAACTTTTTTTTTTTATTTCTTAAAAATTCTAATTTTTATCCACATGGATACGCCAACCCCATTGTACCTTACTCGTATCACTACACTTACACCACTAAAATTAACATATACTAACACTATTCTTATAATCCTTATTATTTCTATTCTAACGGAATATAACTATTTTTGATCTCCTTTCTCTAAATATCTAGTCTGAGGTGACAGCAGATAACGTGTTCATATTTACACATTATTCCTATATGCTTACAAAGAGGCGTTTATTAACAAATGTTTTCATATGTTTCAAATTTTGAAAAGATAAAATTGTTTGCACATTTCAACGTGAAGAAATACGTCTTGTTTTCTACTAAAAGTGTACTAATATTTATGCTGCTTCAGTTTCTTTCATGGTAATCTGCAATTTCGCCAAGACTGCGCAATACAATTAGTTCTATAACGATAGAAGCGAAGTGACAAGATAAGAGTTGCCAGCTACGAACGAGTTAAATGGCGATTGGACGGGTCTATGTCCAGCAGTGGACTGATAGTGCTCTAGGTATGACTAGAATCATTTATAAGGTAATCATTCAGTAGGTACGTGCAATATTGCCACTTCACTGGTGCGCACGAAATGTTTCGGGAAGTTTATTCTGCGTACAGTTTAGTACTGAAACCCCGTGCCAGAGTCTGCGGGATCGTCCGAAAGGGTTACCACTGCCCTGGAACGTAAGTGTTTTAGTCAGTAAGAGTCTGACACTCCCTTCCGCTCCACCCAGAGCGAGGACCCAGGGGGAGGGGTCATTTGATGACTTCCCATCAGCAAAAAAAAAAGTCTGTGTTTCCATTATGTAAGTTATTTAGGAAAAGTAAATGAAGATAGATTCAGTTTTGATGCTCAGCCAACCTTATAATATTATAAATAAAAATAATCAAGTCGCCGGTGGTACTTACCCAGTAATTAGAATCTACTATATACATAGATAAAATTCAAAGTCCTGACTGACTGACTGAGACATCAACGCACAGCCTAAACCGCTGGTCCTGGAGACATGAAATTTGGAGGGTATATTCTTCGTGAAGAATCCACTAAGAAAGGGTTTTTCGAAATTCCACCCCTAAGAGGGTGAAATGGGCGGATTTTGTTTGTATGAAAAATCTTATTCCTTGAGTTAATAAACTGAAACTTGACACGAATACTTATCTAAATAAATTATGATTTTGGGCATTTTTGGTTTTTATAAACTACCCCCTAAAAGGGGATTGGGGGGTTTCAAAGTTTGTATGGAAGAATTTTAGCGCGCGGTCCGATTTAATCGAAACTCAGTATTTATACCTAAAATTAAAAGGAAAGAATAATGAGTATCAGGGTTTTTCGAAAATCTACCCCTGACGGCCTGAAAAGGGGTAGTCAATTTTACAGGGGAGGATTTTACAGCGTGGCTTGATTAACGTGAAAATTGGTATAAATAATCTTTGAGTGAAGTTATGAACAAATACCAAATGATTTTTCAAAATTTCACCCTTGTGGGGGTGAAAAGCGGGGATAAAGTTTATATGAAAAATCTTATTCGTTAGGTTAATAATCTTGAAAATTGGCATGAATACTCGCCTAAGTAAGCAATAAAGTTTATCATTATTAGTTTTTCAAAATTACCCCTCAAAGGGGATATAGGGGTGTTAAAGTTTGTGTGGAAGAATATGAACGCGCGGTCCGATTAACTCGAAACTCAGTGTACTGTGTGTGTACTTAAGACTAAAAATAAATAATAACACGTATGAGAATTTTTCGAAAATCTACCCCTAACGGGGTGAAAAGGGGTAGGTAGTTAATTTTACGGGGAGGATTATAATAAGTGGCTGACTCAGGTAAATCACGAAATGGATCTACACTGAGCCTCATTGTAGCTCGGGATTTGCGACGTTGCCGAGCCAATTCTAATTATCGCTGTCGTCGAAGGCGATCATTAGAATTGGCTAAAGCCAAAATATGCCAACGTAAACTTGGCGATGGCCTCATTCTTATTTTAAATTACTAAAATTATACAACAATTAAAACGCTACGCGTAACGATCTATTGTTGTTGAATTATACTTCAATGGTAAGATTTTCATTGAGACACGATTCACATAAATGTCAAACAAACGTCAAATAACGAACGGACTACCAATAATTGTAAGATCGAGAAACAACTGTGACACGATTGAAGAGCAGAATAGCAAATTGTTCAATGGCGATTGAGTGGCAGTCGATGATATATTATGTCAATGGAACACCATTGGTCTTAATTAAGTAGTAGAATACCAAATGTGCCAAACTATTCAATCGAGATGCAATTGAGATTCAATTGAAGCATTTGTAAATTAGCAGACTTGGGGCCCTGACTGATACATCAACGCACAGCCTAAACCGCTGGTCCTAGAGACATGAAATTTGGAGGGTGTATTCTTCGTGAAGAGTAGGTATCCACTAAGAAAGGGTTTTTCGAAATTCCACCTCTAAGAGGGTGAAATGGGGGGATTTTGTTTGTATGCCAAATCTTATTCCTCGAGTTAATAAACTTGATACTTGCCACGAATACTAATCTAAGTAAATTATGAAGTTTGCCATTTTATGTTTTACTAAACTACCCCCTAAAAGAGGATTGGGGGGTTTCAAAGGTTGTATGGGAGAATTTTAGCGCGCGGTCCGATTTACTCGAAACTCAGTATATAATTTATATACCTAGGATCGAAAGTAAAGAATAATGTGTATCAGGGTTTTTCGAAAATCTACCCCTGACGGGCTGAAAAGGGGTAGTCAATTTTACAGGGGAGGATTTTACTGCATGGCTTGATTAACTCGAAAATTACTATAAATAATATTTGAGTCAAGTTATGAATACATCCCAAAAGATGTTTTTAAAATTCCACCCCTGTGGGGGTGAAAAGCGGGGATACAGTTTATATGAAAAATCTTCTTTATTAGGTTAATAAACTTAAAACTTGGCAAGAATACTCGCCTAAGTAAGTGATAAGTTTATCATTATAAGTTTTTCAAAACTACCCCTGAAAGGGGGACATAGGGGTGTTGAAGTTTGTGTGGAAGAAATTGAATGCGCGGTCCGATTAACTCGAAACTCAGTATTGATACTTTTGACAGAAAATAATTAATAATAAGTATGTAAAGTTGTCGAAAATTTATCCCTGACGGGGCAAAAATTCGGTTTTTAGGGGAGGATTTGAACTTGAAACTGAATGTTACATTTTCACGCCTAAACCACTGAACTTCTGATTTGGCAAAGAGATAGATGGCATCCTGGGGAAGTACATACTTTTTATCCTGGTAGCACGTGCCCGTGGGATAACTTCCGACATCCACGCGGGCGAAGCCGCTTTCAGAAGCTAGTGATGTAATAAGCCTTTACCAGTCGACAGCGGTGCGGATGAATTTTTCGACGCTATTTTTTAGTTTGTAAATAGTTTTAGTTAATTTAAGATATATTTTTGTTATTTTAGTGTTATCTTGAAAATGAAAATAAATACTATAAGCCTCTCGTCCTCATTGGCATTTGACGTTTTTAAAATAGTTTTTTCTTTTGCAGGTACGAAAACATCAAAGACGAAGATTGTCCTCTTTAACAATGACAGCGGGCCACAGGCCATCTTGTAACAGCTCAACTGAACAATTATAATATTGGATAACTACGAGTATATGTCGCAGTGTCGTCCCTAAATATTTATGTTTGTGGATTTGCGTCACTTACAGCGTGCGGGACAGAAAAATCTCAAGGCTGCATTTACACCAGAGATGTGCGAGGTAGCTAGCTAAGCAGTGTAGCTAAGCCACAAAACTAGTTTATTTACACCAGTGCTGAGTAGTCTAGCGGAGCTGAGAAGATGCGCTTAGTGCGTATAAACAAAACTTAAATCCCTTTCTAACGTAGCAAAACTACACTATCACCATCGCTACGCAGCTTAGCAAATCTCTGATAGAAAGGCAGCCTAATGCTAGGATAGCTAGGATTTGTCGCTGGCGAAGTCAATATATATGTATGGACGTGAGATTTGGAACGGCCAGCAAGTCGCCAGTGACTGAAGTCGCAGCGTGTGTACCTAGCGTACGGTGCACAGTTCCTATAAAATGCAGCTTGTCACAAACCTGGCTGGTGACAAGATTCACAACCTAAAGTTGCGCTGAAGTGTGACCTTCAAGCTATCATGCGCAAGAAAGCAAACCCATTGCTGCATCGTCTACGAAACAGCAACAACAGCATCCTAAATGCACGCCCGTTTTGACTGTCATGACCAAAATCAATGGACAAGGAGAGTCATAGGCATCAGTTAGGTATAGGTACTAACATAATTTAGGTACAATCTGTTACTAACATTTTATGATATTGTAATATTTAACCCCGGACGCAAAAAATATTTATTATGTAACTGTGTTATCTGTTATGTAACCCAAAGGAGTTTCTCTGAAATAAATAAATAATAATAATAATCGGAATGTACTGAATGCGTAAGTGCACTAAATGAGGTATATCCTGACCTCCATTACCAAAACTACCTAACTGATACGCAAAAATACATTCAAGAATGTGAGAGCAGCTGTTAAATAACTGTCTGCAATTCTTAGTATAAGTGGCAGGAGCTCATCTTATCAAAGAACAAATTAAAGTACCGATTTCAATAAAAACACTCTTTTAATTATCATATTTCTTACACATATGCATTTTTTTCAATAGAAATTACTATAACCTATGTAAAATTTTCAGAATCTGAAGTCAATATTCAAAATCAAAATATTTTATTTCTCATAAACCTTACATGAGCACTTATGAAATGTCAGAAGCTGCACGTGCACGGTTCCATTTGGTCGTTTCTTCCTTTCTTTTTTAATTATTTATTTCTGACCAGAGTCCATAGTGTTAGTATCAACAAAATAACTTAATAACTAGTGTTAGTAATAAGAGACACATAAATAAAAAAAATATCAGCTGGTATGGATTCTTACCCAGTGGTGCCGCAGAGGGGAATCCCACCGATCTGAGAACACACTCAGGAGACCGTTGGTGGTGGCGCGTAGCCGGCCTGCTATGGAGGCGGTCCTTTTTCTTATTATGACGAAAAATCGTCTGTGCGCGCCTCCGCAAACATTGTGGACGCACTACAACGCCACGACAGCCCCAACAGTATCCTAAACGCGTTATTATATTGGACACGCACATCGCTGTATGTCCTCTGCGTAAAACGGGGTTGTTCCCGTTCGTCCACACCCTGTCGTCCACACTGCGGACGACTGGGAATATTGCGTTCTGTTCGTCTACACTGTGGACGAACAGAACGCATTATTCCCAGTCGTCCACACCCCGTCATATCACGTCTAGTCTAAGAGTTAATAAAGAAAATATGATGATAGTATTTCCTTATATAATAAACATACATTCAAATTATTATGTACTTAGCTTTATTACTTTAGTTAGGCAAATACTTTAAAAGTACATACCTAGTAATTCTAAAGCTTTTTTGCGTATTTTATACTAAATGTAGGGTTGTTCCCGTTCGTCCACACCCCGTCGTCCACACTGCGGACGACTGGGAAAGATGCGTTCTGTTCGTTCACAGTGTAGACGAACAGAACGCAACATTCCCAGCCGTCCGCACCTCGTTTCATATCTAGTTTAAGAGTTAGTGTAAAGAAATTTTAAATTAAATGATTTAACGGTTTAATTAATTTAAAAACAACATAACTATTAAGTTTTTTTTTATTTAAATTCATCAAATGTTAAAATAATTAACAACAATTCTAGTTTTTATCACAGATCAACATAATTTACAATAATTAAAAGGCAATATTTTAACTAATATTGTTTTGGTATTATGTAAATACTCAATGTGTAAAATTAAAATGTGAAACATTCTTATGCTATACATTTAGTATAAAATACGCAAAAAAGCTTTAGAATTACTAGGTATGTACTTTTAAAGTATTTGCCTAACTAAAGTAATAAAGCTAAGTACATAATAATTTGAATGTATGTTTATTATATAAGGAAATACTATCATCATATTTTCTTTATTAACTCTTAGACTAGACGTGATATGACGGGGTGTGGACGACTGGGAATAATGCGTTCTGTTCGTCCACAGTGTAGACGAACAGAACGCAATATTCCCAGTCGTCCGCAGTGTGGACGACAGGGTGTGGACGAACGGGAACAACCCTAAATGTATAGCATAAGAATGTTTCACATTTTAATTTTACACATTGAGTATTTACATAATACCAAAACAATATTAGTTAAAATATTGCCTTTTAATTATTGTAAATTATGTTGATCTGTGATAAAAACTAGAATTGTTGTTAATTATTTTAACATTTGATGATTTTAAATAAAAAAAAACTTAATAGTTATGTTGTTTTTAAATTAATTAAACCTTTTTACCATTTAAATAAATTAAAAGGTGTTCAAAAGACTTGTAAAGGAACACTACTTGTCGTTGTGATCTTGTTGTCCTAACTGCAAGCGTCTACAGTCTTTTTTTTTTTTCGTTGCTTGTATACATAGTATGTATGTATTTATGTATTTATAATTTTGAATTTGTATATATTTGTCTATTTTAGTGTATTGTATACATAATATTTGCACCAACAACGGTCCCATTTTGTGTCCAGGGAAATCGCTGTCCATACCGAGGTTGCCTGGAAGAGATCGCAGTAATGCGATAAGGCCGCCCATTGTATATTTTGTAGTATCTCATGTGTTTTTTATGCTATGTATTTTTGTGGTGTACAATAAAGTATATATAAATAAATAAATAAATAAATAAATAAACCGTTAAATCATTTAATTTAAAATTTCTTTACACTAACTCTTAAACTAGATATGAAACGAGGTGCGGACGGCTGGGAATGTTGCGTTCTGTTCGTCTACACTGTGAACGAACAGAACGCATCTTTCCCAGTCGTCCGCAGTGTGGACGACGGGGTGTGTACGAACGGGAACAACCCGTAAAACGGGTCCAAAGACTGCACGTCGTGTAGAAAGACTGACAGAAAGCTTTGAAAAGAGAAATAACTTGATTTGTACAACGTGAAAATCTTCGAACCAGAATGTTACTCATACATCGAACAGCCAACGACCTGCGCTCCCTCTCCAGATATGGTTGCCATAGATATTATCTCTATTCAAGCCTATCCTATTTAGATTAAGTTGTGGAGGTATCTTGTAAAAAGTACCAAACCAATATGGTTAAGTTTTATATACAAATATTATGCGTAACTCGGAGTAACAGTTAGTTTTTGTTTGATCGCAATCGCTTCACTTTATCACAAGTGTTCAAGTAGAACTTTTCATTACGTAATGTACACTTAACGACATCTATTGACGCGATATAGTACTAACGAATACATGTGACAAGCATATTATGTGAATAATAACATCATCCTTTATGGGCTGATTTTTCAATCAAGAGATAATTTTTATTCGTGGAATAAAATTGACATCTGGCGCTGGAAATATCAAACCTTAGACGTATTATTCTTAGGAGGAGGAGTTGATAACAGTAATTAAAATTACACGATTGCATATGATAAAGTTTAATGGTCATCCAGATCGAATTTCGGCTAATCTTAAAGGATATTTGACGGCACGGTTGGCGCAGTGGTTAAGTGATTGACTGCTGCGCTGCGTGTCACGGGTTCGATTCCCGCACGGAACAAATATTTGTATGGCCTACAAGTAGTTGTTCCGGGTCTGGCTGTTTGTGTATGTGAGTTTAAATGTGTGTAAACGCACCCACGATACAGGAGAAATTCCTAGTGTGGGGCAACGTTTAAAAAAAATATATGTATAAATATATATGTATAAAATATATATTATACTTAGTGCATAACTGAGTGCGCAGACACAGGTGCACTCAGTCATCCCTCGCTATAGTCTGGTTGGACGGCAATCCGACGCGACCGGAGAGACATCGGGTGCAGGACCAACGGCTTAACGTACTTTCTGAGGCACCACGGTATCACACCACACACGAGGTATGATGACCGATGAAACGCTGGGGGCGGGGGGTCTAGATAGAATCATTATGCTGAATTCACGGTTACAGTTTAGGCAATGGTTAAAAAAAATCTTGTATAAATGTCTTTTATATTTTGACGGCACGGTTGGCGCAGTGGTTAAGCGATTGACTGCTGCGCTGCGTGTCGCGGGTTCGATTCCCGCACGGAACAAATATTTGTATGACCTACATGTATTTGTTCCGAGTCTGGGTGTTTTTCTATCTATAATATGTATGTATTTACAAAAAAAAAATTGTATATAAGTAGTTTATCAGCCATCTTGTTACCATAACACAAGCATTAGGTTGCTTAGCTTGGGACAAATGGTGCTGTGTGAAATGTCCAGGGATATTATTATTATTATTATATTATTGATATCAATCAGAAAAAGTAATCAAGATTACGATTGCAAACTGTTAATCTAAAATCACCGAAAATGATTACTTTGTTGATTAATTTCGTTAATTTGTAATCATGATTGAAGATTGAGAATCGTAATCTTAAATCATTCATCTGATTACATTTTGCTCAAGTCTGATACGTACCTATTGTGACTAGGTTTTCGTAAGGTATGTGAAAAAAATTGCAACCAACAAAAAAAAAAAATTTTTATATGAAAAATACAACTGACTTCACAAACACAACACGTCAAGGTGCAAAAGTCCTTTGGGTTCAGAAGTCTGTAATTTCTTGCCAACGACTTCCCAAACTAAAGTTATTTTGCTCTTTGTAGCGTTTTTTATGGAAATCGGTTATAACTTTTTGTAATTCATTTTTTTTAACGATGGGCACATAAGAAATGTATAAATTCTAAGGTGGCTTGTATCCCTGCTTAAGATTGTTTTTATGGTTTTGAGTAGATAAAAAGAGGTCTAAATAAAAATCATGTCCAAGGTTTTCTTCATGGGTGTCATCTTCATAGTTTTCGAGGGCGGCGGTGTCGAATATAACCAGAGTAAATGATGGTTAATTTTCACACGGGCAACTTTATATAGGAGCTTTTTCGAGGGGCAAGCCACCTCTCTTAATGTCGTTCCTCAACCTCTCTTAAGATCATGATAACTTCATGGATTTTTGCCTGTTCTCTCAGAAAATTTTCAACAGCGCTCTTGAAGCGTGATCCTTCTTCACCATGATAACGCTTCATCATGTGACATCCACGCGAACAAAGTCGCGGGCACAGCTAATAAATGAATATGGGTGAATAGATAAATGACTAATTATTATCATTAGGTTTAATGCAGGCCCTTCAGTTGGATATCGCAGGGCCTACATTGCACTCAATCAAAGGTAAAATAACTGTGAAAGGTAACTGTAAAACTGATTTACGTCCGTCACCTCACACAACAGGTCCAGTTGAAAACCAGCGTCAGGCACTAGTTGTCTGGCATTTTTGCTGAACTGGGCCTTTTTGGCGCAGCCGTGAGGCACACTTTCCTGCTAATTTCTTACATCGGACTTTACACTTTTTATTTTTTGTTTGTTTTTATTAAATTTATGTATCTGGTCGGTGCCCGTCTGTCACGCTGAGGGTGGTTGGATGCGGGATGTCGAGCGAGTGTGTGGAGCTATACCAGAAATGGGACCAGTCCTAATTACGCCATTAGACGTAGCCAGAGCAGTCCGTTCGTTACCGAATTGGAAATCACCGGGACCGGACGGACTGCATAACTTTTGGTTAAAATGGCTAATTAGTTCACACACTTGCCTGGCATCTCAGTTCCAGTCTTCCTTAGAGTCTGGGTCGCTACCACAGTTTCTAACAACAGGCGTTACCCACCTGCTCCATAAGTCAGGTAGTCCCGCGGAACCCAAGAATTATAGACCGATCACGTGTTTATCGACGGTTTATGCTTCTTACATCCATTTTGAGAGTGAAAATTAACACGCACATTGATAGTCACTCGATTATGTCTGCCTCTCAAAATGGATGTAGGAATGGGTCCCGCGGTACTAAGGAGCTACTCCTCATAGACATGGCCATTAGCCAACAGGTTCGCCGATCCCGCAAGGATATGTCGACATGTTGGATAGATTATAAGAAGGCCTACGACTCGGTGCCACATACATGGCTCATGAGGGTGCTGGAGTTGTACAAGATAGATGCAACTCTACGCACCTTCCTTGAGTCGTGTATGGGACAATGGAAGACGGTCCTTCGCTATCCAGGGTGTCGATAGATCCAGGGGAATGATGAGCCTGTATGGATTAATACGGGGAATACTTCAGGGCGACAGTTTGAGTCCACTTTGGTTCTGCTTGGCCCTGAATCCTCTAAGCACACTGCTGGAGGACTCAGGTCTAGGCTACCGGTTGAAGAGAGGTGGTCAGGTCATATCTCACCTCCTCTACATGGATGATTTGAAACTCTTTGCCCCCAACAAATTGCATCTGATGAAGCTACTGAAGGTAACTGAAACTTTCAGTAGTGCCATCAGGATGGAATTTGGTGTGGACAAATGTGCAGTCATGCATGTAAAGGGGGGGGAGATTATGGAATCCGAGGGAATTCCACTTTCGGATTCCATACACCTTAGATCCCTCTCCTCATCCGAAAGCTATAAGTATTTGGGTATGTCGGAAGCGTTAGGCATCAACGATGCTGACATGAAGCAATCGTTGAAGGAGCGCTTCTTTTGTCGCCTGAAGAAGGTATTAATTAGTCTTCTTTCGGGCGGAAATAAGGTGCGCGCCTTCAATGGTTGGGTCATGCCGGTTTTGATGTACTCTTTTGGCATACTCAAATGGACTCAGACTGAACTCGACGCCCTGCCCCCCGCCATCCAACAGCCCACTTTTATTTAGGCAGTGATTTTGGTGTAGCTTAGTATGAGTACAGGCATACATAATATACTGAAAATGTGCGCCTTATTTGTGCAGAATAAACAATTTTTCTTTCATAAGCCTGACAAACGACGAGATCCGGAACTCATTTCATTCGAAAGTAGATACTGAATTGGTTAATAATTAATTAACAAATAAAAATACTTATTTGGAATACAATTTATAATATTGTTTTATTTACCATAACATACGCTATTTAATACACTTGTTTGTTCATTGATACATCGTAAGTATATTTAAATATCTTTGTTGAAACATTTCTTATTCGAGTTGCTACACAAATAATAATTAATAAGAATGAAATAGGTACTAAGTTAAAAAAGTAATTAATTTAAAAAAAAATGTGCATACAGTACATTTAAAACTTCTTGCCCTACTACTAACACTCTACTATACACTTAAAGGAATAATAATTACAAAATATGCAAAATACAAAATGTTTTGGCATAGCAAAGTAAATGTATCGTTAATGTTACTGAATTTTAAATCATATCGGTATCATGTGACCCAGTAACTGGGTAGAGGAGGACAGATAGGTAGTCGCTCTAAGCAAAGTACCGGTATTCAGCTGCATTCGGATAGACTGGAAACCAACCCAACCCCAATGTAGCTGGGAAAAGGCTATGCAGATGATGAACGAAGTCCTTTTTTCAACATAAAGTGCGAAGGGGTATTTCCATTCCATTCAAATCTCATTCATAATTAACGATACGGTTACGTTATCATACACTGCGACAAAATGTTCCTGCCAGGCTAAGGTATAGTCACAAGCATAAATCCTAATATTATGCAAGATTCAAACACTATTAAGTCAATATTGATAGATATTGTAGTGTTCCATACGTACAGTCACGAGCACCTATATGTCAACATTTGGCAACTTTCAATTGCGATTTTTTCGTGAAATAACGAATGCAACGTTGAAATACGATACATTATATAAACCTATTGGTTCGAAAATGCTACGTTCGTAACAACATAAAATTACATTAAAAAACAAAGGAGTAAATCGCTTTTGAATAAAGCCGAGTGTATAGTGTTTTGCCCGTGACTGTACGTGTGGTGTTCTCGAAACCACACTCTAATGAAATAGGAAAAACGTTTTTGAACGTTGTGTAATTAAATGGTATTAATGGTCGTGGCTGAACAGATCTTACCTGAGTTTAGGGATCCTGCAATATTGAAAGGAAATTATGCACAAGTGATTGGCATCGACGTCCGAAACTGTAAGACCCGTCGTCCACGACGCTACCTACTTAAAAATACTCATGACGTATAATTTCCTTTCTTCAATACAGGTTTCCAAGTCCAACGTTGGTAGGATCTGTACTTAATTTTGATATCCATGGTAAACAACTAGTCGGTTGCGAGAATTTCTTTGAGCGATGACGTTATTATATTTAGACACCATTTTTCGGGAGATGGGCGGATGCCATTGTTGCCAACGCGGGAAGAAGCTGGATGATGCTACGAGGCTGGCACAGGAGCGTGGAGATCGTCACAAACAAAGAGGGCTATGCTCAATTATGGGTACGTCTTAATTTTATCCGTTGTTTTTTATTCTCCTTCTACTGACAACGTGGATCAAGTGGGCAAGTGTCTTTATTCATGAGATCCATATACCTAAAAAATAATAGGAATGTTAAAATATATTTATTACCTACGTGAAGTTTTACCCGACTGCACAACGGCACAGCCAGGGTTAGGTTTACATGCGTATCTTTGTTGTACCTATCTTTGTTACAAATAAATGATTTAAAAACAACTACGGGTATCAGAATAATGGGTTTGAGGAGAAGATTCCAAAAATATAAAAATTGAAAATAAAAGTGAAATATACAAAAAACATCCGACTGAAGTTTCAGTCTATAACGGACCGAACCGACCGGACCGAACGGTCCAGCACCCCAATTGCGTAACACACTATCGATCGGAATCTAAATCATTTTGAAGCAAATTGCTAATCCATTGCTTCATAAGTTTGAAAAATTTGTCTGCTCAACACGTAAATAACGCAATGAATGTTGTTGAACTGTCAAAATGAAACCGATTCCAATTAATCGTGTGTTACGCAATTAGGGTGCTGTTTAGTTAAACAGTTGAAAACAAGCTCACGTTTTATGCAGCTGGCATCACACCTGCCGATCGATTCTGTAAAAATCTCACCGTGAAAAGATAGGTGAAGTGAGCTTAGAGTGAGCTGCCAATAATGTCAATTCCTAGCATTTAGTAGGAATGACAGCTCACTTCACCTAAGTTTTTACGGTGAGATGGTTACAGAATCGCACTGCTGAGATTGAACTTCTAATCAGCAACTGCATTAGACTGCTTGAAGTGAGCTTGTTTTAAATATTGCAGTTGGTTTCTGTTTTTTTTTTATATTTATGGTTTATAAATTGCTGGTTTTGTTTCTTTATAACTTTTCCAGGCTGTAAAACTACTGTAGGCTGGGATCTATATTGCTAGAGTTTTGAGAAAAACTAGTGATATTTTAACGAAACAGCTGCAAAGCAAACATGATCTATTTACACGGAACATTTTACACAATTTAAAGGGCTTTGAAGATCCGTGGTATACTCACCTGTCCGCCATTTTGTTTATTTTCAAAATACCGGCCACGCATGAAACCTATATAAACCGATAGATGACATCAATGCAAACAGAAGACATAATAAGACCAATTCCTGTAAAGTGTCAGCTTTCCGAGTTATTAGAACGTTGTGTTTGAAATAATCACTCTGATTTTTTTAAGTAATTAAACATCTATGCAACAAGATGTAAGCAAGTTAAAAAAAATAGATATCACGTGATCAAATTTAAACGTTAATATCTCGGAAACGTGACACGGAGTTTGGTAATATAATATTTTCCGTTTACATTGATGTCGACTATCGATTTGTATAGCTCACACGCGTGACCGCCATTTTGGAAAAAAAAAACAAATTGGTGCAACAGTAGGTAGATATGAGGCTCCATTTAAAAATCTTCAATCCCCTTTAACACTCACTTATATACAAAAAATACACATTAGGTATAGAAAATAACGTTGTGCTCACTTTTCACAGGTAACGCATGTCTTGTACAGATTAACTTCGTTTATTGGGCACGGACACCGAAATTCAACCACAGATTGTCTCTTAACCCGAATATTGGCTGAAGTATCTCGTTGATCGGGTTCTGAACTGGTAGCCGGTTGCGCCAAAGACAACGCGGCGAGTATCGCGACCAGCGCGACAACTACACGAAGGCCATCAAAGAACTTCATGGTGTCAATCACAAGTACTGATGTGTTTACTCCTCGACTTAAGTGAACGAAGTAGGTAATGAAAACAATAACAACGGTTATATACTTGATGTTGGGGAAAACCAGATGAATGTATCGCAATTAATTACTCAGCGGTTCGGTTTTTAGGGTTCCGTAGCCAAATGGCTAAAACGGAACCCGTATGGATTCGTCATGCCTGTCTCTCCGTCCGTATGTCACAGTTACTTTTTTTCCGAAACTATAAGAACTATACTGTTGAAACTTGGTAAGTAGATGTATTCTGTGAACCGCATTAAGATTTTCACACAAAAATAGAAAAAAAAACAATACATTTTGGGGGCTCCCCATACTTATAGTTTGCGCAAGAGACACTTCCAAAGTGGTAAAATGTGTCCCCCCCCCCTGTAACTTCTAAAATAGGGGAATGATAAAACTAAAAAAAATATAATTATGATGTACATTACCATGTAAACTTCCACCGAAAATTGGTTTGAACGAGATCTAGTAGGTAGTTTTTTTTTAATACGTCATAAATCGTAAATTGTAATTGTATGGAACACTCGGTGCGTGAGTCCGACTCGCACTTGGCCGGTTTTTATTTTTCAATATCGCCTTTTCTGTAACCATGGAGAACTCAAAATTGCGCGCTATTTTCGAATATGAGTCTCGTCGTGGCACCAACGTTGCACAGACAGCACGAAAAATTAACGACGTGTAAGAACATAGTACTGCATGTGAACGCATGGTCCGATTTTGAATTTTAATCTCAACAATGAGCCGCGTGGCCGACTGGAGACGAAAATTGATAAAGATGAATTGAAAGCCATAGTGGAAGCAGATTAATCTCAAAGCACGTTGGAACTTGCAGCAGCCTTCTACGTAAGTAATAAATCGATACTGATTCATTTACTCCAAATTGGAAAGATAAAAAGGCTCTGAAACTGGGAACCATAAACATAACATAACGTATAAACTCACTGAACAAGAACAAAATCACGTCGAAGCACCGCACAACGGACCAACTCAAAACTATAGGCGTTACGACTGGAAATCCTCCGTCACCCACCATACTTTCCAGATCTTACTCCAACTAAATTCCATTTTTATTCAGAATTTGGATAACTTTTAACATGGGAAAAAATTGAAATCCAACGAGGCGGTTAAAAACGCCACTAAAGAGTTCATCGATTCCCGTCTCCAGGATTTTTATAGCAGAGCCATCAACGAAAAAAGTACATCTTCGCTAATGGAACTCATAACATTCTAAAAAAAAAAAGATTTTTTCCATGTAAATCGGCAATTTCATAGGTAAGGACCTAATAATAATGCACTGACAGTACTGCGGCGGCTGTGGAGGGGTTGTAATGCATCTGGGATGTTTGCGGATAATAATATTAATGGTTATGCCACCATTATTAGGAATAGATGTATATCTCTGATAGCGCGTGTTCGCGGCAGCTCCAATTATAGTATTCTCAATGTATTCTTGGATCGGTGGGGTTCTCCGATGTTGCGGAGGTAGATGCAGCTCCACGCTAAATTTTAATTGTAGGTATATTATATTAATGTGTCTGTAAACCCACTAACACTAGAAGTTAATTAAATTGGTACTAACTACGTAACTATATTCTATGCTATTTAATCACCCGGTAATTTTTAGTACGGAAAAAGAACCGCAATGAATTCCAATCACTATTAGGCGACATGTTGGCAAAATTCATGTTGGTGGTCGCGTTTCTTCGCTGCCTGTTTTAGGTAAACGCGTTTAATCGTATACATAGATACACTAGCTTCTGCCCGGTTGGTTTAAAATTGACAAAGTTTCATACAAACTTTCATCCCCTATTTTATCCCCTTGGGGGTAGAATTGATCAAAATCCTTTCTTAGCGGATGCCTACGTCATAACATCTACCTTCATGCCAATTTTCAGCCCGATCCGTCCAGTGGTTTGGGCTGTGCGTTGATAGATCACTATGTCAGTCACCTTTGAGTTATATATATTCACCTACAGATACCTATAATGTGTTGCATCACATACTATGCCTTATCTTTAAGATATATGGCAGGGGCTGTAAAACTCGCATGCCTAAGTACCAAACAGTTGATATTATATTACTACGCAGAGCATCTTCTCTTTCAAACACACTCGCCTTATTCACATTTACATTTAGGTATCCACATAATACAACCTCACGCCTTGTTTCCCCGAAGGCTCAGGCTGAGGTGTACATAATAGTACACCCACGTTTCGCCTCTTTCATCTTATATTCACCATGTCTTGCAACTACGATGAAAGTAGAACTTGATCATCTGCGTAGTGAAGGCATTTGACAGGCTACTTATGTATCCTCAATCCGCAGTCACCCTCTTGAAAATCTGTCAGACAACTATACATGTTCAAGTTGACCAGCCACGGTGGCGCTACACAACCCCTCGAGATGCAGAACCAGTTATTAAAACCTTTGCAGACAACACTTAAAAGACTAATTCCGCAGTATTTTTCACACTGAAAGCCTTTTCCCTTATACAATAGTGATATGATAACAGCCTTGCGCCAGTCATTGGGCACACGGCCAGATTTCCAACACATATGAAATGCTACTTATTTATATTTAATTTATTGGCGATCTTTTAAGATATCCGAGAGGGCTATCAGACGATGAATGAACAGAATCTATTTTGAAAAACTACAACAAAAAACTGCTTGTTTTTATTAAAAGTAGAAATATAATTGTTATTGAAAGCAATTCTAATTTTCCTCATTATCCATATTATTATTATAAATGCAAAATTAACTGTATATGTCTGTCTGTTACCTATTCCGCCTTAATGGCTGAATGGGTTAGGATGAAATTTAGCACACGGATAGACCAAGACATAGAACACTTGTTATCTCGATATAATATCGATATCGATATAATATCTTGTTATATCGTTCCTTTGGTATATTTCCGACCTCCACACGGGTGAAGCCGCGGGTATGAGCTTGTTGAGAAATAAAAGAGGAAGTAGGGACTAATTATATTTTATTATAATACTAACGAATGAATAATAAAGACCATACAGAAATAATTGACGAGTCACAATAAAACTAGTTATTAAAAAACACAACATTTACACAAGTATTGATTGTATTAATTTAAGTTGCACCCAATGTAACATTTAAGTATGCAGAATATTGTAAAACTATCATTTCCACAATATTTCGAAGTAACGAACTTTCAGACCTTTACTTCCGCTTATAATGTTTTGAGAGTTAACCACAGTTGTTTGCCAGGAATCCTCCGTACACATACAACTAGCCGGCCTTCTTGAAGCAATAAATATTCGTAGTACTAATTATAATTTTCCCAATTTGATTTACAAACTGGGCATGTTTCCTTGTTTGTTAAATACTTATACCTGAAATATAAAAAATAATAATTAAAAAAATGTAAGTATTATACCGTACATAGTGACAATGATCAATTAAAATGACCACCAAAGAGATAATGCTGTTACACCTTTTTTTGCTCAAGCGATTTTTTTATAAACTCAATTATTCTTTTGCTGTGAAAACGTCGTTCGTACGTCAGTGTCATAGGGATCACAATGGAAATTCGCCGTATACCATAGCACCGGTGCAGTAGTTTGCCGTTTCGTATACAAGCTCACGCGATTTTTCTGCGGTGCGACTAGCGCACCGTACCGTAAAGAAACCGTGCCGTGAACAACGGATTTTAAACTGGTTTATTGTACCCTGATAGTTTTATTTTTTTAACTTCTACCCTCATACTTAAGAACTTCATCAGCCACGCACTAAGGAGGTTCATTTCATTTAATATGAGGTGATTTAACCCGATGAATGTCGTAATTACAGACACAATTAAAAAGCCATTGTGTCTCGCGTGGATCTACGTTCCGACATAATTATGAAGGGTTAAAGTACACCTTAAACTGAACGAAATTTAGGCAATTAGGACATATCAAAAAGTTAAAACCGTCATACGAATTACAAATTACTTTAATAATTTAAGTCACAGTGGTACTCACTTTTTACAGGGAACGCATTGTGTTCTTAAAAACACCCAATTTTTCGGACACCGACATCCTGCTTTCTCGATAATAGATTGTCTCTTGATCCGTATTTTAGCTGAAGCGTCAGCTTGTTCGGTCGCTGAGTTGTCAACTTCTTGCGCCGAACACACCGCGGCGACTAACGCGATAATCAGGAAAATGAACCAGAGCTTCATGTTGACACGTGCTTACTACTCGACTGTTGTGAGCGGAATGCCTACTAACATATTTTTTTTTCTTTTATAAATGGCATCTCGCAGTTCAACCTATGAAGCTGCTTTCAGACTAGGCTATAATATAATAGCATATAGTACCTATATAGCTCATACATAGCACAACAATATCGCGCACCATACATTGTTATGGACACGTTCACACTGTACTGTACTATATATATACATATTAATGGTTTACTATTAAAATTAATACTAGGTCCTTCTTTTCTATACTATTCGGCACTATAGTATAGCTTAGTCTGAAAGCAGCTTTAGGTTGTTGTCTGCTTTACCGGACTTTCCTGTGGATGCCTCAATAAATTAAGGCCTCCAGGCAGGGCTTAAAAAACTTAAAAACAAAGCCACTACACCCTAAGGGCACCCCCTGTGGAGTACGGACCTCGGCTTAGAGCGTCGCTGGGAAAAGGCAGCAATTGACAGGCTGGATCGGAATTATTTAGGGACAAGTTTAAAACCACAGGCTCAACGGCGCGGGCTGGTTCGAGCAAGGGTCGGGGCGGACATGGTATGGGGTGTCGCGACGGGCCTCGACGACGACGAGGGAAGGACGGATGTCGGGACTTGTGCTTTTTGAGAGTACTGGTGGTCTTACTACTCTCCTGTAGGAGGGTCGTGGCGTCGCGTCGTCGGGGATGGTAATGATATGCCTCGGTCGGCGAATCCTACGCATGCGGAAGGGATTGTATCGGGCGGCTGCCGCAATCAGGGGATTGGGGTGCTTTATAGCAATATAAAAAAAAAACGCTTGGAAAGGCGTTTCATGAACTGCTGGACTGTGGGCATACTGAGATCTAAGTGTAGACTCGCATTGCGGACATATAATGGATGCCTTTTAACAATACGCATTGTATTTTTATTATACAGCGTCATGTATGCGCTATTAGAGGGGCTTGCGGCTAAGTAATAACAGCCGCTCGGGTCGATTGATCAGGTTAAGCTACGCTTGCCGTGGTTGGTCCGTGGATGGGTGACTATCTTTACATATCAAGACCTCTCCGTGGCTTAGAAAGCACGTTAAACCGTTGGTCCTGGCTGTCTTTCGTGAATCTCTGACAGTCGTTACGGGTCGTCAGAATCCCGAAAGTCTGACAATTAATCTTACCAAGTGGTTTCGTACTACCCAGTAAGTGGGTTGTGAAGGTAAGATAGGCACTCACCCCATGTAAAATACTGGTACTCAGCTGCATCCGGTTAGACTGGAAGCCGACCCCAACATAGTTGGGAAAAGGCTAGGTAGATGATGATGCATGCGCTACTACACCCATAATTTTAAATGTCTATTTTTTTTCTACACCATAACCTTATCTCAGGAGATATCGATAACGTCATTTTGAGAATGAATAATAGTCATTTTGTAGATGCATTATTAACATCCCAGGTGAATTTACACATTATTAATGTTTATTTCGTAATCAATTCAATGTTTCATTTAATTTGATTCTAATCACCATAAACAGAAGTATGTTTTTATGTACATTTTTTTTTATTTCTACTCAGCCGTTTTATTTAAGTTAGATTTTTACTTGATTTCCTATTAGAGCAATACATACTGCCCATTTTGATATAAGTAGATACTTTTCAATACATGAATAACTAAAATATTATTTTTATAATTTCATTATTAAGACTTGGCTGGCTTGATTACTTAATTGCAAGCATTTGTACGCTCTCTGCCATAACATAGCGCACTCTTTAATATTGTACCGTGTTAAAAAAAAAACTTATGAAATTAAAAGACATTGGACAGAAGCTAAAAACATATATAAATTATTCTATTATAATACATATAAGGATAATAGAATGCGCTAAACAACAAATTATTCATCATGTTGATGGGTTTTGAAGACAAAAAAAAACGAGTAAGTGTTTAATTCATTCAATTTAATATAAATAAATAACGGTAACCTATAAAATATACATAAAAATTAAGGAGTCACAACCGCAATCACCATTAAGCATAATTAATTCATGTTTCCCTGCGCTCAAATACGTTCACAATAACCATGTGTTTGACCTATATGTGCACTTTGGACAATTTATTTTTTATCCACTGTTCTAAAAACGCCGAAAAATGTTATGATACTAAAACAGGCATGTCCTAGAACCCAAGACATGGGACATCCAACAACCAGCACTGGACCCGTGTGATGGGATACGGCCGGCTTCATTTTTCATGTTTTGAATTACATGCAAAGCAGGCTAGGTTAACACCATTCGGTCAAAGTATTCGGTAGGCAGAGGTTCTTTGTACAATAGTTTTAGCACAGCAATATCTTTTGTACAATGCTCAGATATTGGATAGTTCCATTTTAAGAGCAAACTGGACAGTCTTCTCCTGTTGAATTCTCGTACCTGAAATATGAAAAACAACATAAGAAAATGGATTGCAAACTCAAACTCAAACTCAAAGTATTTATTTCAATTAAACCAATTACAGGTACTTGCAACCCATGAACATAACGAAAAACGACATAACGAAATGAGGCTAAACTTGTAAAAAATCATAAGAAACCCCAGAAACTTAAATCGTAGTTCTCGTGGTGAAGAAGACTATCTAACCAGCGATTTCCATCGCTGCATCTTAGGAGATAGTCCTTTTCTTGTGACATCGAAGCGAGAACCATTTCAAATCATTTTTGTCTTGAGGACTCTCATCGAAAAATTATTTGAAACAGGGTTAGGAAGCTTAAAGTCTTCAAGTTTTTTTGTTTGACTATAACTGAAAACTCCAGCGCACGTTTGTAACTTGTTCTGTAACCATAACAACTCAAAGTATTATTAGTTTATCCACACCATTATTAAGTATTCTGCAGGAGTCGCATTTTCTACCCTTTCTATTTGGATGAATGGAAGTGTTGCTAATTTCTTATCGTCAACCCCGTTTTAAATCTCATGTTTTAAGTCTCAAGTATTCCGAATAAAAATATTGTAAAGAAAAAAACTTTACTCACTTTTCACAGGGAACGCATCTCCTACCAACTCTAGCATAATTAACCGGACACGGGCACTTGAGCTTTCCAATAAACGATTGTCTCTTGAATCGGGTAACGACTGAAGTTTCTGCTTGCTCGGCAGTTGAGCTGGTAACTGGCGGTAAATATATCGCGGCGAGTAAGGTGACAATCATACACATGTAAAACAGCTTCATTGTAACGTTGATTGATACAATGAATACCTAGCAATCACAGTAATTTTATTATGTGCGTACTACTAGACTTTAGTGAGAGGAATGCGGTTAATGATACCTCCACTTCTATTTATACAAATACAGATGTATAAACCAAGATCGTCAAAAGACATTGTTGGTTACACTTGAGGCATATTTTCCTTAAATAAGTGCAAGTTAACGCACATTGCACGTGGTTTATTCTCGTAAGTGCGCACGGCGACATATCAAGCAATATATTTCCAATATAAACTGACCTCTCACTATACAGAAAGCCTATAAAATATGAGGTAAGTAAGCTTATACTGGATATGGTAACATCGTTTGGAATTATAAAAGGATAATATGATTTACGTAAATCTAGCAATTGTAGCTACTTTAATGAGCAGAATTAAAAGTATGACGTGGGTAAGATATCGTTGTGAACCATGGTTTCCTCAAGGGTAAAGCAAACATAATACATTAAAGACGTATTTTCCTAGCAAATAAACGGGTATACCTACCTACCTACCTTCCCACCCGGTAATAGTTTTCTTTAATTTTTAAGAGCTTATTTTTTTCAGCCATCTTCTCCTTTGCGTTTACGTGTGTTTTAATGACGTAAGTAATTAGTTTTGTTCTGGACGGGTTGACGTCTACGTGTATGCAATAAACGTTATAACTTTAACTAAAAAAAAAAACTTAAATTTAATCCGATCCATCCTGACCCTTGCTGCTCTCTCCCCAGCGACGCCCAAAGCCGAGATCCGTACCCCACAGGGGGAGCCCTTAGCGTGTAGTCACTTAGTTTATAAGTTTTACGCATTGACTGGAGGCATCAATTTCTTAAGACACCACAGTATAAGCAGTAGACAAGCTCTAGTTGATCTGCGAGATTACCATCATCAAAAAGAGCTTTTGTGCAATGCATACAAATCCAAACCGAAACCGAGAAAAGTCGCCAATAGGCTTGCTTTCTACATTGAAAGAAAGATAATAGGTATTTATTTCGCACAGACTAAAAGACACACAATACACTAGATACATACATCGGATGAAAACAAATAAAAAATCAAATAAAGAGTGTAAAGTCCGATGTAAGAAATTAGCACGAAAGTGTGCCTCAAAGAAGCTGCGCCAAGAAGGCCCAGTTCAGCAAAAATGCCAGACAACTAGTGCCTGACGCTCGTTTTCAGTGTTGGGTGACGGATGTAAATTAGTTTAATAATGCAACGGGACGTGTGTGTGCATACTTAAATCAATTAATTAATAAATTTTGTATAGGTAAGATAAAAATGGCAACGAATATGTATAAATGGACAAAAAATACTGATAAATAAATAAATGTGATGGCAGGATGACATGGGACGTAAACAAAACTGACGAAATGTTGGCAGACTCACATACAGCGTGACTTTGGTGAAGCTTATTTTCAGTAGCGAATTGCGATAGTGAGTGTCTTGCCTGACATTATTGTAGACATGTAGATAATGAGTTAACTGCAATCCTTTCACAGTTACCTCTGATTTTGCATCACTGTCCAAATCACAGTGATATTTGTTCTCATTTTAATAAGGTTGCTGTTGGCTTGCTGACATTGACAAGTCTGTAAAAATCATTGTGATCTTTATTATCGTCACATTAAGGTAGCTGTTAGTTGGTGCTGTCAGAGGTAAAATAACTTTTAACGGACTGTACCTTCTTATAAGTATATGAGCTGCTTGTTTCATAGACCACCTACATAAAAAAACGGGTTGCACTCCAGGAGTGCCGGCAGAAGTGAAAGCTTGAATATTAACGTTGTGCATTTTTGATATTTTGGAATGCGGTCTACTCTCCCTCCGTCTTACGAATTTCCGACCAGGACACGTGTCCTGACGCGAGCTCCGTCTTACGAATTTTCGATCAGGTCACGTGTCCTGACGCGAGTTTAACATTTTTTACCCATCACAACAAAAGTGCACAACGCCGCTAAAGAAATTTTAACCTTATGATTGTCTGCTGCCTATTGATGTGTGTTATATACCTAGCGATTGTCAATCGTAAACGCTGATGTGACTCAACATGCGATCAACATACATAGGTATTTAATAAATTATGCATATTGGCCATCTTTTTCCCGTTCATTCTGAGCCCACTTGACCGCTACGATAAACACGTGCGACAATGTATTGACACAGTTACTTGACAGGTTAATAATTATAACGGCAACCATGGTTTGAGTCACGTTATGAATAAGCCTTTAATATTGTTATGTCTTGTATGTATGTCCCTTCATCTCTTAATCTCCCTATATATTATCATCTGTCTAGCCTTTTCCCAGCTATGTTGGGGTCGGCTTCCAGTCTAACTGGCAGACGAATACCAGTATTTTACATGAAGCGGCTGCTTATCTGACGACTGCCAAAGATCCACGAATGAAAGTCAGGATTGATGGCTTAACGTGCTTTCCGAGGCATAGAGGGGTCTTGATATGTACCTAAAGATGGTCTCATCCACGGACCAACCGCGGCAAGCGTAGCTTAACCTGATCGATCGACCCGTGCGGTTGTTATTACCTAGCCACAAGACTATAGACATGTTTTAAAATACAGAGTCTCTCTGTTTGTCTATTCATTGGTGCACTTCTAACTCGTGAATTGCTTATCCGATTTAGCTGATCCCTTTTTTATACATTTTTATTTTATTACGAAATGTGGTTTTAAGAGAAGAAGTTACAATAATAATGGTTTTGATTACTTTCTCCTTCTTTAACTTTATTAATTTCAAGAAGAATTGTAGAAAATAGTGCAGGAACAGGATGTACAGAGTGTATTGAAATGAAGTTAGCTGCAGGCGGGCTTCACAGAATCATACCTAACACTCGACCCAAACAGGTATTATGCTATTTTAGTGGCCAGAACTTACCTGCAAATACATAAACAAACAAGTTATCGTCCTTGAATCATCATAATACTTTCCGAAACCCGTTTGAAGACTTATAAATATGGATGTAAACAGTGATGTCTACACTATGTGTATAAGAGCTTTATCGCGGCGCGTCTTTCGACATTCGAGTGGTATATGAGAACACGTGAATATGAAGTGGTATCTTTTGTTATTTGTTGTGCTTTCCGCATTTGTTACGTTAGGGTTAGCCGACCCTGGGAAGTTTAATACCCCCAAGAGATGCCCAGTTGGACAAATTTCTATTGACAATAAGTGTTTCACACTAGGGGTGAGTTTATTTTTTAATTAATATTCTTTTTCACCTAATAATCATCAACATTTGTAATGTAAATAAAACTTCTCTTTGTTCATAAAGGTTGCCTAAAGTTAAGTAGTGATTAGCCACTGTTTGCTTTTGTGAACCATACATTTGTGACTTTTAAATTCACATAGCATGAATCATCGTTTAAAAATATACCCAAAAATGTCAAATAAGATCTTATCATATAAATAATCTGCTTGATACATACATTATAATCCATCTGCTAAACTTTTTCCTTTTTTTTACGTTTTTTCGTTGGTTACGGGGTATCCAAAGTGTTCCGAAAATAAAACATATAATTCCACAAAAATATTTATAAAAACCGTAATATTCGTTTATTCAAAAACTTAAATGTCGCAAACAGTTTAACCTTGTTAAGCTAGCCTTGTGCTTAGATTCAAGTTGTGAAGTAAACCGAATTAAATTAGATATAAATATGTCATAACGTGTTTGGTATTTAGAGGGGCATGTGGTTAAGTAATAAACAGCCGCTCGATCAGGTAAAGCTACGCTTTCCGGGGCTGGTCCGTGGATGGGTGAGCTTTATGGGCCATCTTTACATAAAAAGACCCCTCCGTGCTCGGAAGGCACGTTAAGCCGTTGGTCCCGGCTGTCATTCGTGGATCTTCGACCGTCGTTACGGGTCGTGAGAAGCTCGAAAGTCTGACAACCTGTCTTACCAAGGGGTTTGGTTTTACCCATACCCAGTAACTGGGTTGTGGAGTAACTGGATAGGCAGTCGCTCCATGAGACTGTAAGCCGACCCAAACATAGTTGGGAAAAGGCTAGGCAGATGACGATGAACGTCATTGGTATTTTGGCGCGTGGCTAAAAAGCATAGCTATTCACAACCATCTGTCAGACGCTCGTATTGAAAATGACACATTTCGATAACCTGATTTACCTTGCCCTCGACAGCAAACAGCTGGCAGAAGAATAGCGTTCGTCTATTTGATTTTAACTGACAAAACTTTTGGGTTTTGTACTTGTGAACAGCGTTTAAAGGACTCCTATGATAAGATTGATTGATGTGCGATACGGTACGGATCGAGTGGTTGTGAATAGCTATGCTGGTGTGACTTGGACTGTAGGTATATGATTTGGAAACTTAAGCCACATTGTGACCTCAGCAAATCCTTCCTCATGCATCTTTACTCATCATACATTCGAAGCTTACTTGCTTGGTTAAAGGTTGTAGTGATTGCATTTCTGACGCACTGTCCCCACTTTGCTGTACGGTTATTACAGACGACTGACTTGCCTGCGTCGTCGGTCTAGTGGTCCCAAGCGCTACTGCTGAGCGTGGAGTCCTGGGTTCGATTCCGAGGTTGGGCAAAGTGTTATTCGGTTTTTCTATCAGGTATTTATCAGTAGCAACCTGAAGCCTGAATTTGTGCCCGGTTGATGGTAATAGGGGACCCTATTGCCATTCCCTATGACATGGGACTTAAACATATCTGGTGAAATGTAGGTGGTGTACCACTGCCTAACTCTTCGGGTATTACAGACGTGTCATGATCATTTAACAAAACAAAAGTGATTGTCACAGCTCAGAGAGCTCACAAAGTATTAATAAACATTGCAACTATTCCCTTTTTATGAACAATGATAATCCTTGTTAAAAAAACTAACACAAAATCATTTTCTTTTCCAGAAACTTTGATCGGCGAAAATGCTGCCATTGGAACTTGGACCGTAGTTAAGCAGCATTAAACGGTTAAATCGGATGCAATGATGTATTATTTAATTATTTCAAACACGTATCTATTTAGTACTAGCCCTTGCTTCGCACGGTTTTTACAACTTGTCAAAACATTGAGATTTCTTTACTAAATGTAAGTTTAACATTAATTTAATAAACACATAAACCTTCCGGAATCAATTCTCAAAATAATGCTGCAAACCGCATCAAAATCTATTGCATAGTTTAGAAGAAGAACGCAGTCACACAGACAGACATGACTTTAATGTATAATATCTTTGAGGTATAGCCGATGCAAATCAAAGGCGCTCTTTCACTTAGGTACTTTAAAGTCATTCAACTTGAATGATTATGTCATTGACATCGAGATTGCTATTATTGACGCGTGTCGGTGAAATGCAAATACTAAGCGATGTATCTCAAAAGTGTTGTGTGTACAGGGTCAAATAAAATTAGCTAGCGTAACTCTGCAGACGTGACGGCTATCAATATCCAAACACGACAAAACAAAAAAAAATATGATATGAGCTGGGGTTAACGACCGTTGGTTGTGTTACTTGAACTAAAAGTTGAAAAAAATTGTATTTTTTTTTGTTTTTCGTGTTTATATTTATATCAATACCATCACGTCTGCGTAGTTTCACTAGCTAATTCAATTTGACCCTGTATAAAAATGTATAAATACCTACATAGAAAACAATAGAGGAAAATTCCTGACATTTACAGCTCGGATGGGTGTCGTTTTCACTGAAAGGGTAAAGTATGAAATCTGCATTTCCAACATATTCGCCAAAAATGTAAACATGAGTTTATGGAAAAATAGCTTGAAATCCTACAAAATAAAGTACAGTTCTACGCTACAACTTCAAATATTTTTATAACTTTTTCAATCAACTTAATTACCTACCATTAAAACAAAGCTGATATTTGTTTAACTTGAAATAACGTCAATTTGAAACATAAATAAAATTTGAATATATAATTTCAGCTATTTCACGTTTGGTCTTCAAATTACGACTAGGTCATCAGATTTATACAGGTTACAGGTGGACTTTGATACTAAAGCTTAAAAAGGCATGTCAAATTTAGCATTACCATTGCAAATCGTGTCGTGGCAGCGAGAAGGGAAGACCTTGCTTTGTCAGTCATGGGCGAGATGCACGCGCTTTGTATATTAATGCACCTTAAGCGTTCTAGGCTCAATATCGTCTCGTTAAAGGCTACGCAAAGCTGCACTTGTTGGAAAAAAAAAATCATAACATGTGTATTATTTACATTATCAGCCTCACTGCTGGGATACAGGCCTCCTTTCTGTCAGAGGGAGGGCCATAATCCACCACGCGGGCCCAGTGTGGGTTGGCGGATGTCACATGTCTTCGAATTTTAGTTCTAGAACATGCTCCTCAAGATGTTTTCCTTCACCTTCAGAGCAGTGGTGATGAAAATAATTTACACAAAGTAAAGGGCCTGTCTGGGCTCGAACCTGCAACCTACTCGTAACTCGCGGCTTTTACCACTTAGCCACCACTGCTCGTGTATTATTGAGAACTGAAGTTTTTCATACTAAACCTTTAGTACCACAGAAAATCCATACAGTGCTAGTAAAGAAAACTTAAAACTAATGTTAGTGCGTGTGGTTTGTATACTTTTAAGTATAATTCCAAAGATGAAGTACAGAATGAGGCTCATTTGGCAAAAGCCTCTTTACATACAGACAAGGAAGCAAGCGTTTCTAATAACGTTTGCTCACTACCGTCGTTTACTGTTTATTAAAAAACCAAAGCGCTACGAAGTGTCGTAGCAATCGTAGGAGTTCGTAGCCGTCGTAGATAACACATTTATAAAAAGAGTAATACGTAAACAGTTCAGATATGTTTAGTTTTAAGTGTCACTTAATTTTTTTACAATATTTAACACAACTATTTACACTACGTACTATATTAAATGACTAATTATTCAAATACATACAAAAACAAAAAGACACTTGGGCGTCAAATCACTCAACCGCATCGCTGCCGGAAACGTGCCCAGGATACTAGCAGGATTGCCACGTTTATTGGCAACAACGCTAATTTGGCCAAAGAACGAACCAGCTCACTGGTTACGCGAAGTATCGACCAGTTGGCGAGAAATTCAATTCATGTTAGTGAAAACAAAAATAAAAAAATCGCTCGAAATGTCTAGCGTTTCGACCCTAAACGGCTCAAAATTGTAGGTAATAAGGTTGCAAGCAGCGGCGCCAGCACAGTCCGCCGTGCTAGGAACAAGAGATGGTGTAAGGATGTCTCAGGTTACGTCCAAAACCAAAGTCCTACCCACCTTCTAAAGCAACAACGAAAATGTTCATTTTGTTCTGAGTTGTTTCAATGCATTAAAGATTGCATTAGAGATTTCAGGGTGTACCTTTATTTAGTGAAACGCTGCTTCCAGATAAGCAGCGTTTCTAAGCGGTGCGATGCTATTCTCACAACATTAAACACTATTTTCCCAACCAAACTGCACCGAACTGTGTGCGTGTGTGTTGGCTTGTACTGAGATATATTGAAGTCCATAATAAAATATCCTAAGTTGTTCAAATAGCCTGCTGAATACGAAGGTTCTATTAATCGCATGACCATGTTATTCCACCGCACCTATATGTCGTAGCATTTACGGCAGTTATCGCAGACCGTGCTTATTGTCTATCGTACCTGTATGGTGTTGGCGATGTGTCGCAGCAGCAGCAGCATGACGGGCGAGGCGAGCAGCACGAGCGCCAGGATGGCGACGCCGATGCCCAGCGTGCGCCGCGCTACCCACACCACGGCGCGGCCTGACGACCTGTGCCCAACACACCACAAATGTTGACGTTACTGTGGCCTTTTTTAAAATCTTAGGTTAAACTTTCACGATGAGCATAAAACTATTACTAAACATTAAATCACACCTGCAATTCATAAATGGTTAGGCAGAGCTGTACGTATAGTACACCCACATTACGCGCACAGTAAAAAGGTATAAATTAAAATGATTGCCGAAAGTTTTATCAAATGCACGGCATTCATTCTGCTTTATACTTTATTACAATGTTATGTAAGAGTGACGTAGCATTGTAATAAAGTTTGACGTACTAACTTTTTTACGTCGATCGTAAATGACCTACCTCACTGTGGTCTTTTAAATAGTCTTAGCACTTAGATTTCGATAGAGGGAGAGAGAGAGTCCACCACAAATGACGGCAGTAGGCAGATGGCAGTAGGGATCATTGACCCTTCTACATTATTGACAGCGAAAGAGCAAGCGGTGAACGCACAATACAATCACACAATAACGGTTGTTTAAATACCTATGTATCTATATAATAAACTATGTAAGTATATATTTAATTAGTTTTACTAATGAAGTCATTGACTGCCACTGCGGTCAACGGTATCCGCCAGCAATAAATATTCTATAGTGTCTGTTGTCTGGCAGTCAACGTCTTAAAATAAATATAAAAATGTCTATTGTAATTACATAAAATGCTTTACACACATGAGTTGGAGATTACTTTTTAAGCAAGGAGATGCTTGTGTTAGGTAACTCTAAAGAGATACATATTTTATTGTTCAGGTTCGTACGAAGAGATATTACGGAAAGGGCAACAACCGCTACATACCGTTGCTCACAAAGGCAATTAATTGTGCAATTCTTGACCATTTTGGGCAATAGATTTTTTTTTTGTCGGAATAAACAAAAACGTACAAAATGTACTTAAAAGGTTGTTGCAAGTGGTTATACACAACACGGCAGGTAAGTCAGTGTGCAGAGCAAATGTGGATATTCGAGAGAGAGAGATATATAGAATGATTACTCACCCCACTACGACCCATAGGTCTTTTTGAACTACCCTCATCCTGTCCAGATAGGTGAACCAATCTATATCTGTGTATAAATATCGGCTGATATTCACAGCCGTTGGTTCGATTCTAGGTTGATTCACTATTGTCTGCTTCAGCTCTTCGAAACTGAAAATAAATCAATGACTAAATATATTATTTTTTGGGTTACCTACCCGTAGAGTACAGCTACCAACGCAACGGGCATATTACTGTATTTCAATGGGTTGTATCTTAATTATCTTCATAGGTACGCATACAGACGAAACTTTTACAGAATTTGTGTTAATTAACCTCCTGTATATGGCGTGCAAATAAAAAGCAGCACCCTAACTGCGTAACACACGACCAATCGGAATCGGTTTCATTTTGACAGTTCAACAATATTCATTGCGTTATTTACGTTGTTGAGCAGACACATGACACATTTTTTGAACATATGAAGCAATGGATTAGCAATATCCTTCAAAATGATACAGATTGAGATTGATTGTGTGTTACGCAATTAGGGTGCTGAACTATAGTAGTTTTAGTGATTTGAAACTATTAGTGCTTACTCGCACTTGGACAGTCTTTACTACCCTATCGTTGCTGTCCAGAGCGGAACCAATGCCAACTAGATTGCGGTCGATCGATCATATATAATGAGATAATCACGATCTGCCAATCGATCGTGAAAACTTAGGTAAAGTGAGCTTTAAGCGTGCTGTCATTTGTAGCATAGTTACCGTCAAGATGGAGGGACCAAGTCTTGGATTTCAAATCAGCCCACATAAAAGTTTATTACTGTAAATCTACTATTTCTTACCTATGCAATAATTTTAGCTACCTCAATGTATAAATACGTAGTTATTTAACAAAATCCTTGGTCCCTCCATTTTGACGTCAAAGTAGATGGACCATATGGAAAGGCCTTTATTCAAATTTTATTCATGTTTCAAATAGACTTTATTTCAAGTTAAGCAAATACCAACTTTATTTTAATGGTAGGGTAGGGCGGGGCTAGAAGTCCGGTGGGTAAGAAGTCCCAACATACATATCACAGGATCTATCCGCGCTAGAAACAGACGGTCTACGTGACCTGAAGTGGGGTGAGGGGCGACGACGAAGCCGCGAGCCGCCAGTCGTCGTGGAGCGCACATGCGAGTAACACGGCTATCGGAATTTTTTCGCGCCCAGAAGTAAAAAAAGTGTTGAAAAGACTGATTTTGTGTATGTTTACAAGCAAAGCTCAAAATAATTCACGTGTTTTGTTTAATTGATTTAAGTTGGGATTTTATGTTGATTATATTACTAAAATATTAAGATTTGTTGATTATATTGATATTTTAATAAACAGAAATATTATTAGATATTGATTTTAAAATAATGCATTTTGATTTAACCTAATAATTGATCACAAAACCTAATTAGCTAGCCATTAGGATGTATGGACTTCTTACCCCAAACCTGGGACTTTTTACCCCGTGAGCGGGGTAAAAAGTACAGAATTCCATTTTGCATTTGTTGCTAAATTTTTCGGAAACCAAATAAATATTCACACTTCCGACTATTTGAACGTTAAGCTGAATTGTGTAAGGTTTCATACAACATTTTTTGTTGACAGTAAGTACTCGATTTTAAGACATATAGGTCTTAGAGTGAAAATTGGGACTATTAGCCCCGCCCTACCCTATTTAAGTTGATTTCAGAGTGACTAGCAATATTGAAAAAGTTATAAAAATGTTTGAAGTTGCTGCGTAAACTGAACTTTATTGTACAGGAATTAAAGTTATTTTTCTATAAACTCTTATTTGTTTACATTTTTGGCGAATATGTCGCGATTCAAATTTATATATATTACGATACCTTAATTTTACTTTAGAAATATGAAATTTGATTGTCCCTGACATGAATCGTTTGAGAAATATCTACCATAAAATATTGGTCCCTCCATAATGACGATTCAACAATTTGGTCAGGCGGCGCATGTTGATGGAAAGTATTTTTTAGTTTTTCGAAGTATTCATATTTATTACCTATTTTCTACCTTTAGATTATGCAAACAAGGTCACTTCACCTAAGCTTTCACGGTAAGATTTCTACTGAATAAAAAGGACGTAACTATAGTAGTTGTGATCATGCGTCAGGTCGAGATGTCAAAATATTTAAACCACAGTTTTTAACTAAGGTAAATCTTTAAGGGGAATCCGATACACTGAAATGGCTTGTTAGTACAAGCAATTTCAGTGTATCGGATTCACCTAACTATTTTTTTTTTAAAAAACGTTGCCCCACACTAGGAATTACTCCTGTATCGTGGGTGCGTTCACAAACATTTAAACTCACATACACAAACAAATATTGCGGTTAGTAGGTATACGTGCAGATTTTTGTTATTGACTCTTCGACCTGGGGTAGATAATGTACATTCATATTATACCTAACTACTAGAGTACCATATATGCCATACCTAATACAATTACCTATTAATTAAGGTTTTCCCGTAAACTTGTACATTTTATATCTAAGGATTTTCCATATACGTTGTAGGCAATGATTTCACAATTACCTTATTTTTATTTTATTGATGACTCAAACTTAAGAAACCACATAAATTGGTTTGATTAATATGTTAAAAACTCAAACAATACTCACAATATCAAAACTTCATTCAATTCTTTAACTTCTTTAACTATTTTTTCTGTCTCCAAATATTGTATTGTTGACTTCAGGCTATCTTTGCCTGAGTCTATGTGTGTTTGTATACTGCTTATAACTAGTGTGTCCATTTGCTCTTCTTTTGTGAAGTATGAATGTGACGTCAGAGCTAATGACAGCTCTTCTCTTGATCTCAGGAGGTCGGAGCAAGCGGACAGCTGTCTGAAAACAATGATAATGTAGGCATTCAAAATCACAAAAACAAAAGTCATTTATTCTAATTAGGCTGAGAATCAAGACTTTTTGAACGTCGAAATGACATAAGACAGTCCGCAAAAACGCCCGCCTTCACCACTTCCCAGTGCTTTAGCAGCACAGCTGTCTGTTAAGTTAGAAGAACTAGATTCTTTACAATAGTATGCAAAATAATTATTATTACAAAACAGAAACACAAAACATTAAATTCAATTATTTGCCATGTCAGCTAGGACACGCCAATATACCAACAAAAAAATTTAAATACTCAAGCAGAATTAAAAACGTAAACAGAACCTAAATAAAATAAAAGCCTACGGGCACCAATTGATCACACTTTTGAATAACACGCTTTTATTAGCTTCACTTGTAACTAATAAACAATGTGAAAACATCTTAGATCTAAAGAAAGAAAGAAAAATTATTTATTGCGATTTGTACAGGAAAATCACAGACAAATCTAAACACAGTCAAAAAAACAAATTATATTTTTTTTTTTTAAGTGACAAAAATGGACCAAAATTCCTATACGAGGCTAAAAGGCTGCTATCTCAGCATGCCGACATTTAAAAAATAAATGTCGCAGCGCTGGTATTCTGATAGGGCCTGCTGTGATATTACAAAACAAGGTTTTTCTTTAAATCAGGTATAAACAACCAAGCCAGTTATTGAATTAAGAACCTAACTGTTATAGAAATGCAGTTCTTTATAAAAAAAACAGCTTATGTCGGTGCTAAGTTGTAATTTTAGTATTAAGAACTTTGCCTAAAAATAAAGTTCGAAATACAAATACTGGCTCAAAGGTTTAGGCCAGAACTAAAGTGAGATTTCGTTTTGTAATAAGATGGAAAGGGTTTATAACTAGCTTGGAGCGCACTTTTATTAATTTAAAAAGCGTGGTCATCGCTGAGCAAAAAGTAAGATATGACTTGCATCAAGAATTTAGTGAGTTTTTTAACAAAAATAGGGCGTGGCGTGGTGGGTGGGTCGGATTAGTACCTGGTGGTTTTGGATTAACAACCTAATTACGTAACACACTTTCAATCACAACCTGAATAATTTTTAAGGATAATGCTGATCCATTGCTTCATATGGTCGAAACAATTGTCTGCTCAGCAGTGTAAATAACTCAATGAATGTTGTTGAACTGTTAAAATTAAAGCTATTGCTAATTCTAGTGTGTAATTCAAGTACCCCGCAGGTACAGGCACAGAGGGCACAGTTGATAAATATGTAAGATTTCTACCTAAAAAAATTTTTAATAAGATGAATTGTAAAGTAAAGCTAAAATATTTGTCCAATTTTAATCTCGATGTAATTTTAATATATAAAAATGTGTGTGATGTGTGTGTAATGTGTGTATGTGATGTATATTAAAGTTACTCCAAGAATTCTCAGTTTATTGTTTCGTATTTACATTATATATTTCCTCCTTTATTCATAAACGTTGCTTAAAGTTAAGCAGTGATTAGCGACTGTTTAACAATACATTTTTGACGTTTAAACTTTACTTAACTTTAGTCATCGTTTATGAATAAACCCCATTATGTCTAAGCTAACAGACAGACTTAAAATAATATTACTAATATGTACAATATTCTTCCGCATTTATTAACTGGCCTGAAGAACACGATTAATACGTTAGTAGGTAGTTGTCTCGCTGTCAACAGGAAAACCTAGATATTGAATTGAAGTATTGGTGAAAACAATGTTAATTATTTGCACTGTAGGTAAACATACTGTTTGTAATACAACACGCCGGCCGCTACAATGGCGACATTAATTTAACACACAGGGCTAGTGGCCGGTAATCATCAAAATTATAACAACATAAAATAATTTGTAATTTGAAAACCTGCGACACTCGCGTACGCGTCTTTACTAAATGTACCTTGTGGGGACGCCAGTGACGTCACGGACCTTGCCGACTTTGGGTATAATTAGGAGATCACATTTACGAGTGACTACCGCTAAATGCGCTAAATGTACCTTACCAAGACACCGCTACTCGGGTATATTTAGTAGCACCAGTTTAAAATTAATCATTACTAAATTATACCCGTTTTCAATACAATAACTTGCTTGAAAAATGGCGGAATTGGTGCATAGTGCCAGTATTTAGGGTGGGAAAGATCATATGGCGGGTCTAAGTTGGCTTACAAGCAATAATAATAAGACGTAGTCGAGGGAGCCCCTATTTCTGTCTACAGGGTTTAAAGGAACCTAACTTGTCCGAGTCGGGGTGCCCCAAGTACCGAGAGCTCGCTTCGCTCGTTCTTGGACTGACACTTACAAGCACAAAGCGGTCCAGCACAGACTATGGATGTCTGTTGTAATAATATACAGTCTGGCATTACACGGCCGGGTTATATTTAGTAGTACGTAATCACGCTAGGTCCCAAATATATGTACCCGATTATGATACTCCAACTTGGGTATATTTAGTAGTTAGAAATTTCGAAAGCCCCATGCTGACTACATTTATTAAAAACGCCTCGCCGACATAGGGCTCTCTCTCTTTCCTTCAATTCGCCTACTCTTTGCACGTTATTCGTTTCAATTTCATTGATGCGATGTTACGGCAAATGACCCCTGCGCTACAGTTTTTTAAGTACCTACAGCAGTGCGATTCTGTAACCATCTCACCGTGAAAAGTCAGGTGAAGTGAGCGTGGAGTGAGCTGTCATTTCAAATAATGCTAGGGATTGACACTATTGACAAGTCGCATCAAGCTCACTTCACTTGAATTTTCACGGTGAGCTTTTTACAGAATCGACCGGCTGGTAGCTCCAAGATGCTATTTTAGAAAATCTTAAATAAATAATTAATAACGTTTAATGAAATTAAAATATGTTCATAAAACCGTATACGTGTGTTAAATTAATGTCGCCATTAAAGCGGCACGCTGTATTTAAACTAGGAAGCGAGTATTAAAACAGAACAATGTCGACAGGTAGAAATATCCCAATAAGTATATTCTATTAGATTTTTCAAATCATGGTGATTAGTCATATCAATGGTGATGAGACAATTTTAACAGACAATTGCTGTACTGTAGCTAACACCTTTTCCAGAATGACATGCCTAACTATGCAGTACTTATTGAAATCTAAGAAATGTAAAATGTATAAAAAAATAACGGCGTATATAAAGTACCCTGTGGTTTGTGATAATGAAACATTTTGTAATACATGGAGGTAAAAAGGCAACAATAATTCATTAATTAGTTTATCATTGTAATATTTATATCCCTCTGCGGTTGTGGTCGAATTCTCTGAATCATTCCGTAGGAGTTGTTAACCACCAAACAAGATATATATTTCAATAGTCATTATTGTACCAACAGTTGATCATTTCTTTACCGAGTAAAACTACAGTTAACTAACTGTTTAATACTAAACAGCTATTAAGGTGCCGCTCCACAGCAAAGCTACAAACGTGTACTTCACTTTGTATGAAAATGTAGGCTGGGTTGTCAACTGCGACCAACGGCTACACTACGCAAGGATGCGTGTCTGTCGACAAACAAATGAACCGCGCAGCTAACCAGCAGTGCAATATTCTGTTACCAACTCACCGTGAAAACTTAAGTGAAGTGAGGGTGGAGTGAGCTGTCATTCCAACTAATGCTAGGGGCTGACACTATTGACAGCTCACTTCACCTAACTTTTCACGGTGAGATTTTTACAGAATCGGTCGGCTGGTAAACCTCTCCGTACAAATCCTACGTAGCAGTGAACGGTCGACTTTATGCTTGTCTGATAATAGACCATCATCTGTCTAGCCTTTTCCCAACAATGTTGGGGTAGGCTTCCAGTCTAACCGGATCCAGCTGAGTATCAGTACTTTACACGGAGCGATTGCCTATCTGACCTCCACAACCCAGTTACTGGGTAATATGAAACACCTTGGTAAGACGGGTGGTCAGACTTTCGGGCTTCTGACGACCCGTAACGACTGTCAAAGATCCACGAATGACAGCCGGGACCAACGGCTTAACGTGCTTTCCGAGGCACGGAGGGGTCTTGGCATGTAAAGATGGTGACCCATCCACGGACCAATCGCGGCAAGCGTAGCTTAACTTCATCGATCGACCCGTGCGGCTGTTATTACTTAGCCACAAGCCCTTTGTCTGATAATAATGAGATATACAACTAAAATTCCATGACTTTATTATTACTTATTCGTCGAAAATGCCACAGTTATCCATATTTCAATGACACATTCAAGTAATATCATAGTAACAATATAACTTCGTCTTATCATGTTGTGGTTTTCACGCACGAAGCAACTAGGGGGCACTAAACAATGTGACCCGGCCCCAATAACAATTACACGGGTCCTGAAACTATCCAATATTAAAGTTTTCAAATAATACGGCAGGCCGTACATATATATTACATCAAAGGTCATTCAAAATCTGGTATGTCGAGAGTAAAGGTCAATGAAAAATATGAAAAGGGACATACATAATATTAATATGCTTCCTGTACAACCTCCTTCTGTTGCTTTTTTAGGGTTCCGTACCTCGAAAGGAAAACGGAACCCTTATAGGATCACGTTGTTGTCCGTGCGTCCGTCTGTCTGTCAAGACCCTTTTTCTCAGGAACGCGTGGAGGTATCCAGCTAGAATTTATATCAAATACTCAGGTCTACTGACCCTTGGAACTGTGAAAAAATCAAACTTCTAAGCCAACGCAATCAAAAGACACCAGATCATACAGCCGTTTATGCCGTAGATTTCCGAAAACTTTCGACACTCGCAAGTGAATCAAAACCTACAGGGTACTAAATTTTTAGTTACATCATATAATAAAAATATTTTTAAGAATTTTAAATTGTACGGAACCCTCGGTACGCGAGTCCGACTCGCACTTGGCCGGTTTTTTCAGTTGTGTGCTCGTGAATACTCGTGTTTAGAGATCTGTTTTGTTTTCTTTATCAGGATTCACTTAGGTA
Source organism: Apamea crenata (assembly GCA_949629185.1). Classification (NCBI taxonomy): domain Eukaryota; kingdom Metazoa; phylum Arthropoda; class Insecta; order Lepidoptera; family Noctuidae; genus Apamea; species Apamea crenata. The sequence goes on from OX451367.1 coordinate 15,978,695, forward strand.
GGTTCTTTTGTTTTTATATGCACATGTCTGTAGTTGGAGTGTCGTCTTCAAAATTTCGTACCTACTTGATACCGCGATGAAATGCACAATAAAGAACAACGCAAAATTAACAATGAAATGGTTTCCTATAAAAGTGATGCTAAGTCCAAATTCTTGGAATTCCCAGCCCATACATTCCAAAAGTGGAAAAAATACTGTCATTTTGGGTGCGAAAAAGGGGCGTATATAGGGGGCCGATGATGATGATGATGGGGGGGGATGATGATATTGGCTCAATCTCTTTTTCCAATAAGTATCTACACTATTCGAATGTCAGTAGTTTGTCGTACCCAGAGGGCATAGACAAATGGCAATCTTAAGCTTGAGTTTCAAAGCGTTTCAAATTTCTTCACCGACTTTCAACATTGACCTAAGCATTTCGGTACCCTTATGTCAGTCCCATACATTTTTGACTGTACCATCATCATTATCGCGGATAGAGTGTCACTGTTTCCATGTGTCAATCATATTATTCGTGGAATAAAATTGACGTCTGACAGATTTTGTATAGAACTGTCAAAAATTTAAAATTATTCCTCGGATAAAATTATCTGGCGTTGGAAAAGTCGACCATTATACAGTGTAGCGATTAGGTTATCACATGAATTGAAACCACGTATTCTACACAACGTATATTAAACATACACAATTAAAAGAATTAATAACAATTAACATTTTAGTCGTGGGACCTTTTTTTCGTTTCAGTATTTACCGTTTACGTAACAACATTAAACTTAATTTGTGTTTACTTAGTAACAATAACACAAAGTTTGTGTGGAATTCTTGATACCATTGCCTCACGCGTGTCTAGTGAGTTATTATCAAGGATGGTTTATTTTATGTCAATTTTTACGCTAGGTTTTTATTTTTAGTAAAATTTAAATTTTATTATTTTAACAGACTTTTAACAACTTGTAATGACCGCTGTACTATTTAATGTGATAACCTAATCGCCACTCTGTATATTCTACTTTTTTTTTTTGTTAGCCCATTTTGTGTCCCACTGCTGGGCAAAGGCCTCCCCTTTTTAGGGTTCCGTAGCCAAATGGCTAAAACGGAACCCTTATGTATTCGTCATGTCTGTCTGTCCGTCCGTATGTCACAGCCACTTTTTTTCCGAAACTATAAGAAACTTGGTAAGGTGATGTATTTTGTGAACCGCATTAAGATTTTCACACAAAAATAGAAGAAAAAAAACAATACATTTTGGGGGCTCCCCATACTTAGAACTGAAACTCAAACAATTGTTTTTCATCAAACCCATACGTGTGGTGGGGTACTATGGATAGGTCTTCAAAAATGATATTGAGGTTTTTAATATCATTTCTTTCTAAACTGAATAGTTTGCGCGAGACACATCCAAAATGGTAAAATGTGAACCCCCACCCTGTATTTTCTAAAATAAGATAATGATAAAACTAAAAAAATATACATATGATGTACATTACCATGTAAACTTCCACCGATAATTGGTTTGAACGAGATCTAGTAAGTAGTTTTTTTTTTTAATACGTCGTAAATCGTAAATTGTAATTGTACGGAACCCTCGGTGCGCGAGTCCGACTCGCACTTGGCCGGAAATTTAAATTTAAATCTTATTCCTCCAGGGAGGTTTGGAAGAAAAGAATATACACATTATAATTTTTAATAACAATTAGAAAAATAAAATAATAAAAAACCAAATGTCAAATTGTTTAAATTCCGGTAAAAATGTCATAATGATACAATATAGTCAAATGTCAGCAAGGTCACAGTAATAAAAAAAAATGTCAAATGACATCAAGGTTAAACAAAAACATGTCAAATGGAATAAAAGCATGTCAATCAACAGTGATTCATCATTACGGAAGTCGTCAATTGTGTAATAACTTTTTTATGTAAGTTAAGTAGGGTCGTTTCAAGTTATATCCATTTTCACTAATGGTGACAACGAAATGAATGCCTTAACAAAAGTTCGTATTGTATGTCTCGGCACTGAGCCATGCGTTAAAACCCAATAGCACGCTTTTATTTAGGCATTAATTTAGGTGTCATCTAGTGTTCCTGAAAACGAGCATTCGTGATGTATGTTGCTATGTAAGTTGCTGAGAATCGAATTGAATGACTTGTAACGGGAGAGGCTTATGTCCAGCAGGTGGACTGCTATAGGCTGGTGATGAAGTTCCTAGTCAAACTCACTGATTACGAATTTATTGATCGTTTAGGTAGGTACGTGTACCTCTTTTGTTCAAAAACAAGGAGGTACACGTGCCTACCTACTTAAACTTACCGTAGTAGGTGAGGATCTACACCGCAAATGTACTAGTAATTAGGTACAAATAATGTTTATTACATATACCTACATACATGAACCGCAGTAAACACGTTAGTTCTCCGAAATACTGACATAAGAGACACGTAAAGTGAAACCCAGTAATATTATTTCAAAATACGAAACATAGAAACGTTATTTTCACTGGAATTATAAGCTTAATATTTTTTTTGTTGTTTTCAATTTCTTTTTCTCGGGATTGTTGTCAGCTAGTACATTATAGAATGACAATCCATTACGCATTGGAATTTCAGGTACAAGTTTAACTAAAATGACTAATGCCTATACAATTACATCCTAGTGACCGAATACCGATCCTAAAACTTCTGACACTAATTATTTAAAAATAATTAATAGAGGAAAATGATTTTGTTATTAGCAAGAACAATAACAGCTTGGTGGTGATGTAAAAAACCATATACGGTATTGTTTATGAATATGTTTGATCAAAATTAATGTAAAAGGCCAATAAAGTGATCTGACTTGTATCGTCCACATCGACAACACACACATAGACTCACGCTTTCATCCCATTTGGGTAGGCAGAGTCTATAGAACGCCACATGCTACGATTCTTACTACTCCTGTTGCCTCGTTTACGGTCATGCATCTGGTTATAAAAGCACCCTAGTTGCGAGTGTAACTATGCACCTGACCTTTCTGAAGAACATCACCAATAAGGTGAGGGCCTAGGGCGTCCTTTCCCGGCGTTTCCACTCACATTTGCCTTGTTAATAATACCTTTTGTTAGTCGCTTTTAATTAATCCATTTTCAATTTTGACAAAACTTCCCTCAAAATTTAAACATCATCATTACCTCTGTACCTACCTATTTTTTCTTGTCTGTTTATTATGTGTGTATTAAGGGTTCATTAGAAAACCAGCGTCAGACAGCATCTGTCTGGCTTTAATGCTGAAATGAACCTTTTTGGCGCAGCCGTGAGGCACACACTATTGTTGCCTGAAACATTATTTGTTATTTTATTAATTTTGTATTTTGTGTTTCACGAACTGTGTCCAAATAAACGTTTTTCTTTCTTTCTTTCTTTCTTTACTGTAGAGGTTGTCTGCCGAAGGCGACTTCATGTCAGAACAGAACTAAACAAAAATCCGATTTTTTTTTTTGTTTTTTTTTTTTTGGATTTTTGTTTAGTTCTGTCAGTGTAATTTAATGAACAATATGTAAAGACGTTCGCCCAATATATAATTTAAATGAGTCATAAGTCGTTTGATTCCTCCTGGTACGTAGAGGGCTCTTCCAGGTCTCTACAGTAATAAATGGTAAAATAAATAAATAAATTACTAGGGTTGTAATTATCTTACTGTCACACACACGCATAGACCATGTATTTTTATGACTGGTAAGTGACATTCAACCTTAGAGCAGTGACGAGATCGACTATAGTTCGAAATAAAAAAGAAGTATTTTACAACAAAAAAAAAATCCAATTAAAAAAATCCAAAAAAGAAGAAGTTATTATAACATTATCAACATACAAAAAGTGAAAAAAATACATATTATTGAAGCTAACTCAAAATACTGCTAGTCAAGCGCATTTATCAAATTTATCTGCCACTATTTCACGAGCTTTCCATAATAAATGAATCAAGAATCACGTAAATCGGATCTAATTATGCAAATATCGGTGTCGCAGGTACATAATATAAACATACCTAGGTAATATTTCAAAAAACTCGCTGAATTCATAACCTCCTCTTTTTTTAAGTCGGTTAATGAGTGATTGGATCATAATCATGATTGTGACTGAGCATTCTCATCTAATGATTAGACAATGTGATAACAAGCATAGCATTACTATCTCTACGAATAATCGCCAAAGTGTTTGCCAAGCCAAGCCAGTTTTTGACTATTCAAAGAATCAAGTCAAACCTTATCAGCAATACAATAATTGATTGAAAAGTTACTTAAGTCATTGACTGCGACCGCGGTCACACGGTGTCTGCCAACAATAGATATTCTATTGTGTCTAATGTTGTCTGGCAGTCAACATCGACCATCTACGGTGCAAACCGTGTTTTTGCTTCTTTTAACAGGTATAGCTTTACCCCTTTATCTATAAACGTTGCTTAAAGTTAGGTAGTGACTGTTTAATAATACATTTTTGACGTTTAAACGTCGTCACTAAACTTTAATCATCGTTTATAAATAAACCCCTACATCTTTAGGTAAGTATGTTAGTAAGCTCATGCGTGTCAATTGCCTTGAATAATTATTTAAAAAAGTACGTACACTTACCTCCATAATGACGACGTGGTAGTCTTCACGTTCTGCGCGACGTTTAACAGCAATAATGTATTAATTTCTTCGTATACTCTCGTTCTTTTAAACGCTTCCGCCTTCAAATTCCTGAAATATACAAAAAAAAGGACATTAGACAAATTGATCTACACATACCTACATACTTAATTATAAGAAAATCATAGCGAAGTCAAAACTGTACTTTGTTTTTTTTAAGTAATTTGTGCGAGGTCCTAATGCTGAAAATATGTTTTTTTTTTTGTATTTTTGTCATTCAGACAAACAGAAAAACTCCAGGATCACTCAAAAACTACGGCATAGATTTTCTTTAAATTTAGCATAAGTAGATGTTTCCTATAAGACTGGTCAGTCAGTTTTCATTAAATAAACAATTGTAAGTCTCTTTACCCTACGTTTTATCGTTAACAATAACAATTACTCTACTCTCCTAAAACATCTCTTTAAAAAGGTTTACTAAGCTCCGGGGCTTATAAAAACAGACACAAAAGAACAATCTGGATACAAACTTATGATTATCCTCAACTCGGAAAAATCTCTATCAAAAGGAATGTTTTCCTATCTACAAGACAAGTAGTTACTATGTGAATCCTTACGATGCAAACGTATAAACTTTCTTCTTCCTCATTGTTATTGAGTACAGGTGGACGCACGTCAATGGTAACACTTTGACCTTTAGCTGGCCTAGAGTATTACGGAGTTTCAATAGAAAACCGCGGCATACCGTACCAACCTACAAATAAAATGTTCTTGTCAACCACTGACCTCTAACAAACAAGTACGCTGGACTAAATATACTATACGAAATGACAGTTGTTTTTTGTGCCGATTCAAAGCGCCCCGCTCGAGCGTCTCAGAGACTAAAATTGATACATTCTTGCAAATGGCCGTCGTGATGTTTTGGTACGTCGTAGTAACTATTTAGTAATCTGTGGTAAGTCTCTAATAATTTAGGTATAAATCGTGGAATAACACTTTTTTGGGTATTTTGTGTTTACTACGAAATATGTAGAACATTTTTATCATCAGAGTATGCGCATTTTGTAAAACTCACTATAAAGAATATTAGATCCATGGACACTCACGTTGTTATCAGCGCCAAAATGGCGAAAATCAAATGTCTTAATTTTGTCATCGATAGTATGATATCCAGCATACTTGTATAATATATGTAGGTCAGTGATGTCAACCCTCATGCCATGTGGGTTATTAAGTATCTTTATCACTATAACGAGACGGAATAGTACCTACATCAAACAATAAAGGTATTTCAATTAAAATATTACTAGCGAGAACATGAAACGCCGCAACCGCAAACCGCAAGAAATTAAATATTTTTTCCCTCTCTCAGAGATCAGGCCTATGTCCCAGAAAGCTGTAATGTAGAAGCTATAATATGCTATGTTTTTTTTTTCTGTAAATGGTTTTCACATTGCTATAATTTCTGTTAATTCCTACCACTTAGCGAGATATTCTGACATATAAGGAAGCTGTTAATTGCACGATCGCCACTGGCTTTTTTATGCAAAAACATGCTGATTTAATTTAATTATTTATTTATTTCTCAGAAAAGTGTGGGTCATACAGTCTGTTACTATAAATATAATTTTCCAAGTTAGGGAATAATCATAAAGTGCGACCAACGAATTGAATCTGGCGTCCTAGCTAGGTTACATGGTAACCTGTATTTGAATTGATTGGAATTGTTTTAAACTTCTACAATATCCCTCCATAGATAGAGGAGCAGAGACCCTATGCTGAAACCAACTTTATAGGTACGTAGATCATCAGACTTACGTATAAAGTTAGTAATAAAACGAAGATTCCGTACGCATCCCCAAAGTTCATGTAATATACGTACCGTTCGCTTGGCTTAGTCCGCATTGCGTATAAGTGATTTCAGTCCGTATTCAGTGTGCTTCCAGCCTTATTTAACTTGACATATTCCTTGGGAGTTTGATGAAATTCCCTGATAAAAGTATCTTGACAATATGACATTGTTGAATAACTGATACATATATTATATTGTTAAACTATCCTCATAAAGTTGGTTCTTACAGTCAGCTGAACTTCAAGTGTTGACAAGTTAATGTATCAAATAAATGATGATTTGCACCAAACGGCACGCATCGGAACGGATTTTACAATCTTTAAGCGATATTAAATCGTGTACACAGTATTAAAAGTCTATAATATTACCAAGCCGCGCACAGCTACTTGACCGCGGGCGTATACCGCGACATGCGATCGCAGCCGAAAGTATGCTGCGACGCGCAATCGGCTCCGTTCACCTGTCGTCGTATCCGATCGAATCCTTTCGGCATTTGAACATGTCAACACGGTAGTAATGAAACTATTTGACTAGGCGCAGAAACGGAACGTTCGCAAGCGATGGTACGGAGCCGATCGTATGCGTCGACATCCTGCCGGGCGCGATCGGCTGTCACCGCATCCGTTCGTATCCTTTCCGATCCGATGCGAAGTGAGTCATATGGTGGAAATCATCCTTAAGGGCTTAAACCTATGAAATATTCTTAGTTGGAAAGATATTAGCTTTAAGAGGATTCACTTTTAGTTCGCTCGACCTCCTTTAAAAAAGGAGCACCTTACTGGTTCTTCCAGAAAACAAAAGCATTATTTAACGATAATGAATAGACTAAGCTGGCAAGTGGTAAAGTGAGCTGTGCCAGCAACTTGTACCAGTCACTGTACTAGTATAAACCACTACCCCACTACAAACGCAGCTTCATATTCTGGGCCGTTTCGAATGATCAATCGTTGGGAATAATTGCACAACACATGCAGTACATTGAGTAATGAAAACAAATGATTACATTATACTTATACGTGACCAGTGCTTTCAATTACTTTTAGAACACGGAAAAGTTTTTTATGCTCAAATAATTCCCCGAATGTTCCTTTAAAACCTTTCTCGTGAAATACTTTTCCTTTTCACGTACCTAGGGACATTCTGAAGTGTAATTTCTATTTACGCATTTGAAAATGTGTTTGCCTAACAAGAACTGTTTGTAAGACCTAGAAAGATGTACTTTACATAATAATACAATGCCAGTTGGCTTAATATTATAGGATTATACTCACTCGATATTCATAAGGTCTTCTCTAAAATGGCTGCATGTAAAAGAGGAAACACTTTCATTTATTTGTATAGGAGCGGTTGTCTTTTCCCGCATATCTTGCAAATGGGAGTGAAAGGAACAATTGAAGCAATTGTGCAACATGCCTTACTATGCCGAACTTCGAAACCTCGGCATACCTCGGCAAACGAAAATTCGGCATAGTCAGGCGGCAAAATATACAGACCCGAAGAAATTACTCGTCGGTTATCAAAAAAAAAAACTACTTGGAATCCACGGTAAAAGGTTGCGCAACGATTTCCCTGCCACTCTGTATATTCAAATTTTCAAAATTTTGCCACCCGGCTGTGAAGACATATAGCACCTCTAAGCCCTCCCATTCCAAAATGAATACAAAAAAAAACTTAATTATAAAAAGTAGTTGTCAGAAAAACTAATAAAGACACCGACTTGTTTTAAAATATACTAGTTTGTTATTCACCATGAAATGATTAATTCCGGAATTCCCATAAGTGACTAAGTAGGTAGTAAGTACCTACCTATTTAATTAAGAACGCATGTTTTACGCATTCCCATCAAGTTATTTTCGAAATGACCTCCTTTTCATACTCAATTTGGCGTGTGATTCATCATTTAGGTAATATTATCCCTATAATTGCTGCGTAATTGAATGTACGAGTGAGAGAATGTAGAATATTAACCGCATTCCCATCTAATATGCTATCATTTTCTGCATTTTTTACCACAGCATGTCTGCTAGCTTATTAGGTATGCTCTTGTATGTACCATGCCATCACGTACTCTTTAGGGCTGTTGGAATAATAGGAAGCTAACGATTCCAATCGGTCGAGTCGGTTGGGATGGCACAGAGGAAATCGATACCTCTACCGTGCATGAATATTAACCACTAGGTAATACATCAATAGACAACCATCGTCAAAGGTTTGTTTCGGAAGGTGCTCAAAGGGAACAAGACGCATGTACCTATCTACCTATTAGAGATACGACCATCTTGCCGTGGCTTTAATAAATAATAATAATTTATTAAGGGACATAAAGGTTTTGTAGTACATGAGAGACTTACAAACTATGCATTATTAATTACATGGTATAGGTAAAACGAATTGTTGGGTGAATTGCTGCTCTACTAGCTAAATTACTGAGTAACTTGTTTAGGTGAGACAGCTTTGACTCCCTAGGTAGGAGTATCACAATAATCATGCATAATACTTTTGGAGCTTATAATATAAAAAATTCAAAACACAAAAGGTCTCAAAAATCTTAACATTAAAATTGAATAAAACAAAATTAAATGAGAATGAGGAGAGTTGACTTTGATTAAACTTAATCGCTAACAATTCGCATTCAACCTATTTAAAGGACTTCAAGACTCAAAAACCTGTTATAATTTTCTACTGAACCCGTTTATTGCAGCTAGTAACCCCGCAACTGTTAATTTTCTTCATAATGGAAACGGGATATCCGTTTCCATTATGAAGAAAATGAACAGTGTGATGGAAACGGTCATAATGGAAATGGCGAAACGGTGAAAGGTTTTTCGAACTCATTCAATTGTAATCCCGAGAAAGGTAATTGTTACTTATTGTTTTTTCTTTCTGAATGCGAACTTCAAACATTTTAATTATATGTTTTCCTGGACACGTCAATCCGCTTATTTTATTTATTTAGGAAAACCCAGGCAAGGATGGCGGGAACAACTTGAAGCGTATATGTGTATAGGACGGATTGGCCCACTTTGGCTCAGGATCGAGTTGAGTGATTCATTATTTTATCATTATTGTTAGGAAAATAAACGATCACACAATACAAAATTGCACGAATCGCAGAGTGATAAAATACGGTGCAAGTTCGTAAATATCATTGTTAGTTTATTTATTTCAAATAGGCACAAGGCATTCAAACGTCGTCGTCGTCGGTGTTTTGAACGTCAAAAATTAAAATAAAATATAATTGATTCTAGTCGCCCCTTCCAAAAAGCAGTTTTCGTATGGAGAAGAATGGGCAAAGAAACTCCACCAGTTACTCTTTTAAAACGTTTTCCAATATTTTGCATACATTAATTATACAGAATGTTTGGATGATGGATGCAAAGCTTCAAGGCGAAGACAGCACTAGACAACCCAGAACCACTCAAGCCGTGGTTGTCTCAGACGAAGTCTTCTCCCATCAATTTTTTTCTACCTAATTTTCATGTTCCTTTTCGAAAACTTCAATATTTTTAAGACCAGACTGAGGTTGGGAATTGACGGTATAAAAATTCAGATTTTCTAGCAAGATTACGAAACTGAGGTACGGTCAAAGAAAACATCGTGATAAAAGCTAGTCATAATTATCTGAAAAAATCAATTACGCAGCTAACAAATGTGGTGATCAATTTGATAAGTACACATTTCTTTCATGTATGAAAACATGATTTCCCCTTTCAGTGTGAAATTTACAAGCCTATCCTTACCTATTGATAGAAAGGCCTACAGGCCTACAGGTATGTTAAATTAGTGCATTCTGTACACGCAAAATAGTACATACATCCATTTTCTCAATGTTATGCGGACATCGAAACATAATTATCATCGATATATTAGAGTTAGCAATCAGTAGTTGCATAGCATCGTTTGGGTACCAGCAAAAGGACTCATTCGCCGCGAGTCAATCTATCAGTTTTGGGTGTTTATGTTTTCTTTCAAACTTTCAATATACAAGTTGAACTCAAATCAGTTTATCATTTAAATGTAGTTTTCCTCGTACACATGCGTTTCTGACTATTTAGAATAATAGTCAGAAACGCATGTGAGATAAACTCATCTTTTTGTTTTAACAAGCTTTTAAAACAATGATTCAGCTTATATTTATAATACTATTGTTTCCACAAAACGTCCTTACTTTGAGGAAATGATTTGCTGGCTATAGGTAAAAAGAAATGAATCATTAATATTCGAATACTACTGTTGTTACTATAACTGTAGGTAAGTTATGTAGAATCCCGCAGATATGTGCGACATGACAGCGCAACGCGACTAAACTGCAATGTAAACTTCATGGAAAATTTTCTACCAGAATCGCGTCGACCCGTCGTCGCGTCGTGGTTGCCTGCGGGAGCCTACATACATATAGTAGTACCTAACTACAATATTCGAATATTAAATGATTCACTATTTTTCTTACTTAAAGCCACATCTTTAGTAGCAACACTAGTACATTATAAGTTCAATTATATCTGCCTTTCGTGGTGGTGCTGCTTCCATAGATTTGACAATGGTGCATTCAAAACAGATACATTCAAATTCTACGTTCGCTATTTTTCCCCAACATGCTTAGATGACTATGCGGTTTTGTCCGGTGTTGAAGTTTAATTTTTCACACGTTGGGTTTGGTTACACACACAGACTATGATTGACGAATCATCTCATCAAAACGAATGATTCAGATTCATAAGTACAGTAGGTACCGACTTACATAGGTAAGCGTTATGCAAGAAAAACATTACTACTCCCTACATGTGTTTTATGACAGAATTTCCAATAAAAGCATCCCGCAGACAAGTGTGACGCGACTGGTAAAACAATTATAATGTAGTTTAAGAAATTGATCTACCGGAGTCGCGTCGCACCGTCGCGTTGCACCTTTCTGCGGGAGCCTAAACTCTGTCGTAATGGAAAGTTTCATGCATTCTCCTTGTTTTTTTTTATATATAGTTTGAGCCCTTTAGGTGCCCATGTTGATGGCGGCATCAGTGGCATTCTTTAGGGCATCCGAGGTGCAGGTGAACGGGCTCTTAGGACACTCCAGCAAGTGGGCATGGTCTGATCAGAAGCACCGCACTCGCACTGGGTTTTGGATAGGTCAGTAAACCCCTTCGACGCAGACGTGTCTGCAGCGGCCTACTTGGGTACGCAATCGATTTAGCTATAGGCTGAGACTGCAGATCACGCCCGGTAGGTAAAGCTTCACATTTTCTTGATAATTCAAGCATTCAGTTACTCTAATTGCTAGTATTTAGATCAGTAAGTTTAATAGGCATACTTAACTTACTATAAAGTCATCAAATGATCCTGAATGTCAGGAACACTGGTGAACTGGTCATCAATCGCCACAAAAGCCCTTCGTAGAACGTCTCTGAAAACAAATTAAATTAAATTTAACAGTCATTTATTATTGAAAGTAAAAGCATTTCTTCAAGAATACTACGCGCGATAGGTAAATTAATAAAAACTGAGACAGACGAACAGTGCCGGTAAACAGCACCCTTATTGCATTTTGTCAATATTGCGAAATCTATTGCTTCAAATGTTCGAAAAATCAGTTTGGTCGACAACTAATTCAACGCAATCCATACTGAAGACATGCTGCGCCGACCCCAAATAAATAAGGGCAGGAGAATTCCTATCGATCGATACTTCTCTATTAGTCGTCATCTCGGTAGTTTTCACCCCCTTTCTAACCATATCATTCACGCAGTTCATCCATCGTTTCTTTCGTCTTTCCCTACTCCATACTTAATATTATACATACATTCGAAAGTCTATTACCTTTTCACGATTTAACGGCTGAACGGATTTGGGTGTGAGGGATACTTAGACCATGACCTGTCCATACGTCCTACGTATGATACTTTTTATCCCGGTAGTATGTCCTCGTGAGATAATTGCTGACATCCACGCGAGCGAAGCCGTGGACTAAAGCTAGTGGTTTAATTATATTATAAAGTCACGAGTCCTAAGACAGCAACTTTTCAAAAATATAACACGGATTAGTCCGCGGGCAAATGCTAGTTTCCTAAACGGTTTCTCTGTTTATATAACTACGATGGTAAACTCCGCACCCTAACTAAATCGTGTGAACAATACCATAGCGCGCATTTAAACAGGGCAACGCCATCTATCGAGCTTGTTGGAACAATTTCTAGGTTTGCAGAAAATATATTTTTTATTCTTCCTAATACTGTTTTTTAATATGTTTATATATATAGGTACATATAATTACTGGCTGGACTGATTTGTCAGTTTTCTGTTTTAAAATGTTCGTAATAGTTTGCCCGGATGGTTCGAGCAAAACGATAATTAATACTTTATGTTAATGATCATAATTATTATAGAAATTGTTAAAGCTTTTTTTTAATTGTAAATAGTAATTTATGTCTAATGACTATTTAAAAAAAATAAAAACTGTACAAATTACAAGTACAAAGAGTTTTAGTGGTAAGGTTGTGGTTTTAGTTACACTTTTCCTTAACATTATATGCGTCTTGCCCGAATTTCCCTTACCTACTCTTTCGAGGAGTTATAACCCAGATGACAGGTATGAATAATGTGTTGAATATACATATTACCTACTTCCTTATTATTCTACAAGTTAGTACTAAACATTCAAATCTGTCAACAACATGCAAACTTCGGTATTATACTTAGAATAATATTAGAGACACAAATATTATTGTTTGTCTGACTGTACGAACAGGGTTGTTTATTTACAGTCGATATTAAAGCACGTCCTCTTTTCATGTGCGTATAAAAATCTTATACACAGTTTTTTTATAGTTACAGTTTTTTTATAAAACTGCGAAGGGGAACGTGAGACAATCACATTTATCAGGTCAGACAAGCACGTGTGTGTATTCTACCGTATATACATTACGATATGTTTCTTACAAAGTAAGGCAGTAGATAGAAGATAATAGATATGATAATATTAATAAAATAGAACAGACGATAGACTTACTATGCTTTATAAGATAATGTCTCAAAAATCAAGAGGCTTTCTGAGCCAACTACACTGGGCGTGGTGGATTATGATCCACTACCTCTCAGTTTCCTGGACCAGAGGTGACCAGTGGAGACCAGCACCTTAATTGCGTAACACACTTAATCACAATCAGCACCCTAATTGCGTAACACACCATCAATCGGAATCGGTTTCATTTTGACAGTTCAACAACATTCATTGCGTTATTTACGTTGTTGAGCAGACACATAACACATTTTTTGAACAAATGAAGCAATGGATTAGCAATTTCCTTCAAAATGATTCAGATTGAGATTGGTTGTGTGTTACGCAATTAGGGTGCTGAATCATTTTGAAGGATATTGCTAATTCATTTCATCAAAATGTTCAAAAGTCTGCTCAACAATGTAAATGACGCAATGAATGTTGTCGAACTGTCAAAATGAAAGCGATGGCAGCACGTTATCAGTAACAATGGCTGGTATTGTGTTAGGCGATTAGCCAGCTGAGTCCCAGCAGTGGGAACATTATAGGCTGAATATGCAAAGAGGCTTTCTTATTTTATTTAGGTACACGCAAGGGTCTACGTAGGGTAACGTCCGGACCCATTGCGGTCGGAATAAATAAGTACGAATAAGAATAATTGTTAACGGATACAGGTCTGCGGAAATGGGCTCTTTAAATCTGCGAAAGTTCCAAAACATACCAACAAATAAATATCTATGTTAACATATGTATATTTTTTTCTTCTCCAAAATTTTAACATCTCTCTATTTGATGGCTATTTTGAAATGTTTATTATTTGAGGGATTGGGTGCTGATAGCCAAAATACTGGCTTTCGCCTAGTTCGGCTACAGAAGTCTAATTCATTTGTAACAAGAAATTATAGCTTAAAACCGCTCGCTTGCTTCTGGTAATGATCCTTTCCATGAAATAAGCTTATATTATGATTATAATAATGGTATAGCTATTTATGGAAAACGTCGTAGACTCTTAAAAAACAGCATCAATAAAATATTTTACCAACGAAAACATCTACTGAATTTCCATGAACATCCCTAATTATTATGATTTTGATGTCAAAAAACAGGTTCCCAGAAATTGTCGCAAATAAGATAGATAATAACGTTGCTATGGTGATGGTGACATCTGAATAGCAACAGAACCACCATTCAATAAATTGTTTACAAAAACAGGAGTACCCTCATTTTAAGGAAGGAAAACATACCTAGATATTATGTTTTCCTTCTTTGAAATATAATAATGAAAAATCCTGTGGTATGTTTCCTTATAGTAGATTTATATTTCATTATGTACAATCAACTTTTTACTGTAGTAAACAACAATAGTGAATGACGTACAACAAAGGCTAAAAATAAAACATGCTATGTAGTTTCATTCATCATAATATGTTATTGTTAGTACAAGCTGTATAAATGTTAATGGGAAATACAACACGTTCATTTATCTCGACTGTACGAGTGTATTGTTCTGGCGTGTACCAACTATGTTGAAGTTCGTCAAAACTAGCCTACGGCTAAAGTCGTCTACACGTTTAAACGTGGTACGTGGTAACAAGGTGTAGGATAAACGGCTCGATCTAAGGCTCTCTTCACACTTGTTCGGCCACATTAGATTTGGCATTATTTGTTGAACAACAAAGCCATTCATCCTTCGGCACGTACCGATAAGCTAACTCCGTTTGGCATCTACCCTCGCCGAATTATATTTGGGTCAACTCGGCATAATTCAAGGTACGAGTAAGCCGAGCGGGTTTTTCTCAAACCTATACATGTATCTATATATTTATATTCGATTTTGCTGCCCGGCTGTGCCGAATCGTGTCTACCCGAACATGAATCATCTGCCTAACCTTTTCCCAACTAGGTTCGGTTTCTAGTCTAACCGGATGCAGCTGAATACCAGTATTTTACATGGAGCGACTGCCTATCTGAGGTCCACAACCCAGTAACTGGGTAATACACGATACCCACCACACTACCACAATTCAGACTTTTGAGCTTCTGACTACCCCTAACGACTGTCAAAGATCTACATTATGGCAGTCAGGACCAACGGCTTAACGTGCTTTCTGAGGCACGAAGGGGTCTCAATATGTATTGGATGGTCACCCATCCACGAATCCGACCACGGCAAGCGTAGTTTAACCTTCGAGCGACCTGTGCAGCTGTTAAAATGTAGCATAGTAACATAAAATTCTTTTGTTAAAAGTTGGAATAAAAATCAAAACAATACATCATTAGTGTGGAAAATCAGAGTACGGTCCCGTGACGCATGGCCTCATTGTGGCACATGACAATGCGGATAAGTATACCATAGTGACCATTATTACGAACTACATTATGTTCGTATAAATGTTATTCAGTTACTGCCATTCATATATGAAACTAGCTTTTGCCCGCGACTTCATCCGCGTGAAGCAACTTTCTTACATTTTTTTCGTAAGAACCATCCTCGTACTTCAAGGAATATTTAAAAAAAAGAATTAGCGAAATCGGTTCAGCTGTTCTCGGGATTTGCGCGTAGCAACACATTCAGCGATTCATTTTTTATATTATAGAGAAGAAGATGATGCAACAAACAATGTAGGTACGTGTGATAAATATTGCAGCGCGTCAATAGTATTTTGCAGGCGTTTGTAATTGTATCTATTTATGGTTTTCCCTATCATTGAATGATCCAACGGTTTTTAAGCCACACGTAAACCTACAGGAAAATCTTTCTTTTTGTAATCTACTTTGCCTAGACTATGTAGTTTAACTTTTACTTTTAGTTGTGCTTTATGTATGTATTTATTGTTGGTATATGTGTATGGTACACCACAGACTACCTGCGGTATTGTCTCTCCTCCTTCCTTTTAATCCATTTAGAGATTGTGTACAGCTGTACACTATACTTGTTAGTAGGTTAGTTAGTTGTGAGTGTGACTAAGATGGAAAATACTCGTGCAGTAATGCAAAAGGTTTATTGATCACTACACGATAAAATGTGGAGATTCTCACATACGTCTGTTTCGCGTTGTGGTTAACGTGCACACTGAGTAGGTACAGTGAGTTCAGTTACAATTAAAATAGTTATTACCGCCGATGGGAATCGACCAATTCGCTAGCTCAGCTACATTATATTAATACGTTGTACGTAAACCGTACAGATTGGCTTTAAAAGATCGTTTTTAGCGATAAGACCATGCAGTCGAAGTGACCTCTGCGCTGCCACCGGCAACGCCGTGGAAGTGGCAAAGTTTTGGGAAAACAAGGTTTAAAATACAATCGTGCCAGGGACATGTAGAAGAAGGAGCGATAAGACCGCCCACTGTAACTTATATTATGGTGTACATAATAAAGAGAGTTCTATCCTACTAATATTATAAACGCAAAAGTTTGTATGGATGGATGGATGGATGTTTGTTCCTCTTTCACGCAAAAACTACTGAACGGATTTGGATGAAATTTGGTACACAGATAGTTTATAACCAGGATTACCACATAAAATATTTAACTTTTTATCCCGATATTCCCACGGGATCGAAACTTATGCGGGTGAAACCGCGGGGCGCAGCTAGTTAATTATAAGTCCAGGTTTCCCCACGATGTTTTCCTTCACCGATATCAGTGATGTCTAAGATTAACTTAGAAAGTACAGACGCCAGCATATCAAGCTACCCGAAACTGTCAAATTTTCCCAGTCAACTTAGAACCTAATGCTTTAGCGATAAAGTTGATAATCTATTAAATAAATTTGCCAGATTGTAGTAGCTTGATGTGCTTGCGTCTGTACATTATGAATTGGAAAAGTCAAATTAGCGGAGTACCAATGTGACATTTTAATAATGATAAGAATAGTCAGCCTACCTAATGTTCCCACTGCTGGGACAAGTTTAGTCCACTCTCGGCTCCTCGACCCCCAATCAATAATGTTTCCACTGGACCCCTAACTCCTTTCAGTGAGGGAAGTCGGCCGTAATCCATCACGCGGGCCTAGTGCGGGTTGGTAGATGTCTTTGAATTTTTGGTACTAAGACATGCCGGTTTCCTCACGATGTTTTTCCTTCACCGTTTTGAGAGCAGCGGTGATGATTATGATAAAATATGAAATGAACTTACACGTCGATTGGTGATGATTTGAGCAGATAATCGCTGATGATATGTCTTTCATCTTGAAGACTGATGATGAGGTCGCCCATCGACAATATTGTGTTAACCTGCCGAAACAAAAACAATTAAATATTAATGAAGGTTTTACTAATGGGCTGATTTTAATTAAAAGCTTGACGATTTTTATGACAGTTTGACACAGTTTTCTATACAAAAACTGTCAAACAGCAATATTTATTCCATAGAGTAATCTGAATGTTATCTTCTATGGAAAAACGGTCCAAAATTCCAAATTTATTCTCAGGATAAGACTTATTATATTTATACTTATGTATACTCAAACAATGTAGACACTATTCAATAAGAATTAAACATAAAAAAATATTCCTATGAAGTTATTCTGTATTTCAATCAAATTATTAAACAACCAATTGGGAACGCAAGTTTCTTACTAAGTAAAAGTATGTAGCTAATTGTTATTTAGTAGTAAGCAGGTACCTTAGTACGAATAACAGGAAAATACAATTTCGAATTTAAATACAGCAATATGAGAATAGCACCTACTTGCGTAATATATCGTAATATTGTGAAGAATTAAATATTTTGAACAAGGAAATTTTACAAACTTAGCGTTACATAACGTTTCATCGACAAACATAATATTTTTTCAGAAACAGGAACATTTTTATATTTTGAACAACAGGATAATATAATGAGTAGTGAGAGTTTTACGTACCCGCATTTCACACTAATAATGCATTGGATTTCTTAGTTTATTCATAAATTTTTATCCACTAACATTTTTTTGCAAGCCCCGCGTCCTTACACAGCATAATTTAAAAATCAAGCGTGTTTTGTTTCTTTTTTTTTTATTTAATTTCACAATTCGAACGTCAGGCTGGCCCAAATCTGAATACTTTTTTTTTACCTAAACTTTAAACTTTTGAACTAGCCATTTCACATTCAGCCTTTTTTAGTTTTATTAATTTACATCATTTTGAATTTAGATTATTCTTTGTGCACAGTTTTGGTTTTCAAATCTGTATAAATAAAACAAATTCGGGTTAGTTACACCATTTACAACTCAAGCTCGGCGGGCACGATTTTTATGATCTTTGATTTGTTGGATTGGTCTCCGCCCCGAATAGCAGCGACTATTAAAATATGGGAAAAGTTCACAAAAAAAAAGAAAGAATTAAGAAACACAACATTTATTGATTCCGAGCGGTACGAAGTTTGCCGGGTCAGCTAGTTGTTAATGAAAGCAAAAATTTGTCAAATCTTGCAAGTCTTGACAGTGAGACAATTAAGTGGTCACTGCCGCCTGGACATTTGTTTTTTTTAAGCATCGCAGATGCGTTGCCATCCCATACACAAAACTGGAATGTCGAATACGCCTGCTTACCTCAGTGTCCAGATATAATGAGGAGTCTAATGTTTGCGACAGCTGCGCCATGTTGGAGCAGTTCTGGATGAGCAGCGCGACGTGGGGCACGAAGCAGACGATCAGCATCTGCAGCAAGAATATCCTCCGGCCCCGTCTGGAAAAGATTCACTTTTCATTGAACTCAAAAACTAAACATAAACCTTGATTGGTAATTGCTGGCTGGATTATTTTTGTCACTGCTGTACAACTGTCAAACTACGAGTGACAGATCAAGACGCGAACATACTTTTTCTATCATTATTTATAGTTATACGAGTATTCGAGCTATCTATACCTTATCATGCATCTGCCATGTCTTGTCTCTGCATCACCCTAACAACAGACATGGGGGCTTACCACCAGTTGAACACACAGATGAACACACGCAGAACACGCACACGCACACGAACGTACAGGGGACACGTAAAGGGATCTCCTCGAAACCAAACTGAAGTACTTAGGTACCTAGATAAATAATAGAATGAAGTACCTACCTATACAATAAAAGTAAATAAATTAACCTTGGGTATTTCATGGATATTCCCACTCCATTCACAAAAGGTACCTATGCGGCTATGTGTCCTAGAGGTACGCATATTTTTCCTGTTGATTGTTGAGTGTTAAGCGGTATGCCCTAGCTCATACCGCTTAACACTATCAACGGGAAAACGACGCTATTTAGGCTAAATAATAACAGCTGCACAGGTCTATCGATCAAGTTAAGCTACGCTTGCCGCGGTTGGTCTGTGCCATAGACCAACCCATCCACAGACTCTGTGGAGGGGTGACCATCGTTACATACCTAGACCCCTCCGTGCCTCGGAAAGCACGTTTAGCCGTTGTTCCCGGGTAATTCCCGGCTGTCATTCGTGGATCTTCGACAGTCATTACGGGTAGTCAGAAGCGCGAAAGTCTGACAACCAACAACAAAAGTATTGCCCAGTAACTGAGTTGTGGAGGTCAGATAGGCAGTCGCTCCATGTAAAATACCGGTTAGACTGGAAGCCTGCCCCAACATACTTGGGAAAAGGCTAGGCAGATGATGATGATTGTGTTAACGCTCTGGTAGCCTTGATCATGATGGTAAACCACCGACACCGATGGTTTTTTTTTTTTTGTTTTAGTGTAAATATTGTGTGCCTTACTTACCTAACATGGGCCAAATAAACTTATTTTCTTTCATTCTTTCTTTTGCTACCATATTTTTGAATAGGTAACAACATAAGAAATGAGTATATAAGAGGAAGTTTGAAAGTGGCGCCAGTGACAGAAAAGTTGAAAGGAAATTGTTTGGCTTGGTATGGGCATGCGATGAGAAGGGACGAAACGCATGTGACTAAAAGAGTGATGAATATATGTACATGTTGATGGATGGAGAGGGAGAGAAAGGCCGAAGAAAAGATGGACGGATTGTGTGAGGAATGATATGATAGAGAAGGGAGTGAATGATAGTGTGACGGTTGACAGGGGAGAATGGAAGAAGAAAACGTGTTGCGCCGACCCCAAGTAACACACAACATAAGGGCAGGAAGATGATGATAAACATAACACAACGACATCCTTGTATTTCCCGAAGGGTTAAGCAGAGCACACCCACATTTCGCAAGTTATCTCTCCATACTAACTTATCCCTTGTACGGTTGAAACAACAAACACAGCGAAGTTCACGCCGAGCGAGTTTTTTAGTTCTACCCAAGACAAAAACGAAGCTCGGCAAAACAATGTTTACCTATGCAGGCGCAGATATTTACAATCAACTACCATCGACCATCAAAAGTGTAAGCTCTTATAATGTATTCAAAGTACAACTTGCTCGACATGTAGGTAGTCGAAAAATATCGATGATAAGTACTCCAATAGCAGCCAAGTACTACTGGATGTATTATAGAAGTACCCTTATACAAAAAAAAAACGACGAACGACGAAAATTCTAGTAATAAGCACTATTATTAACGTAACGTGAGTTCGACAAATGGATGTGCGAATAACACTTGTGCGAGAAAACTGTACTGCGACTCACGATAGTTCGATTGCACGCTTGTGCGACAATAAGCAATAATATTATGTCTTCGACGTCAGAGGCACCCCGAGGTTCGGTTTGGTTAGGTTCCTTTAAACCCTACAGACAGAAATAGGGGCGTCGTCCGTCGACTAAGTCGCTTGTCGCACAAGCGTGCATTCGCACTATCGTGAGTCGCAGTACAGTTTTGTAGCACAAGTGTTATTCGCACATGCATTTGTCGATCTCACGTAGTACACTCCTATTATTATTGTATTTCTCATGTAAGTGACTGTAGTCTTTTATGAGAATAAATTTCTTTAAACACAAGTTATATTAGGGTGTAAGCCTATTGCCATCAAATGGCCACAAATCCAGACTCACGAGTCGTAGGTCGTGGGTTCAACCCAGGCAGGCGCTTTACTTTGTGTAAATAATTTCATCACCACTGCTGTCAAAACGGTAAAGGAAAATATCGTGAGAAAACCAACGTGCCCCAGAATCAAAAATTCGAAGACATGGTGACATCTCAACCCGCATTAGGCCCGCGTGGTGGATTATGGCCCACTCCTTCTCACAGAGAGGAGGCCTGTGTCCCAGCAGTGGGAACATTATCGGCTGACCTACACCTCCGCTTTACAATGTCAAGATTCAGCAGTGCCATAGAACTTGGCAAGGCCTGCAGCCTTTTGGGTAAGTACTTTTCCTGGTGACAGCGATGCGGACGAATTTATTACCCTGAATTTGATACCCTGTGATGCTTTCCCCTCCTAGCAAGCTGTCTTAAAATAATATGTACAAGTATATAAAATACTTGTGCATATTATTTTAAGACAGAGCTTCCTTATAATTATTAAGTAAAAGATATTTAACTTGTTTGAAAGGAAAATATCAAGATATCATTTACTACGTAGTTCCTACTTGTTTAAACTGCGCACTACAAAGTCCTGAAATTGAGCTCGTTATACATAACTTAAACTCAAGTAGTATTCACTACATTTGGGTTCAGCAAGAACAACCTACTTGATAGCGGTTCCTTTGTCCTTTAATAGTGCCTGGGTCGACAGAGGATAAGTATCGCCGTCTTACAATGTGGTTACATTGAGAACCTTTTACTTATTATCATTATATTTCTATTTGTGAGAACGCAATCGCCTTGTGGAATCTTCATAGCAACTGTGGCCGCTGACATATTTCAGGCGCTTGGCATAATTATGATGTGTTATGTGTGTATTTTCATAGTTAGCTTTTAGTGTCGTTAGATAAAATGTGCCTTGATCACGTAATTATTTTGTGGTTACTACCTATTTGGTATTAATCGTATAGTTCGTAAGCGCCCCCGATTGAACCCGAACACACGAACCTCCGCCAGCTCGGTACCGGGTCCCATCGGACCCTAGAATGACGTAGGTCGCCACCCTAAATTGATTATGTAAATATTTATTATGCTACCCATCAAATCTTATGAATGTGCCTTAATTAAGAGATTTTTATAAAAAGCTCATAAATGTTAACGCCATTAAATCTTTAATATTTAGCGCGCAAGTTTATTAATTTACCTTTATAAAATCCAAGTCTGTAAATGCGTTAATCGCCATTTTGATGACAGTGGTGGTCGAGGCTAAACACAACAAAAATGGGGATTTCGAACATCCACACTGCATTACAGGGGCAGTGATCACATTTGACGAATTCATCCATTGTTCAAGTTGATTATGTAGTGGTAATGAATTTTTTTGATATCTTAAGTCGAAGTTTCGCGCCAATCGTGCGAGTTTACATTTTTATTTTTCACAAATAACATACACGCATCTAAATACGATTTAAAATGTGACAAATATCGTTCGAAGTATTATAAAAAACAAGAAAAGGCCCAGATATACAATCGAGAAATACAAACACAGCCCAGTATACACGTAATATTCATTATCACTAGGTACTCAATTTGTGTTCGAAATCACCGACCATTATTGTATTTTTTTATTGTAATGTTGTGCGAAAGCGATTCTGCCAAACGATTTCTTTTTTTTTCCAAATTCGATTGAGTCTACTATGTACCTAATATTTTATTATGACCAAAATCAGAAATCGATATCTACTTGGAAATTGAAATACAAATGTGTTTTATAAGCATTAAATAATTATTATTTATGATATTGATTTATACTTTTGTAATTATTTGTTTATCGGAAATTTGTAACCGACTTCAAAAAAGGAGGAGGTTCTCAGTTCGGATGTTTATATAGGTATATACCTAATAATAATAATAACTTTATTTCGGGTGGCATAGACCCATAGAAACCTTAACCTAGTACACTTTACATAAAATGTTTATAAATTGCCATGACTCGCCACACCTACACACGACATGACTCACCGATTCTGAAAGGGACAAAAACAACTTATAGGTACCGGAATTAACGCACACCACCAAACACCCCAATTAGAATATTATGTTATAATCATAATACATACACTGAAATTTTATTATGTATAAAACATTGTTTTTTTATTAAATTAGTTATACTGATTGTGGGTGAAAATTGTGGTCACATTACAAATCTACGCATGCACACAGTCGCACACGTATATGGGTCTAGCGTAGAAGGTACTTCGTCCATTTTCGTAAGTTTTGACTGTACCTACAGCGAAAGTGTGACAGTAATTTACGCAGTTTTAATTATTTTTGCGTTAAAATATTACCTATATTAAAAATTACAGAAATCGTTTTAGTAAACGATTCTGAACAAACTACTTTCTTGTATATATTTTTTTATGTATGTTCGGGCATAAATCCGTCATATATAGACGGATTTGCAAAATTATTTTTTTTGTTCGAAAGAGATTGGTTCTGGAATGGTCCCATATAAATTTCATACAGATCTGATGATCAGCTTCGGAGACAGACAACGGAACTCTTCAATAAATGCCAGCAAATCAACCGCAATTGTTGCTATCGCATATGTATGCATTGTTTCCGCAATTACACAACATAACATCACGCCTGTACCCTCTAAAGGGGTACGCAGATGTGGTCAGTACACCGCGGAACACCCTCATTTCTGTCAAAGTTGTTATTGGGGTACCTCTTATCTTGCAAGTATCTATATATGAATTTGTGCGGAGTAGGTACAACTGAAAAGTGAAAAATAAAAACTTTTTAACAAAAAAAAACAAACAAGCGACTTCCAAAAAAAAACAAGTTAAAAATAACTTTGATTTCGGAAGTCGGTGTTAAAAAACGATTAAGAATGCGCTCACTGTTCAACATTAGTTTAAAGTATTGGACAATTTATTATTGTTACTTTCTGGCAGTCTAGTACAGAATGACCAGTATACATTTTTTAGGTAGGCCAAGCAATTTGTACTACTTTTTACTATATGTATATTAACTTTGCTACTATTTTAAACTTTAACAAAACGTTAGCCTAATAATTAGAGCGGTCCCCCGACGGGACAACATATAATCAAAAAAATTTATACGTGTACTTACGTAGGGTCATAATTTCAAGGTTATTTTTTTATTTTTATAGGGTTTCACGTTTATACCTTTTTTGTTCTATTTGTGGCAATTTTTTCAATAGTTTTTTTTTATTGTTTTAGGCTTTTTACGTTCATACTATTTTTATTATTATTTTGTGTCGGGTTTTTACTCATTTTTGTCAAAATATGATCGTGTTTTTTATGTAGTTTATGTGTGAATAATGGTAAAAGTATGAATGCAGAGAGAATGATAATATCTTTATTTTGCGCTTTTACATATTTTCAGCAAGAGAGAAGGTTGTTTATATACCTACATATTATCAGAGAATCTAAATTGCCTACGTTTTGGATAGGTGTAGTATTAGCTATTTTATACAACTTTCTATTTTGACTTATTTATATCCTAACATAAATATAACATCACGTCGGTTTTCCCCGAGGAGTTAGATAGAGGTTAATGTTAGCCTGTGCGTATAGTATACTGTGGATATACTTCGCTTTGTTTATATTATGTACCTACTAGCTATGCTCGCGACTTCGTTCGCGTACGGTCAGCAACAAAAGTTGGTTAACACTTCAGTTGTTTAAATCTTAATTATTATATTATTAAATCTGAATAGATTAAAATATTTAAGAATAATTAACTCTTTGCTATTACATGAAATAGTGAAAACCAATGTATCGCAGCATTTTGTATCAATTTAGATGATTTGTAAAAGCAACAGAGTTAATTGTTGTCATGGCAATCATGGCAATGTTTCATTGCTATGATTTTGTACATAGACTATGAGAAATTTGTAATTTTAGGAGTGATAAATAAACGATTACTTATTATTATTATAATTGAATTTTGTTGCTGACTGTACAAGTCGAAAAAAATGTTGGATTTCATGAGTTGTAATTTTTTTTGTTATGCGGAACCCTTATTCTT
The DNA here is from genome assembly GCA_949629185.1 of Apamea crenata. NCBI lineage: Eukaryota > Metazoa > Arthropoda > Insecta > Lepidoptera > Noctuidae > Apamea > Apamea crenata. The sequence continues at coordinate 16,004,115 of OX451367.1, forward strand.
TATTCTAAAATAAAAGTAAGTAGCTTTAGTTACTCCTTAGAACATCAGCTATCTGCCAGTAAAACTCCCGTCCAAATCGGTCCAGCCAGTTCGGAGATTAACCGGAACAAACAGACAGCCAAAAATTTTAAAAATAGATATATAGATTTTTTGTTGCATGTAGGTACCGTATATACTTGCATATGCATTTAGTAAAAAGCTGCCATTATGACATTACTAACAGGCACTTCAATTTTATTTATTTGTATTGATGTATCAATTTTCAAAACAAAACTATTGAATAACACCAACATTTAAATCCCATTTGAAGTTACAGGAACTGCAATCAGCTAGATGAGACCATAAGCAGCACGAGGGAGATAATGATCCATTCAAGCGATACGTGCATTTGCAGCCAGCCGGTAAACTTTATCTTCGCACGTATCGGTGTACGAGTACACCCGCCTTCTACTCAGGTAATTGCTATTTCCTTGTAAACATAGTAGGTTAAATATAACTAACTCCCTTTCAAGTCATGTTACTATGTTACTAATTTATTTTTATATCCTGATATTGAGCATTTTGGTTTCAAAAATGTTTAAAGTAATAAGGTATAAAATAGAACTGAACCCGGTATTATAAAATGCTCTGTGACTGAGTCTGGACTAAATTTAGACTTTCAGGATACCTAGGTGAAGTACTGAAGAAAATCCAAGTAACAGGAAACACAACTTTATTCCCTTTTCACCACCAACAGCTCGAGTCAGAATGTTCAACCGACCGCTTCCCGCCTCGCAGGTTTTTTTCATTTTCGCGGTAAAATAGAGTTCTGTGAATGGTTAACGATTTAATGTCGTCAGCCAATCACAGATGACAAAGTGCTAACATCAGATTGATTAGCCAATCAGAAGCATCCAACGACCAACGACAAACTACAGTGTTGTCAGTACAAAAATATTCGAGTCAAATAGTTACTGGCCTGGAAATGAGTAATTTTGAGTTTCAATTTAATTAAATAAAATGTAAATTAGCGAACCCTAACAAAGGTAATTTTGAATAAGAAAATACAGGCCGATTGAAAAGAAAAATATATTAAAAACAGAACATTAATGGCTGGCAGTCAAAATTTTAGTATGTAGTGGCCAGCACTCCTTTTGTATAGGTAGGATATACTAATTCCATGTTTTATTATTGCTGTAAAGAGGTTGCAGCCAAACAATATTTCATTTTAATAGTTGTGTCTCGCGGGAAATTGTGGCATTCACAGCATACCTACAGGTAAATTAATACTTAAAACCTGCAAATACATCATTTTAAAATATTATTTTCTTCTGAGCTTTTAATACAACATTGGCCGATTCAGATGAAAAATAAGTAATGGAGGCCATTATCCACGACGAGCAAATTATAAAAAAAACAAAAGTTAATGGCTTTACACATTTATTTTCAGCGTTAACCGCCAGTAAGCTGTTATATTTTTAATAATCTTAAAATGAAGAAGGCAATTAAATTTAGGGTCATAAAATAAAAAATGCTGTTCATTTCTCGCGATAAATATTTTATTCCCAAACGGATATGAAAAACGCACTGCAGTTATCTTTTTGAAACATTTTCGGGTCAGTTTCCTACTAAAACAATACCAACAAGCTATTTGGGTTGGTTTATAAAGATACGCAGTCATGAGTTGCAATAAAATTTAAAACTAGATTTAAGTTGACATTTGAGTCACTTTTATGACACACAAAACCTACAATACATTCTAGTAAGTATACAAATCTGAACCTTGATTATAACGATTAGTTATATACCTATGTACTAAGGTTTTAGCTTATGTAATGGTTATTTTTTAAACTAATAGTTCATTATTTGACCATTAGTAATGATATTATATCATTAAATAAACTAACAATTGATCAAAAAACACATTTTGCAAAAATTTAACCATTAGTTACTATTTTTAACAATTGGTTGAGTTTAACTACAGATCAAAAAATCGGCCGTAAGAACGTATTACTATAGAAAGATTATCTATTAATAAATCATGACCGGCCCAAGTTATAGCCAATGTGTAAATCCCCAAATCCGCCCTAACAGTGATCTATAGAGATAATTTATTATCTCCGCAATTGGCCGTAATTTGCGAAACTATACGAAGTAAAGCTCATCTAATAAATATAACGTTGGGGCAAATGAGGCATTGACCATAAAAAGACCAAAGAACATCTCAGACGCGGTCTATATGGTCTTCGCATGATCTGACCAAGATTATGTCTGGACTTTAGGAGACTGTGACCTCTGAGTTTATTTTGGCCTTTCTTCTTAGAATAGTCAGATAGGAAACGCCGACCTCACCTAGTTTTTAAGATATGATTGACGTGTAAAAGTGTTTGTGCAAACCTACTTACAGGAAATAAATAATTTATCATCGAAATTAATTATTTAAATAATGGAACTTTGGGAACAACGATTCATTGGTGAGTGGATCATAATAATATATCAATCGGTCAGTTAAACTGCAGGGAAATCGGTGTCTTCTCGTACAGAGAAGAAACATGCACTGATCGCCACGCTAGTTCATAACGTGTTGGCAAATTCTGACCAGTAGGTATGCTGATTCGTAGCGTACATTAATTACTATGCCCAGCTCTTATAGCAGGGCAGAAGTTGAACTGCACTGCTTTTTTGTTCTATAACAACCCCCAGTTCTACGAATTGTTTCGATTTCTAGTGAATCTTTGTGTGAAACTTGATCGAAACTATTCCTAGTGTGTGTTCTTTGTGTAAGCTACTAGCATCTGTAGAACTAACACAAAGTGCAAAGTCAACGGCCCGGTCGTACGGAAAATTGTAACTGTGGCCCTTAACTCAGAATTTTCGTAAGTGCCACTTTAACTGAAACAACCTTCAAATAAAAATGTTGCCTTTAAATTATCTGTGAGCATTTCTACTTTCCAACTTAACGAAGGGGAATGTTTCGGAGACGTGAAAATAATGCGTATTTATATCAAGATTGAAAAAAAATACGGAGTGGGTAATTTTACTTTTGAAATTAACTTAACATAAATTATCCGGTACCTACTTCAGGGTGTAGACGTCACACAAAGAATCATATAATTCTTGGATAACCTAGAAGTCTTTAAACAGACTCCGGACTCAGGTTGGCCGAAGCAAGAAAAACCAGGGGGTCTACTCCGAAGTGCAAAGTGCGAATGTTCGGATCGGACCGACACATGGCCGAACCGAATATTATTGAAAAATACGAAAAAAGTTCGGATCGGCTCACTTGGGTCAGGGCCATAGTCAATATTCGAAAGAGTGTTGGAATGTAGGATCGCAACCGACCGAACCAAATAGTAACTTCGTAGCAGAAAACGGCCGAACATTCGGCCGATACTACTTCGGAGTAGACCCCCTGTTCAGGTGGAGATTCATTGACGACTCCGCCTTGGCGTGTAATGTGGTGCCGTTCCACAAACGATGGGACACTTAATATCGTGTCACGTTACAGGAATTGATGGACGCTGGTGATGGCGCAATACAAGTAGCCGAATTCTGGGCAGAGTCCATTTAGATTGCTGTCAACACGCTATGAAGAAAAAGATTAATACCAGTATCGTTTCTTTTAATTGAATAGAAAATAATCATTTTATTTTATAAACCAGTTCTTATGGAATCTTGGTATCGAAGTCTCTATTGCACAAAACTACGTAAAAACCAAGAAGACTTATAAATCTGTCACTGCACAGTACAACATCATCAATCAACTCGACCAATCACAGCAGTCCTGAGCTGTAGTGCCATTTATCACTTATTAATTACTCACGCCCGCCGTACTATATCGTAAATGTATATACTAATTCCATGCACTCGCTTCAAACGACGGCCATTTTGATTTTGAATGGTATGAAAACTTATAGAATGTTGAAGATATACAAACTCTTTTGATAGGCTATCAATGGATTCTTTTGCTTACTTCCTCTTTAGTTTTTAACATTAGAATACAACTACTATCAAATTATTTAATGTAATTTGTTTCGCCGCTGCACAAAAGGTTTTAAAATAAAAATTAATTGTGGGTTTTTCAAAACGCGCAGCATGACCACCTTTCATAGAAGACTTGCCCCCAAATATTAAAAGGAGTGGTCGGATGGGGGTTTCTTTAGAAATCTGTCAAATTATACTGTCCTTTTGTAGTCTTCCGTCGACAAAGCCCGTTGTTATTTTGGTCATGCTACGTGTGCAGGGGCTGTCTTTTATAATCAAAAGAAAGCTCCATTGGCATCGAAAAGCACAGATTTCATTAAATACTTATGTAGGTACTCGTTAGTGACTGGGTTCGTTTCTAATAATTTTGAATTGTAAATAAGTTTAAATTTGTAAACATAAGACCGCACTATCACATTAGGTACAACAAACTTGTAATTATAGTTGTGAGAGAGATTTTAACAAAAAACACTACATTTTATATAAATGCCATTGCTGTTTAGTGTTTGTTGTAGCTGTGGTTTTTTTTTTTGCAAGTTATCATAAACGCAAAGCTCATTACCATTAAACCTCTTTCCAAATACATAAGTTGCAATTAGCTTCCATATTGACCTGCACCCTAATTGCGTAACACACAATCAATCTGAATCTGAATCATTTTGAAGGATATTGCTAATCCATTGCTTCATATGTTCAAAAAATGTGTCATGTGTGTCTGCTCAACAACGTAAATAACGCAATGAATGTTGTTGTACTGTCAAAATGAAACCGATTCCGATTGATCGTGTGTTACGCAATTAGGGTGCTGGTTATGTACCTACTGCAATCAGCAGTGCGTTTCTGTAACCATCTCACCGTGAAAACTCAGGTGAAGTGAGCGTGGAGTGAGCTGTCATTCCAACTAATGCTGGGGATTGACACTATTGACAGCTCACTCTAAGCTCACGCCTAACTTTTCACGGTGTCATTTTTACAGAATCGATCGGCTGATCTCCACAACCTGATTACTGGGACTATATCAATATCCTCTCTCCCTCCTTCCATTTGTAAGGATAATTCCATTGTAATGCACTGTGAGAATCTACCCGTCTTCCTGATAGGGTTACAATTAGCTAAGTAGAACGTTCTAAAGCACTTAGGACCGAACTTCTGGGATAAACTTGTTTGAAATTAACTTTTCCTGTAACAGATTGTTTGAAGAAGCTCTGTCGCTGAAGGTTTGGTAAAAAACTAAACTTTGACTAGTGCTGGGCGTATGTGTTTGATGAAACTATCGATAATTACTTTATGATACGGACACACGCAGCGGCTTTAGTCTTTAAAAGATTCTAGTCACTAGCTATGTCAAAATCTGTCTGTCATTACGTGTGTACTAAGAATGTACGGCAGACTTTCACACAAGGCTACAATATTATGTAACCTTAATTATTAAGTCTACAACATAACAAACATTCGAGTCAAGTCTAGTCTTGTCCAATTATGGTTATTCATTTTTTTCGGTATTCGATTAGTATCTAAGGGTCCAGTTCTTATCATTTATCTTGTTATTATTATGTCATATAAAATTCTACTGGACAGACCGAGTCATACAGAAGCGAAGAGTCGAAAAGGCGTATTAAGTGACAATACAATTTAAAATTTTTAAAGATTTTTGCTTAGTGATGGAGAAAATAACTCTATCCACTTGCGAAATAACATTTTAGGCTGATTTTTCAATCATCTGATAACTTTATCCGAGAAATAATTTTGAATTTTTTACAGTCATTTCATACAAAAACTGTCAAACGTCAATTTTATTCCTCGAATAAAAGATATCTGGCGATGGAAAAATCAGCCCTTATGTAAATAAATCCGTAAAAGTGACAAAAACCGCGTCTCTCGCGCTTTAGAATGTCTATGTACTTTAGTAAATAACGCGGTATCTAAAATATTCCCTAAATCCGACTGTTTCAAAGTTACATGTACCAGGCGCACACAACCGTAAAAGATGTTTTCTTTGATATTCCAAAATCAATCTCAATAGAGAGACGTCGAGACGAATTATTGACGATGGCTTTTTCAAGTTTCGTCGTTCAATACCCGCAGATATGCGGATAGCTCGCAGATGAAATGGACCCGACACGGATAGAGAACGGAGAATGTATGTAGGTATATCATGATGTTATTGCTATTGAATATGTTTTATTTTGAAGAGAAAGCTGGCTATTTACCAGCGGAATGAATTCGTGTATGTACCACTTCTGGGTGAAGAAGTGAAACGAACACACACGAGCGAGTGAACGTTAGCATCATAATTATGTTTTTAAGGGCTTCAACCCCGAGAGAGTTCAACACAGAGAGTTGTGTACATGTAGTAGTTAGTTCTTTTATAAATCATTCATCATCATCAGTCTTCTGCCCTTTTTGAAGTTATACTTCTTTAGGCGCGTTATGAAAAAATGATGAGAGTGACATTTTAAGATGCGCGCGCATCACCGTCACACAAAATTCACAGGTTGAAGCTGTCCGCAAAACCGCTCATTATTTTTAAAGATATACGTCACTTTTTCAGCATAAACCGGCCTGTACCTATTTTGAGCATTTTTTATAGCAACCTGTTTGTTCTTATCGATTAAAAAAAAGGCAATGGACATATCACTATAAAAAATTGGATGCCATAAAATTCCGGTTTTTTATTAAGCTTTTAATTTATTTAAAAGGCTCGTGACTTTTTACAACGTAAACAACGAACTTAATTGTAACATTTTTTGTAAATAATTATTTGCATGCATTTCAAAATTTGTTTTTTAAAGTATAACTTCTGACGCGCGTACATAAGTACACGCACCCATTTTTTTTTAGCCTACATTGTATCCCACTGCTGGGCAATGGTGTCCCATTGTTTCTTCCAAACCTCCCTGTCTTGTGCGATCTCTGACCATGTTGGCCCTCCTCCTCCCGTCGTCTCCTTCTCCTGCCCTTATCCCAATCTATTTGGTGTCGGCACAACATGACGTCTTTTTCTTCCATACTTCTCTATTAGTCGTCATCTCGGTAATCACCCCATTTCTAACTATAATCCATCCATCGTTTCTATGGTCTTCCCCTACTCTAATAGCCGTCGACATTCATACTCAAAACTTTCCTCACGACATTTTCCGCATTCCTCCGTTTCACATGCCCATATCTTATAAATCCTTGGTTAAAGAGTCACTCGTACGTTTTAATCGCCTACATTATCAAATAAAAGAACGAAATCCCTAATTAAATAATAATTGGTAAATAAAGGTCGAAACATAGCTGCAGCAACATAATTTAGTGTTGCTGGAACCATGTTTCACAACTTTATTTCCCTTTTATACGAGGCTTGACTACCGATTCACCGAACAGCCGCACTATGGTTTATTCAACGTTTCCAATTGATGTTATTTCAAGTTAAACAAATATCAACTTTATTTAAGTTGAAATTAAGTTGATTTCAGAGTAACTGGCATTATTTAAAAACTCCTATAAAGGTTTGAAGTTGTAGCGTAAACTGAAATTTATTGTGTAGGAATTAAAGTTACTTTTCCATTAACTCATATTTGTTTACATGTTTGGCAAGTAAATCGCGAACGCAGATTAGACAAATAGGTTGCGGTATATTTTAACCGCTTACTATAAATACACGAGGACTTATCGTGGATATGAAACGCGATATTGTTCCGCGAATTCGTCCGCCATTTTAGTGTTGACACGTATTAGGCTTTCGAAGCTCAATGTAGCGGCAGTAAACTGTTAATCATCCTACTTGTCAACGCGACAGTGCGGTGAGGCCTATGATGGTTTCACAACGGGGCTTAAACATTTAATTTGTATTTCAACGTAATTTTGGACGCCACAAAATATTTGTTTAGCAGGCTCGCGGTATATATACAAACAAATATATATGCCCAATACATGGAAATCGAATCAAAGCGTTTTATTCTGGGAACAACGCGGTGTTGATTGTGTAAAGTGAAAACAGTGTATGACTATAAAGTCAGACAACTTTTGCTGTTTACGTCATTGGCAGGCTTAGGTTTTATACTTAGTCGATTTATTCCGTAGTTGGAGTTTAATTGATATAATTATTTGTGTTTCAGTTTGCTTCAAAGGTAGTAACGTGCTCCCCGTGGCCCGGAAAGAACGTTACACCGTCAGGCTCAAAAAAATTAAAAGCCGTTGGTTCCGGCTGTCATTCGTGAATCTTTGACAGTCGTTACGAGTAGTCAGAAGCCCGAAATTCTGACCACCAGTCTTACCAAGGCGTATCGCATTAGGTTAGATCGGCAGTTGCTTCATGATAAATACTGTTATTCAGCTGCATCCGGTTAGATTGGAAGCCGACCCCAACATAGTTGGGTAAAGGCTAGGCAGATGATGATGATGTTGCTTCAATGGTAAAAATACTTGCATGAATAGCAGCTTCTATGTTTGTGTGTGTCGAAGGCAAAAGCACTCATTGGTAAAATAACAAGATTTTAACAAGTATCTAACCTTAGCTTTTACGTACGCACGACGACATCAAGGTATACTTTCTCATTATAAGCTGACTTCTCATGGAAATATATATCTTAAATTGATATTTCATCGTGTGTCTCTACATGAGAATTTAAAAGGTATTTAGGTAATCAAAATGCAAGTGCATATTACTAATTAATCCTGCTTTCTGCTAAACGGAAACCTCTTAAAATCGCAAACAATCTCAATTTATTTTTACCCCTCACAAAAATACAGTAAAGTAAAAGCACAAATCATCAAAATAACAACTGTAATCTCATAAAACTCAGCAGAATTCAATATCGCCTGACTTATCAATTGCAGAACTTTGTTCAGTATTTCAAAAGTAGAGCAAAAGCTCAGCTGTAGCACCGCCATTTTGGCAAGCGGTCCTGATAGCACAATAGAAACTTCACTGTTTTAAACTACTGTACGGTACGGAGTACGGTGCTCACATATACGAGCGGATGTTGTTGGCGACAGCCCCCGACGCGTCGACGGCTGTCGCTTGTGCTGCTGTCAGTTGTGGGTTGTGTCGGCGGGCTGTGTCGGCGGGTGTGCTTTGGTGTGTATTGCGCTTAAACATAACGTAAATTCGATCAATTTTTGAATCCACAATACTAAAGCATTACACAGATCCTATAGCATTTTGTTTATTTTTTTTACAACAAATTCAATTATTAGTATCACCTACAGATACATATGAAATTAGTAAAAAACCTACGAAAATATGTTATTATATGTGAAACTATTATTTTCAATTATAAGTTCGTTCTGACTTCCGATACGTTTACTCCGCGCGTCCGTGCTAAGTATGTGCAAGGTGCACTGGTTGTGGAGTTCCACACTATAAATATGAGTTGAAATGTGAAATCAATAAAAACTACATAAATAAATCAAATCAAAAAAAGATCTTTTGAAATACGATTCCATCCTTTTAGGTTTATTTTATTTTTATTAGAAAAGCGAAATCTCTTTTTATACTTAATCCTAAACGGGTAGAAAACTCAGTGAACCGTAAATAATTCTAGTAAGACTTACCTTTCAAAGGCTAGCGATAGATTAGTGAACATTATTTACTTTACTTTTCTAGGAATTTTCTGTAATTCCATAGTCCGTTCCTCGAATGATAGATCCTACTTGATCCATGAATTACTTGAAGCCTAGGTACTTCAACATTCTGGTATAATTCAGGGCTATTTTATTCAAATGTTCCCGCAATCATCATTCCATTTTGTTTGCGAGCTTAGTTTTGGCCTTGAATCACCAGATGATAACAGAAGGCCAATTCTCGTAATGTAAAACGTTCAAAATCTAGTCGCAGTCGCATCTCGGCGACAAACAAATGTCAAAAACTTGTCAAAATGTAGGGAAATTAGAAGTATTTTTTGACAGATTGAGACTGATATCAGACTGTGAACGTTCTTAAAATTACGAAAAATGCCCCTCTGGTCTCCGCCGCCTTCGTAGGGACATCTATTAGGTCCTTACTTAAGATATCGCCGAGTTTTGATACTTTCATTCAAATTAAAATTAATTTTATAATATAGCATGACATTTTGTTTTTCAAAATCATTTGTTCATTTGTTTTCCCGCCGTTTGACTTTTTTTTTTAATATCACTGTGTCTGTAACCATGGCAAAATCAAAATTGCGCGCTTTTTTCGAATACGAGTTCCGTCGTGGCACCGATGCAGCACAGACAACACGCAATGTTAACGAAGTGTATGGTACTGTATGTGAACGCACGGTCCGTTTTTGGTTTGATCGGTTTCGTTCTGGAAATTTAGATCTCAACAATGAGCCCAGTGACCGACCGGAGACGAAAGTTGATAACGATGAACTGAAAGCCATAGTCGAGCTGATTCATCTCAAACCACGTTGGAACTTGCAGCAGCCTTCAACGTAAGTGATAAATTGATACCGATTCATTTACTTCAAATAGGAAAGATAAAAAAGCCCGATGGACCGTCTCAAAACTATAGGAGTTACGAATGGAAACTCTCCGTCACCCACCAGACCTTGCCCAACCAATTTCCATTTTTATTCAATATTTGGATAACTTTTTAGACAAATTATATTAAGTTTTCAAAGCGAACAAAATCGTTGAAACAAAACTGGCACTACCTCGACATTATATGCTCATAATTGCACAATTCGCACAAATAACCAATGTGTTGGTCCTAACATTAAAATGGCAAATACAACAAAATACCTTGGTGTTATAATAGATGAAACACTTTCGTTCAAACAACACATAGAAGCTTTAAATAATAGAATTCGCAAGTTGATATTTATTTTTAAAAAGTTACGCTGTATTGCTGACCCAAAAATAGTTCAACAGGTTTACTTTGCTCTATGTCAATCGATTTTATTTTACTGTATTACCACATAGGATGAAGCGGGTAAAATATTGTTACTAACCATCGAGAGAGCTCAGAGGGCGATTCTCAAAGTTTCTACCTTTCGCCCTTTCCTTTTGCCTACTAACCTCCTGTACAAATCTTGTGAAGTATTAACAGTTCGACAGCTATTTATTATGGGCATTGTATTAAAACAACACAAAGCTCTACCCTACAGCACAAAATATACTAATAGAAGACGTAAAACATAGTTTGTCCACAAAATTCTACAAAACATGCTTTTATAGCCAAATTTTACCAGTACCTCGGACCTCTCCTATATAATAGACTAAAGTCGAAAGCAAGCATTTATTCTCTGAACTATACAAACTGTAAGTTTGAATTGAATCCTCAAGGAGGCTCTCCAAAGTATGTCTTACGAAGAAACAGAGAATTTACTTACTGTGTTAAAGTAAATATAGATATGCAAATATTTATCAAATTAAAAAACTAGGAGTTATGCTACTCAACATATAATTATTTTTCTACTGTCAACTTTTGATTATTTATTAATGTTAAAAGACTATTTCAGTTCTTCTCGCCTGAAACACAGGATTACCTAGTTCAGGCACGTAAGTTGGAATATAATTTACATTTAAGCAAAACTGTACTAATTTTCATGCCTTATAATTTTTTGAATGAATATATTATTATTATATAATTACCTAATATAATACCAGGGTTCAATTCCATCCCAGAGGCAAATTTGGAATGTCTCATAATCACCAGCATATAGCAGTCCACTGCTGGACATAGGCCTCTCCTATTGCACGCCATTCAACTCGATTTTCGGCAACTCTCATCTAGCTGCTACCAGTCATCCTGGGAAGATCGTAGCTCCACCCAGCCTGAGAGCGTCCCACCTTACTTTTACTGATTCGCGGTCTCCACTCAAGAACACGTCTACCCCAACGATCATCGGTTCTACAGCTAATAATACAATACAGACTAAGCAAGCTGAAGTGGCAATGGACTGGCCACCATTGCCTCTTCAGCTTGCTTAGTCTGTGAGCTATGTCGATAACTTTGGTTCTCTGCCGGATGCGGATGGTATGTCTCAAGCGCCTGTAATTACACTGGCACCAATACCCTTCAAAGCGGAACAAAGCAGCGTTGATTGGTGGCAGACATAGGTACCTATGGTGGTAATACTTCTACGGACAAGCTCCTTTACAAAGACTACTTATTACTAAACTTCGTGATCTCAAAGTCCTTAGAAACTCCATAATCTTCTCGTTTGACGACTAACTTGAGTAAACTTAGTTCTAGCTTTGTCTCCTTACAAATAAGTAGGTATAATATGCCTTAGTACAGACAAACAAAAATGATGTTATACACACTACTTGTATCTAACTATATTTAATCATTGTTTTGAGTGGCTGGGCATAGCATTATCAGCCTATAATTTTCCCACTGCTGGGACACAGGGCTTCTCTTTTCGTCGAAGTGCAAATAAAGCTGAAGAGTTTTTGAACGCGCTATTCTCTGGAACTATCAGTCAGATTTGATAGTCCAATTCTTGAAGAAGGTTATAGGCTATTTAATATCACGCTACGACTCTTCGGAGCCGTGCAGAAAGCAAAAAAGTGTGTGGATGCGATGCGGTACAGAAGCTAGTTAGCCTATAATGTTCCCACTGCTGGGACACAGGCCTCCTCTCTTCAAGTTGGAGTGGACTGTAATTAAGTTGAGTGAAGGGCGGGCGTTTTTGGGGGACTATCTTTTGTAATTTTGACGTTCAAAAAGTGCTGATTCTCAGCCTAATTTGAATAAATGACTTTGGATTTTGATTCACCACGCGGGCCCAGTCCGGTTTGATAAACGTCACATGCCTTCGAATGTTTAGGTTGTAGGACATGCCCGTTTCCTCGCGATGTTTTCATTCACCGTTTTGAAAGCAGTGATGATGAAATTATTTACAAAGTAAAGCGCCTGCCTGGGTTCGAACCCACGACCTACAACTTGTTAGTCAGGGCCGTTGCTACTGGGCCACCATGTGAGTAGCTGAGAAGTCAAAACTTTTACAACATTCTTATAAAGTCTGTCGTTAAGTTTAAAAGTAATTACAGAACAATAGTGATGGAAGTGTGCTGGAAAGAAAATATTTTTACCTGTATTACTATCTCTTTTGTTGACTGTACCTACGTAGCCTACTTACCATCTACGGGCACAATACGCCGCGCCGGGTCGACCCACGAGTACCCACACAAAGCATAACATAATACACCGTGTGCCTTTGTATTCATGATTTACGCGTATTTATTAAAGAAATATGTCACACGAGAAAATAAATTGGCTAGACGTAATTTCCATTTTTATACTTCTTCACATTTTTGTATTGCACGTAATCTCTTTCAGTACCGTAGGTACTTAAGTACCCAGGTAGATAGAGGTTATTTGAAATGCCTGAAATAAGTAAAAATCCATACGAGTGCGAGTGAGACACGCGCCAATGGTTCCGTATACAAAGCCTTCAGAAACTTACGTACCCTAGGTATTGAAGAGAGAGATTTCTTTTTAGATGTTTCCAACATCGGTAGAAATATTATTTATTTGAAAGAAAAAAAGAAAACGTTGTTTATTAGTTACAGAAACACGTGCATACAAAAAGATAATTAATTTTAATATTAAGGAAAAATAATAATCACGAGCACAAAGCAGAAATAGTTGAAGGCTGCACATCAGGACTGTGACAAGATGGCTTCCACTCAGCATAATGCCGAGCTCAAACCAACTACTATTTGATCAAACTAAAATCTCTAAATAGGGGGGGGGGGGGGGGAAAGGCATTTTCTTTATTATATCTCATTAATACAGATTTTAAAAGTAATCATAGAGTTGAGTAGCCGTGCAATTTTATTTTACACTCGCTCCTGATTGAACTGCCCAGAGAAGGCAAAAGAAATAAACTTGGAAACCCCAGTAGTGGGATAACGTACGTTAAAAAAAACCTTGCAGTTTCTTCCGACTGTGGCTCTCGATGGAAAACCACATATTGGAACGAGCAAGTCTGTACTGTGTATTGTTTGATCTTCAAAAGTGCGGGACTGCGCGACACGCAGCGTGATGATCCAATCAAGAGACAATCATGTAATCAAAACAGCACTTCCCGCCCCCCATCTCTGCTCACCGCACAAATAGAAACAAAACTCACTTATGAGCATGTGGAGGTCAAAGTGTCATTATATTGTATCCTACCAATTTCCTATATAAGCGGGCACAGAGTCGAATTGTTATGTATTACCGCTCACAGCAGTCAAGTAGAAACCACGTGTCACCATGAAGTTCTTTATTACTCTTTTGTTTGTTATTGCTGCGTTATGTTCAGCACAACCTGCTGACAAACCAGCCCCCGATCAACCAGAAACTATATTTCTTACAAGAGTCAAGAAACAATTTTTAACAGAACCTGAATGCCGGTGCGATAAAGATGAAGTTTGGCTGCACACTAAATGCGTTTCCTGCAAAGAGTGAGTACCTACCTGCTTTTATTTTCTACAAGCCGCGCCCCGCGGTTTCACCCGCATAAGTTTTGATCCCCTGGGAATATCGGGATAAAAAGTACCCTATGTGATAATCTTGGTTATAAACTATCTGTGTGCCAAGTTGCATCCAAATCCGTTCAGTAGTTTTGGCGTGAAAGAGTAACAAACATCCATCCATCCACACAACCTTTCGCGTTTATAATAATAATAATATTTTTTTATTCATAAGTTCACATAAGTATAAAGTTCACATAAGTATAAATTACATAGAAGTTACATCATTATAAAATTACATATTAATATTATGACGAAAATTTAAAACTATGCCTAAAATAAATCTAGTGTATAACTTATATATATTGGTTAAAAGCCTACTGGATTCAATAGCGACCTGCCTGATGTAGGTTTATTCAAACCTGTGTTTCAGGCCATCACTTAACAACGCTGAGTGCTGTAGTGGACTATTATGTTACTGAACATAGAGCTAGCATTGATACATAATAATTATATTTTAAAATAAAAATTGACTTAACATTAATAAACTTATTGCATTACTTCTAGCAATTTTTCAGTGGCTGAGTAATTAAATGTTGCTAAGTATTCACTCAACATTTCACTACATTTTTTACAATTTACACTATATGCTTAGAGACTTATTGATTTTATTATATAAGAACGGACCTAAAAATACATAAAACTTATTAATAAAAGTATGTCTAGTTTGAGGCTGTATGCAAACTAAGTCTTTTCTTCTCTTATCTGTAGGTATTGGGACATAAGGAAGTTTGCTATGTTGGTGCAGTACTATATTCAATATAAATAGTTGCCGCACGGTTAAAACCTTACATGCCGTGTAAAGCTCGTGAGTGGGAAATCTAAATGGGCGAAAGGTGGCTACCCTCATCGCACGTTCTAATGGCAGTAGGATTGATTTAGCAGCCCCACCCCATGAAGTTATACAATAAGTGAGAATGGATTGACACAAAGCTAAATCGACCTGTTTAATTAATTTGTAGTCCGATATATATCGTAAATTCTTAAAAATGTATATCAATTTACGCATTCGAGTGCATAACAAATCAATGTGTTTACGGAAATTCAGATTTGTGTCAATAGTTACACTAAGATATTTCATATGATCGGTTTTTGCTAAAGTAGGACAGTTACATGCATTGTCAGCATACTAGCCGCACTTATGTGCATAAATGTTTATATTAGTAGTTGGCAGGTTAGTATTTCTCAATGTAAATAAAATGTGTTTGGTTTTCTCTGCATTCAGTGTTAGGAGATTTTCATGTAGCCAATTAGACACTATATTAAAACCGTTCTGGTCTTGTTTATATACCTCATCTCGAGATTTATCTGAAAACAATAGAGCTGTGTCATCTGCATAAGACATTATGACACCATTTTGGAGTGTTAAGCTGCACAGGTCATTTATATATACTAGGAATAAAGTAGGACCCAAAATACTACCTTGTGGTATTCCGTAATTACTATTTGGAAGCTCAGAACTGACGTACTGACCAATTTTGACACATTGTTTGCGGTCACTAAGATAATCAGAAAGTAGTGAAAGCGTTGTTCCTCTTATTCCGAGTGTTTCAAGCTTGTCCAGTAATAAAGGACAGGAAATTGTGTCAAACGCCTTGGCGAGGTCTAGGAAGATCCCAATGGAGTGCAAGCCCTTATCCAAATTAGTTGTTATATAATCCGTCATTTGATGTACTGCCTGATTAGTTGATTTTTTGGGTCTAAAGCCAAATTGTTTTTCTGAAAGCAGTTTGTTATCTTCTAGGTATTTCATTAATCTAATATTAATGATTTTCTCTAGGATTTTGGAGTGCCCTGTTAAAACTGAAATGGGTCTGTAGTTATTAACACATTTTTTGTCACCAGATTTATATACAGGAGTAACCACTGCTTTTTTAAGCGACTTAGGGAATGTACCATTAGTTAAGCATAACTGAAAAATATGAGTTAGTGACGGAGCAAGTAGGTATTTGAAATGTTTAAGTATGCTGTTTGATATGTCGTCCCACCCAACCACGCAAACGTCCTTTAATCCAGAAATAATTGTATTTATATTGTATAATATTAGTAGGAAGTAGGATGTAAAGCTGGGTCCACACTTGTTCTATGTTCTATGTTACGGGTTTGGTTTCCGCACTTAGTCCTACAAGTGGACCATTGTGCGTGGGCCATGGCGGCCGTCGGTGGTTATTCCAACCAGCCCACCTCCCTCCAGAAGCTTATTAAGTCTCCTGGTCTGTTGAGAACATCTGTGTAAGATCTGGGTGTCCCGAGGGTTTGCGACCTAATCTGGGTGACGCCTGTGCACTCAAAGAGCACATGCGCGACGGTTTCATCAGCCTCCATGCAAGCTCTGCACAGGAGGCTGTCCGTTATGCCTATCGTGTGGAAATGTTTGTTTAGTGAGCAGTGTCCCGTGATGGTCCCCGTCATCAGGCGCAGGCCTTTCCTGTCCAGGCGTAGCGTCCACGCTGCAGCTTTCCGAGATCTCTTTGGGCTGTGCTCAGGTCTGTTATGGGTCACCAGACTAGTGAGCCGTATGTGATAATGGGTCGGATAACTGTGGTGTAAAGCCAGTAGGTAGTCTTGGGGCTAATCCCCCAGTTTTTCCCAAGCATTTTCTTGCATTGCCACAGGGAAATGCTGGGTCCACACTTGTATTATCTTCAAGTTCAAAATCAGGCGTATCGTATCGAGAATTCGTATACTAAGTATAGACGCCTATTTCGACCGCATTGTATCATTGTCTTATACGTAGTTCGCTGTTGGGCAAAAGACCACGTCCGTACTTAACGATACTGTATCTTGTCAGCGTGTGCTGACACGTGTCGTGTTTTGTGGACACTAACAAATATTCGATATATCGTGTAGCGGCATTGAGAATTCCCTTTGACGATCGGGCAAAAACCGCCTCGAGATGGAACGCGGTGTATCATGTATCAAATGACATAGTCGTATCGTGACACAGTATCAAAACGCGTCTATACAACGTACATACTGTCGATCACGATACACGTATCTAATACGAAACGTATCAGATACGTGGTTACATACGGATCGTAGTATATTAGCTAAAGCGCGTGTCATGATTGCGTATTTTGAGTCCAAACTAGCGACAATGGTACACGTCGATGCTACGCGACGGAGCTCTGATTCACTAAAATGAAAGAAGAATTCTTATTTACTACTTAGCTGCGCCCCGCGTTTTCACCCGCATAAGTTTCGATCGGGATAAAAAGTTTTTTTGTCCCGATATTTCCCAAATTTCATACAAATCCGTTCAGTAGTTTTGGCGTGAAAGAGTAACAAACATCCTTCCATACAAACTTTTACATTTATTATATTAAGTAGTAGGATTTATAATTTAGTCATAATAACTGGAGTGGCACTTGAGCTACAATGGTTTTCCGCTAAGAAAACACTATCAATCTCGTTATTTTTATTTATCCACAACGACAATACTACTAACAAAAAAAAGCCTAAATTATATACAAGTCAACACTAAAATATATAACGGCGCTTCGAGAGTGTCAAGAAACGTGAAGAATGACAGCGGACATTTTGACAACCGCGGGTTGACGTTTCTTCACTCTGACGCAACTCCTGGCTCTTTTGCTCATGGCCGTCGGATGGATCAGGGATCCGTTTGCATCGCGCCCAAGCAAAACGTGTTCGGTGGAGCGTCGTTGTACCTGTTCCAATTGATTAGAAAGTGTTGTGATTCTGTTTGTTAAAATAATAATCGTGCATCGTTGTTCATCTTGGTTTTAATTCTCCTCGCCCGCCTACCCACGATAGCTCGGCAGCCGCGATGAACCCAGAATTGACTGATAATGGCCATGTGCCGTTATCAGAAGTGGGATGTGAAGGGCTTGCTTCAGAGGAGAATAGTCGCGCGAGATCTTCAGCTCCGGCATCAGAACCAAGCCTGTCTCAACAGATGGAGCGGTTTTTATCCCGATTGATGGCTATATCACAGCCGCAACCTTCGAGCAGCACGTCTACCTAGTTGATTGAGTTTGATCCGGATGACAACGAAGCGGACATCGACGGTTGGTGCAACGTGACAGAAATCGTAATCAATAACCGTAAGTTAGAAGGTGCAGAATTGCTTTTGTTATACTTACACGTGCACTCAAAGGCCGAGCTGCTACCTGTTTGACACGACTACAGGCATCGCAGCTGACATGGCCCCAAATAAGAGTATTGCTCGCGAAGTTTGCTAAACCTATGCTGCCACAAGATTACTTTGATGAAATTCTACGTTTTCAAGTGGGTGTCAATGAAACCGCGAGCGAGGCGGCCTTGCATTTTGGAACATCATCGAACGCATCCCGCGGATGGAGATGTCCGAAGATGTCACAACGGGATTCGTATCTTCAGTTTTATGCCAAAAGGAAGCCGTGATTCGTATCTTCAGTTTTATGCCAAAAGGAAGCCGTGATTCGCCGTGAGCTCCACTCTCATAACCTGACCACTAGATCTCAACTTCTGCGCGTTCTTAACGGCATTTAACTGAAACGAAGGCATGAGGGTGGCGATAACCATGACGCGGATGTGAAAAAGACCCGATTCAACGAATCACGCTTCATGGGAACATGTCACCGCTGCGGTACTTCGGATCACAAAGCGATGGACTGCCACAAGCGAAGAGAAGAGCCTGCTACTTCAGAGAAGATGCACGACCAAACATCCAGAGACGCTGATAAACCAAGACCAACCACCTGCTTCGCGTGTGGACGACTAGGACACTTGGCGTCGGCGGGTCCACATCGAGCGGGAGGTGGCGGAGCAGCGGGGTCAAAGGGGTCCATGTGTGTGAACGCAAGACATCGAGGAGTACCTTGACTAGATCATCCGGTGGGCCAGTTTCCTTTCTTTTTGATAGTCGATCGGCTTGTTCATTAGTAACTAACAGCTACGCCGAGAAGTCCCCAGGTACCGCGCAGAATGATTTAGTTTACCTGACGGGCATTGGTAGGGGGGATGTAGAATGTTTTTCCCAGGTAATTAGCCCCATCAATGTTCAAGGTGTCTCGCTCTCAGTGTTGTTTCACATAGTACCCGATGGCACCATTGATGAGCCAGTTATATTAGGTAGGGATATATGAGAGTGTAACATACACGTGCATATGGATAATGATCAAGTTACTTTTTCTCAGCGTAAAGAAGTTAATTTATCTGACAAATCTAGTGACATTGATTTCATGAATATTGATACGGAATTACAAGGTGATGACAAATTAGCATTGACTAGAATTTTAGAAAAATATAGTGAGTTCTTCACAGACGGTATGCCAACGCGACGGGTGACGACAGGCGTTCTCCGTATAGACCTTATTGATCCAAATAAGACCGTACAAAGGCATGCGTTGCTACGAATAGGAATAAGAAAGTTCACTTTATAGAGTTACATCTGGGTTGGCTAGCCGTAGAGCAAAAACGTGATAGCGAAGTTTGTGACCTTATCAGCAAACATCAAAACAACGAGTAGCCAGAAGTGATTGCACACACATATGACGTGAGAAGGGCATATTGTATAGGAAAATTGAACGCAATAATGGTTTTATTTGGCTCTTGGTTACCCGTTGTACCAAGATCCTGACTCGGACACTTATTAATCACGTTCACACAGAAATTATGCATCTTGGTGCTGATAAGACGCTTGACAAAATATAGGAACAGTATTGGTTCCCACAAATGTGCAAGCAGGTTCGTAAATTTGTAGATTCATGCATAGTATGCAAGACTTCAAAGGGATGTTCGGGAGCGCAACAGGTTCGATTACATCCAATACCAATAGTATCTACGCCTTGGCATACGATACATATAGACATCACGGGCAAACTAAGTGGTAAAAGTGATAGGAAAGAATATGCGGCCGTTATTATCGATTCGTTCACCAAATACGATCTTTTAGGATTACACACATTCTCTCGATGCTGCTAGCGCAATTCAATCCCTTAAAAGGGCAGTTTACCTATTTGGTGCAAATCAAGAAGGCTGCTTCGTCAGAAGTAGAACGCTTTAACCGGGGTAGAGCAATAGTGAGACCATTCAGTGTGGGCGACTTTGTCTTTTATCAAGGGTAGTGAGCGTAACCAAACCAAACTACAGCAAAAGTTCAAAGATCCTTTTACGATCGTCAAGGTACTAGATCACGATAGATACGAGCTGAGAGACATTGATGGGTCTAACCGAACCTATAAGTACGCCCATGATAACTTACGCGCAGTACCCAGGGGCCACGGTGGATTGATTGAAGTAGCTACTTCGTTAGTCAACGAGGCAGAAGAGGCCGAGACGGCGGAGGTCCATAGTGGAAAGGAATGGTAACATTATCGAGAATCGATCTAGAGAGTAGGGCTCTGGATGGGCAGTTGGGAGCGGCGTGTTTGAGAAATGGGGCTGGCCTAAACCGGGTCGATGCCTCTGATCAGACTACGTCATCCTATGTGGTATGAAGTGTAGTTGATCGCCTGGGCTGGCCTAAACCGGGTCGACGCCCACGATCAGACTACGACTTCTCTGGTGTGAGCTGGCTGGCAGGAGATTGAGCCGGGACTGGCCTATGTGGGTCGACGTTCCGGACCAGTTTACTGCAGCAGCTGCGTGTGGCTTTCGTTACTGGTGGAAGGGGCGCTGACGGGTTGTCCGGTCCACCGCACCATGCGAGTTGGTGGGTGGTCGAAGGGGCGCCTGAGGTCAGTTGTCCGCCCAGTGTGTTTAGTTTAGATGTGAGGGGTGAAGATCGAGATCTTTTCAAACAGGCAGCTTAGATGGGCAGCTTGGATGGGCTTGGGTGGGCTTAGTCAGGGATGGGCGAGCGTGCCCAAACGTGGACTACAGATTGGTATTTGGTCTTTGCAGATAACTCGAGGCGTGAGCAGTCGCACGAGGACGTGCGAATGTCAGTCCGGCCGTAACGGCGCTTCGAGAGTGTCAAGAAACGTGAAGAATGACAGCGGACATTTTGACAACCGCGGGTTGACGTTTCTTCACTCTGACGCAACTCCTGGCTCTTTTGCTCATGGCCGTCGGATGGATCAGGGATCCGTTTGCATCGCGCCCAAGCAAAACGTGTTCGGTGGAGCGTCGTTGTACCTGTTCCAATTGATTAGAAAGTGTTGTGATTCTGTTTGTTAAAATAATAATCGTGCATCGTTGTTCATCTTGGTTTTAATTCTCCTCGCCCGCCTACCCACGATAGCTCGGCAGCCGCGATGAACCCAGAATTGACTGATAATGGCCATGTGCCGTTATATATATATTCTAAACAAGTATATAATAAAAAAAACCGGTCAAGTACGACTCGGAGTCGCGCACTACCTACCAACTACAAATTTACGGTTTTCGGATTTTTTCTGTGCTACATGTCATTGCTTCTTGCCAAATTTCATGATTCTAGGTCAGCGGGAAGTACCCTATAGGTTTTGATTCCCTTGCGAGTGTCCAAATATGCTGCATAAACGGAACATAAACGCCCGTGTCTTTTGATTGCGTTGACTTATTTTATCACTGCTTCAAGGGATTGCAGCTTTGAGTATTTAATATTAATTTCAACTTAATAACTTCACGCGTTTCTGAGTAAAAGGGTATTGACAGACGGATAAAGTGATCTTATAAGGGTTCCGTTTTTCCACATTGAATGGCAGTTTCAAGGGAGCGTGCCGTTCTTCAAAAAAAAAATGGGTGCGTGTACTGTACGTACGCGCGTCAGAAGTTATACTTTTAAAAACAATTTTTAATTGCATGCAAATAATTAATTATAAAAAAGGTTACAATAAAGTTCGTTGTATAGGCTGAATAATGTAGGTAACAAGTCACGGGCCTTTTAGAGAAATTAAAAGCATAATTAAAAACCAGAATTTTATGGCATCCAATTTTTTATAGTGAAATGTCCATTGCCTTTTTTTAATCGATAAGAACAAACATCACCCTTATTGTGTAACACACGATCAATCGGAATCGGTTTCATTTTGACAGTTAAACAACATTCATTGCGTTATTTACGTTGTTGAGCAGACACATGTCATGACACATTTTTTAAACATATGAATCAATGGATTAGCAACATCCTTCAAAATGATTCAGATTGAGATTGATTGTGTGTTACGCAATTAGGGTGCAGGTAGCTATAAAAAGTGCTCAAAATAGGTATGTACAGCCCGGTTTATGCTGAAAAAAGTGACATATAGCTTTAAAAATAATTAGCGGTTTTGCGGACAGCTTCAACCTGTGAATTTTGTGTGACGGTGATGTGCGCGCATCTTAAAATTTCATTCACATCATTTTTTCATAACGCGCATATAGAAGTATAACTTCAAAAAATTGACAAAATTCTTTATCCAAACTAATTTTAGCAACCTTTTTTTATACCATTGCAATATTTGGAATGATTTTAGTACGCACATATTCATTTGGCCAAATTTTTACTCCGCAGAATATTACCAAGGATAATGTCATTAAGGCATTTGGTCTTTAATCAAATGATTTATTAGAGCAAACAATCTTTCGACAATAAACATTAGGTCAAATGAATTTTTATGAAAAAAAAATATAAAGACAATTTTTTTTTTCTGGAATGATATAATTAAAAAATGCACTTTTATTTGATATAATTTACGTACTTCTTTGTAAGTTTATGTGCTTGAATTGGTTTGAAAGAAGTCAAATTTATGGTTAGGAACGACGAACGAAAAACTAACTGCTACCAGAACTGCAGGTTAGGTTAGAATCCATTTTAATATTATATTACTTGCCATGTATAGTTTTTAATTTTCTTACAGTAACACACTTACAAATTTTTTAAATCGAAACAGCTAGGTTAGGTTAGGTTAGAACTGTGACCACACAACGCCAGAAACATAACATATTTTTGAATGTAAAACCAAACCAACAAATTTGTATATTTTGTGCACCTGACATAAAGATGCACATATTTTATCATTGACTAAGCAATTTACTGAATAGAAATGGTAAATTGAAAACTGACGATACTAAATAGGCTCATTTCATTTTGCATGAAATATGTTAGGTATACCAACTGAAATATTTGACGGCATTAAAATTGGTAAAAGTACTAGTTGGTAAGCAAGTTATTGTTTAAGCGTTCACTTGCCAAACATTAGATATGTTTTACGATTATTTGTGAAGAGTTTATTTGCTAAGTAATAATTTGGCAAATGAAATTATGCGGAAAATTGTTTAGGAAGTGTAAATTGTCAATTTTTTTTTTCTGATGAAACTAGGGAGACCCCAATTTTGATTCTTTAGGCTAAAAATAGGCCAGCCTTGTGGCCACGTGAAGAGTCAACCAACCGCTTGCCGATGTCCCGAAATACTCGATGAGCACTCGGACCCCAAGGCCCTAGTGTTCAACCCGAAACGGCTCAAACATATTGCTGCCAATAACGTTGTTTTTGTTGTTCGTTATCTTTGAACGAGGTTGATATTATTTTCCTATATAACAGTACCTACTTGTAAAACTTTTGAAATATTCATGATAATATTGCTTATTAGTGACCTCATTCTACAATAAAATATATCTAAAATATTTTATAAAGACACTTAGGAAGGTGGTATTTTGTTCGAAACCTTATCTAATATTTCTTTTTTTTATATTTAAGGTATAAGGCGTTCACGGGTCAAGAAGATTGTCCACAATGTCCTTTTGATGAAGAAGAGAGACATCCAAAAACTGGTGCATCAACATAATTATCCCACACCACACACAAAAATCTCTGAATACTTGCAGATCTAGAGACATTGCCAAGCCGCGTTTATAGTAGCTTAAGAGTTTTTCAGCTAGAAATAATATAATATTATACCTATATATAGGTTTAATATTATATTATTTCTAGCTGAAAATAAACCTATACATTATTAGCCCGTATTGCCCCACTTCAGGTTTCCCTTCTCCACTCAACTTGATCCTGAGCCAATGAAAATCAAAAGTCATTTATTCAAATTAGGCTGAGAATCAGCACTTTTCGAACGTACAAATTACAAAAGACAGTCTCCCAAAAACGCCCGCCCTCCACCACTTCCTAGTGCTATCACTGGGAAGAAGTGGCGCAAGAAACTTCCCAGCAGCACAGCTGTCTGTTCAGTTAGAAAATACTTGATTTGATCATAGCTATGTAAAGTAATTAACATTACAAGACAGAGAACATTAAATTAATAATTTGCCATATATGTCAGCTAGCCACGCCAATATACCAACAAATATAATAAAAAAAGTGTGTGTGTGTCAGCTACGACGCACGATTGGAGTTTACTCCTTACGAACGATAATTATGATATATATCGAATAGAAAAAAAGGGTAATGAACGCATCTGCTAAAATGATAAGAGAAACAAACATATATCTGTAATTATTCGGATTATTTATATTACTTCTAAATCTTAGACGTACATAAAAAATATTAGTACCTGTAGTAAGCTTATCTAATACTTCAACCTAGTTGTAAAAATCGTGGCAGTGGAATCAAACACTGTACTAAAATAAGGTTTCAAGTTATAAAAAAAGTATATTACTGGCATTTATTTTCAAAAAAGGTTTTATTTTGATAAAAAGTAAACAAAGAGGAGACCCCGAGAATGAGATACGCTGTTTAATGTATTCCATCTCATTCTTTTACACGTTCAATCCTACAGATATATATGTTTGTCTCTTTCTACGTAACGCCTCAACTTTTCGTGTTACACTTGATTTTACTCCTCATAAAATTTCCGTACCGGGCCTTATAACTCAAATCGTTTCTTAAGGAGTAAACTCCAAAACTATATGTACTCAAGCTAAAAAATAATTAATTAAAATTAAAAATGTAAATAAAAACTTACTACCTAAATGGACCAACCAATATGGACCAATCCCTCATAGGCGTCAAGTTCATCCCGCCATCTACGCCTGGGGCTTTCGTGATGCTGTTGGACGTTTTCAGAGACCCATACTGTGGTGGTCTTAGTACATACAAGTATTTTTTCGTTTTCGATTAGATACGGTTTCTTCTTCAACTGATAATTTATATGACAACATATTCTATGAGTAGAGAGATTGTATTTTCTTAAAATAATTTTGTAACTTTTTGTAATGGCTTATGTGTATAAGTTTTTGTATATGATAAATAAAAAAGCTTAATTGTATTCAAATCAGTATTTCAGTGTTTTTTTTTACCTCTGCCTACTGTGAATTACAGAAAGCTATTGACAGCTGCTTCCACAGAGTTTAATAAAACGTTGTGATTATTTCAACAGGAACAGGCAGCACCTGTACTCGGTTATGGTTCTGTTTGAGTCAAGTACCGAAGTCGGGAATTCAGACTAGCATCTGCCCATGACTTCGGTCCGCGTGGAAGTCAACGATACCATAAAATACAGAGTGGCTATTAGGTTATCACATTAAATAATACAGCGGTCGTTACAAGTTGTTAAAAGTTTGTTAAAATAATAAAATTTAAATTTTACTAAAAATAGAAAAATAAAACAAATAAAATAATTACACGTAAAAATTGTCATGAAATAAACCATCCTTGATAATAAGTCACTAGACATGCGTGAGGCAATAGTATCAAGAATTCAACACAAACTTTATGTTATTGTTACTAAGTAAACACAAATTAAGTTTAATGTTGTCAGGTAAATACTGAAACGAAAAAAAGGTCCCACGACTAAAATGTTAATTGTTATTAATTCTTTTAATTGTGTATGTTTAATATACGTTGTGGGCATGTGATGAGAAGGGACGAAACGCATGTGACTAAAAGAGTGATGAATATACATGTTTATGGATGGAAAGGGAGAGGAAGGCCGAAGAAAAGATGGATGGATTGTGTGAGGAATGATATGAAAGAGAAGGGAGTGAATGATAGCGTGACGGTTGACAGGGGAGAATGGAAGCAGAAAACGTGTTGCGCCGACCCCAAGTAACATAGGATAAGGGTAGGAAAATGATGATGATGTTTAATATACGTTATGTAGAATACGCGGTTTCAATTCATGTGATAACTTAATCGCCACACTGTACATATATCTAATGGCACGCGGCAATTGTGTAGCTTTCTAACAGTTCTTTTGTAATCAGATCAGTACCATATATTAGAGTCATTAGAGATGACTTACTTACAAACTCACAAACAACTTTATATCTTTATTACTAATGAGTAGCGTTGTGGTGGATGGGCCTTAGCTAATGGAATGATTTATTAGCCTACAGTCAAATGGTCGTGCTAAGTTGAGCTGCGGTTGCAATGGTCTGTTCGTATCCGTGTAGGTGACCTGCCTTTCTCATTGCCTCCGTCTCTTAAAGATCGTTGGTCTCAGATGTCATGAGAATATTTTAAAATGGCCATGTTTAGGTCAGAGGTCTGAAAACTGGTTTAACCTTAGAATAGCCGGTAGTTCGGACACATAATTGGGTTGTGGACACTTGAGAAGATCAGATGACTCAAATCTGATTGGACCGGAAGCCGACCCTATTTGGGACGGGCATAAAACTAGCCAAATATTTAACAACTAGCTTTTGCAAGCGGCTTCGCTCGCGTTAAGAAGTATAGTTTGACAAAGTTTCATACAAACTTTCATCCCCTATTTTATCTCCTTGGGGGTAGAATTGATCAAAATCCTTTCTTAGCGGATGCCTACGTCATAACATCTACCTGCATGCCAAATTTCAGCCCGATCCGTCCAGTGGTTTGGGCTGTGCGTTGATAGATCACTATATCCGTCAGTCAGTCACCTTTGAGTTATATATATTTAGATACCAATGATATATCACCTACGTATCCCTACAATTATAACCTCCATATTGTAAATGCTTGTAAAGTACCTACGGACGACTTGTGTTGCTGGTATACTAAGGTGGAACATAACACAATTATAAATTAATTGAAAAGTGATGTTCTGTATTTTGTAATGTTTCTGTTCCTATATTGGATTTACTAACATTTTGAGAAGAACCTACTTTTATTTTACCTTCGATAAAGAACAATAATTATTAGACTACGCACAGTCGTTAATTTAGGCACAATACAGTTTATTTCATCTATCTATATACAGGCAGACAGGACCCCAAACGCAGAAAATTTTCGTCGGTTAACAAAAATAAAATAGCTGTTTCATAAAAAAGTGTAATAATACCTACTCGGTCAAAATGTATGGTAAGTTCATATTTTTGAATAACCGACGAAAAATGCAACGCGTTTCAGAAGTACTGATTCCATGGTCGATATCCCTGCCAACCTTTATACCTAATCCTCTATCAAGGAGGAAAATACTCATATTTTAAAATATCACTAAATATATAGGTACTTATACTGCAGTTATCTATACACGCGCCTGTCTATATGTTGAGGCTGATCCTAAAAGCCCCAGTATTTTCTATCAATTTTCATGCCGACCTTTCGCTGTGTTTTGGCGTAGCATTTCCTAACCCAGCTAA
Source organism: Apamea crenata (assembly GCA_949629185.1). NCBI lineage: Eukaryota > Metazoa > Arthropoda > Insecta > Lepidoptera > Noctuidae > Apamea > Apamea crenata. The sequence goes on from OX451367.1 coordinate 16,031,938, forward strand.
TCCGCCTCAGTGCTAAGCTTACTTTGGTATACTCACGAAGAACAAAATGAAATATCAGTGAATGAGTGACCAGGGATGGTTTAATCCAAAAGCTGCATAAGCGCAGGTGGTGTATTAAGCTGGTGTTGATTTTAAATCCCATCCGTAACATATTGACGTAAGTCCATTCCCTCTTACGGCTCTATTCTGGAAGGGGTTTACAGAAATATGTTAGGTAGGTACTCTATTTATTTACAGGTCGGTAAACAAACAATATTTTACGCTATAAACATAGCGTAACAATAGTTTGAACAAAAGGGACAATTCTCGTAATATTAAGAACGTTCACAGTCTGATCTCAGTCTGAATCCGTAAAAATACCTTTAATTTCCCTACTTTTTGACAAGTTTTTGATATTTGTTTGTCGCCGAGATGAGACCGTCAAAAATGCCTCACAAATGTATGAACCTAAACGAAGCAAAAGGAGTGTTTATAGATCGTGGCGTTCGGTGGTTTCTGCCTACCCACATGGGAAGAAGGTTTCAGTTACTGTACTTATGTAACAATAGTTTATGTTAAAAATTATTTAGAATATCAAAAGTCTCTACACTGATAGTAGGTATATTAATGCCAGAGCTGTAAAATAAACATTAAGCAGCTGTCACACCAATCATCATAAAGTGAACACAGCATATAAGTAAGTAACTAGGTACTGAATCCCTATCGGTGCTAGTACCTCGTCTACAAAAATGTGATTGCATTAAGAGCAGATGTTGCTGCCAATCCCCTTAATGAGTTCAAGAGGTGAACTACTAGCTGCAACCACTTCGAGAGCTTTAGGGAGAACAAATTCTACACCCTATAACTACATGTATTTTTAATTTATTTAATTCTTTGCACAGCGTGTTTACATTTGCTAATTTTCAACCTATTGTTTTGCTGGTCTGCGGGTCTCGATTTATTAAAAAAAAAAACAACTTATTTATTTATTTGCTCTCATGCACATCACACGAATTTTACAATAGATTAGTGTCGGTTTCTGCTCATGAACCCTGTCAGGGTACTGCAATACAGAAAAATGGGTTTACTGCTGTGTTTTTGGACAATAACTTAACATAAATTACAACTGGCAACTACTTACTATACTTACCTACTGTTATTTACTATACATATAATAAAATCGAAACAAACTCAACAATATACATGGAGTATTAAAAAAAAATCTACGAGCTCTGGGCACGATTTTAATGCCCAAAAATTAGATTTTATAATTTTTTACTTCCACGCAAACGAAGTCGCGAGCATAAGCTAGTTGGAAATAAATTACTTTATAGCTTTGAGCCTAAACTTTCTCAAACAATCGTGGAATTAATTCAAACAAAATACAACTTAACATTTCACAAAACTTCATCAAGTTAATATTATAATTCCAAGACCAAGGTTAACACTGTCTACGAATTTCATAAAAACAATTATGTACCAACGAAAACATCTATTCGCAAATTCTTTACCGAATATTGCTCCAGAGCAATCTAATGTTTGAGGATCGGAGCCTTGGGTATTTTGTTATACCTAAATAATTGTTTTAAATCCATACTAATAATAAAACTGAAGAGTTTGTTTGTTTGAATGCGCTTATCTCTGGAACTGCTAGTCGCATTTGGAAAATTGTTTTTGCATTTGATAGCCCAATTTTTAGAAAGGCTACAGGTTATATAACATCATGCTATGATCCTTAAAATGAATAAATGCCAGATAAAACGGTAAGCGAAAACGAAGAAATAGCGCGGGCAGACGATGCGATGCGATGGGTTGGGTGGCGCGATCAAGAAATTCCACGCGGACGAAGCCACGGGCAGAAGCAAGTTGACTATACAGGGTGGCAGGGACATCGACGTGCAAACTGTAACCATGAATTCAGCACATGAGTAAGAACCCCATAGCGTCGAAATTTTTCGTCAGTTATAAAAAAAAATCTTCTGTTTTATAGCTAGCTAAAAACTGCTGCCGCTGTGTGCTGTTTTCGGCTTCTATGCTATTATACGCAAAAAAACTGCGTCGCTTCTGAGGAGAGTGAGGGGCAGTCATAACAGCATCCTGAAAACTGTAGCCGAGAGTTTTGGCTCTCCGATTATACAGCAGTTTGTGCGGAGGTTGATTTTTACTAACACTAAGCAATAAGTTTATTTTTTGTTTTGTTACTAACACTATATGGAAATTTTATGTCCGAAATAAAGCTATTCTATTCTATAGAAAAGTGCAGTGCTCCGCAGTCAAAACGTATGGAACAGCAATATTTTTTTTTTAAGAACCGACAAAAACTTTCGACGTTATGGGGTCTAAACTCATGTGCTGAATTCATGGTTATAGTTTGCGCGTCGATGTCCCTGCCACCCTGTATAACCGGCTTTGTGTGGTACCCTTAGGCGAGAGACTAATAATAATTTTACAGAATCCTTTAAACATAAGTTGCTTTACAACAATGGGTTATACTAACGACTATCGAAATGATCCGGCTTTGCTTCATTGAGATTATCAGGCGATATATCAATGTTCGAGAAACCCTCTAAATGATTATGAAAGCTGTATCAAAAACCATCAAGTAAGCATACATGTTTACTAACAGTAAAACGACTTTGTTGTATACATATTAAGTAAACAACAACTTAACCAATAACTTAGTAAAGATGAACGTCACAGTGAAAACTTACTTGAAGTGAGCTGTCAGATAGTGTCAATCCCTAGAATTAAAAGTTAGAGCTAAAGATCACTTCATTGTTTTCTCGTTTGTAAAGCAACAATATTTTCTTAATAACATAACATGTGAATGTTTTAGATTGTGTTAATATTGCATAGTGTAATCCATTTAGCAAAGCAAAAACTATCAAGCTTATTTTTATGAAATCTTCACCACTTTAAAGATAATTTAATTATTTATCTTTTAAAATACATTACGTAATTAGGCGAAGCTGTAAGCTAGTATTTAAGCATCAGTATTTAATAAAAATAGTACCTATGTTAACAACAAATAACTGTACGCGTATGTTACTAAATGTAACTTGTTTGTAGACGCGTGGGTTGACCTGTTAACTAGCAATGGTCGTTGACCTCTAAAAAACATCAAATCTGTTTTATATTTATTATATCGTGTTTAGATATCGATCTCGGTAGATCTCGTTTAGATATCGACTCACCACGTCTGCAGAGTTTCGCTAGCTAATTTAATTTGACCCTGTATTATTCGACCATTGAAACATACCGAATGCAGAAATTCAATGTCGTTCGATCAGTTCTTTAAATGCAATTTTTACTTTTGATTCATTTTGCGTTCGCGTTTCAGTTCGAGTGAAAGACAAAAAAATTAAGCATCCAATATCAGCACTTTAGACGATTATTAGATTTACGATTTTAAACTTTATCGCTAAAGCATTAAGGTTCAAGGTTGATTTAGAAAATTTTACAGGTTTGGGTAGCTTGATGTGCTGGCATCTGTACATAAACGTAGTTTCTTTCGCTACCTAATTAAAACAGCCACTAGGTACTCTTTGTGGGTACCTAGTCCCATCTTCAAATTGCCAATTACAAACATTATTTGTTAAGCTAACAAGAACATGTACTCGTAGGTAAACCAGACGTATGTACACAACAGTATAAAGGTTGCTACTTCCCGTCTGTTTTCATACAAATTCGACTTCAGCAGCATCCTATTCCTACTAATATTATAAACGTGAAATTTTGTATGGATAGATGGATGGATGGATGTTTGTTACTCTTTCACGCCAAAACTACTGAACGGATTTGGATGTTTGGCACACAGATGGTTTATAACCAGGATTAAAACATAGCATACTTTTATTTATTTATTCATTTCTTTGTTTATTAACTAAGGATAACTTTTAGCTAGAAAAAAAAGAAAAAAGTTGTATGTGAGACTGACAGGCAATTAAAAGTCATCACTTCTAAAAACAGATTTTGAAGAAAGAGTGTGAACAACACCACACAGCTACCAAATACCAAAAAAAAACAATATAACATTCAAGCTTAAATTAAATACAAGAATAAAAACCTGAACATACAAAATCTTAATTAAAAATCTTAATTTAAAAAGCTAAGGCTCAGGCACTTCCTGGCCGAGGAGACAACCGTTAAGAAAGGATCAAAATCATGCTGTTTATACATGTCTTTAAGTTTCCACTTGCACGCACTGTAAATGAATTTTGCCTGTAATTCGAAGAGGTAAATTATCCCGATATTCCCACGGGATCGAAACTTATGCGGATAAAACCGCGGGGCGTATCTAAGTATTTAAATAAACAACGTAACCATTTTCTTTGTAACTTTGGAAAGCAAAGTTAGAAATGGCATTACTAATGGTTTTTTTTGTTTTGACCATTAAGAAGTTTTATGATTCTTAATACAGTGTCTCACAAAGCTATTGGATCTTCTTAGTGTACAAACTCATGTTGCCAACGACTCGTGGGCTTACCTATTTCAACCCCCGTCTGATCCACTCGGGGATTGAGTTTGAAGAACTCTTTACTTAATGCAGCTCTTTAACTTTGAAGGAAACATCTCCAAGAATATGTTCTGAAAATCAGATTCTTTACGCTTTTAACAAGTGAGGACACTAGTTTAGATCAATACGATTCAATCGAGGTTCTGTTTTACAGGAACTGTCAGTCTATTCTGTTAAAATTTCACCGTGAAAACTTAGGTGATGTTAGCTGTCATTCCACCAGCCGATGTATCCTATAAAAATCTCACAGTAAAAACTCACGTGAAGTGAGCTTAAATAGCAGTAATAGTGTCAATCCCTAGCATCAGCACTTCAGTGGAATGACAGCACATCTCAAACTCACTTCACCTAAGTTTTCACGGTGAATCTATAACTATACTGTTATTGTAAAGAGGTAAAATTTGTTTGTTTTTATGTACGAGTATGTAGGGGGTAATCTCCGGATGATCCAATTCTAAAAATGTTTTCACTGGTAGAAAGCTACATTATGTGTAAGTGCTATAGGTTATAAATTATGCTTCCATCATGCATTTTACCTGAGCTATCACAACTTTTGCCTAGCAAGTCGGAAAGAAATACCGCTTAAAACAGAATTATTTGTATGCGCTGCTTAAACAGTTTTTAATGTATGGCAATCTGATCCGCCTTAAATAGTTCTACAAAAAAGTCCGCGACAACATATTTTTATATTATATATTTTTATCTTTTAATTACACTTTTATGTTTTAAAAAAGTACTTTTTTCACATGCTTACGTTTGGATGAAAATATAGTTTTTAATTATGAATCCTTATCAAAATAAATTATTTTATGATCACAAGGAAATTATAGAGATAATATTTGCCAGTATGTCTATTTGTCATATAGTTTCGGAGATATTAGAAAATTACTAAAACAGAAAATGCCTCTAAAACATTCACAAATACAACTTTCATCAACTTTGTGCAAACGTTTTATCCACTTACCCATAGATGACGTTGTACAAACGTAATTTTTCTGACTCACAGTGTTCATACTTTACGCGGATTGATGATATTGTCGGTATTGTCGTTGGGTGATGTAAATTGGTAGGACGTTGTTCTATTGATTTCTATTGGTTTTGGTTGTTTTAAATACTTCGTTCCTTCTCCTATTCGTAATTCGGGTTTACGATAGTTTTTTTTATAAAATAGATAGGCTGATTTGAACATTGTCTTAAAAATCCTGGCGGCAAAATTCATTTGATATTCCTGAACACACAAATTATTAAAAAAAAATCGTTTAATTCAGACTAAAATGTCTATATTTTGTTAGTTAATTACATTATCTTAAAACTATGTTACTCATGAGGGGATCAATTAATGCATTTAAGTAGGTAACATAAAAATCTAAACAAATGATTGAATATAAATTAAAATTATATTTAAATAAATAATTAAAAATAAATAAAATGATTAAATCATTTAATATGGACTAAAATAAAAATTAAATTGAAAAACATTATTAAAGAATCAGGTGACATGCAGCCTGATGAGCCTTCCCACAGCTCGGCAAACATCCCGGAGGCACTACAAAATCGATGTAGTCGCACCAAAATCTTATAGGCATTGTTATATTGTACACTGAGAGCATTGTAGGCCCGCTGCGTGTAGTTGGTCCATAGGCGGCTGGTGTAAAAGCTTTCACAATAGGCTCTGAACAAAGTTACCTTTACCTGTGCTGTATACACCTCGCAAACCTATGTACCAACATGTTAGCGCGCACCGACAATGCTCTCCGCTCTCTCTCAAGGTCTGTATCATCATGCAGGGTTTCGGTCACAACACGCCCTAGATACCTAAACTGAGAGACCCGGCTCAAAGATAGCCCGTTGAGGTAAGCTGGTGTCATCTGTAGTCGCTCTAATGGCCGTAATATATAATTGTTATATGAGCTAGTAAGCGTCCAATGTTGTAAGTAGGCTTGCTAACGACCCATAAACGGTCGTGTGCGACCATTACCCGGCTAGGTGACATGCAGGGCTTATGGATACTAATTTGAAACATTAATATAATAGCTAGCTACATCGCTAGACTCTCCGGAGAGGTCAGAGATATTGTACAAGATGGCGATCATCATTCTAATATTATAAAGAGGTAAAATTTGCTTGTTTGTTTGTATGTATGTAGGGGGTAATCTCTGGAACTACCAGTCGGATTTGAATAATTCTTTTTGAATTTGATAGCCCAATTTGTGAGGAACGAAGACTATGTGAATGTGAAGACTACATATATGTGGGTAATTTTATTTATATTATTTTGCTCTCTGTTCTGTTCGTTTTTGTCATGGTCTGGCAGTTTGAGTAATTGTGGCCTACCCAAATGTCCTATCTTTGGTATTATTCGTCGAATCGTTGAGCTCCTTTTGAGCTGCACGATTTCTGACAAATGCGTGCACTGACTGGACAGGTCCTCTCAATCTGTGTGGTTCTTTCCTCAAAAGACCATACATGGTCTTCATATGATCTGACCAAGATTATGTCTGGACTTTAAAAGAGACGCATAAACGTCAGCAAATAGCAGCAATAATTGGTAAAGGGGAATGCCCCTTTGGGGGAAGGAGCCTCCCTGAGCGACATATCTACACAGCCACCATACCCACCATTGGCTAATCCTTTCACCACGATGGCAATCCAAAGTCCACATGTACTTAGAAAGAGTTTCTGAAACTGTTCTTTAGAAAGATGTTATAAAAGTTATAAAAGTTATAAAAGTGGCCGCCACGCAACTCAAATCGACTACCTCCTAGTAAGACGAAACAGCCTTAAAACTGTAAAAAATTGTAAAGTGCTCCCAGGTGAGGACCTAGTTTCACAACATAGACTATTGTTAATGGAGGTTAAAGTCAATGTCTCGTTCAGTAGGAACAAGGAACGGCCCCCACCCAAAACTAGATGGCGTATGATAGAAAAAGAGGAATGCGCCAGTATGTTTAAGAATCAAGTGGTAGAGAAAATGATTGACATGAAGGATATGGAAGGAAAATCTGTGAATGAATGTTGGAAAGAGATGGCGGATTGTATAAGGAGAGTAGCAAAAGATGCGTTTGGAGAATCGAAAGGGAAAGGTATGATAGAAAAGGATACATGGTGGTGGAACGAAGACGTGCAAAAGATGCTAAAAGAAAAGAAAATTGCGTTTAAAGAATGGCAGGGTGTAGAAAACGGGAATGATAGTTTGAAAGAAGATAAGAAGGAGATTTATAAAGAATGGAAGAGAAAGGCAAAAAAGGCGGTAGCAGTTTCGAGGGCTAAGGCGCAGGAGAAGTTGTATGACTCACTGGACAGCCCTAGAGGCCAGAAGGAGCTCTACCGGATTACAAAAGCAAGAGAAAGGAGAACGAGAGATATTCTTCACATTAAATGTATGAAAGACGACGTCGGTGAGGTTCTGTATAAAGATGACGAAATAAAAGAACGATGGAAGGTTTATTTTGAAAAGCTAATGAACGAAGAGAATAAATGGGATGGTGTGCTTAAAGAGGTACAAGTAAATATGGGTTTGGTGAGGGAAATTAGCATGGATGAAGTAAGAAAGGCAGTTCAAGGTATGAAGAATGGGAAGGCTATGGGCCCAGATGATATACCAGTAGAAGTATGGAAGTGTTTAAAAGAAGATGGATGTATGTGGCTGACTTTATTCTTCAATAAGTTGTTGCATGAAGGTGGGATCCCACAAGAATGGTGCAATAGTTCGCTAGTGCCCATCTTCAAGAATAAAGGTGATGTACAGGACTGCAACAACTATCGAGGGATAAAGCTCATGTCACATAGTATGAAGGTATGGGAGAAAGTAATAGAGAAAAGACTGCGAGAGGAGAGTGAGATTACCCCAAACCAGTTTGGGTTTATGCCAGGTCGAGGAACAATGGACGCCACTTTTGCACTCCGCCAGTTGTGCGAGAAGTACAGACGTGCACATAAGAACTTGCAGATGGTGTTCATTGATCTGGAGAAAGCGTATGATAGGGTACCTCGGGATGTTCTGTGGTGGGCCTTGAAAGAGAAAGGTTTGCCCGGGAAGTATGTAGAGTTAATTCGTGCTATGTACAATCGATCTCGTACCTACGTCCGATCGGCTGCTGGCAATACCGACGAGTTCAGTGTGGCTGTAGGCTTGCACCAGGGATCGGCTTTAAGTCCTTACCTCTTCCTGTTGATTATGGACGCTCTGACGGCGGACATACAGGAAGAGGCCCCCTGGTGCATGCTGTTTGCCGATGACATTGTTCTTGTCGGTGAAGATGGATCCGAGATCCAGAGCAGATTGGAGAAATGGCAACAGAAGCTGGAGGATGTTGGCTTGAAAATCAGCAGAACCAAAACTGAACATATGTTCTGCGATTTCGGCGGTCCCTCCAACTCTAGAGCCATAGCGCTTGATGGCGCGCTTCTCCCAGTCTGCTCCGACTTTCGGTATCTCGGTTCACTCGTGCAAAGCGATGGCGAAGTAGATCGGACGGTTAAGCACAGAATTAACACTGGATGGATGAAATGGCGGCAGGTCACGGGAACAATCTGCGACTCCCGCATTCCCCTTAAACTTAAGGGGAAGATATACAAAACCATGGTTAGACCTGCTGTCTTGTATGGATCAGAATGTTGGGCCACAAAAGGGATGAATGAAAGGCAATTGCATGCAGCTGAGATGAGAATGCTGAGAGGGATGTGTGGTGTTACACGAATGGATAGAATAAGAAATGAGTATATAAGAGGAAGTTTGAAAGTGGCACCGGTAATTGAAAAGTTATGTGGAAACCGGTTGTCATGGTATGGGCATGTATTACGGAGGAATGAGGAGAATGTCGTGAGGAAAGTTTTGAGTATGAATGTCGATGGCTATAAGAGTAGGGGACGACCAAAGAAACGATGGATGGACTGTGTGAATGATGATATGGTTAGAAAGGGGGTGACTGTCGAGATGGCGGCTAATAGAGGAGTTTGGAAGAAAAAGACATGTTGCGCCGACCCCAAATAATTTGGGATAAGGGCAGGAGAATGATGATTCTTTAGAAAGATGTTGTCTTTGCTGAAATTTATCTATGAACTGTTTGCCAAGTCCTCTAACTAACCAATAAATAACTAACTAGGTAACTAATAATAATTTTTTGGAAAAATCAGCCCAAAGACACCCTGTCTTTGGGCTGATTTTTCCAAAAATTCAAAATTATTCCTCCGATAAAATTATCTGCAATTTTATCGGAGGAATAATTTTGAATTTTTGACAATTCTTCCATACAAAAACTGTCAGACGTCAATTTTATTCCACGAATAAAAATTATCTGTCAATTGAAAAATGAGTCCTTAGAATGAACACTTGCCAAATAGTGTTCAACTCTCGGCAAGGTGTGATTACGTATTGGCGTTTTTTTTAAGTCATCTTTTTAAGCTGTAACTAATGAAACACGAAAAATATAGGTATCTGTATTATTGCTGAACATCCCCTGGATTGATGAATGGATGGATGGATGAACAACGGATTAAAGATTTCAATTCTTGACGTCGCCTTACTGATGAAAATCGTTGCCGGCTCTTTTATGGCATTTCAATCTAACAATTCAAAAACTGTTTATCAGTAAATAGGCACCTTAACACACTTTTTGTTTGATTTTTCTTTTTTGTTACTTCTTTTTTATATAATTTGGTTTTGTTACTTTTTTATATAGGTAAATTGTTTTATTTTTTTAATTATATTTTTGATTGTGTTAAGTTTAGTTTAGTTTTATGATCTTTCTGTACGAGTCGCAATAAATACTTTTTCTTTCTTTCTTTCTTTCTTTTTCGCTCTTTTTTCCTTAGAGTGAGCACCTGTGTCTGCGCACACACTTGTACACTATAATATCACCCGCGTCGAAGGCTAGGCTCCTCTGAAATTGGTCGTCATCCGGCCATCAACCCATCAGACTCATTAGCAGATAATACAATAACATAAACTAATATCAATATTTTATCTTTAAGGTGAATGGTATTTGAGTAAAGTAGGTATAAAATAATGAATTAATTAAATTTTGTTATTATTTCAAGACTTCTTTTTTGTTAAATATTGTTAAGAATTTTACTGTCCTACAATTAACATAACGTATGAGCTGGTGCCGCCTGTGGTTTACCCTAGTACAGGCATCTTACGTAATAATACCTTTGTAAATTATTTCTAAGAATGTATTCTATATTTTACATATTCCAATACTGAAAAAAATATGTATTATAATTATTTGCGGTAAACATGACGCAAATAACGAACACACACACAAAAAGAACAAGTTGGGGGAAAATTTGCGTTACATCCATACAAAACGGCTATCGCTCAGCATAATGCTGCGACCCTATGCGAGACAGAGCTGGTTTTCAGCGACAACCGGCGTTGATATTATCACGTCAAGCGGTGCAGCATTCAATGAAATATAAATAAGAAATAAAATAAATACACACTTAATATTTCTCTAATAGTGGAATAAATCAATTGTAATGTGAAACTCACTGGCCCGGAGAGGATCACAAACACTGAGACCATTCTAGTAAAATTACATGCCCCTTTTCTGGGTCTTTGTAACCTGAGGCACGAATGCGTGACATAAAGGTTATGTAAATTCGAACGATTTGGGAATCTCATACCGGGTCCACACGGTTCGATTTTAGTTGCACAACTATTGTTGTTTAACAAAATATACTTTGAAGGTCTGTTCAGGCGGTTCAAATCGGTTTCGACTTAGCAGTTGATCTACTAAAGTCTAAAGTCGAACCGTGTGTACTCGGTTTAAAATACAACTATCCTGTAACAGTTGTTGTTTCAATTATTGCGTCAAGTCACAATTAGTATTACCATCACAGAATAAAGTCTTGAAACTAACTTAATATTGTGTTCGAAACGAGGATTGTCAATATTATAAAATCGTTAGAACTTACGTTATGTTTACGTGAAGGAAAAACATGTGAGGAAACCTGCCGATCGATTCTGTAAAAATCTCACCGTGAAAATTTAGGTGAAGTGAGCTTAGAGTGAGCTGTCAATAGTGTCAATCCCTAGCATTAATTGGACTGGCAGCTCACTCCACGCTCACTTCACCTAAGTTTTCATGGCGAGATGATTAGAATCGAACTGCAAGACTTATAGTTAATACAAGTGTGAAATCGCCTTGAGTAAGCGTGGTGTGATCACCACGCTTGCTCAAGGCGACTTCAGACTTATGCTCGTGCCTTCTCTGCATGAGAAGAGGTCTTTGTCCTGCAGTGGGATACTAATAGGCTAATATTATTCACTCTGCGCGTTCATGCTAGACCCACGGTAAGCTAAAACTAATACAGTGCACTCACTTGGAAGCTGGGTTGATATGAATCAAGCCGACCTTGACGGAGACCACGTTGTCCTGCCTCTCGGACGGGGTGGTGCAGTGGGACGAGCAGTTCTCCACCTTGAGGGTTCGTGGTGTCATCGCGCTGAAACAATAGAAACTGCCATATGGTCACAACATACGTGAAGTACTGCGTATAGGGAGCGTAGATCCGATATCGTAGATAGATATGTCGCCGTCAACTAGCTTAATTAGCTTTTAGTTCCATTTGTTTTCTCAATTTTTCACGCTATTATATAAATGGCCTAAGCTAGCCAGTTAATTCACAAAAACACAACAATTACAATTTACAAGCTAACACTAAAAAATACATATTATATTATATTATATACAAATTCAAAATAAAGAAAAAGGCAGGAGCTCGTTGGGCATCAAAAAATTCGTCCGCGTAGCCGTCGATGGGATAAGTGCTCAAAAGGCTGGCAGCATTACTCCTATTTTCGACATTGCACGTTGGATGGCAATGTCGAAAATAGGGCTAAAAATAGGCCAGCCCTCTGGTCACGCGAAGAGTCTACCAACCGCTTGGCGGTGTCCCGAAATATTCGCCAGTTAATTAAATGTTGTATTAGACGCATTCACCCAATGGCTGAATATCATTCAGGCCGCTAATTGAACGGCGCCGTTTAGTTATAAGGCGATCTAGCCTTTTAACTAAACGGCGGCGGCGCTTTAACTACTACTACTAGCGACTAGCTTAATTAGCCTTTAAGTTAACTATCTGGTTAACTGAAAGGCTAATTAAGCTAGTTGGCTGCGACAGATTTATTTACTTCCTTATACAGAGGCACTCTATGATTAGGTTATCACATTAAATAATACAGTGGTCATTACAAGTTGTTAAAAGTCTGTTAAAATAATGAAATTAAAATTTTACTAAAAAACATATAAAATAATTAGCGTAAAAATTTTCATGAAATAAACCATCCTTGATAATAAGTCACTAGACAAGCGTGAGGCAATGGTATCAAGAATTCAACACAAACTTTATGTTATTGTTACTAAGTAAACACAAATTAAGTTTAACGTTGTTAGGTAAATACTGAAGCGAAAGAAAGGTCCCACGACTCAAATGTTAATTGTTATTAATTCTTTTAATTGTTTATGTTTAATATACGTTATGTAGAATACGTGGTTTCAATTCATGTGATAACCTAATCGCCACACTGTATATTCTTTGTTGTACACCACAAAAATACTTAACAATGGCCGGGCCAACACAAGAACTTATGCTCATTGTTAAAAATATTACTCAGTGATTTAGTCAGCAAATTGGTAACGGGGTGGCCAGCTGAAGGTATACACATAAGTAAAGCCACGGCAGTTTTACTAAGCGCTTTAAAGTCACAGGTTGGAACGAAAAGTTTCAATATATATTATTATTGGTTTTGTCTTTTTAGGGTTCCGTAGCCAAATGGCTAAAACGGAACCCTTATGGATTCGTCATGTCTGTCTGTCTGTCTGTCCATCCTTATGTCACAGCCACTTTTTTCCGAAACTATAAGAACTATACTGTTGAAACTTGGTAAGTAGATGTATTCTGTGAACCGCATTAAGATTTTCACACAAAATAGAAAAAAAACAATATATTTTGGGAGTTCCCCATACTTAGAACTGAAACTCAATTTTTTTTTCATGAAACCCATACATGTGTGGTTGGGTATGGGTTTAATGAAAAAAAAATTATGGATAGGTCTTCAAAAATGATATTGAGGTTTCTATTATCATTTTTTTCTAAACTGAATAGTTTGCGCGAGAGACACTTCCAAAGTGGTAAAATGTGTGCCTCCCGCCTGTAACTTCTAAAATAAGGGAATGATAAAACTTATAAAAATATATGATGTACATTACCATGTAAACATCCACCGAAAATTGGTTTGAACGAGATCTAGTAGGTAGTTTTTTTTTAATACGTCATAAATCGTAAATTGTAATTGTACGGAACCCTCGGTGCGCGAGTCCGACTCGCACTTGGCCGGTGTTTTTTTTTTCTAATTAGAAGACCCGCAACGACTGTAGATGAACTTGCCAGAAGGGGCTCGAGCATGGCACCAGTGGGACCTGAGCCCATCGTGCCACTCCCCTTCGGATACATACGTACTCTGGTAAGGAAACGCACCAGAGACCAACATGACAAACTTTGGACGGAGCTAGGCGAATGCAGGCAGGCCAAGGAAGCACTTCCCACAATTGATGGCCGCCTCACGAAACAGGTTCTCCGTCTAAATAAACTAAAGCTGCGTACAGTTACTGCAGCTTTAACTGGCCATGGGTCATTTAACAAACACCTCTATGTCATAGGAGTAACAGACAGTCCGCTGTGCAGGGCCTGCATGGAGGATGACGAGACAGCGGCGCATGTGCTGCTAAACTGCCCGGTGGTCGCTACGTACAGGGCAAAGTACTTCGGTAACCCAGGTACCCTACGTGAGACGGTCAGTAACATCAAGGCGTTGCTGGCCTTCCTTGAGGAGCTGGGGTGGATCGAATAGTCGATTTTCCCACCCGTACGCAAAATACGCGCATTGTCGTGGAGTTGCGGACACCAGCCCGTTTTACCTATTACCTATTAACGACTGTAGATAGACGTGTGTGGAAAGGGGTAAGGGAGGCCTTTGCCCAACAGTGGGAAATAACGGGCTAGATGATAGCAAGTGGTTTCTCGACTGTTTTCATGTATGGATCAGCTATAGGAATATATGTATCAAAAAACTGTATTAAAAACCTTCAGAAACTCGATCAGCAGAAACTAGAATGTCACGTTCTACGATCTTTACATAGCTACACCTCTCGTATCGTTCACGTTCATACATCTTATCTTACACGCGCGCCGGTTGCGAATACTACGCACCTGACCTTTCAGTATACCAATAAGATTTATGGAATGTCTTTTGAGGCCATACCTATCCGGCGATCCCCTGCCATTCGTTTTATACATTCCTTTCGTAAATCGTCTTCTACGTGAACGTTAAACTTTGTAGTATTTTATTTGTGAGTTGGCTTAAGTCCTAAGATAAAACTGAAAATTTAACTGTCTTTTAACCGAGCCAGGAAAAAACACTTTTATAACTCGACCCTGCACTGACGCAATTATAGATTATAGCCAAAAAAAGCTCTGCAAAAGTTAAAGTTATTGAAATGTGCTGAAACTGCTTTTTTAGAATGTTTTTATTCTGAATTCGAAATTCCTTTTCATCCCTCCGATATTTTTATATAAAAGCTTTGTAGCGTGTTAAATATTGGAGGGAATGAAAACCCTTTGTTGTAACCCAGAATATTCCACTTCTCTAATTATACTAAAGTACCTTAATCACAGGATGCTTTTTGAGGAACAAACATCTAAACTTACAAAATTTTAAATGAAGGAGATAGAATAAAACCTTGTTCATAATTCAATGTTACGTTGGCCATACGGAGGCCATACCTATCCGGCGATCCCCTGCCATTCGTTTTATACATTCCTTTCGGAAATCGTCTTCTACGTGAACGTAAAACTTTGTAGTATTTTATTTGTGAGTTGGCTTAAGTCCTAAGATAAAACTGAAAATTTAACTGTCTTTTAACCGAGCCAGGAAAAAACACTTTTCTAGCTCGAACCTGCACTGACGCAATTATAGGTTATAGCCAAAAAAAGCTCTGCAAAAGTTAAAGTTATTGAAATGTTTTATACTGCTTTTTTTAGAATGTTTTTATTCTGAATTCGATATTCCTTTTCATCCCTCCGATATTTTTATATAAAAGCTTTGTAGCGTGTTAAATATTGGAGGGAATGAAAACCCTTTGTTGTAACCCAGAATATTCCACTTCTCTAATTATAGGTACTGAAGCACCTTAATCACAGGATGATTTTTGAGGAACAAACATCTAAACTTACAAAATTTTAAATGAAGGAGATAGAATAAAACCTTGTTCATAATTCAATGTTACGTTGCCATTTTTAGGTGTCCCTCGGAAAAGGTAAGGTTCATCTAAGGCTAATTTGCTAATTTTATTAATTAGGTAAAAGGAACCTGGTTCAATAAAACGGGGAAATGAGGCGGTGGGTATAAAGGAGCTTAGCTTTTGTTTCTCTGGTGCAAGTAGCATGAAGTCTCCTGTAATTGCCATCCGGCGGCATAGAGAGTCTCACTCGCCATACGCATCAATAAGCATTGATGGCGTATGGCGGTTGAGTGGTCTCATCAGTACATTCTCAAAGCAAGCTTTGATAATGAGACTACTCCAGCAGGCTCACTGACGCCGAAAGAAAATGTGAGATTTTTACTAACCGATGAAAAAAGGAGGAGGTTTCCAAGTTGACGCGAAGGTATATTTGTTTTTTTTATGTTCGACCACGCTTGTCCTTTTACAGAGTAGTCCGATTTTAACAATTCTTTTTGAAACAAAGTTCCATAACGTGGCTTTCGGTAGGAGATGTCTGGTAAAAGTCGTCACGTAAGGAAAAAAGTGTTATACAGAAAGAAAGTCGCATCGAGGGGGGCTATGCGACTGTCTCTCTCTCTGTCTCGCGAATATCGAGATTTGAGCAGACGAGCATTGTGCGCGGACGGTTGAATATTATTTTTATTTTATAATTCATGTACACAGAGAAAAATAATTTTAATTTGAGTACAAAGGTACTGCTTATTTCTTAAGAAATTTCTTCCAGCAGACCTGCGAAAAGAGAATTTTTCTTCTTTTTCTGGCACTCAAACATCGTAAATTTATTATTTTGTGCCTGTTATGTAAAGCAGGGTCTCGCTACGGCTTAAGTTTGTGCGGCCCACGGCATAAGAGGTCTGTACCATGGAAATACTTCTACATAATTATAGAGGTATGAGGAAGCCGTGGATGCTGGCTGGCTGGGTGACTCGCCGCTGAAGCTTGCGGGAGGGATGATGATGACGTCACGCTAAAGTAGGTCCACGAAGGCTACGCTGACGTTCATACTCGGGGTCACCAGTATAGAGGTATGAGGAACAGGGTGTAAAGTTCACTCTTCCTCCATAGAATAGGGAAGATCCTCCGACCAGACGGGTGTTGTGTCTGGCGGGCAACTGCCCAACGATTGATCTTGCTAAAATGTATCTATGCTAATTGCGCGGTAAACTCTGCTTGCGAGATACAGGATTTGCGTGCCGTCAGTATGACGCGTTGTTCACATGTGGCGTTGTAGATACCGCTACACTTCTTTCTTGTATCCATAGAATAGCCGAAAAAAAAACGATTAACAAAACTTTTCATAGGTACCATAATACCTATGAAAAGTTTTGTTAATCGTTTTTTTTTTCGGCTATTATGGTTCATGCACCTTTGCCATTTTAATGGAAGTGCATTTCTTTAGACGTTTTTTAGAATTTCAGCGGACGGGAATTCTTGAAAGGTGTTTATCATTGACACAAACCTTCGGAGTTGAAATAAGCCCTTATAAAAAGTTATCTGAATTCCGATTTTTTTTTTTTAAGTAAGTTGATGTAAGGTTTTGCGAATGCGATAGGTGACAGAGAAAAGCAATAAAAGTCAATGGCTTTATTCCCCTCCTTCATAAAGATTAAGCCTGTCAAACACCGCACAAAATTCCTTATTAAAATCACAGATGCTTCAACTGGAAGCTCTTTGTTCCAATATTTTGGAATAATGGAAAATTAAAAAAAAAAATCATAGGCAATGAATCTGTGACAAACTCCTTTTAAAAGTTCATCGATTCCCGTCCCCAGGATTTCTTTAGCACAGCCTAGGCATCAATGCACTTCCATGAAAATGGTAAAAGTGAATTTCTAAAAAACGTTAAAGTGTTTGTTTCTGTGGCCCTCAAATCTATTTAGAATTTTATATTGACTTCGGGATCGTATCTGGTTTGGACAGCCCTGATGTAAAGCGTAATATAGAAAGAAAGTTACTCCTTTCACGACACTTTTATTCTTTTTTTCTTCGAAAGGCTGTGGGTGGCACCTTGAAGTTTGAAATACGAAAAAAATATATATATTGCAATTTTTCATGGCGACGACTCAAAATTAGTTCCTAATTTACATCCATTTAGGAGCTGACCGTGACCCATGGGCTGACTTTTACCTTGGCCATTTTTTTCCATTCATTCCAAGTGTGGGGCAACTTTTATTAAAAAAAAAAAAGTTCTTCGTGGTAATGACTAAGGAGAAGACTTTTCAACGTCTTATCAAACCAAACAGTATTTTATTGCAAAATGTGCAATACGCAATCTATTTAGTGCAAAAACTAGCTAGGTTTTTTAATAATATTATTATAAATATTTTGATTTCGACTGTCCGTAATCTGATATATTGAGAATATGGTATTTTGAGAATCTGGTATACTGAGATGAAAGGCTTTGGGTACAGACGCCAGCACATCAAGCTACTACAATCTATCAAATTTCTTTAATAGATTTTCAACTTTATCCCTAACGTATTAAGGTTCAGGGTTGATTGGGAAAATTTTACAGTTTCGGATAGCTTGACCTGCTGGCGTCTGTACATCACCAGTCGACAGCAATGCGGATAAATTTTTAGACGCTATATTATGACGGTATCGGTGGTGCAGTGTAATAGTGATCGTCTGGTGGCTATAAGGATTGAGCACGCGGATCGTTCCCTATTGATATTTTCAGTGTATATGCCGACTAGCTCGGCTGATAATCTAATTGAATTTACGGAGTGCCTAAGTGAAATTATCGCTATAATTGAGAACAGTAATGTTGAATCAGTATTTATATTGAGTGATCTTAATGCACATCCAGGTGAGCGCTTTTCAAATGAACTGTTAACTGTATGTGGGGAGCAATCATGGTCATGTGTTGATATGGAACTACTTCCGAAGGACACGTTTACGTTTGAGAGTACCGCTAACGGTGCATTGCGCTGGCTTGATCACTGTGTGGTGAGCAGCGCGGCACGACATTTAGTTTTAGATGCGTCAGTTTTGTATGGAGTTTATTTGTCGGATCATATTCCTTTAATTATTGAGTGTAATATGGATTTAATAATACCTAAATTAGTAAACCCAATCTATACTTGTAATAAGATAATATGGGGTGAAAGAGATATCTCTCAAATTAATGATTATTCCAATTTTTGTAATTCTAAATTAAAATTAATAGATTTTCCAGATGATTTTCGGTATTGCGCTTGTTAGATATTTCATTTTGATATAATAATATTAGAATATTGTTTGTTGGATAGTGACATCCGTCACATTTCAGAAGTACCTACCTAATTTGACTAGATATTGTGTTTACAAAAAACAACAGTCTTAACTTGTAAAAAATACTTAAATGTTATTACTATAAATGATTAAGTAATATTTGATTATACTTGTAGTATATCTTAGATTTTATATTGCTATTTTAATATAATAGGTTGTTTCAAATCATTGGCACAATACTGTCAGTTGATGTTGATATACTTTTTGATGTCTAAGAACTAAGAATCAACTCTTAATGAATTGATTAATTACCTTATAATGTTTTAAAATGGTTTCACTATATAAGATTTGTTTATTACTAATTGTGTGAGAAGATATTAAGCCAAAATATATGATGATCTGTGATTGTGTCAAAATGGCGGTAGATGTTTGACGTAAAAGACGTTGGTAGTGTATAAAAAGGATTGTAACAACGTTATCGAGTCAGTTGCTTGGTAGATGTTCAGTTGGTTGGTTCTAGTGCCGTTATTATGTGGAATAGATCGACCAGATGTCACGTAAGTTAAGTAATTTGATATTAGATTTAATTATTGCTTATTAAGACTATGTTGTTCTGTAAATCATTTAATGGCTGATATTCCTAGCTATTGTTATTATGTTACTATTATTTGAATTCTCTTGGACCGTTGTCCAAGAGATGGAATGAATTGTTTTTAAAAATAACGATAATTTATGACTACGTTGTCATAAATTATCGTTTACCTTGGCCATTTTTTTCCATTCATTCCAAGTGTGGGGCAACTTTTATTAAAAAAAAAAAAGTTCTTCGTGGTAATGACTAAGGAGAAGACTTTTCAACGTCTTATCAAACCAAACAGTATTTTATTGCAAAATGTGCAATACGCAATCTATTTAGTGCAAAAACTAGCTAGGTTTTTTAATAATATTATTATAAATATTTTGATTTCGACTGTCCGTAATCTGATATATTGAGAATATGGTATTTTGAGAATCTGGTATACTGAGATGAAAGGCTTTGGGTACAGACGCCAGCACATCAAGCTACTACAATCTATCAAATTTCTTTAATAGATTTTCAACTTTATCCCTAACGTATTAAGGTTCAGGGTTGATTGGGAAAATTTTACAGTTTCGGATAGCTTGACCTGCTGGCGTCTGTACATCACCAGTCGACAGCAATGCGGATAAATTTTTAGACGCTATATTATGACGGTATCGGTGGTGCAGTGTAATAGTGATCGTCTGGTGGCTATAAGGATTGAGCACGCGGATCGTTCCCTATTGATATTTTCAGTGTATATGCCGACTAGCTCGGCTGATAATCTAATTGAATTTACGGAGTGCCTAAGTGAAATTATCGCTATAATTGAGAACAGTAATGTTGAATCAGTATTTATATTGAGTGATCTTAATGCACATCCAGGTGAGCGCTTTTCAAATGAAC
Organism: Apamea crenata; assembly: GCA_949629185.1. Classification (NCBI taxonomy): domain Eukaryota; kingdom Metazoa; phylum Arthropoda; class Insecta; order Lepidoptera; family Noctuidae; genus Apamea; species Apamea crenata. The sequence goes on from OX451367.1 coordinate 16,052,399, forward strand.
TGTTAACTGTATGTGGGGAGCAATCATGGTCATGTGTTGATATGGAACTACTTCCGAAGGACACGTTTACGTTTGAGAGTACCGCTAACGGTGCATTGCGCTGGCTTGATCACTGTGTGGTGAGCAGCGCGGCACGACATTTAGTTTTAGATGCGTCAGTTTTGTATGGAGTTTATTTGTCGGATCATATTCCTTTAATTATTGAGTGTAATATGGATTTAATAATACCTAAATTAGTAAACCCAATCTATACTTGTAATAAGATAATATGGGGTGAAAGAGATATCTCTCAAATTAATGATTATTCCAATTTTTGTAATTCTAAATTAAAATTAATAGATTTTCCAGATGATTTTCGGTATTGCGCTTGTTAGATATTTCATTTTGATATAATAATATTAGAATATTGTTTGTTGGATAGTGACATCCGTCACATTTCAGAAGTACCTACCTAATTTGACTAGATATTGTGTTTACAAAAAACAACAGTCTTAACTTGTAAAAAATACTTAAATGTTATTACTATAAATGATTAAGTAATATTTGATTATACTTGTAGTATATCTTAGATTTTATATTGCTATTTTAATATAATAGGTTGTTTCAAATCATTGGCACAATACTGTCAGTTGATGTTGATATACTTTTTGATGTCTAAGAACTAAGAATCAACTCTTAATGAATTGATTAATTACCTTATAATGTTTTAAAATGGTTTCACTATATAAGATTTGTTTATTACTAATTGTGTGAGAAGATATTAAGCCAAAATATATGATGATCTGTGATTGTGTCAAAATGGCGGTAGATGTTTGACGTAAAAGACGTTGGTAGTGTATAAAAAGGATTGTAACAACGTTATCGAGTCAGTTGCTTGGTAGATGTTCAGTTGGTTGGTTCTAGTGCCGTTATTATGTGGAATAGATCGACCAGATGTCACGTAAGTTAAGTAATTTGATATTAGATTTAATTATTGCTTATTAAGACTATGTTGTTCTGTAAATCATTTAATGGCTGATATTCCTAGCTATTGTTATTATGTTACTATTATTTGAATTCTCTTGGACCGTTGTCCAAGAGATGGAATGAATTGTTTTTAAAAATAACGATAATTTATGACAACGTAAGAAATGAATTGATAGAATACTTTAATACTGTTTCCATGGAGTTTCTTGTCCTTCTTCTCCATGATGACCTAGTTTTACGAACGGACAACTAGTTTTCTGATTAATTACTGACAAGCCTAAATTAAAATAAATGCTTAGCCTTGTCTATCTGTGCTTTACTTCATAAAACCCTTTCCCTACAAACTATATTCAATAATAACCTTTATACACAGTAAATAACTAACTAGTAACCATTCTGATATTCAAAGCTTGTTATTTGGGTAGTATATAGATACATATACTTCTAGTATATAATGAATAATCTAACACGCTCATAAAATGTGTTCTAACGCTAATCACGTGCAAATATTGGATACAATGTATACCAGTTTGGTTAGCATTTTGAAGGAAGGTGCCGACCGTACTTATTTATGTAAACAAATGCGTCACAATAGCAAAAGATACATTCCTGGTTGGAACAAGTATGTGCGTGACGCTCACAGGGAGGCTCGACTGTGTTACCAAACATGGTTGTGGTATAGTAAACCTGCCAGTGGTTATGTTTACAATAAAATGTGTCAATCTAGAAAAACTTTTAAGACCAATCTGAAATACTGTCAAGATAACCAACAGCAGATTAAAATGGATATTTTAGCTAAACATCACACAAAAAAGAAATTTGGATCATTTTGGAAATCAACGAATAGTTTGAATCCTAGGTTGAGTCCCCCTGTGAGCGTGGCGGGCGTTCACGAGCCGGCTGATATAGCCAATGCTTTCCGGCGTCATTTCCAGGTTGAGTCACCTCTTACTAGACCTGTACAGGTGGTTGATGCTGGGGCCAACTCTGGGGACGTTTCTATTGTTTTTACGGCAAAAGAAATTTCAGCCATTATAAAGAAAATGGAGAGGGGTAAATCACCGGGTCATGATGGCCTCAGCATCGAGCACCTGAGGTACGCGGGGGGACACTTGCCGCGTGTACTCGCTTTGTTTTTTAACATGTGCGTTACTCACGGATACTTACCGGATGACCTAATGTATACAATGGTAGTGCCTATTGTGAAAAATAAAACCGGGCATGTCTCTGACATTTCCAACTACAGGCCCATTTCTCTGGCCACTGTCATAGCAAAGGTTATGGACAGTCTGCTTGACAAGCAATTGGCTAAACACCTCGAGCTACATGATGCCCAGTTCGGTTTTAGGCCTGGGCTGTCAACCGAGAGTGCAATCATGTGCCTCAAGCAGACTGTTCAATACTACACAGACAGGAAGACTCCTATTTTTGCCTGTTTTCTCGATCGGTCAAGGGCATTCGATCTCGTTTGTTACGATGTTTTGTGGCGTAAACTGGAATGTGAGACTACGATACCACCTGAAATAGTGTCAATATTCAAGTACTGGTATGGTAGTCAAAGCAATAGCGTGAAGTGGGTTGGGTCGCACTCGGACGTGTATCGGTTGGAGTGCGGGGTGAGGCAGGGGGGGCTCAGCTCACCCTGGCTCTTCAACCTATACATGAACCAGCTGATCCTTGAGCTCAGCAGCACTAAAGTCGGATGTCATATTGACGGGGTATGCATTAACAATATTAGTTATGCTGACGATATGGTGTTGCTGAGCCCATCGATCGGTGCTCTGAGGCGACTGGTCGCTATATGTGAAGAATATGCGGTGACTCATGGGCTCAGATATAACGTCTGCAAGAGCGAACTAATGGTTTTTAAAGCAGGCAGGGTGACATATTCGTGTATTCCTCATGTTGCACTGTGTGGAGAACCCCTGCGAAGGGTGGATAAATTTAAGTATCTGGGCCACTGGGTCACTGAAGATCTAAAAGACAATTGCGACATTGAAAGGGAACGTAGGTCGCTGGCTGTCCGTTGTAACATGCTGGCCCGCAGGTTTGCACGATGTACGAGGGCAGTCAAAGTTACGCTGTTCAAAGCTTACTGTCAGTCCTTCTACACGTGCAGCCTGTGGGTCAACTTCACTCAGCGGGCATACAGCGACCTACGCGTTCAATATAATAATGCACTGAGAGTACTGTTGAGGTTGCCGTGGCGTTGCAGTGCGTCAGGGATGTTTGCGGATAATAATATTAATGGTTTTGCCGCCATTATTAGGAGTAGATGCGCATCCCTGATGACGCGTATTCGCGGCAGCACTAACAGTATTCTCAGTGTGTTCGCAGATCGGTGGGATTCCCCGATGTTGCGGAGGTGGATGCAGCTTCACGCTGAATTTAATTGTATGTAGATTTGTGTCTGTAACCTACTAACACTAGAAGTTAAGTAAAATTGTTACTAACCTTATGGACTCCTGTCTGAAATAAAAGTTTTCTATTCTATTATAGTTTGTGAATAGTTTTAGTTAAGTTAGGTTATCATATTATTGTTATTTTTATTAATTAATTAGGCATAAGTTGTTATTTACTTACATAAATTATTTTAGTGCAAAAAAAATAATAAATATTTTAGGAGGTCAGTTCATTTTTTCGTCGTAAAATTTTTGCTGACGTCAGATAACACCAATGATTTTAATAGGAGACTTTTCCATAACGCAAACATGAATAAATCAGGCAACATCGTTAAATACAAATTATTGCGCCGCCATCGACATAATTACGGATACAAATATTGTACCTAAATGTTAAAAACAAAAAGCTCTTTTTTATGTTAGCCTATGCTGTCCCACGGCTGGGCAAATCTTTCCAGGAACTCTTTTCCCGCGCCACCTCGAACCAACCCTCGCGGTACGCGTCCACGTCATCTCAACATCTCTGGGCCGGCCTCGGCGGCGCCGTCCTTCTTCAGGCACCCATTGTGTGGAGATTTTTGCCCAGCGGTCATCAGCGGTCTCTATGACCTTATAGATATTTGAGTGGCAGCCTTCATTTCTATATCCAGTACACCCGTTTTGGAAGGCAGCGTGTTGTTCAGAATTCTGTCCTGTCTTTTAGCACCCAGAATGCTGAGACCAATCGCCTTCAAAAACCTCTAAAAAGTAAAAATAATATATAATTATGGGCCCTTTAAGTGTAATAAGTATAATTATGTTGTACGAAATATGTTGATCCAAGCATCCTTGCGTCGGGGGACGGCTAATGAAAATTGGAAGTTAACCGCAGCTTTCTTTTCTTCCACAGCTTACATTTATTATTGCTGTGTATAATCCTCGTCTTTTTGGGGTTTTTATTAGCCGTCCCCCGACGCGAGGACGCTACTTAGTCCTACAATTGGTGACTGTAATTTAGAACTCCACGACTATGCATTCCAGTTATAATTAATATTTACCTAGCTATAAAAGAACAAAAAAAAAACAAATAGGTAATAATAAAATATCTCAACTCTTAGCGATGAGACCGACCGCCTCGCTCTCATAAGAGTATTCTATTCAATTCTATTCTACGATAGAGTAGTTGACTGGTAGAGAATGCCTATGGCATTAAGTCGGCCTCTGTACATTTGTGTGCTGGAAGTGTTAAATAAATATTAAATTCTATTTTGGTGGTAACGGGCAAAATACCTCACCCACATGTGGTAAACACAGCTGTCAACCAAACGCTAAAAACAAAAGACTCTCACTCAATATGACGGAGAGCACATTTAAATACCCTATTTTAAAAGAAAAATACTGGCAGCAAAATACTGGTGGCAGTAACACAATGGCATGGCCAATCAATATCCGCACCGTATCGCTCAGTAATTGCATTGCAAAAACAGATGACAGCCGAGATTTTACTAAGTTAGATGAGATTTTTCATTAAACCACGCTTAAGCTTATCTGAATAAAAGCTAACACATAAACCAGCACGATTTTCACAACTAAAAAGTCTACGCTATTTAAAACACTTTGTTATTTTAATCTCGCTCAAGTAAAATGCTTGTTAACTCCAAAAGTAAAATGAAAAAAGCAGGTCGGTGCTCGGAGATTGAATGAAGCCGCCAGCACCAGTTAAAAGAACCGGGCATATAGCGTGACCTACATCCGACCAAGAATCCGACGAATATGATTTTTTTTTTTAAACATTGCCCCACACTAGGAATTTCTCCTGTGTCGTGGGTGCGTTTACAGACATATAAACTCACATACACAAACAGCCAGACCCGGAACAACTAATTGTAGGTCATACAAATATTTGTTCCGTGCGGGAATCGAACCCGCGACACGCAGCGTAGCAGTCAATCGCTTAACCACTGCGCCAACCGTGCCGTCATGATAGTATACAACACTGTTTTAATAATAATGTATCCAGACATACGTGTACGTCCATACATTTTTACAAAGATAGGGCTATGAGTAGTACACAAAAAAAAATACAAAAACGTGTTAGTAATTTGTTAGTAAACGCAACAAGTTACACAATAATAAAACTTGAGTATATTTCTTATTTCTGTGCAGGTGTACACTTGCCCAGTACACAGTAAAAGGACTCTTAATTTTGCACGCTAACATTCTGAGGACAGTGTTGGTGCTACCACAGACCCTGCTCATTATCGATGCAGTTCTTTGCCTAATGATAGAGAAGAAATCATCGATGGAAGCATCCGCAAACATTGCGGAAACACTGCAGTACCGGGGTTTTCTCAACACTGCCCTCAGCGCGTCATTGTGCTGAACACGTAGGGCTCTTAACTCCCAAACATTTTCTTTTAAAACTCAAGGTGTATTTTTCTTCCATGGCTTGTTTAACGAGGCTTAAGCTGAACCTCGCTCAATTGAGGCTCTTGTTGATGAAAGAATTTGTCGCGTAAAGGTGAGTATAAACTAGAGCATTTACTTGTAACAGAACATCGAGCATTCGCCGTTTTATAATTTCATCGAACCGCACTTCGAACACGACCCTCGATGTTCCGTTACAACATGATTTTAAAAACCAACGAGCGTATTCGAGTAACATTTTATCGAGCATAGGCACGAGCGATCAAGAACGCAGAAGAGAACGAAAGATAGAAATAAATGTTACATGCTCACGCGTCGTGAGCATTACGTCAAACGCAGCGTCGAGCATTCGCAGGAACGTTACATGACATGGAAATGCTCGAGAAAAATAATAACAGCTATCCGTGGCTAAGTAATAATAGCCGCACAGGTTAATCGATCAGGTTAAGCTACGCTTGCCGCGGTTGGTCTGTGGGTGGGTGACCATCGTTACATACCGAGATCCCTCCGTGCCTCGGAAAGGACGTTAAGCCGTTGGTCCCGGTTATCATTCATAGATCTTTGACATTCGTTACGGGTAGTCAGAAGCTCGAAAGCCTGACAACCAGTCTTACCAAGGGGTATCGTATTACCCAGTAACTGGGTTGTGGAGATCCGATAGGCAGTCGCTCCATGTAAAATACTGGCATTCAGCTGCATCCGGTTAGACTGAAAGCCGACCCCAACATAGTTGGGAAAAGGCTAGGCAGATGATGATGCTCGAGAAAATGCTCTAGTGTATACTCGCCTTAAGACTTGAGTGAAAACTTCACAGCATTCTGCGAAGTCTCTCCAAGTCACGCCTATTGACGTAGCCCCAAACTTATAATTAAAGATTTTTGTGGTCCCCACGAAAGAAAATATTTCAGCTGGCAGTTGAAATCAATTAGAACTGAAAGGCCTCCCAATTAAAGCGCTCCTAAGCTTTTGTTTACCCTATCAACTTAATGTTGGTAGTTTTCGAGATGTCCTCAAAGATTATGATTCTCTTTTAGGGATTCTGTTCGAGCCGAAGGCCAGAGCGCTCGACTCAATGTCGAATGGCCCATATGGACTGTGCTTACAACTAAGCATACAAACAAAATACATTCAATTAACTACCTACATCTCTTATAGAATCCACCTCTGTCGTCAATCGCCTTCTTCTCCCCAATAAATATTGTTGTCATCCAAAAATCACAGTGTATTTGCGCGACTATTTTGTGTCTCATGAAATAGCTAGTCCCAAGTCTCGAGTAGATATTCCCAACAAACGAAAACATCTTTTGTTGTAACAAAAAGAACTGTGTAGTCCTTTCAGTGCACGATAACAAGGTCACGTCCGGGGTAACTTCCGTGGTCACGTCTGTAGTCACCCGTGGTCACGTCAGTGGTCAGGTCCGTGGTCACGTCGATGGACGATGATCGAAACATTTTAGTGACGTTTGTGTTTTGGTACCAAGATTATCATGAAATAAAAATCGCCTAAAACGGGGTTCGATTCACATTCAAATTGCGTTTACCTACCCTATAGTTACGGCAAATCATAATTTCAACTGGTTCGGTTGGTATCTACCGGATTCATATGAAAGGAGATAGTTTTTTTAGGCCCACTCTCTTGTAACGTCTATTAATCGTAATATAATTTAAAAAACCGGCCAAGTGCGAGTCGGGCTCGCGCACCGAGGGTTCCGTACAATTACAATTTACGATTTATGACGTATTAAAAAAAAACTACCTACTAGATCTCGTTCAAACCAATTTTCGGTGGAAGTTTACATGGTAATGTACATCATATATTTTTTTTTAGTTTTTTCATTTTCTTATTTTAGAAGTTACAGGGGGGGGGGGGACACATTTTACCACTTTGGAAGTGTCTCTCGCGCAAACTATTCGGTTTAGAAAAAATGATATTAGAAACCTCAATATCATTTTTGAATATCTATCCATAGATACCCAACACGTATGGGTTTGATGAAGGAAAAAATTTTGTGTTTCAGTTCTAAGTATGGGGAACCCCCAAAATTGATTGTTTTTTTTTTTTCTATTTTTGTGTGAAAATCTTAATGCGGTTCACAGAATACATCTACTTACCAACTTTCAACAGTATAGTTCTTATAGTTTCGGAAAAAAGTGGCTGTGACATAAGGACGGACAGACAGACAGACATGATGAATCCATAAGGGTTCCGTTTTAGCCATTTGGCTACGGAACCCTAAAAACGTTGATTTTTTTCAATAAAGACCACCACCAGACCAGACTCACGAAATCGTAATAAAAAGAAAATGTTTTGATAAAGCACTCAATTGATTCAATTCCAGATAAGGTCGTCAATGTCATAAATGCTTGTATTGACCCGTTTTTAACGATTTTAAGAAAATATAAACCTAATTATAATTCGCGATTGTAACCGAATCTGTTTCATTAGGTAAAAAAATGCACCATTAACTAATGTAGCCGCGATTAGATAAATATCACCAACACTGCCACACCAGTTAGAGTTAACTGTCATACTTTATATAATTATAATAATAATATATAAGTACAGTCACGAGCAAAAGTATGTATACATTCGGCTATAATCAAAAGCGATTTACTCCTTTGTTTTTGAATGAAATATTATGCTGTTACGAACATAGCACTTTCAAACCCATAGCTTTGTGTAATGTGTCGAATTTCAACGTTGCATTCGTTATTTCACGAAAAAATCGCATTTGAAAGGTGCCAAGTGTTGACATATTGGTGCTCGTGACTGTACCTAGAATAAAGTATGACAGTTAACTATAACTGGTGTTGGTGACATTTATCTAATCGCGGCTACATTAAGGGGCAACTCGAAATAGAAAATGGATTCAAGTCTTTATTTTATTTTCTTGAGGTACGAGTTAAATAAAATCGAGCCGTAGATTTATAGGGATTACAGCACACCAAAGAAAAAAATATTAGTTATAATACGCTTAATAACACAAATCTATTTTTTTCAGGTGCATTTAGGTACGTAGAACTTCAATTTCTAAAATTAGAGCTACTCTTGCTGGATATTGTTGCAAGTATCCAGCAAATTGTTTGGTCGGCTGACTTTGGTACTGTTGGCGGTTATGCAAATGTAATATTGAGCGTGCGGTATTTAAGTATTTTTATCTTGGACACGATATCAAGATGAGAGGTGGAGCGAGCTGCGTCTTGTTTAGATGAAATACTATTTACTTCTAAGTCGCTTTACGTCGAAATTGGTATACCTACTTATAGTAATAAAAATGCTTTGTTACATAATTATGTGATTTTATGATTTTTTTTTAAAAACCCTGATCACTACTATTTATTACTGAGCAGTGCACTATTCTACTACATAATAATACAGATCAGGCCAACCTACTCAAACAACAATAGCATTTTTAGTGATTTTGTAGGTTATTATCGTATTTCTCAGTATTTCCGTTAGACGAAGTATAATTATTACTACCATTGTAATCTAGAGATCATAAGGAACAAATCAACATGCGTTTCATTAATAGATGCCACAGTTTTTGTTGGGCCTATTCGCCGAACAAAAAAAAACTATCTCCTTTTATTTTGTTCTCGTTGGTATCGGTAACATAACCTGGGTCTATTTCTATGTAACCTTTTCAAATTGAATGGTACAGAAACACGCATACCAACACGATAGGTTCTGAGAACACGATATTATTTATTTTCGCCGAAAAGCGGCTCCAGTATGCAGCATGTTCACGCCAAAGAGCTGTCAGCTGATATATACAATGACAGCACTTTGACGTGACTTTCCTGGGAAATACATTCAGTAGTTTCACAGAGTGACAAGTTCCAATGTAACTAAGATACTAATTTAACTGTGGATGCAGAATATCATGAAAAAGCGAGTGTGAACAAGCATGGTAGTCATTAGATAGACAATATTTCTGGTAAACAAAAGAATAGTGATCGATTGCAAACAACTAAAGAATGCTTCCGCATTGGCGTGGCATTAGCGTTGTGATTACGCAGCGTACACATTCGATTTACGCGTTTGCACAGTGGGACACTCTTAGCTTCATAGTTTCGAAGTTGCTACAGGTATTACGAGTATGTAATACCTGTGTGCCCCGTTAGTCATGTGGTCACAAGCGCAACTGCCTGCGTGGGGTCCTGGCTTCGATTCCTGGGTCGGGCGGTGTTATTCGGTTTTTCCATTAGGATTTTTTTAGTAACAGTCCGGAGTTTGGAAGTTAGCGGTTAAGCCGTTGGTTCTGCGCCTGATCTCTCTCCGGTCGTGTCGGATTGCTGTCCCATCGGACTATGCAAGTGAGGGAAGAGGGAGTGCACCTGTGTCTGCGTAAACACTTGTGCACTATAATATCCCCCGCACCGTAGACTAGTCTCCGCTGAGATGGCCGTCATAGCCGAAATACGGTCATGGCGGTATGTATGATCACCAAAGGAGTGTAACCAGGGACGTCGGATATTAGTTTTGTAATAAACCGATGGATATTTTCGAACAAAATGTAATTTAATTAACAGAAAATAACTAATAAGCAGTCCATATATCAAAATAAATTTTATTCATTTCATCAACTATATTAGTTACTTATTACTTATCTGTTTTAGTGACTGTACATTCCAATTAGCATCATAGAGTATAGCAAAGATACAGCACATAGCTAATGACAGCCCGCACCGTTCCTTATAGGCGTCTGTATGCAGAACCTGTAAATTGTCTGTGTACAGAACCTATAACACGCCTAATTTTTCTTTTTTTATAACATTCGGGGAGGGTTCTTCCCCGAAGGTTCCAGGAACTCACAGAAGATGTCAAATATGACTGCCTCAAAGGGATAAGAAGACATCTAATACTTGTAATGCATGCCAGATTTACATGTGCCCAGATCACTTGATTCCGTACTGCAATAATAGCAGTATAGTTATATGCCTCTGAATGAGGAAATAGACGACTGATTCGTTACTATTATTATGGTAAGAAGTTTGTTTGTACTCTATTTTATTATGTACGATTATTAATTTATATTATTATTTAGAAAAATATAAAAAAAAATTAAAATATTAATTTTATGTTTTCAGAGTTGATTTTGCATGCGCTATTAAGAAACCTAGTAAAAGTTTGAATTATAAAATATTTGGATTTATTTCTTTTTTACTACATATGCAAAAAGATCTGGTATAATAAACAATTATTAAAATTTAGACAACTTCTTAAATTTCATGACAATTACTCGATAAAATCAGGGTCATGAACACCCGGAGTCATCGTCGCGTCGGTGTAATTATGTTCACGTCATTTACCCCGGGTTAAATTTCGACAATGGCAATACCCTTAGATAATTAGTAATGTTATTATATATTCTCGGAGCAATTCCGAAAAAGCTTTTGTACATCAAAGCAGTCTTACATTTTATGTAACATAATTGATTTTTGTACCTACTGAGCACGTAATTCAGTTTTCTTGACTCCTGATAAGTAGTTTAGTAAATAAATGCTGGTTTCTTTTTACAAAAAGTTCAGTTTCGAATATATATGTTTAGTGCCGGAAAAGTTAACAGTTTTAATTATTTAAAGTAAGGCATACAACTGTCTGTGGTTTGTAGACCGCACATAGACCTAATGCAACAGAGCGTATTTCGATATCCCAGATCTGAGGGCTTAACCATGTGGCAATCGCTTTCAAAGCATTTCGTATTTCTATATACCGACTTTTAGCAAGATTGACAGGAGCTTTTTGGTGGCTTATATCCGTCTCAAACGTTTTTGAAATTTCCATCCTAAGTAGTTATTGCTGATAGAATGTCACTGTGTTTAAATTCTATTTTCTTTTGGTACACCACTTTTACCATTTTATAATTTAATATTGAAGAGCGGGGCCTCCTAGCACAGGTATATATTTTACTTAAAAGGAGGTCTCTATGTAAGACTTACTGTAAAAGTCCTACAAGTTTCTGCAATAAACCTTTTTACTTTACTAATACAGGAGCTGATGAGGCATTGGCTGTTTATATGACGGGAGAACGATGAATGGGAGGGGACCGCCTTGAAGGACATACACTGACCTTCACTCAAAAGGTCAAGGGTGTAGTACGCAAGCAACCTGCGTGTGAATATAAGCAGGTGTTGAACGTGGACAAATCAAAAGGAGTATCTAGGATACTTCTGCTTAAGAGCCAAGCCTGCTGAAGAGTAAGCGATTCATATAAGTATAAACCTTATCTTATTGTTATGCTTACTTTTGTATATACTCGTATAAGCGAATATGAGCAAGGTTTTCATACGAATATGAACATTAATGTTATAACATAAATGTTCATATTCGTATAAGATGCTTAGCGTTCGGTAAATCTTCCCTGAGTGTCTACTCACTTCCACAATGAAAAGTCGTAAATTCTATGTGAAAGACGGAAGAAAATTGCGGAGAAAGCAATGTAGTTCTACCCTTTTGATTGTATTATTCAAAAGACAGTCAGTGTTCATGTGTGTTCTGGGACAACGGAATGGTGAAAAAGTTATGAAGTGGCTGTAACTTGCAAGTTTTGACTGAGTACTTTGCAACTGTTTTCATAAAAAAATATGTAGCTTAAAAAAAGTAAACGACAAATTTTTATTTTTAAATTTTGCGTTAGTAAATTCTTCAATAAGTTAATAAGTATAAAGTCAACGAAGTTATAACGTTTAGGGCTACTAATAAACTTGAGGGGTGTAGAAATAGCCCCAAAGAGTTCCACTATCCACCACCTGGCTCCATCATCAGACCCTCGACACCAAGTGCAATATATTGGACTTATCAAAATGAATCAAAATTATAACCCCAAACTCCAGGGGTTTACTAGTCCTAAGGAGGTCCACTTACAGAAAGGGCTAAGGACGGAACACGGGTGGGTTTTAGTCAGTAAAAGTCTGACACTCCCTTCCGCTCCACCCAGAGCGGGAGGGGTCATTTGATGATTTCCCATCCACAAAAAAAAAAAAAAAAAAAAAAAAGGAGGTCCACTTTCTTTAGGGGCTACTCGTAAGCCACCTCTTGGCTTCATCATCAGACCCTCGACACCAAGAATTAATTTCCAAGATTTTATTAAATTGTTTGTTGGTTACACGTGAAGGTAGTAAAACCGTGTTAAAATATCTTACTACAATCTTTATCAAATTTCGATATACATTATTAGTTTTAAAACTAGTCCCCAGTATGATAAATAAGAGTCACGTGACTTATCGTCGATAACTATCGTTGGATTACACAACAACGTGGGTTATAATTATACATTTTTAATAGTCGTATCGATTAATATATTTTGACATTGGATTAAAAATTACAAACCATTGCTGAGGTAACATGTTGTTATGTATATTTCACCATAACTGTTGTATTTACGTAATCGATTGGGGTCATCGAAAAGTTTTCATTCGAGCGAACCCGGGAGTGAAATTATGCCCGTGACATCCTTAGTCCATACCTTATCAACAAAATGCAATACGCATGTAGGTATGTACGATTAGAGGGGCTTGTGGCTAAGTAATAACAGCCGCACGGTCAATCGATAAGGTTAAGCTACGCTTGCCGCGGTTGGTCCGTGAATGGGTGACCATCTGTAAATACCAAAACCCCTTCGTGTCTCGGAAAGAAAGTTAAGCCGTTGGTCCTGGCTGTCATTCGTGGATCTTTGACACTCGTTACGGGTCGTCAGAAGCTAGTCTTACCAAGGGGTATCGTATTACCCAGTAAATGGGTTGTGGAGGTAGAGGCAGTCACTCCTTGTAAAATAAGAGTGGAAGCCAACCCCAACATGGGTCAAGGCTAGGCACACTGGGTTAAGTCTAAGCAGATGATGTACGATGTCTCGTCTGTTTCATAATAATCTCCCCGTCCCCCTACAATTACTAAGTCGTCAGTTTTTATTCGAGAATTCCTTCCTTAATTTATTCTGTCCCTCGTCAATTTGAATGGATGGAACTTTTTGACTTCGGCCTACTTTCTGGTGCTAAGCCACGAAGAATTTCATATTCTCTTTTTTCATTGGCATAACCATTATTACCATCGATGGTAATCTATCTAAACTTCTACATTGGTACTTATGACAACATTAGGAAGATGTTAAGTTGTTTGGGTGTGTGTTAAAGGTGAAGATAGTTTAAGATAAGGTAGACTCTGAAAATACTTAATTCCGTAACACACTATTAATCTCAATCTGAATCATTTTGAAGGATATTGCTAATCCATTGCTTCACATGTTCGAAAAATTTGTCTGCTCAACAACGTAAATAACGCAATGAATGTTGTTGAACTATCAAAATGAAAACCGTTCCTGCTGATAGTGTGTTACTCAATTACCCCGTTGGTTACAAAAGTTATTTGGCTGATAGAAAGTTGCACTTTTCTTGATACTTTTTTGCCAGAAGTCTCATGTGTTCAAGCAAAAGCTCAAATGATTTTCTAATTTGAGAAACCTGCGAATGTTAGCAGTCGTAACTTCCGCGACTTACGAGTCGTAGGTTCGAACCCAGTCAAGCGCTTTAATTTGTGTAAATTATTACATCACCACTGCTCTCAAAACGGTGAAGGAAAACATCGTGAGGAAACCGGCATGTCCTAGAACCAAAATTTCGAAGACATGTGACATCAACTAAACCGCACTGGGCCTCCCACTCACAGAGAGGAAGCCTCTGTCCCAGCAGTGGGAACATTATAACCAGATTATGCAAGGCGAAGGTATTTTGTTGTTGTTAAAAACCAATAATTTTAAAAGAGAATGAAATGAATAACGTCGTTGGCAAACGACATTTATAACACTAATAAAAAAGATTGCAGCACTACGGAGTATGGCTTCTCGTGATACCGGCACGGCGCACGGCGTGCGTTACAATTTAATTATTGGCTTAGCCATCAGAAACCTACAAACAACACTACAGTTTAATTAAATTCTAAAATAATTAAAATTAATTACCATTTTTTTTTTTTTTTTGTGTAAGTAATACGCACATAATGGGTATTTATTTTAGTTTTTTATTAATTACAATACAACACACTCACACATACATTTATGTCACGATATTTTATTTGATTTTGTATAAGCTTTTCTATAATTTCTAGCATTTAAATTCATTCTCTCAATTTATTATAACGGACACACACTTTCCTATGTGTTTGTTATTCCAGCGTATGGCACTCGTGGGTTGCAGCTGAAAATCAGCGTCAGGTGGTACACCTTGTGTTGTCATCTGAAATTATGCTGAGCTGAGGCCCTTTTGGCATTATAATATTTGTTCACTGTTTTTATAGTCTTAGGGCCGGCCGCCCACTGGCGGCACGGAACGGCAAGGGATTTTTATATGCTGCCGATGAAATTTGAATTTTTTTGTCATACTTTTAAGTTATATTTTCTATTAGTCGCATAAAAATCCCTTGCCGTGCCGTGCCGCTTGTGGGCGCCGGCCCTTAAGGTGTATTAATTTTGTGTAATGACAATAAACGCATTTTTCTTTCTTTTCTTTCTTTCTTTCTAAATACCTGTACGTCTCAGAAACTATATTTTCAATAAATTACTTAATATCGTGCCTGCATTTCCCGGAGGGGTGGGGAGATGTGTGTGATACACTTTTATAATTATAAGGGGAATAAGGGGCGGGCCTGTTGTCATTAAATTGACACACTTCTAGGCTCTAGTCTGCCATGTCTGGGAAGTTTCTGATGGAAAAATCCAATAACCCCCACTTTTCTTATTGTCCCCCTTGGGATCGAACCCAAGGAGTCGCGTTTGCGACCAACAAGGCAGTTTAATACATACAGGGAAATTAATTGTTTAACAAATTAACACTACGTCAAAAAGCCGCGTTTAAGCCATTTCATACAACTTTGTGATTCTAATTTTATTGCCTGCATGTATTTTCTTTTGTTTTGATATTTTTTGTTTTTTTTTCTATGGTGAATTTTGATTGTCTTTATTTTATTCCAGCAGTGCCCCGCGGTTTCACCCGCATAAGTTTAGATCCCGTAAGAATATCGGGATAAAAATATCCTATGTATTAATCCTAGTTATCCTACTATCCTACTAATATTATAAACGTGAAAGTTTGTATGGATGTATGGATGTTTGTTACTCTTTCACGCAAAAACTACTGAACGGATTTGGATGAAATTTGGCACACAGATGGTTTATAACCACGATTAACATATAGGATACTTTTTATCCCGATATTCCCACGGGATCGAAACTTATGCGGGTGAAACCGCGGGGCGCAGCTAGTAAACTATATGTATGCCAAATTTCATCCCAATCCGTTTTGTACTTTGCGTGAAAGAGTAACAAACATTCACAAACCATACAAACTTTCACATTTATAATATTAGTAGGATAGTCTCCACTGACATTTGTATGTCATCAATGACAAATTATATCGCAACATATAATTTTTATAAGAGCTTGACCTTAACCACTGCTCTCAAAACGGTGAAGGAAAACATTGTGACCGAAAACCGATAAAACCGATATGTGACTTTAACCTATGTTTTACAAATATGTACCTACTATATACAGGGTGGCAGGGAAACGCTTCCGAAAACGAAGACAGGTGATAGGGCTACTGATTCTCGATACGATACCATAAAAAAATGAGAAAAAAAAATGAACAATTTTACCTATTTTTTTAGCATTTTTCGTACACTATGCTGTGAGAACAGTTAAATTAAACCATTATTTGCTATTAAACACATTTTTTTTCTTTACAACTCTAACAAGCAATGTATTCGTAAATAAATATCATCTGACGCTTGCGCGTGACCTCAAGTTCAAAGTGCGCGCGCGCTCGCCGACAGCTGTGCGGCTGACGACCCCAAGTCCACGTGACGCGCGAAAATAATCAATTTCAGGCGAAAGGTTAGTGGTATCCGTTTGCATAAAGGTTGTATATAATCTACGTTCTGGCTTCGGAAGCGTTCTCCTGACACCCTGTATAATATGTCTCCATAGGTACAGTCAACAGCAAAAGTAGATGATCAAAATCAGAAATTCAATACTAATTAACGGAGTTCGCGTCAGAACTGTGTGGCGTCGAAGTGATTCAAAAGTATGACACTGAGTCTGACATACTTTTGAATCACTTCGACGCCACACAGTTCTGACGCGAACTCCGTTCATTAGTATTGAATTTCTGATTTTGATCATCTACTTTTGCTGTTGACTGTACCTACGCTTTGGAATGGGCAACTAGCTTCATTTTTCTGACTGACCGACCACTTGACAATTCAAAAGTACCTGTAATTGGTTTAATTGAAATAAATACTTTGAGTTTGAGTTTGACAAATAATTATTCTGATTCTGAATTTGACAATCAGCTTCCTGTCCTTGTAACATGGGACAAGGGCAGGAAGATGATGAGTTCAGTTGTAGTGTTGTTGAGTTGGTTGTCAATTAGGAAAACAATTTTCCGTGACTTTCATTAACACACATACACTAATACACACACCCTCACAGATAAACAAACATCCTTACAACATACATACATTATAGTATGGTATTATCAATCGGCGAACTTTGATCCGTGTACATAAATTATGCCTCTTCAAGGATCCCAAACGTGACCCCCCCTAAACAAACTACACTGGGCCGCAAAGAAAGCGACGGGGTAATTAACACTCTATCAATAGCAATGGGTTTCATTTTGACAGTTCAACAACATTCATTGCCTTATTTACGTTATTGAGCAGACACATTTTTCGAACATATGAAGCAATGGATTAGCAATAATCTACAAAATGATTCCGATTGAGATTGATAGTGTGTTCGGCAATTAGCAGGTTCCAAAATATTGGAGCTAGCTTTAAGAAATAAAGACTGAAGTGCAGACAATATTATAGTGCCTAAATCGATTTCATAAAAGTTCAAGATTATGAAGTTTATTTTGAATAAAAGTAAGTTATGTAAAAATGACCATTTTCACTAGATTTCGAAAAATGTGCTGCGGTATGAAATATGCAATTTTTACACATTTTTGTATTTTCCATCACTTTTACTTCTTCATATATTTGTAATGAAATAAACTTTAATTATGCTTTTATGTTAAAAGGGTTGCTCAAATATTTTAAAAGTTATCGCTTTCGTTGCGGCCCAGTGTGTAAGTATAATCTGTGGTAATTAATCATCATCCCTTACCGGATGTGGTTATCTGGGGCAGTAGCCACAACATGTTCAAGGCAAATAACATCACGCCTACATACCCGGAAGGGTTCGGCAGAAGTGTATACATAGGCACGTGTATTGGTAGAGGAGTTTACACACCAAACTACCAGCTCTTATAGTGGTTTCATTGTAAAACAATGAACCGTTCACAATGTCGTCGCGTCCATCCGACAGTCTACATATTTGACACAGAAATTCGACTTGTTCATGGAAAGTGTTTCGTATTTATATTTCTTATGGCTACCTTCATGTTAATCCATGGGGCTCGAGGCTATATGACCGCTACCCGCACGGGTCGATTGAAAGCTAAGCTACGCTTGCCGCGGTCGGTTTGCGGATGGGTGACCATCTATTACGATCGGGACCCCTCCGAGCCTCGGAAAGTACGTTAAGCCTCTTTCTCTTTGTCAGCCATTACGGGTACTCAGGAGCCCAAAAGTCTGACAACAAGTTATAGCAAGGGGTTTCGAATCACCCAGTAACTTGGTTGAGTAGGTCCGATAGGCAATCGCTCCACGTACAATCTGGTATTCAGCTGCATCCAGTTAGACAGGAAGCCAACCCCAACATAGCTGGGAACAGGCTAGGCATATCAGCATAATCAGTTTCCCACTGCTGGGACACAGGCCTTCTCTCGGTGAGAGGGAGTGGGCAGTAATCTCCTACATGGGCCCAGTGCGAGTTGGTAGATGTCACATGTCTTCGAATTTTTGTTTCTAGGATACGGTTTCCTCACGATGTTTTCCATCACCTTTGAGAGCAGTGGTGTTGAAATTATTTACACTTAGTAAAGCGCCTGTCTGGGTTCGAACCTACAACGCATAAATCGCCGCCGTTACCATTGAGCCACTCCTTTGGGCAGATTGATTCATATCAATCCACGCGGTTTCGCAATCAGAAATAGTTTTATAAGACTTCAAAAAGAAGACACTCATAATTTTCTTTTTTATGTGTACTGTAGAGACTATAGCCTGTTTGGTGCTTATATGCAACCTCCGTGAGTTTGTTAAAAGTGATTGGCATGAAATACGAGACAATTATTATATAATTATACATATAATTATATATTATAATTAGAATATAAGTTAAGATTAGAAGAGATTAGGCGTCAGATTAGGCTGACAAGCAAAAGTAAGATGTGTATGTATATGTATATAATACGGTTACTGTGAGCCTGCATGATCCCTGCTGGGCAAAGTAAGATGTGTATGTATACCTATGTGTGTTTATGTATATAATACTGTTACTGTGAGCCTGCATGATCCCTGCTGGGCAAAGGCCTCTCCCCATGACTTCCAGGTCTTTCGATCCAGCGCTTAAGTAGACCACTGGTCGTTTGTTTGGTCCAGCTCGTCCCGCCATCTTCTTCGGGGTCTGCCGCGAGGCCTTCTAGCTGTGTCAGGGCTCGACGTGGTGGTTATTTTGGCCCACAGCTTATTGGGCATACGGCAGACGTGGCCAGCTCAGTCCTACTTCAGCTTAGCGGCTTTTTGAGCAATGTCAGTAATCTGTGTTTTGGAGCGCAGTGTGGTGTTGAGAATACGGTCTGTCAGTTTGACGCCTAAAATACTGCGCTCCATTGCACGTTGACAATGTATATTTTAAACGTAGTATATTTTATAGTAATAATTATTGAACATTTCGAGATAAACCGTAGTTTGATTTTATTCCACCCGGCTCCCTTTTTTTTTTTTTTTTGAGGATGGCAAATCATCAAATGACCCCTCCCGCTCTGGGTGGAGCGGAAGGGAGTGTCAGACTCTTACTGACTAAAACCCACCCGTGTTCCTTCCTTAGCCCTTTCTGTTCCAGGGCAGCGGTAACCCTTTCGGACGATCCCGCCGCCCTGGCAAAAATAACCCGGCTCCCTGAAGAGGGCTTCACCTCTTCACAGTGACCTACTGATCCTGCAGTTATACAACCGCATGTTTTTGTTATCTTCATACCGATACACTTAGATGTTTACTATTTGATACCAAATACTGCAATCTTGTGGCTATGTACACTGTACAGGGATTCAGTTTCAGAAACTTATACACCTAATTAGGTAATGATTGGTAAATGGTTTTCCTCAACGTTGAAAGGATTTATTCCTTTGAGGAAAACCACACACATAGCCTCCGAGGCGTAATCAATACATTCCGCTTCGTAACACTTTGATTGTTTTGGACAATTTGAGAACATGTATATCCACTGAGTTTACGTCATAGCAGGGTGTATCTACCTCTCACCGAGAGGAGGCTTGTGAGAACATTATAGGCTGATTTTTTTACAAAAATATTGTCCTACCACATAGTTTTATAGCTTTTAGGTCATTAATCGGTGATTAGTCGTATGTGTACTCAACTTTTTTTTTTTTTTTCACTCCCTCTCGCGTAGAGGAGGCCTGTGTCCCAGCAGTGGGAACATTATAGACTGATTATGATGAGCCAAATTTTATTTTGTTTTTTGAGAAAGAAAGAAAGAAAAGAAAGAAAAACGTTTATTTGGACACAGTTCGTGAAACACAAAATACAAAATTAATAAAATAACAAATAAGATTGAGATTGAGTGCAGTGCGGTATCCGCATCTTTATTTCTGTTAACCTACTTGAGACGAATGAATATACGTTAATTAGCAGTAAACATGGCGCAGAGAACAAACACATAAAATAACAAGTCAAGGAAAAATATGCGTCACATCCAGGCCAAAGTGGTATTCGCTGCCGAAGGGCCCTGTGCGAGACAGTTCCCCAGCGCTGGTTTTCAGCGACAATTGGCGTTGACTTGATGCCGCCTAACCGTCGGGGCCACGGATAGGCAGCAAGCTTGTTTGTCACCTATTAAAATTAAAAAACTTCCAGCTTGATCCATTAAGTAGAACGTCTGCCCGCTTGGACCCATCATTTCAGCAGAAAGACGTCCACTGCCGGACATAGGCCTCCCCCAAGCACCCCTACTTCGACCGGTTTTGTGCTTCTCGCATCCAACGGGTTCCTGCGGCCTTTACAAGGTCGTTGATCCAACTTGTGGGAGGGCTTCCAACGCTACGTCTTCCGGTCGGCGAACCAGAACCTTTTGGCCCCATCGCCCATCTGTTCTGCAAGCAATGTGCCCTACCCACTGCCACTTAAGTTTGGCAATTCTTCGGGCCATGTCGGTTACCTTGGTGCGCCGGGTACGATTGCAGAATTAGAAGTTAACATACGAGTATAACCGCCAAATACCTCTCGAAATGCTCGGTCGCGTTAAAGAAAATTGGAACTTCAGAGTAGACAAATTTAACCACCTTGTGGGAGGAATGCTACATCTTCCTGTACGCGCTTGGACCCAATGACATAAAATTATTTATGAACCCTACCGCGCTTCACTGCTCCAGTTGTGTGGCGCCCCTTAAACAGCCCCGGTCCTTCAGAGCTGAGAAAACAACGCGATACTTATTATAAATTCCGGTCAGTTGCGGGTGTTTACTCTGGAAGTTTGTTGGGCAATAACCACAAGAAGTGTTGCTGGTTTACATAATTACATCACTGGCTGAAGAGGCAGTTTTAATCATAAGTTGTTCGGAACTCTAAAGGTTAAATAAATAGTTCCGTAATATCATGTTATTACTAGTTATTATGCGTTCTATTTTATTAAGTAGCATGGCTACTCATTAAAATTTCACCAAACTATAATTTATGCTGCCAGCCTTTTGGGCACGTTTCCTATTGACAGCGATGCGGACGATTTTTTTGATGCCCTTTGATTATTTCCACTCCTTTTTATATACTTGTACATAATATTATTGTTATTTAAGACTTTTAGCATTTTAAAAGTTGAATTGAATTTTAAGACTAGCTTGATTTATCTAATGTCAATAATAAAACTAAACTAGCTTCTGTTTGCGACTTCACCCGCGTGTTTCTTGTTTTAATCCTACTTCCTATCCTGCTAATATTATGAATGCGAATTTTTGTAAGGATGGATGGATGGATGTTTGTTACTTTTTGATTTGGATGAAATTTGGCACACAGATAGTTGATAAGTAGCAATAACACATAAAATACTTTTTATTCCGATATTTCCACGGGATCAAAACCTATGCCGGTGAATCCGCGGGGCGCTGCTAGTATAAAATATATCTTTTGACACTCGGCAATACTGTAGCTTCCCATTACTTAAAGAATTTTCCCCTACATACAAACTCACAATTTTTACCTCTAAATATAATCAGTTTTGTATGGGACCACTGATTAAATTTTAACCCACGACGCAAAAACGACGGGGTGTTATAAGTTTGACGTGTCTCTGTGTGTGTGTGTGTGTGTGTGTGTGTGTGTGTGTGTGTGCCTCGATTTTGATTTTGTTTTTTTTTTGTTTAAAAGGTGAATTATTTGCAATTACGTTGTTTGTCCCATGAGGAAAGTTGTTCAGTTTGATGGCCTGTACCACAAACTTCATTTTGACTAAACATTTCTTATACACGTTGTATAATATTATAGTACAAGATATTGCCCGCGACTTCGTTCGCGTAAAATTTGGGACCCGAGCCACCCCGTCGCATCGCATCGCCTGTCCGCACTATTATTTAATTCTCGCTCGGCGTGCTGTCTGACCTTTTTTTTTTTTGTTTCTGCTCGGTTCATAAAGGTGTAGCTTATAGCCTTCCTCGAGAATTGGGCAATCAAATGCGAAAATATTTTTTCAAATACAACTAGCAGTTTAAGAGATCAAAAAAACTCTTCAGCTTTATTATTAGTATGGATAAGTAATTTTAGACATAGATAAGATAAGTATATTCAAAGAATACAAGTATCCAATCGAAACGTTGTCTTATCTAACAGATTTTTTTATGATTTATTTTGTCTTAAATCTAATTTTATTTTTTTGCCTTTTATAAAGTATCACAATTGGTGACACTTTATTTACATTACAATCTAGCCTATTAGCTAATATTTAATTATAACTTAAACTGCTAAGTAACTATATAATTAAGAAATCGTCCAATAACGTCTTTCTTACCCAAGTAACACATTTGGTGACAAATAGCTTGCATATAGTATTTTTTTGGAAACTTTAGTAATAAAATCCACCGTGATTAAGTTCTATAAAGGTGGTTAGAACCTATAAGCAACCTGTATGTTACCAAAGGGAGAAAAATTGCAGCTTATTTATAGATGCAAAAGCGATGCAGAAGAGTTCGAATTGTTATCCTGAGTGGCACTTGGAACTCACGGTGCAAATTGCGCGCCGTGAATGAATGATTGCACGAAAAAGCGATACAGCTCATTCGTTGAGTGACAAATGAGATCTTAACAAGTTCTTATTTTCGGTGGAAATAAACAAAAAGACGGTTGTTTGTGCTTTGTGTTGTGACAGCAAATTTATTTGGATTATTGCATCTATTTGGTGAGTATTAAAAAAATATGTGTGTAACATGGGATAACCATCATGGAGCCCATGCAAATGGTTTTTTATCGTGAAACCATGGTATATTTACTGAGTAAATTTTGATGCGCCTTAGATCTAATCAAGAATTATCAAAAAATATGCACTGATCAAATAAATTAGATAATACTTTATAAAAATATGGTTGATAAAAACCTAACATTATGGTTTTACAAAAAGTATAATGTCAAACTACATCAAAAAGAGTTATCAAAACTCATTTTATTGTATGTTATTGTAATAAAATACCATTCAACAAGGTACTTTTCAAGAACTCCATTTTTAAACATGGCGATTTAAAATAGACCTTGCAGGTCATATTTCCACTCATTTGTTGCCTTATTGGAGCTCCTAGGTCCTAAATTCACTCATTAGTACCTAGTAGTGATTATTTTCACTTTACAGGTCTCGTTGTCTTTGCGTTGAATTGGGGATCCTCAAGACGGGTACAAAACCCATTGAAGGTAAATAAAATAAAATTTATTTAAATTGTAAATGTTGGCTGGAATACAATCCTAGACTTCTTAATTCAATGCCCGATTTCCTACTGATAGTTTCCAATTTGTAATTTTTCATTAGCAGTTCTTTACAATATAATATAGTACCTACCTACACTAGTAGGTTTGAACTAACTTGCAATAGGCAATTTTTATCAATGTGTAGAACTAGGCATATAATCAAAATATTAGTGTAAAAGGTAATAGTGTTAATTAGTATTTATTTGACTAAATGAAGTACTTAATACAATAAAGGGTGTAACGGAAAGGAGGTCAAATTTGGCACACAATAAGGGTTGGACCACATTTGACTGCACGGAATCGCACTTTCCTATGTTGCTATCCTATTCTGTTGCTCGGAACCATCATTTGCGAGATGAGAAAGAGAGCTGATATGCGGCAGGTTCATAGGTTCGCCGTTTTATTAGGTACTTACTTCTTCTTAAATAGCCGTAACATTCAGTGTGTGATGAGGCCTCCCCAATCGGGGGCAAATGCCATACTCGCCACGCTTGGCAGGCGGGTTGGCGAGCGCAATGTAAAGTGTAACATTAACATCACAGAGAACGCTCTGCCTATTCCTTGGTTTTCCCTTAGTCGCTTTTTACGACACCTACGGGAAGAGATGGGGTGCTAGTATTCTAAGCCACCAGCACACGGCATATTGACTTACTTAATTTTAATTTATAATGCTGCATAAAAATATGTACTTTACAGTAATATTATTATTTTTTTCAGAATGCCGTTTTTGATAGTTGAAACGATTGAAAACGGTTCCAAAAAACTATCAATTTGTCCGAAAGGATGGGTGGATAACGGAATTTTAAGTTGGCCTACTAAGAAGACTTCTAAAAAATGTAAATCTAAGTGTAAAACAATTACTTAACTCAAATTGTGATGCTGCAACAATCCTCACGTAAACTTATAATTATGAGACTATTCCCAGTGTTTTTAGTTGTGTGATTGAAAATAAAATCCGTGTATGACATGAATTTGAATGTGTTTTATTTTAAATCTTAAATTATATTATTTCATTATTCACATTATCATTATCAGCCAAATTTCCATCACTTATTTCAATTGAATTTCCATCAGTAATTTCAGTAGAACTTTCACTAGGAGCATGACTGCAAAAA
This sequence comes from Apamea crenata, assembly GCA_949629185.1. Classification (NCBI taxonomy): domain Eukaryota; kingdom Metazoa; phylum Arthropoda; class Insecta; order Lepidoptera; family Noctuidae; genus Apamea; species Apamea crenata. The sequence continues at coordinate 16,077,403 of OX451367.1, forward strand.
AAAAATGTTTATAGTATAAATCTGACAAATAGGTACCTACCTACAACTTGAAAATCGAAATACAAGAGACGTCTAGAAAGGTAACTCATGAATGTAAACTGATCTTGCCTTGCCTACCAATCTGTAATTTACACCCAGTATAACGTATGTAGATTAAAAAATTATAATAATAATAATACTAATAACCTTAATAATAATAATAACCTAAAATGTAGGTCTACTTAAATACAAATCATACTCTTTTTAAATTTATTAATATGTACGGAACCTGCGTTATTGATAGTAAAATTCTCTTGACACAATTGCTCAAAACAGAAAATTATTATTATTACAATCTGCTTGCTGTACCTTTTATTATGCTTTAAATTGATAATTACTTACCTTTCAACAATTGGACTATCCTCTTTTGATTGTATAATAACATTTTCAAGGTCTGAACTAGTACCACTTGTTTCCACGTCCATTATATTCTTAAAAGTACGTGCAACTTGCCGATGTTAATTACCACATCGTTTAACTTTTTTCCACTTTACAGTATTCATTTTGAGAAGTTCTTTTAGATATTATGACCTTTTTTTAACAGAAACTTTGTATTTAATAAAATAAATTTATAACGCACGTGCCGTAATAAAAAATAAGTTCTACATTTCTATCTTTTAGAACTGTTAGATCTTAAGTGGTTCTAAATGAGTGAAAATTGTTGCATAAGGTTTTCAAGAACCATCTTTTGGAATCGGTCTACGCGTTACAGTGGCATATTAGAGTATATTAGACCTTACAAAGGCAATTACACTAGGTTCCAAATGAGCTGCAATAATAACTCTTGAGCCACTACAGGTGATAAATAACTTATATATACTACTTATTTAGTAGTAAAGGTGCCAAATAAAGAAAAATTACCACCTATTAGGGCACGGTTCTTCAGGGGAGATTTTAAGATGTCATATGCTTCTTTGAGTTCTAAAAGAGTAAAAATTGAAACCTGTATGCGTCTATAAGTAATAAATTCGGCTTAATGCCACCATAAGTGATAAAGCAGGAACAAAAATCACTCAAAAGCAAGTGTTAGTGATAAGAGCTACTCATATGCAAATTCGAGTGCTGTTTGCATCTATAAGTAATACCGTACACTCTTACATCACTTATATGCTACCTACAGTTGCAAAATAAGTTCCAAAATTCACTAACGTGCTACTTGGGTATTCACTTTAAGCTATGGGGAAGACACTTGTTTCACGTGTTCTTTATAAGATTCAGCACTTGCACTACTGTTTGAGTTCACTTACACTGCACTAAACTAACTCAAAATGTTTTACCCTTTTTAGTCTTCGCACTAAATCTAAATGAAGGCGGCTGTTATTCAAGATCTCTGAAATGAAACACCGAAATAAACTAAAATGTCAAGGTTTATTTTTCCCATTTCGGTTCAAATTATAATATGGTAACAATGCAGAGAAAGTCTGGAACTGACCATTTAGGAATGAGCCAATGACTTCATTTTCGTTTGATTTAAATGTCATCATCATCACGTCAGCCGAAAGACGTCCACTGCGGGACTTAGGCCTCCCCGAAGAACCTCCACTTCGACCGGTTCCGTGCTTCTCGCATCCAACGGGTTCCTGCGGCTTTAACAAGGTCGTTGCTGGTTGCAACGAGCAAAGGCAGGGTTAACAAGGTTGGGATTTAAATATACTGACAATTAAAGATTTAGAATAATATCTTAAACAAATCGAACGTCAAAATGACAAACTCAAATCATTTATTTCAATTATACCATTTACAGGCACTTTGGAATTATCAAAATTAAATAGTCGGTCAGTTAGTCAGAAAGTTGAAGCTAGTTGCCCATTCCAAAACGATCTACCTCTATGGAGAAGAACGGGCAAGAAACTCTAAGGGCACTCTTTTAAATCAAGATATTATTACAAAATCCTGGGTACATCATTCTTATTGCTTCTATATGTGAGAACAATGTAAAAAGAAAACAAATAAAGAAACCATTTAAAATATAAAATTAAAAATAAGCCCCGGCAGTTAAGAGATGACAACAACAACAGTCTCAACCAACGGCGCCCGTTCACGAATATGACGCGTGAATCAGCACCACCCAGCTCAACCATTTTGTAGGGAACCGAATGATCCAACACACGCGCCACCACCAGTGAAACATTTAAGTGAGCATGACATATTCTGAACTGCCATGCTCTTTCAAGTCAACATCAAAATATCATAATAAACGCGGATCCATGGTTCTTACATTTACCAAAATTGACATAAGACAGTCCCCCAAAACGCCCGCCCTTCACCACTTCCTAGTGCTTTCGCTGGGAAGAAGAATTGGCGCAATAAACTCCCCAACAAAGCTGTCTGTTCAGTTAAAAAATACTGAAAGCTGAACCTCGGCAGTTCGTTAACGATTCCTAGCTGTATTAATTAGTAGCTCAGACCATTGAAGCATGCTCCGTTGCGAAAGGATGGTGCTATTGGTTTTGTGTACCTCCATCTCACTCTTGCAATGGAACAATTGTTACTGCTTAAACTGTTCAAGTACGATTCCCAAATGTCGACTTTTTAAATAACGGTAAAACGGGGTGAATAGGGACGCAGGGGTGAATCAGGACGAAACTTTAAAATGGATTTTAATTTTAAAATAATATAGTTTGTTGCTAACAAGGACACTTAATCTTTATTTAAAAAAACAGTAAACACGTTATAGTCTTTTCTGGAAATAAAATATATTATTTCAGCGTTAAAATTCATTTTAAAGTTTCGTCCCGATTTACCCCTGCATCCCGATTCACCCCTTTTACGGTAGTTAACTGAATTTCGAGCAATCTACAAAGACAGCTTTCGTCAAAATCCAATAGTAACATCTACATAATCAGCCTATAATGTTCCCTCTGCTGGGACACAGGCCTCCTCTCGGTGAGAGGGGGTGGGCCGTAATCCACCACGCGGGCCCAGTGGCAGATGTCACATGTCTTCGAATTTTTAGTTCTAGGACATGCCGGTTTCCTCACGATGTTTTTCTTCTCCGTTTTGAGAGCAGTGGTGAAGAAATAATTTACGCGCGCAAAGCGCCTGGGTTCGAACCTACGACCTACAACTCGTAATTCGCGGCCGTTACCACTTGGCCACCACTGCTCACACTTATTGTAACATCTACCAGAATAAAATAACTAAAGTCAAAATGTTTCTTTATATCGACGTAAAAGGTGCTGAAGTTGTTAACCTACCAAGTAAATGTGATAATAAAAATAAATTTGCGGGATGAACTGGACTCCTTCAACAAGAACTGGTCCTCAGTTGCTTTAAACAGATAGAAGTGGAAGGAGAGTAGGGAGGCCTTTGGCCTGCAGTGGGACATCACAGGCTTTTAATAATAATAAAATAAAATAAATATTGTAATATTAAACCGTAAAACCTGTTAAATCTCGTTTGCCAAGGTTTTTCTGTAATTGAATCGCTATTAAAAAAGACAGACCAATTTGTGAAGACATAAATTTAATATGGAATATTAAATTTAAGTCAAAGGGAGCTAATAAATTGATGCTGGGCCTTACACAAAGAAATTCCTATAATTTTGTTATTGAGATAACTTTAAGTATCCATTTCGGTTTTATTTACTGGCTAGATTTTCCTGTTTTTGCCGCCGACTCATTCTGAACTCATTTTATGGTAAGAGACGAGTAAATGTATGTACTACATTAGAGTTGTTTTCGTCAACACGTGCAAAGACAAAACAAATAATGAATCACAAGACTTGGTATCTTTGTTTAGCTCAACATATTGGGCATCGTCGTAATTGAAAACATGTTGTTACAGCCGCGGCTTATCTTATTCTCTCTTATTTAATGTGTTCTATAGTTTTATATTATTACTAGCAGAGCCCCGTGGTTTCACCCGCGTGAGTTTCGATCCCGAGGGAATATCGGGATAAAGAGTATCCTATGTGTTATTCTAATGTATAAGCTATATTACTGTAAAGTTTCATCAAAATCCGTTCAGTAGTTTTTACGTTAAAGAGTAACAAATATCCATCCATCCATCCATCCTCACTACGCTTATAAAATTAAAGTAGGACTAATACCTACTATCTCTTTCTTTCTGCGATCAACACTCATCAAAAATAAATTCTATCTTCGTAGATATTTTGATTTAAAAGAGTGTCCGTCGAATTTCTCTCCCGTTCTTCTTCAAAGCTTTGTAATGGGCAACTAGCTTCATATTTCTGACTGACCGACCGCTTGACAATTCAATATTCAGTGCCTGTAGTTGGTTTATTAGAAATAAATGCTTTGAGTTTGAGTTTGTAGATTCCCACTAAAAAACTGAAATGGTATTCTCGATTGCGTGAATGAGCATAATCGGCATCCTAAACCCCCTAGTTACTTATTCATGAACAACTCATATTCTAAAACTGTATTACAGCACCGATTGTCTGCCGATGTCGAGCGCTCATAGCCTCTGTAATAGCCCCCACTTCATTGAGATGAAACGAAAGGGGCGAGGCGCGGGACGAGGCTAACGTTGTTATGAACAAGATGTTAAACTTTCAGCTCTAACTCGCATCTACTAAGTATTCAAGGGCTATTGAAATACATGGACAAGATTGTTGAATCGAATCTAACAGCGAAAATAATAGAACCCATTAAAGAATAATTTAATTTGAATCCGTGGTGCTAACCGAAAGGGAATCCTGGGGTAAGCCTAGTTGGCTTATCCCGGTTGTGAGAAACGGCCGTTTGCGCCCTGGCCTAGATATTCCGCCTCCGAATTTTCTCTTCTGATTAATTTTGTAACGCGTTCCACGACAGTTGAATAAATTCTCTGAGAGTCGACGAGTTTCTTTGTCTCAGCGTTTACCTATCTTTGTATACCGCCCCTGTACATTCTGAAAACACACAGTACTGTTTTAAGCTTACGTTGGCGCATTAACGGAGCATTTATGTAATGTTTTACGTGATATTTTTATTCACTCTTTATTATGTACACTATATAAATTACAGAACGTAAATATATTTTTACAATAGGTGACACAATGGGCGGTCTTGTTGCTAAGAGCGATCTTTTAAAGACCACCTTTGGATGGATTAAAATTAAGTAGAGACAAATACTGTAGGTAGTATGTAGTATACCACAGACCCTAATATTAAAGAAAGAAGAAAGATTTCTTTCTTCTTTCTTGACCCCGATATTACGACGCTGAACAAAACGTCATGAGTTATGAGTTCATGACGCTTGCACCAAGTATCATGAGTTCATGACGCTTGATTCAGCGTTGTAATATCGGGATCTAATTGACTCATGACCTTGAGTTGTAGGTACATAATACCTTGCAACATTGCCAATAAATCGCTGGTCACTTATACTGCTTCTAACTAAATGGCCTCGATTCCCGGGAGAGATGAGGTAAGTGGTGAGCAAGGGATTATGTCCGGAAAATTGGCAACATTATCCACCTGTGCGCACTCATGGGGTAGTAGGATTTTAGGAAAGGTCAATGAGGTCAAACTGTTGCCATGCGCGTTTGTCGATGATAATAAAATTATCGTCAAGAAAGAAGTTGAAAACGTTTAAATATTTCAGCGCCATTTTTTCAATCATCTGATAACTTTATTTGAGGAATAATTTTGAAATTTTGACAGTTATTTCATACGAAAACTGTCAAACGTCAATTTTATTCCTCGAATAAAAGTTATCTGGCGATGGAAAAATCAGCCCTTATTTCTAGAAGAGAGGGCGTTAAAGTTATGTGAATAACTATTTTTAACGCGATTTCTTAATTCATTTATTTATTGATATAATATACTTTATTGTACACCAGAAAATACATAACAAAAATACGATTATTACTACAAAACATACAATGGGCCTTATCGCTTACTGCGGTCTCTTCCAGACAAACTTGGAATGGACGGTGATTGCGTGGATACGAGTATAAAACATGGGGTTGTCATTGTTGCAAAATAGTATTCTATAACTAGCTTCTGCCCGCGGCTTCGCCCGCGTGGATGTCGGAAATTATCCCACGGGAACGTGCTGCCAGGACAAAAAGTATGTGCTTCCCCAGGATGCCATCTATCTCTTTACCAAATCAGAAGTTCAGTGGTTTAGGCGTGAAAATGTTACATACAGTTTCAAGTACAAATCCGCCCTAAAAAACCGAATTACCCCTTTTTGCCCCGTCAGGGGTAAATTTTCGACAACTTTACATACTTATTATTAATTATTTTCCGTCAAAAGTATCAATACTGAGTTTTAAGTTAATCGGACCGCGCATTCGATTTCTTCCACACAAACTTCAACACCCCTATATCCCCCTTTGAGGGGTAGTTTTGAAAAACTTATAATGATAAACTTTATTACTTACTTAGGCAAGTATTCTTGCCAAGTTTCAAGTTTATTAACTAAATGAATAAGATTTTTCATATAAATTGTATCCCCGCTTTTCACCCCTACAGGGGTGGAATTTAAAAAATTCGTTTGGGATGTATTCATAACTTGACTCAAAGATTATTTATACTAATTTTCGAATTCATCAAGCCAAGCATCATCATCCTCCCGTGTAAAATTAACTTCCCCTTTACAACCCGTTAGGGAAAGATTTTCGAAAAACCCTGATACATTTATTCTTGGTCTTAAGTATAAACACTGAGTTTCGAGTTAATCGGACCGCGCGTTCAAATTCTTCCACACAAACTTTAGCACCCCTATATCCTCTTTGAGGGGTAGTTTTGAAAAACTAATAATGATAAACTTTATTGCTTACTTAGGCGAGAATTCATGCCAATTTTCAAGATTATTAACCAAACGAATAAGTTTTTCCATATAAACTGTATCCCTGCTTTTCACCCCCACAGGGGTGGAATTCTGAAAAAATCATTTGAGATGTGTTCATAACTTGACTCAAGGATTATTTATACCAATTTTCGAGTTAACCCTTAATTTGGCAAGACAAAAAAAGTCGTAGTAGGAAGATGCCGTTAATATATTGTGTTCATATGCATTAAAAACACACGAGAAAAATAAAATAAAAAATCTCGCCTGAAGGGTTTCCTGAAAACACAACGTTAAGTATACTCAACAAAATTTGATGATTAATCAAGCCACGTTGTAAAATCCTCCCCTGTAAAATTGACTACCCCTTTTCAGGCCGTCCGGGGTAGATTTTCGAAAAACCCTGATACACATTATCCTTTCCTTTCAATTTTAGGTATAAATACTGAGTTTCGATTAAATCGGACCTCGCGCTAAAATTCTTCCATACAAACTTTGAAACCCCCTAATCCCCTTTTAGGGGGTAGTTTATAAAAACAAAAAATGCCCAACTTCATAATTTACTTAGATAAGTATTCGTGCCAAGTTTCAAGTTTATTAACTCAAGGGATAAGATTTTTCATACAAACGAAATTCCCCCATTTCACCCTCTTAGGGGTGGAATTTCGAAAAACCCTTTCTTAGTGGATACCTACTCATCACGAAGAATACACCCACCAAATTTCATGTCTCTAGGACCAGCGGTTTAGGCTGTGCGTTGATGTCTCAGTCAGTCAGTCAGTCAGGACTTTGAATTTTATATATATAGATAGATACATAGATATCCTACACCCTACTTATAATATAAACGCGAAAGTTTGTGAGGATGGATGGATGGATAGATGGATGTTTGTTACTCTTTCACGCAAAAACTATTCGATGGATTTTGATGAAACTTAACAGTACTGCGTGCTGGGCCCATAACCTGTTGAAAACTTAGTTTCTCAGTCATATGGAGATATTTGGATAGCTATGTTTAATTTTGAGTGAATTTATTTTATTACAAAAGATGATATATTTTGTGTTATGAATTGAAGAAATTAAATGTGATGGGGTAATCAAATTGGAGTTTACTTGAAGGTCCATATATTCTCACAACATGAACAAGAAACTAAGTTTTCAACAAATATAGCTCATACATCAGAATAACACATAGGATACTTTTTATCCCGATATTCGTACGGGATCGACACTTATGCGGGAGAAACCGTGGCCACGCTATAGTATAGATATACGAGTATATGTTGTACAATAGATACATAACATAACTAAACCCTTATACTTCCCTAACCCTTATCCTACCCTATCTAAGTCCTTTACCACAGAGTAACGTTTACGTTCTGATTGACGCAACCGCAACATTGGTAACCAAATTCAACGTAATTTAATTAACTAAATAATTCAAGTACCTATTCCTACATTGTACCATGAGGATAAACAGAACAGGAAAAGTAAATAAATAAACAGCTTTACAATAGGCGGTACTATCGCTGAAACCAATTATTTTATAGGCAACCATTCGCTAGAATTGATTTAATAAGCCGCACCTCTTTGGCTTTCGACGCTTTGATCTTAGGTAAAGAAAGAAAGAAAATACATTTATTTAGCACAGACTAAAGGACACACAATACATCAGATACATACATCAGATAGCAACTAATAAAGAAAACAAATAGAAAGTATAAAACATAATATGTAAGAAATTAGCAGGAAAGTGTGCCTCACGGCTGCACCAAAAAGGCCCAGTTCAGCAAAAATGCCAGACAACTAGTGCCTGACGCTGGTTTTCAACTAAACCTGATGTGTGAGGTGACGGATGTAAAATGTAGGTACCTACTTAAAACTGCTGGTCATGGTAACTGACGTCAATACCTCGCCAGCAACCTCGTATAACTTACTGGGCCAAATGGCTCAATGTAAGGCCAACTCGAACTGTTCGAGTTTTTGTGGATGTCCTAATCGTAGGGTTTCTAGTTTTTGTACGCGATAAATATACCCATTAAAGAGAGTGTTTTTATTAAATTACAAAACCAAAGAAATTAAGTAAAGGACCATGCAAAAGATTGTATGGGCACTGTCCCAACCCACCAACAGACATGGGACTTGTTTCAATATTATTATGAAGTCTCATAAAAACACAAATAACCATTTTTAGTATGTAAATACATGGGGTTATTAAAAAAAAAGAAAAAACTTTTTACTTAAAAAAGGGTGTTTTTTTTTAAAATAACCTTGTTTAGACATTTTACAATAAACAATTGTTCAACTAAACATTTTAGGTTTGAATAACATGTATAAGTATATTATATATTTATAAAATAACAACATTTTGGGTTAGTTTTCATCACATTTTTTGTTATAGTTCATGTACATATATTTATGCCAACAGAACTGTTGTCCAGTTTTAAAAAGTTAATAATTATTCGTCTATCATTATAGTAGATAGCATTTCTGCCGGCAGATGAAATTCAGTGTGACGACCTTTCCCCATATAACAAATCATTGAGACTATTTTATGCGCACAACTTCCAATTCTATGCTATATTTTCATTCCGAAAATGTTCCGCACAATACGATTTGGCTAGTTTTATGTGGTAGGTCCCCAAAGCAAATAAGATAATATCGTCATCAATCAATTGAGGAAACTCCTCAAACTGTGGCATATTGGCATCCATGGTCACAAAGTTAACTCTTTGCCTATTTAGATTTTTGCCTTCGACATAATTGTGCAAGTGGTTAGGTTCATTCATATGAGTTTGGATTATTTCCAGGAACTCAGTCGCGAGCCTGTGGTCAGTAACGACACGAAAATGTGCGTGTATGAACCATGCTGCTATGCGAAAATGAGCAAACATGTTTGGTAATGCTCGGTTAAAATACGTCTGTTTTAACAGAGCATTACCAAACGTGAATCTGTTTTTGAATTTCCCATTCACTACCTCCACAATCCATCTACACACAGTCACTAGACGAGAGTCATTTGCTTGTGCTGTTAATAACTGGGTCGCGTTCCTATCCTTAGTTGGTGGCATGTAAGCTTCATATTCAAGGGATTCAATAACATTAATGCTGTCCCTGAATCCCCTGTCTAAAATAAAGACGTCCCCTCTGTGTAGTAACCAATGCAGCAGATTCTCTTCGTCGTTCATTATTTTCTGCATTATAGTCGCATCTGATGTCGTTGCTGGGAATGGGCCTAATATATCTATGATGTATCCATCGCTGCTAACTAGCACAAATGGTTTTAATAAGTTACGGAACTTGTGGAGACTATACCTTTTCCTCTGGAATAAGAAATTGGTGCTTTTTTCGATGTACACATAAATTGCATCTGTGATAATAATTAATTTTGTATTGTCCTCATTTCCGAAAATATGTTTTGGTAAAAACAGATTTCTGTCCAGAAGTTCTTGTCTAGAAATATGACCTAGGCCAAGATGTTTTGGAACGTATTCATTTGTAAGACATTGACGCGCTATTTTTATTCGATATTCTAATACTTGACGTGTTACACCGAAAAGGGTAGCAAGTCTCTCGTTTGATTCTCCGGTTCTTAGTTTTGTTAAATAAGCGCCGAGAACTGATCGCGGACGTCTACTTCTTACGGCGAGAGATGACGTTTCTCCTAAAATTGTATTAAATTGTTCTAAAGTAACTCCGGTCCAAAAATGAAGCTCACTGTCATTTAGTGCACTTGATGATTCAAAATCAAACCTTGATCTATTATTGATTGCTGCTATTAACATATTCGACATGTCACTAAAAAGGAAGTGTTAAAATAATGTGAAACGTTTACATTATCCAGTAACTCCTCAAAGTCATTGTTACTTAAATGTTCTTGGCATATTTGCGAACTTGGTGGAATATATAATCGGTAATGGCAAACTAGATGTAGCTTGATTGACACAGGTACTCGTCTTAGATTTTCATGTCTACATTGCCTATACATACAGGCGTTTGAAGTATTGGTGCTCTCACGTAATCAGGAACATAGAATTCACGTGTATCCTCTGGACTGTCCTGTCGATCTTGAGCTTCTGCAACATTGGGGGGTTCTTGATTATCAGCATCTATTTAGGGCTCTGGTCCTGGATCTTCGACGACAGTAGGAGCGTCCTCACGGCGTTGTGGATGGACGGCATTATTGGCTCTCTGCCAGCATCTATGACATATTGCCATGACGTTATTGAATAATACCTGAAAAGGAAATATGTTATTTAGTTATCAATATTTTATATATTGAAGTACTTCAAAACTGCAACAAAAAGCATCGTAAAAATGCTCTGCTATATATTCTAAGTCTGCTTACTTAATATAATTATGTATTTAATAGTTATCGATATTATATTGATTGTTTTATGACTTACTTGTGTCAATCCATTTTGCGATATGTAGGCCACTAACTCAGGACTACTTTGAAGCAAAGTATCTTGTAATATGTGTCGCCTCTGTCTTAAAACTGATCTTGGACACATAACACATCGGCGTCCAGTCTCCATAGTTGTAAAAATCACAGTCCAATAAACGTGCCAGGGTAATCGAAAAGTAATCAAAAGGTCCAAATATACAAGCAGGGGTCAGTAATAGTCGCAAACAAGCCGATATCGCACAGATGAACAACGTAAACACAGCGAACGTACTAGCCGCAACTGAGGTGCGCGCGCGCAGGGAGTTAGCAGAGCAAGGGGGGAGGATGCGGGAAGACAAGAACTTTTTTTTTCTGTGCATCTTACGGCTGTTCACTATCAATAGTTTTTTTATAGTTATATAGTGTTCCTGTACATTTTTTTTACAATCAACTGTACCAAAAAGTGTGTACATGAATTATTTTTTTGCGCGATATCCCCATGAGTTACGGCGATGTCGTCATAATAAAAAATGATCATACTGCCAAGATGAATTAATTGAGATACGTTTGAAATCTGTTGGTGGTATGGGACGATTTTTTGCATGGTCCTTTGGAAAAAACAATTACTCAATACGAACTATGTTAGAATTGATCCGTCGTAGTATAAATCTCACCTTTTTCGTAAAAAATTTGAATGAAATATTTTTACCGAAAGTGAAAAATGTGTTAGAAAACTCCGAAGTCAGATTATCGGGTACCTACTTACGAAAAAAATCAAATATTTTATTTCAGATCAAAATACATAAAATGTTAGTATAACTTAGCCTAATGTTAGTATGAACTTAATTTAATTTAGGGGTGTCTGGACCACCCACCTACGTAAAAGGGAAGAGTCCCACCGGCCTGAAAACACATTCAGAATGCCATTGGAGGAGGAGCGCAAGCGCGCCATCATGAAAGCGCAACGCTTCTGCATGATCGCGGCGAACCCGTCGACGCACGCCCACGCGAATATCCCTGACGCGCTACACCGCCACGACAACCCCAAGAGCACCCTGAATGCGTTATTGTACTGTACGCGCGGGTCGTTGTATGCCCGCTGGGTATACTTGGTCTACAGACTGCACGAGTAAAACGGCTGGCAGAAGGCCTTAAAGAGCGTTATCTTAACAGAGTTAGTACAGCGCGCAAATCTGCGGGCCAGCATGTTGCAACGGACAGCCAGCGACCTTCGCTCCCTGTCTATGTCTACATTGTCTTTCAAGTAGTCAGTGACCCAGTATCTCAAATACTTAAGCTTCGAAACTCGACCGAAGGAGACCCAGAGAGTGAGAATTCAGGCTGCTGTTCGTAGGTTAACGTACCCGATTCGAAAACCAACCATTCACTCTTATCGGTATTGTATTTGAGCCCGTGAGCCTCTGCATAACTTTTACAAAATTTAAGAAGCCTTCTCAATGCACCGATAGATGGGCTCAACAGCACCATGTCATCAGCGTAGCTGATGCAAACACCGTCCACGTGACAACCGATTTTGGTGCTACTGAGCCCACCTGTCAGTTTGTTTATGAATAGGTTAAATAGACAAACCTCACAATCCATCCCATACATAGAATAGAATAGAATAGAATATTCAATGGAATATTGGTTGTATAGAATATTCACTGTATTCTTTTGACTACTGTACCAAAACTCAAATCATTTATTTCAACTAAACCAATTACAGGCACTTTTGAATTGTCGTGTCGGATTACCATCCCATCGAACTATGGGCGTAAAGGAACAGAGAGTACCTGTTTGCACACACAATTGTGCACTACGAGTATAATATCTCCTGCGAACCTAGCTAATCTCCGTTCAGGTTGGCCAACGTGACCGAAATCGGTCAGGGAATTATTATATGTGTGACTGAGTTTGTGTGTGTGTATGCCTACATTTATGGTAAATACAAGATTTCATATATAAATACATGATATAATTATATAGTCATGTGCATAGAAAAATTATATTATGTTTTCGTAGATGACTACCAAGCACTTGTCTAAACATCTGCGAGTAACTTCTTGTTGGTAGGAGCCACACAGACACTGTGAAGGGTACCACCATAAACTACATATAGGTATGTTGAATTTCACATTGGCTTTATGACAGTTGCAAAATCTGCTACAATGTCTTCAATGGTAGAGACACTTCCCTTACAGACAAACGCATTTGCGAATGGTACCCTCCTGCGGGTACGGACGTGATAATAATGTGGCAAGACAAGGGAAAATGTGACGTTTGACAAACAACAGTAGATCGTTATTGCTTTGAGGACGTTTTCCTTAAAATGAGTTGCCTGCCTGTCTTCGCAGCATTCTACTTAACGGAATGAATTTGGATTTCCTCAAAAAACCTTTCCTCTTTCAGAGAACGGGCTTTTCAGTCGGGCCGGTCCTGTTACTAGACAACATGCCTGTATTACCTGAAGGGATAGGCACAGAAGTGTACCTAAAATACACCCTCATTTCGACAATTTATTTATTTATCTATCACTTCCAGCATACAATTGTATAGAAGTGGACTTAATGCCATAGACATTATCTACCAGTCAACCTTTGAAATAATGTTTAAGTCCCATGTAATAGGGCTGTTATCTTCAATAATTATTTATGTTCTCTTAAACCTACTTTGAAAAAAAAAACAGGGAAAATACTTGTCTCTTCTAATTTGCCTTTTACAATTTAAACCCTATATAAAAAATCACGTTTCCTATGGAGACTGCTTAACGTGCTTTCCGAAGCACGGAGGGGGATCCTTGGTATGCAAAGATGGTCACCCATTAACGGACCCACCACGGCAGACGTAGCTTAACCTGTTGGATCGACCGTGCTTCTGTTATTACTTAGCCACAAGCCCCTTTCAGGCTGTTTTTATTTTTAGAACCAATCAAACTAGTTTTTGTAAAAAAAAAAAAATCCCTGGGGCCCTTATTTGCATCTATAAAACATGTTGATTCAAGAATGCACTTCGAGAGCCAGACTAAACAAAACTAATTGTACCGACCTCTTTCTCTGAGCGATGGAACTTGACCGCTAGTCGTATTTCAATAAATTATTAAACAGTAAACTTCTGTTGTTTGACCTTATATCGATCGTCTGAAGTACCTTTCTTTCAAGGGCCCTACGAAGTGATGACAGAGCTTGTTATAGATTGACTGATTAAATATGAAATTATTAATAATTTGTTAAAAACACGAGCAGGAGACACGTCGCCTGCGCGTGTTTTTTCGAAATATTACTAAAAAACGTCAAAACAAAGAGGCGTGGCCATACACATTTGTGTATGAAAACACGATGTTTTTGTTTTCCGAGCTGTATGGAAAACATTCCCCGCGCGGGTGAAGTGGGGAAGGGTTTGTTTAATTTTCAACCGCCACGCGCACCGCGCACACTTAGCATTTTGAAAGCTTAATTCCAACTGACACAGGTTTTGAGGTTATATTGTCTTGTGAATAGTTGATACTTATTTAAAAATATTTTAATACGCAGGAGACAGCTTGGTGTATGAAAACAAAAATGTTTATGTATAATGTTTCGAAAAAACACGCGCAGGAGACGCGGCTTTAGATATACAATTACTTTGTTAATAAATTCATATTTAATCAGTCATCATAATCTCAATTTATTTTATGGTCGGCGTAACATGTCTTTTTCTTCCATACCTACTTCTCTATTGGTCATCAACTCGGTAGTCACCTCTTTCTAGCCATATCATATTTTACACAGTCCATGAGTCCATTCTTTCATCAGTATCAGTATTTCATACCTCAAAAAATATTCGCTAACAAATAATAAATAATAAATTAATTCTTTATTTCACCAAGAGCCAGCACAATGCAGTATCCAAAGAATAAGAGCATAAAAGGCAACAGTTTATCTTAAGCATATTTTTAGGTACAGACGCCAGCACATCAAGCTACTACAATCTGTCCAATTTCTTTAATAGATTTTCAACTTTATCGCTAAAGAATTGAGGTTCAAAGTTGATTGGGAAAATTTGACAGTTTCGGGTAGCTTGACCTGCTGGCGTCTGTACCTAAAGCAAAAGATACTTGGTTCACTATTTGAGTTTCATCCGTGTGGGCCTGTACCTCAGTTGGTTAGAACGTCGTGCTAATAACACGAAGGACGCGGATTCGATTCCCTTCTAGGAATCCTTTCTGGTGACTTGTTTAAATACTTAACTTTACATATAGCTCATCGTTATCATTTGTCCAGCATTTCTTTTTCACTATAACCGGATGCAGCTAAATACCAGTATTTTTTTTTTTTTTTTAAAGCGTTGCCCCGCACTAGGAATTTCTCCTGTATCGTGGGTGCGTTTACAAACATTCCAACCCACATACACAAACAGCCAGACTAGGAACAACTACAAATATTTGTAGATCATACAAATATTTGTTCCGTGCTGGAATCGAACCCGCGACACGCAGCGCAGCAGTCAATCGCTTAACCACTGCACCAACCGTGCCGTCGTATATATGGAGCGACTGCCTATCTGACCTCAATGACGTCAAAGATCTACAAATGAAAGGCGGGACCAACAGTTTAACGAGCTGTCCGAGGGACGAAGGGGTCTCTATACATATGTAATGTATATTAGTCCAGCCGGGACCTCCGCAGCTTAAACCTTCGACCGACCCGCGCGGCTGTTATTATATAAACACCTATAGATGACAAGCATTTTATCTTTGCAGCCAGTATAATAATTTAACTGAACTTCAAACAAGACATACATATGCTCAAATCCTACTAATATTATAAACGTGAAAGTTTGGATGGATAGATGTTTGTTACTCTTTCACGCAAAAACTACTGAAAGGATTTGAATGAAATTTGGCACACAGATGGTTTATATATCCAGGATTAACATATAGGAAACTTATGCGGGTGAAACCGTGGGGCGCAGCTAGTTACTATGTAAGTTAGAAATAGTTAAATACCAATGATACCTACTAAATAAATACTAGGTTGGTTCGCTAACGTGTCCAGAAGTTTTGCCACTCTGAAAATAATATTGAAGTAAACAATGTAGATCAAAATGTACAGATTGGTGAATAGTATGTAAAGATAACGAACTATTTACACTAGATATTAAATTAAAAGACTAACTATACAAAAGCTACTAAATTAAATCACTAACTAATTTACTATGCAAATAAATACAAAAACCAAGGACACTTAGGCGAAGTACTCGTCCGCATCGCTGTCCAGCCGATCGATTCTGTAAAAATCTCACCGTGAAAAGTTAGGTGAAGTGAGCTTAGAGTGAGCTGTCAATAGTCTCAATCCCTAGCATTTAGTTGGAATGACAGCTCACTCCACGCTCACTTCACCTAACTTTTCACGATGAGATGGTTACAGAATCGCACTACTGATTGGTGTTAGATTTGTTATTATATTAACAAAAATTCTGTGCGTACACGACTGCCCGTGACTTCGTCCGCGTGAAACTTCTTGTTCCCCCAACCCACCCCGACTTTTTTAGTTTTTGCTCGGCTCCTAAGTGTCTGAATTATCTTATTTATAGCTTCTTAAAGACATTATAATACCGTTCGTGTATCAATCAATGTATTGTGTGTTGCTGCAATCACTAGTTCCATCTGTCAAAAAATACCCACTAGATCTCATTCAAACTAATTTTCGGTGGAAGTTTACATGGTAATGTACATCATACATTTTTTTTAGTTTTATCATTCTCTTATTTTAGAAGTTACAGGGGGGGGACACATTTTACCATTTTGGATGTGTCTCTCGCGCAAACTATTCAGTTTAGAAAAAAATGATATCAGAAACCTCAATATCATTTTTGAAGACCTATCCATAGATACCCCACACGTATGGGTTTGATGAAAATTTTTTTTTTGAGTTTCAGTTCTAAGAATGGGGAACCCCCAAAATTTATTGTTTTTTTTTTCTATTTTTGTGTGAAAATCTTAACGCGGTTCACAGAATACATCTACTTACCAAGTTTCAACAGTATAGTTCTTATAGTTTCGGAAAAAAGTGGCTGTGACATACGGACGGACAGACAGACAGACAGACATGACGAATCCATAAGGGTTCCGTTTTAGCCATTTGGCTAAGGAACCGTAAAAACGGTTTACCTAATGGACAGGGTATAAGTATTGAAGTTTTGAATGGGGCAGATGATAATCTTTTCGTGCTATATACTTAAACTATATTCTCCTACTGCTGAGAAAAGGTCTCCCTCATATTTTTCCACTTTCTTTTATTATTTCTTCTCAATACACAACTTTTTTCTCTCTTAAGCTTTACCACTTCTGATGCTGTTTATAACTAAAAATACGATGAAGAGAAGCATGTAAGTAAATAAAACTTATTTGTAATTAAACATAACAAATCAGATCATTCTAATCCTATTAAGGTAAACTGAAATGAAAGGAAAAATGAAATGACGTTAAAATAATAATCCTCAATTGCGGTGATACTCTAAAACGTAGGTACTTGACATTTTTGATGTGTGTAGATCTCAGACTATGTCAGTAGGTATGTGAGCTGTTTTGTTACGTCGGATCGAGTAGTCTTAAGGTTAAGATGTCGCGGGGTCAAGACACTTTTATTTGGGAATATTGTAAAAGCCAACTATTATTAAAAAAGAGTAAAAGAGTTTCCTGCCGGCTCTTATCCATAAGAAACCACCTATTGGAACCGTGCACCTAGCTTCTGACGTTTCATAAGTGCCCGTGTAAGTTTATGTGAAATAAAATATTTTGATTTTAATTTTGTGGTGTCGTAGAATCGTTATAGGAGTAGCCTATAGAAAAATTTGAGCTTTATAGGTGTACAGTTAGGTAGATAGGTACGAGTACTTACTAGACTTCCAAAATCTTTCGAGGCCAACGATTTCCACAAAGAGGCTACTTACTCCGAATTTGATTCGAATGAATGTCATGTCAGCAGGACAACTAGAAAGAAAAGAAAGAGAAAAAATACATTCATCACATTTCACACACACACACACACACATCACATTTCACTTTTTTTTTCACATTCGACTATGTCATGTCAGCATGACAACTACTCGTTATTATTTGTTTCAAATCTGATTCTACACAAAACGGATTATTCAGAAGTCGTTATATTTATCTTGATTCAGTGACCACAATTACAACGAATGAATGTAATGTAATTTCCATCGGTTTTGGAATCAAAAATACATTTTGGTTTAAAACAATAAGGAGGCTCCAAACACTATATACCCCTTTTTGTAAACTGAAGCACAAATAAACTTATTATTATTATTAGGTGACATTTATCACGTATACCAGTTAGGTACCTAGTTGATATAGCGGTATGAACCTACCTACCTACCCGTGTCCAACCTAACCATGCTATACGAGTAGGTTACATACAGGTACATTCATAAATGGCTATAGAACGTGTACCTTCAAATTAAAATCGTGCCTGGTAATGATGAAACATTATGTCCACAACGTATACATCCACAGTCACGCTCAAAACTATACCTGCGGTTTTCGTCCAGGAAAACAAGAAGAACTAACTTTCAAATGTGGCCAATAATTATATTTTATAATGAATGAATAAAATTTATTTGCATATTTGCAAATGCTGGTTGCAAGTTAGAATCAAGCAAAGCTACCAAAGAGTTGCTGACTGCCCCGTGAGTTATTGTGTTGTGGATGCTGCATGCACTTTGTATTTCATCCTTTTTCACAAGCTACCTATCTGCCAAATTTCATTACGATCGTTTCAGTGGTTTAGGCTGTAAAGGTAACTGATAGGCAGACATCCAGAATTACTTTCACATTCATAATATACAGGATGGCAGGGACTACCAATGTATTGAAATCCATGTTTGTTGACAACATTTAGGGGTTGAACATGGTCGGGGGTAGAGATTGTGGGGGTCGAACATGGACTAAACCCATCAATGCACAAACTGTAACTATGAATTCTACACGTTAGCGCAGAACTTTTTTATTGGTTATCAACAATAAAATCAGTTGTTACATACAAAAGTGGAATACCTCCGCGGTCAAAATGTATGGAACAGCAATTTTTTTGAATAACCGGCAAAATATTTCTATAATGAATACAGAATTCTTGGTAGCAGGTTGCCTGTCAATGTCCCTGCCACTCTGTATCATCATCATCATCTGCCTAGCCTTTTCCCAACTATATTGGGGTCGGCTTCCAGTCTAACCGGATGCAGCTGAATACCAGTATTTTACATGAAGCGACTGCCTATCTGACCTCCACAACCCAGTTACTGGGTAATACGATACCCCTTGGTAAGACTGGTTGTCGGACTTTCGGGCTACTGACGACCCGTAACGACTGTCAAAGATCCACGAATGACAACCGGGACCAACGGCTTAACGTGCTTTCCGAAGCACGGAGGGGACTTGGTATGTGAAAATGGTCACCCATCCACGGACCAACCGCGGCAAGCGTAGCTTAACCTGATCGATCGACCCGTGCGGCTGTTATTACTTAGCCACAAGCCCCTCTGCCACCCTGTATGTATACAATAATAAATTAAGTATGGATTCTACGATACAGCGGTATAGTAACTAATGCTGTAACATTACTCAAAGCCCAACAACTTAGCGAGTGTAAAGTTGAGCGTATCGTACATATACCCAGGTGGAAGATCAAATGCACGTAGTTATTCGTATTAGTTTAAATAGTTTGACTTGTAAGAGGTTAGTTGTAAGTTTAATACATTTCAGGAAACATATTTTATTTAATCTTTACACACCGTTGATGGTGTGGTTTAACTATACCTACTGATTACGACTGTGATGTTCAGCAATGGACGTCTATTGGTTTAATGATTATGTTGATATACGTAAAACTGGGCTATTTTCAGTCTTATTTTTGTACTTACTTTTGCCCGCAGTTTCACCCGCGTTGGGGACAGAAATATCCCACAGGAACGTACTAACGAGATAAAAAATATATTAATCCAGGTTATAAACTGTAATGTGTGCCCATCCATATCCGTTCAGCCGTTTTTGCGTGATAGAGTATCAAACTTCCAAACAACCAAATATACAAACTTTGACATAGTTGGATTCCAGATGTTGATTTGTTAGCCAAATCTTATATTCTTCAGTTAGTCTTAGTGTTTTATAAATGAGGTTATAAGGATGATGATGCATAAAAACTATGAGCCAAATATGATAGTAATAGGTAAGAATCAGTACACTTTTCCAATCAATGCATGAAGTTTGATTATCTCACTCAACCAGTCGCGTAGCCGCGTAGCATTGGCGTAGCAGTCGGCGTAGCAGTTGATCGCGTAGCGTCGGCGTAGCAAAAAAGTAATCCAAACTAAAATGAGAGTCTGTTATTCATTTGTAGAAACTATAAAGTTAAATTATTAACCACAATTAGGTAACCCCATATTCGCCTGTCTTTTTTTAATACCCAGAGTATTGTTTGTTGATGTTTTATTCTTCCTCAGCTATTTTTTTTAAATACAGCCGGCAGTTAAACAGTGAAAACATGGTGAAATACACATAATCTATACATACGAATAAAAATTAACGGCTGAACCGATGCGGCTACATTTTTTGTTGAAATTTGTCAAGTTCAAGAAAAACGAAACGGCCTTTTTCTATGGCATTTTTGTATGAATTATTGAAATTTTGAAAGGAAAATGTTTGTCGGGTCAGCTAGACTAGTATAATGTAGATAGTTTAATAACAAAAGATTACGTAGAGGTCCAATAATAATAACTTAGCTGTAAAGAACAGCCTGTATCGATCGGTAAACATTACGTTGTCGAATAAATGAGCAACCTGTATGTAAGCACCAAGACACGTGTATTTACGCTTGTATTTCTTGTCACGTCGTCAAATATCAACTGTAGATATACGTATATTTTTTTTTCATCCTGAAATGGGAATTAATATTATTTTCATTTTATTGAATAATGTATGTTGATACTTTTGAGATAGCTCACAGAATAAGCAAGCTGATATGGCAATGGGCCGCCCATATTAGCCGTAAAACCGATAACCACTGGGGTAAACGTTCCTGGCATTGTTATATTTTATTAACAACAATAAAATTATTGTTGTTAGTGAAATATAACAATGCCAGGAAAAATTACACATTACATAAATTCTTTGCAGCTATTTGATAATTATTTTTTTTATATATACTTAACTCCCGGCCCTGCTTAAGTTTACGACTTTACGAAATATGGAGATTTATTTATTAAAAAGTAAGTTTAACATTGATGTAATACCTTCCGGAATAAATGAGCTAAATGATGTGAAAAGGGCATCAAAATCCGTTCTGAAGTTTAGATGAACAACGCGGTCACAGACACAAAAAGCTAATTTCAATCATAATATAATTTGCCTGCCCGACGAAATAAAACCTATGTTACCTATCATCACTGCTTCTTTTTGGCGCATCGATGGCGAAAAGTTTAAACATTTTTAGCCTAAAATTCAGCTGCGCGAACTCCGCTCACTGACGCAGTCACAGGGCACAGGGTATGCAGCGCAGGATGGAAGGTGGCCCGTTGTCTGTGGGGAGGTGCCGCATACGCACTTGAGATCTGACCTGTCCGTGAACTGACAGTTCAGGTGCCACTGTGGAGATTGTCTTTGCTCCGGCCGACATGGGTTCGAAGTCTATTTGAGATATTACCTTACTGCCCTTATCCCAGTTTATTGGGCGTCGGCGTAACATGTATTTTCCTTCCATACGACTCCACCTATCTACTTCAAATAACAAAGAAAACATAACATACAAATATGTATAGATATATATATATACACATATATATACTTACATAACACATATTAAGTTAGTTAATTACGCCCATACATTTTAACCACAAAGCTACTCGATTAAACGGGTCCCTTATGCAAACGATTGCTTGAAGTACATTTATGAAACGGTAATTAACTCGATTCCAAGTTAATGAGGAAATTAAATTTAAACACTCACAAGATGCCGTAGAAGTAATATCTCTGGCTAAACATGCTTGGGAACTAGCAGGCTTGCGACTTGGGTGTGTTTCTGGAGTGCTTAGGAGCGGTAAAGTCTTGTATAGGGCCCTTTTGGGCAATGTTAGCACGGGAGCAATAAAAACTTTATTTTACATCTGTAAATGTTGTGGTTCATAATATTAAAGAGTATTTATCCTATTCAGAAGGATTCAGTTGGGTTGGGCAGCATTTGAAAAACTCCGTCAATTCTTCTCGTCGCCTATCCCACAGTGTTTGAAGACTAAGGTCTTCAACCAGTGCGTCCTCCCCGTCATGACATGTGGCGTCGAAACGTGGACACTGACGGTCGGGCTGGTCCACAAATTCAAGGTCGCTCAGCGCGCTATGAAGCAAGCTATGCTCGGAGTCTTTTTGAAGGATAAAATCAGGAATGAAATTATTCGGAAAAGAACCGGAGTTACAGCGCGCAGAGTAAGAAAACTGAAATGGCAGTGGGCTGGTCATGTTTGTCGAAGGACCGATGGTCGGTGGAGCAGACGAGTCCTGGAGTGGAGACCGCGTATCGGCAAGCGTAGTGTGGGACGCCCCCCAGCTAGATAGATGGACGGACGGCCTAAAGAAGGTTGGTGAGACGGACTGGATGCGAATGAAAATGCCATGAAATTCCTAGTGTGGGGCAACGTTTTTAAAAAAAAAGAAAAAGAAAGAATAACATAACATCACGCCTGTATTCCTCGGAAGGGTTAGGCAGAGGTAAACCTATAGTGCACCCATATTATACCAGTTATGTTTAAGTTCCATGTATGATCATGATTTCATGCAATAAAGTTAAGAAAAAAGTACACGTGACATTTAACTTCTGTGCGCTAGTGTCCTTTTTTCTATATTTTATTTTATTTTATTTCCTATTTTATATTATTGAAACATTATTTTTTATTTTGTGTTCCACGAACTGTGTCCACTTAAACTTTTTTCTATTTTATTGCATTAAATTCGAAATGTGCCAATTGCCTAATACATATTTCTGGAGTTGTCGACTCGCCCACAAATAAATTAACTTCGTGCGAGACGCCTATAAAAAAATTATATTATTTAAAAGTGACAATTCGCACATTTCGGATGAGTGAATTCGTGCGAATCGACTAATGAGCCGATTGGATAGCTGAAATACCAACACACAATCCAATACCTTGACATGACTTGAAGAGTTTGACGGTCTGTTCGCTTTATGCCCATTATGAAACAAAGATGAGCAACATTGTTCTAGCTAAAATTCAAATTTTATTTATGTTTCATATTGACGTTATTTCATGTAAAATATTGGTATTCAGCTGCATCCGGTTAGACTGGAAGCTGACCCCAACATAGTTGGGAAAAGGCTCGGCAGATGATGATGATTGACGTTATTTCAAGTTAAACAAATATTAACTTTATTTTAATTGTAATTAGGCTGATTTCAGAGTGACTAGCACTATTGAAGAAGTTATAAAAAAAATTAAGTTGTAGCGTAAACGTAGGAATTAAAGTTATTTTTCCATAAACTTATATTTGTTTACATTTTTGGCGAATATGTCGCGATTATATGTTACATGTTTTTGCGTTGCGGAAAACAATGTTGATCGCACGCTTATAATTTGTTTATGGTAAAAAAAAAAACGGGCCAAGTTGCGAAACAGACTCGCACACGAAGGGTTCCGTACCACAAGGCCAAAAAGCGCCGAAAAAAAACACGTTTCTTGTATGGGGTCTCCATTTTTGTTTTTCGGCGTAAAATTTTAACTTTTTTATTATTATTTGTTGTTATAACGGCAATATAATACACTGTGTGAAATTTTCAACTGTGTACCTGATACGGTTCATGAGATACAGCCCGCTGGGAGACA
This sequence comes from Apamea crenata, assembly GCA_949629185.1. Taxonomy (NCBI): domain Eukaryota; kingdom Metazoa; phylum Arthropoda; class Insecta; order Lepidoptera; family Noctuidae; genus Apamea; species Apamea crenata. Next base: position 16,101,452 of record OX451367.1, read on the forward strand.
GACGGACGGACGGTTGTTTTCAATGAATGCGGAATATAGGTTTTTTAATTAACTCGTTACCTACGTACGTGATTCGGATACAAACAATATTTTGGTTTCAAAGATAAACAACTGATGTAGCGGTTTGCGGTTGTACGGTTCCTACGTATGTACTGCTTGCTAGTCAACTCGCGTAAAACGAGTTTTAGTCATAAATTGGTTCATCTTTATACCTATAAAGATGACTTATGACTAAAAACTCGTACACGGATTGTACTCGTACAGTGGCCTCCAAAAGTTAGTTGATATTTTTCCACTTCAGCTGTGTGACACCCACTTGTCTGACTACCGGTTTTATCAAGTGGTATCGTATTACCCAGTAACTGGGTTGTAGAGGTCAGATAGGCAGTCGCTCCATGTAAAATACTCAGCTGCATCCGGTTAGACTAGCCGAAACCAACATGGAGAAAGGCTAGTCAGATGATATTACTTTTATAACATGGGATTATGTACTTTCTTTCACGTGCGCAAAATCCTGAATAAGATACTAATTATACCTACTATAACCCTCAATTTATTCATAGAAAACTGTCATTTACTTCGATTTGAACGCAGCTCGCAACAGAGACGTTACGTTTTGCAAACTGACACATGTAATTCGTATTTACGACACGGCTGGCGCAGAGGCTGATGCTGCGGTGCGTGTCGCTTGTTCGATTCCCGCACGGAACAAATATTTGCATTACCTACAGGTAGTTGTTCCGGGTCTGGCTGTTTGTGTATGTGAGCTTAAATGTTTGTAAACGCACCCACAATACAGGAGTAATTCCTAGTGAAGGGCAACGTTTTTTAACAAAAAAAAAAGAAAGGAAAGGTTTTCAGCCGTAAGGCTGACATCAGACGCTTTACTCATTGTATATTCGGCATCTGTCGCTCAAAGCGAAATCTCTGAACACAAAATGAATGAAAAGCGAAAACTAAGTTCATTTGTCAACCGATCCAACGATGCTGGCTTACGGCACTCGCACTCCATTCGGTCATTCAGTCTAAAAATTAAATGAAACGAGCAGATGAACGTTCATTTCTATATAATTTTGCCCGTGTCTTAGGAACTTGGAATGAAACAAAAATGAACATTCAATCGAGTCTCGAGTCGAGTCGAAGAGAGTCGAGGATTCGAATCGAGAAGCGTCTGATATCAGCTTCATAGAATGAAAGTAATTAGTTTATTACATGCCACGTTTTGCTTTTCATCATCTGCCTAGCCTTTTCCCAACTATGCTTAGGTTGGCTTCCAGTCTAACCGGACGCAGCTGAATACCAGTATTTTACATGGAGCGACTACCTATCTGACCTTCACAACCCAGTTACTAGGTAATGCGATACCCCTTGGTAAGACTGGTTGTCAGACTTTCGGGCTACTGATGACCGGTAACGACTGCCAAAATCCACGAATGACAGCCGGGACCAACCGCTTAGCGTGTTTTCCGAGGTACCTACGGAGGAGTCTTGGTATGTGAAGATGGTCACCTATCCACGAACCAACCGCGCGGCTGTTATTATTTAGCCAGAAGCCCCACGTTTTACCTTTAATATCCATAATTAACTAAATAATTATATGTCACATTAAAGAGTATGTATCGTATAACTTAAGCCTATGTGGTTTCGACAAAGGATAATTATTTTTACCAGGAATAGTTTATGTGTACGGCAACTTGAAACTAAATTATCGTCATCATGTGCAGCCATGTTTGAACCACTGCACAGACCTCTTACCGGGGGAGCACAGGGGTTTACTCCGAAGTAGTATTGGCCGAATGTTCGGCCGTGTCCTGCTACGAAGTTACTATTTGGTTCGGTCGGTTCCGATCCTACAATCCTACACTCTTTCGAATTTTGACTATAGTCCCGACCCAACTGAGCCGATCCGAACTTTTTTCGCATTTTTAAATAACATTCGGTTCGGCCATGTGTCGGTCCGATCTGAACATTCGCACTTTGCACTTCGGAGTAGACCCCCTGGCCTCTTTCCTTTTATGACTTGCTTCCCTGGTCTCTGCGTGTAACTAAGTTATAATTCAATTTAAGAAATGCAAGAAATATAGTTTGTTGATTAAAAAGTCCATAAACTGTGGTGTTACTTACCATCATCAGGTGGGCCACATACTTGTTTGCGCATAAAACAGCAACGCAGAAAAAACAAAATCCAACCAAATCCGTCATCAATTTAATGGATGTACTCGTACACTTAAGTTAACAAAAAAGATAAACATGCAGGGTCGTCGGATATAGTTGAAGTTTAGTAAGAAACGGATTGATGTTTTCGGATAACACTTTATTTAATGAATAGAAAACAAACAGTTCATTTATCAAACTAAATTTCATTCGAAAACATCCATCTGTTTCTTACTAAACTTCTACTATACCCGACGACCCTGCATACTTATCTCTTTTACGATAATCACAATATCAGCCGAATATCAGAAAGTGTTTTTGTAAAAACTGTATTCGGCCATTTCATAGTCAGAATGATAGCGGAGTACGGTCGGCAGACCGAGCCGATGTCGAGGTTTTAAATACAATAAAAACATTTTTTTATTATTCGACGTGGAAGGGGTTTGACAGCGGAACGGTGCGTTACTTCGTAGCTTTTAATTTTTCAGGTGCGTCGTCCGCGCACGTCCGGTTCGCGTACGTCTGAAATCGTGAACAGTCAGCCGTCATATTTTTGTTTTTTTTTTGGAACGCTGTTCTTTAATGCAGCTTGTGGCAGGAGTAAACTGATAGAAATCTTCACGTAACGAAAGAGCGTTAAGAGCGACTTTCCTATTCCTATTAAGTACTTAGCTACTACTGTACTATCATAGTTTTCATGGTTTTCGAGGGTGATAAAGCCGATAGCGAGGTCAAAATAAAAGTCTAAGATGGCGGCTGCGAACTTTTTTCTTTTTTTTCATCATGGCTTTTTTTACTAGGCAGATGATGATGGTGTCGTTTTTATGGTTTTCGAGAGTGCTGAAACCGATAGTGAGGTCAAATTGAAAATCCAAGATGGCTACAACTTCATGAGAGCTTCTAAAAATGTATACTAGATGGCTCTGAATTCTTCTTCTTTTCGTGTTTTCGGTACGCTTCCCCGTTGTTTTTTGAGCCCAGTTGATGGCGCCATCAGTGGCATTCTTTAGCTCATTCATCCGATCCGCAGGTGAACACAGGTAGGTGTTGGATTGCTCTGAATTAAAAACGCGTAAAAAAATTACAGTTTCTCTCTCTCTGTGTGTGTGTGTCACTTTCGTTTCTGACGAGGGTCCCTCGACCGCACATGTTTTTTTTTTCAAAAATAAAGTGTTTAAATAGTTAGCAGCTAACGCTTAGAACAAAAAAATAGATCACCTGTATAGTCTAACGATTTTCACATCGGCATACCTAGGTATAGGTACACAAAGTTCGGTCCGAATTCCGGACAGTAGTTGGGCATTTTGTGGTACAAAATGTGGTACAAAATCGGAACGATCTCGGACGACATCCTAGCGCGTTTTTGCTGTCCGTCGAAAAAAAGTATTCATTTGTGCTTTTGGAATTAATTTCCATAAAGAAGAGAATTGTGTTTGCGTTCGATTGTAAATAAAAATCCATTTACGATGTTACAAATGAAAAGTTTTCTAACAAAACAAGTTTCTGCTTCATAACAGGAGAGTGATGTTTTGTTTGTTCCGTTATCCTTTTTAGTTCGGCTCCCTAATATACCTCTACCTCCTCGAAAGTATCTCAATTATCGAATAACCTTGTTTTTTTTGGAAAACAAGACGTATTTATTTATCATTCACTTAACTAAACAACAGAACGCCACCTGCTACTACATACTCCTTGAAGCCGCGAAAGGAGTATGTAAGGACATACTCCTTTCACTTTGTTTACGTTCATGTACATATCTGGTCATACATGCACGCTGGTTGCGAGTACTTCGCCCTTAACCTCTCTGAAGAACATCACCAAGAAGGGCACTGTTATGTCGTCCTAAAGTAAAGATTACACACCCAAATCCACAGCCATGCAGCCTCATCTCATGAACAAAAATCCCAACTTTTCCACGTTACAATGTAATAACTGTGCGAATATGTGACATTATCGGCAACATTCATTCTCTTATAAATGATTAAATACGCCTCGCGAATTCGTTCGTGTCAAAAGTTGATTATCTCATTTGGTTTTACTCCTGCGGGAATTATGAAACCCGGCGCCATATTGGTGTTTATAAAAGCATCACTTCGACGTCGTGTTGTAAAGTTGTTGTAAACTCTCCAATTTTCCTCATGTTATTAGTACAGTCAGCCCGCGTAGACGTCATAAAAAAATTCCTATTAATTGCGATAGTTACCTGTGTAGGTGACATCACTATCGGGGTTATTTGTACTTTACTGCATTCCGCTGAGAGTGGTCTTGTAGTAACCACGGAAGTACTTCTCGCCATGAAGTCCTTTGTTCTGTTTGTCGTCATTGTCGCGTTTCTCACCGCGTTGTGTTCGGCGCAACCGGTTGACAACTCAGCTCCCGATGGACGAGATACTACAGTTATTAATACCCGGGTCAAGAGAGGTATAGCTTCCTTTTTTGATTTTTCAAAACCGTGTGGAAGAAATCGAGTTTATCTGCTCGGCTCATGCGTTACCTGCGAAAAGTGAGTACCTACAATTTTAATTAATTTATGTCGTATTATATAAAACTTGCGAGTAGTAGGCAGTAGCTATGGGACTAACAGCAGGCGCGGTTGTATCACTCGTAACCCAAGATGCCTTAACCCTGAGCGCCACCAGGATCATCTATGCACAGTTATTTTCATATAATATTATAATAATAATGGTGTAATAAGAGCATACGAATTAAGCTCGAAAATAAATGTTTCTTGATCATCCAAACAAGAAGAGATGTTATGTTTCGATGCAGAAAACATCGAAAATCATGAGAATGCAGATTGCATGAGCGAGCGAAACGAGCACGAATACATTTCACCCCCTCGGATATTTTATTGTGATCATTGAAACAGAATTAGGATTTACTTTGTCGCTTCATTCAGAATAAAAATAAGGATTATGAGAATGTCGTAGAATGTATTTTAAGTACAAATTTAGTTTAGAATTAAGTAATTAGTGGAGAGTTTAAATTAATTTTGTTTTGTCGACTTATGCAGAGAGGCTTGAGACTTATAAAATGTAGAATGCAATTAATGAGCGAAGCGAGCTCGAAAATTTAATAAAAGCACCCGCCTCGGATTGCTTCAGTTTTCTTTAGACCATTCATAGATAAACAGGACAGCTTACTTTGTCGACTTATTGGAAAAAGCTTAAGCTGGTATTATATCAGCTAAGTTTACACACATAAAAATTATATTTCTCTAACCCCATGAATTTTCACCTGAGATTTATGGAGTACTTAATTGTTACAAATGGGTCTTACTACCACGTTCTGGAAGGAATACGTCAAATTAAAAGTCACCCTCAGATATAAAGAGTATTCTATTGTATTTTATTCTGGTGGTTTTTTGTGGTTTCTGTCATTTTTGTTCAATTACGATAGTAAGTAAGTAAGTAAATCATTTATTTGCGTAAAACATGGTATACATTGATGTTAATATTATTACAGTAGCTCAACATGTTTCGCTAAGATATAACATAGCATGCAAAAATTTCTATTTTGACATACGCCCACCTGGCGCGGTGGCGGATAGTAACGCCGCCACCGCGCCAGGTGGGCTTGAGGAACTACACAAGTACAAACATACATATACATAATGTGTAACTGAATTAGTGCACATTATGAAAGTAGTTTGATCAGTATTGCTTACTGAATCTATTTCTGTATAGGTCATTTTTTATCTTATCCAAAAAAGAATACAAATTACAGTCTTAGCTGGACCTTACACTTGTGCGAATTCGTGCGTGCGTAGATTTGTGATGTGACAACAATTTTCTTCCACAATCAGTATAACTATTTTAATAAATAAACAACGTTTTATACATTTTATGTATGTAGTAAAAATCACAGCACACCTGTAAGTTTTCCCCGAAGGGTTGGGAAGGGGTGTACGTATAGTACACGCACATATTTCACCAGTAATGTCCCTCGCAATTACGGGTCAAGCTCATTGGCACCATTAGGGCACAAACCCAGGGTCCAGGCTGCTACTGACACGTGTCTAATGCAAAAACCCAATAACACTACACGACCTGAGAATTGAACCCGAAGTCTTGCTCCGCAATAGAGCTTGCGACCACTAGACCAACTACGTAATTCACGTTTTCTAATTGTTCTTTTTTATATTCTAGGTATTTGGATCTCACGGGAAAAGAGTCTAGTCCAGAATGTCCTAGAATGAAACCATTGTAAATCGACGACGACTAACCTCATTTTACCAACGCTTGTACGAAAATTCTTCGTTTCGACTACGCTCACAGTAAAATGTTTCTAAGAAGCTGAATCATATTTTTATTATATGTTTAATAAAATCTTTATTTAATTTAAACTAGAAACATTGTTTTTTTTTTACATCCTAGTAACTATCTAGACCGAATTCGATAGTGTGATAAAGGCACCAAGGTCAAGCACCGGCACTTCGACCGGTTGTATGCTTCCCGCATCCAGAGGCTTCCTGCGATCTTCAGGTTATCGGCTATCAACTATTATTAGTATACTTATGAAATTGCCATTTAAACAGCAATACCCACTCAACTAATTTGAACAAAAAGTACATACTTAATTAGATAGCTAACATTTTAAGAAAAAAACCTACCATATGGGGAAAGGAAAGGAGAGGAAACGGGACGAGGCTGTTACCAGCAACCTGACAAAGCTCTGACAACTAACAAGCCTACAACGGAACCTTAGATGTATTTACACTCAACCTATGTTTCTCATATTATGCATAAGTACTGTCACGAGCACCAATATGTCAACACTTGGCCACTTTCAATTGCGTTTTTTTCGTGAAATAACGAATGCAACGTTGAAATACAACACATTAGATAAACCTATGGGTTCGAAAATGTTATGTTCATAAAATTTCATTCAAAAATAAAGCTACGATTATTGCCAAGGTGTTGGACAGTGTGCTTGACAAGCAGCTAGATAAACATCTGTCGCTTCACGATGCCCAATTTGGCTTCAGAGCTGGTCTTTCAACAGAGCACGCTATTCTTTGTCTCAAGCACACTGTCAGATACTACTCGGACAAGAGAACCCCCGTGTACGCGTGTTTTCTTGACCTTTCAAGGGCCTTCGATCTGGTGTCCTATGGTGTTTTATGGAAGAAGCTGTATGATGATACAACTCTTCCGGGTGAGACGATTGAGTTGTTTAGATATTGGTATGGCCACCAGTCTAATATGGTGAAATGGGCAGGCTCGCTATCCGATCCGTATGGGCTGGAGTGCGGGGTCAGACAGGGTGGTCTGACTTCGCCGAAGCTCTTCTGTTTGTACGTAGATAGGCTGATTCGTGAGCTCAGCGGCACTATGGTTGGCTGTTCCATTGACGGAACACTCGTCAACAACATAAGTTACGCTGATGACATGGTGCTGCTGGCCCCATCGATCAGCGCCCTCAGGAAACTCGTGTCTGTTTGTGAGCGATATGCGGAGGCCCAGGGTCTCAGATATAACGCAAAAAAGAGCGAGTGTCTGTTGTTCAAGGTAGGCACTAAAGACTACCGTGAAGTGCCGCCTGTCACTCTGGTGGGACTGCGTTAGAGTGGGTAAAAGCGTTTAAATATCTGGGACATTGGGTCACTGCAACGCAGACGGATGTTGACATGGAGAGGGAGCGTAGGCCGCTGTCAGTCAGGAGCAATATGTTGATCCGTAGGTTTGCGAAGTGCTCGAGGTGTGTAAAAACCACACTGTTTAGGGCATACTGCCAATCTTTTTACACCTGCAGCCTGTAGGTCGACTACACGCAGAGGGCTTACAGCGCCTTACGTGTCCAGTATAACAACGCATATAGGGCGCTGTTGGGGTTGCCACGACACTGTAGCGCATCAGGGATGTTCGCAGAGGCATATATAGACGACTTTTACGCAATCATGCGAAAGCGTGTCGCCTCCCTGATGAGCCGGGTGCGGGGCAGCGCCAACAGCCTCTTGATCACTGTGGCTGATAGGGCGGAAGGACGCATACTCAGGCACTGGACCAGGACACAAGTCTTGCCTTCAAATCGTGCCTTGAAATAGCTTTGTGGCTCTTGTACCTATTGTGTTTTCTGTTTTTAATTATTGATACGAGATTGTTAGTGATGTTGACATAATTGATTTTAGTTTTGAGATTGTTAATGGTGATGTTGACATTTTATTGGTAACATTAACATTCAACACAGTAACATTATTGGTAATTTTGACATTATTGGTAATTATTGACATTATTGGTAATTTTGACATTATTGGTAATTTTGACATTATTGGTAATTTTGACATTATTGGTAATTTATGACATTATTGGTAATTTTGACATTATTGGTAATTTTGACATTATTTTTAATTTTGACATTATTATTGACTGTTTTGACATTATTGTGAGTTGTTTTGACATTATTAGTAGTTTCCATAATTTGCCAAATCTACCCAAATACTAACACTAGTTTTTAAGATGTGCATGTATACTAACAAAGTGGATTGTATGATCTGATAAATAAATTATTATTAATATAAAGGAGTAAATCGCTTTTGAATAAAGCCGAGTGTATACATACTTTTGCACGTGACTGTACGTAATATTTTCTGAAGTTAGTGTCTTTAAAACCTGGAATAGAAATAAAACCTTATTGACGACTTTGACTTCAGAAACTGGTACCTAATTTTTAAGTCCGACTGTAGTTTCTTCAAATTTTTTGTAACACTTTCTAAATCGATTGTGCTACTTTTCCTACTATAATATTATAAACATGACAGTATGTAATGGATGGATGGATGGATGTTTGTTACTCTTTCACGCAAAAACTAACTAAACGGATTTGAATAAAATTTGGCACACAAATGGTTTATAATCAGGATTAACATATAGGATCATTTTAATCCCGATATTCCTACGGGGTCGAAACGTATGCGGGTGAAACCGCGGGGCGCACCTAGTGCTTTATAAAAATGTAATTAATTTACCATTTACGGTAAAAAAGGCCAATGTATTCTAATCAGTGCTTTGATTTTTTTGTTAAATTACTATTATTCCTGCTACAGGTAATTACAAATTACAGCAAATTATCTACCAATTGTTGCATTATGTAACTGTAAAAGCCCGATTATTGGTAAATTTTAGGTGTTCCTTGTAAATCACAGCATATACGAATATGATTGTGTTGGTAAATGTAAGTTTCGTCTGAGTCAGTCACCTGCGGGGTAAATGCTTTCATTTCGACAGTTCAAAAACATTCAGTGCATCATTTACGTTATTGAGCAGACAAATTTTTCGAACATAAAAAAGCAATTATATCCTTCAAAATGATTCAGATTGTGATTGGTAGTGTGTTACGCAATTATGGTGCTGATGGAAAGCGACTGATAACCCTCAAACTGAGCTTACAATTAGGTACAATGTGTTTAAATAATACAGATCCAGAAGAAATAAACATTGCTACTAGTAGTTATGTCACTCTATGATATCTTGACCACAAAGCCAAGAAACAAATGAATGTTTGAAATCCGGCTGTTTCGTAATTTATTTGCGTTATTCACAAACTCGACACGATAGACTGGATACACATGTGTCCAGTTGGTTAAACGGCTGCCTGCTGCGCTGCGTGCCGCGGGTTCGATTCCCGCACGCAACAAATATTTGTATTGCCTACAGGTAGTAGTTCCGGGTCTGGCTGTTTGTGTATGTGAGTTTAAATGTTTGTAAACGCACCCACGATGCAGGAGTAATTCTTAGTAATTCTAAAATTTCATTGAATTAATGAACAAGGCTTTATGTATGTTTTCGCCAACTGGACACACCTAGTTTTTTTTTGCAAAAAAAAAATGGTACAGTCAGGTTAATAATCGCCTCGTTCATTGAATTAATGAACAAGGCGAATTTATGTAAGTATTGACACTTGTGGAGGCTAGAAATGAACCTATATTCCCAATCTGACAACTGATGACTCTTGAACTAAGCATATGAACGACCAAACGTTCATGAATATAGAAAAAAAAAGCTCTGTTCGTCAACAATGTGTACGACAAGGTGTTATAGATCGGAAATATTCGCAAATAAGTACCACGAGTTGATTTCTAGAGGTAATCGAAATAGTCTAGAGCGAACTTGAATGTAAATAGTTAGTTTACCTACGCAGGGCATTTTCACGGTGTGAAATCAAGATTTATTTACACACGAGCAGAGCGCGAGCGTATAGGAGCATAAAAAAGCGGCCAAGTGCGAGTCGGACACGAAGGCCGCACCACAAGGCCAAAAAAGCCGAAAAGACATGTTTCTTGTATGGACACCCTCTTTAACTTTTAACTTTATTTTGTTTTTATAATTCACCGAACATCTAAAAAAATAAAATCGATATCGGATGGGTTCGGGGGAACAAGAAATTTAAATAAAGAAATAATCTTTAGGCACATAAACGTTATCATCCGTTTAGTCACGTTATTTATATAACTGCGAACAGTCCTATGTAAGCTGCCTTTAAGATTGTTTCAACAGAATTAATTATGCAATCTCTCATCCTCAATGTACAGTCCCCTTTTAATGCATGTCATATCATAATTTGATCACGAGGCCTCCTCTCTGTCAGAGGGAATGCGCCGTAATCCATCACGCGGGCCCAGTGCGGGTTGATAGATGTCACATGTCACATCTCAAGGCTTGTCTTGTTCAAATCTGCGACCATGATCACCCAAATCCGCTGCCGATGAAGAGAAAAGTTTGATGTCATCGGCGAAGCAGAGGTATCTTTGGGTTTCAACTTTTTACAATTTATAAGCACACAAGTATTTACTTGTCTAACATGAGGTATCGTTTACTTAATGCATTGCGTTTTTTTTTTTCGTAAAAAAGTAGGTTATATTCATTAAACCAGTTAACTACTTTTGCGAGGGCGCTATTTGCATCGTCACTAACCAGCTACTGACTTTGAGTCTTGAGAGTCTGCAAACAACATAATTATCATGATTATCCTTGATGAGGTACGGCAAGTAATTTTTATAAATAAGAAACAAAGAGCGGCCAAGCTCGAGTCGAACTCGCACACGAAGGGTTCCGTGCTACTGCACAATATTTAACACAACATATTAAAAAAATGCCCCGCTGTCGTTCGTCCGCCCGCCCATTTTTGGCCCACTTTATAAAAAACTGAACCCTGCGGGACCCCCATTCTTATACTACAGCACCCGGTGATATTGTTGGTTAACATCAACTGAATCCGAATCCGAATCCGATCCGAATCCTATCACAGGATGAAGTAAGAAGATCGAGAGGAGCGTTCCGGATTCCGTAGTGGTGCAGGTGAATAATGTTTCATGAAGCACGCAATCGAACAAAAGGTATGTCATTCGCTTCGACTATGTTTTGTCAGTCACATATTGGACAAGTAGTGACTATGTAGGGAGTAGGTGACATACTTATTTGTTGTTGTAAATTCTCCAATTTACCTCATGTTATTTGTACACACAGTCAGTCCGCGATGAAGGTATAAACAATTTCCTATTAATTCCGATACCTATATTTTCCCTGTATTTGTGTGTGTCACTGTCGGGGTTATTTGTACATTACTACATTCCGCTCACAGTAGTCTGGTAGTAAGCACGAAGTGCTGGTCGCCATGAAGTCCTTTGTTCTGTTTGTCGTCATTGTCGCGTTTCTCACCGCGTTGTGTTCGGCGCAACCGGTTGACAGCTCAGCACCCAATGGACGAGATACTACAGTTATTAATACCCGGGTCAAGAGACAGACGCCTGCTGTTACAGATGACTTTGCAAAACGGTGTGCGATAAATGAAGTTTTTCTGATAAGCAAATGCATATCCTGCGAAAAGTAAGTACAATCTAAGTTCGTATTTATGTCATATTGGTGCCGATTCCCTTGTTCACAAACTAAACTAAATTTAAGTTCAGTGCATCTTTTTCTTTATATCTCATTAGGAAAAGGACTGAAGATGTACTCGTATATTGGTTTTGTCCTATCAAATTAGTCAGCACCTGACGTAAATGACAGTTTAGACGTGATTAAAAACATGCCTACTAAAAATACGTCAATTTGCACTGAGCTTAAATTTTGTTCAGTTTTTGAACATGGGAATCGGCACCATTATATAAAATTATAGAGGGTAGGCCTGTGTCCCAGCAGTGGGAATGTTTTAGGCTGATTATGCTACATAACATTTTAGAGTAGTAGGCAGTAGCTATGGGACTAACAGCAACCGCGGTCATAACAAGATTCCTTCACCATGAGCGCCATGGGGATCATCTAGGCATATACAGGGTTGTTTGTAAAACACCAGCAACCTCTTAAGAGGTCATTTTACTCATCATTAGAAAACAGAAAGAGTACGAAACCCTAAAAATAATTGTGTAATAAGAGCAAACGAATTAAGCTTGAAAATAGATGTTTCTTGATCATTCAAACAAAAATTGATGTTATCTTGTTGGGCTATGCAGAACACCTCGAAAATCATGACAATGCAGAATGCCTGAGCGAAACGAGCACGAAAAAGTATAACCCCCTCGGATATTTTATTTTGATCATTCAAACAGAATCCCCCCCGCAGGGGGCCGGGGGGGATTCCCCTGGCCTGCCCTTCTTATCTTTGCCTGCCTCTGCCCAACCTAATCTTTGTTTTCTGTTTTTATAGTTTTAAGGTGTATTCATTTTGTGTAATGCCAATAAACGCATTTTTCTTTTTTATCTTTTTCGTTTAATTAGGATTCACTTAGTCGCTTCATTCAGAATAATTCATTTTGTTTTGTCGACTTATGCAGAAAGGTTTAACACAGAGAATTTAGAATGTAATTAATGAGCGAAGCGAGCTGGCGGGCTAATGCTAGAGGAATCATACCGGGATGTTGTATATCTATTCTAGTTGCGCGGTAAACTCTGCTTGCGAGATGCAGGATTTGCGTGACGTCAGTATGACGCGTTGTTCGCATGTGGCGTTGTAGATACCGCTACATGTTTAATTCCCTTGCAATTCCGGGTCGAGCTCATTGGCACCATTAAAACACTAATCCAGACTGCTACTGAGAAAAACCAATGACCAAAAATGGTGAATTTCTTTTTTCGCCGCCATCATTCAAACCTGACGAGATGATGAACAAAAGTTAATATGCGGTGACATAACCTAACTTCAGTCTGAACCGAGGTATATAGATAATAAAAATAATAAAAACAAAAAAATATTTATTTATCATTTAAAAGCAGGTTTGTACCTACAGCTTAGAGTTTATGTCTCACCCTAAGATTTTTATCTGAGCCTGAGCTGACCGTTTCGCGTCGTGATATATTAGATAGTATAATATCATGAATGACGTATATGTTATTATAATTATTTACAATAAAAAGATTGGATTAGAAAACGACCTTTTATTTTTTTACACCTTAGGAAATAGTAAGACATTGATTTAATTCCTCTATTTCACAAATTAATTAACAGTTTATTGAAACGCCACAACTTAATACATAAAAAAATAAGAAATTAAAACAAAGTAAACTTAATTACAAGTGTCACAATGGGCGGTCTTATTGCTTAAAGCGATCTCTTCGGAAAAAACGTGGATGGAGAGGAATAACACAATAACATGGATGGTGGCTTATCTCTTTCATCTGTTTATCTAGATGACTTCATTATTTCTTACATAAAAATTCAAGTTCAATTATATCATCTCGGACTGCATTTGTTGAAAAATTGTTTATCAATTCATTTTTCTGATAGGCTTATCATATACCGATTAATGTTTCAACGATTGCCGCGGTATAAAACCGAATGCACCACTTCCCATAGTGATTTGGTCATTGTCCTTTTTAATGAAAAAACCCAATAACACAGCCCGACCTGAGAATTGAGCGCTTGCGACCATAACTAAATAATGTTTAGACACCAAAACATTTTCTAATTGTTCTTTTTTATATTCTAGGTATTTCCCAGATAGCATTTTTTGGTAGCCGTTACGAAACTAGTCGACACTGAAAAGACGACACCAGTAACATTTTTGGTCGCTGCTACGACTTTGTTTCGGTCGCTGCGACTAAAGTGGGGCACTTCTCGACACGGTAACATTTGGTTTTTAAGTTACGACGCCGTATGGTAACATTGCGCCGACTTTTTCAGAAATCATTCGTTCATTCGTCAATTCTCTTCATTCTTTGCAACCTTTAAGAAACAAGTAAAATGTCAAAGAATTAGAGAAAACTCTGTGCATTAAGAAGACAAATTGAAAGGTTCGCCATAATATTTTGACAGCGTAAGTTTATTTTTGAAATTAATTAGTTTTTTTTGTGTAGTGTATTAGTGGGAAAAGAAATTTGTCGTATTATTTAACAAAATACATTGAAAATCATCGATGGGCCATCATATAATTGCAATTTAATCAGTTTATTGAATTGATTACATGGTTTTCACTACAAGTTTTGTTCATTTTCTGGACTCCAGACCTTTTAGTTTAATCAAACTGTATACTTTTATGCTAATAATATGATATTTAATCAAAAATAATCCATAAAATTACAAAAATAAAAAAAATTGTAGTAAAATTATTCTAGTCGTATTTGGTAAAAAAGTTCCGACACTGCGTTGACTTGCAGACACAAAGTTACTGAATTTACAATATGGTGTCTCTCACTTTATTCTTTCCAGCGGTTGTGAAACTTTTGACAATGCCATTCTCAAATTGTCCTTACTAAAGAGGGTCTCGTGATTTTTTTATGACCCTTAATACACATACATACACACACACACACACGCGCATGCACACGCAGGTTCACTATTTTATTAATTAAATATATTATTTATTCGGTCGGCCGGTTTCGTAAAAAAATCTTCAGGCATGCATGACATAATAATATACTTATTTTATTTTATTTCAGATCAAAGAATTTTCTTCAATATGTGGTACAAGTGGAAAGCAAAAAATATCAAAAGATTGGAAACTTAGCAAGATGTTTGTTCACTGAACTGAACTACTAAATCAATTAACCTGGAAAGGCATTAGGGGACTCAAAAAGTACCCTTATTAAACTTCATCAAAATGAGACATTTGTTTTATAAAATTGTGGAATTATTCAAAATTGTGTGGTATAATATAATAAAAAATTAGGCAATTACTTGCTTAGAGCTTCATTTTGTCTTACTAATAAATCGTTGATTTTCCTGTAGTAAGTCGATCTGGTCCGGAAATTACGTTTTTTCGGCTGCTTACTCATGTTTAGTTGGCATACAATTCAGAAATATTTGAGAACCAGGTGCAGCTGGTTGATATTTTTATGCTAATTTTGGTAAAATTTTGTTTTGGAACTATGACGTAACATTACGAAACTTTGTGTACATGAATATTATTCCAGTAACAAAGTTGCCACACCGTTACAACACAGTTAATCTTTGATCGTTCGCTTGTTGAAAACTCAACGCAATGTGTATAAAATAAAGTCGACACAAATCCGTACATATCGTGTTCACTCATCGACTACAAAGAGTTACTGAAACACTTTCCAGTCAAACTGTGTAAGCACTGTTACAACACATGCAAACCAAACTGAAGTCGTCACAAATGCATACATATTTTGTCAACACAACGACTACAAAGAGTTACTGAAACACGTTCCGGTCAAAGTGTGTAAAAACTGATACCACACATATAAACCGAAACGCACACAGTCGCATTGTTTCGAAACAATAACGGAACTTTGTCAATTTGTTACCGACTCAAATATTTTGCGACCGAAAAATGCTATCTGGGTTGGATCTTATGGGTTACCCTAGTCCAGAATGTCTGAGAAAAACACAATTTTATGTCGACTACGATTAACTTTATTTTATCCACCTTTCACGAAAATTCTTCGTGTCGACTACGCTCACAGAAAAAATATTTCTAACAAGCTGAATCATATTTTTATTATAATAAAATCTTCATTTAATTTAAACTAGAACATTGGTTTTTTTTTACGTCCTACTAACTAATCTAGACCTAATTCATAGTGTAATAAAGACACCAAGCACCGCCACTTCGACTGGTTCTGTGTTTCCCGCATCCAGAGGATTCCTGCGATCTTCAGAAGGTAAAAAATTATGTAGTAAAATTTTGCACAAATAGACTTTAATGCGATTAGAATTTTAATGTGATTTAATTTAATACCATTCATTAAATAAAACTAATTCAAAAGTACCAACAATTACCATTATATTTTTTTTTTTAACAATCAATACAAATTATAATGTCTACAAAAAACAATTATCATAATAATAGAGTAAATCTCACAAGAATTTAGAAATAAGATTGTTTCAACCGGATAAACTGTTTGTGACCTGCCTCGCTCAGCCCGCAGGGTTATTCAGATTATCTTACCCCGTCTTGCAGAAAGTCCATTCAATTATGTATTTAACAGTAATTTGTCAGATCTTATTTGATTGCTTGTTGATTTGGGTAACCAATTAAAACGGCTGAAATGAGATTTGAAGGCGGATTTGTTTTCATAAAGTGGGATAGCTTGAACGGGATGTTTAAAAATAGACTCCGCGAGCGACGAGGTATGCTTAAATAAAATTAGCAGTCGCACCGACTTTATAGGCATAACAAATTTATCTTTTTCTTTTCGTTTCGACGGCACATCTATGTCCTTAATGCTGTTTGGGCCCAGTAGATAGCCACTATAGTTCGTTCGCGTTAAGAATGCAGTGAGTCATCAGTGCAACTGCAAGATAAAGGTGTATTCACAGCGGTGTTAAATTCAAACAAATTATACCTATTTTAAAAGATTAAAGTTTAATGAATTTATAAAAATACACTTAAAAAGATTTGATTGGTTAGGGGGCGGGGCTAGGCCGATGGATAATGATGACTCACTGCATTCCTAACGCGAACGTACTATAGTCCGGTGCTGTGCTACTGAACAGACTATGTCCTAGCTAGAGTGTCCCAAATGTCCGTTCACCTGCATCCTTGACAATCTTTCCACTATACTTCCAATGTTTGGCTACCTCAACGGAACGGCAGCAGGTTGTGGATGTGTGGAGCTTTGTCACAAACTATGCTCCACATCCTATCCTGCCTTCTGTGCACCAAAACATGCAGCCAAAGTGGCACCCATTGCGCCGTGGAAGTGGCGAAGTTTTAGACCAACATAATTTGTTTAACTCTGTAGTGCTAGCGACGCGAAATGAAGATGACATCCAATATTCATGTCAAATATATGCGTAATCACTTTTTTGCGCTTAACCCGATGAATGTCATAATTACAGACACAATTAAAAAGCCATTCCCCCTTGTTACAAAACAAGGTTTTTCTTTCGATCAGGTTTAAACCACTGCCCAGTTATTGAATTAAGAACCCAACTGATAGAGAAATGCAGTTCTTTATACAAAAATGACAGCTTAGTTCGGTGCTAGTTCGAAATACAAGTACTAGCTCAATAGTTTAGGCTAGAACTAAAGTTAGGTTTCGTTCTGTAATAAGACGGATTGTGTCTCGCGTAGATCTACGTTCTGACATATGAAAGGTTAAGCCACTCTCATAGGAGTCATGTAAAAAGCTTGACTACTCAACACACTGACAACATTGCTTAAGAGTACTTTCAAGTTTCACTTTTCACTTTAAATTTCTAGTGTTAACATTGTGAATGTCACTGTTTTTAGTGTGCAAGTGTAAATTTTGCCTAATATATAAGATGTTGGCGAAGATTAATTGTGAAGCAACCGTGAGAACACCAATATCTTTAAAAAAATCTCTTAGAGAAACTCTGGCGCCTAGCTGGTATTGCTCGAACAGCTCGTTTTTGAAGGTCTTTTTTTTGTATATCAGCGGCTTTGCCCCACAGCAGAATACCATAGGACATAACGCTGTGAAAATAACTAAAATAGACTAAACGAGCTGTATCAACGTCAGTGTATTACCTTCTTTTCCTGACGGCGTAGGCAGCCGAACAGAGCCTTCCTGCTAGCCTTGATAAGTTTGGCATGTAGGTACTGGTTATTCCTAGAAAAACTGCCGAGCCCACAGTTTCAAGCACCTCTATCTAAGACGATGTTGGGACAAATTAAAATATCTAATTCAACGTGTTATAAAGTAAATTTAGAGCATGTCATTAAGGAAATGGATGCACATAAGTGCGCGTGGGCGAGCGATTTGGCAACGTCGCCTTTTTTCGTAAGTACGGTATAAATGAAGTAAATACCGCTAGTTCAACGCGTTGCCTACAAGTTGTGAACTCTGCGATGAATGGATTGCTTATCGGGCGTGCGCTAAAATTGATACTTTAATTTTATTCTTTTATAAGATAATTAAAAAAAATACTGGAATGACGACCATTTGTGTCTATTTGAAGGCAATAACTTAGTTTGCACTATTTAAGACGATAATTACACGATTTTTTTTAAGAATTTTGATTTTATAATTGACATTTTATAATGATTATGTAACAATTACTGCACCGCCTATTTCAATTTATCGTAATTCTTCAATTTCATCCTCTATATGCCACGCTTTCCACACGATTGATGATCACGGTTTATTACAATAAGCAGACAGGATGTCGCTACCATTCTATCCTCCTGTTATTATCCCCTTTTACGACCTCGGCAGGTGGGGAGGGTGTTTTATGCCTTGCCTTAAATACGAAACTGTTTTATGTTACTGACTGTCTAATTTTAACTACTACTAGCCTCTGTCCGCGAAGTCGTCTGCGTAAGATTTCTTGTTTTCACATAAAATATAGGTATCCTACGTTACTCGGCAATACTGTTGCGTCTTATCTATAATATAAAAATGAATCGCAAAATGTGTTGGTAAGCGCTAATATAACTCAACAACGCCTGGACCAATTTGGCCAATTCTTTTTTTTAAATGTTCGTTGAAGTACGAGGATGGTTCTTACGTCGAGATTTTTTTTTAAAATAGGGTAGGAGTATGTTAGGAGTAGGGTAGAAGTAGGGTAGGAGTTGGGTAGGTAGGGTAGGAGTTGGGTAGGTAGGGTAGGAGTAGGGTAGGAGTAGAGTAGGAGTAGGGTAGGAGTAGGGTAGGAGTAGGGTAGGAGTAGGGTTGGATTAGTGTAGGAGTAGAGTAGGAGTAGGGTAGGGGGTAGGGTAGGAGTAGGGTAGGAGTAGTGTAGGAGTAGGGTAGGAGTAGGGTAGGAATAGGGTAGGAGTAGGGTAGGAGTAGTGTAGGAGTAGGGTAGGAGTAGGGTAGGAGTAGGGTAGGAGTAGGGTAGGAGTAGGGGGGGGGGGGGTAGGAGTAGGGTAGGAGTAGTGTAGGAGTAGGGTAGGAGTAGGGTAGGAGTAGTGTAGGAGTAGGGTAGGAGTAGGGTAGGAGTAGGGGGGGGGGGGGGGGTAGGGTAGGGGGCAGCAACCACGCGAACGAAGTAGCGTCGGGCAGCTAAAAATAATTTATATGGCAAAACAACGTTTGCAGGGTCAGCTAGTCTATAATATAAAAATGAATCGCTGAATATGTTGCTAAGCTCAAATCTCAAGAACAGCTGTACCGATTTCGCCAATTCTTTTTTTAGAATATTCCTTGAAGTATCAGGATGGTTCTTACGGAAAAAAATGTAAGAAAGTTGCTTCACGCGGACGAAGTCGCGGGCAAAAGCTAGTTAGTTATAGTTTTGAAGATAACCCCCTACATACAATATCTGAAACTGCCAGTCTGATTTGAAAAATTATGTTCGCATTTGATAGCCGAATTCTTGAGATCCTAGGCTACCTAACATCACACAAGGACTCTTAAGAGTCGAGCAACAATAAAAAAGTAAGTAAGAACGCTAAGCAAAAACGAAGTAAAAGCGCGGACGGGCGATGCGATGCGAATCGGTAAGTCAGGGAAACAAAAAAATTCACGCGTACGTGGTCGCAGGCAGAACCTAGTACCATCATAATATGATCGAACTAGGTTCTGCCTGCGACCACGTCCGCGTGAATTTTTTTGTTTCAAAATATTATACTCCACTATCTCAAAATTCAAGGATCACGAAAGTACCAGTTAAGCTATTGGTTCACCACTAAAAACCACACTTAAGAAGTATTTTATAAGGGTACCTACGTGAATAAAAAGTTATAGTATCTCATTTCTGCTAAAGTTTGTCATAAAACCCACGCATATAATAAAATGGAAATGACCTACTATTGTGTTGAAGAACCTTTGTTTAGTTTAATTAGTATTGATGTGGAGCTAAACAAGGTGGGTTTATATACAGGATGTAGCTATGACAATGGACTGCCTTTGAAAGCTCAGATAACTTACCACCATATACATACAGGGTGTAACACATACAAACTCACAAATTTTGTTTCCTTTCCTATAATATTACAAATTGTTGCCCGCGACTACGTCCGCGTGAGTATTCTTGCTCCCCCGACCCACCGCATCGCGTCGCATCGCCCGCTGGCGATGCGATGCGACGCGGTCGGTCAATAAAATCGACGTGAACTTATTTATTTGTGTACCTAGTTTTAACAGCTTTTTTTTTTAAATCATTGTTCCTCTCAACCAAAGCACCTAATCTCTTCACCACCCTCGGTTACTGGTAGAGAATGCCTACGGCATTGAGTCCGCCGTTGTACCTTTTTTGTGTGCGAAACATTTAAATAAATAAATCTGGACATATACAGGGTAGGTTGATATACAGGATGGGTTTATATACAGAATGTAGCTATGACAATGGACAGCCTTTGAAAGTTCAGGTAACTAACCATCATATACAGGGTGTAACAAGACCCTTCACGAAGCTGTCATCTACGCATTCTTTAGGTATATCACAGTATAAGTAACATTGTGTAAAAATAATTGCTGGGAATCGACTATTATTTTTGGTGGGAAAATTCACTGTTCATTTTCAATTTCACTGCAAATTCAAAACATTGAGCTTATGGGTGCATGCAACGGTACAGGAATCATGGGAGTTTTTTTTTTTGTCCCACTCCTGGGCAAAGTCCTCCCCTTTTTTCTTCCAAACTTCCCTATCTTGAGCGATCTCTGGCCATGTTGGCCCTGCAAATGATATAAGATCGTCATACCACCTTCGCCTTGTCTACCACGACGGCGATGTCCGTTTTTTTTTTTTTGTTTCCCGGGTGGAAAATCCTCATGGATGTCCGCTGCCCTGGGGCCGGCGACGGGGTCTGTCAGACTCTTACTGACTAAAAACCACCCCGGTGTTCCATCTCACACCTACGCCGGGGGTCGCGGAAACGTACGATCCTTCCGCAACCCCCGACTGGTGCCGGCCCGCTGCAGCGGGCCTCCTCAGGTCAGGGGGAGGTGTTAGACTCCCCCCGCGACGTCTAAGAGGCGCTACGCGGAGGACTACGCGCCGCCACCTCGGATCCTGATGTGTGAGGGGCAACGGACGTCCCCGAGTCCGTCGCCCATGGACCCGTTTAGGGGGGCTGGAAGAGGGCGTTGTCCGCCCTCCGCCGACGCCCGGTGCGCCTGCTGCGGGCCGGGTGAGTGGACGAGATCTCCCTCTCCCTTTCCGCAGCTTCCTTCTGCGAAACAGTCGTCTCGCAGAAGGAAGCTGCGGAAAGGGAACCACCGCGTCCCAGGACTCTTCGCTGCCGACCATCGACTCGACCACGGCCGGCAGCGACAGGTCACTGCCTACTTCTGAGATGAGGGCACAGCGCCGACGACGATGTCCTGCCTCAACAGTTATAACATTTTTTTTTTTCATAAAAATAACATTAAGAAGGTTGATACATAATTTTTTCACAATACAAGATTTTTTTTTTTTTTTTTAAATCAGGTCGGTAAGGATCAGGTCATCAATCGATCAGGTTGAGCTACGCTGGCCGCGGTTGGTCGGTGGATGAGTGACATTCTTTACATACCAAGACCCCTCCGTGCCTCGGAAAGTATGTCCCGGCTGTCATTCGCAGATCTTTGACTCTCGTTACGGGTCGTTAGAAGCCCGAAAGTCTGACAATCAGTCTTACCAAGGGGTATATGTAAAATACTGGTATTCAACTGCATCCGGTTAGACTGGAACATAGTTGGGAAAAGGCTAGGCAGATGATATTTTCATATTAGATTTATTTAGAGCTAATTTTTCCATCGCCAGATAATTTTTATTCGTGGAATTGACGTCTGACAGGTTTTGTATGGAAGAACTGTCAAATATTCTAAATTATTTCTCGAATAAAGGTATCAGATGATGATACGTAATAGATTATAAATGTATATTTATTTCCACAGTCTCCGTGTTTTATATTGTTTATTAGAGTATAAGTAGTATGTAAACTAGGTTTATTCCCACGTGTACCTAATATTGTAAATATTCGTATGCCGCTTCTAGCAGCGGATGTGTCCTGAACGTATCTATAATAGTAACCAACTTTTTACCATATCCGACGAATAAATGTCTTCGTCTTTTTCCTTGTCTATACATATAGGATGTAGCTATGATAATGGACAGTATTTGAAGTCTCAGATTACTAACCATCATATACATTTTTCGGTCTGCGATTCGTAGGCCAGCGGGCCAATTGCGTAACACACTATCAGTAGTAATGGCTTTCATTTGACAGTTCAACAACAATCATTGCGTTATTTACGTTGTTGACCTGACAAATTTTTTGAACATATGAAGCAAGGGATTAGCAATATCCTTCAAAATGATTCAGATTGAGATTGATAGTGTTATTAACACAATCAATCTATCTATTTATTTTAAGGCAACGTTCCCACTGCTGGGACACAGGCCTCCAGAGGGAGTGGGCTGTAATCTACCACGCGGGCCCAGTGCGGGTTGGTAGATGGCACATGTCTTCGAATTTTTGGTTCTAGGACATGCCGGTTTCCTCACGATGTTGTCCTTCACCGTTTTGAGAGCAGTGGTGCTGAAATAATTTACACGAAGTAAAGCGCCTGACAGGGTTCTAACTTACGACCTCGTAAGACGCGGCCGTTACGACTGGGTCACCACTGCTCTACTGGGCACTGAATTAATCGTATCTTCTATTTATAAGAAGAAACCTCGGGCCTTATTCTCTATGTCATTTAATGAACGAAACCGCGTGAAATGAACGCGAGATTGGCGGGAATAGCTAAGGAATTGACGTGGTTTCGAAGTAAGGAATCGTTAACTGGTCATAGTGAATTAGGGTCCTGTCCGAGTACACGTGGCTTCAGTAAAATAATATTATAGCGGTACCTACAACGCCACATGCGAACAACGTGTCATACTGACGTCACGCAAATCCTGCATCTCGCAAGCAGAGTTTACCGCGCAATTAGCATACAAACTTCCCAACATCCATCGTTGGGCAGTTACTCGCCAGACACAACACCCGTCTGGTCGGAGGATCCTCCCTTTTCTATAGATGATGAGTGGACGTTACACCCTGTTCCTCATACCTCTAAAATATTTTATCTGGACCTTTTTTCTGATTATTATTAATTTATCATTAGTAAAATAATTTTCGCTTTTTGATAGCTTATAAATAGAAATATGTATTATAAATTGAAGTCGCTTTCTGTCTGTCAGATGTATGACCGCATTGTTCTCCTAAGCTCTGCAACGAATTTTAAATGCGCTTTTCAACATTATTCGGAGAATGTATCCCGGTGTGTATATTACATAAAACACAACACAGTCACAACTAACGCTAACTAACTTACTTACCGGCCACTACTATGTGCCGCCAAGTCTTAAAAGGCATGGATGAGCAGGAGCTGGGCGCTAGTCTAATACATATAAATAAAAATGAATCACCGTAATGTATGTACGCGCATAACTTCCGATCGACTGCACCAAATTGGATGAAATTTTGTGTGTACAATTGGACCCGGTAGGTGGAGCTGCTGTCGGCATGTGATGACCCAACCGGGCAGGAAGACGTTTGCCGGGTCCGCTAGTTTGGAATAATTTCGGTATCCATGTCTGTCACATTTCCTAGATACGATTTGACGAAGGTAGCTATGATTTGAGCCAATTACGTAGCGGCTCAATTATTGAGACAAAGTATAGGTACAGTTATAAAAATCTAACTGTGTTCTATGCTTTACCTACCCTAATGCCCGATTTTTCAATCGTCAGGACTTTTGTCTGCATAGCTAACCCATTCGACAGGTTGCCGAATCAAAAATGACACATTATCAATCACTAATTCGCCTTGCCTCCGACAGCAAACAGCTGTCGAAGTGGTGTCAGTTGATATCAAGTAGTCGACTATTTGATTTAAACTGACAACATTTTCGGATTTTGGATTTGTGAACAACCTTTAGCGGGCTCTTTTATAACATTGATTGATGTTCGTTTCGGCACGGAAGCGTATCGAACGGTTGTGAATAGCTATGCTGTACTATATAGTACAGCTATACTCTAAGTGTGTTCCGCGGAACCCTAGGGTTCCGCGATACCTCTGCAGGGGTTCCTCAAGAATTTAGAAAAAAAATCAAAACACCTCTCTCTGGTCGAACGTTTTGACACCGCGGCCGCGCGTATGTATATTTATTTATTTATTTGTATTTGTATAAACATGTGTGACAATAACTGGTACAATATCTCATAACTTTGGTATCAACATGTATACTTGTAGGTATACTTGTGAGCGCGCAGTCCCTTTGATAAAAGCCGCCTCTGTATTAGACGCTATAGTTGTCAACAAGCGACTTTCGACTCTAACTTAAAAAAATAAAGTCGAGATTGTTTACAACGTAATTTTTATATTTCTCTTTTTATTTTTGCTTTTTGTTTATCAAAGGCGCCGACTCGAGTATTTTCGAGAATATTCGAGATCGAGTCTAGGACTAAGTATAAAAGCGGCGATCGCGTGTCGCGCCTCGTCAGTCAGTTGACAATTAGCGTTCGGAGCGATAAGTTCCTGCCTACCTACTTATAAGCTTGCTAGCGAGAAACTAGTGTTCATTGTTCTACTGCCTGCTGTATTCGTTGTCTCAGTTTTATACATTTCTTCATTGTACTAAACTTAGTCTCTTATACGCAGTAACGATTGTGCATTATTTAGACCCCACTATCCTGACGTGTAACATTATAAATAAAGAAGAATGGAACGTTGGCTTAAAGGTGTTAAACGTGTTGCAACAACATCTTCTAATGACGCTGAATGTTCAAAAGCAGTACGCACGGAGAATATAGCAATCACCGATCCAGACGATGATGCCGCGACGTCAAGCTCGACGGTTTCAAAGACGAAAAAAAGGAAGTATGATGAATCATATATCAGTTTCGGATTTGTTGATTCCAACGGCTCACCTCTCTGCATGCTATGTAGTAAACTGCTTCCTAATAGTTCCATGGCACCTGCCAAATTGCGCCGACATTTAGAAACTGTGCACCCCGAGTCTAAAGACAAGAATAAAGAATTTTTTGTTCGTAAAAAAGATCAGTTATTGGAAAGTCAAAAAAATATGATGCATGTAACACAAACTATCAACGAAAAGGCCACGGAGGCATCATATTTAGTTAGCTATCGCATTGCACAAGCAGGTGAAGCGCACACTATCGCTGAGAATTTAATAAAGCCATGTGTATTAGACATAACAAAATGTATGCTCGATGAAAAATCTGCAAAGCATCTTTCTACTGTGCCGCTATCAAACGATACTGTTTCACGGCGAATCCATGATCTGGCAAGCTACGTCAAACAAGAACTAGTTACACGTCTACAAAAAACACGATTCGCCTTGCAAATGGACGAGTCAACTGATGTCGCTGGTTTGGCTATCTTGCTGGTTATCGTGAGATATCCATATGAAAGTTCTTTTAAAGAAGACATGCTTATGTGTTCACCGCTGCTCACAAACACTACCGGGGAAGAAATTTTTAATAAAATAAATATATTTTTTGAAGAAAATAATATCAGTTGGAACAATTGCATTGACATTTGTACAGATGGGGCCAAGGCGATGACAGGTAAAACAGCAGGAGCAGTGTCACGAATAAAAAATAAAGCGCCTAATTGTAGTTCCAGCCATTGTATTCTGCATAGACAAGCACTTGCGATGAAGCAAATGCCGTCAAATCTAAAATTAGTTATGGATGAAGCGGTAAAAATAATTAATTTTATCAAATCACGACCACTACAATCCCGATTGTTCTCATTATTGTGTGAAGATTATGGCAGCAAACATAAAACACTGCTGCTCCATACAGAAGTGCGATGGCTGTCTCGAGGTAAAACTTTAACAAGGCTATTTGAACTTAGAGCCGAGTTACAAATGTTTCTTTCAGCAGATACTTCTTTTAATTTGAAGGACCGTTTGTATGATAAAACTTGGTTGTTCCGATTGTCTTTTATGGCGGATATCTTTCAAAAACTGAACGAATTGAATTTATCATTGCAAGGTAAACAGACAACAGTGTTTCAGGCCTATAACAAAATAACTGCCTTCAAAAGAAAATTAGATTTTTGGATTATTTGCGTTGGTAAGAAAGAAATAGAAAGCTTTACGTCACTCAGTGAGTTTGTTAGCGATAACGACTCAGAAATGTTTCAAAATGATGTGTTTGGAGAATTGGTCCAATATCTCAGATCGATGCGCGCATCTTTTGAAAAGTATTTTCCCGAAGAACAGAATACAAAAATGAAACTGAATTCATGGATTCATAATCCTTTTTTACCTAACTTGGAAAAGCCCGAAAGTATGTCAAACGAGATATATGAATCTCTTTTAGAAATGTCATCAGACACAAGTATGGAGTCACTGTTCAAAACGACGCCTCTCAACGATTTTTGGTGCAGAATCCGTGATGAATATCCAATGCTTGGCAAAATGGCTCTGAATATTCTTCTCCCGTTCCCAACAACATATTTGTGCGAAACAGGATTCTCAACCTATGCAGCCACGAAAACAAAATATCGCAATAGACTGGACGCCGAACCTGATATGAGACTTCAACTGTCTTCTATCAAACCTGATATCAACCAATTGATGAAAAATAAAAAACAGTTTCATACCTCCCATTAGTTAGATTTTTTTCTTTTTTAATATCTTCTATTATTGTACTTGCCATGTGGTAAAGTAAGTAATAATTAGTAACTGTTACATTGTAATTTTATTATGCTTATTAATAAAGAATACACTTTTAAAAACTATTGTTTTATTGTAGGGTTCCATCAAGTATTTTGCTTCCCAAAAGGGTTCCGTCACCAAAAAAGTTTGAGAACCACTGATATAGTACATCAAGGGAGGATCCGTTGGGCACAGGGGCACG
Source organism: Apamea crenata (assembly GCA_949629185.1). Classification (NCBI taxonomy): domain Eukaryota; kingdom Metazoa; phylum Arthropoda; class Insecta; order Lepidoptera; family Noctuidae; genus Apamea; species Apamea crenata. The sequence continues at coordinate 16,128,773 of OX451367.1, forward strand.
TGCCAAAACGGTTTAACTAAACTAAAAAACTAGGAGATTAATACGATAACGCTACATTCGTATCTTCGCAGTAGTATGAAGAAAGATCTGAACTGGCTTTAAAGCATATCCATCGACGTTGCTTCAATAATGAATGCTGAAGAATTGGTAGTCGGGTCCGACTACTGACGACTGAGGGTCTACACCGATAGACCCTCAGTCAGCTAAAGGATTTCAGGATAACATAATATAATGCTGCTGATAGCGCAGACCGAGGGGCCTCGCACTTCTAAAGTTTACGCATCTTTCCTCAACTCATTTGTTATTTATTTATTTATTTATCCTCACACTGGAACGCCATACAGCAATTACACCAATGGAGCAAAAAAACAATTCATGTGCTGCTTTCCATCCATCCTGTGCGCGGTGGGCATCGAATGAGTGGCGATGGATCACGCACGCTCACTCAGCGTGCAAGTGCTGCATTCCTCCATAGCCCCATCACTCCTTCCATAATGCGCACATTCATTGCGAATTTTTGAAACTCAATGATTTTTCAGTAATTACATTAAAATTAAAAAACACGGACAATTTTGAAGTGTCATCCTGCCTGACAAAAAAAAAATTATAAAAATAAAGATTTAAGTAATACCATGAATGGTCAAAAGAAAAACTAACTAAACTTGCTTCGCTCGCTCTTGCTGCCTAGCAGTGTGTGAAAGCTTAGATAAAGTGAGCTGTCATTCCACCTGATGCTTGGAATTGACACTATTGTCAGCTCATTCATCTACGTTTTCACGGTGAGATTTTTACTGAATATACCGACAGGTCCTTTTAATTCTTAAACTTTACTACCTATGTATGTCGACAGCAAAAAAAATAAAAAAAAGAATATTCGGAGGTCAGCGTAAAAGCCTATAAAACCTGAAATAGATAGAAAAACAAGATATTAGCACGCGATAGGCACAGCTTTTCAATTTGCCTGTTCCCTAATCAAAGTTCAGGCTTTTAATCTCTTGGCGCTTCCAAATCTTCTGTCAGTGTCATAATTTTGTGCTGATCGCGTTCAGTTTCATTGGCTAATTTCGGCGTTAGATTCGACGGACCATCAGTACCTACTTTTATTTCCATATTCAATCTACATACATATTGTTGTCCAAATTCCCATTTAAAAAGAAATATATAGGATATTAATTTTCTCCCATACATATTCATGGGAAATTAGCTCTCGGATCGCGATCAGGAATTCTGGAGCGGTTTCGGACGCGGTCGGATGTTGGTATATGTGTGGGTACGACCGTACAACAGGAATGCAATCGAGCCATGCGGCACCGCACAAATGATTAGAGATACAAATTTCCGCCATCCGGAAATCGGATATAGAATGTCTGATGAGTTTCGATTTTACGCGAACGGCTCCCGTTTTTACGAGTTTCATCGGTTGAAGAAAATCTATACAAAGCTAAGTTTATTCTTCCAATCCTATTACAAAGAATAAGATGTTGTTTCTGTACTTACTTACAAAAATATTTAAGTAAAAGTTTTAATAGAATTCTTCAGGAATATTTGAGAAAGTAAAAAGACTCGAACTTTTTAATAGGATTATCTTATAATACTTTGGTACAGTATATACGATCGAAAATATACCTATTTTATTACATACGAAAGTACCTTTTCGAACAGGGAACTAAGATTCAATTTTCTTGTAAATTTGACGTTCAAAAGTGCATTTTATATGCGTATTTGAAATAAATGATTTGACTTTGATAGAATCTGAGTTTTGGAATCTGCTCTTACAAAGATCTACAAATAAAGTAAACCCAATAATAAGGAATCGATAAATGAGCGTCTTAGCTATTTCTGCTACACTATTTTTCTTTATCCGGATTAACACGTCAATATCTAACCAACATCAGTAACCCAGCGTCTCCCCGGGATCTATAACTGTCTTGCTCATTCGCACACGATCTTACTCTCACAATATCCACGAAAAACAAAGGAAGAAAAACAAGGTGTATTAGCACATTTGTTACAAGTGTTTTTCTATCTCCCCAAAAATACGGCCGTTCTCACATATATTATTTACTAGCTCGCGACTTCGTCCGCTCGAAGTTTTTTTACTCCCCCGTTTTCGATTAGCGTTCTTTCTGAATTTTTTTCTTTTTGGTCGGTTCCAAAAGGTCCTAGCGTGATATTAAATATCCTATGGCCGTCCTCAAGAATTGGGCTATCAAATGCAAAAAGAATTTTTCAAATCCAACCGGTTGTTTCAGAGATAAACGCGTTCAAACAAACAAATAAACTCTTCAGCTTTATTATTAGTATAGATATTCGTTTGCAACTTCTCCACGTTAGGTGTACCTGTATAATTTGCGAACCATTTCCGATTCATAGTAATTATGTTCTTTCAAATTCAAATTATTTTATTTCACTGAAACCTTGGCACTTGATAAACGTCAGAAGACAGGTGCATGGTTCCAATTCGACGTGTCCGTTGGTAGTTTCAAATAATTGTGTTATATGAGATTAACAGTGCTAATCAAAAAACATCTAACATCTTTCAATTTACTTCCCGTGACACAAGGGCTGGATTTTACCTTGGCCAGAGTCTAAGCATTGCCATACAACGTGGTAATGCGGCCATTAGTCTCTTCTGGGTACATTACCAGTCGAGAACGAAGGGGGTGAATTTTTTGACGATATATTTAAGTTTGTGAATTGTTTTAGTTAAGTTAGGATATTATTTTGAATATTTATTTAGGTATTAGTTGTTATTTACGTACATACAGACGGCAGCACATTAAGCTACCCGAAACAGTCAATCAACCTTGAACCTAATGATATTGCGATAAAGTTGAAATTATATTAAAGAAATTTGACAGATTGTCTCTCTGTCTGTACATAAAAGTAGAATTCTGAATAAAATATTGTCAATTTCGTAGTTCCCTAAAAACGTACAATAAGCTTTAATCGTGCAAAAATACGACTCCTAAACAACCAAGTGTAGTCACCAAAGGAGATAAGTAACCAGTGTCGTCGGATATAGTTGAAGTTTAGTAAAAAACCGATGGATGTTTTCGAATGAAATTTAACTCGATAAAGGAACTGTTTGTTTTGTATTAATTAAATTAAACTTCACTAAACTTCAACTGTACTTCCGACGATCCTGGTTACTTATCTCCTTTGGTGACTGTACGTGAGAAGAATTCGTTCTAATCTAAGCTAACCTTATTTATGTCCATTTTCCTCAACAAATAATACAACAAACGCCTTCCTATTTTGTCCATTTTCTCGTCTATTTATCCATCCACGTGATTTAGAGCAGATTGATTATAGACATTAGACATCATAGCAGATCAAATGGGCCTTGTGATTATCGTAATCGTCCCTCTATCCGTATCATTTGGCCTTGAGGAATATGTCTTCGCCTCTAAGGGTGAATATGTTAGATGGGTTCTCGAAATAATTCCCCAAGGTTTCGTAAAAGAAAACTTCAACGGGAAGACAACGGTCTTAAAGCAGTTAACAGTATTTTTATCTCACGAAGCGACGCGCGCTATACTTGTGGTAACCAAATGCACAAACACACACTTCCGACTCCGCCATTGTCTCGGGCGGAACAGTGAGCTTACAGACATTCACAACATGTTTGTACACTTGGTAACCACAAGTAAAGCGCGTGTAACTTCGTTAGTTAAACATAGCTCCTATAGCATATTTGTTGTGTACTTATAAAAGTGTTCCACTAATTTATTCAAGCTTTCGGAAACCTTAGAGACTCACATTGTTAGAATATGTTTTGTATTGCGTTCCAGTCTAAAGCCCGTATGACAGAACCAACCAATCATACGGCTTTACGGTGGTCAGATATAGATTTTGGCGATAGTCCCTACGGCTCGAGTGAAGTTCTGTAACACAGGCCTAACGAGACACGACTGAATTGCTATAATAGTAGGTTCGATTCTAAGAGCAATTTGCCACCTGACCTCCGCTTACAAGTTCGACAATACAATATCGTAAGATTAGACCCAGTTCTCAGCATTCGGGGCAGTGTCTACGTGTATGGACTGTCACAATCGGATCGACAGTTCGTCGACCCTTTCGAGGCCCGGGCTGTCTCTTTTTGTGTTCAAATTACACAGCAAAAAAGGAAAAGAAGATAATCATTCCGTAAATCGTAATGATAAAACTAAATTACAATCAACACCCCGAAAGTCTGACAACCAGTCTTACCAAGGGGTTTCGTATTACCCAGTAACTGGATTGTGGAGGTCAGATAGGCAGTCACTCCATGTAAAATACTGGTCCTCAGTACTAGAGGTCACACGGAGTACTAGAGGTTACAGTTGTACTGGAGGTCAGATAGGCATCTGACCTCCACAATCCAGTTACTGGGTAATACGAAACCCCTTGGTAAGACTGGTTGTCAGGCTTTCGGGCTTCTGACGACCCGTAACGACTTTCAAAGATCCACGAATGACAGCCGGGGCCAACGGCTTAACGTGCTTTCCGAGGCATGGAGGGGTCTTGGTTTGTAAAGATGGTCACCCATCCACAGACCAACCGCGGAAAGGTTATCCCCCCTGCTCCGTCTGTCTGAACGCGATAAACTCAAAAACTACCGAACGGATTTTCATACGATTTTTACTAATGGACGGAGTGATTCATGAGGACGGTTTAAGTGTACAATTTATTAAAGTGTTGTGTAAATTGGCTGAAATATGACGATGAATTTTGAAGAGCACGGAAAAAATCATGCCGACTGGGAGCTTTACTAGCGTGTGCTGCGTAAACCAAAAGAGTTATTATGAAAACAAATGGTAGTGCGTTCCCGTGGGATATTTTTCGACATCCACGCTGGTGAAGTCGTGGGCAGAATATAGTATATATTTGTATATTAGATTATAAATGCGAAAGTATCTCCGTCCATCAACGTTTAGCGGTCAAGGGTGTGAAGGATAAGCCTACCCGAGAGTACCCTCTCACCCCTTTACCGCTAAACGGATTTCGATGAAATTTGGCACACAGGCAGAACATGACCTGGGTTAGGATAAAGAATTGTTACTTAGACTTTTTGTCCCGGTAGTACGTACCCGTGGGATAATTGCTGACCTCCATACGAGCGAAACCCCAAGCAAAAGGTGTAAGGTTGTAAATCTACACATCACAATTTGAAATAGCTATCGTTCATTTTATTTTTAGTCATATTTCATTGCATAATCAGCCAATAATGTTCCCACTGCTGGGACACAGGCTTCCTGTCTGCGAGAGGGAGTCGGCTATAATCTACCACGCGGGCCCAGTGCGGGTTGGTACATGTCACATGTCTTCGAATATTTGGTTCTAGGACATGCTGGTTTCCTCAAGATGTTTTCGTTCACCGTTTTGAGAGCAGTGGTGATGAAATTATTTACACAAAGTAAATCACCTGCCTGAGTTCGAACCCACGACCTACAACTCGTAAGTCGCGGCCAAATACCACTGGGCCACCACTGCTCGTTTCGTTACGTTCTTTCAAAATCCCAAGACACAAGTTCGTGAAACTTCACAGGAATTAATAGCGCGAAACGGAATAAAGTTACTTTCATGGTGACAGAAAGTTTTAAAAAAGTCTTGAAAACAACTCAGGATACACTTGAAACTGGACTTAGTACAACGGAGTTAAGGCTTATATTCTCAAAAGTGGTTATTTTTTCTTTACACTAGCCAACCGTATACCTTTTTCACAGCGCCTACAGCGTCGTAAGTAATTCGTATTCACGTCAAAACGCGCCCGAGATCCAAACTGATAAATTTTTAATATCCTCCGCGAAGGGTTTGTTCGGGTTATTTCGGGATAATTGTTTTTGTAAGACCCTGTTTACTAACCGGGGCTTCAGAAAGTTTATACATTTTAATCCGCTGTCAAATCTCATGTCAAGTGAATTGATTGGCAGATTACATATTTTTGTTGACATTTTAGTGCAATTTTTTGTTTTGTTTGTAGTGTGCTTTATTATTTACTAGCTGCGCCTCGAGGTTTCACCCGCATAAGTTTCAATCCCGTGGGAATAACGGCATAAAAAGTTTTCTATATGTTAATCCTGGTTATAAACCATCTGTGTGCCAAATTTCATCCAAATCCGTTCAGTGGTTTTTGCGTGAAAGAGTAACAAACATCCATCCATAAAAACTTTCACGGTTATAATATTAGTAGGATATGCATCACGTTCTCTGTCTCTCTTCTCGGTCGCTTACTTCTTTACTGAAGGTCGTATCCCTGAAAGGCCTTCGTTGCTCTGTGCACGATGTTCTTCCACTTCGTTCGGTTCTCTCAGGGCGGTCGTAACAGAGAGTCCAGTGAGGGCGGTTACTTGGTCTGACCAGCGGTTAGGTGACAGGCCGCGAGGTCTTTTCCCATCTACCTTGCCCATCACCACCAACTGTTTTAGGTTATCTAGTTCCCGACGGGCAACGTGACCAAATTAACCGAGAATCTTTGTTGGATAGGGTATACTCCCCAAATGGTCCCATGAAAATTTTATCGAAATCGGACAAGCGGTTTTTGAAAAATCAACAAAAATCAAAAAAATGATAACAACAAAAAAGTGAAAAATAAAAACTTTTTTACAAAAACAAAACAACCGACTTCCATAAAAACACTACAAAGTGAATAATAACTTTAATTTCGGAAGTCGGTGGCGAAAAACGAAATAAAAAAACCAAAGACACCGACTTCCGAAATTAAAGTTATTTTTCACTTTGTAGTGTTTTTATGGAAGTCGGTTGTTTTTTTTTGTAAAAAAGTTTTCTTTCCTTGTTACATTGAGCCATCACGTGATGGGGTTTCCAAAGCCCGGGAGTGTTGAGATAGGATTATTCCTATCTCAACAGTTTAGCAGCCGCGAGCTAAAAATAGATGACCCTCTTTTTGGGAGCGCCGGAAAGGTGGCGAGCGCACTGAGTATCTAGGTTTAGTAGAATGTAATTAATAGGGTTTGGGAATTCCCGACAATTTCAAAGTCCTGGGACACGAGACAGCCTAAAATCGAAGTCCAGTGAATTCCCGGGACTTCGAGACTTTTAAGAAAAAAAATATATTTGTTTTTTTTAAGAGGGTAAGTTTTTGAAGAATTTTAATTGAGTTAATTTCTGGTGAAACTTATTAAAAAAGGGAATGTTTTGTAAAAATCAACATTTATTAATCAAAAAATTAAATCGTAATAACTTTAACCTTAATTTCAATCTTAATAATTGCTTTGTTTAATCACACACAGGTTCACTTTTAAGCAGTTAAATCTTATAGTTATAAAACGAACTTAGTTAAAAATCATACTAATTCTTAATAACTTTACTATTGTCTAGTAATTCTAGTATCTAATCTAACAATTTCGACAATCTTGTCTCGTGTCGAGTCTCTAACAATTTCGACAATCTTCTTTCGAGTCTCGACCCGAAAGTCCCGGGACTAGAGACAGCTAAAATTACGAAAAGTCCTGGGTCTTCGAGACACGAGACGTCCGACCCAACCCTAGTAATTAATAACTCAATCTGCGGGGTAATTGTGTAACACACTAATAGTAGGAATTGCTTTCATTTTGGCAGTTCAACAATATTCAATGCGTTATTTTTGTTTTTTTTTTAACTGTTTGTGTTTTTGAAGTATTTTATTCTATTATTTATTTATTTAAGAGCGTTGACAACGTACGGCATTTCATACAAACTTTCAAGTCGTTGTTTTTCGAAATGCATAACCCGTTTTTAATGAAACTTCCTACGCATAAGCAGGATATATAGGTCTAAAAAGTTAATTGACAACATTTTCGACGAGGTTTGGCTCTCACCTATTTTCTCCATCAATAGATATTTCATAAACTGGATAAGAAGGATATATACTATGTCGCCATGTTTTCCTTTTCCCGTTAATAGTTGTCAAATTTGTACCCTAGGCCTCTGTTAACAGCGGTCTAAATAGGCAATTTTGAGCATTTTTTTAGGGTTCTAGTGCTTATAAAAATAATGTATTATCAAAAAAGAAAACATAGGGACATAGAAGTAACTAACATTTATTATTATTGTAAAAAATCATAGCCATATGGTCATTAACCAGAAAGAAAACAGGCGAGAGCGCCTCTATAGAAAAAACACCACCCGCATTTCCTCTTAATACTTCAAGTACTCAAATGTACAGAGTCGGACAAACTGCCACAGGCATTTTCTACCAATCAACCTTTCGGTGATACAGAGACAAACAGTGGTAATTATGAAAATAGAGGAATAAATATTTTTAAATATGAAGATACGCCTAAACCTATTAAACTATTAATATAATTCATACCTAATTTGCATCATTTGCAAAATTTGCATCTCATCAACGTAAATAATTATGTATTTGCGTTGTTGAGATGCCAATTTTTCGAACATTATGAAGCAATGGATTAGCAATATCCTTCAAAATGACTGAGATTGTGATTGATATTGTGTTACGCAATTAGGGTGTTGGTTTGTTATTTCGTTACAGAAAACTGTACCTAATTAGAGTGTATAGGAATACTATTGTTGTCGCAACTTTTAGCAAGGTTTGGTGTTAGTGGCAACGACGCTCATTAAATTAATCTTTTTAGGGTTCCGTACTCAACGTACAAAGGGCAAAAACGGGACCCTCTATTACTAAGACTCCACTGTCCGTGTGTCAGTCTGTCACCAGGCTGTATCTCATGAACCGTGATAGTAGACAGTTGAAATTTTCACAGACGATGTATTTCTGTTCCCGCTATAACAACAAATATAATGACAGAAGAAAAAAATATTTAAGTGGGGCTCCCAATACATTAAACGTGATTTTGTTGCCGTTTTTGCTCGTTATTAATAACGGCAACATGTAGACGCATGAAATATTCACAGAATATTTAATTGTATATTCACTTTAAAAATAAATAATTAAATTAAAATAAATATTTAAGGGGGGCTCCCATACAACAGACGTGATTTTTTATAGATAATGGTACGGAACCCTACGTGCGCGCGTCCGACTCGGACTTGGCCGATTTTTTTTTTTAAATTGCTGAATGCCTTCTCTAGACTTCGATCATGCCTGATGGAGAGCGATGAATGATGTGTATGATGGAACGAGCGTGCCCAAAAGATGCCTGTTCATTCTTGCTTTGAAGGCAGACGGGTTAAATCTGAAAGGGAATACAGACGCTGGCAGAGAGTTACACACTTTGGCTGTGCACATAATAAATGTGGAGGAGAAGCGCTGAGTATATATTTAATAGCATTTCAATTTTATTTAAAAAAAAAAACATAATATTCAATAGATATTTGCCATCGGCACGCAAATTTTTGCACATACGAGGGGCATGCGTCAACCACGAAAGCTGCAGTTGCGTCTGCCGTATGCGCCGTCTAGTGTTCATACACATGTATGAACACTAGGCCCACGTTCAAACGGACGTAAAATATCACGGCGGACTTTTAAGGCGCCCTGGATTTTCAACTCTCGGTGTTGAGCCGAGCATTAAGATTCCAACAGAGGGCATCTCAGCGCGTCAAAAAAATGCACTGTTGGATTTTCAACTCTCGGCGCTAAACAGTGCGTTGAAAATCCAGTGCGTGAAAAAGAATCGCCGCATGAAAAACGCACCCGGGCGTACTTGAGATACGAAAAAGAAGAAAATAGAGCATGATGGGCATAGTCACGGATATATTGAAGGGGTCCAGTTAATTGATGATTTTGATTACTTTTAACTTGGATTCTTTTCGAGAATCAGTCAACAAGTCTCAGAAATCCAAAACAAGTTGTTAGTAGAACCATAAGAGTAGCTGAAGAGAGAATAAAGATTTTTTAGCCATTTCTAGACGCAAAGAACCTACTTATATTCCAAAGCCCAACTTGGCAGTAACTCGTACCCGAAGTTAACGGACGCATGAAAACCAAAACTGAACTTTGGAGATATATGAGGGGGCTATGCGCTGGTCGTGTGCACGCATGCTAATGAGACCCTCTAGAGCTAAGTCTGGACTAACGCGCCTTTTGCCGGAACACCGCAGTGAAGAGTTCCTGGGACTCCTGGCACTGTATTCAAAGTGTGTTTGCGAACATCCCTAGAGGGTACACACTTACTTCTGTACAGCTCTACTTAACGTGTTCGTATATCATTGTGACGATTTATGTCGGAGCTCTCGAAAACCTCTTGAGGTTCCCTCATTTTGAAATATATATGAATAATTTTATGAATGAAAGAGCCCGGGACATGGAATATTTTTGCATGAACCATGTGCGTGTAACCTACTAAATAAATGTAGTGGAAAACAAGTTAGGAGGCTGTGAACATACCAATTTTGTATATAGGGTGGCAGGGACATGCACGCGCAAACTGTAACCATGAATTCAGCACATGATTCTAGATCTGTTACCATGGACTCAGTACATGATTCTAGATCTGTTACCATGGATTCAGTACATGATTCTAGATATGTTACCATGGATTCAGTACATGATTCTAGACACCCTGGCTTAGAAATTTTTCAAGGTTATAAAAAAATGCCGTTTCATAGAGACCGATGCGCATACTGTGCAGGGGTGGATGGTGTGTCTAGTTTCTTCCTTTTTTTTTTACATTTTAATTACTAACATTAGTTATAAGCAAAAGTTTTGTTACTAACAACCTTGCCTTGTCTATGGACTTGTTTGTCTGAAATAAATGATTTTTATTTTTTTTAATTATAGAAAAGTGCACGTAAGTGCGCGGTGCGTGTAAGTGTGTTTATACTTCCATACGCCTACAAAATGTATGGAACAGCAATTTTTTTTAATAACCGATGAAAAATTTAATACCCGATGAAAAAATTCTACGCCCCCTGATTCAGAATCTTGTACCGAGTCCATGGTAACAGGGTTATTTATCTGTCATGGCTACATTATTAATTCTTTTGCCTATCGTGGTATACTAATTGTATTCTAGGTGCATCGTCTTCAATTATATAAATAATGTACACAAAATATTGTAAAACATTTTAAAAGAGTAAGCTTCCTACCCATTCTTATCTATACGAAAACTACCTTTTGGAAGGGGCGACTAGAATCAATTATATTTTAATGTACATTTTGACATTCAAGTGTTAAATAAATGCTATGATTTTGAGTTTACGCGTCTATATCCCTGCCAACTTGTATAAAAAAGGTTTTTTTTCAGAGGAAATTTTTCCAGGTTGATATAATGCTTAATATAACTACTAGGGTTTATTTACAGGCAAACTGGCAACCTGTTGCCAGTCCTTTATGACAAAAGTAGTAAGCATTGACGTAAGTAATCGGAGGGGGATGGGGGCGTGAAAGCAAACTGTCGCAGTGTCTGTGTATTATCAGTGTGAAAGATGATGCCCCAAAATAAAGACGTTCTGAAGGATGCCCCAAAATAAAGATCTTTTTGTAGGACAAAGGGAAAGGCTTTACCCAGAAGAATTATCGAAACATAACTTTTGAAAATGAATCTTGTATCTTATTGGTCTGTTTTTTATTAATTAAATTTCGTCGGTCAGCTTGGAGGAGCTCAAAATAGAGCGGCCGGTGCTTCATTCACGCTAGGCTCCTATGAAATGCCCGGGTTAAAAGTGTTTCTTTTAATATTACATTTTCCTCACGGACGATCGTAACTTTAAGAATTTGGTGCAAATTCGCCGGGTGAAGTTTTTTTTGTGCTTATTTAAATATTTTGTAGGAGACAGGTCGATGTGTTGGTGTAACAATAAAATGTTACAACGGGGTTTGGGCAATAAAACTTACGTATTTCAAAGGAAGAATATTTTTTGTAACATGATCCACTTCTATACTTACTACATATTACATTTTTGATCAAACACAACATTCACAAACGAACAGACATCAATAAAAACTTACCTATATAAACCTTCATCCATCTAAATAAGTCTTCGCTCGGCTCTAAGTTTTCCCATTAATAACTTTTTAATAACACTGACTTTCATTTTACAGACGCAACTGCGGAACAAATCACTCCCAGACAACTTTGACATGAAGAAATCACTGGTATTTTTAAATAACTAATCATTCTCACAATACACAAAGTCTTCCACAATACAAAAGCCGTATCATATTAAAACGTAAATATGTTAAAAGTTCATTCAAAACATTACATCGTACAGAAATAAAAAGGAAGGCAAAGCTCTGGACGCGAGCGCCTGGCGCAAATGCCCGAGCTACACTGAATGGACACACGCAGACATTGAATTGCAGAATCTACACAGGCGCTCTCACGAGCTAACTTATGATCGTTATCCAAAGAGGTAACGTTGCTGTAATAAAAATATAAAAAGAATTCCAATTACTTTCCTTTTATATTTTTATTCAATGTGGAGAGGCAAAGGCGGTAATACAGCATTACTTAAGTCATAAGTGTTGCTACCCACAATTTCGTATAAAGTAATAAGCACAAAAACGTAATCCAAGTTAATAAAAGCCCATTTAAAGCATATTGATCGATATTACGTCGAATTCAATTTGGCGTGACATCAGCTAATTGCACGTGGGAATATTTACACCTGTTCACTACGACAATATAAATAGATCTAAGTGAGCACTCAGCCTTCACATGATATTATAAAAAAACGGAACTTTGTTTATTTCGTTGGTTTGTCCCGTTTTCACGCCTCGACACCTCAATCGATCTTCGTAAAATTGGGCTCACAGATAATTTGCGATACACGAAGGACGCCATAGGCTGTTTTAAACTAGCAACGCGGGAAAACTTGTTACTGAAAACGTGGATAGCTATTACAACCTGTAGTATATCAAATACTACATCTTCTCTATATTATATAATAACTATAATATAAAAATTAATCGCTGAATGTGTTGCTAAACGCAAATCTCGAAAACAGCTGAACCGATTTCGCTAATTCTTTTTTTAGAATATTCCTTGAAGTACGAGGATGGTTCTTACGGAAAAAAAATTTAAGAAAGTTGCTTCACGCGGACAAATCGCGGGCAAAAGCTAGTAGTATAATAAAGCCGAAGGGTTTGCTTGTTTGCACGCGCTAATCTCTGGAACTACCCGTCGGATTTAAGAAATTCTTTTGCATTTGATAGCCCAATTCTTGAGGAAGTCTATTATAGCCTATTTAACATCACGCCACCGCTATCGGCTTCGGAGCCGAGCAGAAAGGAAAAGTCAGGAAGACCGCTAAGCGCAGAACACAAACGCTGAACGAAGTAATAGAGTCAGGTCGGGGGAACCAAAAATTCCACGCGAATGAAGTCGCGGGCAGAAGCTAGTGATAACAATAATAAAGCTGAAGAGTTTGTTTGTTTGAACGCGCTAATTTCTAGAACTACCAGTCGGATTAGAGAAATTATTTTGCATTGGATAGCCCAATTCTTGAGGAAGGTTATAGGCTATTTAACATTACGCTATAACCGTAAGGTGCCGAGAAAAACGAAAAAGGGTCCGAAAGAACGCTAAGTGAAAACGAAGGAATAAGCGCGGGCGGACGATGGGATGCGACGCTGCGCTTGCACGCAGACGAACTCACGGGGAGAGGTTAGTTAGAAATATTCATAAACCCACGTCCTTTTGTTACGAGGTAGGTAGAAACCACAAAATACATGCTAGAAACCTTATATATAATTATTTTTTACCATTGCCACTCGAAAAAGGGCATTTTATTTATCGATAACAGTGAATAAAACTCTCTTTTAGTCACTGAGTGAATAAAAACATTTTGAATTTGGAACAAGCACGAATATACGAATTGTGTACAAAAATAATTAAAACGTGCTGAGAGTACGTACTGGCTGGCTATACCTATGGAGCTATTCCATAGAGCTATAAAATTAAATTGAAAAAAAAAAAATTATCCCGCTAATTTAGGTTCTTTTCTATCTGTTATCGTGGTTGTTTTAAGTTATTGGAAAATCTAATAACACAATATTTTTTTTTTTTACTATGTAAGATTTTATTTACATTTTATCGAACTAACACTAATATATACTATATACAATTATATACAAGTATAATACGAAAAAATATACAAAAAGGCAGGAGCTCATTGGGCATCAAAAAATTCGTCCGCATAAATTATAATAAAATGAGTTCTTCCAGTGACGAAAATGAGACACTGACTCCAGCATCATTTCGAAATAAAGCAGCCATTAAAGTAGTTAATTATTTGCCGCCAAAATCTCGGGAGTTGTACCTGAAAACATACAATTTGTTCTGCGACTGGAAAACCACGTATGGCGCCAATTCCTTCTCAGAGTCCGTATTTCTTAACTATGTATTTCAACGAATTAACCAAGACTAAGAAGACGTCGACACTTTGGAGCATATATTCTATGCTAAAAGTGACAGTGAGAATCAAACACAACATTGATATTTCGAACTTCTCAAAGTTAGTGACATACTTAATGCGACTATCCGAGGGTGATATGTAAGCCAAAGAAATCTAGAGTGCTAACCTCCCAAAATTTGAACGTTTTCTAAATGATGCGCCTGACCACAGTTTTCTGGCCGTAAAAGTAAGTACATTTATCTACAAACCTACTTTAAAAGTTTTATTTTAAATACATATTTTATACTTTAAAAAAATACTTAAGTACATATTTTTTTAATTATTGTTTACAGATTGTGCTAATTTTTGGCGTGAATGGGTCGCAGTAATGTAATAAAACATTTAAAAACAGTCGGAAAATTTATTACTAATCGTTTTAACTGACACGAAAACAAAAATTGATAGAACGTTCGTGATACGGCACGGCTCGTCGAAAAATTTCAAGCTTTACGGCCGGCCCACTAATACAAAAAGCGACAGGTTTTTCATACAATACCATGGCGGAAAATGTACTCGGCAACCTATTGGCATCAATAAAATAGATGCGATGCCAAAAGAGATTGCCACATTCTTGAATCTATCAAATCCCGAACAGTACACAGGACATTGCTTCGGTAGAAGCTCTGCCACCCTTTTAGCAAATTCTGGTGCTGATCTTACAGAACTGAAACGCCACGGAGGGTGGAGGTCCAGCACAGTAGCAGAAAGCTATATTGAGGATTTAATTGAAAACAAATCCAAAAGATGCAGCCGAATAGTTGACAGTATAAATCTAAAACCGTCTACTGTTGACTCTTGGGCGCCACTATCTCCGGCGCGCCCTGCAACATCGAAAGGACAACCTTGTGGAACGACTACATTACAGCTTTCACAGCCACAGCAACCACAAAATATGGCGACTTTGCCGAACACCCAAGTCTTATCTAATACGACCGTTTCAAAACCAAACAAGAACATTACCTACACTGAATTTCGAAAACTGTTCTAATTTCACTATTAATTTGTAATGTTTATCCTCGCTCCGCTCAGGATTCTAATCTAGAATACCTCGCTACGCTCGGGATTCTATTCTAGAATCCTTCACTGCTCTCGCGATCCAACTTAGTCCATCGAATTAAATTACCTTTTTCTTCACATGTTGTATAATCTACTATTACTTCGTACACGTTCATACATTTGGTCATACTAGCACGGCCGAGCATGTTCTGAATCCTGTGGTTTAATAACACGTAAGATTCGCCTTTCATGTATATTCTACGTACTTGTGTGCGACTGAAACCTTATATTATGTCGCAGGACAATTGGAAAAATCTTCGCGAAAAGGAGAATGCTCAAAAAAATCCCAGCTCCGGGGTAAAAGAGATGTATCTCAAATTATCAATAATAATAAAATAATAGCCGGTTATGATCGTGATGCTTACTGGCAAACATGTAATAATAATAATAATTTCCATTTATTTCGGACAGAATCCATATAAGTGTTAGTAACAATTTTCTTAATATCTGTGCCATAAAAATTGCCAGTTTTATTATTTAGGTGTCGATCTAAAAAACTAGTTTAATTAATTATTAAAAAATATGATGTTAAAATGCTTGGTGAAAATATCCCTACTAACTAAAGAACTATAATATTATTTAACTCGTAACTGAAGGATTATTATTGACTGGACAGATAAGGGCTTTGGCTAAAGGTAAGCGTTCTGATTGATCGTCATTAACAGTAAATAAATAAAAACTACACTGGTTTGATTTCACCTCTACTGCCAAAACTGGTGCCCATGCATGATTAATAATCATGCGTTATGGTGTTTGCAGCGATATTTCACTATCGATAGTTAGGGCAATACCAATAATATAGAAAGTGTCCTCACGTGATTATACTACTATCAAACAAACTCCAAACTATCAAATCAATATCATAGTATCGCTGTTAACAATAGTATTTTCACGAGTCGATGCCTTTAAATGCTGACTATTAAATTAGGTCAAACTCTCGAAGTTTCTATTACAATAAATGTATACATAGTATTTTAGTAGACTGACAGAAGATTGTCGTATTAATACGAGCTAATGTCAGGCTTTTTGTAAAAAAAAAAACAACAAACAACATATACCCTGTCCATTAGGTTAACCGTTTTTTGACAGCTGTCTTAGCACGTACATATTCCAGATTACGTAAAAGTTAACTTTAAAATGCGTAATAAAATAAATATATAAACCGCCTTATTGAACTATCTTATTTATGGCTTCTTACAGATATTATAATACCGCACGTGTGTATTGTGTGTTGCTGCAATCACTAGTTCCATCTATCAAAAAACGGTTTAGGTTAAATGTGAACAGCGATGAGTATGGACGCTGATTGGCTGATATGGAAGTTTTGCACTGACGGATGCGCTGATTAGTGAACAGTTAGATTCGAGTCATGGTCTGACCAACCAGAATATTATGAACTGACTCTTAGGATTAGCAGCATTCAAGTTTCTAATCATCTTAAGTAGACTGTTTTTTTTTTGTTGGAAAAATCCTGATAACACTATGAGGGGAGGGACTCAGTTATTACAATCGTAGAAGATTGACGGCCGAACCCAATAACCCATTGCCAGATCGCTACTGATGGTAGCCAATATAATCATAACTGCCAGTTTAATAATTATAATCATACATATCGCTCCTGATATAAATTATTGGGACGTTAAAACCAGAGATAGATACGTTTTCCTACCTGCAGTATGCCAAACCTGTTGATAGATAGGTAATGTGGTTCAGCCCTTAGTGGTGAAGGGCGGGCGTTTTTGGGGGACTGTCTTTTTTTTGTAATTTTGACGTTCAACAAGTGCTGACTCTCAGCCTAATTTGAATAAATGACTTTTGATTTTGATTTTGAGTGTTGACATTCGATTTTGATGACAGATAGTTTTGGAATTTTTAGATTTAGTGCTTAGTGTCGAAGCTATCCGGAAAAGAACCAGAGTTCGTAGTAGTCTTGTTGCAGCGACTAGAAGCATCAACCAGACGCACAGTTTGCATCATCATCAGCCTATAGCAGTCCACTGCTGGACATAGGCCTCTCCTATTGCACGCCATTCAACTCGATTTTCGGCAACTCTCATGCAGCTGCTACCAGCGATCCTATGAATATCATCGCTCCACCTAGTCTGAGGGCGTCCCACCTTACATTTACCAATTCGCGGTCTCTGCTCAAGAACACGTCTACAACGGTCATCGGCTCTACGGCAACTATGGCCGACCCATTGCCATTTCAGCTTGCTTATGTACAGTTTGCGCTGACACTAAATTAAAAGGGGCACGTTGACGCGAACAATTTAATTATCATATGTCCTTTTATAATTAAGTAGGCAGCCATACTCCTCTATCTTTACGTCTATCTTTATTTGAGTGGAGGCTTAACTGCTTATCCGTTTTAGGCTTAACCCTTTTATAAATATACAAGCGACCCGCCCCTGCCTTCCACGGTTTTCACGACTTGACAGAACATCGAGGTTTTTGTATTATATGTAAGTTTAATAATAATAAAGCTGAAGAGTACGGATAAATTCTTTCTGCATTTGACAATGCCTAATTTTTGAGGATGGCTGTAGGCTATTTAACTTCACGCATGCCTCAGAAGCCGAGCAAAAAGAACAAAGCCAGGAAGCACGGCGGGGGCAGATGATGCGATGCGGTGGGTCGGGGGACCACGAAATTTCGGCAGACGAAGTTGCGGGCAGAGGCTATGTATCCTACTTGATATTATAAACGTGAAAGTTTGAATGTATGGATGTTTGATTGTTTGTTACTCTTTCGCACAAAAACTACAGAATGGATTTGGATGAAAATTGGCACACAGGTGGTTTATAACCCGGATTAATATATAGGATACTTTTATCCCGATATTCTTACGGGATCGAAACTTATGCGGGTGAAACATCGGGGCGCAGCTAGTTATACATATAAACCTTCCCGAATGAATTCACTAAATGATAGTAAAAACCGCATCAAAATTCGTTGCGTAGCTTAGAAGGAAAACGCGGTCACACACACACACACACACACAAACAGTTAGTTTAATAACATGTATAGATTTATTGTTATTACATACATAGGAAAAAGGATCGAAGTTATGATATTAGAATTCACGCGATGTTTTCCCAATTTCTTTTATATTTATGTCTTTGTTTGTTATTTCGAGCAAGTACACGGAACTCCATATACATGTAGGTACTCGTGTAAGACTACCTTTTGACTACCTTGTTTTATTGTGTACTATATTGTTTGTTAGGTTTGTGAGATGTGCGTTCGAAAATGTAACAACAAAATCATACTAATACATCTCAAACTCAAACTCAAAGTATTTATTTCAAATAAACCAATTACAGTCACTTTTGAATTATCAAGGGGTCGGTCAGTCAGAAAGATGAAGCTAGTCACCCATTCCAAAGCGTGAAGCTATGCTAAAATAATATGGTTACAAAGTATTGGTTACATCTTTCATGTTAAAAAATGATGCATGTGAGAACGATGCAGAAGGTTAAAAGCGTCCGTAATGATAAGTTTAATAAAATAAAAAAAAAACAATTCAAATATTAAATTAAATTTAAAATCATCATCTGCCTAGCTCTTTCTCAACTATGTTGGCGTCGGCTTCCAATCTTACCGGATGCAGCTGAATACCAGTATTTTACATGGAGCGACTGCCTATCTGACCTCCACAACCTAATTACTAGGTATTACGATACCCGTTGGTAAGACTGGTTGTCAAAATTTCGGGCTCTCGGTCTGACGACCCATAACGACTGTCAAAGATCCACGAATGACAGTATGCTTAGATGGTTAAGTCATGTCGAGAGGATGAATGAAAAGCGACTAACAAAAGACATATCCAAGGCCGATGTTAGTGACAGCGCTGGGAGGGGACGGCCAGGAGGACATATCGGTGATGTTCCTTATAAACTTCAGGTGCGTAGTACTCGCAACCGGCGGGCGTGTATGACCAGACGTATGAATGTAAACGAAGCAAAAGGAGTAGGTATGTAAGGATCGCACCAGGTGGCAGTTTGTAGTTTCTGCCTACTCCCTGGGGAAGAACTTAAATACATAAACTCACGCCGTTTATGTATGTAAGTAGCTGGCAAACTGCCAATTCGATGCTAAGCACGTGATAAACCAGAGGGGCAATTCTCATAATTTTAAGAACGTTCACAGTCTGATCTCAGTCTCAATCTGTCAAAAATACGTCTAAGTTCCCTACATTTTGACAAGTTTTTGACATTTGTTTGTCGCCAAGATGAGACTGCGACTAGATTTTGAACGTTTTAAATTACGAGAATTGGCCTTCTGGTAACTGGCCCACTTGATGTTAGGAGATAACATCTAACTAAGTCTAACAGCTGCAATGAACTGCGGTGACCGAGGTACATTAAATTAAATTAATTAAATTATCAGAAAGAACAAGAAAGAAAGAAAATACTTTTATTTGCGGTAAACTTAACGCATAAAAAGAACACAAACAAAAAAAAATAACAAGTTTGGGGAAAACATGCGTCACATCCACGCAAAACGGCCATCGCTCAGCATAATGCTAAGACCCTATACGAGACAGACCCCAGCGCTTGCAAAATCAAATCAAATCGACTATCAGTTTCTATTACTCGTATAATCAAATCACCTCTGACATTCCTTGACAGTTTAATGAAATTGCTATAACACGGTAAATTGCTGTAGTGTGTCTACTTGATAAACAATTAATAACACTGACTGTGCCAATGCGTTGCACTTGACACTCAGAGACCATAATCCCAAGAGCTTTTAATTTCACCAACCCGCACTGGGTCCGCGTGGTGGATAAAGGCTCGCCCTTCAATCTTGAAATGTCAATTTTATTTATTTATTAATAACCAACTTATATTAACAGTTTGCACCACACATACCAGTTATTAGTCAATATTAGTAATTAGTGTAACACACATGTCATGCAATCATAAAATTAAGTTAAATCACGTAATAAAACTAGATAGGTTTTGATGAAATTAAATGAAATGAGACAGAATTGGTCAGAATTAGGATAAATTAGATAATTTTGTCTAATTTCATCTTATTTTATTTTATCTTATTTTTTTATTTTTTTCTAATTCTATCTGGAATTAGGATAAATTGCAATATAATTATTAATAACAAGAAACTGGTTTATTTAATTTATCTACTCCTACGAAATTGCAAATAATGATGATCCATGTGAAATTAGTCTTCGAAAAGACAGAAAGAATTCGTCCGGGAAAGGGGGAATATCTCCCCCTTTCCCGGACGAATTCTTACACAAGGAGCTAAAGAAACAACTAGGAATCCAATTGTTTTTCTTATTTTATTTTCCAAACAAGATAAGGGCAACCTTCAGAATTCTAAGACAATCTCGGCGGCGATCCGTCACGCGTGGAGGATAAACATGAAAATATAATATGCTGGAGTCAAGAGTATATTCAACAGGGTTATAAGGGACGTTGACGCGAAAACTGTTTGCGTCAGTTATTTAAAAGAAATCTGCTGTTCCATACAATTCGACTGCGTAGGTATTACACTTTTGTATGAAACAGGCGATTTTTATTTTTTTTGGTAACCGAAGAGAAATTTCTACGGTGGTGGTGTAGAATCGTGTAGGTAGGTACTGTCGTGTCGTACACGAAAAGCGCAAAAGAAGTATGTACGGAATCGTAAGTAGTAGGTGGCATTCTGTAGGTTCTGCTTACCCCCGTGGGAAGAAGACGTGGGTTTATGTATGAGGTCAGATAGACCTCCACAACCCAGTAACTGGGTATTATGATACACCTTGGTACCTGCTTGTCAGACTTTCGGGCTACTGATGACCCGTAACGACTGTCAAAGATCCACGAATGACAGCCGGGACCGAGCAACGGCTTCACGTGCTCTCCGAGACACGGAGGGGTCTTGGTATATGAAGATGGTCACCCAAAATAAACAATAATAACAGCAACAAACAATAATAACAACAACAAACAATAATTAATAACAATAATTAGTATAGATATAACGCTGGAGTCTTTTCACCATGAAACTTGGCAAGTAAAGCGACCACGTTACACTCTACAGTTATGGTTATGTCTCTGCGATCCATTGTGGTGCTGGTTGCACAGAACTTTTCGCATTTGCATTCATGACTAAAGCTAGAGTTAACCGTACGTAGTGCACATTAAGGTCATTATTATTTCCACGAAGTCCTCATAGAACTATTTCTATGAAAACATCATGTAAGCCTACTAGAATCGCGTCGCACCGTCGCGGCGTGCCTGTCTGCGAGGAGCCTTTAAGATCGTAACTATCGAGAACTGATTGATATTGGGAAATTTTATCTATGCTAATTGCACGGTAAACTCTGCTTGCGAGATGCAGGATTTGCGTGACGTCAGTATGACGCGTTGTTCGTATGTGGCGTTGTAGATACCGCTACACCTATTTGAAATAAATGATTTGACTTTTACTTGGACTTTGCCCCCGACAATGTCGTGGAAGTGACAAAGTTTTGGGAAAACAAGATTTAAAATACAGTCGTGCCAATGACAGGAAGAAGGAAAAGCTCCGAAATGAAACAAAGTAACCAATCTTATAGCGGCGCCAAACAAACAATAAACGAAGAGCAATCAAGCTGCTATCATTTTATGTTTTACGTAATTAATTTGCTTTTTTGCGCACCTTTATGGTACTAAACCTACGTCCGTCTATCTGTCTGTTTATCCACGCATCTGTCACAGGAAAGTATTTTTTAACCACAACAGTGTCCCACTGTTGGGCAAAGGCTTCCAGGAACTCTTTTCCCGCTCCACCTCAAACCAATCCTCGCGGTACGCGTCCAGGTCATCTCGCCATCTCTTTCTGAGCCGACCTCGGCGGCGCCGTCCGTCTTCAAGCGCCCATTGGATAGGTAGTTGAAATATTCACAATTTTTTTTGTTAGTATATATACCTACTCATGTCGTTTCAAATTTTAACCAACAGACAACAGAGGGGTAATTCTCGTAATTTTAAGAACGTTCACAATCTGATCTCAGTCTCAATCTGTCAAAAAATCCTCTAATTTCCCTACATTTTTACAAGTTTTTGACATTCGTTTGTCGCCGAGATGAGACTGCGACTAGATTTTGAACGTTCCAAATTACGAGAATACGCTTTCAGTTTTCGTGATTCGGAAATCTTAGTGCGCGAATTGCCTGCGGTACCTACGGAAATCTTATGGTTATTTTTTCATAAATATTTTCTCTGCCGAGACTTTAGTATATGTCCACACAAGAGGATAGATAGTGCTTCAGTACAACCACCGTTCACTTCAACACATTCTTCCCCTACTAAAAATCTCCTACCTGGAAATGAGTTGCCTTGACTTACCAGGAAATTTAAATAGACTCAGGTGGAGATTCACAGATAACTGTTCCCTGAAGTGTAAATATGATGAGTTCCATATTATATTATGTCCAGCGTGTCCTGTTATCTGTACGCTACAGGAGTTGATGGGCGGTACTAAAGGTGCTAAGCTCGTAGTCAAATTCTGGGCTGACTATAATAGGGTATTTTAGTAAGCGCTTAAATTTAAATAAAACAAAGTGTGTGTCCAGATATCATCGAATTTTTTTATTCGTTTGAAAGGCTTATCGATGCCATTATGTATGTAATATGACATCGTTCAAATGTCCGTCGCGGCTTCGCTGGGTGGCGCGCATCCGAAATGTCCAATTTTCCATGACTCTAGCACATAAATCAGGCTGAATTTGACAGATGGTAAGGGTTATGTTGGCTTTGAGGGTCGCTGTGGTTTGTGGTTTATTTGCATAGACCGGCGACTTAAGAAAACCCTGGTGGCTAGTTCAAATCATATCCACGTGCGATTTCCATGTTCTCAAATCGCTCGTGCAGAGTGTCCAATGTGGCATGAGCTGTGTGGCACGTAGCACCGTCCTATTGAAACCACATGTTGTTGGTGTCCATATCATAAAATTCAGGCCAAAAAAGCTGGTAACTATCGACCTATAGCTCGCTGTAGACGGTGATGGCCTGGCCAACGTCGTTCTCAAAGAAATATGGACCGATGACGTCGCTAGCCCAAAATTCACACCAAACAGTGACTTTTTCGGGATGCATTGAACGCTCTTGGATCTCATGTGGATTGGTATCGTCACCAGTGGACTCAAATTTATCCACCACACTGCGAATAGTCCTCTCGGTAGGACAATTATGGCGACCGTAAAATGGGCGAAGCGCGCGGAAGGTTGCCCGAACAGAACACCCATTTTGATAAAACAATTTTATAATTTGCACGTGTTTTTGAACGCTATATCCTTCTATGGTTATTTGGCAAAACAGACTGAATAAATCACAGCCAATTTTAAAGATGTAGCTTCAACAAAGTCCCTTTTGGAAGACCCTTTAGATTGCCATCGACATGCTAAGAAGAAGGACAGATATTCGTAAAAAAATGCCCAAAAATAATAATAATGACCACGTAAACAGACAAAGGCCAAGTAAAATCAACTCAGCCTATCGCAGTCCACTGCTGGACAGAGGCCCCTCCCAGGCTGCGCCACAACACCCTGTCCTCCACCTTCCGCATCCAGTCTGTCCCAGCCACCTTTTTGAGGTCGTCTGTCCATCTAGCTGGGGGCTACACTACGCTTGCCGATACGAGGTCTCCACTCCAGGACTTATCTGCTCCACCGGCCATCAGTCCTTCGGCAAACATGGCCAGCCCACGGCCACTTCAGCTTGCTTACTCTGCAAGCTATGTCGGTAAGTAGTGGATATATTTTTTTTAGTATTCAATTCACTTCGACGTCCGATTTGAAAACATCGACATCGAACGTGTCCATGTTGAGATGAACACACGTGCACCTTCCTCGGCGCTTACATCAAGACTGACTAGTAGCGACAGCGTACGATTCCCGATGCGATTTTGCAACTAGACGCTTAAGTGTGCGAAGCTTGAACAAAATATACGAAAACTAGCTGCGCCCCGCGGTTTCACCCGCATAACTTTCGATCCCGTAGTAATATTGGGATAAATAGTATCTGTAATGTTAAACCAGGACGAGGTGTGTCAAATTTCATCCAAATCCGTTCAGTAATTTTTGCGTGAAAGAGTAACAAACATCCATCCATCCATACAAACTTCCACGTTTATAATATTAGTAGGATAGGATTGTCGGCCGCAGCCTGTCGTTGCGTCTAGTCGCCGAGCTGTCGCACTCCCATGTCGCATATAATAAGTAGTCGGTATAATTATATACTCAGTCACTTCCATTAATTTCTAGCAATATCAGTTGCACATCATTTTTAGGTATGTCTGTCCTTATAATCACGCTAAAATTCTTGTGATAAATAACTGAAGAATTTTCCTCAATAGTGTGTCAATACACGCTTCAACCACAATGCAGATCCACTTTGATTGAAACTCGTGAAATATATGGATTGGCTGATATTGAAAGATTCATACCTACATGCATGACCATTTCTTCCCATGGCTGAAGGCTGAAACTATAGAACGTCACCTTATATACTCCTTTCGCTTTATTAACGTACATACATCAGAGGGGCAATTCTCGTAATTTTAAGAATGTTCACAGTCTGATCTCAGTGTCAAACTGTCAAAAATACCTCTAATTTCCCTACATTTTTGACAAGTTTTTGACATTGATTGTCGCTGAGATGAGATTGCGACTAGATTTTGAACATTTTTAATTACAAGAATTGGCCTTCTTCATACACGCACGCTGGCTGCTTGTACTACGCGCCTGATCTTTCTGAAGAACATCACCAATAACGTAACTATGGTATGTCCTTCTAGAGTGAATGATTCACTTTTATATTATTTACAGCATCCGTTGCTTTAATTAAAATAGAATGTGAATACATAGCATGCATAGCAGCACAGAATAGCATGCATAGCATAGCATAGCATATAGGTCTCTGCCGTGTATTAAAATATTACGGTTGTTCTAGCTTGTCTATAGGTACGAGTGTGTGTGCGTGCGAGTATCGTGTAAGGAGTTTCACTCCTGACGGGGGTCCCTCAACTGCTCAAGTTTTTTGCTATTCATTTTGTTTGAACTCGGGATTCCCAAACGTCAAACTGTCAACGAAAATATCTCCATTAATAGTATGTACCTACTAAGATGTGTGGCGGCATAGTAGCTAAACGAGCTTACTGTTCGGCAGTGCGTTGTACAGTACGACACAACATAAAGGTTCCATCGGCAAACTATACCACAAACTTCCAATTTAGGGCGAGTTTAGGATAAACTTTTATCAAAGTTAAACGAACAAATGATGGGCCAAATCTACAAAAACCGTCGGGCGACATCGAGGCAGACCCAGGCAGGAGAAGACGGTGGGAGGACCTTGACGCCTACTGACAGGATTGGTCCACACTAGCTAGCTCAAGACCGAGAAGAATGGAAAGGAGAAAGGAAGGCCTGACCTGCAGTGGAGTAACACAGGCTAATAATAAATAAAAGAAGCGAAGAAGAAACTCAGACAGAGATTATCAGAATCAAGAACTCAAACTCAAATGAAATTATTTTCATAAACCACTTTAGCATGCGCTTTCAAATTGTCAAGGAGTCAGTCCGTCAGAAGTTTGAAACAGTTTTATAGTAGAAATCGGGTCAGTTGTCAAAAAGGAAACGAAAAAAAAGGTGCACGTGCCAAAGCGTCGCTTGCTACGGTGAATACCGGGAAAGAAACCCTTTTAAATCCAGTTTATTACAGTTACCCAATCTGAACGTTTAATTACTTGGTAGTGGAGCGAAAATAATTACTTACTTACCTCCATTTTTTTACCTTACCTCCATTTCAAAAACTGAAATAAAGTCCTGAATCAATATCTATCGTGTGAACTTCAACATATTCCAATGAATAAAACTCATATAAAGTTTATTGTCTCTGTACCTACGGAGAGATTTTCGTGAAGGTTCAACGACCGCAATTGCCAGAGGAAGGATGGAACTTTCAAGTTGTGTCATAATAACTCTGGGTATTGATTGGGGTAGCAACAGGTCACGTCGGGGGAACCCGGGCAAACGAGGTAACATCCAACGTTCACTATTCCGCGCTCCCGACTGTGTTTTGATTCCTACCACCCCGGGATAATGAAGCCGGGTGAGAAGGGATAGCGTCATAACGTCACATGTAAAGGGGGAGTAATTCACGACGGTTAATAATTATAATAATGG
This sequence comes from Apamea crenata, assembly GCA_949629185.1. Classification (NCBI taxonomy): domain Eukaryota; kingdom Metazoa; phylum Arthropoda; class Insecta; order Lepidoptera; family Noctuidae; genus Apamea; species Apamea crenata. The sequence continues at coordinate 16,155,309 of OX451367.1, forward strand.
TGATGAACTTGAATTATTTAAAGTTATTAATGAATTAGTGAATCAATTTTATATTATTTCAAAAATAACTTTTAATTGACTCGCGGAGGAGGTTGCATGTAAGCACGAAATAGGCTATAGTCTCTACAGTACTAACATATTAGTAAAGGTATAATATGTTAGTACTGTAGAGACTATCGCATAACCTCGTTTTAAAACATAACATAACCTCAAGCCTGTTTTCCCCGAAGGGATCGACAGAGGTGTGCAGTCAACAAAGGAGATAATTAACCAGTGTCGTCGGATATAGTTAAAGTTGAGTAAGAAACCGATGGATGTTTTCGAATGAAATTTAATTTGATAAATGAACTGTTTGTTTTCTATTAATTAAATTAAATTTTATTCGAAAACATCCATCGGTTTCTTGCTAAACTTCAACTATATCCGACGACCCTGGTACACCCCCATTTCGGAATAGGGTGCGAGCCTATTGTCATCAACCGAGCTCAAATCCAGAATCCAGGGGGTCTACTTGCGGCGGGATCGTCCGAAAGGGTTACCGCTGCCATGGAACAGAAAGGGCTAAGGAAGGAACACGGGTGGGTTTTAGTCAGTAAGAGTCTGACACTCCCTTCCGCTCCACCCAGAGCGGGAGGGGTCATTTGACGATTTCCCATCCTCAAAAAAAAAAAAAATAGTATCGGCCGAATGTTCGGCCGGTTCCTGCTACGAAGTTACTATTTGGTTCGACCGGTCCCGATCCTACACTCCTACACTCTTTCGAATATTGACTATGGTCCCGACCTAAATGAGCCGATCCGAACATTTTTTCGCATTTTTCAATAATATAAAAATTTGGTTCGGCCATGTGTCGGTCCGTTCCAAACATTCGCACTTTGCACTTCGGAGTAGACCCCCAAGCTGCTAATGAGAAATTGTTCTCTCAAATTTATCCACCACACTGCGAATAGTCCTCTCGGTAGGACAATTATGGCGACCGTAAAATGGGCGAAGCGCGCGGAAAGTTGCCCGAACAGAACACCCATTTTGATAAAACAATTTTATGATTTGCACGTATTTTTGAACGCTATATGCTTCTATGCTGATTTGGCAAAACAGACTGAATAAATCTCAGCCAATTTGAAAGATGTAGCTTCAACAAAGTCCCTAGTCCCCGAAATTGTTATTTCATGAAGCCCTTTTATGTGAACTACAAATCTAGAGTGTCGTTCCAAAACTTTACATTGAAACTACCAACGTATCTTCTCTTTACACAGCAGCCAACATTCATTTCAATTTGCTATTCAAATTACACAAAGCGACTTTGAATTTAAAACTGTATTTGTCGCAGCGTTTGTGCGGTACGGTGGTATGCAACATAATGTGTTTTCATATAATTTTGAACCGGCAATATTGCCGGTTAACAGCCGACCCGGTTATTCCGGACAACTGTGTATGCCTCCACGATTAAATGTGTGGTTCGCTATGTGTACACGTAGAAATATTTTATTTAGTATAGAGCACGGATATCTACGAGTGTAATAAATTTTGTCTTATATGCAATATGCGACGACTTGCTCTTTTAAGCAAATTATCCTATTCCTATCCTACAAATATTATATAAGTATGTTTGTGAATTTCAATATGTGATAATCAATCAATCCTTAAAACCTTTAAAATTTAAATAGGCACACAGGTAGACCAAGCCTGGATTAGGACGTAGGTTAGATTGTTCAATAACACAAGGTTGTCTTTAAAAGATTGCTCTTAGCGAGAAGACCGCCTATTGTGTCACCCTTTGTAAAATTTATATACTAATGTTCTGTAATTTATATGGTGTACATAATAAAATATATTCTATTCTATTCTATTGTTCCTAGGGGTAGGTTCCCGTGGGATATATTTTCTCCAAAATTATGCCCTGTTATTAACCTCCAGGCGGGTGTAGCCGCATGCTAACGCTTGGTAACAAGGAAGACCAGCAACGACTTGGTGTCGCTCACAAATCACGGAGGGTTACCGAAGTACTTTGCCCTGTACTTTGCCTTGACCACCGGGTAGTTTAGAAGCACATGAGCTGCTGTCTCGTCGTGCTCCATGCAGGCCCTGCACAGCGGACTGTCTATGACTCCTATGCTATGCTATTAATTAGTCTTTATTATTACATTATGTAGTATAATAAAACAAAGTCCCTTTTCGTGTACCTGTGTGCTTTGATCTTTTAAACTGCTCAATTTATATTAATGCTGTTTTCACCAATATTTAGATCATTTATTCCGAAAGATTCATATGTATAATACATTTATATTTAACTTAGATATACCACAGAAATCTTGATGTTTTGAAATTGGCCCGAGCGATGTAGGGGGCTGGTAGCTAGTAATTGATAACAAAGATTGCTTTCGGATAGCAGGGTCATACACGTGGGTAGCGGGATCGTCCGAAAGGGTTACCGCTGCCCTGGAACAGAAAGGGCTAAGGAAGGAACACGGGTGGGTTTTAGTCAGTAAGAGTCTGACACTCCCTTCCGCTTCACCCAGAGCGGGAGGATGATTTGATGATTTCCCAACCACAAAAAAAAAGGGTCATATACGTGTTTGACTACTGCGGTATCTTGTATACGGCAACAAAAAACCGACTCTAATGTGAAGTACACACGTAATGAGTTAATAACAGAGCGTGTGTTTGTCGCGTAGTGTTTGACCGCCATGCGTAGCAGTCAAAGCGTAGCAGTAGTAGTCAACACGTAGCAGCGTAGTCAAGACGTAGCAGTGTAGCCAACCGCGTATGGTCCGCTGTATTTAAATCCTTTCCTCGGATGTAAATAATAATGAATTCTTGCCATTCAGGAAAACGGAAGCGTATGTCAGAAAGACCAACTAAAACAGAACGGTACCTTTTCTATGAAATATTTTCTGTAGTGTGCCTATAGATGTCTTCGATACATCCCAGGCTCGTGAACGAACTCTAACAAAACGTATTAGTCCAACACTCTATTCGCTTGTACTTGGTTTCCCCTTATACAAAGCTTTAGCAATTATCCGAGTTCTTAGCCCTTAGTTGTATCGAAACAAGGCTCAACGTTCGTTATTGTTTATGAAATCAAATTCTGTACCTAAACGAAACAATACATAAATTGTTTTCAGAAAATAATAAAACAACTCAAGTCTCGAGTCTACAACAATTTAACACTGTGTAAATAAATAGAGGCTTTCTAAGAACTCCCCTTTGAACTAAATGATAAATACTTACAAAAACAGGAAGGAACTTCAAATCTCGATTCTGAAGAGTCGGGTAAACGGAATACCCTGTAGAAGTACCTTTTAACATTGATCTACAGATTCGGCAATATAAATGGCCTCCGCAGGCGCGATTCTCTAAGGGAACTGTTTAAAGATATTAATATCATGACGGTACCTTGTCAATATATGTATGAAAACATCATGTACGTAAGGAAAAATTTAAATATTTTCAGTAAAAGAGGTGACAGACACACATATAGAACTAGAAATAGGGACCAATTAGTTCAACCAGGTTTCAGACTGGCTAAAGTAGACTCTTCCTTCATGCGGGTACTGTTTAAAATGTTATAATAAAATACCTCCCCACATACTCCAGCTCAATGAAACAAAATTCAAATCTTACATAAAACGCACACTATCATGTATTACTATTATATATTATAAGTTGGGGGATTACATCGCTGACAAAAATGCTTGGCTAAACGCCGCCGCCGGTCCTGCTCCACAGGACACATAAATAAATTGATTAGCATTTGAAAATACTTCACACACACCCCCACCACACCACCCACCACAACCACCACCCACCACCACCCAGATCTTTTTATGATTGACCGACTCTTGACAATTTAAAAGTGCCTGTAGGTAATTGGTTTACTTGAAATAAATAGTTTGAGTTTGATACTTTTGTTGTTGGTTGTCAGACTTTCGCGCTTCTGATTACCTGTAATGACTGTCGAAGATCCACGAATGACTGCCGGCAATTGGCCGGGAACAACGGCTAAACGTGCTTTCCGAGGCACGGAGGGGTCTAGGTATGTAACGATGGTCACCCCTCCGCAGAGGCTGTGGATGGGTTGGTCTATAGCACAGACCATCCGCGGCAAGCGTATATAGCTTAACCTGATCGATAGACCTGTGCAGCTGTTATTATTTAGCCTAAATAGCGTCGTTTTCCCGTTGTTCACCACAGTAATTAGCACCTTGAAGGATGCTGATATCTATGTACCTAAATTAGGACGTTTTATCACCAACTGATAAGTTCCGATTGATTTATACTGATAAATGAAATAATACATTCATACAACATTTTAATTTATTTGGTAAACAAACAAATAGTTAGTACCTCTCGATTTTGGACCCTGTAAAACAACGGAACATTACAAAGCAACATAATCTGGTGGACGTTTCATACAAATAGAACCCATCCTGCTAGTTAACCGCATCATGTCCGAGAGTCCCGTCTTCAGACCCACAACCCCGTAAACATTGCAGGTTCCTACAATTTCCCGGGACCCGAAGGTGCGGTAAACTTTACTCACCCCGACTGGTGACAGCGAACACCCGAATATCAGTAGGTCAAGGTCAGAGGCACGGTATTCATTTTATATTGGTTCACGTAAGCAATCAGAAGACCGATTCCCGTAATTAAAAACGTTCAAAATCTAGTCGCAATCTCATCTCAGCGACAATTGATGTCAAAAACTTGTCAGAAATGTAGGGAAACGAGAAGTATTTTCTACAGATTGAGACTGAGATCAGACTGTGAACGTTCTTAAAATTACGAGAATTGCCTCTCTGATATACCGGTAAACAAAAGTGGAACGAAATATATTTTCTATAGTTTATGAACTCTCTGCCGACAAACTGATGCAGTTTGGCAGACTTTATGTATGCTATTGTTAATACAGATTTTGAATAATTAAATTAAAAAAAAACAACATACTTAAAATAAAAATATTTACATGTATAAACAAGTGGGGAAGGAATCATCTATAGAAATGGGAATGCGAATGGAATCTGTGCGTATTGTCGGACCGGTGGGGTTCTCCGATGCCCGAGCGCTGGATACCACTGCACTCAGTCAAGTAAACACGCGCACGAGCATCGCAGTATCCGATAGTGTTATTATTGTATTTCATTTTTAAATTGTCATGTCATTAGCGACATTACTTTCTCATAACCAATTCTGTGTTACTAACATATGGATGTACTCGCAGCGCCCCGCGGTTGCACCCGCATAAGTTTTGATCTATCTAGTCCGAATTTCATGATAATACAAAACTGTTGTAGACTGCCATATTTTAATGGGAGTTTATCCTGTAAAGTTATAGTATTTGTTCACAGAGCCTTCGAGAGCGATGATACTTAAGTAGTTACAGACGCCAGCACATCAAGCTACACGAAACTGTCAAATTATCCCAATCAACCTTGAACCTAATGCTTTAGCGATAAAATTGAAAATCTATTAAAGAAATTTGACAGATTGTAGTAGCTTGATGTGCTGGCGGCGTCTGTACCTTTGTGGCTTCGTGGGACCTTTCTGACCATACGAAACCAAAACAAGATATTAGTGTGGCCTTATAGCTGGAATATGGAATTATATTTTGGAATCTTCATCATTATATTATAATGTTCAGAAAAAAGCTAAAGATATCTTTCAATTATGTGAGGAGTTCTTCTCGTCATCAGAACGCCAATTCTCGCAATCAAAGACGTTTAAAATCTAGTCGCTAACTCAGCGACAATCAATGTCAAAAATATAAGGAAATTAGAGGTAATTTTGACAGATTAAGACTGAGATCAGACTGTGAACGTTCTTAAAATTACGAGAAATGCCCCTCAGGTGTTATTTTGAAAATAAGTGCTATAAACTAGGATCATAATAAAATGGTTAATACGTAACCTTGTATCTTTATCGATGTTACTTTGGTATTCCAAATAGTTAACCCACAGTTTTATAAGAGACTGAAAGTAAACTTTGAAGCTTCAAAAAACGAATTAACGTAACCTTAGTTCAAAACCCTTGCCTAACGCAAACCATCGCGTTTCAACAAATGATATCCACTTACTTGGGAGGAAGTCGGGGACATTCGCAACGGTTTACGGTTTCAAAGGGTCGCTTCAATTTTCTTCTTGTACTAATAAATGCTCGTACAAGTAGAAAACTTGGTATAATCCTACTTCGGTAGGAATAGCAAGTACAGACTTATTTAGCGATGCGGATGAATTTTTTCGACGCTATATCCTAGTTTGTAAATAGTTAAAGTTAAGTTAGGATATAGATTTTTTATTTTTATTAATGATTTAGGCATTAGTCAAACATTGTTTGAATAGAAAAACAAATGAAATATAAGAATTATTTACAAGAAGTATTTTTATAGTTGAACAAAATTACGAGAATTGCATGCTTTATACAATTTGTAAGGCAACATTCACCTTGTTAATCCCGTAGTGTTACTTGCCAGTTTTCTAGCAATATTATAGTTATATATATAATATTTTAGTTATTTATTTTATTATTTATGTCCAGGATAACTGCATCGGTCTCTGGTTCACATATTATGCATCTTTCGTCATAATATTTCATTTTAATACGGTGGGTTGACGTAAGTCAAGCAGGAAAAATGTATTAATTGACATTCTCAGTCACTGAATCAGGTACCAAACTAATATGGGTTTTACCTTAAGGCACTGAAATGGTATATATAGGACGAAGGCACGAATCCCATGCCATCTTGTTCTCTCACAACGGTGGAGTAGTGTCAACGTGTCAGCATGAAGCTCTTCATCATGTTCGTGATTGTCGCGTTACTCGCCGCGGTGTGTTCGGCGCAACCGGTTGACAGCTCAGTACACGAGCAACCAGACACTTCAAGAGATCTACGATTCAAGAGATCCGGTTTTATCATTGGCGATTGTCCGAGAGGTTACCACAAAAGGGCCAGATTCTGTTTTCCTGAGTAAGTATATTTTATTACATCAACTTTTGGTCGAGTTTAGTTGGTACTCATATATTTATCAACGTCTAAAAAGTCACGGAGTGTCGGTGTTGGTATAATTTATTTGCAAAGCGTACGCACGGCTACACATCAAGCTATACATAACCAGTATAAGCTGACTTCTGATTGAAAAACCTATACAATGCGAGCTCAGCTCAAACGGAAATGTATAGCTTTATGTGTAGCCGTGTGTGCATGTTGTTTAATATGTACCAATGATTTCGTTTAAAATGATCTTTTGGTATTAAGTGGGACTTTCTAAGCTAGTTAATTACTTACACCTAATATAAAAAGTCGAGAGGTGTCGTGGGGCACAACCAGTTGGAACGAAGTTCCTTTCGCTGTGTATTATGTACTAGCTTCTGCCGCAACTTCCAGATGATTTTTTTTTTGTTCATCTCCTAAGTGCTCAAGCGTGATGAACTAACAAAATATAAAAAAAAACTGTCGTGACGGTCAAAATCTTACACATTTTTCGGCCCAGCTCTTATTCGCCAAGTATGCAGAGACTTGAGAAGTTCATTCCAATAAAGACAATGTTCAGTACTTTCAGTGTGCTCAAACATAATCATGTTTTAATATCTTATATATATTTTTTGCAGTGATTATTATTACTCAGAAGTAAGAAATTAATTGTCAACATGGTGAGAGAGGGACAGAGGACTGAAGATATTAACTGCAGTCGTATTTGAAGTGGTGTATGATACCGAATCAAGCTTTCAAAGTAAACTTATTATAATGTACCTACAACTCTTTTTTATTTCGTCGTAATCCTCCATTTTAAAATAACATATAATACACTAGCATTATCATATGTAGCATCAGGTAGCCTCAATAGCATAACAATTCAATGGATCAAAGGACACAGCGGTTCGCTAGTTAACGATGCAGCCGAAGAACTGGCCAGAAGGGAACGAGCATGGCACTAGTGGGACCTGTACCCATCGCCACATCCTTTCGGATACTTACACGTTCTAATAAGGAAACTCACCAGGACCAACATCACAAACTATGGATGGACTAAGATGAGTGCAGGAAGGCTAAGGAAGCTAGCTTTGCCTCCAATTGATGGCCGCCTCACGTAACTACAGCTGCGTACAGTTACATGGTTACAGCTTTAAATGGCCGCGGGTCATTTACTAAAAAACACAGCATGATTAGATTATCTCCAATGATATTCAATTTCTAACTCCGGAAATATTCATCGAATTATGTGAAGTTTCACCCTTATCCGTTGAAGCTAGATGAAAAGCAAACTTCCGAATTTATAAATAATAATAATATTAGTAGAATAAATACCACGCCACGAATTATAAGCCGTGTTTATGTTTATTTTACGGTCCCAAAAAGTTAGTAGGCTGTTTAACCATTTTCAGTAGCCGGAAAGGGTTTGTTGATTTTAAAATGTAACATAACATAATGCATCACGCCTTGTTTCCCCGAAGGGTTGGGCAGAGGTGTAGGTACCTAAAGGAAAGAAAGAAAAGATAAAACATTTATGTAGCACAGACTAAAAGAGTCTGAATACATACATCAGGGCCCTTATTCTCGTAATTTAAAACGTTCAAAATCTAGTCGCAGTCTCATCTCGGCGACAAACAAATGTCAAAAACTTGTCAAAATGTAGGGAAATTAGAAGTACTTTTTGACAGATTGAGACTGAGATCAGACTGTGAACGTTCTTAAAATTACGAGAATTGCCCCTCAGATAAAAACAAATTGAAATAAAATAAAAAGTGTAAAACGTACATTTGGTAAACGTAGTACATTTACAACACAAGTAAACCTACATTTCGCCAATTATGTTTAAGTCCCATGTAATAGGAAGCGAGCCTATAGCCATCAACCAGGAACAAATAGCCATCAACCAGCCACAAATCCAGACTCTACTGAGAAATTCCAGATAGAGACTCAAGAACATTTTGCCTGACTTGGGAATGGAACGCAAGAACTCATGGTCAGCAGTGACATAGTAATGCCATTGGAATTTATTTGAAGAACGCCAACTTCTACAGGACGAAGTTCGAAGTTCTGAATTTGTTTCTACTGAGAAAAGATAGTAAGGTTGGTCCTTAAAAAAAAGTAGGTAGTAGGGATCCATAGTGCTTGCGAATCAGCTGCAGCTCTTTATAAATTATAACTATATTGTTGAGGCTTTTCCTACATAGAAAGTGGGATAGAAGATCGAAGCTCTTCGGGAGAGAGCGACGTCGAACACGCTACGTGTTCGACGTCGCTCTCTCCCGAAGAGCTTCTCAACTTTCAGTGTGACGTAGCATATTGTCAACAGTAAAGGATGATTTCCACCAAACGGCTCGCAGCGCATCGGATCGGAAAGGATACGAACGGATGCAGCGACAGCCGAGCGCGTCCGGCAGGATGTTGACGCATACGATCGGCTCTGTACTGTCGCTTGCGAACGTATCCGTTTCTGCGCCAAGTCAAATAGTTTCATTCCTACCGTGTTGACGTGTTCTAATGCCGAAAGGATTCGATCGGATACGACAACAGACGAACAGAGCCGATCGCGCGTCGCAGCATAATTTCGGCTACGATCGTGTGACGCGGAAGACGCCCACGGTCAAGCTGCTGTGGGCGGCTTGGTAATACGAATATAGACTTTAAATACTGTGTACACGATTTAACATCGTTTAAAGATTGTAAAATCCGTTCCGTTGCGATGCTAGCCGTTTGGTGGAAATCATCCTTTAGAGTTGCTTTCAAAATAACACAGAAAAACAAGTAAGGAAAGTTTCCCATAACTACCCGATCACACTAATTAAGTACCGGTTTCCGAAACCCTTATCATGTCTTCAGTGAATCAGCCATTTAATCTCGCGTTGTGTGGTTTGATCGAAATAACGAAAACCAACGAAGTTACTTGAGTACATAATGAGTTTTTTTACCTATGAGAAATGGGGCGAAAACCGAGACGAAATGAGAGTGAAGTGAGCTATCAATAGTGTCAATCCCTAGCATCAGGTGAATTGACAGGTCACTTCACATACATTTTTACAAGAGATCTTTACTACGAAATAGATCGTCTGATGACACGATTTTTGTTTTTGTTGTTTAGAAGACACGCTCTGTCGAAATCTTAAAACAATATTAAAAGTGGGTACCTACTGCCCCCCCACTCGAAAATGTTCAAAACCTATGTTAGGGCTTAAGGCATTTTTATATCTCACTAGCTTTTGCCAGCGGCTTCGCCCGCGTGGTAGTCGGAAATTATCCCACGAAAACTACCTACCTAGTACTACCGGGATAAAAAGTATGTGTTAATCCAGGTTATAAACTATATGTGTGCCAAATTTCATCCTAATCCGTTTACTAGTTTTTGCGTGAAAGAGTAACAAACATCCATCCATCATCACAAACGTTCGCGTTTATAATATAAGTAGGATTTGCAAGCAATCGTGGGTGGTGGCGTGGTGGTTCATGGATTGTTCATGACTCTGAACGACGGGTTCGGGTTTTATTTTCCGATGCGTTGAAACTTTTCATAGAGACAAAAAAGTATTGCTGTTACATACATTTTGACCGCGCTGGGCGCACTTTTCTATGAAACTATTTTTATTTGATATCCGATGAATAATTCCTGAAACTTTCGACAAAAAGGTTTAGAAGCATGTGCTGAATTCATGGTTACAGTTTGTGCGTCGATGTCCTACCAGCCTGTATGTATAGATTATAACAATCTGTATGTACCTATGTACATACAGGGTGGTAGTCTGGTTACAAAGCCTTACAATATCTTCACTCTAGTTTCTGTTCCCTTAATATTATGTAAGCAGCCTCATTCATGATAGACATAGTTTATTCAGAACCAGTTAACTTGAGCTAACATAACATAATGGCATCCAGAATAATAGTGATTTTAGCAGCGGATTCATCTTGTCAACGTTATTGTAGACCGTTTAGATCTTTGTAATAATACTTGGAGGATCTAGTCAAGCGCTAAGAATCGCGGCTAGGTTCTGAAAGAGACCTAGCGAAGCTTAGTTTGTTCAATCTTACAAAATAGGGAGATAAATAGGAATTTCTCTGAATTGATCAGTGTACACTGATCAACTCAGAGAAATTTCTAAGACGCGATATATGTTTTTTTTCGTCCACGACAATACTGAAGCAACCAGTTACAAATCCAAGAGTACAAACTCTTGGATTTGTAACATGTTATTTGTACATGTTACTTTTGCGTTTTGGACGACTAATCTTACTCTACATCGTTTTAAGGCACTTTTATATTTCCATTTGTGAAATACTTTAGGTGAAATAGAATTCTAAAAGTCAATTTATATTTGGAGACAGCGGTTGAGCAGAGATGAGTCGCTACTCAGAAAATAATGTTCGTTCTCACCATATTTACCTAAAAGACTAACCACTTCATAGTAAAAAATAGATTTATGTAGGTACTGAAGTTCAATTCTCGTAATTACACACACACTCGTAATTACAGAAACAAAACGTTCAAAATCTAGTCGCAGTCTCATCTCGGTGACAAACAAAAGTCAAAATCTTGTCAAAAATGTAGGGGAATTAGAGGTATGTTTGACAGATTGAGATGAAACCAGACTGTGAACGTTCTTAAAATTACGAGAAATAAACCGAGACTTTCCCAGTTCACTGGAAATTGGCCTTTCCCAAATTGCATGAGAACATGAGGATGCTCTTCTGTGCAGGTTGTTTCAGAAGCTTCATCATGACACTGGGACCTACCGCTTTCCTACCCTTTTCTTGGACCTACCCAAAGTTATATTCAACTGGCAGCAGAAAAGCCTCTTTGAAAAATTACACTTAACTTGGCTCAGACGAAGAACAAGATTGTACCACCGCAGATTAAATTTGTATGTACAGCTAGGAACAGACTTATAACACGACACGCCACCCGACTCGCGTGACGTGCGCTCATTGGACGAATTGTATTACACGTGGCCCGTGCTGCTGTTTATACTCATCGAAAGACCTCGGAGCGAGAGGGGTGTAACAAATGTGTTCCTAACTTACGTTCCCAGTGCTCTTAAATTTAATAATGCCAATTACGTAAAGAGGAACTTTCGTTTGTTTGTACATTCAGTTATAAACGACGCGAGTTTAAATGTAAGGAATAAATCTTTCAATACATCCCGCATTGTGTTCGAAATAAAAACAAGTTACATTTCAAGTTCTGCAGTAGATACGTCCCATCACTACAAACTGTATGCAGGTGCTGTTCGTGAACTGAAAACAATAACGATAAACTTTTCCTCCGAACAGCACGTTACGAAATTTTGTTTCAGTGCGGTTAGTGGAAGTGCTCAAGTGCGGTTCGCGAAAGTGCTGTTCAAATCAGTCTAAGGAGCTCTCAGAGGAATACCTCGAATTTTACAAGCTTCAATACGCTTTGAAACCTGATATTTATATCTAATCTGCACCCTAATTGCGTAACACACGATCAATCGGAATCGGTTTCATTTTGACAGTTCAACAACATTCATTGCGTTATTTACGTTGTTGAGCAGACACATGACACATTTTTTGAACATATGAAGCAATGGATTAGCAATATCCTTCAAAATGATTCAGATTGAGATTGATTGTGTGTTACGCAATTAGGGTGCTGAATAAAATATTTTAATGTCTCGTCTGTATTACCACTGACCTACTAATGATCCTACTAATATTATAAACGCGAAAGTTTGTATGGATGGATGGATGTTTGTTACTGTTTCACGCCAAAACTACTGAAAGGATTTGGATTAAATTTGGCACACAGCATTAACACATATGATACTTTTTATCCCGATATTTCCACGACGCAGCTAGTATAATATAAGGCTAAGTTCAGATTGGACAAAATTGTATTAAATAAAACAATAACTTTTAATCTCGTTTGACAAGAATTAATCGTTTATCGAATATTCAAATCTGATCGCGTATCCGTGAGACAATTTTGTGTTTTTTTTTTTTTGTAATGAACTTTTAAATTGTTTATAATGCGCATCCCAAAATTCCGAGAAAGTCCTTTCGATAGTTAAGCCGTGAATGACGCCATCAGACGGACGCAATCCCGCATTTATAAATATATGACAAATGAATCTACACTAGAATTCCGTGCTTTATTTAAATGTAATATTAATGTTCTATACCTGTTCGCACACTTTTTTGACCTTTCGGAAAAAAATATGTAAATGGTGGTAAAAACCTCATCAAAATCCACTGCGCAGTTAACAAGAACTAAACGATCACACAGACAAACACGAAAAGCAACTTTGTTTTTACTATGTAAAGTATTTATTAGACTAGCTTCTGCCCGCGGCTTCGCCCGCGTGGATGTCGGAAATTATCCCACGGGAACGTTCTACCAGGATAAAAAGTACCTGTGTCCTTCCCCAGGATGCCATATATCTGTTTGCCAAATCAGAAGTTCAGTGGCTTAGATGTGAAATTGTAAGATGCAGTTTCAAGTTCAAATCCTCCCCTTAAAAATAGAATTACCCCTTTTTGCCCCGTCAGGGGTCCATTTTGGACAACTTTACATACTTATTATTAATTATTTTCTGTCAAAAGTATTAATACTGGGTTTCGAGTTAATTGGAGCGTGCATTCAATTACTTCCACACCAACTTCAACACCCCTATATCCCCCTTTCAGGGGTTGTTTTTAAAAACTTATAATAATAAACTTTATTACTTACTTAGGCGAGTATTCTTGCCAAGTGCCATGTTTATTAACTAGGTAAATGAATAAGATTTTTCATATAAACTGTATCCCCGTTTTTCACCCCCACAAGGGTGGAATTTTGAAAAATCGTTTGGCATGTATGCATAACTTGATTCAAAGATTATTTATACCAATTTCCGAGTTAATCAAGCCACGTATTATAATCCTCCCCTGTAACATTAAGTAATATTTTCTCTTCAATGTAAGTCTTCAGCAAGCCCAAGTTACTATACAGCATTTAGTTAATGAGTTGATAAAGATGTAAATCTTGAAGGACATTGACGAATCAGTAGATCAATGTTAAAAAGTACTTCTTTAAGGTATTCCGTTTACCCGAGTCTTCAGAAACGAGACTCTTTTTGTATGTAGTATTATCATTTAGTTGATAGGAGCTCATAGAAAGCTTCCATTTATTTACACAGTGTTAAATTGTGGTAGACTCGAGTTGTTTTATTATTTTCTGAAAACAATTTATGTATTATTTCGTTTAGATACAGAATTTAATTTAATAACTATCGTTGAACCTGGTTTCGACACAACTAGGCTTATGAACTCGCAAAATAGCTGAAGCTTCGTAACAGCGAATTACAAGTACAAGCGAACAGTGTTCGACTAATACGTTTTGTAAGAGTTCGTATACGCGCCTGGGATTTACTGAAGACATTACAGAAAATATTTCATAGAAAAAGTAACGTTGTTTTTAGTCGGTCTTTTCGACATACACTTCCGTTTTCATATATGGTGGGTATTCATAAAGACACAGAGAAAAGGATTTAAAAACAGCGGCCAATACGCGGTTGGCTACATTGCTACGCCTTGACTACGCCGCTACGTGTTGACTACTACTGCTACGCTTTGACTGCTATGCATGGCGGTCAAACACTACGCGACCAACACATGCTCTGTTATTAACTCATTACGTGTGTACTTCACATTAGAGTCGGTGTTTTGTTGCCGTATACAATATACGGCGATAGTCAAACACGTGTATGACCCTGCTATCTGAAAGCGATCGTTATTATCAAGTACTAGCTACCCGCCCACTGCATTGCGCGGGTACAACGGCGACGTGGCAAAGCATTGAAAGGTCTGAGCTATATCAAGTCCAATATAAATGTATTTTACAAATAAATCTTTCCGATAAATGCTGTAACTGATATTGAAAATCACATTCAAATCCAATGTGCAGTTGAGATGATCAAACCGGTCACTTAGCTAGACACAAAAAGCGATTTTGTTTAATACTATGTAAAAATAAAAATATAGATGTAGCGGTATCTACAACGCCACATGCGAACTATGCATCATACTTACATGACATTTGCTTACTTTGTAAAGTATTCTATTATTTTAATTATTGTGAATGTGAAGACTATGTGGGTCATTTTATTTATATTATTTTTAATTTTTCTCTCTGTTCTGTTAGTTTTGGTCATGGTCTGGCAGTTTGAGTAATTAATGTGGCCTACCCAAATGTTCTTTCTTTGGTATTGTTCGTCGAATCGTCGAGCTCCTTAAGTTTTGAGTTGAGCTGCACGATTTCTGACAAATGCGTGCACTGGCTGGACAGGTCCTCTCAATCTGTGTGGTTCTTTCCTCAAAAGACCATCTCAGACATCGACCTGCATGGTCTTCATATGATCTGACCAAGATTATGTCTGGACTTTAAAAGAGAATGTGACCTCTGAGTTTGTTTCGGCCTTTCTTCTCAGAGTAGTCAGATAGGAAACGCCGACCTCATCTAGTTTTAAAATATGATTGACGTGTAAAAGTGTTTGTAAAAACCTACTTACAAAAATAAAATCATTTATCATTTACTGATGTCAGGCAAAATCCTGCATCGCGCAAGTAAAGTTTACCGCGCAATTAGCATGTATACAACAGCCCGACATGATTCATCGGGCAGTTTCCTGCCAGACACAACACCCGTCTGGTCGGAGGATCCTCTCTTTTCTATGGAGGATGAGTGAACTTTACACCCTGTTCCTCATACCTCTATATAGATAACCAGTTAAGTAATTGTTTACAATGAGATTTGATCTTTCGTGAAATTTGGAAAAAAAATCTGTTTGCATATTTTATGTCGAACCGGTTCAAAGCTCAGGGACAGATCAGTCTTTAGATCGACCGTCCACTGCTATACTTAGGATATGCACGGAGAGGTTTGCCACGGTTGATTTTTGACCAGCATCTGTTTCGTGCGTAGCGTGAGTCGCAGTGGACGATCCCTCCAACATTTTCATACAAAGTGAAGCTAATACGTGCTTAGTTTAGCCGTGGTTCACTGTGGAGCGGCCCATTTAAATACTTAATCATTTTACATTGCTTGCTGCCATTGCCAGCTTGTAACGATGGAGCATTCGTCTTGTTAATCCTGCATTGTTGCTTGCCAGTATTCTACCAATATTATTAGAGCGATAATTCTACTGTAGAAGACTTTAGCGGTGTAATTAAAGTGCCATTAATGACGAAACACCAGTCAGTACTAATGATGTCAGCGATAACCGCTTTGGTCTCTGATTCACATAAACTATTTACTCGTCGAAGTTTCGTAACGAAATATGATCGTAATTAACACATAATATTATGATTTTTTCTTTGTTGCCCGGTGGATAATATAAATAATTTATTTCAATAAAAATAATTTATTGAAATTCCTAGCGTCAGTTACTGGATTACCGACCTAATATGGATTTTAAAATATAAACAGGAGTCAAGAATCCCATTCTATTCCGTTTTCCTCACAACAGTCGAGTAGTGTCAACGTGTCAGCATGAAGCTCTTCATCGTGTTCGTGATTGTCGTGTTACTAGCCGCGGTATGTTCGGCGCAACCGGGTGACAGCTCAGCACACGAGCTACCAGATACTCCAAATGTTATACGTATCAAGAGAACCGTTGTTATTTATGCTAATGATTGTCCGAAAAGTTTCTCCAAAATTGCCGGTGGTTGCCATCCTGAGTCAGTAGGAATATTTTATTTCATCAACTTTCAGTCGAGTTTAGTAGGCACTCTTGCACATTCAATTTATCAAAGAGTAAAAAGTCACGGTGGGTCGGTGTTGGTTTAATTTATTTGCAAAGCGTACCTACATAATAATATTGTTTATTACCAATTATTTCATTTAAAATCGCGTTACTCGCCGCGGTGTGTTTGACACGAAACATTGGCGGATTTAAGAATACTTTTGTTGCTGATTGTGCGCGATTTACCTACAGAATTGACACTACCTTGAGAATTAACACCGTCTGGAGTAAGTTGGAATATATAACAGCATCAACTTTTGGTCGAATTTAATATTCTTGAGCATTTATATAACAATGTCAATAAAATCACGGTGTGTCGGTGCACCTTCTATTTATAAAGTCACAGACCCATAGTGCAGGTACAATATTTATTTTCAAAACGTAGGTAGTTTTTTTTGGACCAATTAATTCCAGTAAAAATTATTGTTTTGTATTATGTTGAACTGCGCATCTCCGGGTTTAAGCCTAGATAAACCTTTCATTAACTACCTAAACGTAATAATAATAAAAGACAGAGTCCGAATAGCCTAGAGCCTGGACCACCACCTGAGGTGGCTCTCGTTGGGTAGCTGGATCAAGGGCTTGATTCAGAAAGCGGTACTTCTGGACACGGCTCGCATTCGTTCCTCCAAACTACCGGTAGTGTGGACCCTGTTTCCGATACCTGTGAGCTACTATTTTTTTATGTTTTTTTTTCATTTTTTTAATAAAAATATTTAAAAATGTAATTTATAAGTTTTTAAATGAAATAAAGATAAAAATAAAGAACGCTCATTACTTTAAGTGTGTTCAAACATTGGTAAGCATGTTTTGATCTTTGTATACTACGTTTTTACAGAGACTGAGAAGCAACAACAAAGAAATGGTCACGATGGTGAAAGACAACAGAAGACAAGGACACAGAAGACTGGAAATATTAACTGCTGCAGTCATATTAGAACCATTATTAGTTTTACTAGCTGCGCCCGGCAGTTTCACCCGCATAAGTTTTGATCCCGTGGTAATATCGGGATAAACTGGTAATAAACCATCTGTGTGCCAAATTTCATCCAAATCCGTTCAGTAGTTTTCGTGTAACAAACATCCATCCATGCACACAGCGTCTTTCCATTCTATTCAAGGCCAAAACGCAAGGGTGTGAAACTAATCGCGTATGGATTGGAAATCACTTTTTTACTAATTTCTTCCAATCTATACAAGAGTACTCGCGTATACTTCGTAGAAACCTCACTAACTACCTTCTTCCATAATATAGAGTACCAGACGCATCGTACCTACTAATTTTGGTAATAATTTACAGGTAAGTACTGAAGTTCTTTAATCCTTCTAAAGTATTTTTTTTTTCTATATAATCTAGTCGTTTCTGGCACTCGCCGGCTAGGATTTGTGTGTGGTACCGAATGAATAGCTCAAAGGAAACTTATTATAAATCAAAACTCTTTTTTTACCGTCATCTTTCTTTGTAATATAATATATACTAGCTTGGCTTTGCCCGCGGCTTTGCCTGCGTGTAGGTCGAAAAATGGTATAATTTTGAAAAAAAAATTTAGGGATCTTACTCCTGGGAACAAAGTATCCTTATTGGGGTTTATTCATAAACGATGACTAAAGTTAAGTAACGTTTAAACGTCAAAAATGTATGGTTAAACAGTTGCTAATCACTGCTTAACTTTAAGCAACGTTTATGAATAAAGGGGATTATGTTTTGTGTTCGTGAGTATAAATCCGTTTTGATTTATTTTTGATGTGAAGTGAAACATCTAATGTCGAACAGACACTGATGGAACACAATGACGTCACTGTTGACATTTTAAACTTTGAACCACACCAGATTATAAATGAAAAGGAATTCCATTCATAGACCGGTCTTACCCACGAACAGTTTGGAGATTTACTTCAAAATAAACGAAGTATGAACAACAATATCCAGAACTCTCTACTCTATTTTATTTCTAGAATTGAAGTGTTCATGGGTACCTATGTACAGACGCCAGCACATCAAGCTACTAAAATCTGTCAAATTATTTTAATAGACTTTCAACTTTATCGTTAAAGCATTAGGTTTAATGTTGATTGGGAAAATTTGACAGTTTCGGGTAGCTTGATGTGCTGGCGTCTTTTAATTATGCCATATGTATTCCCTTTAATAAACCATCCTTTAATGCATGTTGTTTCATTTAAGTTAGATATCTACTTTTGTAGGCATGTGTTTCTCTTCCAAATTTTTTTTTTTTCTATGTCCTTGACCAGGCCTGGTCTACCCGTGTGCCAAACATTCAAATCAGCTCAGCTTACAAGACCCAAATTCGCAAACTCACAAACATAATTATGGACTCACTCAAACATATATTTCTCTTGCGCAATCAACATTGCGCATCGGTACGGTTGGCGCAGTGGTTAAGCGATTGACTGCTGCACTGCGTGTCGCGGGTTCGATTCCCGCACGGAACAAATATTTGTATGACCTACATGTATTTGTTCCGAGTCTGGGTGTTTTTCTATCTATAATATGCATGTATTTACAAAAAAAAAAAATTATATATAAGTAGTTTATCAGCCATCTTGTTACCATAACACAAGCATTAGGTTGCTTAGCTTGGGACATGGTGCTGTGTGTGAATGGTGCTGTGTGAAATGTCCAGGGATATTATTATTATTATTATTGCTATACTGTATTCCTGTTTGGGGTGGGGCAACAAAATCCAAATTCATCCAATTGGAGCGAGCACAACGAGCCCTGCTCAAAATAATTCACTTTAAAAAAAGGAGATATTCTACAGAGAACCTCTACAAACTTAGTGATGTACTGTCAGTTAAGAAACTATACATTACTCAAGTTATTTTAAAAAAGCACAAAACCTTACCCTAGAATTCGGATATACACTCTAGAAGAAAAAAACACAACATAGGTCATAGTTCAAATACCTTTTACCAAGACCAAATTCGGATCTATGCAATTTGTAACCGATCAGCTCAATTGTATAACAAAATAAATAAAGACATTTTCATTTATGCAAAATCTTATCATATATGTAAAGAAATGTTGATTGACTGGATAAAACCACTGACATGTGAAAATACCGAAGCCCTCTTACAAAACGTAACTTAATAAGTATACAACCCGCTCACACACAGAGAGACTCTCCCATACCGACGCGTACATTCACACACACATACTCATACAACCACACATTCATAACACTCATGTACACTCAACAACACATGCACACTCATGCACACGCTCACACTCATGCACACGCTCACACACGTTCACATAATTATATTTTGTTTTACTACACCCTGTACAGTCTTTTTTTGTTTTTTTTTCTGTATATAACCATCGTAAATGAATCCTCCCTTACATAATCAGCCTATAATGATCCCACTGCTGGGACACAGGCCTCCTGTCTTCGAGAGGGAGTCGGCTGTAATCTACCACGCGGGCCCAGTGCGGGTTGGTAGATGTCACATGTCTTCGAAGTTTCGGTTCTAGGTCATGCTGGTTTCCTCACGATGTTTTCCTCCATCGTTTTGAGAGCAGTGTTGATGATATAATTTACACGAAGTATAGCGCCTGACTAGGTTCGAACCTACGACCTTCAACTCGTCAGAAGCGGCCTCCCGGAATCCCCCCTTAACATGTGTAAATATTAGTACCTATCGTGTAGAAAAATGTTATGAATGACGGAAAACTTCACCCGTTCACAATGGCGCGAGAGTCTTGATTACATGCCCTGGTTCAGCAGAAATGTTAGTAGGCGCATGGACGAGACTAATCCCAGTTCTAGTAAATACCAGTTGTACATCCACATGAATTATGAATACTTCCACTTCTCTAATTCCCTGAAAACTACTTGATTTAAGCCTTATACTTGTGAATGGATGAATTTATGCAAAATTTCACGAATTCCGTTGAACACTCGAGCTGTGAACGTGGCGCGGACAAACCAACTTTTGCATTTATAATATGTGAGTATTGATCCCCCGGGAGTTCGCCGGCACGGTACACCACTACAGGATAGGCGATATCGTGTGTTTGCACAACACGAAGATCTTTACAAAATATATCTATTACATACTTTACATACTAAAAACAAAGTTGCTTTTCGTGTTTGTCTGTGTGATCGCTTAGTTCTTGTTAACTGCGCAGTGGATTTTGACGCGGTTTTTACCACCATTTACATAATTTTTTCCGAAAGGTCAATAAAGTGTGCGAACAGGTATAGAACATTAATATTACATTTAAATAAAGCACGGAAGTCTAGTGTAGAAACATTTGTCATATATTTATAAATGCGGGATTGCGTCCGTCTGATGGCGTCATTCACGGCTTAACTATCGAAAGGATTTTCACGGAATTATGGGATGCGCATTATAAACAATTGAAATCTTTATTGGCTGCTCATAAATCACAAAATAGTCACGCGCATGCGTGATCAGATTCGAATATTCGATAAACGATTAATTCTTGTCAAACGATATTAAAATTTATTGTTTTATTTATTACAATTTTGTCCAACCTGAACTTAGCCTTATATTATATCGTCGTCTGTGGTAACAAATATTTTATTCAGATTAGATATAAATATCAGGTTTAAAATTCTACTGCAGAACTTGAAATGCAACTTTTTTTTATTTCGAACACAATGCGGGCAATAAAAGATTCAAATTCAAATATTTTTATTTGTAGAACTTAGGTAAACAAAGGGTACAGATGTATAAATTTATAAAAATGAACGCTAAGTCTTGCCGTCAACGGCGTACAAATATCTAATTAATTGTAGATAAACGGAAAATAAAACTAAACAAAAAAGTAGGTAAAGACATTGAAAATAAATTAAATGTCAATAATTACATAAATGTCATTAAATTACAATTAAAATGTCAAACCAATAAAATGTCATTAAATTACAATACTTCCAGGTAACTTCTTACATTTAAACTTACGTCGTGTATAACTGAATTCTTATACTTACAAACGAAAGTTTACTGCGTACGAAATTGGCATTATTGAATTTAAAGAGCACTAGGAACATAGTAGTCGTAGTCAGGAACACATTTGTTACACCCCGCTCACCCCGAGGTCTTTCGATGAGAATAAGTTACAAAATAAGAACAAACAGCAGCACGGGCCACGTACCTATACTCGTAATACAATTCGTCCATTGAGCGCACTTCATGCGAGTCGAGTGGCGTGTCGTGTTATAAGTCTGTTCCTAGCTGTACATACAAATCTAATCTGCGGTGGTACAATCTTGTTCTTCGTCTGAATCGAGTTAAGTGTAATTTTTCAAAGAGGCTTTTTTGCTGTCAGTTGAATATATCTTTGGAAAAGATTCGCTCCCGATAAAAAGCTAAACTCACTCCCGCGACTCAAGATTTCAAGAAGCTAGAATGTGTATCGCATTTTGGGAGAGGCGTGATTCAAGTAGCATAAGTTTTTTATTATACTATTAGCAACAACCTAACTTTATTTGAAGTAACTATATACTATCTAACAAAAATATATAATCACTAGCAGCGCCCCGCGGTTTCACCCGCATAAGTGTCGATTCCGTGGTAACATCGGGATAAAAGTAATGTACAGTTGGCAAAAGAGATAAGTAACCAGGGCATCGGATAAAGTTGAAGTTTAGTAAGAAACCGTTGGATATTACTTAATGAAATTTAATTTGATAAATATTTACTTGTTTTCTATTAATGAAATTAAATTTAATTCGAAAACATCCATCGGTTTCTTGCCAAACTTCAACTATATCCGACGGCCCTGGTTACTTATCTCCTTTGGTGACCGTACCTATGTGTTATTGTGATCTATAAGCTACATTACTGTAAAATTTCATCAAAATCCGTTCGGTCGTTTTTGCGTGAAAGAGTAACAAACATCCATCCATCCATCCGCACAAACGTTCGCAATTGTAACATTACTAGCTGCGCCCCGCGGTTTCACCCGCATAAGTTTCGATCCCGTGGGAATATTGGGATAAAAAGTATTCTATGTGTTAATGCTGTTTAAAAACTATCTGTGCCGAATTTCATCCACATGCGTTGTGTACTTTTTGCGTAAACAATGGATGTGGATGTAACGAGTAACAAACATCCATCCAGCCATACAAACTTTCGCGTTTATTTAGTAGAACAAGATTGACTAAGCATCTTCACCAGGCTACACAACCTCTTTGCAATCGGCAATCAAGGGATTGCTAAAATGTTTTAAATTGGCCCAACTTCCAAAATGTTCAATTTGAATTCTTGAATCAATGATTCTCTTTCACTCTTGCTCTTAACACACTCCATCAATAAATGTTGCACATCTTCAATTTCGATACATATTTCACAATTAGGTGATATAAAAAAATACTGTAAAATTTTCTATTCGGTGCAGCCTTATATGTCCAACCGTGTCGTGTAGTGCATAAGGAGCTATGGGTTGCGATTATGTTTAAAGTTCCAACCATGGTTCGAAATGTGGCAGTCACTGACCTACATATATTAAACAAGTACGCTGGAGTTCATACTATCGATGACAAAACGAAGACATTTGATTTTCGCCATTTTGGTGCTGATAACAAAGTGAGCGTCTGTGGAGTTAATATTTTTGATAAAACTCGTTTACAAATTGCGCATAGTCTCATGATAAAAATGTTCTAAATATCTCATAGTAAACACGTAATACACAAACGTGTCTTATTCCACGATTTGACCAAAATCATCAGAGACGTACCAAAACAACACAGGCCATTTGCAACAATGTGTCAATTTTAGTTCCTGAGACGCTCGATCGGGGCGCTTTAAATCGGCACAAAAACAACTATCATTTCGTATAGTATATTTAGTCTAGCGTACTTGTTCAATAGAGGTGGTGGCAGGATATTAGATAGAAAAATACAAAGTGCTAAATTAATTTCACAAATGCGTCGTAAAAATCACTCGGAATTTATCAATGTACCTCCCTATTTTTTAAGATTAAGCATACTACGCTTCGTTAGGTCTCTTTCAGAACACAGCCGCGTTTCTTAGCGCTTGAATAAATCTTCCAAGTAATATTACAAAGATCTAAACGATCTACAACAACGTTGACAAGATGAATCCGCTGCTAAAATCAATATTATTCTGGATGCCATTATGTTATGTTAGCTCAAGTTAACTGGTTCTGAATAAACTATGTTTATCGTGAATGAGGCTGCTTACATAATATTAAGGGAACAGAAACTAGGCTATTGTAAGGCTTTGTATCTATACATACAGGGTGGGCACAGGGGGTGGCTAAGTACTTACCATACCTATTATCTGCTGAAAAAGCGCATCTAATCAAAACTCTCTGCATTGTTAACGGGTGAAACTTTCCCTAATTAATAACTTATTATAACTTATCCTAGAAAGTTATTATCTAATATATAAAATTCTCATGTCACAGTTTTCGTTGCCATACTCCTCCGAAACGGCTTGACCAATTTTGATGAAATTTTGTGTGCATATCGGGTAGGTCTGAGAATCGGCCAACATCTATTTTTCATACAAAAAAAAAAAACCTTAAATGGCAAAACAACGTTTGCCGGGTCAGCTAGTGTAAGTATAGAAAGAAATTTCTTTCCATACTTATGATTTATAGAAGGACTAGCTTCTGCCCGTGACTTTGTCTGCGTGAAATTTCTTGTTTCCCCGATCCACCGCGCTCCTGAGCAGTGGTGGCCCCGACTAACGAGTCGTAGGTTCTAACCCAAGGCGTTTTACTTTGTGTAAATAATTTCATCACCACTGCTCTCAAAACGGTGAAGGAAAATACTGTGGGGGAAACCGGCATATCCTAGAACCAAAAATTCGAAGACATCTAACAATAAGAAGCAACTCTCCACCAGAGTATATAAAAGAAATAAATTATGACGGAGTTACATTCACTACACCCTAAGACATAGCAAATATCTTTAACGACTACTTCATAAGCCAAGCAGAAACACTTTCTACTGCTTCGACACAACAACTGACCACTGACAGTAAAATAAATTTCTCTGCACAGTCAATGTTTTTAGCCCCTATCATACCAGATGAAGTAAATAGAATTATAAAAGAATTAAAAAATAAAAATAGTGTAGGATACGACGATATTTCAACAAAGGTTCTAAAGTATGTTTCAGAAATAATATCACATCCTCTCAGCTACATAATTAATTTAAGTATTGAGTCTGGAACCTACCCTGATAAGCTTAAACCTACTGTCATAAAACCTTTATTTAAAAAAGACGATGAGAAAGATATTAAAAATTACAGGCCAATAGCTCTTATTCCGGTAATATCCAAGATATTCGAGAAATGGATCTATAGAACCATAGACGGATACCTCAACAAACATAATATTATACTGGTAAAAGAACAAAAAGGATTTAGGAAAGATCATTCAATAAATATGGCAATATATGACTTTCTTAATGTTATCATAGCTAACATGAACGAAAGAGTCCCAATATCAGCAATATACATGAATATGACCAAGGCATTTGACTTGGTCAACCATGATATACTGCTGAGCAAGTTAAATGCGTATGGGATAAGGGGAAATGTTTTATCACTCATAAATTCTTACATAAAAAATAGAACACAACGTACAGAAATATGTCGAATTTGTAAATTAAATAAAACCGTTATAAAATACATATCTAAAGAACGAAAAGTATCATATGGAGTGCCCCAAGGCAGTGAGCTAGGGCCTTTATTGTTTCTTATATACATAAATGACTTTCCCCAGAATATACCCTATCCTATGACATTGTTTGCCGACGACAGTACTATCATTGTTAAACTTGACAAAAATAATAAAGACTTTGAAGCTGACATAATCAATGCACTACAACAAGCCGTTAACTGGTTAGAACATAACAACTTAATTATAAATTTGAAGAAAACAAAAATTATGAACTTTCGTCAAAGAGTAGCTAATTCGGAATTAAATGTAAACTTTAATAATGAAAAAGTTGAAGAAGTTGCAAATACAAAGTTTTTAGGGTTAACAATCGACAATCAACTTAATTGGAAACAACATACTTCAATATTAATTTTAAAAAATAGTAAGTTTGCTTTTACTTTGTATAAACTAAAGAAAGTAGTCAATCAAGCAGCGGCAGTCACTCTTTACTATGGATATGTCGATTCTATACTGCGCTACGGAGTCATCTTTTGGGGTAACTCCTGCAATAAGGACATGGTTTTAAAATCGCAAAAAAGATGCATTAGAGCTATTGCCGGTATAAAAATAACTGATAGCTGCAAACGATATTTTGTACTGTTAAAAATAATGACTTTACCTTGCTTGTACAGACGCCAGCACATCAAGTTACTGCAATCTGTCAAATTTCTTTAATAGATTTTCAACTTTATCGCTACAGCTTTAAGGTTCAAGGTTGATTGGGAAAATTTGACAGTTTCGGGTAGCTTGACCTGCTGGCGTCCGTACATATTTGAGACTGCTTTATTTGTTAAAAAGAACATGCATCTATTCAGAAAAGCATCTGAACATCGCTATAAAATGATTAGACAAGATTATAGACATGAATTTTATTATGTGGTCGACCATCAAAGACCGCCTTGATGCACAAAAGCATACTTTGCATGGCCCCAAAAATATTTAATAAATTACCAAATGGAATTAAGGACTTAAATATTGTTCAATTTAAAAACAAATTAAGACATCTATTTATATTTATTATTGGAAAAATGTTATTATACTATTGACGAATTCCTTAATGATAAATTGTAAGTTATTTGACATTGCTATTTATTTAATTTTTAATTGTATTATTATCTTTATTTTCCATTCATTATGTTATGTTGTGTTTTGTATACGACCGGGGATATATCAGGCGTTAGACCAACGGATTTACGTGCTATTTGAGCCACGGGAGCTTCACACCACCAACTTTCAAACTCCTGGCTGCTACTGGGGAATTACTAATGGAAAATCCAATAACACTGCCTGACCTGGGAATCGAACCCAGAACCCCACGCTCCCGACCACGAGACCAGCAGCAGAATTTGAACCTTTTTCGAAACAGCTTTTTAAAGTATGTCATCCCACTCACTAGCGAACGATCGCAAGAAAAACTATAGCTGTGGCGAGACTGTGCTTCCTTACCACCCGCTGAAAAACTCATAAACCTGGACATGAGGTACCTTGGGTAACCTGGAAGTCTTTAAATAGACTCCAGACTCAGGTTGGCCGGAGCAAGGAAAACCTGTTCAGGTGGAGATTCATAGACGACTCCGCCTTGGAGTGTAAATGTGGTGCTGTTCCACAAACGATGGGACACTCTTAATATCGTGTCCTGCGTGTCCTGTCAGCTGCAAGTTACAGGAACGGACGGAGGACGCTGGTGATGGTGCTACATAAACAAGTGGCCGAATTCTGAGCCGAGTCCATTTAGACTGCTATCGACACGCTAAGAAGATGAAGCGGACTTTCATAAAGGTAATGCTAATATGAAATGGTAGAAGACTCGTACACTAATAGAACCATCAGGGGGTGTCTGAGATGATAGTCCCTGAATGTTGAGAAATTTCTAAACAGAGAGAGCAGAGGTTTTTCAAAACATAAAAGAAAAGAAGTTTATTAGACAGGTTAATTAAGGCACACAATATTCACACAAAAACAAAAAAAAAACTTACACTAGGATTGTGTGCCTCACGGCTGCGCCAAACAGGCCCAGTTCAGCATAAATGTCAGTCAGCAGAGGGGCAAATCTCGTAATTTTAAGAACGTTCACAGGCTGATCTGGGATCAGCCTGTGAACGTCTCAATCTGTCAAAAATACGTCTAATTTTCCTACATTTTGACAAGTTTTTGACATTTGTTTGTCGCCGAGATGAGACTGCGACTAGATTTTGAACGTTTTAAATTACGAGAATTGGCCTTCGGATGCCTGGCGCTAGAATCTCCAGATACGGTGACTTACTGGACCTGAATGTTTTGAAAAACTTCTGCGTCTTCTTCTTCTGGCAGAGACATCGACGCTATGAACTATGAATTCAGCACATGATTCTAGACCCCCCCATAAACCCCTTTTTTTAATAACCGACGAAAAATTTCAACCCAGGTGTTCATAATCATGTACTGATCGATTCCATGGTTACAGGTTGTTACCATGGAAACAGCATCCTAATTACGTAACACACTATCAATCTCAATCTGAATCATTTCGAAGGATGTTGCTAATCCATTGCTTTATATGTTGAAAAAGTTTGTCTGCTCAACAACGTAACTAACGCAATGAATGTTGTTGAAATGTCAAAATAAAACCCAATACTACTGATAACGTGTTACGCAATTACCCCGCATGTTGTTACCGTGGAATCAGAACTTGATTCTGAAACCCCCTCCCCGTTGAAATTATTCGTGGGTTATTAAAAAAAAGGGATCTTTATTAGGAGATCTAGAATCATAATATGCTGAATTTATGGTGACAGGTTGCGCTTCGACATCCCTAACAACCTCTATACTCGTCCTCAAAACTATTAACTACTATAAAACTAGAAGCAAAACAGCCAATTAATTAAAATTGAAACTGTAAATTAATATAGCAATTTGGAGCTCGCGTTTCCAACATGCGACAATACAAGTTCATTAATGCATAACGGTAGACCAGGCAATTACGTTAATGATTATTTTACAGCCGGCTGTAAGTAATAATATCTAGTTTGCTAACGAAATAACAACATGCATTTTACCAGAAAGGGCCATTTAATATGTATATTAGTTTTCACATACAACAACTAATTATATGGAAGTTTGAAGTGGTTATAGAACCACATCAAACTAAATAACTGATGGTTCAACCCTTTGGTCAGTGCGCCGTGAAAAATGATTAACAGATTTTGTTAAAAAGGGAAGACATTATTAGCATAGCTTCCCTTCAAAACTTGCTTGCTTTAGCTTTCCTTATAAAATTATACTGCAATAACAAATTCATATGAATCTGGATCTCATTGCAAATTTATCTTATTTTAGTCAATAAGAAAACAATAATTATTATAGCACCGTGTGACCTAAGGCTGCCATCAGACGGACTGCAACACAGCAACCGCGCGCAATCGATATATTCAACTGCATGCAGTTGTAGGTTCGACTTCATTACGTAGCGTAACGAGTAACGCCTGGAAGCACAGACGTTACTTCTTTTACTGTATGCGGTTAGCAATGGACAGCTTGCGTCGTCACTACACGACTGTAGCCGACCGCGTGAAGTTGAAGTCACGACTGTATGCAGTTAATATTGACTTCACACGACTGCAGCCGACCGCGTGAAGTTGATATCATGACTGAACGAAGTCGAACATACAATTGCATGCAGTTGAATATATCGACTGCGCGCGGTTGCTGCGATGCAGTCTGTCTGATGTCAGCCTAACCGGCACTTAAGTCACTCTTTTCTGTGACTGAAGTAACATCGTGACTTAAGTGCGGGTTTAGGTCACACGTGCAATAAAATGTATACGATACGTGTGTAAGTAACACGTATACTATTGAAGAAGTTTATAAGCTGAAATCTTGGACGACAAAAAATCCACAAAATCCATACAGAGGTGCCAGAAGGCACCTCTGTATGGATTTTGTGGATTTTTGACCTGGCGTCTTTTGGCGTTGCATTAACACCGCGTAGGTGAAGTGCTAGCGCCGCATAGACGCTATATTCGCGTCGTGCCGTAAACGTGACTGTATCGAAATAAAGACGTGTTGATACCGCGTAGACAGACGCTGCGCTCGTGTCGCGTAAATGTGACTATATAGAAATAAACTCGTGTTGACATTGCGTAGACGCTGCGCTCGCGTCGCGTAGACATAACAGTATAGAAATAAAGTCGCGGTGACCCGTGAGCACAGGTTATACTTACATTAACACAAACGTCTTCACTAGCAGAAAGTGGTACGATAACTTTTGATATAGGTAAGCTACTGATTTAACTTACTGAAAGATTTTGTTCAGAACTGTCTAACAAGTAACAACTTGTTGAACGTTATATCGGTAAGTTCTATGTTCCGAGACTTATATAGGCGATACAAGCATAAATACTTAGCGCTTACACAAAATTCAATATAGATTTTCTCGTTGAATGTTGATTCGAGGAATGGTTTCAAAAATATTATGTTCGTAACACCATAACAGAACAGATTAGAATACTTTTATGTAACTACACCATATAAAGTATGTATGTATTTATGTATCTATAATTTTGGATATGTATATATTTGTGTATCTATTTTAGTGTATTGTATACATAATATTTGCACCAACGACAGTCCCATTTTATGTCCAGGAAAATCACTGTCCATTCTAAGGTTGCCTGGAAGAGATCGCAGTAATGCGATAAGGCCGCGCATTGTATATTTTGTAGAATTTCATGTATTTTTTATGCTATGTGTGTTTGTGGTGTACAATAAAGTATATATAAATAAAATAAATAAGTAAACAATGCTTTGGAGGTTTGGAAAAATTCGTCAGCTCAATAACGGAAATAACGCAATGAACGTGTCTGAACTGTCAAAAGAAATGTATTACGAACGGTGGCAATTGTATGTGTGTTACGAAATTACCCCGCAGATATACTATGATACTCGTACCACATTATGATTTCCATCTCACCGTGAAAACTTGGGTGAAGTGAGCGTGGAGTGAGCTGTCATTCCAACTAATGCTAGGGATTGACACTTTTGACAGCTCACTCTAAGCTCACTCCACCTAACTTTTCACGGTGTGATTTTTATAGAATCGATGGACTGATTATTTTTTATGATAAGACAGGTAGTTGAATTCGTCAATAAAAACGCTATAGTGTACCATAGATATAGGAAAGAAGTGCTGTGTGTTGTTTTTTTTACATTTCTATGTAGTGTACAGTTCAAACATTCGAAAAAGGAATTTTAAATCATAATGTGGCATTACAGCTGAAATGGCTATCAACTAACTTTTGGAGGGCACTGTACCTAAATATCAACTAACTTTACAGGAGGGAGTATCCCTAAATGTCTACGACCGTAAAATGTCTATTAATACCTAATTTATGAAAGTATTAAAAATATGACATATTGGAATGAAGTTCTTTATCTCGGTTTGCGGTAGGAGTAAACTGGTAGTAATCGTCACGTACCAATAAAGTGTTATGCGACTTTCTCACATCTCCAACCATGAAAACTATCTCTCTCAGAGAGAGATAGTTTTCATGGTTTTCGAGGGTGCTGAAGCCGATAGTGAGGTCAAAATGAAAATCTAATATGGCGCCTGAAAAAAAAAATTGTTTTGTCATAGGTGTCATTTTCATGGTTTTCAAAGGTGCTGAAGCCTACAGTGAGGTCAAAAAGAAAATCCAATATGGCGGCTGTAATTTTTTTAATGTTTTTGTCATGGTTGTCGTTTACATGGGTTTCAAACGGGCTGAAGCCCCAAGATGGCGGCTGCAAAAATCTTAAAATTTTTCGTCATTTGAAAATTTTCGCAGCCATCTTGGATTTGCATTCTTGCCGACCGTCACCTGACCCGACACGTTTTTTAATCTGTCCTCGTGAATTATGGAATTAAGGGTTCAAAAAATTTGATAACAAAGATGAATTCAAACCTAAAACACGGTTTTACGAAAAATAAATACTGAACTATGAGTCCATCCATAGAAGGAAGTAGGTAAGTAATTAATTTTACTTACTGAAACTATCTGTCTCGGAAATCTATTATACTTAGGTACTTGACATCATTTGGACCCATTTTAAACTTTACGTCGTGTGAATAGAGTTCACAATTGTGTGTAAGTTTTAGTTTGATATGGGTTCTTGTTCAGAAAGCTATAATATCGATTGTAAATATTGGTAATGAAAACTTCCCTTGTATAATTAATTTGATATCCAATAACTACGTTTAATCGAGGTCTTCGTCTGGAATTGAACACCGTAGTTAATAGATTAGAATAATCTTTAATATATACACCGTATAAATCTATCATCGATACTAAGATTTCGTTAGTTTGAACGCACTAATCTCTGCAACTACCAGTCGGATTGGAGAAATGGTTTTTGCATAATGGTAGCCTAATTCTTGAGGAAGGCTCTAGGCTATTTAACATCACGCTAGGAACCGAGTAAAAAGTCACAAAGAACTCTTAGCGAAGACATAGTAAAAGTGCGGGCAGGCGATGCAATGCGATGCGATGTGATGTGACGGGTGGGTTGGGAAACAAGAAAGTTCACGAGGACGAATTCGTGGGCATAAGTTAGATATAAATGTAGAAATTTTACAAAAGGTGACACAATGGGCGGTCTTGTCGTTATGAGCGATTTTTTAAAGACAACCTTTGGATGGATTCAAAAGTGGAAGGATAGACAATACTGTAGGAATTCTGTGGTATATTTAATCTGGATTCTTTAATAAATAAATTGAGATCCCATATAAATTTACTTGTTAAGAGGGTGGGGATGCAACGGGTGTCTGAAAGCTGGCTACTGGCAGCTGGCTGTCTCTATATTCAGCTAAACATGCTGTAGGTACCCATTTACATTTACCAATGATAATTGAAGGCAAACCACCAAAAATCACCGTGGCGAGCCATTCATAGTTAGTTTGAGACAACAACTTGACTTTATGGAAGTCATACAGGGTCAATTCATAGAAGCATAATTTTTTTTTTCCCCAACCTATATTGTCCCACAGCTGGGCAAAGGTCTCTCCTATATTTTCCCACTTTTCTTTGTCCTGTGCCTGCTCCGTCCAATCAGTTAGAAACGCGTCGAAATCGTCACACCAGCGTTTCTTAGGCCTGCCTCGGTGACGACCCCCGTCTTCAGGCACCCTCTGTGTGACGACTTTGGCCTATCTGTCTGGATGCATTCTATAGGTGTGACCTGCCCAGTCCCACTTCAGCCTCGCAGACTTCGGCGATACCCGTCTTGGAGAGTATGGTGGTGTGGCAAAGGAGCTCATGGATGTATGGAATCCCGTATCATGCTGCATCAAAGTTAAACATTGTTTTTTATAGACTAAACTTATCATATTAACTCATAAAAAAGTTATTTTTGTAAACAAAACCCGGGTTTCCGAGATTTTCAGTAAAATCGAAATAACCTTAAAACCAGGTACTTTATTTTGTTTGACATGTCATACACGAATGGCCATTATTGCTCTAAAAAAATTATAATCGTTTAAATAAAAATTCTTTTTGATTTAATTCTAGTTATTTTTAAATAATGTAGAATCGGCAAAGTATAATTTTTTTACATGTTTTTTGAAGACGTGATCATGACACATTCAAAATTCAAGGTTATTTTAATCATATCATTTGACTTATGACAATAAAACAAAAAAAGATATTTTCTGAAATCATAATTCCAAGTACAGACGCCAGCACATCTACCTACTCCAATCTGTCAAAATTATTTAATAGATTTTCAACTTTATCGTTAAAGCATTAAAGTTCAAGGTTGATTGGGAAAATTTTACAGTTTCGGGTAGCTTGACCTGCTGGCGTCTGTACCTACTTATCGGACGTTTACTTATCAGCTGTTCACAGGGGTCGACGGCGGCCGATAGTACTTATAATAGGTAGTTAAATACGTGAAATAAAAAATATTTTTATCAAAATCCAAAGTCATTTATTCAAATCAGGCTGAGAATCAGCACTTTTCGAACGTCAAAATTAAGACAGTCCCCCAAAACGCCCGCCCTTCACCACGTCCTAGTGCTTTCGCTGGGAAGAAGTAGCGACAACAAGCTCCCCAGCAGCACAGCTGTCTGTTCAGTTAGAAAATACTTGATTGTATACAATACTAGGTATGTAAAGTAATTGACATTACAAGGCACAGAACATTAAATTAAATTATTTGCCATATGACAATTAATTATCATTATTTAACAGTTACTGTTATGTCAATTTCATCCTGTATATATGTATTAAAATTAATGTTTGTGTTATTATAACAATGTAAGCAACAAAGTTACGTGCGATATGTAGGCAGCTTATTATAACAAGTTGGGCGTTGTGAAAAGCAAATTAATTATTAGTTAACTTAGTCACTTGAAATTAAAATCAATGTTAGCTTTGGGTTTAGATTTCACACTGATATGCTTACCAACGTAAATAACGCAATGTATGCTGTTGAACAGACATGTCAAAAAACTTTTTTACAAAAAAAAAACTACCGACTTCCATAAAAACACTACAAAGTGAAAAGTAACTTTAATTTCGGAAGTCGGTGTAAAACCAAAGACACCGACACCGAACATATGAAGCAATGGATTAGCAATATCTTTCAAAATGATTCAGATTGAGATAGATAGTGCGTTACGCAATTAGGTTGCCGTTCCTACTGAACGGATTTGGATGAAATTTTTGCGTGAAAGAGTAACAAACATCCATCCATCCATCTATACAAACTTTCACGTTTACCTATAATATTATGAGTAAATAGTAAATTGGTAATTAGTATTAGTAAATAGTATCTAAATTAGTAATTAGTATTAGTAAATTAGTAATTAGTATTAGTAGGAGTAGGATAAATAACTAACCCAATCTTAGCCTACGTCTTGGTAGACGAATTACAGAGGGTGAATCTAATTACTAAACATAAATGATGAATGATCCTGTCGCCTAATGGGAATACGTAGAATTCAGTAGTCCGATTCCACATCGTCAGAATCGGTTTCACATCGTCAAAGTCGTAGGGACGTCTCCAAACAAACTACATAACAACAATTCACTTTCCCATAGGCACTTTAAAAGGCACACTATGCGACAAGCGAGTGCGAGAGCTTGGCGACTGGACTCAACGACTGCAGCCCAAAAGTTTATTTTGCTCAAAGTCGCAACGACAGGCTGCGACTTTGAACAAAACGTCGCACGCTCTCGCTTCGCAGCGACTAGACACACGGTACACACGCATACCTGACGAGAGTCGCAAGTGACATGTCAGCGTCAATCTTGCTGTGAGCGCTGAGGAAGGTGCACGTGTGTTTTGTATTGCGAATGACAACATGGATACTTTCGATGTCGTTTTTAAATCGGACGTGGAAGTACGTCGAATACTCAACGAAAATCATCGCTTTCTGCACGACATCTGTCGCAACGACTAATCGCAGACGTAAACGGCAGCTCTGCATCTAGTCACAGCGACAAGGAGCAGATGCAAACGACAGCTCCGCGTCTAGTCGTAGAGACAACACGCAGATGCAAACTTCAGTTCTGCGTCTAGTCGCAGAGACAACTCGCAGATCCAAACGACAGCTCTGCGTCAAATCACAGCGAAAAGGCGCAGATGCAAACGATAACCCAGCGTCTAGACGCAGTTGTATACGATAACTCTGCGTCTAGTCGCAGCGACAAGAAGCAAATGCATACGACAGCTCTGCGTCTAGACGCAGCGACAAGACGCACAGTTAACGCTCGCTAATCCCTAAGGCGCGACAATCTTTGAAGTTTGAAACGTGAGCCACTTACAATCCGTACGCCCGTACTGCCTGTTAGTAAAGTTGAAGCAAAACTTTTTATTTATTCACAAGATTCAAATTGTTTTCGGCCTCCTAACTCAATTGGAACAGTCGACTGTGTAGTCCTTTCACAATTATTTTGCATCACTGTCAAAATCACAATGATCTGTATCTTCATTGAAATAAGGTTGTTGTTCGGTTGCTGCTATTGCCAAGCCCGTCAAAATGTGATCTCACAGTGAACCTTATTGTCGTTCCAATAAGGTTGTTATTGGGTTGCTGTTGTGAGAAGCAAAATGACTCTGAATGGACTGTAGTACAGAACTTTCGTGACTTGTTACTTAAGTTGACAGTTACACGTGACATTTACAGAGTTTATAAAACAACGGTCTAGCTTTGAGTGATTTATGACGAGGGGACCCTGGCTAAGCTAAATAGCCACACGGGTCGATCGATCAGGTTAAGCTACGCTTGTCGCGGTCGGACCGCGGAGGGGTGACCGACCATCTTTAAATACCGAAAACTTTCCTCGGAATGCACGTTGCCTCGGAAAGCATTGGTCCGAGCAGTCATCATCATCGCCTTTGACAGTCGTTACGGGTAGTCAGAAGCCCGAAAGTCTGACAACCAGTCTTACCAAGGGGTATATCGTGTTACCCAGTACCTAACTCGGTTGTGGAGGTCAGATAGGCAGTCGCTCCATGTAAAATACTCGTATTCAGCTGCATCCGGTTAGACTGGAAACCGAACCCAATATAGTTGGGAAAAGTCGAGGCAGGTTGAGTGATTAATGATTATTATGATGATTATTTTTTTTATTATTTGACTTAGACCATTTTTTTTTACGTAGGGTTTGCGCAAAAAATCCCATGAAATCCAATTTGTATTCCGAACGCAGGCGAACGAAGCCGCTGACCCAGCTAGTCCCAATTCAACGCAAACTCAGAAGTTAATTATACTGAAAATTTAAATCATAATAAACTCCAACGAAAACCCTTCAGGCACTTCGATAAACTTACAATATTCCGCCATTTTATTATAAAATTTGAATTTACTGGCGTGGAACAATTCGCAGCAATTAATACCAGGAATTCATACGGATTCTGTATTTCTTGAAGGTCCCTCCACCGACATACTCAAATACAACATCAATTTCTCTCTATTACTTATCCATTGACGTTTTAGATGAACCTCGTCAGCATACGTCCCCTTGCCAAACGGTAATGGATAGCCCACTTTACGATAGTGTAACATACATGCTTGTGACACAATTGAATGGGTTGTCCTCAACTTATGCCACTCTGCACGTGACTTGGTGGTACAATAAGAGATCTCAACAAAGAACGTCGGTAGTGAAGGCACTTTAAAATGAAATTTTCTTCACAGTAGACTGCCAAGATGTCATTAGAGGCATCGGGGTCAAGTGCAGGCGCTGCTGAACCCAAGAACAAACACGTGTATGACGAGCTTCAGCCCGCAACTCCGTCGCCGTGAAAAGATGTTGGCAGTTTTGGTATAAAATTAGAATTTCGGGTTTTTGTATTCAAATAATCAAATCAAAGCTCCAACATATGCAAACATACACATATGCACATGCTCATATGTAAGTGACACACACAAATTGTCATTCCCGTTGTCGATGTTTTCTGATCCCTTTTCATCAGATACTTTTGGAACAGACCATCCACCAGGCACCACCATCACCATCCGCCACCATTTACCACCATCACCAACCACCATCAGTGACCACCATCACCATCCATCAGTCACCGCCATCACCATCCACCATCCGTCATTCACCATCCACCACCATTACTACCATCATCCCCACCACGAACTATCCACTACCATCACCGCCACTATCCACCACCATCCACTATCTATAACCACCACCATCCACCATCCGCCAACCATCTTTACATACCGAGACTCCTCCGTGCCTCGGAAAGTACGTTAAACCGTTGCGTTGGTCTCGGCTGTCATTCCTGAATCTTTGACAGTCGCGGGTAGTCAGAAGCGCGAAAGTCTGACAACCGGTCTTACCAAGGTCTATCGTACTACCTAGTAACTGAGCGTGTGGAGGTCAGATAAGCAATCGCTCCATGGAAAATACTGGTATTTCACCTGCATCCAGTTAGACTGGAAGCTGACCCCAACATAGTAGTGAAAAGGCTAGGCAGATGATGATTACTTTTGGCACAGACCATAAATATTACCTATAAATTGATTCAATTATTTCCAAACGTAACACAAAAACAAACATTAATTAGGTCGTACTCCAAACTTCAGCGTTTGATGTTGGATTTCTGGGAAAGATCAGCCATTACGTTTTCTAATTAGTAAGCCTCGTGAAGGGCGCCTCAAGGATTATCCGAAAAGGGGCCGCGTCCTGCTGCTAATCTACTTATTTTATCTAAACATTTATATTATGTAGGTGTACAAAAGGTTCAGAAAGTGACAAATTATTCAACAGGACAGATTAAAACCACAGCCTGTAACACTAATTACAAAAAGATTTTTGATTGCATTGTAATAATAATACCTGCCTATGATTGTCCCACTGCAGGGCAGACTTCTTTCTCATAGAGAGGGCACGAGCATTGGTCACCACCAACGCACATTATAATTCTGACAGACAGCTGTGCTGCTGGGGAGTTTGTTGCGCCACTTCTTCTTCCCAGCAATAGCACTAGGAAGTGATGAAGGGCGGGCGTTTTTGGGGGACTGTCTTTTGTAATTTTGACGTTCAAAAAGTGCTGATTCTCAGCCTAATTTGAATAAATTACTTTTGATTTTGATTTTGAATGAAGTAGTCAAACGCGATCACCATATTGATCCGATTCAGAAAAGTGCTTTCTAGAGTATTAAGAAAGATGCAGTAAGAAATGACTTTTTCAAACTCAAGGCTAGTTTGTATGAGAACGACCAGGAACCCGTCTGACTACCGTGATGGAAATAGACTCTCTGGATTAACAGGCTAATAAACGTCAGTAATGGTTCAATATTACCCATTCGTCAAAAGCATAAACGGCTGTATCTATTGATTGCGTTGGCTTAGAAGTTTGATTTTTTCAGAGCTCTAAGGTTCAGTAGACCTGAGTATTTGATACAAATTCCAGCTTGATGCCTCCACGCGTTCCTGAGAAAAAGGGTCTTGACAGACAGACGGATGGACGGACAACAAAGTGATCCTATACGGGTTCCGTTTTTTCCTTTGGAGGTACGGAACCCTAAAAACTAAGTTGTGCTGGAGCTTCCACGAGTGATGGTGCCAAAAGATTGTCAGCTTAGCTACCGACCTGCACAAAGGTGATAACACTGACATTACTGACATAGGTAAAGGAGATACGATCCCCAACCAGTCTTGTGTAAGCGTGGTGACTCTTTGGTTGTGACCAATGCTCGTGCCTAATCTGTATGAGAAGAGGCTTTCCTCCCTTTATTCTCCTCTTTTTAGCCTCTTCTCATGGTGTCGATAAACGACCTGATTAAAGTCAACAGTAGCAGAACGACTCGAATTTATAATCGAGATATTCGGGTTCCGGGTGTACCATCCTGCCAAACTACAGTAGTGTGTGGTGATGATCCTGATGAAAGTAGAATCAATAAAAATACATAATATAGGATACGGAAAAAGTAAAAAGAGGTAAAGGAGGCCTTTGCCCTGCACATATTAGATTTGAGGATACTCAAAAGTTATGCCACTTAATAGATTTGGGGATCCCCAAAAGTTATACCCATAATACCAAAAGCGAACTAAACAAAAACGTAACAAAATTGCTGTACGACTTGAAGACAACGACCACACAACCAAAACTGCACCAAGACAAAAAAAACAGAGTTGAACAAAACAAAATTGAACCTGAATCGAGATGAAAGATCGGCTTGCAAAAGAACCATAACATCTAACTGAGGAAGTACACACGACGTAACACAGCAGCAATTCCGATAATTCTGCAATTAACATGATGTTGACTCGTCATGACCATCGATAGGGCGATGTCTGCAGGTGGCTGGTATTATTATGAAAATCCATTCTAAAATGAGAGAAGATCATATCTGAAAACGGGTTTTAACAATACAAAGTCATGGTAATCGTCTATTGTTTTAAAAAGCCCTTTCTAAATGTAAACTGCCTAATCTACATCTCCTAACGGTATTAGTCTCCAACCCTGGCAACCAAGCTCCCGACTGCAATAAAAAAACCATCATACTTATAAAATATAATGAATAATATCTACTGTATTACAAAGACGACACCGTTCTTTTCTTTTTTCTTGTAAACAAATGAATAGGGTCACCAACTTTTCAGTTTTCAATGAAAAGGAATATCTTCTCTATATAATATAAAAATGAATCGCTGAATGTGTTGCTAAGCGCAAATCTCAGGAACAGCTGAACCGATTTCACGAATTCTTTTTTTTTAATATTTAGATTTCACTAATTCTTTTTTTAGAATATGTAGTTGGTACGAGGATGGTTCTTACGCAGAGAAAAAATTAAAAAATTGCCTGAAAAAGTCTAAAAACAACACTTTTCTGTACTCAAACGAATACAAATTTGGTTTCGGGGTGTAAAAGGGGTACAAGAAATTTCACGCGGACGAAGTCGCGGGCAGAAGCTAGTATTTATATATAATTATATCTGACTACCTATCATAATTATATCGATTATCATAGATATAATAGAGACAAGACAATGTAATAAAGACATAATATGAATAATTTGCGAGCTTCAGTATATTAATATATTTAGCCTGCGACTTCGTCCGCGTAAAATTTCCCACCCCGTCGCATCACATACCTAGCCTGCCCGCACTATTACTTCGTTTTCGCTTAGTGTTCTTTCTTACTTTTTGCTCGGCTCCTAAGAGTCCTAGCGTGATGTTAAATAGCCTATACGACGAACAATTTCTACGCTATGGGGTCTAAACTCATGTGCTGAAGTCATGGTTACAGTTTGCGCGTCGATGCCGCCACCCTGTATAGATTTACACATACTCACGCCTTTTTCTCATGGGTCAGAACGACACCTGCTATAGTATTTTTATCTCACGACGCGACGCGCGCTTTACTTGTGGTAAGCAAGTGTACAAACACGCTGTGCATGTGTGTGTAAGCACAGGAGCCCTCGGTGCGGTGCGAGACAATGGCGAAGTCGGAAATGTGTGTGTGTAACGAGTATGTGCTGACTCTCTACTCGCCTTCACGCACACATTCACAGTGTGTCTGTACACTTGCTAACCACAAGTAAGGCGCGCGTCGCTTCGTGAGATAAATATACTGTACGACTCTTAGGTACTATCGTCAAAACCCATATCAGGATCATTTTGAAAACCAAATCCCGTGCACATGACGAACACAGCTGTGTCCGTAAGTAAAACAAAAGAGGATCCTGTTTAGGTCGATCGACTAATAATATGCGCTGCAAGCAGGAATAGTCCTTACGGTGTGTTGGTTAGATACAGATTTTGACGATAGTACAAACTCCTTTTGCTTTGTTTGCGTTCATCTGGTCATACACGCACGCCGCGAGTAGATACTATCCTACTAAT
The DNA here is from genome assembly GCA_949629185.1 of Apamea crenata. Taxonomy (NCBI): domain Eukaryota; kingdom Metazoa; phylum Arthropoda; class Insecta; order Lepidoptera; family Noctuidae; genus Apamea; species Apamea crenata. The sequence goes on from OX451367.1 coordinate 16,196,043, forward strand.
ATCATAAACGCGAAAGTTTGTGAGGATGGATGGATGGCTATCTATTACTCTTTCACGCAAAAACGACTGAACGGATTTGGATGAAATTTGGCACACAGATGGTTTATAGTCAGGATTAACACATAGGATACTTGTTATCCCAATATTCCCACGGGATCGAAACTTTTGCGGGTAAAACCGCGGAGCGCTGCTAGTATTTCATACAGGACAAGATATATAACCCTAGATACTTATATGATTGTGTAATATCCCGCTCAGTTTGTCATCCAACCTTCGAAATTAATTCTGCCGGTTGACCTACATTTGTGAGGTAACCTTGAGAATTACACCCATAAGTACTTTACGTACCTACGTAGGTACTTATTCCCCTTTCACGCCTCTACTATTTAGACGTTCAGCCGATTTCCATTAGAATTTGCATATATTTTACATAGGTATTATACCCATATATATGTTATATTCTATCTATATGGCATAAGTTTGTTATGACGACGAAAGCTGAGAATTTTACGATTTTTTCCATTTGCTAACGAGTTTTCAATCATGAAGAGTTTGTTTGTTTGAACGCGATTTCTCTGGAACTACCAGTCGGATTTGAAAGAGGAACTCTAGGACCCTTAAGAGCGTTGACAACGTACGGCATTTCCTACAAACTTTCAAGTCCTTGTTCTTCGAAATGCATGAACCGATAAGCAGGATACACAGGTCTAAAAAGTTAGTTAAGAACATTTTCGAATTGTTTTATTTAAAAAAAGATAACTGGAAATCTCTGTTTCTATGGAAAATTTAAAATCGGTCGAATTTACATGTACTTAACACTATTTATCGAAAATGTTCTCAAGTGACTTTTTAGACCTATATATCCTGCTTATGCGTAGGAAGTTTCATTAAAATCGATTCATGCATTTCGAAAAACAAGGACTTGAAAGTTTGTATGAAATGCCGTACGTTGTCAACGCTCTTAAGAGAAAAAGTGGGGATTACTTTTTATAAATTTTATATTGGAATTATTTAAAAAAAATATACTTTACTAGATGCGCCGCGCGCAGCGGTTTCACCTGCATAAGTTTCGATCCCGTGGGATTATCGGGATAAAAAGTATCCTATATGTCAATCCTGGTTATAAACCATCTGTGTGCCAAATTTCATCCAAATCGGTTTTGTGGTTTTTGCGTGAAAGAGGTACAAACATCCATCCATCCATCCATAACAAACTTTCACGTTTATAATATTAGTAGGGTAGGATATTTTCATGTGGTGATTTCGTATTATTTTTCGCTACAAAATATCAACAAGAAATAATGTCAGAAATAACGCTAAACGAAAACGAAGTAATAAGGGCAAGCGATGCGATGCGATGCGACGGGGTGGGTCGGGGGAGCAAGACATTTCACGCGGACGAAATCGCAGGCAGAAGCTAGCCTAAAGAATAATATTGACGAAATGACAGGTTTTCCTTCGGTTCAGTTCAATCAATCATATCGGCCCATTCTTCCTCCTTCGGTTATTGAAGTCAATTTAATTTCATCTAATAACAATATTCTCAGTTGCTTGTCAGTTATTTGTCCAATCCACGGGAACACCAGATTGGATAGCAACTTTTTAGATTTAACACATTTAATTTTGACCTTCAAATAATAATTACATATATTTCAGAAAAAAAAAAACATATAGAGGTATGAGGAACAGGGTGTAAAGTTCACTCATCCTCCATAGAAAAGGGTGGATCCTCCGACCATCATCGGGTGTTGTGTCTGGCGGGCAACTGCCCAACGACTGATATCGCAAAGTTTGTATGTATGCTAATTGCGCGGTAAACTCTGCTTGCGAGATGCAGGCTTTGCGTGACGTTAGTATGACGCGTTGTTCGCATGTGGCGTTGTAGATACCGCTACAAACACATTTACGGTTCAACAAAAAAACAATTTTTCTAGTAAAAATAAACATTCCAGAAATAAGTATATCGTTGGTGTCTGTACTCATGAAATCATTATTGTATCACAAACACTAGCGCCTTCCAAACTAGGTGACATTAAAAACAATTTTTTTTCGAACGTGCTATATGGTACATGTAAAAAAAAGAAGTAAATTTGAAAATTACTTCTTTGTAGTTTTCTTTTTTCTAGGGGACGCACGCGTATACATAAAAAATGGCGCTAACAATCATCAAACCAAAAAAAGCGTTGTTTCAAATTACAATTACAAAATTATGGCCTTGCCGTAAGTCAAATAATAACGAGTAATTATTTAACGTACGTATGTTACGTTAACCAACCGTTTGAAACAACTGCCCCTTACTTTTATATTGAAATATTGGTGTGTGTGCGAGAGAAATTATAGACTTGATCTAACTTTATTTATTTAACCATTTATGTGCACACATATATAAAAAGGCAAGAAAAAAACAACAGGAAAATAGGTATAGAGGTGATGCTTAAACATAAGAAATCTTTCAGCATCGGGTGTCCCTATTGTTAAAATGAAAATGCCCACAGAAAATAAATCACATAATTTAAGTGGACGCGAGTAGCCAACTAAAGTAAAGGATCAAAAAAGGCACTGGATAGATACTGCTATTCTTGTAAAAGTGGGCACTGAGAACTCTCTCTCTCTTCAAAAACCGGAGATTTGGACAACCCTAGCGACGTCTTCAGTATGCGGCAAAGCGAACAATGCCTCAAGTACTCTTTTAAATCTCTTTTTTTTTGTAAAAATATCTTTTATAGAGTTAAAGAAGTTATGAAGAAAGATGTATGTCGTGAAATATGTACCTACTTATACAATATAAAAGTGTAAATAATTTATTTGACATTAGAGGATATTAGGTAGATATTTATAAATGTTACGGAAATCCTAATAGCAGGTTTCACATAAGTAGGGTAGGCTTTAAACATAAGTATTAAATATTAACGTTAAAAGCTGAATCTGTAAAAAATTAACAAGTTTGTAACAAAAATGGGTAACATTGGCTATCCCAATATTAATCCTACTATCCAAATTATATTATAAACGCGAAAGTATGTGAGGATTGATGGATGGATGTTTGTTACTGTTTCAGGCAAAAACTACTAAACGGATTCTGATGAAACTTTACATTAATATAGCTTATACATCAGAACAACACATAGGATACTTTTTATCCCGATATTCCCACGGGATCGACAGTTATGCGGGTGAAACCGCGGGGCGCTGCTAGTAGTTAAATAAGATTAGATAGAAGTTTGGAAGATCTTAATTTCTATCCAACGGTCACGTTTTGCATAAATAATGTTGTACTACCGGTTTTACTAGGATATGAAATATTTTAATACTTATTATCTCATTTTAAACTTGGAGGAGCTCGCTAAACAATAACAGCCGCACGGGTCGATCGGAGGTTAGCTACGCTTGCCGCGGTCGGTTCGTGGATGGGTGACCATCCATGGCTCTGTCGCTAAATGACCACTTCGCAAAATGACTACTGGTAGCAAAATCCATTACATATCGAGACTCCTCCGGGCCTCGGAAAGCACGTTAAGCACGCGGTCCTGGCTGTCATTTGTAGATCTTTGACGTTCGTTACGGGTAGGCAGAAGCCCGAAAGTCTGATAACCAGTCTTACCAAGGAGTATCGTGTTACCCAGTATCTGGGTTGTGGAGCTCCGATAAGCAGTCGCTCCATGTAAAATACTGACAATACCGACCCGAACATAGTTGGGAAAACGCTAGGCATGCAGATAGATTGATCTCATTTTAAACTTAGCACAGTTTTGACAAACAAAAGGCCAACCTGCAGTGGAATTCTAGCAATATAGTTTGTTACGTACTGTCGAACTGAATACATTAATCAGCCTAACGCTAATCGGTCAAACGCAATCATAGCTGTGAGCGCTCTTTAATGACATGTACCTACACATGCATTATCTGTGCACTTGCAGTAAGCGACCGATCACATGAAACTGTTTCATAAACGTGTCTCTGTCTCGTGTCTCCAGTCCCGCGCCGGCGAGCTGCGCCGACGCACGCTTGACAGCAACGCCATCTTAATGCTATTTTTAAAAATGTCGTTGAGGTTATTCTTGTTTTTGTCCATCGCCGGCTTGGTTGCCGCTCAGGCCCCGAACCCTACCATAAGAGTGGCCCATGGGCTCCTTCAGGGTACATGGAAGGTGTCCACGAAGGGGCGGTCCTTCGCCAGCTTCCAAGGTGTACCATATGCACGGCCGCCGATCGGAAAGTATCGATTTAGGGTAAGTTATTAATTCTAGTTTGGTTTTTTTTTAGCTTGTGTTGTTGAGTTTTTGTGTTCATGTTGTTTAGGTAGTACTGTTATTAGATAGACTTGTTCTATTCTATTGCAACTGGGCTTTTCATAAACTAAATCCGATAGTGTAGTGCAGTAGATAATCAAGTAACCAATGATATTTTCAAATAACCCATAAGTTCTGATGTCACTTGGCTAGAGTGCGTTAAGTTCAGACTCTGCCCTTTAAACTTTTATCAACATCTATGGTAATCGAGTTCACCATAATTTATAGCGGTTAAATGGGATGGAAATGTCACAGCTTTCTTAAAAAAACTTTATTTATTTGCCCGGTAATAAAATAACGTCCCTTTTATGGGCATTAAAGTTCGCCTCAGAGTTAACCCGCGGCTAAAGTAGATATATAAATAAGGTTTATTGGTAAGTACATACATACCTACATATGTATAGTCGGACTGCTTAAAGTTTTCCAACTATGTAAACAAAACAATATTACGACTTTGTCACTTCATAGTTCAGTTAATTAACAACAATAACAAACTTTGTATTTGTATGGTTGACCATGAAAACAAAACTGTTATCGTCGGCGAACTAATTAATATTGTTTCAGTATAATCCTTGAAACTTCTATTAAAATCCACCATAGAATTTACATAGGTACTCGTGTGTTTTATTTATTCTCGGGGAAATTACGTAAATATACAACCAAAAGATATTTGCATAACATCTCTTAACGTAAAATATTGCGAATCTCGCGCCTCTTTAATACATATTAAATGCGTGTCGTGATCTCCATTTTTACCCGACTTTTGTTTGTGTGTGTGTATGTGTTTTCTACAGAATGTTACTAATGTTAAGAGTACAATATAATTGTCCTACTTCTAGCTAGCAATAGGCATAAAAACTATAGATTTCAGATCAGTTTTGTAATGTTAATTACCGAACATAGGTACCTAGTATTGTATACAATCACGTATTTTCTTTTTATTTGAACAGACAGCTGTGCTGCTGGGGAGTTTGTTGCGCCACTTCTTCTTCCCAGCAATAGCACTAGGAAGTGGTGAAGGGCGGGCGTTTTTGGGGGACTGTCTTTTGTAATTTTGACGTTCAAAAAGTGCTGATTCTCAGCCTAATTTGAATAAATGACTTTTGATTTTGGTTCTAGTTATGATTTTAATTACGGTTGATTACAGCACATTATAAACTGCTAATGGAACCACTAACGATGTCAGTTCAGGATCCTTATTGCATTACACACCATTAATCTCAATCATTCAATCAATCAAAAGTCTTTATTTGTAAGCACAGATTACAACTGTTGTAATCTATGTTTACAACAATTGTTATATTATAGTTTCTCTGGGGTTTATTCATAAACGAAGACTAAAGTTAAGTAACGTTTAAACGTCAAAAATGTATGGTTAAACAGTCGCTAATCACTGCTTAACTTTAAGCAACGTTTATGAATAAAGGGGTCTATGTTTTGCCATTTGGCGTACAAATATACAGTAAGTTAACGGAGGCTTTTGGCAAATAATTAAAATAATTTATTACACTAATATTATAAAGGCGAAAGTTTGTGAGTGTGTGTGTTTGTTACTTCTTCACGCTCAAACGGCTGGACCAATTTTGATGAAATTTGGTATGAACGTAGCTGACATTTTGGAATAACATATAGTATACTTTTATCCCGATATTCCCACGGGATCGCACCTTATGCGGGTGAAACCGCGGGGCACAGCTAGTTTAAATATAATCGCGCCAATAGCTGTTTTAGATTCGCGACGGTAAGTTAAAAAAAGGCTCTACGAAAAAAAATATTCTCCCAAAATCAGGTTAAGAACTTATGATCTACGCCAATAATAATATTATCTCCTGTACCCCGACATCATCTATTAATGGTTTCCAGAGTAGGACTGGGATCTATTATTGGTCTCCAAACCAAGAAGGATCAATAACGAGCGAGAACTTCAAGGGAACAATTTTAATGCACGATTTTTAACAAATGCGTTCACTGACTGGACAGTATCCTATGTGTTAATCCTCGTTATAAACTATCTGTGTGCCTTTCATCCAAATCTGTTCAGTAGTTTTTGCGTGAAAGAATAACAAACATCCGCCTATCCATCCATCCATCCATACAAACTTTCACGTTTATAATATTAGTAGGATTATAGTAGGACGTGTAATATTATACAGTCGTATGATAGGATATATAATTTTCTCTGGGTGTTCTACTGCCCCCTGAAGGTCTCAATCGCGAGGTGCATTATCGCCCACGTTGAGAACCTGTGGCTTAGACGAAACAAAGTCTCTTTACTTACCACTCTTTTGAATTTTAGCTCCATAATGTCGTAGGGATAGAGGTCTTGGAAAGCCGTTTTGGAGCCAAAGGGCATTCGAAGTCTCAGGAGCAAGAATTGACATGAATTATAATATGTATTATAGGTAATCGAAAAACCGTAAAATTTTGTTAAATGTTGCAACATCGTAAGTTCTTCATGCAACAATAATAGGTAGACAGAAAAATGCTCTGCAAAAATTCCAGTTGTTTTAAGCAGATCAGAGGGGCAATTCTCATAAATAAGTAACGTTCACTATCAGAAGGCCAATTCCCGTAATTAAAAACGTTCAAAATCTAGTCCAAAGACTACAATAGTACACTGGCTAATCTAGTCGCAATCTCATCTCAGCGACAATCAATGTCAAAAACTTGTCAAGAATGTAGGGAAATTAGACGTATTTTTGACAGATTGAGACTGAGATCAGACGGTGAACGTTCTTAAAATGGCGAGAATTGCCTCTCTGATCAGTCTCTGATAAAAAAAAAATGTGTCTTGAAATAAATAGAATCTATAAAAATACCCTACATTTTTGACATTCATTGTCGCTGAGATGAAATTGCGACTTGAATTTAAACGTTTTTTAAGTGCGAGAATTACCCTTCAGTTTGAAAACATCTAATACAAGAAACTAAAATGAAACTGCAAATGTTTGCAAATACACCCCGCTCCAGGAGTAATAATAGACACTTTACTTTAAATAGTTTTAAAACAAAGACGACGTTCATTGCGGGTTGGCTGCTGCCGCCACTGTTAACAATTTATATCAATATCAGTTCTCAGCTCGGAATACAAATTAGTAGCACTGTTCTTATATAAAACGTTATAAAAACTTGAAACTCAAGTGTTCGGTATTAAATTACGTAGTTTTCATAATTTACTGGAGTCCCGGGAAAGATACGATGCCGGAAAAAAGGCTTGAGAAACTATTGTGAAAGTGTAGTCTATCGTTCAGGGTTCCGTCTTTATCTTTATGAAAATATCATCCTGTATATTTATATATCCTATTAGAAGGCAAAAGTAAGTAAAGGGTCGGTCAGTCAGGAAGATGGAGCTAGTTGCCCATTCCAAAGGGCCGCAGTAAAGCGTAGTTTTTCAGTAGCATGTATCTTCGTATCTTCACGCTTGCTAATAATTTCCATCGTCGTAGTTGGGAGTCCCGCTAAAGCTTTGGAAGCGGTTTCGTCATATCATAACAGCTGTCATAAAAATCTGTCATTTTCTCCGAAAAACTTTTTATTTTTCGCCTTTTAGTTGCAGGTACATACCCCACACAAATTCATATAACACTGCTTGCTATGTAAATATCAGTGACAGGAAGTTATTAATACATCACCAATATAAACTAAGTGGAAAATTCATAATCATAATCATAATCATTTATTCATTTGCGAATATGGGTACATAAGAAAAGGTCTTATACAAACAATAGTGTCCATTAGCCATATCCGGTAGGATATGGCTAATGGCCCAAAAAAAGGGCAAAAAAAAAGGCGCAGTTCAACAAAATTGCCAGAAAAACTAGTGCCTGACGCTGGTTTTCTATTGAAGTGGGAGTGGGTTCACTTCTGGGCCTTTTTCGCGCAGCCGTGAGGCACACTTTCCTGCTAATTTCTTACATCGGACTTCACACTTTTTATTTGATCTTAATTATTTTTTGTTTTTATCTGATGTATGTATCTGGTGTATTGTGCGTATTAAAGAAAATACATTTATTTAGCACAGACTAAAAGTAATCTGTGCTAAATAAATATATTTTCTTTCTAATAGCAAAATTCTTTCGAATCCTATCCTAAATTAAATTCTTTGAAGACAAAGCGTTTATTTCCTTTTTATTTAATCTCAGTACTGCAGTGTTTTGGAAAGCTAAACTTGACACTCAATTAAAAATGGAAAATTCTTAGAAGCAATCTCAGGACTGCCAGTCGTTCGGAACTGGGATCCAATTTGTGTTTTCTCCTACTAGCTTGTTGACAGTTTCTGGGAACATTATTTACATTTCATTGTCTTCAAAGAAAGTTGTCTTTGATAATATTTTGTCTATCATCTCATCTATAAATCTAATCCCTTCATGAAATATGCCAAGATATTTTGATTACACTCGTTACCGTAAAGAGCAACTCGCTCGGGGCATTTAATCAAAGTAAGTGGCTTTCGAAGAGGCTTTTCTCAATTTTTTTTTGACATTTGTTAGTAAGTAATAACAGCCGCACGGACCGATCAGGTTCGATCCATCAGGTTAAGCTACGCTTGCGCGGTTGGCTCGTGGATGGGTGACCATCTTTACATACCAAGACCCCTCCGTGCTTCGGAAAGCACGTCAAGCCGTTGGTCTCGGCTGTCATTCGTGGATCTTTGACAGTCGTTACGGGTCCTCAGAGAACCCAAAAGTCTGACAACCAGTCTTACCAAGGGGTATCGTATTACCCAGTAACTGGGTTTTGTAGGTCAGATAGGCAGTCGCTCCATGTAAAATACTGGTATTCAGCTGCATCCGGTTAGACTAGAAGCCGACCCGAACGTAGTTGGGAAAAGGCTTGGCAGATGATGATTTGTTAACCTAACCGATTTCTTTACTTGTGATGATGGAAAAGTAAAACATGCATGGAACCGACATAAGCTACGAAAAGGCTTAAGTCAATCCTGTTGAAAGACGACATCAGAATACGAAACTCTTTGAAGGCGGTTGCTTTGATGCCACGTGTCGAGGACCTCTGCTTCACATGGTCACGGTATATTACCGTGACATGGTTTTTCTCCTTTCATATATTAATAAACAAAGCAGTGGTGACCCACTCGATACCACTGGGTCACCACTTTATGAGTACCTAAAGGTCTTGAAAAAAAAAATTGTACCATGAATGAGAATCGTTATTTGTAAACATGGCTAGAGTTACACAGTGTGTGTGATGTTACAACATTTATATAGGTTCTCTATGTATTATACATGTGTATGCCATAATAGACCAGGGTAGAAGCCTTTAAAAATAATAAGAAGTGAAAAAAATAATAGTAGGATGCAACCCATTAGAAAAGGAGGGGAATATTATAAAAATGATAGGAAAAATAATTTACGTTAATAATTTTATAAGGCGTACAAATATTATTAATAATTATGAATTGTCATGATACTAATTTTTGTTGAGGGGTATCAAAATAAAGGGCTTAAAGAGACGATTCCAAAAATATAACACACTAAACGGTTGAAATAAAATAAAAATTGTCAAAATCAAAAAACCCGACTGCAACTAAGATTCAGAACAAGCTCACTTTTCAACCACAGCCTGATGCAGTTGGTGACATCAAATCTGAGATTGAACTAAAATAACTTATTGCCTGTCGAGGTCTTGATTTTTTCAATTTTTTAAATCTCAATACTAAATCTGTAGCTCGTAAGTTCGAACCCAGACAGGCTTTATACTTTGTGTATTACATTTCATCACCACTGCTGACAAAACGGTGAAGGAAAATATCGTCAGGAAGCCGGCAAGCCCTACCAAACAAAAATTCGAAGACACGTGACATCCACCAACCCGCACTGGGCCCTCGTGGTGTATTACGGTCCACGGCCTGTGTGAACTCAATCCCAGCAGTGGGAACATTATAGGCTTGTTAAGTTTAACATTAAAGATATTAAAAGGCTATCATAAAAGGTTAGCGGGACCTAGTGCTTACAGAGTTTTATCGGCGATAAAATAAACATTCTTATTTTTAATCGATAACCCCAGTTACTAAGTGCGCCAGTTATTATCTGTGGCCGTAGGTACTTACTACTTACTGGCTGATGTTATCGTAACGGAATAAAATTTTAGGAAAGATAACTGACTACGTACCAACGATTTCTTTGTTCAATTTGATAACTCAGCTCAATTTTAGCGATAAGAATTTTATGGACAACGAACAAAAGAAGCATTGATCCAAACCAATACCAATTTGAATCTATTAACTAACTAAGCAGTGGGAACATTATAGGCGTGTTAAGTTTAAAATTAAAGATATTGAAAAGCTATCATAAAAGGTATGTCAGCGGGACCTAGTGCTTACAGAGTTTTATCGGCGATAAAATAGAATAAACATACTTATTTTTAATCGATAACCCCAGTTACTAAGTGCGCCAGTTATTATCTGTGGCCGTAGGTACTTACTGGCTGACATTATCGTAACGGAGTAAAATTTTGAGAAAGATAACTGACTACGTACCAACGATTTCTTTGTTCAATTTGATAACTCAACTCAATTTTAGCGATAAGAATTTTATGGATAACGAACAAAAGAAGCATTGATCCAAACCAATACCAATTTGAATTTATAAACTATTATAATTATATCACATCCCGTTTGTCGTATCGTACACGTCAACAAGACATGAACGAACGCGGAATCGCGTCTGTTGCACTGGCCGGCAAGATCGCTTCATTTATCCGTTCCAGACATCTTTTTGTGGGATTTCTCTTGCCAACTTTTGCGCCATCTTGTTTATGTTCTCAAGTTTTTTTCTTTATGATATTTTGTTTACGTGACGAATTTTGAATCAGCGCGCTACTCATTCTGCCACTCACACTGCCAGCTCCACCAGCCTGCACCCGCGCGTCGCCGATCGTTTTTATGCACCCAGAAAAGAAATCCGAGGAGGCTTGTCATGCCAGTTATGCGTTAAGCAAAAAAAATGCTGGGTGCTTAGTCTTTGTTTTGCTAAAACCTCTCCTCAACGGGGTAAAGAGTGTAAATGTGGTGCTGTTCCACAAACGATGGGACACTTATTATCATATTCTACGTGTCCTGTCAGCTGCACGTTACAGGGACTGGTGGAACTAGTGATGGAGCCAAACACGTAGCCGAATTCTGTGCCGTGTCCATTTAGATAGCCATCGGCACTCTAAGAAGAAGAACGAGCTCAAGCACCTCCCAAACGACAACCTGGGGGTCTACTCCGAAGTAGTATCGACCGAATGTTCGACAGTTTCCTGCTACGAAGTAACTATTTGGTTCGGTCGGTCCCGATCCTACACTCCTACACTCTTTCGAATATTGACTATGGTGCCGACCCAACTGAGCCAATCCGAACTTTTTTCGCATTTTTCAATAATATTCGGTTCGGCCATGTGTCGGTCCGATCCGAACATTCGCACTTTGCACTTCGGAGTAGACCCACGGGATCCACCACTGTATATGAGTCTTCGCTTGAAATAAAGTTTTTGATTTGATTAACAATATTATTCATCACAGTTACAATATCCGACCAAATCACAATCAGTTTACACAGAAATTGGATATCAACAAGGATCCTAAGACATTCATCTCCATCACCCGGCTAAGTTACTCTAAGTTTTGACGGCAAGTTAGTTCTGTTGCCCTTATCTTATCAAACTTATGATAAGACTATTGAGTTTGATGAAACAACAGTTTTAACTTAAGGAAGATTAGGTTTAGTATTGAATATTGTTAAGTATACATAACTTGGGCGATGCGTTCAGATGGAAAATTGAGTGAGATATTGAAATTCAAGCTCGTAGAGGGGCTCGTACCTAAATTTTAACAGCCGCACGAATCGATCTTCAGGGTTAAGCAACGCTAACCAGGGTCGGTCCGTGGATGAATGACCATCCATAAAAAGAAAGAAAATACATTTATTTGCGGCAAACACGACGCATAAAAAAGAACACAAACACAAAAAAAAAATGTTGGGGGTAAACATGCGTCACAACCACGCAAAACGACCATCGCTCAGCATAATGCTAGGACCCTATACGAGAGAGAGCCAACGCTGGTTTTCAGCGGCAGCAGCGACGTAATGACGTCAACCAGTGCAGCATACAATTAGACATAAATAAATCATCAGTCAATAACGTACCGAGACCCCTCAGTGCCTCGGAAAGCACGTTAAGCAGTCGGTCCCGCCTGTCATTCGTAGTTCTTTGAAAATCGTTACGGGTACGACGAAGCCCGAAAGGGGTCATGACCCCTCTAAAATCATTCAAGTTGTCGAGAGTCTGCATGATGTAGGTACTTGCCTTATTAACTTACTACTTGGTGAAATCCCCCACAATCTTGGGCTGAGTCCACCAGCCTTGCTGGGTTTAACTGGGTTGACTGGCAGAAGTTCTATACTGTTGAAACTTGGTAAGTAGATCTATGTATTCTGTGAACCGCATTAAGATTTTCACACAAAAATAGAAAAAAAAAACAATAAATTTTGGGGGTTCCCCATACTTACAACTGAAACTCAAAAATTTTTTTCATCAAAACGTACGTGTGGGGTATGGATAGCTAGGTCTTCAAAAATGATATTGAGGTTTCTAATATCATTTTTTTTTCTAAACTGAATAGTTTGCGCGAGAGACACTTCCAAAGTGGTAAAATGTCCCCCCCCCCCACCCCTCCCTGTAACTTCTAAAAAAACATAATGATAAAACTAAAAAAAATATATGACGTAAACTTCTACTGAAAATTGGTTTGAACGAGATCTAGTAAATAGTTTTTTTTTAATACGTCATACATCGTAAATTGTAATTGTACGGAACCCTCGGTGCGCGAATTCGACTCGCACTTGGCCGGTTTTAGCTACTCTACTCGCCTCTCGTTAATCGCCGGCGGTGGGCAGCATAACTTAAACTCCCATCAAAGACCAATTTCTAGAATTACGCAGTTTCTTAACAAGTTCAACCTAAATCGCTACAACTCCTAGGAACACCTATTGCAATAGTGGAATGTTCAAATTCCCTAGACACGCCCCGATTCTAGCGATATCCATTTATAGTTATCTAAACTTATATTCATTCATCATGAAGGCAGTCGACGCGATGACGTAGGTGTACGTATAGTCTATTCCAAAACTGTGTGACAAAAGTGTAAACAAACCCTGTTCAGCGGGGTAATTGCGTGACACACTATCAGTAGCAATAGCTTTCATTTTGACAGTTCTACAACATTCATTGCGTTATTTACGTTGATAAGTTAAGTTGTGACCTTAAGTTTTGAGTTGAGCTGCACTGATTTCTGACAAATGCGTGCACTGACTGGACAGGTCCTCTCAATCTGTGTGGTTCTTTCCTCAAAAGACCATCTCAGACATCGACCTGCATGGTCTTCATATGATCTGACCAAGATTATGTCTGGACTTTAAAAGAGACTGTGGCCTCTGAGTTTGTTTCGGCCTTTCTTCTCAGAGTAGTCAGATAGGAAACGCCGACCTCATCTAGTTTTAAAATATGATTGACGTGTAAAAGTGTTTGTACAAACCTACTTACAAAATAAAATCATTTATCATTTATTTATCATTTATCATTTAAGGAGACAAATTTTTTGAACATATGAAGCAATGGATTAGTTAAATTCTGATTGATAGTGTGTTACCTACGCAATTAGGTTTCAAAGGTTAAGAAGGTTTCAAAAAGTTGAAACTTCTAAATACAGATAATTATTGTATAGATAACTAACTATTTACACTAGGTACAAAATTAAATGACTAACTAACTTACTATACAATTAAATACAAAAACAAAAGGACACAAAATTATGATACGACGCCATCGAAGCTTTAATATAGCACCTACACACACACTGTGTCATGCATGACACCCTCATACAAACACGCACACACCATAGTACAAGCCTTAGGATAAACCAATATGATTTTATTTTGTGATCAGAATCGCACGAATGTTTTATTTATTTTAACACTTATCTTTTTAGTAACTATCTAACATCCTCAAACTGTAATGGTAATCTTTAATATTGTAAAATGGCACTCCAGAGCAACAAGATACAAGAGATGCTTAGTTTGTGGCTCACCGAATCCGTCACATTGTATTTTTAGTTTTTGGTGAATAAACTTTTTTACGATTATTATACTAATAATAAACTTAGGGGTCGAAGTACTCATCCGCATCGCTGTCATCCGAAAACGTGCCCAGATAACTGGCAGCATTACCACGTTGAATGGCAATGCTAATTCTTTGGCCAAAGAACGACCCAGCCCTCTGGCCACGTGAATACACACATAAAGATGCAGTTGAGCTTTTTAGAGTTGGCAAGTTATATTTTACATGAATTGGACCACGGAACTCTCAAAAGGTGCTGTGGTCCAACTATTTTTAAAGTTGGACAACTGCCCCTAGTAAAGACCCATAGTCAAACTAGTTGGACAGAGCAGTTGGACCACTGCCCCGGACTGGAAATTTCTTTATTTAACAATTATTATTTGTGATTGAAACATCATCGATGTAAATTGAAGGTATAAAGTTAACCTCAATTTTGAAATGAAATTATCCAGGACTGAAATCTCAGGTTTAGTTATTCAGTGAATCCAATCAAAGCACTCAATTTGTAAGTGTTACTACAGATTGGCATCAACAGGTACGTTTTCTGATCCCTTTGTTTACGTTTTCATCGGAACTACTGTGGGCCGTATTCTTATTTGTACCACACAAGAATCGAATCAACGACCAGCGCCCTAATTGCGTACAGGCGCGGTCGCAGCCCAAGATTTTGGGGGGGGGGGGTCACCAAGTAGTAAGTTAGTAAGGCAAGTAAATCATGCAGACTCTCTACAGCTTGAATGATTTTGGTGGGTGTCTTGACCCCCGGGACCCCCCCCCCCCCCCTCCGCCCCTCGGACCGCGCCTGATTGCGTAACACACTATCAATCTCAATCTGAATCATTTTGAAGGATATTGCTAATCCATTGCTTCATATCTTTGAAAAATGTCTCAACAACGTAAATAACGTAATGAAAGTGTCAAAATCATACTCATGTTATCCAATTACCCCGCATATTGACGCAGAAAGCAATCATCACCAAATCAAAGCGGTCGGATTTCAGTCTAACCGGATGTAGCTGAATACCAGTATTTTACATGGAACGAAACGCGCGTGACGCAGAAAGCAATCGTTCAGCGAATTTTCCATTAACTGATGACCGATGTGACCGATGTTCTTTTCATCTCGAATAGACTTTTGTCATAACAAAAGGCTGCTCGAGATGAAAAGAACATCGGTGCGATTTAAAAGATTTAGCAGTAACAATGAAGTAGCTTTGAGCTTTATTTGAGTACAAGCTTCTGCCCGCGACTTCGTCCGCGTGAAATGTCTTGTTCCCCCGCCCCACCGCGTCGCATCGCATCGCCCGCTCGTGTCACTTAGCAATCTTTCAGACTTTTTTCTTTTTACTCGGCTCCTAAGAGTCATGACGTGATGTTAAATGGCCTATAGCCTTCCTAAACAATTT
The DNA here is from genome assembly GCA_949629185.1 of Apamea crenata. NCBI lineage: Eukaryota > Metazoa > Arthropoda > Insecta > Lepidoptera > Noctuidae > Apamea > Apamea crenata. The sequence goes on from OX451367.1 coordinate 16,211,854, forward strand.
AGCTACCAAAGCAACCAGAAGGCCAATTCTCGTAATTTAAAACGTTCAAAATCTAGTCGCAGTCTCATCTCGGTGACACAGAAATGTCAAAAACTTGTCAAAATGTAGGGAAATTAGACGTATTTTTGACAGATTGAGACTGAGATCAGACTGTGAACGTTCTTAAAGTTACGAGAATAAAATTGCCCCTCAGATTGTTTTAAATCCGACCGGTGGGTGGTTCCAAAGATTCCGCTTTATTATTAATATAGTTTTTTTTTTGTTTGTTTTAAAGCTTAGCATAATGTTCCCACTGCTGGGACACAGGCTTTCCCTCGGTGAGCGGCTGTAATACACCACGCGGGCCCGGCGCGGGTTGGTAAATGTCACATATCTTCGAATTGATGGTTCTAGGACATGCCGGCTTCCTCACAATGTTTTCCTTCACCTTTTTGAGAGCAGTGGTGATGAAATCATTTACACAAAGTAAAGCGCCTGTCTGGGTTCGAACCTACGACCTACAACTCGTAAGTCGCGGCCGCCGGTACCAATGGGCTACAACTGCAGTGCGATTCTATAACCATCTCACCGTGAAAACGTAGGTGAAGTGAGCGTGGAGTGAGCTGTCGTTCCAACTATTGCTATGGATTGACACTATTGACAGCTCACTCTAAGCTCACTTCACCTCGGTGAGATTTTTACGGAGTCGATCGGCTGCTCTTTTCTTTTAAAGCTAGCAGCTAGCTAGCTGCAATAAAACCTTTTCTTTATATCATTTCTATTGATCTGCGCTAACGTTCATTAACCTCATGCAACTGTGATAAGTTCCAGATGGCAGTCATACACATTCATAGCTATTGTTTCAGTCCAATGAGAACTGAATACATCAGAAATGCCAATGAACAGTGTGATTGACCTAACATGTAGATGTGCTGATCAATGAGGTTGCAAGATATCTCTGGGATGAAAATCATCGTGCATAGTTTACTCTCTTGGTAGTTTTTGCACGTTTATTTTATTGCATTCGTCGTAAATTCACTTTAATAAGGTGTGAATGATAACTAAAAACCTTTTAGGGGTCATTAGGGCCTTCGGCGCGCGAGATATTATAGTGCACAAGTGTGCGCGCAGACACAGGTGCTTCCTTCTTCCCTCACTCTCATAGTCCGATGGGACGGCAACCCGACACGACTGGAGAGAGAACAGGCGCAGGGCTGTTACTAAGAAATTCTCGAAGAACTCGATAACACTTTGCCCGACCCGGGAATCGAACCCAGGACCCGACTTAGCAGTCGCGCTTGCGACCATGAGACCAACCGAACGGGGCAGTCAAAATAGGTACGTTGTTTGTAGTTAAGTAGGTACTGTAGTCTCGTATGAGTTTCTCGAAATATATCACTGCTATGGATCATCTATAAGATATGAAAAAACTTTCACGTCTACGATGGCAAAAAAGCTCGGTGATTGTAGCGTTTGCGAAAAATATATCTTATATCTCAAAAAACTGATAAGAAAAACTTCATCGGAATCTACCAAAATATTTTTTTAGGGTTCCGTACCAAAATGGTAAAAACTGACTGACTCGGTGGCACCATAAGGGTTCCTCCCTTCCTCACTCAGTCTCTGTCTGTCAGTCTCAGTCTCTCTTACGACTCAGTCTGTCTGTCTGTCACAGATGAATATCTCAAGAACTAATGCTATTATAGTTTGAAATATAACGTAGTGGCACAGTTGGCAATATGAACAGACTATTATTACCAACCGCATGAGTGTCATTCTGAATTTCGACAGTTAATTAACAAAACAAGAAAGAAAAACACGTTTATCGTTTAAATTCCCAACAAGCAGCACTAGCACCGCTCGCGGGTACGAAATACACAGCTCACACAAGTACAGACACTGAGTCCCCCCCCCCCCCCCTCCCTATCCGGAACACATTTGACAATAGGGTATAATTATGATGCATAGACGATAGGCTATCTTTCTCGGTCTGAAACTAGAAATTAGACATTTATTAGAATTTATGTATACCTGGACATAGCACCCATTTTGTTCTGTATTCATTTCATTTACCTACCTATATTCCAGAAATAAATTATTTGAATTTGATTTTTTTTCATTTTATATTCATTTAATATTAAATGGGCATACTTCTAATACTAATCGTATTACCCAGTAACTGGGTTGTGGAGGTCAGATAGGCAGTCGCTTCATGTAAAATACTGGTATTCAGCTGCATCCGGTTAGACTGGAAGCCGACCCCAACATAGTTGGGAAAAGGCTAGGCAGATGATGATGATGACTTCTAATACTAAGGGCAAATTTTTCAATCGACAGATATTTTTTATTCGTGGAATAAAATTGACGTCTGACAGATTTTGTATGGAAGAACTGTCAAAAATTCAAAATTATTCCTCCGATAAAGTTATCTAGCGTTGGAAAAATGAGCCCTTAATAAACTAAAGTACAATTAAAAATAAAAATAAAAATATCCTAATTTGAAATTTGGTTTTGGTGTGAACTTTCTTTTGTCACTAATTGTATCTGAGTTGGATCCTAGCCTTTGTCAAATATGTTGGCTTTGTAGGCAGCTTGCAAAACCATGCGGTTGTAGTATTTGACATGAAACTAGGCAGCTATTTGACCTCTGTAACCCATGTAGGCGACGCGTGATCGTATCCTTATTTTATATTTTTGTATTTGTTTGCATTTGTAATATGTTTAATAAACGGGGCTGGTAACAGGAGCGGGAGACGCATGCGAGCGGGAAGGGGGCGCTTGCCTAGCCGCGCCGTGATTTACAAAACAATTCTTTAGTGTTCGCTACGAAAGATCGCGCATGGACGTATCGCGTACGTCTCCCCACCCTTCACCCTTTCGCAAAAATCTAGTGTTTCACTGTGCACATGCACGTATCCTACATTAGTTGGTCTTCGAGCCAGATCTCTGAATGTTTTTTACACCACCACGAAGCATGATGAGCACTAGGAGTGCGAGAAGAAAAGAAGCGGAGCAAATGGAAGCGCAACAAAGTGATGCTCATGAACAAAGCAAAAGGGAAAACATAGACACTTCAAAAGAAGCTGTGAAACCTATTGAACCCCCCGGGAGCAAGATGAACGAGAATCAACCCGGACCTTTCACAGCACAAAGTGTTAAAAAGTCTACCCGCAAAAAATCGTCAACTTCATCTATTACGGCACAAAAGAAAAGGCTGGAACTGGAAGCCGCTCAAGCAAAGGCTCAAATTAGATTGGAGTTGATTGATAAAAAACTAGATGCAGACCTAGCAGAACTGGAAGACGACAGCAGCAACTGCAGTCTTCTCTCAGTTGAAAATAATGACCGTGTAGTGGAAAAGTGGCTGGAAAGTAGTCGGCAGGAGGTGAATACTCAGGGCGTCACTAACCGTGACATCCGTGATGACGTGTTGCGTCCGACACCGCAGGAATTGAACCTGTATCAAATGGAGCCCGCCGGACCAAAACCTCCCGCTACAGAACTCACGCTCGAAGCACGCCCACCACCTGCAGCTGCTGGTGGCACTGATGAAACCGTGCGAGCCTTGGCGATTGCTCTGAAGGACTTTGCCGCTGCCGCTGCTACCGGTACCAGCAGATCTAACGACAGAATGCTGAATCGCCTGTGTACACCGAGGGACTTACCTAATTACTCTGGTGACCCACTTGAATGGCTTCAGTACAAACAAGCGTTTGAAGAATCGTCGCAAGTGTGCAACTTTAGTGACAAAGAAAACCTGTGGCGCCTAAGGAGGAGCCTACAAGGGCCAGCAAAAGAAGCAGTGACGGCCTTACTCATTAGTGCTACCTCCGCAGCAGACGTAATGAACACACTGGAACTTCAGTTTGGAAATCCTGATGTAATAATTTCGAAGATCCTGCAGGACATAAGTAAATTACGCCCCATGGCACAAGAGTATCAGAAGGATATTATTTCTTTCTCCGTGAAAGTAAGAAACTGTGTCGCTGCTGTGACCGCTATCGGACGCGAAGAATACCTGAAAGAAATGAACATAGTATCGGTCATTCTCTCGAAATTACCGATGATACTGGTCTCAAAGTGGACGGATTACTGTTACCCTCTTATAAGTAATACAGAAAAACCAAAGCTGCTTATTTTGTCCGAGTTTCTCAGTGACGAAGCTCTAAAAATAACAAAAACTTCTGTGAACTTACCATCCATACAAAACTATGGTAAACAAAGTAACAACGGAAACTCTAAACATCGTACTCTAGTAGTGAACAGTGAACAAGTGAATAATAAACAAAAAACTGATAAGGAGTGTCGGTACTGCCACGTTTCCGAACACTTACTGCAAGACTGTAAAAAGTTTAAAAAATCGTTGCGCAGAGACCGCTGGGCATTTGTAAAACGGCATGGTATTTGCTATAAGTGTCTGACGTCACAACATAAACAAGATACTTGTACCGCATCGGCTTGTAACGTGGACAACTGTGGACTACCTCACCATCGTTTGTTGCATTATATTGTAAACAAGAACTCAGTGCCGCGTGATAGTGTGAATATAACCGAGGTCACCGAGACTGATACCAACACTGAGTCGCGAGTGGAAACTGTCAATCATCTTCAAGTGAACTGCCGTAAAGTTTTGCTAAAAACTGTGCCTATTTACCTACACGGACCTAACGGAACTTTTCGTAGTGTCGCGCTCCTTGATGACGGATCAACTGTGACGTTGATAAGCGCTGCGCTCGCGTCGAAAGTGGGATTGCGCGGTAATAAACAATCTATGCGTGTGTGCGGTGCATGGGACAATAGCGAAGTGGTATGCCATAGTGAGATACTCGACCTTGAACTTTCTAACTGTGAAGGAACTAAGTTTACAATTCGTGCGCGCAGTGTAACAAATATGAACTTACCTGTGCAAAATGTTACTGCCGCGGACATGAGTGATTATGAACTGATGAAACCGGAAATTAAAAATGTGATTTTTGATGAACAAAACAGACCGGAACTTTTGATAGGGCAGGACAATTACGATTTGATCTTACCGTTGGAAATAATTAAGGGTAAACCTACGAATCCCTACTTTACCCGCACTCCGTTAGGGTGGTGCATGCACGGGTGCATGCGCACCAAGCCTGCGGTCGATCACGACATTAAGCTGCAGTCTACTCTGTTCCTGTCAGAAGGAGAAAACAATGAATGTGAGAATATCCTAAGAGAAATGCAAAACGAGATGCGCCAGTCATTTGCAATGGACTCTATTGGAGTTACCAATAAGCCCCGCCAAAACCTACTAGATGTAAAAGCTACGGAACACCTACAACAAACGGCCACTTTGAAAGATGGAAGGTGGTACGTGGGACTCCCGTGGAAAGGTTCCTTTGGTGCGATGCCTAACTCATACGATAACGCACTCACAAGACTGAAAGGTGTTGAAAAGAAAATGAAAGCGAATTCAAGCTTCGCAGAGCGATACAAAGAAAGAATTGACCACCTGTTCAGTAACGATTTTGAATCAAAACTCACTGAAACTAGAAATCCGAATCGGGTATGGTACTTGCCGCACTTTGGAGTTGACAACCCTAATAAACAAAAACTACGACTGGTATTTGATGCTGCGGCTAGGAACAAAAGCATGTCCTTAAATGACTACCTATTGCAAGGTCCCGACCTACTTACCTCACTATACGGGATAATGCTGCGATTTAGAGAAAACAAGGTGGCAGTCACGGGTGATATAAAAGACATGTTTTTACGGATCAAAATACGAGATCTTGATCGAGATGCCTTACGCTTTTTATGGCGAGAATCTCCAGATAAACCTGTACAAACCTGCGTCATGACTAGCTTAATTTTTGGCGCAAACTGTTCCCCATTTATTGCCCAGTTCATAAAGAACAAAAACGCTGAAAGATTCCGGGCCACAATGCCGGCCGCCGTGCAAGCTGTACTTACACAACACTACGCTGATGACTATATAGACTCCTTACCTGATGAACAAACGGCTACTCAACTTGTGAAAGACATCACATTTGTCCACAAACAAGGTGGTTTTGAGATGAGAAATTGGACGTCTAATATGCAGTCTGTACTTAAAGACTTACCCGAAGAAAACCTGAAATCGACGACTGTGACATTCAAAAACGGACAACTGTATGACGGAGAACGTACACTGGGCCTAATTTGGTTTCCGACTAATGATAACCTGGGATTCGACATATCATTCAAAAGAATTCCTACACCAATATTGCTTGGACAAAAGAAACCTACTAAGCGAGAAATGCTACGTGTACTAATGTCCATATTTGATGTTTATGGTTTCCTGTCGCCTATCACGATCAAAGGCAAGATCATTTTACAAGACACATGGAGGTCTGGCGTGAGCTGGGACGACGAAATAACAGACCAAATATTTATAAAATGGGTCGAATGGCTGAGCATAATGACAAGCATTGATAAAATTCGCCTACCTAGACATTACGAGTCAGCAACTAGAAGTACTCGTCGCGTACTACCTGCGTGTGAAAGCGAGACGCACGACCTTAGTACGGATGAACCGAATAGCGTATCGCCGGCGCAGGCGACCGAGCACTATACGAACCTACAGCTACATGTGTTCTGTGACGCGTCGACTCAAGCGATGTGCGCTGCCGCATACTGGCGTTGGATCGATTGTAAACAAAATATTCAAGTTGCCTTTGTGTCCAGTAAATGTCGAGTTGCGCCGGTAAAGTATGTATCGATGCCACGCTTAGAGCTACAAGCAGCCGTTATGGCGGGAAGATTGGCCGATACTATAATAAACGAGCATAGAATGAAGGCTGAAAGAAAAATATTCTGGTGTGATTCATCTACAGTTTTACACTGGATACGCAATAATGCGCGAAGTTATAAAGCCTACATAGCTCACCGCCTTGGCGAATTAGACGAGCTAACGAAAATTGAAGACTGGAAGTACAAACCCACGAAACGGAATGTTGCCGATATTGCCACACGAGAAACCTGCGATATAAACACATTTGAAAATGAGTGGTTATATGGGCCGTCATTTTTATATGAAGAAGAACGATTCTGGCCTGGAGAATCAAATGTACAGCTACCTGATGTTCGCGATGTGGATCTAGAATGTATAAACAATATTCACGTTGCACCTATGTGCCTACTTGCTGTACCTGAACCAGAAAGGTTTTCTTCGTGGCTTCGACTGATAAGATCCATGTGTGTGGTTTTATCTTTTATAGATAAATGCAAGAAAGTTTCTAGTGTTGATGTAGATGGCGCGATGATGGAACGCGCTGAGAACATGTTGTTGAAGTACTCCCAGATGAAAACTTTTCCAGATGACCTGCACAACCTGAAACATAACAAAAGATTAAATAGAAAAAGTAAATTACTTACCTTGACGCCAATGATTGACGATGATGGCCTGCTGAGACTTTCTGGCCGCATTGATGCCGCACCCGAGATATCCACAAATGTAAAACGTCCTGTAATACTGCACGGCCGCTGCCATGTCACCCACCTCCTCGTGAAGTACTACCATGAAAAAGCTTGCCATGGAAACCAGGAAATGGTCGTTAATGAACTGAAGCAGCGATACTGGATCATACGACTACGACCTACTGTGAAGTATATCAGTTCAAAATGCATGTTATGCAGAATTAAGAGGGCCCGGCCCCATCCACCCAGAATGGGTGACTTACCTGAAGCGCGGCTCGCTCATCACCGTCGCCCCTTCACGTTCACCGGAGTTGACCTATTTGGACCCCTAGAAGTAACCGTTGGCCGACGTCTAGAGAAGAGGTATGGTGTTATCTTCACTTGCCTCACCGTGAGAGCTATTCACATTGAGCTAGTAAACAAGCTGACCACAGACGTACTAATAATGGCTCTCAGACGAATGGCAGCCAGAAGAGGCTGGCCACGGTACTTGTACTCGGACAATGGTACGAATTTGAGAGGCGCTGATACGGAGCTGAAGAAATGTGTCCTTGAGCTGGACGCGGAAAAACTCAAAGAAGGAGTAACGACCTACAGTATGACGACAACTTGGGTTTTTATTCCACCTGCCAGTCCTCACTGGGGAGGGGCTTGGGAACGGCTTATAAGAAGCATAAAGGGCACACTTAAAGTCATATTGAGGGAACGAGCGCCACGGGATGAGACGCTTCAAACATTACTCGCCGAAGTGGAACAGATTATAAACAGCCGTCCCCTCACCCACGTCACGGTGGAGCCCAACAGTCCTGAGACTCTAACCCCCAACCATTTTCTGTTGGGAACATCGTCTAATCTGCCGACTTTGGGTGTTTTTGATGAATCTGACATGTATCTTAGAAAACAATGGCGGCTATCTCAAAAACTGGCGGATATGTTCTGGAAGCGCTGGGTGCGCGAAGTCCTGCCGGACATGCGCCCAAGAAAGAAGTGGCATGATGAACAGAGGCCCTTGCAAGTGGGAGATCTCGTTCTGATCGTGGACCCTAACTCTCCCAGAAACGTGTGGCCGAAAGGTGTAGTGCAGGCCGTAATACCTGGCAAAGATGGCCGCATTCGAGTGGTCGATGTCAAGACTAAATCTGGCCTCCTGCGGCGGAATGTGACACGCGTCGCGCCCATCTCTATCGGTGATGAGTGCTGTAGCAGCACTAGGGAGGGGAATGTAGGCGACGCGTGATCGTATCCTTATTTTATATTTTTGTATTTGTTTGCATTTGTAATATGTTTAATAAACGGGGCTGGTAACAGGAGCGGGAGACGCATGCGAGCGGGAAGGGGGCGCTTGCCTAGCCGCGCCGTGATTTACAAAACAATTCTTTAGTGTTCGCTACGAAAGATCGCGCATGGACGTATCGCGTACGTCTCCCCACCCTTCACCCTTTCGCAAAAATCTAGTGTTTCACTGTGCACATGCACGTATCCTACAACCCAATTAACAGGAATCTTTAGGGTGGCATTTCGGGTTTACTGCTGGTCGTGATGACTGTCCTGAGTATTTGGGCTTACGTGCTTCCCTGGAGTTCTGTACAACAGGCTATTTGGAATACACACAATCATATTCCTCCTTCCACTACACTGCACTATTCATTTGATTATGAGCGTAATAACTTCTTTATCTGCCCCATGGGGCTCATCGGAGCGGTCTTGGGTTCGATTCCCGGGTCGGGTAAAGTGTTATTGGGTTTCCCTTAGGAATTGATAACCGACTAATATTTTCGTCGGTTATTATCAAACATAATTATGCTGAATTCATGGTTACAGTTTTCCTGTATAATAACTTTTTAAGTTTATGGCATACTGAGGTAGGACATTCACGATCGACGTAAAACCATTTACGTAAGTCATTGCAATGTAACTCTTATCTCGGTGAGGTAAGGTATAAATGACTAACTATCTTTACCTAAAGTAATAAGTTACATTGCAATGAAATGTTATTGCCAATGTCAGTGACATTGAAGCTGGTCAATGTCATTAAAATTTGAGCGTGAATGCGCTGCTTGAGAGTGATCGGCACACTGAGTAGGGAATGGTCGGCCGTTTCCTGCTACGAAGTTACTATTTGGTTCAGTCGGTCCCGATCCTACACTCCTACACTCTTTCGAATATTGACTATGGTCTCGACCCAACTGAGCCGATCTGAACTTTTTTCGCATTTTTCAATAATATTTGGTTCGGCCATGTGTCGGTCCGATCCAAACATTCGCACTTTGCACTTCGGAGTAGACCCCCAGGATCGTCGGATATATGTAGTTGAAGTTTAGTAAGAAACCGAGGGATTTTTTCTAATGTTTTGTTTTGAAAAAAAAAATTTGTTTAAAATTAACTTTTTGTTTTCTATTAATTAAATTAAATTTTATTCGAAAACATCCATCGGGTTCTTACAAAACTTCAACTGTATACGACGGCCCTGGTTACTTATCTCCTTTGGTGACCGTACATTGTTTATAAGTATGTAGTTGCAAGTTACGTGTGTAATAATGTGGGAAAATACACAGACTAGTATATTTATTCATTTATTACAAGGTGGCAGGGTCATCGACGCGCAACCTGTTACCATGAATTCAGTACATGATACTGAACCCTTCCACATATAATTTGGTATATGGGCAGGACAGTGAAGGAGGCAAAACGCCGGGGACTAACTCCGCTGCCGCGAGAAATCACGGAACAGCGGACAGAGCTCCGGCGGGATCTCATAGCGGCATGGAGAGTGCGATTGTCGCAACCCAGTGCTGGGCACGCCACAATTGCGGCGATAAGTCCCCTCTTTGAGGAGTGGCTAGAGAGGCGCTACGGCACCCTCACCTTCCGCCTGACACAGGTCCACACCGGACAGGGTTGTTTCGTGAGGTTCCTGTTCAGGATAAAGCGGGAGGAAACGCCAGGATGTCACCACTGTGTGGATCACCCGGAGGACACGGTGAAGCAACTGTCGGGGTCCGCTAGGGCCGATGCCCGCCAGGGCCGCGGGTTGTTCGAAAGAGATACCGTGGCCCCTGGCACAGGCAACTGAAGGAACACGGGTGGGTTTTAGTCAGTAAAAGTCTGACACGCCCTTCCGCTCAGCCCAGAGCGGCAGAGGTCATTTGATGATTTCCCATCCAAATGAGAAAAAAAAAAAGGGCAGGAGAGTGATGATGATACACCTCTGCCTACCTCTTCGCATGTTATGCTATTGTTATAGGATAACGTAAATCCACGACTATAGTCACACATTTTCATTCAAAATGAAGTGTTTCGTATTAAATCGGGACCACAATAGCTTATGTAAATTGGGTTAGCACATAATAGAGCAGTTAACTCATATTATGTACTATCTACATACGCGTCGTGACTGTGTAATATTCCTTTATACGGGATCAAATTAAATTGTAACATAATGTACATACTCACAGTTACTTTCATTCATTCCTCCAGATCAGAATAAGCATTCCTTTACCGTTAGGTGCTGATCTGAGTATTTCTCACGATACCAGGACACGTTTTATCCACATTTAGTACACAGACAAACTTTAACATATGACTTCAACGATTCAGTGTCAACCATGGGTTGATAATTTCGTCCACATTGATTCATATCATTTTTCCTTTAAACACTATACTTTTATTACATAATAACTATAAATTTTATTGTATTTTAATCATATTTATTTTATAATGACAGTTCTGGCATTTGATGTTTGAAACGTCATGGTACCTAACGTTTGCTTTTAAATCCTTAACTGCCAGGTTTAAACATATACATACTTAGCACTGCTCGCATTCATATTTCAAATTCATATTTTCTACATGATGTTGTTCTACGAGTTTTCCTTATTGATCCACGCAATGCAGTGGTCAGTTCGAGTTTCGCCTCTAAAGCGAACACTAAGGTTAAGGCCTGATACTCCAGAGCCGCCTGTCTGCTCCAGAGCCACCTTTCTACACCTCCGTGCTCCGTCTTCAAGGCTACGGACCAGAACCTGTCGGGTCGCAACTTCTGAGGGCCGCCTTACCTGGTGGGCTGTCAGCGCCCGCCGAGCCTCTTCCTCCTGCTGCCGTGCGGCGACCTGCTTTGCTGCGTGGGCCCTCCTGCGGGTGCCCTCCGTGCCGCGCACGCACCTGCCCTCACCTGTACCCACATCTGAATTGGACTTCTGTACCCGCATCTGTTGCCAGCAACTGCTCCACCTCAGCCTCCTCAGCCTCCTCAGCCTCCTCAGTCACCTATCATCATCATCGCTACACCCCACCTCCACATTCTACACACCACTCTTCAATCCATCTCCATTTATTAAACTGGTTGTAAATATATCCTTAATTGTTCTCTACCTCCCCTTTCTTTTATTTCATCACTCTTGTCTTTTATAATTAAGTTTTACTTGTCGCTACACGACAAAATTAGGTAGCGAAACGCCGCGGACTTGATGGGTATCGACATATTAACATAAAAAAGTCATAATTCAAGTAATAACAATACCAGCGGTCGTTGACCCCCAAACAAAATATCACATAAACAGCCTATAATGTTCCCAATGACACAGGCCTCCTCTCTTCGAAAAGGAGTGGGCTATAATCTACCAGGCGGGCCCAGTGCGGTTTGGTAGATGTCACATGTCTTCGAATATTTAGTTCTAGGACATGCCGGTTTCCTCACGATGTTTTCCTTCACCGTTTTGAGAGCAGTGGTGATGAAATTATTTACAAAAAGTAAAGCGCCGGTCTGGGTTCGAACCGACGACCTACAACTCGTAACAAAGTATCATCAAATCATTTTTAATTGGTCGTGTTTACATATCGGTACCCATCACGTCTTCGAAGTTTCGCTAGCTAATTTAATTTGGCTCTGTATTGGAACAAAATTAAAACCAGGCTCAAAATATACGAACTGTTCCAAAAAAGAAGTTTAAAAAAAAACTTTTGACTTCTGCCAAGCGGTATCTACTCTCTAACGGCCGAACCCAATAACCTATCTATCACCAGTTTTGGCATACTGGCGGTAGATAAACCTATCTATTCCCGGGTTTTAATGACCCAATAATCTACATCAGTAGCGCTGTATACAACGTGTTTTTTTTTTTATATCCCATAAATCTAGGGGGTCATTGTACTCATAATTATGAACAACTTTTACTATGGGACCAAACCCGAAATCGCGAAACAAAATTCTGGTGTTCCCTACATTTTGACGTATCGTATACCCTACATTTTGAATTTAAATTATCGTTCGAAAGAACGGGGATTCATATTCCTAAATATCAAATCGCCTTTTAATTTTCCAACTGCTGAGGCATACTCAGGCCTCCTCTATGTGAGAAGGAGACGTATATATATATCTGTTTCGAAAAGCAATTAATTTGGTAGTATATTGCTATAGGATCTATACCATAACTATTTGAAACCATAGTACATAATATAACATAATTTGAACCTCGTCTTTCATGTAATTTGAAACAACTCGTCTGGAGTTAATCTATACATCTATATACTCGTATGTATATATAAACAGTCCTACCAATATTATAAATGCGAAGGTGGTATGGATGGATGGATGTTTGTTACATTTCACGCAAAAACTACTGAACGGATTTGGATGAAATTTGGTACACAGATAGTTTATAACCAGGATTAACACATAGGATACTTTTTATACTGATATTTCTACGGGATCGAAACGTACGCGGGTGAAACCGTGGGACGCAGCTAGTATAAAATAAAGTTTTCGTATCTATGATATCTATGTGACCACCTAGATCTTCTAAAATACCTATATAATGGATTTCGACGCGGTTTTCACCATCACTTAGACTTAATGAGAGGGATTTATGAAAGTGTTGTTAACTTTTTACTTGATGATTTTATCTTTTATCTCATCTACGCACTGCCTGGTTACCATGAATTCAGTACATGATTCTAAACCCCCCTGTGTTGAATGTGTTCGGCGGTTTATACATTAAAAAAAAATGACCTAGAAATTTTATGAATCAGTCACACATTTTGACCGGGTATTGCACTTTTCTATGAAAATGCAGTTTTTTTTGGCCACCCTGTATATAATAATAATAATAATAATATCCCTGGACATTTCACACAGCACCATTTGTCCCAAGCTAAGCAACCTAATGCTTGTGTTATGGTAACAAGATGGCTGATAAACTACTTATATACATTTTTTTTTTTTTTTTGTAAATACATACATATTATAGATAGAAAAACACCCAGACTCGGAACAAATACATGTAGGTCATACAAATACTTGTACTTGTATTTGTATATTATCACCATTATAAGATATAAATATGAAAGCTTGTATGATTGGTACTCAATTACGCAAAAGTGGCTAAACGGATTTGGATAAAATTTGGCACACAGATAGTTTATAATCTGGATTAAAACAGGAAACTTTTTTCCGGTCAGTAGTACGTTCCGTTCCGATAACCATGCGGGCGAAACCGCGGGGAAAATCTAGTAGATTAATATTTATAACACTGAAATTTCGACGAACTTCTGACATGGCGCTATTACAACCTTTCGAAGCCGGGGGCGGGGCGGGGGGTGGGGCGGGGCCTTACGTGCTGCATGTACCTATAATAATAATAATAAATAATTATAGTTAATTAGACACAATCTATAATAAAATTATAAAGAGGTAATTTTTTTTTGTTTATACGTATGTAGTGGGTATTCTCCGGAGTACCAGTAATTTTCTTTATTTATTTATTTGGATCATTTACCAAATAAAAAAATTAAAAAAATTACTGGTAGCAAGCTTCATCATTCCTGATATGAATTGAAATGCAAGATATAAATATAATTTATAGCCTATAGCACAGGCTATAAATTATATTTATATCTTGCATTTTAGCTAAACTATCACTTTTTTCTAGCAAGTCGGAAAGAAATACCTCTTAAAACAGAATTATTTGCATGCGCTGCCTAAACAGTTGTATATAAGTAGTTAAAAATAATGTATGGCCATCTGCAAAAAAGGCCGCTATGTCATAGTTCTATGTTTTATATTTTATCTTTTAATATCTCTTTTATGTTTGTAAAAGTATTTTTTCCACATTCTTACGTATGGATGAAAATATAATTCTTAAATATTAATCCTTACCAAAATAAATTATTTAATGATCACAAGGACATCATGGAGATAAGATTTGCCCTTCACAGTATGTCAATTGGTCAAATGGTTCCGGCGATAATATAAAATTACTAAAACGCAAATGACGCTGAAATATTCACGAATACAACTTCCACGCGGACGAAGTCGCGGGCGAAACTAATAGATTAATACTTTCATTGGCTCCGTCTCGTAAATTACGATTTAGTAAGGTTTAAATTAGTTAGGAGGAACTTAATTTTATCGGTGTTTTAAATAATAATTGCACCAAACCCCGTAAAGTGTCACGTGTCCGAGATATTAACGTTCAAAGTTGATTACGTTGATCGCCGGTTTTTATTCAATCTAAGGTTTTTCTAACCTTATTAATTTAGTTTTTGGAGGTATGAGGAACAGGGTGTAAAGTTCACTCAACCTCCATAGAAAAGGGAGGATCCTCCGACCAGACGGGTGTTGTGTCTGGCGGGCAATTGCCCAACGATTGATATTGAGAAATTGTATCTATGCTAATTGTACGGTAAACTCTGCTTGCGAGATGCAGGATTGGCGATACGTCAGTATGACGCGTTGTTCGCATGTGGCGTTGTAGATACCGCTACAGTTTTTTACTTAAGTTTCTTATAACAGCTGGCTAGAATGCATCCGTCTTCTTGACGTTAGCCTTGAGCAGCGGCTCGTGGCTAAATAATAAAGCCGCAAGGCCGATCGACAGATTAAGCCACGCTTACCGCGGTCGGTTCCT
The DNA here is from genome assembly GCA_949629185.1 of Apamea crenata. NCBI lineage: Eukaryota > Metazoa > Arthropoda > Insecta > Lepidoptera > Noctuidae > Apamea > Apamea crenata. The sequence continues at coordinate 16,227,165 of OX451367.1, forward strand.
GGATCGGTGACCCATTACATATCGAGACCCCTCCGTACCTCGGAAAGCACGCTAGGCCGTTGGACCCGGCTGTCATTCGTGGATCTGTGACAGTCGTTAACGGTAGTCAGAAGCACAAAAGGCTGATGACAACCAGTCTTACCAAGGGGTATCGTGTTATCCAGCAACTGGGCTGTGAAGGCCAGATAGGCAGTCGCTCCTTGTAAACTACGGGTAATCAGCTGCAACCGGTTAGATTGGAAGCTGACCCCTACATATTGGAGAAAAGGCTAGTAGGCAGATTGATATTCTTTCTACTTTGATAGCACTTCGGATTTAGCGGTGCCAACGCAGCGGTGAACCGTACCGCTCCAGCGCAGTAACAGCTCGTCACCGCCACGAACAGCTCCACTCTCTGGTCGACAACCTTTGGATGGATTAACGGAAAAAGAGAGACAGTACCGCAGGTGGTCTGTGGTGTACCATTCACACATACATTAAATACATAAACTTATAAAACATCATCATCTGCCTAGCCCTTTCCCAATTATGTTGGGGTCGGCTTCCAGTCTAACCGGATGCAGCTGAGTACCAGTATTTTACATGGAGCGACTGCCTATCTGACCTCCACAACCCATTTACTGGGTATTACGAAACCTCTTAATAAGACTGGTTGTCATGACTTTCGGGCTACTGACGACCCGTAACGACTGCCAAAGATCCACGAAAGACAGCCGGGACCAACGGCTTAACGTGCTTTCCGAGACACGGAGGGGTCTTGGTATGTGAAGATGGTCACCCATCCACGGACCAACCGCGGCAAGCGTATAGCTTAACCTGATCGACCGGCCCGTGCAGCTGTTATTACTTAGCCACAAGCCCCTCAAGCTCCAAACTTGATAAACATATACGTGTTAAATATACCTACGCATGTACCACGACACAGTTGACTGCGTCGCGACATTTCCTGCTAAACCAGAATTACACTACATAGTACAATATTACAGCAGTACCTACATTAATAAATCATGCGTTGGTTAGGCCTTCGTTTGTGATAGATCATTAAGTAATTAGGGCATGAATACACACACGTGCCACTTAAATCAGGACCACTAAAGGGACTACACCACGATTTTGTATGGGTACGCATCCGTTCAGCTTTACGGATGCGTACGCATTCCATACAAAATCGTTGATTTCTATGGACAAAACTTAAACAGAGCTGAATAAGTGTGGTCCCTAAGGGCGAATTTCACCAATAAAACTAAACGTGAACAACATATCTAAACCGCGTTCAAAACCTATCAGTGACATCCATCATTGTCGTGACATTGACACTGACAGATCTTGAACGCGTTCAGTTTTATTTATGTACTAGCTTCTTGCCCGCGATTTCGTCCGCGTGAAATATCTTGTTCGCGCATCGCCTGTTACCAGGCGCGGTCCGAGGGAGGGGGGGGGGGGTCGTGGGCACCCCAAAATCATTCAAGTTGCCGCGAGTCTGCATGATGTACTTGCCTTACTAACTTAAGTTACTAACTTACTACTTGGTGACCCCCCCAAAATTTGGGCTGCGACCGCACCAGGCTGTTACTTCATTTTCGCATAGCATCCTTTCTGACGTTTTTCCATTTTGCTTGGCTCCTAAATCTTAGCGTGGTGTTTATTTATTTAACCTTAATTAAATAAATAAACACCACGCTAAGATTTTCACCAACAGTTATTACAAATATTATACAGATAAGAACATACAAGTAATTGTGTCTTAAACCTAACTGCACTACCAATTACAGGCAAACACCACATGTAAAATTCTCTTCGTAATTATAAATTAAATTTGAAATTCTCAATGTACTTAAAGTCTAAATAATTATATTAAATACTAATACTAATGACGTCTGACAAACGTCGATATTGAGTCTGCGTGGACGTCAATCAGGTCGCTGCGTTCGTTTATGAATTTGCACATGCGTGTTTAATACCCTTCCTCAACAATATTGGTCTATAAAATGCAAAAAGAATTTCAAATCCAACTGATATTCAAATCAAATCATGGGTATTTAGTACATAGGTGTTTTATTATAAGAGTCCTCCACGCTCTACCGACACATGGGCATGCAACACATATTATTATTTAATTTACACAAAAGATTATAATTGTAAATAACAATTAGTAGAATAAATTAATAATACAAATTAATGTCAAATCGTTTGAATTAAAGTAAAAATGTCACAATAATACAATAATGGCATGTCACAGTAATAGGTACAGTAAAAATGTCATCTAGGTTACAATAAAAATAAAAAGGTAGTCCCAGAGACTAGCGTGTTCAAACAAACTCTTCAGCTTTATTATTAGTAACAGAAAGAAAAAAAAAGGTATTTATTGAGACTCGTACAGGAAGATCACAAACTAAACACAGTCAAAAATGAAAAACCAAATTATATTTTTTTTTTGTAACAAAAATAAAAAAAATTGTTTAGTATATAGATTTGCGTTGACTCGGGCGAATTTTAAAAATGAAACTAAACGCGGATTAGGTGTGCTGATCGCGTTTTTTTAGCAGTTTCATTGCTGAAATTCTCCCGAAGAATCATCCTCCTATGTATCTAAACTCAATAGATTAAACATTCCATTCAATCAATGCAGACCATTAAAGCATTGGATTGTCAAGGCTATTATCCACTTGCTCCGGTGAAGACCTGACTACAAATCTGACCGGTTCCTCAAATGAGGAACTGGACTATCATTTCTGGACCTGCAGTAATCTATTATTAGGTAAGTACTGTAGCATCTCATACTAAAATTACCTATACTAAAATTAGCTATACTAAAATGACCTATACTAAAATGACCTATACTAAAATTACCTATACTAAAATTACCTATACTAAAATTAGCTATACTAAAATTAGCTATACTAAAATTACCTATACTAAAATTACCTATACTAAAATTATCTATACTAAAATTACCTATACTAAAATTACCTATACTAAAATTACCTATACTAAAATTCAGGATGTGACAAGACTCATCATCATCTACCTAGCCTTTTCCCAACTATGTTAGGGTCGGCTTGCAGTCTAACCGGATGCAGCTGAATACCAGCGATTTTTACATAGAGATGCCTATCTGACCTCCACAACCCAGTTACTGGGTAATACGAACAAAACAACACAACTATACAATCAAACAAAACAGCCAAAACAGAAAAAAAAAACTACTTTCCATAACTTACATTTATTGGTAAAAATTTTCTACCTGAGCCTATGAAACTATGCAAAGCGATGCCAAGGAAGGCCTCAAATCCACCCGAAATTCGAAATCCAGGGTTATAAAACCGATTCTACGGTTCTATATCCCTGGATTTCGAATTATGCGTGACAAATGACAAAAGGGATCTCAAATTTATTGAATTTGATTATGCGATAGATTTCCGTTAGGCCCTTGGCGATTCGAAATTCCGTAATTTGTAACTCCGAAACGACTGGGTCGTCTGGGCTAGTCACTGCCTCGTTGGTCGTTGCCTGGTTGGTGGTTATGGGTTCGTTCCCAGGTCGGGCAAAGTGTTATCTACTTATTAGGTTTTTTCATTAGGAATTTCTCACTTACAGCCCGGAGTCTGGATTTGTCTCGCGGTTGATGGCAACAGGCTCGCCCCTTATTACATGGGACTTAAATATTACTGGCGAAATGTGGGTGTATTATAGGTACACTTCTGCCTAACCCTTCGGGGGTTAGGTAAAGGCGTGATGTTATTACGTTATTAACGCTTTGGGAGCGGGATAGAAGCTAGCCGACAACCATAGCCAACCAATCAAAAACTATTTTTAATGATTGCATACCTATGCAAAGACTAGCTTCCGCCCACGTCTTCGTCCGTGTGAAATTTCAGTTTTCCCAACCCACCCTGTCGCACCGTAGCATCTGCTCGCATTGTTAGTTTTCGCTTAGCGTTCTTTCTTACTTTCTTTCGGCTCCTAGCGTGATGTTAAATAGCTTATATAGCCTTACTCAAGAATTCGGCTATCAAATGCAAAAACATTTGATAGCCCACATTTTTTAAATCTGAATTGAATCAAACAAACTCTTCAGCTTTATTATTAGTGATGGATGGTTGTTTAATGGTATTAGTAAAGATATCGAGGTGATGACGTCACAATCCATGACGACAACCCAATTGAGCATTGCTCTGTAATTGATTGCTTAAATGGCTAGACACATTACCAAACTGTGTTTTTCCTTTAAAGACCATTTTTTTCGGACGTCTAGAGAGATTCAGACGTAAGTCTGATGAATTGATAAAAGTCATAGAATAAAATTTGTTGTTTATGATGTTAGTAACCGAGTCCTGCAAGGCTGTTAGTGTACCCTATAGAAGGTATTTTTCTTACTGTCAACTGTCATATTATGCGGTGTGAACGACAAAAGGGATCATCAATTTATTGAATAGTCGTATTCCATCTCGTATTCATATCCGTTATGCGACAGATTTCCGTCAAACTCTTTGCGTTTCAAAATTCCGTCATCTATATTACTCCGAATCGATCCGACAATTCCACACACAGCTAATCAAAGGCTCTGCATATGCAAATATATCGTGGTTATGACGTCACACATCCACACAACCCTCGTAAATGAAAACACAGTAACTCTGAATATGTCATTTTGTAAAAAACGCGGTAAAAGTTTAATGGTTAAGGCCGATTTCTCCATCGACAGATAACTTTTAATCGAGGAATAAAATTGACGTTTGACAGTTTTCGTATGAATTAACTGTCACAATTTCAAAATGATTCCTCGAATAATGTTATCAGATGCTAAGCGCATACTCGTATCTCGAGAACAGCTGAACCGATTTCGCTAATTCTTTTTTTAGAATATTCCTTGAAGTACGAGGATGGTTCTTACGGAACAAAAATCTAAGAAAGTTGCTTCACGCGGACGAAGTCGCGGGCAAAAGCTAGTTTAGTGTGTAAATATCTAATATTTTATTGTTATATCGATCTATACTAATAATAAAGCTGAAGAGTTTGTTTGTTTGTTCGACAATTCTTGAGGAAGGCTATATAGGCTATTTAACATATCGCTAGGACTCTTAGGAGCCTAGCAAAGTAAAAGGAAAAATAGTCAGAAAGAACGCTTAGCAAAAAAGAAGTTATAGTGCGGGCGGGCGATGCGATGCGATGTGACGGGTGCGTCGGGAGAGCAAGAAATTTGACGCGGATGAGGTCGCGCGCAGAAGCTAGTAATTTTTTTTTTTCAAAGCTGTAAAACTTATTTATTTTCATTTACAAGATAGCACTAAAGTAACAAAATGATATCCTAAATGAACTAAAACTATTTACAAACTAAAATATAGCGTCGAAAAATTCATCCGCCACGCTGTCGTACCGGTAATGTGTACCCAAGACACTGGCGGCATTGCCACGTTGTATGGCAATGCTTAGCCTCTGGCCAAGGTAAAAGCCAGCCCTTGGGTCATGGGAAGTGTCAACCAGTCTTTTCGAAATTTAATAAAATAATAATAATTAATAAAATCAAAAGTAATTTATTTAAATTAGGCTGAGAATCAACACTTTGGAACGTCAAAATTACATAAAACCGTTCCCCAAAACGCCTGCCCTTCACTACTTCCTAGTACTTTCGCTGGGAAGAAGATCAAAACAGTAAAAATGTTATCTTATTAAAATAGTAACTGAACTTACTGTTGTTTTCATTTAAGAGGGCAGCACAGCTCATGACGAATACTCCAATTGTGCATAGCTCCGTAATGAATTGGTTTGTCTGTCTGTTAAACGTGCATCGCCGGCTGTTGTAGTGGTGTGCCGAAATAATTGGACTGTTTCGTCACATCTATATATTTTATATACTAATAATAAAGCTGAAGAGTTTGTTTGTTTGAACGCGCTAATCCCTGGAACTATCAGTCGGATTTGAAAAAATCTTTTTGCGTTCGACAGCCCCATTCTTAAGGACGGCTATAGGCTATTAAACATCACGCAAGCACCCTTAGGATCCGAGACAAAAGCGCGGGCAGGCGACGCAATACGACAGGTTAGGTCAAGGAAATAAGAAATTTCACACGGACGAAGTCAAAAGCGGAGAAGCTATTAATTAATAAAAATACACTTTTGTGTTATCTTATAAAACAAAAATAATGTGTTTGTGTTAAAGAGGAGCTGAAGGAGGAGGAATTACAGCCGCGTGGGTCGATCGATCAGGTTAAGCTACGCTTGCCGCGGTTTGTCCGAGGATAGGTAACCATCTTCACATACTAAGACCCCTCCGGCTGTCATTAGCCCGTCATTATGTCATTAGGTTGTCAGTATCGTATATTACCCAGTAACTGGGTTGTGGAGATCAGATAGGCAGGCAGTCGCTCCATGTAAAATACTGGTATTCAGCTGCATCCGGGTAGACTGGAAGCTGACCCCAACATAGTTGGGAAAAGGCTAGGCAGGCATCTTATAAAAATAATAACTTAACTTACTGTGTTTTCATTTACGAAGGCAGCACAGTTCATGACGATACTCTAATTGTGCATTGCTCTGTAATTAATTGCTTTGTCTGTCTGTCAACCGTGAATCGTGAGCTGATGTAGTTGTGTGCCGAAATTATTGGACTGTTTCGCCTCATTATTGTTATATATTTCCTGGAACTCATTTAGGAGTACACCTTGTATACCACGTCGTTATTTACGTCGTTCAGTAAACAAATTTTTCGAACATATGAAGCAATGGATCTTTCACAATCATAATCTGAATCATACTTATCATTATTTCGCAATTAAGGTGCTGTATATTAGTTTAGCTAGGTACAAAACAAACGGCAACAATAAAACTACAATCTAACTATTAACATACACTGTTGAATTGTCAAAGGCGGCCAGTTAGTAATATGAAGCTAGTTGCCCATTACAAAGCGCAGTAGTTAGAACCCGTATGAAGGTAGGCAGACCTATGGATAAGAACGGGCAAGAAACTCAATGGATACTCTTTGAAATCTAACTCTACAGGTACGCCGTTGCGCGTTGGTCCCGGCTGTCATTCGCAGATCATTGACAGTCGTTACAGGTAGTGAGAAGCCCGAAAGTCTGACAACCAGTCTTACCAAGGGGTATCTTATTATTCAGTAACTGGGTGGTGGAGGTCAGATAGGCAGTCGCTAAATGTAAAATACTGGTATTCAGCTGCATCCAGTTAGACTGGAAGCCGACTCCAACATAGGAAAAGGCTAGGCCGATGATTAAGTGTTACTAATTTCATGAAATATCTAATTTACGATAGGCAATTTTGCTTAGGCTCGCTCTTTTAATGCCCTTGGCGCGCGTAGCATGTCTATTAGGTATTATGCTCGTCGGAGCAACCAGAGAATTTTCTAACAAATGACGCTCGTTTACTCGAAAACCTCGCTACAGCAGTCTTCTTAATCTCAGATCATTTACATTCCATCGCCACTTAATCAATTATCTACTTTAGTGAAATGTGTTCTAAGTTGATTTTTGAGTGACTATTTGTAATAAAAAGTTTTTGGTTGCAATAGAATTTGAACTTTGTAGAGTATGACATTCAGTTTGTTGTTCCATAACCTGAAGACGATCTCAAATTCTTAATTCAAGTATAGATACCAAATCCATTCTGTACCAAAAGTAAAATTCCAGTTTATACTAACACCGAACATCACGCCTATTTCCCAGACGGGTTAGGCAGAGCCTATAGTACCTACACCAACATACTCTCCAGAAATACCTTCAGAATACTGTTGCTGTTTCCCCGTACTCTGCGTGAAAAAATATTCCTAATCTCTTCGATTTGTCTACAGGAACCACAGCAGCTGAAACCATGGCTCGGAGTGTGGGATGCCACCAGGCCTCTCTCCGCCTGCCTCCAATATGAGCCATTCGTAAAGAGCATTACAGGTATTTAAACGGCTATTACCATAACTAATGAACCCCCTGAAAGGCCCAAGTCTTATTCTCAAGCTTCAATAAAACATTCCGCTTGACCACTTTAATTTGGATAGTTTTTCTTTATTTATTATCATTTATTATTTATTTTATTATTAACTTATTCGATTACTAGCTGCGCCCCGCGGTTTCACCCGCATAAGTTTCGATCCCGTGGGAATATCGGAAATAAATGTTCTGTATGTTAACCCTGGTTATAATCCATCTGTGTGCCAAATTTCATCCAAATCCGTTCAGTAGTTTTAGCGTGAAGGAATAACAAACATCCATCCATCCATACAAACTTTCACGTTTATAATATTAGTAGGATATTGTTATTTTTATCACTTTAATTACCTAGTAAATCAATTAGGCAAACTATGTAAGTAATGTGCACATGTTTAATTGATAAGTTCACTGTACTACTTTATACAAGGTGTCGTTTTGCATCCTCGTCAAATTCAAGGAGGTAACTATGCTACTGATTCTCGACACGAATCATTAATAAAATAAGTAGTTTTTTTATTCTAATTTTCGAAAATCGGCATGTGTGGGACACGCATTTTAAAACGCGGCCTGTGTGAGACCGCACTGTAACTGTCACACGCATAAAAACGCGGCCGCTTATACGTATATACCATAACGCGATTCTGTTCTTTGAAAGTGGTGTAGGTATTCTGAAATACTGATAAATAACTAATAAATAACTAAAACAACAAGTAAGTATGTATTCATTATTTACCAGGGATCGTAATTCTATTTGATTATTTATGTCTTTCATAACAGCCTCCTGAAATTTGACGAGGATGCAAAACAATAGCTTGTATAATAAGACTAAGCTCTCTGTTAATAAATTAATCGTTGGAGTGCGGGATCAGAATCATGTACTGAAAATAATAATAATAATAATAAAGATTTATTGATCAACTAGGACTAGATTACATGGCAAGGTATTATAATATAAAGCATCAAAATCCATGGTAACAGGTTGTGGTTGTGTATTTTACAAGCCAAAGAAATAAATAAAACTTCCTGTACTACCCCCCAAAATGAATGCCACCAGCACCTCACATTACTGTCCGTTTCTTACCAAAAAAAAGAAAATCTAAAACCTTTATATATTTTCTAGATATAGCTGCATTTCGTTTACAATTTCACGAGTTCATTTCACGAGGCTCGGGTCATTTGTCGTAATTAGGGAGTGTAGGCCCCAAATTAAGAGACATCGTTGCTTCTGCAATGTGCACAATTGGTTTTGAGAAAACTTTTGTTTCGGGTAAATCGTAAACGTCTTTATTTTACTACTAGCTACAGCCCGTGACTTCATGCGCGTACATTTTCTTGTTCCTCCGACCCACCTTGTCGCATCGCATTGCTTGGCCCCCGCTTTTAGTTCGTTAGCGTTCTTGCTTACAATGTTGCTATTTGCTCGGCTCCAAGAGTTCTAGCATGATGTTAAATAGCCTTCCTCAAGAATTAGGCTAACAAATGCAATAAACTTCTGACCGCAACTTGGTCTGCATAAAATATGTTGTTCACCTCACTTGCCCCGTACCCTAAACTTCGTTTTCGCGTAGCGTTCTTTCCGAGTTTTTCTTTTTGCTTGACTTCTTAGGGTCCTAGCGTGATGTTATATATGCCTATAGGTCTATAGCCTTCCTCAAGAACTAGGCTATCATAAGAAAAAACATTTTTTCCAATCCGACTTGTAGTTCCAAAGATTAGCGCGTTCAAACAAACAAACTCTTCAGCTTTATTATTAGTATAGATTTCTTTCCAACTAAGATCGAATTTTATCTTTATCCTTCAAGTTCTTTTTAATAACTCTCGAAATTCAGTTCCCAATATCTTTTGTGCTACAGTTATTGACGAAAACTTTCACAGTTAAAGCTGAAACATCACCGAAAAATTTATAAAACGCGCTCGCAGCAAAGTTACGTCAGCTGAGTCGGCAAATAGTGACATTCTCTTTGATTTATTAACGCGAAATGCAGGCGATTTGGCAGACGCATCTGACTGGCTTTATTGGGATTTTTTGTTACACAGCAGCTAAAGTTTTATGGAAAACATGTCTAGACAATCGGATAGAATAACAGAGTATTTGAACTCAACGCCGGTTAATGTATCTGAAAGCCCCATTTACACGATGCAAGGTTCTTGCCTGTGTTGTACAATAAAATTAAAGCAACAAAGTCTTAGACGGTACAATGTTTATTGTTGCTCGTGATGATTAAATAGTAATCTAGGAAAACAAAGTGTCAGATATAACATATAACCCAAAGTACAACAACCAAGCACAATCACTCACACACACACATACACACACAGAAAATACAACACACTCACTCATACAGATAAAACGCAACACACGTTCAGACACTAACACACATAAGACACGAGAGCCTAAGGATAATCAGCCTATAATGTTACCACTGCTGGGACACAGGCCGGTAAGCGGTCTCGGTAAGAGGGAGACCGCGATAGCACGCATGCACTTAATAGGCTAGTTTCCTAAAAAAATCTAATTAGTCCGTCAGTTAGATTTTCAAAAAATATTGAAACCGAATTTTTTCTTTTGTCACTTATATAAAAAATGATGAAGATATCGCCCGTTAAAGTTCGCGTGACGTCCTTGCTTGCGACACTTTTGCAAGCAAGTGACGTCACGACCCCCCACTCCCAAATTTTGACGCGCTTTATCTTTGTCGTTTTTTGTTTGATTGACAAAAGAAAAAATACGTGTCCATTATTTTTCGATAATCTAACTGAATGTAATTATTTTTTTTTACCCAGGAAACTACCCTTTTCTATTTATTTTTTTATTGCATATATTGTTAATGTTCCACAACGAGTGAAGGCACTGCCTCCTATAACACAGGTACCACCTAGCTCAGGAGTCAGGGCTTCAATTGACTGACTTGATTGAATGTCAATTCCCTTCTCTAAGTCTATAAAACATTTTTATTAATTAAATAGCACCGTGGCCCACTTTAGCCCTGAAAGAGCTGGAAGTCATGTGGACAGGCCCTTGCCCAGCAATTGGATGATGCCGGCTAACAGTAATCAGTAAATCGCAATGTGTAAATCAGGCTTAAAATCACACAACACTAGTATCATATCACGTAGTACCAAAATAATTCCATAGTAGCACATAATTACAGCACTGAAATCAGTTCATCCCTTTTTGAGCTATCATTCCCAAGATAGATGAACAGATGGAATCCTCAGCATAAAAATTCACCTCTCTCGCGACGCTCCCTAATATGTCCTCGTTGACAAAATTAAGCTCTTGTCACATTGAGGTGAATCCAGCGCGGTCCGATTGTTTTTAAGGTTACACTATTCGCGCCAGATTGAACACCTGCATACAAGTTCCCGCATCCCGAGCGGGATTCGCTTCAGTTTCGCGTGAGCCTTCCATTAACCATTGACTCTTCTTCTTCATCAGGTAGCGAGAACTGCCTGTACGTGAACGTGTATACTCCCAAGATGAACCCTGGTGCCAACCTGCCGGTAATGGTGTACATCCATGGAGGAGCCTTCATGTATGGGGCGGGAGCAGCCTACGACGCCACCAACCTCATGGATTGGGATATGGTCGTGGTTACCTTGAACTATAGGCTTGGACCACTAGGTGAGTTGAGTTTAAAAGTAGTCGTTTTGGATTTCGTTATATAGGTACGTGTCATCATCTGCCTAGCCTTTTCCCCAACTATGTTGGGGTCGGCTTCCAGTCTAACCGGATGCAGCTGAATACCAGTATTTTACATGAAGCGACTGCCTATCTGACCTCCACAACCCAGTTACTGGGCAATACGATACCCCTTGGTAAGACTGGTTGTCAGACTTTCGGGCTACTGACGACCCGTAACGACTGTCAAAGATCCACGAATGACAGCCGGGACCAACGGCTTAACGTGCTTTCCGAGGCACGGAGGGGTCTTGGTATGTGAAGATGGTCACCCATCCACGGACCAACCGCGGCAAGTGTAGCTTAACCTGATCGATCGACCCGTGCGGCTGTTATTACTTAGCCACAAGCCCCTGTGTCAGTCTATAACCCATGGACTGACGTCGTATAAGATTTTTCCCAAAAATGTCGAAAATAACGAACTTCGGTCTATCCAAAATGCCTGTTGGGGCACGCGGATTTTATCTATTTCTCTTTGTTTTGTTTATGTGGTCATTAGGAAAACCATAATCAAATACCAATAATAATTATTTCATGATAATAATAATAATGATTACTGATCATACCCTGTCTGCAATAGGCTCGCCCTCTATTACATGGGACTACAGTTACACCTCTACCTAACCCTTCGGGGATCACAGGCGCAATGGGTTATTATAGGTTATGTATTATACCCTTCTTAACAAAGCCTCTTGAGTCAATCAATATACGAGTAACTACTTCTTTGATTTAACAAGTTCTTTGTAATCCACTTGAATTGTCCGTAAGAGTCAATGTATGTACATACATACTCGTTAAATATATGTACCTTTACGTTGCGAAGATTTTTTGCGAACAACCTCTTTATAACGAAATTTCAACTATCAAAAAAAAGTGTAAGTAAAACTCTAATTAACGAATTTTGTCAACCCAAACCGTTTCCAATAGTATGTGATTAAGTCGCGACAGGTTTCGACACGTTTTTACCTCTTTATAACAAATTTTAGACCAACCTAACCTCAATATAACAAACCTCAGTTTAACGAATATTTATTTGTTCCCTTCCGATTTGTTATATCGAGGTTGCACTGTATACAGACTTTAGGTATACCAATCATTAACCTGAAGTATTTCAAAAAGGAAAGTAAGAAAGGAAGGAAGGAAAGTCGAAGGAAAGTTGAAGTCGAGGGGAAGTCGGTTTTTTTTTTTAAACAAGTTTTTATTTTTCACTTCTTTGCTGTGATATTTTTTTTTGAGTTTTGTTGATTTCTCAAAAACCGCTTGTCCGATTTCGATAAAATTTTCATGGGACCATTTGGGAAGTACTTATACCCTTTCCAACAAAAAAAAAATTCAGATCGGTTGGCAGGCAACGGAGTTATGCGCGAATAAATATAAAAAAAAGAATACAATCATCCGAATTGAGAACCTCCTCCTTTTTTTAGAAGTCGGTTAAAAATAAAAATAAATTATGCAGGATGAATGGCCATCCCATCTCGTCCGCATGTCTATGAAGGTGTGTCCATTCCAGAGGATACAATCTATAAAGAGTATTGCAATGTAAATGTTGGCATCAATTTACTGCATGGAGACGGGACATTATAGTTTGTGGGAGTCGCATCGAGCTATAAAAAGAACATTATAATAAAATATCTATTTTAAAGTGGACGTAAGTCTACCGAGAGGTCGTGAGGCGGTCGCGTAAGTAGACTGCAAGCCGCATAGCTAATCATACACTAGGATACACCTAAATGAACGCCTAAATATTGTTGCAAATTAGATTTTACAGTGCGTTTTTACTAAGCATTTACTTACACTGGTGAAATTGAAAACTTGCGCCAACTTGAAATAAGAGGTGCAGTAACTGTGTAGATCAACTCAGCCTATTGCAGTCCACCGCTGGACATAGGCCTCTCCCAGGCTGCGCCACAACACCCTGTCCTCCACCGACGAGTCCTGGGGGTCTACTCCGAAGTGCAAAGTGCGAATGTTCGGATCGGACCGAACATAGCCGAACCGAATATTATTGAAAAATGTGAAAAAAGTTCGGATCAGCTCAGTTGGGTCGGGACCGTAGTCAATATTCGAAAGAGTGTAGGAGTGTAGGATCGGGACCGACCGAACCAAATAGTAACTTCATAGCAGGAAACGGCCGAACATTCGGCCGATACTACTTCGGAGTAGACCCCCTGGAGTGGAGACCGCGTATCGGCAAGCGTAGTGTGGGACGCCCCCCAGCTAGATGGAAGGACGGCCTAAAGAAGGTGGCTGGGTGGAACAGACTGGATGCGGAAGACGGAGGACTGTGTAGATAATCATTATAAATTGTCATTTCCCAAACCTAAATTCTTGGAATCAATCGTGTAATTATCGTCTTAGATAGTGCAAACTAAATTATTGCCTTCAAGTAAACCCGAATTATCATTTATTCAAAACAATTAAGAAAATTAAAGTACCACTTCTGTCGCCCCGTGCCCGGTAAGCAATCCATTCATCGCAAAGTTTACAACATGAAGCCAGTTGGCAACGTGTTGAACTACCGATATTTACTTAACTTTGACCGTTTCTACGAAAAAAATGGTGCGCGGTGACGTTGCCAAATCGAACGCCTACACGCACGTTTGTGCATACAAATGTGCGCGTGTCGCACTAATTCAACGTGTTATAAAGTTTTAGAGCATATCATTAAGGCTTAATGACATTCTCTAAATTTACTTTATAACACGTTGAATTAGATATTTTAATTTGGCGCACCTCTGTATAGGTTACAGAATGAAGTTAAATAGGTACCTATACAGGATGAAGTTAAATAGGTGGTAGGTACTCCAGGTTATTTTACTAACTCTAGGATCCTAGAGTTAGTAAAATAAGGGCATATGAAAACCAGGTCGGAGCTTTACAACCACATCAAATTGTATATAACACCCCGTCGTTTTTGCGTCGGGGGTTAAAAATAGTCCATGTATAGTGCTTAATACTTGCTAAGCTGCTGAATACGTTTTCCTAAAGATCGCACTTTCAAGAAGACTTTGTAATGTTTGTCTTACCGTCTTACGCCAGTGCAACGAGATATCATACATTTCCAGTATAAGCTGACTTCTCACTGTATGAAAAGCCTATACAATGCGAGGTCAGGAAAACTGGAAATACATATACAGCTTGCTATGTTGCTATGTCGTCGTGTGTACTATCATCAACTCCAGTCCTATCTGGTTCCAACTATCTCGAGGTCATAAAAGAAACTTTACAAATAAAGACGAAACAAACACTCAGAAACTACACAAAATTAACTTTAATTTCTTTCAAACGAAGTAAGTTCGTAAAACCGAACAGTTTATCGTTCGTTTAAGAGACAATAAGTAAAGTGAAGAGAGAGAAAACGGCCCGAAACAAACTCCACAAAACTCATTTATATTTAATCTAACGCAGCCGTCCCTTATCTCGCTGGCCCACGGGCGAAGAATAATTCACGAACCAGCCCCAATCATTTTACATAATGGCCAGAATAACAATGGGCCAATAAAAGCAACTGTGTATCTTTGTATTGTATCTATGTCGCAGCCAACTAGCTTAATCAGCCTTTCATTTAACTGCCTAGCTTTTTAACTAAACGGCATCGATCAACCAGCGCGCAGCGGCCTGAACCATATTCAGCCATTCAATCAAAAAGCTAGGCAAATGACTTGAATCGCTAACGTTTAACTACTTGCCTAGCCCAGGCATTTAAATTGGCGATTGATTGATTATTGGTGATTGATTTAAAGCGGCTGTTTTTTATTGTAGTTTTGGAAAATATAAAAATTACTAAAGCAGTTTATTTTTAAAATTAAATGCTGTATTAGACGCATTGGCTGAATATCATTCAGGCCGCTAGTTGAACGGCGCCGTTAAGTTAGAAGGCTAGGCAGTTAACTGAATGTCTGATTGAGCTAGGTGGCGGCCACATGTACATTAAATCGTAATATTGCTTTTTCTTTCATTTAGATAAAAAGATAAAAGATAATCCTGTTGCCAAGCGTATTGATGGCAGCATTTCCCTTGGATTTAGTTACTGTAACAGCTTATATGAGGCTGTTATTCAGTCGTGAACTTGTTGCTCGATACGAGTTATTAGTCGGTTCGCAAGAATTTACTCGCCCGAAGTTTATTTATTTGTGGGCACTCGCCCACAAAAAAATAAACTTTTCGTGCGAGTCGCCTACTCCAGCAACTCAACAATATGTGCGACAACTCCAGGAATATGTATTAGGCAATTGGCAGATTTTCGAATTTCATGAAATAAAGTATAGAAAAACGGCCAAGTGCGAGTCGGACTCACGCACGAAGGGTTCCGTACTATTATCTATAAAAATCACGTCTGTTGTATGGGTGCCCCCCTTAAATATATATATTATTTTGTTTTTAGTATTTATTGTTATATAGAAATACATAATCTCAAGAACTTGTGAAAATTTCAACTGTCTAGCTATCGCGGGATAGCTAGACAGTTGAAATTTTCACATATTCTTGAGATACAGCCTGGTGACAGACAGACGGATGGACAGACAGCGAAGTCTTAGTAATAAGGTCCCGTTTTTACCCTGTGGGCACGGAAAACTAAAAAAGGACACTAGCGCACAGATGTAAGAGTTAAATATTATAAAACGTGTACTTTTTTTCTTAACTTCGTGCGAGTCTCCTATCGCGATACTCGTACAAAACCAAAGACACCTCCAAAATTAAAGTTACTTTTATTAAAGCTTTGTTTAATATACTTTATACCTAAAATACTTTATACCTAAAATACTTTATACCTAGTATATAATTATTCCTCTTTCTCTATCTTCGCCAGGTTTCCTCAGCACCGGTGACCAGATCGCCCCCGGTAACAACGGACTCAAGGACCAGGCCTTCGCGCTTCACTGGATTAAGAACAACATCCTGATGTTTGGCGGAAACCCTGACAGCATCACACTGGCGGGATGCTCTGCTGGAGGCGCCAGTGTTCATTATCATTACTTGTCGCCGTTGTCTAGAGGTAAGAGAGTAGTATTTATATCAGAAACGCGTGTATAATGTGAATGGATAGAATAAGAACTGAGTACATAAGAGGAAGTCTGAAAGGGCAACAGTGACTGAAAAGTTGTGTGGAAATCGGTTGTCATGATATGGGCATTTGATGCGGAGAATGAGGAAAATGTCGTGAGGAGAGCTTAGAGTACAAATGTGGCTATTAGAATAAGGGAAGACCAAAGAAACGATGGACTGTGTGAAAGATGATATGGAAAAGTGGGTGACTACTGAGATGACGACTAATAGAGGAGTATGGAAGAAAAAGACATGTTGCGCCGACCCCAAATAAATTGAGATAAGGGCAGGAGAAAGATCGATGAAACGTGCACATGGAGACTGGGGCTATTAAAACTTTTTGATAAAATGCACGTGAGTAACGCCATAAATTGCTCTCTGAATATGGATTCAGTCTTTACGCTGTCAAATGATATGTTTGCTGGAGTTCTTAGTTAACCAAACTGACATTTTTTTCGGAAGATATGTCTTTGGCATAGTCATCGTGAATCTTATTTGTTTTGGCACAACTATGCGCAAACACTTGGTAAGATCCCCTCTAAGGATCCCAGTAACACTGCTCACTCGTACAAAAACGACAAGAGCTAAAATTGTAAGCAGCAGTCCCAACTTCGAAATCTCCGAGTAATAAAGGATGGTTATTGAGCAGAAAATGGGACCCAGTCTACCAAACAGTTGAGTAAACCCCAGCGCACCACAACTTCGAAACTATACCCGAATCGCTTTACCGTAGCAATAGTGTTCATTGACCCACCTACATTTTCTAGCATTCAAAAACTGAAATAAAGTCCGTTAACGTCCCGAATTAATATCTATCGTGATCTTATGCGAGCGTGCTCCAATAACGGAAAACCATAAATAGTTATAAAATCAAAATAGTTTTTTTCATATAAACCTACATGGGCACTTATGAAATGTCAGAAGCTACGAGTGGTGCATGGTTCGAATTGGTCGTTTCCTACGAAGAAGAGTCGCCAAGGAACTCCCAGGGCTACTTTTTTTTAAATTATTGATTGGGTTCCTACGGAGCGATATTACGGAAAGGGCAATGACCGTTATTACCACGATAAAGCGATTCGTGTATAGATATAGTCTTACAAATGACAAACTGCAATCTCCGGGTTGTCGATTTGTAGATATACTCGTAGCAGTAACAAAACCAATCGCTACCAGATTTCGCTCACGTAGATAAAGCAGTACCAACTAATATATTTATAGAGATAGTTATGATCACAGAAATCGAAGACTGCTGTAGAATTGTGAATGAAGCCACTGTGCATAATAAGTTAGGAAATAAAACGGTTTATGGGCCACGTCTGTAAACTCCGTATAGCGTCGTAATGTAATATTTATAGTAATGATAACGCAGCAGAGTTTGTTTGTTTGTTTGTACGTGCTAATCTCTGGAACTACCAGAAGGATTTAAACAAATCTTTTTTTCATTTGATAGCCCAATTCTTGACTATTTAACATTTGACCTGAAGACCCTTAAGAACCGAGCAAAAAAAAAATGTCAGAAAGAACGCTAAGCGAAAACTAAGTAAAAGCGCGTGCAGGCGATGCGATGCTACGGAATGGGTTGGGGGACAAGAAATTTCACGCGGACGAAGGAGGAGGTAAAAGCTAGTTTTCTATAAACATAGCCTTATTTCAAAGGCCAGTTGCGTAACACAATTTTTCACAATCCTGAGGTTTTTGATGAAAATCCTTAATCCATTGCTACATAATTATGTACGCACGTACGAAAAATTCGTCTGCTCGACAACGTTGACAACACAATGAATGTTGTTGAATTGTCAAAATGAAAGGTACTGTAATTTTTTGTGTGTTACGTGTATGAGGTAAAAAATCTATCCTACATTCAAAGCGATCTGCCCTGTGGCCAATTATGACACAGGGCAGAACGCCAATTCTCGTAATAAAATCTAGTCGCAGTCTCATCTCGGCGACAAACAAATGTCAAAAACTTCCCAAAAAAGTAAGGGAACTAAGCGACTAGATTTTGAACGTTTTAAATTATGATAATTGGCCTTCAGACTGTGAACGTTCTTAAAATTACGAGAATTGCCCCTCTGATCGCTTTGAATGTATGTAAATATGTTTCATGGCTCAAAACTCACACAGGCAACGAGGGCAGTAAAAAAAAAATTGGTGCAGTGGTGAAAAGCATAAACAAAAATGGCTGCGGGCTGCGGGTCAATAAAGAAACGCGTCGACTAAACAATTCCAAATTCAAACGCTATGCTGCATGCAGCATAAAGTAATTGGAATCTTTTGTTCAAAATGAACGCGTCCAAAATAGTCGTTCTTTATGTCAAACTTTTGCCAAATTCTCTTGAAAATGGAAAGAGTATCTCCAGTGCGTCATTCTTCTTGTCATATCTTTTTTATTACATATAACCTTTGCCCGAGGTTGTAGGTCGTTTTATTGTTCACAAAACATTGTATTACTTACGTGAAACATTGATGTTATTTTTCTTTTGTTTATTATCTCGAACCTGATTGTTATAGCTGTAGGGCATGTTGTTGCTTATGAGAAAAGCTTAGATGGCTTAGAACATATAACTTATGGATCCGCTTCGTATTCTACACCTCTAAGTGCTGACAATTTTGAATTTTTGACAGTTCTTTCATACAAAAACTGTCAAACATCAGTTTTATTCCACGAATAAAAAATATCTATCGATTGAAAAATCATCCCTAAGACTTGTTTATAAAAAACTAGCTGTGCCTGCGACTTCGTTCGCGTGTTGTCGGAAAGCAAATTGGATTTAATGAGTTTAATTTTTTTTGCGCGGTACTCTGATTCTTTTTCTAAGAATAAAGTAGCCCAAGTTACTCCTTATAACATCAGCTATCTGCTAAAATCCGTCCAGCCGTTTCGGAGATTAGCCGGAAAAAACAGAGACAAAATTTAAAAAATATCAATTGTTATGTAAGTACCGTATATACTTTCATACGCATTTAGTTTAAAGCTATTATTTTGTCATTACAATCAGACACTTCTATTTTATTTATTTGTAAGTACTTATAGATGTTTTGGAATCGATTTTTATCATAGTCGTGATCATTTTCGCTGAGTAAGAAGCTCCGCGAAAAATATCAACCTGTACCTACCGACCGAGACTGACCGACCGACCTACCGAGAAAATGTTAAACTTCAAACACCTACAATTTCCAAAAACATGGAGTAACATTCCATATGTAAATTAAAAAGTTCCAGTGACATAGCAGCAAATTACTCCTAAACGGGAAAGGCTAGCTTAATGACGCGTCTGCCATATTGAAGTACATTTAACAGCGCATCAGAATATTACCAACTAAAAACGTAAATATTGTGTTCAAATTTTAAATTACGGCAAAGGCATCGCCATCGTCTTTTATCGGCATTTTGTGGGTGGAACTTTTTCATTGCTCGGCAGTGTATTTTCGATAAAATACTCACCAGCCAAAATTAAACCACAAAGGGATATTATTGACACGTTCACAGTCCTATAAAATTTCATTGGCACTTCGCGGATATGTGCATTATAGGGGATGGCGCGTTCTATTCATATTAATAGGGCCGCTTTCCCATATAACCTTAAATATTGTTCCGATGAGTTCGTGCCCTATCAAAAGGTAAAAATTATTCTCCGCGCAGCGCTGAAGCAAATAACGATTCCTTTTAACTTAAACTTTACAAGAAAATACATTATAAAAGTAGTTTTCAGAGTTCTAAGCTACCAACCAGGTAAGTATCATCATCATCTGCCTAGCCTCTTCCCAACTATGTTGGGGTTGGCTTCCAGTCTAACCGGATGCAGCTGAATACTTACCAGTATTTTACATGGAGCGACTGTCTATCTGACGTCCACATTCAACCAGCTAAGAATAATATTCTCAAAAACCGCAGAAAACCTAAAACTAACTCCCAAATGGTAATTTCATAACGAAAACCAACTTACGTATATTTTTTATTTGTTTCAAATTAACGTAATTTCAAGTTAAACCAATATCAACTTTATTTTAATGAAAATTAAGTTGATTTCAGTGTGCCTAGCACTATTGAAGAAGTTATAAAAATGTTTGAAGTTGTAGCGTAAACGGAACTTTATTGTGTAGAAATTACAGTTATTTTTCCTCAAACTCATATTTGTGTACATTTTTGGCGAATATGTCGCAATGACATCTTAGTTTCAAACCGTTTTAAACAGCATTGTAATGCGGTAGAATGTACAGTTAAAACTTCCTCTAAAAACAATTGCAGAGATACATAACGTAGTGTAAATGCGAGCTTTTTCCTAAAGGCCAAACACGTTCCCGTGGGATAATTTCCGACATCCACGCGGGCGAAGCCGCGGGCAGAAGCTAGTAGAATTATAATCGTAAAAATCATCAATACAACTCTAAATTTATATTACCTACCCTATTGAATGACAAATAATTGCCATACAACGAGGTAATGCCGCCAGCCTCTTGGGTACATTACAATACAAGTCGACAGCGATGCGGATGATATTTTCGACGCTATATTATAGTTTGTGAATAGTTTTAGTTAAGCTAGGACATCATTTTGTAATTATTATGAATTCATTATGTATTAGTTGTTATTTATTTTCATATTATTTTAATTCTTAACAAATATAATTATTGTTGAATTGAATTACTATTTCATGTAATCATGACATTTGAGGCCAATTATAACTTAAGAAGTTGAATCGCTGATTCTAATGATTATAATTCTATAAAGCTGTATTAGTTATTTGCGAAGCACATTGTAATCAACACTTACCTAACCTCACTGGCTGACTTTCGTAACATACTATCAATCACAATCTGAATAACTTTGAAGCAAATTGCTAATCCATTGCTTCATATGTTCCAATAATTTGTCTACTCAACAACGTTAATAACGCAATGAATGTTGTTGAACTGTCAAAGTGACAGCTATTGCTACTGATGGTTTATTACGCAATTACCCCGCTGCAAATTGCAAAAACGTAAGACATTTTGTATTTCGCATCCCCCTTAACAAAGAGACTCCTTTGTTCTTGCTTGGTTCATTCACTTGGACCACATCGTTATCTTAACAAACATTACACACTATTAACAAAAATACACAGACAATCTCAGAAACTGTAGTTTCAATATTATCAGACACAAGTAACGTAAACTTCCAAGCATGTCTTTGTAATTACAGGGCGACAAACAAGCCTTGTTTGTGAAGTCAACAGTGGGTATCGTAGCTCATTGTAACATGATACTATGACGTAGGCTGAACGTCGAAATAAACCCATCTATCATGCTAGTGTTATGGGGTCGGGTATCTAACCAAATGTGGTTGAATGTATCGTATTTGGGCGGAACGGTTGACCTTTATAACTATTCAGAGGGATTATTATCTACTAGCTTTTGCCTGCGACTTCTGTCCGAGTGGGAGTCAACTATACCATAAAACATATCCCATCATCAATTCAATTTTATTGCTGCCAGCCTTTTGGGCACTTATCCCATTGACAGTGATGCGGACGAATTTTTTGATGCTCAATGAGCTCCTGCCTTTTTCTATATTTTTGTTTTTGTATTATATACTTGTATATAATTGTGTATATTTTAGTGTAAGCTTTTCAAAATAGTCATTAATCAGTGCAAGTTAACATTTTTGACTGTTTAGGCAGCGCATGCAAATCCATTTTATTGCATCCATAATGTACACATACAGGTGGTAAGTATAAATCAATAGAATCAATTATGGACCCTGTCAGGCACAGCAACATTTTAAATATGTAGGAGAGAGGAAGAGCGCTTTTATCCCTAGTATTAAATATTTATTACACGTATATGTCTAAATATGTTGAATGATTGAATATGTCAATATGTTGTATGTTTATTATAATAATGTATATTTTGTGTGTGTGTTGTGTATGTATATCATTTATTTCAAATAGGCACGTATTTTTTTCGTGGGGGTCATGACCCCCCCCCCCCCCCCAAAATCACTAAAGCCGTCGAGAGTCTGGGTCTGTAAACTTAACTTACTACTTGGTGACACCCCCAAAATCTTGGGCTGCGACCGCGCCTGATCCTGCATCGCGCAAACAGAGTTTACCGCGCAACTAACTTATACAACGTCCCGACATCAATCGTTAGGCAGTTGCCCACAGGACACAACACCAGTCTGAGGATCCTCCCTTTACTATGGAGGATGAGTGAACTATAAACCCTGTTCCTCATACCTTTATACTTACAAACCAACAAACAATTTTACCTCATTATAATATTAGTTTAGTTATCCCTAAGCTAATATTAAAATGCCCTTCTATTCTCCTGAGTAATTAAAAGATTAATAAGTTAAAATTAGGTATGTTATTTAAATTGAGTGAGTCGTAGTTAGTTTTCCTCCATGTAGTGGAAATACTAGAATTCTAAGACATTACAATATACAATAAATGTGAAAGTTTGTGTTCACGAAAGTGTACACAAAAACGGCTGAACGGATTTGGATGAAATTTGGGCTCTTTAGTCTACTGAGGCCGCTTAAACTTATCCCGCGGGATGAGCTGACCTAATGAATGTTTTGAATCGGGTAACTGATCCCACTAATACAAGTACAGACATGAAAAAAGTGTTAGACATTAGATTTACGAAAACGATGGCTCACAGATAGTTTATAACCTGATTTTTTGTCTCAGTAGGAAGAAAGAAAGAAAAAGTATTTATTGGGACTTGTACAGGAAGATCAAAAATAAAAAAAACGAATTATATAAAAAAAAATAACAAAAGTACTTACGTTCCCATGGGATAATTTCTGACCTTTTCCGATGTCCACGCGGACGAAGCCGCGGGGAAAGCTAGTACTGAATAAATAGAAAGTACCTAATACCTAACAAGATATTATTTACTTAGGTAACTAATAATAACAAAATGAAGTGCGAAAGAAAATCTGTGATGAATGAAACAAAAATAAATGTAAAAAGTAGTAATACTGATACCTACTTTAGAAAAATAGATATTGTGTTTCGTGTTACTGATACTTTCTAACAAAAGATTTGGTATAGTTGGTTTATTACCGAGGAAAATCAGAAAAGAAAAAGGAAATAAATCAAGATAGATGATCCGTCATGCTTGACAGGTGTTACAGATTGATACGGAGCATCTGTCTATTCCAAAAAATAAAGGCGTTTAGTTCTAGTGTTTTTGTAATATATAAGTCACCTTTAACCTCCGACAGTACAGATAGAATAAAATAGAATAGTTCTATTCTATTCTATCTGTAGTTTCGTAGTGCACTAATATGTAAAAACTTGGAAACTTTCAATAGCGATTTTAGCGTGAAATTACGAAAACAACAATGAAATACAACACATTGCAAAAACCTTTAGGTTCAAAAATACTATGTTCGTAACAACATAAAATTTAATGAAAAAATAAAGGAGTAAATTGCTTTTGAATAAAGCCCAGTGTAAACATACTTTTGCTCGTGACTGTACACTATAAATATTATAGATATAAATCGAGAAATTTTACAAGGGGTGACACAATGACTCATCGCTAATTAAGCTATCTTTTAAAGACAACCATTGATTGGATTTAGAGATAAAGGAGGGGCAATACTGCAAGTAGTCTGTAGTGTAGTGTACAGTACCAAAAATATATACTTATCTTTATAAATAAACTAGCTTTTGCCCGCGACTTCGTCTGCGTGAAGCAACTTTGTTACATTTTTTTATCCGTAAGAACCATCAACGAATATTCTAAAAAAGAATTAGCGAAATCGGTTCAGCTGCTCTCGAGATTTGCGCTTAACAACACATTCAGCGATTTATTTTTATATTATAGAGAAGCCTTTTCCCAACTATGTTGGGGTCCGCTTCAGTTTAACCGGATGCAGCTGAGTACCAGTATTTTACACGCAACGACTGCCTCTGACTTCCACAAGCCAGTTACCGGATAATACGAAACCCCTTGGTAAGACTCGTTATTGTCAGACTTTCGGGCTTCTGACGACCTGAAACGATTGTCAAAGATCCACGAATGACAGACCAACCGCTTAACGTGCAGTCAGAGTCACGGAGTGGTGTTGGTATGTAAAGATGGTAACCCATCCACGGACCAACCGCGGCAAGCGTAGCTTAACCTGATCGATAGACCCGTGACTATAATCAAACAAGTGCAAATAACATAATGAATGACGCAACAGATACAGGTAGACATTTATTTACCAATCAAATTCCAACTCTACGAGTAGTAATATCACGTCTGCAATTGGGCTAATTGGCCCACCATTCTATGTCAAACGTTCCCTAAAATGAAAAGCTGTGGCAGGACATGGACAGGGCTGACACAAAGGCTATTACAAGCTTTACTGGGATTTCCGGGACAAGGAAAAAAGATCGAAAAGTCACTCGAATCTCCGATTTATGTGACAGGTAAAATCGGTATGTCAGACGAATCCATTTTTTTTTAATCGAATGTTGATTGTTTTTTGAATTGTCGGTTGACATGTTTTGCTGTTCACCCATCGTTGGATTTTTGTATGAAAAGATGAAATGATATGAAAAATGGTTTATTATTTTAACAATTAAACCTTAACAACTAGTGATAGGAGCTCCCTTTTAAGCAGATAAGCCTGTATTAGGAGACCAAAGACAAAGATAAAAGAATTGGTTGCCCACTTTAAAATGTGGCTTCTCTTAAAATGTATTTTCTTTTACACTTCGGGTGGACACAGACAAAAACGATTACAGATGTCGCAGATGATTTGCTGGCATCCGGCTTAAAGTTGCACTCTCTATCTTCGAAGTGCTCAGACCAAACTAAAAAAAATTAAGCGAAGATGGGCCTTTTATCTATCTATATATATCTATACTAATAATAAAGCTGAACTGCTGAAGAGTTTGTTTGAACGCGGTTATCTACGGAACTACCAGTCGGATTTGAAAAAATACTTTTGCTTCTGATAGCCCAATTACTGAGGAAGGCTATAGGCTATTTAACAACACGCTAGTACCCTTAGGAGCAGAGCAAAAAGAAAAAAGTCAGAACTAAGTAATAGCGCGGGCAGGCTATGCGATGCGATGCGACGCGCGACGGAGCAAGTCGGGAGAACATAAAATTTCACGCGGACGAAATCGTGGGCGGAAGCTATTCTTTATCTTAACTATTCAAAATGCTCCAAAAAAATCAATACAGTTCGCAGCAGCAGGAATCTCAACCACATTTTGCATAACCAGCCGATCGATTCTGTAAAAATCTCACCGTGAAAAGTTAGGTGAAGTGAGCTTAGAGTGAGCTGTCAAGAACAATTTAACTCATTTATTATTTAAGCTAAGGAAACATGTTATTCTGACAGAGTATCGATCAGAAAATACGAATCGTACTTTGTTTGCTTGTTTTTCGTTCCCATGTAGCTGGCCACATCTGGCGGACGGACGCCAGCATTTGAATGCGTAGGTACTTATACAGAAAATAAACTTTTATTGTTTGTTTTTAATTTAAGCACAGGGCGACCACTGAGGTACGGTTTTATTAAAACTCTCGTATATGTAGCTGAACCGTTTGAATTTAAGAAAGAATATTGGCCTTTTATAGCAATTAGGTACCTACATTAAAACAAAGATATTCAGCGGGATAATTGCATAACACTAAGGACTGATTTTACCAAAATCTTTTATTCGTGGAATAAAATTGCCGTCTAACAGTTCTAGTATGTGAAAACTGCCAAAAATTCACAATGTGTTCTCAGGATAAGACTTATTCTAGGTATAAAATTTTGGTGAAATGCGCCCTTACAGTAGCAATGGTTTCCATTTTGACAGTTCTACCACATTCATTGCGTTATTTACGTTGTTGAGCAGACAAATTCGAACATACGAAGCAATGGATTAGCTTCAAAATGATTCAAACTTTGGAAGTGTGTTACGCAATTAGAGAGCAGTTCTCTGAAATCGCCAACCTTCTTTTGTGCCTTCTCTGAATGAGAAGAGGCCTTTGCCTTGCTGTTGGACAGTAATACACTGATATGTTTTTGGAACGAAGTTCTTTAACGGCTTGCGCTTGAGCTTGCGGGAGGAGTCAGAAATCGTCACTTAACGAAAGAGCGATATACCTCCTCCAAACTACTTACATATGAGAGAGAGAGTCAAAGAGAGAGAGATAGTTTTTATGGTTTTCGAGGGTGCTGAAGCCGATACTGGGGTTAAAATGAAAATCCAATAAGACGGCTGCAAAAACAATCATCATTTTATTTTACCGAGTTTAGATAACACTACCCACCACTTTGGCAGAGTTTCGCTAGCTAATTTAATGTGACCCTGTATATTTAAGACTAGAAGCCAATCCATATGTACCTACTTAGTTTGGAAAAGTTTCGGTGGATGATAGGAGATAACATTTTACCTTCACTGATAAACTTTACCACAAATTGGTATAACAAACTTCATTAAAACCAAGTATACATATATTATATTATATTATCTGTATTTGCATTGCAATGTCAAAGACTATTTTTTGAAAGTATCAAATGAGATAAATGGGTTAGTATAGAAGGTCGAGGCCATTGCCTGTCCAGTCCACTGCAGTCTCCACCTTGACTTCTTCATTAAACAATCATACGTATCACTAGCTCGTATTATAATTTCGTTTAAATATTAATTTTCGATACACTAGCTCCTGTTCGCGACTTAGTCCGCGTGATGACGAGATTTCTTCTTCCCCCAACCCACCGCGTCGCATCGCATCGCCTGCCTGCGTTATTACTTTGTTTTCGCTTAGTGCTTTCTAACTTTTATTCTTTTCAGCTTTATTATTAGTATGTACTATAGATATTTCTTTTAAAAATAACACTTCATAAACATTGTTATCGGGAACAAGGTCCAAGCTACCGGTGGTCGGTGGAGGAAACTCCTAACAATACTAGCCGTGTCCAGAAGAACCACTTTCTGAATCAAGCCCTTGATCCAGCTGCCTTACGAGAGCCTCCTCAGGTCCTCAGCTGTTGGTCGAGGCTCTTGTCTATTAAGACCAATGTCTTAATAGACAAGAGCCTCGACCTCGACCGATGCCAATGGTCGTGACAGTCAATACTGTCACGACCATTGGCATATATGAGCTCAACTGTTAATATTGAGATACAATTACTTTTTCTATTGTTACTGATAGTAATAAGGCTTCCTAACAGACGAAAGGATAAATACGCTGAGTCCACATCCCTCATGTCGACCACCTCGTGAGCCAAGTCAAGGTGATTGATCGTTGATGTGATTTCTTTATCTTTCTCGGCGTCCGCGAGGTTCTCGTCATGCGGGACCTTATATCAACAATCATTCCACTCGATCCACCACTACCATAGGACTATTGTTACCCTAGGACTATTGTTAACAATAGTCCTGTGGCTGAAAACCAGTGGTGTTCTGTCAGTGATGATGGATCGATTACAGTACAATGTGATATTTCCAATTTTGAGAACTGGGTCACACATATCTACCTGTAGTACTTGTAGCGATATCTACAACGCCACCTGCGAACTACGCGTCATACTGACGTCACGTAAAATCCTGCATCGCGTAAGCAGAGTTTACCGCACAATTAGCATATATAAAACAGCCCGACATGATTCATTGGGCAGTTGCCCACTAGACACAACACCCGTCTGGTCGAAGGATCCTCCCTTTTCTATGGAGGATGAGGGAACTTTACACCCTGTTCCTCATGCCACAATATACTCATACTTCAGATTCCTCAAGGCTATACTTCTTTATTACTAGCACAAGGAAGGGGAAAGGAGTACACCTACCTATTACTTGATATTACCCTTTATTTTATGTGTCATGTATTGTGTACATCTTTTGCTGATGACCCGGTATAAATAAATAATAAAATAAATAGAATTTGTTTCTAATTTTAGAAAACAAAGAGATTATTCTGATTTACGTGAGCTACAGATCATATACGCTTTCTGTGCAAACTATAGTGGTGTTTTCGAAGACCGGTGACTAGTATCTGACAGGGGTTCTAGCACGAACTCGCGGAAAAAACGTTACGTAAATTCTAACAATGTAAATTGAAAATACTTGATTCGCACATAATATTTTCTTAGTTTTACCTTGTGTAGATTATTTCATCACCACTGCTCTCAAAAAGGAAAACATCGTGAGGAAACCGATCTAAACAATTCGAAGAGAACCAAAAAATTCGAAGACTTCTGACACCTACCAACACGCCCACCCTCCCTCTCGAAGAGAGGAGGCTTGTGTCCCAGCACTGGGAACATTATAGGCTGATTATGCCATTTACTTATTTTTAAGACTATATTCATATCTACGAGTGATACTTATGGTGCTTGTTGCAAAAATGTTAACCGAAGTACTACCAGTGGTATTTTCGATTTAAAAAATATTTCGAATTTAAGTTTCGTTTGCCTGGCACGTTTGTGAGCCCGTATTAGCCTGACTAATAACTGCGGGGCAATTCTCGTAATTTTAAGAACGTTCCGTCTGATTTCAATCTCAATCTGTCAAACAATACTTCTAATTATTTCCCTACATTTTGAAAATTTTTTGACATTTGTTTCTCGCCGAGATGAGACTGCGACTAGATTTTGAACGTTTTAAATTACGAGAATTGCCCTTCTGTTTTAAACAAGCAAATTAGATGATCACAGCACAGTCTACCAATTATCAATGTCTGATATTTATAATATCGTTACATTTCAACTTCGTTTGAAAAGAAATAAAGAAAGAAAATGCGTTTATTTGGCCCAGGTTAAGTAAGGCACACATTATTCACACAAAAAAAAAAAAACTATTGTGTGCCTCACTGCTGCGTATGACTTCTACGACTCGATAATTATTTTATAAAGAGCCTACCCTAATTGCTTAGGTATAATTTATAATGTATAATCATACGCGTGCTAGCGTAGGTAGAATTCTTATTAATTAATTAATAGACTGATCGAAATGAAGCCAGCTAAATCTAAACTAATCCCACTACTATCACACTAATATTCGGATTTGGATGAAATTTGGCACATGACCTGCGTTGGGACATACTAATAGCATACTTTTTATCCTGATAGTTTCACGGGATCGAGACTTATACGGGTGACACCACGGGGCGCAATTAGTCAGTAATAAAGCAGATATTTTATGCTACACTTGGTCTTCATTCTTGCTTTTCATTCAGCACCGAGTGAAACTCGATGTGAAACGTTCGCACACAAAATGAATAAAAAGTGAAAAATGAACCGATTCAACTATGTTGAATTTCGGCACTGTATTTTTCACACGCCTACCGAATATTGAACTGAAAGGAGCAGATGAACGTTCATTCCTAATTCCTATATGTAATTTTTCGGTGTTGTCTTGTACGTGGATTGAAATAAAAAAGAAACATTCGGTCGGGTAAAGCGTCAGCTTAAGTTTATCAGCGGTGTACAGTATGCGTTTTCCATGTCGACACTCTAAAAGTAACATGATATTACATGACATGGTATATTTTTAGAAGTACCTTTCTATTTCTGAATTGTTTTTATCTTTTTATAACGGACGCTTTTAACGTGCACGTCTTTCTACATCGTTCTCACGTGTATGATTTTAACATGAATGTAACCATTATTTTGTAACAATTTTATGATTTAAAAGAGTTTCTTGCCCGTTCATCTCCATAGCACCTACTACGCTTTGGAATAAATTGAAATAAAGTAAAATGGCAAAGATACGTCGACAACAATAGCGAAAACATTGATTGACAAAACTTTTCATTTAAAAAAGTAATTCGAAGTTTCAATAAAAGTCGGCGACTTCATAAAAAAGTTAAAGTATTTGTTTCTGCGGCCCTCCAATCTATTTAAAAATTGGAAAAAAAAACCTCAAGCGGCGTAAATATATCCTTATTGTTAATTCTATTTTCGAGCCGTTTGGGGTTGAAACCCTCGGGCCTTGGGAAATTTCAAAACGACTGGTTGACACTTCCCATGACCCAAGGGCTGGGTTTTACCTTGGACAGAGGCTTAAGTAAGCATTGCCATACAACGTGGCAATGCCGCCAGTGTCTTGGGTACATTACCAGTCGACAGCGATGCGGATGAATTTTTCGACGCTATATTTTAGTTTGTAAATAGTTTTAGTTAAGTTTAGGATATAATTTTGTTATTTTAGTGTTACCTTGTATTTTGTAATTGGTATTACCCATTTAGAAATTTACGAGTATGTTGGCCCGAGATCGTATCTGGTTAGGACAGCCCGGGATTAAAATAACTAATGATACCTTTTGCTACTTAGACCTTCTGATCAGGAGGGAATCCAGAGAGTTTACTAAACGAGATTCATAATTAAACTAAGTTCGGGCCCAATGTCTAACTGGACTAGACTCGAGAATTAACATGTGTTACGTGATATGTCCTACAGGGTTATTCTGTAAAATCAGAATCAGAATTATAACCATCACAAAAACTTAAAAAACAGAGTGAGAGAGCTATAAGAGTTGGGGAAGACCAAAGAAACGATGGATGGACTGTGTGAAAGATGATATGGTTAGAAAGGGGGTGACTACTGAGATGACGACTAATAGAGAAGTATGGAAGAAAAGACATGTTGCGCTGACCACAAATAAAATTCGGATAAGGGCAGAATGATGACTTTTTAGTGTCAATCTAATTCCCCAAACGTCTTTCCAGGCACATTTTCTCGAGGCATAGCGTACAGTGGTTCCGCGCTCACCAAGTGGACCCACTCCATCAAGCCAGCAGAGAAGGCGAAGACCCTGGCTTCCATCGTGGGATGTCCCACCACCAACAACAAGGAAATGGTGGATTGCCTCAAGTACAGGCCTGCCGAGGTCATCGTCAACGCGCAGATTGAGATGTTTGTACGTATATCGCAGCACATTACATAGCATCACGCCTGTATTCCGTGAAGAGTTAGATAGAGGTGTACCTATAGAACACCCACATTTTACCAGTTATGTTAGGTCACGTGTAATAGGGGGAGAGCCTGGACATAAATCCAGGCTGCTATTGAGAAATTCCTGATGTAAACCTAATAACATTTTGCCCGACTCGGGAATCGAACCCAGGACCTTATGCTCAGCAGTAGCACTTGCGACCTCTAGACCTACTAAAATAAACCATGTTGCGACTCGCAACACGAAAACTCCTCCTTTTTGTCAGTTATAAAAGAGTCGGTCATGGGACCCCAATTTACGCCAGAACACCCATTTTTTTCTTTATCTTGTACGTACCGCGCGCTTGTCTTTTACGTCATTAATCTTACTATACCCTGTCCATTAGGTTAACCGTTTTTTGACAGCTGTCAAAGAACATACATATTCCAGATTACGTAAAAGTTAACTTTAAAATGCGTAATAAAATAAATATATACTCGTAGACTGTCTTATCTTGTTGAATTATCTTATTTATGGCTCCTTACAGACATTATAATACCGTACGTGTATCAATTAATGTATTGTGTGTTGCTGCAATCACTAGTTCCATCTGTCAAAAAACGGTTTACCTAATGGACAGGGTATAAGGGATATACCATTTTACGGTCAGCAAAAAAAACCATTTACAGTACTGTCACGTTTACATGTCACAATATTATTATCATAATTAACTGCTTTTCAGCCTTTCATTATATAATAGCTAACAGTTTATATTCTATAAATTTTACTTCTGGTAAATATTATGCTCAACAATTAAGATTTAAAACGAGAAGAGTTAATGGACTTCTGTTGCTGTTGCTAACTGGCTCCATCACCGATTCCTTCCGATCTATGCTGTAAGAATCTCACCGTGAAAACTTAGATGAAGTGAGCAGTCAATAGTGTCAATCAGCCGGTTTATTCTGTAAAAATATCACCGCGTAAAAGTTAGGTGAAGTGAGCTTAGAGTGAGCTGTCAATAGTGTCAATCCCTCTAGCATTATTTGGAATGACAGCTCACTCCACGCTCACTTCACCTAAGTTTTCACGGTGAGATGGTTACAGATCCGCACTGCTGGTAGAATGATAACTCACTTCAAGCTCACTTCACCTGTTTTTGTGGTGAGAATTGTACAGAATAGACCAACAGGTCTCTAAGCAACGACTGACTCCACTGATCATGTTTCCTTTCCCATTAACTACATCACAAACTTTAGCTCACAACTAAATACATTGGATAAATACATTTAATTGAATAGCCACTTTGCCTAAACAAATTCTGATTTGCATATAGTTTGGGAGCACTTCATCCGCTCAGAAATATGGCAGCATCACAATTTATGCCTCAATCAGCCGCAATATGTTCAATATTGGCAAACAGCCAGAAAGCTGTTCTCTGGTGCTTTACAACTTAATTGTGAGCTGTCAGAACCTATTAAAGGCTATAAATATAACGTGTTGGATATCAAAAAGATTATTAAACTATTTGATAAGAACGTTGAAATGAACGCCTGTAATAAAAGTTGGGGCAATGATTAGGGCCCTGCCAAAACGTAGGACACCGTAAAACGGCTTATTCGTTGATATTCACGAATTTAAATTTACTCGCCTGAAACGGGCGAATCGTCACTTTTGAATAATATTATTTTTTCTACAGGCGCACTAATTGGCACATTTTGAATGTTATGCAATAAAGTATAGGAAAATGACACTAGCGCACGGAAGTAATAAGATTTTTTCTTATTACTTCTGTGCGCTAGTGTCATTTTTACTTAACTTCATTGCTTAAGTTCGATTTATATAGGTTTCATGCGAGCCGCCATTTTGATTTTTTTCAAAATGGCGACAATAGGTATACCACGGCCCTTCAAAGCCGACAATGAAAAACGATTTTCTCGACAGATAATGATTACAATTTCAGAAAAAAAAAATGCATGGTTTGAAAACACTATGTTCGTAACACCATAAAACTTCTACCAATACTTTCGGAGGAAATCTCTTTCCAATCTTACGTAAGTGTAAGGAACAGTCACGAGCACAAATATGTCAACACTTGCCAACTTTCAATTGCGATTTTTTCGTGAAATAACGAATACAACGTTGAAATACGACACACTACATAAACCTATGGGTTCAAAAATGCTATGTTCGTAATAACATATAATTTCACAAAAAAAAATAAAGAAGTAAACCGCTTTTGAATAAAGCAGTGTGTATATACTTTTGCTCGTGACTGTACTCGTATTTATGCTCGAGATTATGATGACTTTACTTTATTCTTTATCATCATTATGACGCAACCTACTGTTAGGCATGGCCTCATCACTAAAGGTCAAAACTAAGACATATCCAAAATTAAAAACAAATCCACCTTCCTCAGGACTGGAAGGTGCACATGTTCACGCCGTTCACGCCCGTGGTGGAGGCGCCCGGGGTTCGAGAGCCGTTCCTCCAGCAGTACCCCTACGACGCCACCAGGTCCGGCAGCATGATGAACTTGCCCCTCATCATGTCGGTCACGTCTGAAGAGGGACTGTATCCTGCTGCTGGTAAGCGATTAGTTTCATGTTTTAACATTATTATTGACTAGCTTCTGCCTGTGAATTCGTCTGCATGAAACTTGTTCCTCCCGCTTGCGCTACTACTTCGTTTTCGCGTTTTTAGGGTTCCGTACCTCGAAAGAAAAAACGGAACCCTTAGGGCTAGCGCCCACTGGCCCAACGGCACGGCAATGTATTTTTATGCGACTACTAGAAAATATTACTTAAAAGTATGACAATAACATTGAAATTTCATCGGCAGCAATGATGCCGCGGTATCCTTAGGCATGCCGCGACGTCCTTTTTTCATCATCATTGAAATTTCAATTTTATTATCATACATTTAGGTTATATTTTCTATTAGTCGCATAAAAATTCCTTGCCGTGCCGTGCCGTGCCGCCAGTAGGCGCCGGCCCTTATAGGATCACTTTGTTGTCCGTCCGTCCGTCTGTCTGTCAAGACCCTTTTTCTCAGGAACACGTGGAGGTATCAAGCTGGAATTTATATCAAATACTCAGGTCTACTGACCCTTGGAGCTGTGAAAAAATCAAACTTCTAAGCCAATGCAATCAAAAGATACAGCCGTTTATGCCGCAAATTTTCGACACTCGCAAGGGAATCACTACCTACTACAGGGTACTTCCCGTGAACTCAGAATTTTGAAATTTGGTACGAAGCAACGTCTTATAGCACAGATAAAGGAAAAATGGCGAAAGCCGTAAATTTTTAGTTACATCATACATAATAAAAATTTTTTAATCATTTTAAATTGTACGGAACCCTCGGTGCGCGAGTCCGACTCGCACTCGCAGGTCCCTACCACCCTGTTTATCATAACAGGTCTTTATGTAACCCAATGCAATTAAATACTGCTATCCTAAACTTTATCGATACTGACATCTATAACTAATGCATTCCTTCGAACAAAACAAAACAACGAAAAAAAAACAACTTCGATTTTACGATTGAACATTATCTATTATTGAAAGTTATCCTAACACAAGAAGGTAGAGTAAGATAATAAGTTAAGTTTTGTTGGACTGTCAGCTCTAAGTACACACATTAAGTCATAGTTTTGATTAACAGTTTAGCCAGGGTTGATCAGAGATATAAATTAAAGATTTGCGTTGTGTTCCGCATCAAAACCCATTGCCCCATCAAAACTACATTCTACAACCTCCTCTTTTCCAGCGTACCAGGAAACCCCTGACATCCTGCCAGACCTGGAAGCCCACTGGAACCAGCTGGCCGCCAACATCTTCGAGTACAATGATACTCTTCCGCTGAACCTCCGCAATGACGTCGCTATGAAGATCAAACAACATTACCTGGGAGGCAAGCCGGTCAGCCAGGAGACTTTCGCGCAGCTTGTTCAGGTAAATAGACCGGGGTGATTCCGTAACACACGGATAGCAATGGCTTTCAATGACAGTTCAAAAACATTAATTGCGTTAATTACGTTGTTGAGCAGACAAATTGTTCGAATATATGAAGCAAGAAGTAATATTGTCATGTCAATCGCTTCAGTTGCATTTGGTAGACGATTAATTGGCGCATCAGTGTGTATCAATCACGTATATATTGCGTTACGTACCTACGTACGTAACTATCTTCTGACCGCTACTTCGTCCGCGTGAAATTTCTTGTTTCCGACCCACCCCGTCGCATCGCATCGCCTATTGATATTACTTCGTTTGCGTCAGCGTTCTTTCCGATTTGTTTATTTGCTCGGCTCTTAAGGGTGATGTTAAGTAGCCTATAGCCTTAGTCATGAATTGGGCTAGCAAAATAATGCAAAAACTAAAACACCACCACCACACCACCAAAACCACCACCACACCCCACCACCACCCCCACCACACCACCACTAATACTTTTTCTTTCTTTCTTTCAAAAACAATTTATCAAATCTGACTGGTAGTTCTAGAGATCCCTTTACATACAAATTTACAAACAAGGAAAATGTAGCATTTCAAAATTCAAAATTAGTATAAATTGCAAATTATTATTTCAGGGACCCTTATCTATACGTAGCTATAATAAGCAACCATACAGGTACCTCCACAAATTAAGGTAGAAGGTATAATATCTCCTTACTAATACTGATTAATAGTACAGTATTCCCGTCCCGAACAGCTGCCTCACATGAAAAGCTCACATGATAATCCTGAATCCATTTAATTAATGCTTATTGATCCATCTCCCATTCTGTAATCAACTAGGTAACTGTCCACGTAGGCTTCTATCTTAATGGTTCCGTACAAGGTCCGTCACGAAACCACCATTGGGTATATTTTTCTGTTTTAGGGTTCCGTGGAAATACAAAGACATTTATTTATTTAATAGTACAAGTATTTGGTTCAAAATAAATTATTTATTATTATTTATTTATTTTAATAGTTTAAGCACACAAATGTACGGAGGCGGACTTATTTGGCATAGGCATCTTCTACCAGTTAACCTTTGGGTGATGCCGGAGCAAGCAGTGGTGGGCGCAATAACTTAAAATTAAGGAATAAATATTTATTTAAATATACAAAATATACACATATACAGAGTTAATTTTCAAAGACCAGCCAAATTTAAGGGTGTGGTACAGACCATCCAACTGAACAACTTTCTCTATGGTACCAATATCGTAATCGCGAAAAATTTATCAACTGCCCCATAGAAACCTTCAATACCTACTCGACCTAAACGTATGGGATGGCTGAATTTTTATTCGCGATTACGATGTTGGTCCCATGGAGAAAATTGTTCAGTCTGATGGTCTGTACCACACCTTTCAATTTGGCTGGTCTTTGAAAATTAACGCTGTATAATTCAAATTTTATTTATGTTTCAAATTGACGTTATTTCAAGTTAAACAAATATCAACTTTATTTTAATGGTAATTAAGTTGATTTTAGTGACTAGCACCATTGAAAAAGTTATAAAAATGTTTGAAATTGTAGCGTAAACTGAAGTTTATTGTGTGTTAGGCTTTAAAGTTATTTTTCCATAAACTCATATTTGTTTACATTTTTGGCGAATATGTCGCGATTCAAATTTACCTATTAGCAGGTATTCCATATATTTTGATCGCGTAGGTATAGCACTTCTCTATGAAACAGCTGTTTATTTTTTTACTAGCTGCGCCCCGCGGTTTCACCCGCATAAATTTCGATCCCTTGGGAATATCGGGATAAAAAGTATCCTATGTGTTAATCCTGGTTATAAACTATCTGTGTGCCAAATTTCATACAAATCCCTTCAGTCGTTTTTGCGTGAAAGAGTAACAAACATCCATCCATCAAATCAAAATCAAAAGTCATTTATTCAAATTAGGCTGAGAATCAGAACTTTTTGAACGTCAAAATTACAAAAGACAGTCCCCCAAAAACGCCCGCCCTTCACCACTTCCTAGTGCTATCGCTGGGAAGAAGAAGTGGCGCAACAAACTGCCCAGCAGCACAGCTGTCTGTTCAATTAAAAAGAAAATACTTGATTGTATACAATACTAGGTACCTATGTTCGGTAATAAATATTACAAAACATCAATCCATTCATCCATCCATACAAACTTTCACGTTTATAATATTAGTAGGATAACTGACGAAATATTTATACGCTAGATTGTACAGAATCATGTACTGAATACATGGTTACAGGTTACGCGTCGATGTCCCTGCCACCTGCATATAAGTTTAATTATAAAGAAATACACGTAAAAACCAACACGAATAAACCAAAACAAAAAAGACGAACAATGGAAAAACTAATTTAACTTTTATAGGGGCTACGGTAGGGACTGGTTCGTTTTGACACTGTACAGGCAACAATAATGTATGATCTTCGGGTCTATGGTGGCTCTAGGCTTGCAGAAAACATTTTATCAATCATCTGCCTAGCCTTTTCCCAACTATGTTGGGGTCGGCTTCCAGTCTAACCGGATGCAGCTGAATACCAGTATTTTACATGGAGAGATTGCCTATCTGATTTCCACGACCCATGCAGTTACTGGGTAAATCGTATTTTGTGTTTACTACGAGATATTTAGAACATTTTTATCATGAGAATATGCGCATTTTGTAAAACTCACTATCAAAAATTTTAGTTCCACGGACGCTCACGTTATTATCAACGCCAAAATGGCGAAAATCAAATGTCTTCGTTTTGTCATCGATAGTATGATGTCCAGCGTACTGGTATAAAATAGGTCAGTGGGTTCTAACTACCCATAACGACTGTCAAAGATCTACGAATGATAACCGGGACGTGCCCCATTTCCTAAAATAACTTCTCTGACATCAAAAAAATACGAAAATTAATTCAATAATATACGTCTTCTCTTATACTTTTATTAGGGAAACAATTTGCGTCAAGTAATTGGGCAATTGATGAGAGCTTACAAAATGTCCGTAAGCGGATACAGAAATAAGTCTTTTGACAATTTATTTTACAAAAATAACTAAGCAGGTATACTTACTAAGATTATGTAAATTACCAAACATAACCTGGCGTCTTTTTACTTTTTCAATTTCTTTTTTTTTCAAATTAAGGTTTATCCTGGGCCCAGGAAGGGGTGGTGGTGTAGGTGTCGCAGATGGATTGTAGAATCCGCTGTTTTACAAAACCGCTAGTTGTTGTTACAAAACAACTGAACAACGTTGAGCTTCATGCTTCTAAACCCAGTGGTTTAGGCTCAGCTTTGTCTGTCAATGAATGAATTTAAGATTTTTGTAAAGTAAATTTTTATTCTAACAAGTGCTTCAATCCCACAGGCTTTGAGCGACCGCCTCTTCATGGCGGACGTGGGTAAGACGGCGCAGATCCACGCGGCCAAGTCTGGGCAGCCCACATACATGTACCGGTACGCCTACCGCGGGGCCACCAGCCTGTCTAATTTGATGGCGCACAACGACGTCAATTACGGTGAGTGTAATCGCCACAAATGACAAGCTGCTTATCGAGACTATGGCTGGTTCAGCTCGAGACCAGTCGGGCACGACTCACGAGCAGCACGTATGACAGAGCATAGGATCGCCGCACCGCGCTGTCAGCGGCTTGAGACGGCAGTACAAAAAAAAATCGTGGCGCTGAAACTGCGTTGAGAGCACAACTTGACTCGCTCGGCCTTTAAGGACGTCAGTTTCTATACGTAATTTGTGTCGTAGGGCGAACAAGGCACCTGTTCCAGTGTCCCCCGCCGAGTAGAGCTAGCAGTTTAAAAGAGTTGACGGGCAACGAACAGAAAGTGGGCGACGGTGACCAGCGATTAGGTACTCGCTGAGCGAGTACTCTCTTTGATAGCTCTTGTCTCAGCGTCAAACGATTACTCACCGGCGGCGGTGTGAATAAACTAATAATATATGTATCTCTTTTACAATATTTTTTCTTTCTTTTACAATCTTCTGGAGCTAGAAAATCGTTGATTGCTAGTCACTTCCTCGTCGGTGGGACAGGTGCCTTAAGGACTAACCTAACTATTCTGCTCTGTTCAGCTTTTGCCGCTGAACAAAAGAAAAAGCTGAACAGAGCTGAATGAGTGTGGCTAGTCCCTTAGGCTACGGTCTCTTTAAAGCGTCACACGCTACCGACAGCGTGCGATGACGTCACGACGGATGACAGACACGCCGCCGGTTGCCAAAACGTTCATAACCGCCGTCGCAGGTCGCACCTGACGGTCGCGGCCGCTACGAATAGACCCCAGCCTTAACGGTGACACTTCGTTTCTATGAAAAATGTTGGCAATGCCGCCTCTAGCTGCAGCCACCGACGCGTCCCCGTGCTCCTTGGGCAGTACTAAAACAAATTGTACGCGCGTACCGCTTAGCTAAAGCTTTGCACAAGTAGTAAATGGGAAGCCCCATATAAACGTCCCCGTTCTAAACGTCAAAACGTCCCGTCCTAATAAACATCTTTCTACATTACATCGTTCTCACATGTATAATTTCAACATGAATGATGTTGGTTACATCATTTTTGTAACAATTTTATGATTTAAAAGAGTGTCCGTGGAGTTTGTGGCCCGTTCTTCTCCATAGGTACCTACTACGCTTTGGAATGGGCAACAAGCTTCATCTTTCTGACTGACCCCTTGACAATTCAAAAGTGCCTGTAATTGGTTTATTTGAAATAAATGCTTTGAGTTTGAGTTTGACGCATCCAACTGTTTCCGAATTTATTATCTGGCTTTTCACAAACGGTGCAGCGCTTTTTTAACTTTAGATGGCTGCGTCGTGACTGTACAAGTACATACTACGCCTATGATAAGGCGTAGTATGTACTTGTACAGTCACGAGCAAAAGTATGTATACACTCGGCTTTATTCAAAAGCGATTTACTCCTTTATTTTTTAATGAAATATTATGTTGTTACGAACATAGTATTTTCGAACCCATAGGTTTACGTAATGTGTCGTATTTCAACGTTGCATTCGTTATTTCACGAAAAAAACGCAATTGAAAGTTGCCAAGTGTTGACATATTGGTGCTCGTGACTGTACGAGTATAAGCCGTGTCTAAAGTTTTTTAATCTCACGAAGCGACACGCGCTATACTTGTGGTAACTTAGGGTTCAAAGACGCGATTCATGATTTGGCGAAGACATGATTCTAGACCGGGGTAAAGTAGAA
The DNA here is from genome assembly GCA_949629185.1 of Apamea crenata. Taxonomy (NCBI): domain Eukaryota; kingdom Metazoa; phylum Arthropoda; class Insecta; order Lepidoptera; family Noctuidae; genus Apamea; species Apamea crenata. Next base: position 16,267,891 of record OX451367.1, read on the forward strand.
AAGTGTAGTACCTACCTACGTGGTGAAAATGTATGGAAGTTTTTTTATTTCTAAATTTCAATATCACGTACGGAATCCATGATAACCGACTGCGCGTCGTTGTCCCTGCCACGCTGGACAGATTTCACAATTTTTATTATGTTCCCAGGTGTGAGCCACGCCGACGATGTGCTGCGGATCTTCAACTACCGAGGCTTCACCAACAGCAGCCCTCAGGACGTCGCCATGCTTGACGGACTCATCAACATTATTTACACCTTCTCTACCACTGGGTAAGCTGGTTCTTTCCATTTTGCACTCGCTGTTGCCCGTGGTTTCACCCGCATTCTAGGAGAACTTATTCATGTCCGGATACAAAGTATGTTTGTAGGTACAAACATACTTTGTATCCGGGTACATTTGCGAAACACACTATCAATCTCAATCTGAATCATTTTGAAGGATATTGCTAATCCATTGCTTCATGTTCGAAAAGTTGCTTGCTCAACAACGTAAATAACGCAATGAATGTTGAACTGTCAAAATGAAAGCGATTGCTACTAATAGTGTGTTAAGCAATTACCCCGTTGAGATAAGTAGGTAGGTAGGTACTTACTCCAGCAAATAAAACATTGATTCTTAGACGATAACTGGGCTTACCTACATATTACATAGTTTGTAGGTAATTATTCATTTCTATGATAAGATATATTTATGTTATCAGAAGTACCTACACGATTCGATTAGATTACATTAATATCGTAATTTTCTTTGAATACGAGCAAGATTATATTTGTCTATTTATTTGTACGGGATATTACTTAATAAACAATGAAGGAATAAAGGTCACCCGAATATTTTTTTTAGGGTTCCGTTCCCAAAGTGTGTCTAGAGGACCTACAGGACTAAGGCTCCGCTGTCCGTCTGTTCCTCCATCCCATCCATCAACCTTAATAGGTAGACATTGTCCAGTGTGTATAACTATCGCCGCTGCAACAACAAATAATAAAAATAAAATAAAGTTAAATTAAAGAGGGTCCCCCATACAAGAAACCTGTTTTAAATACTTTTAACCTATATTTTTTTTCCTAAAGTATTTTTTTTTTAATTGTATGTCTGGCACTTGACCGCTTTTTTAAATAGAAAACATAGAAATGCCAAGAACAACATGATGACAGATATTTTCTGGCTTTATTTTTCTCTCCTCATTTATCATCGGCGTAGCTACACGCTACAGAAAGACTCTTAGAATTTATCTAAGGTGAATTGGCCGCTAGGAGCTTATACGGCCATAAAATAAGGACTAGTGTTTGCTGAGGACAAACCTAATTTCAAACAAAAAAGAAAACACCAAACACTACAATACTAGCTCTTGCTAACCTACAAAAGGCTAAATACTTACAAAGTAGGCAACCAGATAATCCAAATAGGCATAACCGCGTAAAAGAATGTCAGGCAACAATACACAAAGGCAAATACCCGCGAAGGAGACAACAATAGTGGCCAAGGATTTCAACTATAAACAATGCTATTATGCCGCCCTCAATAGCAAGTTCACCAAAACAAAATACCAAGATTGTATAACAAAAAAACTAAAAAATATAGAAATCAACTGAACGAACGAAAACGTCGAAATACCCTGGAATATCATAACGGAAGTATTAAAAGCGGCTGCCCAGGAAACTCTAATTCTACAGCCAGTTCTCTCCAGAGATCATCGACTAGCTCTTGCTAACCTACAAAAGGCTAAATTCTTACAAAGTGGGCAACCAGATAAACCAAATAGGCATAACCGGGTAAAAGAATGTCAGGCAAAACTTTAAAAGGTTAAATATCAGGAGGAACAAAAAGCATGCAGGGCCTGCCTCAGCGGACTGGAGAAAAACCACCCTGCAAAACGCATGCAGATGCTGTACTTTTTTACAGGAGAAACAAACTTCAAACAAAACGTCGAAAAAGATCTACTTATATACCGATGACCAAATGGGAGCAAATTTTAAAAAATCCGAGGGTAGTCTTATACCAACTGTTAATATAAAAAAGCCGATAACTGAAGTACAATGTGATGAACCCACTGCAGATGACGTAATGGAAATCATCAAGAAAATGCAGAACGGGACAGCTCCCGGAACTGACCAAGTAGTAATCGAGCTTTACAAAGCGATGCCCCAAATATTACAGGAAGCCGTTACCAAACACATGGACAAAGCCTGGACACAGAACGAAGCACCCGACACATGGCCGGAGACCAATCAACTGGGTACCAATCCCAAAAAACAACAACCTTAAAGATGCGAATAACTATCGCCGCATATCGGTTTGCAATACGGGTTACATAATTTACGCCTCATACGTACTAAACAAAAACTAGATGATATAATAACGGAATTGGAAACTACCAAGCGGCCTTTTTAAACAATAGATCAACAGACGACCAAATCTTTACACTCAAAAGGGTCTTAGACGAGGAATAGCGTGCAGGTAAAATAATTTATGTACTCGCCCTCGACGTAGAGGGCGACCAGAGTGCACTAAGAGATATCCTATTACAACGAACCAACAACTGACTAATTAACAGGATCAAATGGTGTGGACAGCAAAGCAGGTGGATTATTAAAGGAAATGGAGTCAAACAAGGCTGCCCTCTGTCTCCTCGCCTGTTTACACTGGTCATCGACGAAGTCCTTAGAACCCTCGAGGAGGAAACTTAATTTATAAAACTTGACCAGGATCGTGAAATCTCACTCCCCCTGGTACTATCATTTGCGGACAACCTTATCTTCATTACAGATGACCTAGAACCCATCCTATACCATATGAAACCCCTATTAGATAGTGTAGGCCTCCAAGTAAACGAAACAAAAACAAAAATACTAATTAGGGACCCCGTAGCTGCACAGAAAACGACCTACGTGACCCTTAATGGAATAAGCATACCAACATGTGATGAGATTAAATACCTAGGTAGGTACATTTATAACATCTACATTAAGCAGAAAATGCACTATTAAAAAACGTTGCAAACAGGCCATAACAAACGCCAAATCGTTACTACCATTCATAAAACACTCAAATATGGACTGGAAATTAGCCAGACTTATGTATCGAATGGTGATCGTTCCGTGCATGATACATGGTTTGAAAGTATCGGCACTTACTAAAGCTAACAGGTCAAGACTCAGAAAATATGAGCGGGTTATCATGAGAGACTTGATAAACCACTCGAGGAATAAACCAAGACAAAAGAAAATGCATGAAATCTTAGACGGAAAAACAGTAACCAAACCGCATCAAGAACCGCAGGATGTGCTACCTCGCACATGTTTACAGGCACCGCGTACCGTATCTGCTGCATGCAGCAATGAAGTACAAGGCCAAAACCAAGAAGGTTGGCCGACCTATCTACACCTGGAACGACCACTTAAAACAGGACATGAAGTACTTCGACAAGGGAATCGATTTTTGGATGGATACGGCGGAAGACAAAAATAAGATTAAGATTGCTGCTAGTGAGGTATACAAAAAACCGGAGCAACATATAACACAACATAACACAGCAGAGCAATGACATACAAAAGAACAACAAAAAGCAGTAGAACCCCGCCAAAAGATTCACGGGTGAATCTCGACCTCTGAAGCACCTGGCCGCGAAGTCCTTAAAAGATGCCCATCCATAGACAAATATCACCCATCCTCCACTAGTCCAATACTTACTCTAAGATGCATGTCCGGTAGGCTCTTCCTACCCTTTCCTACGGGCACGTCTTCCCTACAAAAACCGCGCCCCCCGGTCTACTTCTTGATATGCAATGGTGGCTGTAGCACCATGAACATGAGGCTACAGGAGCTAGTGCGAATCTTGGGGTTCATTCGATTAATCGAGTCTAGTCAAACCACGCTAGGATCGGAGCAAATTCATTCATTCATTCATTCCTGATTTATCATCGGCATCGCAAGCACTATTTGAACGTGTAGTAGGTATTCCTAGGTCGATTCCAGGCTCGAGCGATTTTCCGTTAGAAAATCTCGATAACTGCCCAAAGTCTGGATTTGAGCAATAGTTTCATCCCCAGTTACATTGTCGGACTTACCCTAAACGTAACTAGCCAATGTGAGTTTAAATGTTTGTAAACACACCCACGATACAGGAGTAATTCCTAGTGTGGGGAAATATTTAAAAAAAAAATTAAAATGGGGAGTTGGGCACACTACAGTTCCTAGAAAGAAAGAAAAACTGTTTATTCTGCACAAAAAAAAACATAAAATATACACATGTCTACATACAAAGTAGCCAAAAGCTTCGGACTCAAGCATACCCCTCCGAGGAATTAAGGTTTAAGTTACATTTTCTGGCTTAATTTTTCACCCATTTTGTTTCCAGAATCCCAAAGCTGACCAACGACGGACCCGCATGGGATCCAGTGAAGCCAGGAGCTCCCGAACTCAACTACTTGGACGTCCTGTCACCCACTAAGATGGAGATGAAGTCCTCGACTGATTTTGGCCAGAAATCATTTTGGGACAGCCTGGGTTTCAACGAGAATGAGAACTACCGTGCTTACCTTAAGGACGAACTTTAAAATACTTTTATTTCATTCTACTTATATTCATATATTTTAAAAAATATATATATATTTTGTTAATAATTATTTTACGTTCTTTATGCGTTTGCGAACAAACTAAAAAAATAAAGACTTAATTTGCCTTACATTCTACTGCATTTTTATTTCGTTTGGAGTCAAATATAAACCCTGGGGAGCAATTCCCGTATTTATAAGAACGATCGCATTGAAATCCTTATTTCTAAATTTAATTTCAGTTAGGTACGTACGTATTTCTTATTTCCCTTCGATATTATTTCATTAATTAATAACGACCTCTGCTATCGAAGCCGTATAGCATTCAAGATGGCTGATTGAGACGACGACGACGACGACGACAGTCGGTCAATATTTTTTATTAGCGTTACATTGAGCCAAGGAAAACATCAATTCTGCCAGAGCACAGCTGACAATAAATATAATTTCACGTTGGGATAGCGACAGGAATGCCACCGTGCCTTCCGAAATGTCTGATATGATCTATCGACGTTGACCAAACAATGTGTTATGCCAGAAACTGAGCAATTTTTAATGCATTTGGAAGAATTGGCGTTTACCTACCTAGTTATTCTATAGTTTTGAAACCCCTGCGGGGTAGTTGTGTAACATAGTTCAACAACATTCATTGCGTTGTTTACGTGGTTGAGCAGACCAATTTTTCGACCGGGTGCTGGTTCCCAAAATACCAAAACTGTGCAAAACATTTATTTAATTGAACCTCGAATCTCGAATAATTCTCATTTTGTGTACCTAAAAATACTTATTATTGAACACTCTATTCATAAAGATTGCGCCTTTTTTGCGAACCACAGATAATCCCTATTTTGGGGTCTCAAAAATACTAAATAGCCAAGTACCTAGCTTAGTTACTGCGACCATCTGAGAGAAAAGGGCTGAAAGTTAAAAAGAGGTTTAATTATTAAAAAGTGTGCAGCATTAGAAGCGCAAAAAGTTCTTATACTCTATCCACTAGGTTACCCGTTTTTTGACAGCTGCATATTACAGATTAAAAATAAAATATATTAACTGCCTAATCTTATTAAATTATCTTATTTATGACTTCTTATTTATAGACATCATAATACCGGACGTGTAAAAAAAATACATATAATTGCTCACTAGTTCGATCTGTCAAAAAAACGGTTAACCTGTGGACAGAGTAAGATTAATTAATTTTAAAAATGTGTCCGTCATAAAAAAGCCAATAAGTTTTTAGAGAATCAGAAAAATATTTCCCGTTTAATAACCCCACCCCGTACCCCGTTGTACGGACCCTTGTTATAAAAGTTCGAATTTATTTTGGCGACATGTAAGGAACAATCCAACATGATATCGGAATTCCAAAGCTTCCGGAATTTAATATTAGGTTCGAAATGAATAAAGTTACGTAATATTACTTGCTATAAATATCATTTGGTAGATGGGTAGGCATTGGTGTAGGTAGGGATTTTGTTGGTGGGGCAGCCTTCCAGCTTAACTAACCACAGTAATTTAATGAGAGATCCTATATGACGCGTAGTACTTAATAAATAATCCCACCAAAATAAATAAATAAAATCATGTTTTTTTTTAATTCCTTACGTATTTGATATTAATTACTACAACTATATGCCTCCACGCGTTCTTAAGAGAAAGGGTCTTAACTGTCAGACAGACTGACGGACCGAAGACCGAAGTTCCTATAAGTCTCCTTTAAGGAGAAGCGGTTCAACTGTTCTTATATTCTTCAACTTTTACTCTTCAATACTGTCGATTTTTCTAACTGGGCAAAGTAGATTCTAGAGTGGGCAAAAAACTCAAACTCAAAGCATTTATTTCAAATAAACCAATGACAGGCACTTTTTTATTGTCTAGGAGTCAGTCAGTCAGGAAGATGAAGCTAGTTGCTCATTCCAAAGCGTAGTAGGTACAGAAGCCAGCACATCAAGCTACCCGAAACTGTCAAATTTTCTCAATCAACCGTGAACCTAATGCTTTAGCGATAACGTTGAAAATCTATTAAAGAAATTTGACAGGGTGTAGTAGCTTGATTTGCTGGCGTCTGTACCTGTACCTATAGAGAAGAACGGGCAAGAAACTCCCTATCAAGGTGGCCGACTCATTATCTGTGTCGTTCTATCAGAGCTTGATAATATTTTAGTAGCCACAAAGTCGTCATGAATAGTCAATTACTTAAATCATTACCTAACCAAATTCCTCGTAAATGTATTTTTACTACCCACACACATAATTATTATTTACCTACTCATAAACTACGTAATTTTATTCTAGCTTATTCTAACTACCTACGTATTTTTGGTCTTTGGCTGAGGTAAGACTGAATAATTAACTCCGGACAGACTTACGCCTGACCTCCGGAGTCCGGACTAACTACTGTTCTGAGTCTGCATAATCTGTCTACATACCTAATTAAACAGATTATCCAAGCATTACCTTGAGTAACTAGGAAATGATTTGTAGGTATGTTTTGTATTGAATAAAATAATTATAATGCTATTCGCAAACTCGCAACTAAGAGAGATATACATGCCTACAGCTAGGCAAAACAATTGCCTTTGGAGTTTGGACCATGACCGCTTATCGAAAGGTCGATGTTCGACGTTTAACCAGTGCCGGATTAAGCCAGCGCGGGGCCTTTAGCAAATTTTATCAAGGGCCCCTTGGTTTGCTTTAGGTACGCTACGTGGTGTGCCGCGACCCAGCCTCACTGTCTCAGGGCACCAGTTCTGTGCTATATGGGCCACGTATTTGAGCCACGTCAGCCGTCGTTTTTTTGGTGCGCAGTTTGGGATTTAACGCATAATAAGCGTTAAATCGGATCGCGCTCCACTGCTCGTTGGCAGACCTTGAGTTTCGACTTCTGGATTGTAGTCAAAGACCAATAATTCTAATGATTATAATTCTGTAAATAAATATTTGTTATGGCCGCGAATCATAGTTTAATCAACGTACAACTTAGTACTGACCAGCAAATTGCAAAAATACGTAAGAAAATTTGAATTTCGCGGGCTACCTTGGAGCATCCACCTTAATACGTGCTTGTATGCCGCTGTATTTCCCACTCATATTGCTGGCGTTATCATAACTTTGCCGACGACAAACTTTGATGCCAATGCCACTCTCACTTAAGAAATGTAATAGGTACCTATGCTTTGAGCGAGTTATTCAGCAGGGCCTTAAGAGGGCGCACACAGGTCCACTAAGCGCCACTACTTTAAAATAAAAATATCTCGTGACTGAGAAGGAATTATGAAAATCTGCTCAATCAGCGACCTCGGTAAGTGTGTCTAGAATTTTCTAATACCTTTTATTAAGTTTCATATTGAGACACGAAGCGACAAAATTCGATCTAAAGAAAAGCGGCCACATTCCTATATGTCGTATTTAGTTGCTTCGTGTCTCAATATGAAACTTAATAAAAGGTATTAGAAAATTCTAGACACACGTACCGAGGTCGCTGATTGAGCAGATTTTCATAATTCCTTCTCAGTTACGAAAAATTTTTTTTTAAGTAGTTGCGCTAGTGGACCTGTGTGCGCCCTGATCCACGCGTTGGCTTGGCGACTGCCGTCCAAGAGTTTCGACGGTTGCAGTTCCCTCTGCCGTTAGCGTCGTGTGCATTCAGTGAAAATATTTCGCTGGAGCAGATACAGCAGTGCGATTCTGTATCCATCTCATCGTGAAAAGTTAGGTGAAGTGAGCGTGGAGTGAGCTCATTCCAACTTAATGCTACGGATTGAGACGCTCACTCTAAGCTCACTTCACCTAACTTTTCACGATGAGATTTTTACAGAATCGATCGGCAGGTGCCCTTTACCTCTAGGGCTATGTAGGGCTCGCTATATCCACACACTTATGCGCTATAATATCTCCGGTGTCGATGGCTATAGTCTCCGCTAGTAGAGATTGGCCGCCATTGCCGAAATTCGGTTTCGGGGACTTTAATATGTATAGGCAATGTTAGGCATCTAAAAGCCACACTCTAGGCTTAAACTAAGGTCCAGAGCGTGCCTTTATTCCGGACTAAAGACAAAGGGTTTTTTTTTTAAACGTTACTTAGAGTTAAATAATGATTAGCGATTGTTTACCATATATTTTTGACGTTTTAACGTAACGTTTATAAATAAACCCCAAAGATAACAGTAGACTATCGAAACAAATGACCACGTATATTACGACTCGTGTATTATGCCACGTCTACACTGTCGCGGTTTCACAATGCATCGAACGAATTTCCGCTTCCCGCTCAGTTATCTAAAAACGATTTTGATACCTACTCGTATGAATCACATCGTGAGTTCTTTCTAAAAATAGTTTCGTAACTGACGCTTGGCAGACACGCGATTCAGACCAGACGAATTAATTAGGTGGATATGTTTGGAGGCTGACATAAACAGCTTTATCATGAATCAGTGGTCTGTGCCTGTATTTGAATTATTTTGAATAGAAGCCAAATATAATGGATATAGCTTCTGCTTGTGACGTTGTTCGTGTGAAACTACTTGTGCTCCCGTCCCAGCCCGTCGCATCGCATCGCCCGCCCGCGCTATTCCATCGTTTTCGCTTAACGTTGTTTCTGACTTTTTTCGGGCGGTAGTGTGATGTTGATTTTAGCCTATAACTTTCCTCAAGGATTGAAAGATTAGCGCGTTCAAAGTCTCAGCTTTATTGTTATCATATATTAGTATTTTGTGAAGCTTTTCAATCAAACTGCTTCTCACCTATGCCTTCCCATGAAAAGAAGGCAGGTTGATTGGGATACAGTCGCGGCCCGATAGGGGGGGGGAGGCGTGGGGGTCATGAACCCCCCCCCCACCCACCCACCCCACCCCACCCCATCGTCTCAAATCATTCAAGCTGTCTAGAGTTTGCATGATTTACTTGCCTTACTTAAGTTACTAACTTACTACTTGGTGCCCCCCCCAAAATATTGGGCTGCGACCGCACCTGTTGGGATATCCTACGAGAAATGCCGGAAGTCAAATTGCTCAATACAGCCCGGAGTCTGGATTCGTGCTTTGTTGATGGCAATAAGCTTGCACTGGCGACATGTGGGTGTACTAAGGTACACATCTGCCTAACCCTTCGTTGTATACAGGCGTGATGTTTAATGCCGGAAGTAGAAAATGTGGTAAGTTATAGGTGGTAAATAAAACGTAGAAGTAAAAATACAAATTTATTTCGAAGCAACACTGAAAATAGTTTATTAGAGTACATAAAAATCACAAATGGAACCCACTTGGTTACTAAACTACCCCTAACAAACAACCCGCCCATAATGTCAAAACCATACATTTACTAAGGAAAACACACCAGAAACATGGAGTAGGAAACAAAATGGAGGGAAACTACCGACTTACCATGTATTGTAAGTGGGTAGAATAACAGGACTGTCAAAAGTTCATTGAACCATCGCCAACGGATTACGTATAGGTATCCTACAATAATATATATTTAGTTTGTTTTCGCAGATTTTCCCGCGCATTTTTACTCCTACTCACGTGTTTGTGGTAAACCACAAAAAAAGCATCACAACAAACAATCCAAATGTAACATGGATAATGAATAATGATAATAAAGTATTTTTATTACTGTGAAATATTTGTTTATATTTTATGAAAGATAATACATTATAATCATTGTCATTCTCCTGCCTTTATCCCAATTTATTTGGGGTCGGCAACATGAAATTTATAATAATAAGGTGCAATAATTATTGTGAATAAGTAGAAAAGCCCCTTAATATTCATCCATTCATCATCATATTTCATCAGCAGCCGATCTTCAGTTTTATTTATGTTTCTTTTAAGAGCTGTGCCAAGTTTTCCAAGAGCTAAATGATGAAACATAACGTAGATGTGTTGCTATTCACATAATTTGCACAATGTTACATGACTCATCGTTTATTATTAGTCAAATCAACAGGTATTACATGCCTATATGTACTACGAACTTGGATCGCAAATATTTTTTATCAAACCTGTTACTGGCCAACAAAACTAATATTTACATGAAAACTAAAGTTCAATTAATATGTGTGGAAGAGGGTAAATTGATAAAAACACAAGAAATTTATGATTTCTTCCGACAATCACCTGTAAACTGGTTTATATTATATTATAAGCATTGTTTCTTTTTAAACAAAAATAAAACAAATAAATTAACAATTCAGACTTTCTGTTACACAAATCAACTTAGTACTTACATCATTTTATGTTCATACAAAAATACCTTTGGGGAAGTACTTTGTGCACAAAAAGTGCTTCAGAAAGGCAGTAAAAAAAATATATATTCCTGCTAACACACTGAACAATTATATAAATATTATTTATCAATCATCTGTTTTGCAAACCTTATTTATTTTGTAATGGAATCAAAAATTTGAACAACAGTGTTCTAATAGAAACATCACTTCTACTGTGAAACAGATAATATTGAAACTAACTTCACTTTTTAATAGTAAAATGAAGGTAGATTCAAATATAATATAAGTTTATGTAAGCTACCATAAAAATAAATGCAAAACATTGCTCTTAATGCCTTATTAGTATCTAATTAGTTATCAATAATTATGTGGACTATAATTCCAAATTGATTAGTTTTATGAAGTAAACAACATTCTCAGATGATAATTTAGCAAATACCTTATTATAAAAAAATTAAGGCAAATTTATTCATAGATGGATTTATCTAGAAGTAACTGGAATCACAGTTGCATCATTGCTTAGATTTGATAGAAAAATAGCAAAGATGTTTAAAAGTTGTTCAAGCATTAAATAGTGATGTGAAGTTTTGATAAAAGATTATTAGACTTTAGACATCACTAACTTATATTCAGACCATAAGTTTTACACTTTCACAAATCTATTCATCCTTCTTGGAGTCACCACCGCTAGCCACTGTCAGTTTCTTCTGCAGTTTGCTGTGCTCCTCAGCGAGCCTGTCATACTCCTTGTTGAGGCTCTCGGCCTGTGATTTCACAGCCTCCTTGTCCTTCTTCTCTCTGATTAAATCTTTCTCAAGTGTGTTGATTTGATCCTTGAGCTCCTCAAGTTCCTTCTTGGACTTCTCGTCGCCAGCGCCGGCCTGGTCGAGCAGCGTCCTGGCGGTAACGGTAGCGCTCTGCGCTTGACGGAAGTTCGCTTCAGACTGCGCCAACAGAGTCGCCAACTGCGATATCATCTGCACCAACCGGCGAATTACAACCAGCAAAAATAGCGCGAAACCGGAGATGTAGAAGTTCCTCTGGGCACGGAACAGCCTCATGTTACCTTGCATCTCCGCATCCAAGTGCTGGTGGTCCGTAGACTCCATGTTTGAGTACTTTTGCATTTCGCGGATGGCATCGAGGAGGCATAGTACTAGCACGCCGATCAGAATGAAGAAGTAAATAGAAGCTTGACCACTTATGTAAGCGAGGAATTTCGACTTGAAAAACCTCTGCCATTTTGATGGACTTGCGATCGGCAATGTCAAGAGAAGCACGATTGCTATTTCGACGTACAAGAATGTCGCGATGATTGTCCACTGTAAACTCATAGTGGTACTTTACAAACTCTACTTTTACAACGAATTTAACAGCTGCAATACTAGCAGCGGCACAACACAATAAAGAATTAGATAAAGCAAAACTCAATGTGGCTTTTATATTAAAAATAATCGGTGACTAACGAAAATGACAAATGACGTATGTTATGTAGACTATGTAGAAAATAATGACGTGTCTTGAGCACAAGTCTCAAGTCGAAACGGCCTAAAGCGGCCCATACACAACTAGACTATTTTAAATTCGTTTTTCTTGATTTGTTACCTAGGATGACGTACTTCAAATAAATAGGCAAGTATTTGATGATACCGATAGAAGACACAGTGAGCAACACACGGTTATTGCAGTTTTATCTTTGAATTTACGTGATAATAAATTCAAACGAATCGAAATAACGTTAAAATTTCAGAACGAAAATAACGTTCCTAAACTCTCTTAACTTAACCCTCCTTTCACTCATATCTGAAATATTTGTATCAAGCCGAAAGTCCGAAACCACAGCAGCCATTTTTTTGTTGGGGAAAGAATTATTTCAAGAAGAACTAAAGATGATAAAAAAATAAGCTTGTGTTGTGGTTCTGCACAATATTGTATTGGTAATATTCTGCAATTAAAACGAAACGTTTCTGTCAAAAATGACTGCTCGTCCCGTTGTCGAGTGACGTCATTATATGTAAAAATTAAATTATTAAATTAAATTATCCTATTGAAAATAAAGTAAATAATACAATAAACCACCATAACCATGGCTGATCCTAAATATGAAAATCTTCCGGGCATAGTGAGTACATTATGTCGAGACATAGAAAATTATTGATTTTGCTTTGTGGACATAGTGGTGCTCAATTTTTATTTTTCTCAGGCGTACGATCAACCTGATGTGTATGAAACTGGTGATTTGCCAGAGGCTGATCAACCCGACCCCTCCGAGGAGGAAGAAAACGAATGCATTGAACAATTACACCTATCAGTGAAAGATTCTTTCAACAAGTTCAAGGGAAGATTTTTAACTGGCGCAGTGGACTTTTCTGATAGACTTAGCAGAAAAAATAGAATTGGGTACAGGTATTCAGTAAATCTCGTATTTTTATGTTCAATCCCCTGGAAAATATTTTCCTATTGTCAAACAGAATTACACAAATGCAATGCAATTACACATAGACAGCCTTAGATGTCAAGTAAATAGTCAAACCTCTTTATAAATATTATGTAAATTAGGGCTGGTGAGTGGGAACTGGCAGCAGAAGGTGAACCGGAGACTCCCCTGGAGCGCTACAACAGGCTTCGCTGTGAGTTCTCAGAGTTACTTGAACAAGTTGCAGAACATCAGAACAAAGCCACTGAGAGTGAAAAGGTAAATAATCAATATCTAAACTTAATTAGAACAGCATTTTTATTATAATTCATTTACAAAACAGGTTTTTATGGAGTCTTAAATCAACAAGGCATAACTATATGAATAATTGCATCATACTATTATGATGCAATTATTCATATAGTTAGTTTGAATGAGAAAGTTATTACACTCCACAATCTATATTATGGAGTGTAATAACATTCTTACTATGATTTTAAATGTCAAGCAACTGAATTAGTTAAGTGGCTCTTGGAGAGTATTTCTTATTGATTATCATAATTTCATCATTCTGATACATAAGACAATATGACTCATCAATCTATACTCATTAGCTGAAGTTTCTTTGTTTTCTTGTTTGTTTGAATGCATTAATTTCTGGAACTACCAGTCGGATTTTAAAGATTCTTTTTGCATTTGATACTTCAACTTGAGGAAGGCTATAGGCTACTAAACATCAGGCTGAGATCCTTAGGAGCCGAGCTTAAACAAAAAATTCGAAGGAATGCTAGGCAAAAACAAGGAAATAGTGCAGGCGGGCATTGCAATGCAACAAGGTGGGTCAGGGGCCAAAATTTCACGCAGACAAAATTGCAGGCTGTATCTAGTACAAAAATAATTTAATTGAAACACTATACTTTATATTCAACCTTGTACTTTCAGGATGAATACACCAAACTGGCAGTTCAAATCAACTCAACTAAAAAATTACTGGAGGAATTGAAACTAGAAGAGGGGGAACAAATTGACCCTAAGGCTGAGAAATTAAAGTAAGGCCTACTTTTAATTTAATTGTTACAAAAAAGGTGGAAAATTTATGTGCAACTTTTTATTTAAACATTTATGACAGCGGCCAGATTGTGGGACGTGCTGGAGAAAACAAGCAACCAGTGGTCTATTTTAGCTTTGGATCTAAAGAGCTGGAAGTCATGGGGAGAGGCCTTTGCCCAACAGTGAGATGATGCAGGCTAGACATTGATGATAGCATTATTTGAACATTGCCACATGTCACAGCCTCACATGTTTTATTTCTTGCTTGTTTGACTTTTTTTATAATCTGCAAATAGTTATTTCAAATTTCCAACTATGGCCAACATGAGATTTGTGTTCGTAAAATACACCCAGAATACAGGAGAAATTCCTAACATGCGGCAACATTGCATTAACAAAACATAACACCACAGGCCAGAGGCCCACACATTTCGCCAGTTATGTTAACATAAAAAAAGTTTCTAAGGATCAATGTTGACATAAAACCCATATTTTCTGCTAATAAATGATTCTCGTTCTAAATTAAGTGTTTAAGTGTTCTTCAGAAAGGATTTTTGTATAAATAGTTTCATAGAACTTTTTGTTAACCTACTAGTTTGTTTTACAGGGAATACTTATCAAGTACTAATAAGAAGAAGCAGGGAGACGTAATGACAGCTCACCTGAAGCTGAAACCTGAAGTGAACCTGGCTTACACCACCAGGGTAGCACAGCTTGAACACAGGTACAGCATATTATGTATAGCATTCACTTGAAACTTTACTTTGTAACTTGATTTACGAGACTAAAGTTTAAAGTAATTTGACCAAACCATGAATATTTTGGCTATTTCCGTGATTTTCTTATGTAATAAATTATGGGTATATATTCCTTTTCATGAAATAGGTACACACGGCTACACATCAAGCCATACATTTCCAGTTCTAGCTGACCTCGCATTGTATAGGTTTTCGTACAATCGGAAGTCAGCTTATACTGGTTATGTATAGCTTGATGTGTAGCCGTGTGTACTCTCTATTCACCCTGCATCTGGTCATTTCCTTTTAGGTTACACAAACTGGAGCAGGCAGCCGGTGTAAGAGATGAGGAGGCATTCAGGAGATTGCAGGCAGCTACAGGACAGGCAAGTGATAATTTTCATACCATGATTTTGAAAATAAATTATTTAAACCAATTTAAACAAAATCACAGGAGCTCATTGTTACATATGGGTACTAAAAATTTTGATTTCAATTATACTACTAGGGACGTACAGTGAACTGCACATCAATTTGACATTTATGTACGACATGATTGACTGGACATAATTATGTTAAGAGGAGCTACTGGTGAAACTCGCAAATGCAGGCCTGTGAATGAATAATGGGCTTGTGTCTGCATCGCCATGTCTAAGCGCGTATTTTTAACCAACTTTATAAAAGAGAAGTTTTTGAAAGTCGATTGTTTTTTTTTTTTTTAAATAAATCCGCGGTGTTCCCTTGCCACACTTGGACCGGGGATCATGGGAAAACTCACTAACTAATTCATAATTGTTCCCAGGCGACCTTGTGCGGCGCGGCGGCGTCGCTCGCGGCGCAGACGTCCCTGCTGCGCGGCGGCGAGCTGGCCGCGGCCGACGCGCGCGTCACGGCGCTGCTGGCCAACGTGGAGGCTCTGAAGACTGCCGTCAAACCTGCGGACCCTGAGCTGGATGCTAAGGTACATAAGCTCAGGAGCTCTCGGTACAGTCCGAGACAAGGCGAAGCTGAAGTGTGCGTGTGGGCGTCACGCACATATTCTTCACAGCGTATTTGTACACTTGGTTACCAGAAGTAAAGCGTATGTCGATTCGTGAGATAAAAATACTGTGCATTGTATATGTAGGTTTTCCAGAAAAAGTATGCGTTTCGGCGATCATCGTTTATCTTCGGAAATACGAACATGCGATGGTGACATCTAACTATTACAACCATGGAAGTACTTCAAGTACTAACCTATTTTGTAATGCTATGTGTATCATAAAAGGAAAATAAGCCATATGACTTGATAATGAGACGCCGACTGTCCTCCTTTTTGCTACTGTGAACACCTGCCTAACCCAAAACTCAACTGCAGCTCCATAATAATTTAAAATTTTATTATTTCAGGTGAACGAGCTTTACAAACTGCTGAAGCAAATAGATGGTATATCACATTCCGAGATACTGGAGCGCATGGAAGCTCTGGAGGCCTTACATAATCAGGGTGAGTACAATATGAGCTGGCTGGGGGTAGATTATGTCTGCCAAAAGAATATCAATCTTGTGCTCATTGAAATAAAGTCGAAAGTAGTTAATTCAATCAATGTTAAATAGGTTATTATTCATTTTCGACTTTATTTTAACTTGTACAATGTTGAAATTTTATTGAAATTAACCTAGTTAGCTCCCAATACTTGTATGTGCACCTACATTGTACTTATTTATGAAATAGGTTCTTTTCGATTGTAATCCTTGTCTTTATAATTATGCATAATCGTTATTCCAAGTAATTTTACCCCTTTATTCATAAATGTTAAATAGTGTGTGTTGTAATGTTAAATAATGTTTAATAGTATTTAACCATAAATTTTTGACGTTTAAACGTCACTTAACTTTAATCATCGTTTATAAATAAACCGCATAATGTTTATGTGGGAGGCGTGCAGCACAGAAGTGTACAATATAACAATTTAATTACCTAACTTTTTTCATTTTTTCTCCCCACAGCGAGCAACTTCGGGAAATCCCTGACAGAACTAGAAACACTTCAGAATACAATAGCTAGTGGTGTTCAAAACAACAAGGAGTTACTACAGGGTGTTCAAGAAGTGTTCGCGCATAATGTGGAGAGCGTACATAAAGAGATCAAGAAGTTGGACGAAAGGATTGGGAAGCTGGCTGCTGCGTGATAAGGGGGTGGGACAGTGTTGTTAGGAAATCGAGTGGCTTGTCGATAAAATTTTTGTTGGACTATCGATACTAAAATCACTCGTAGAATCGATTCTTTCGCTTGTATTTTTCGCGAATCGATTGTTAAGTGTCTGTTTAGTAGATATCTAGCTTTGATTCGTTTGTCAAAAAATAATACGAATCGAAATGGATTTTGTGTCGTCTATAACTTACTTTTTGAAAGCTATATGAAAAATTCCGAAACGATATTGCTGTAATTTAAGTTGATTTTGCATAATTTTATTTATTATTTAATCAAACTAATAATTCCTATTGTTATTAGTATTTTGTTTTATTCTAATCATTCCAAAACTTCGACAAAACAATCGATTTTCTAACGACACTCGATGTAAAAACTATTTGGACATCAATGCTCTCGAATCATTCAACATTATTCCTAATGCAATTATTTGAGATTCAAGTCATAACCATTTACGTATTATTTGCTCATTAAAACGTGCTATAAAGCAGTTACCGCTATTACTAATATATTACGCGGTTCTGAACGGATAGACCACAACCAATGTTCCGTTCCACAATCGCAGTCCACCGCTGGGCATAAACCCATTCTGATAATACCTACATATATGTAACAAGTAAATTAACAATTACTATCGAAACCTGAAAATAAAATGAATTATAACAATAACTACACCACTACAAAATTGTGAGCAAACGCCTGTTCTAGATCCAAAAATTCGAAGGCATGCCACTCCCTCTCACAAAGAGGCATGTGTCCCAGCAGTGGGAACGTCGGATTCGTCGGTCGAACGGCTGATTATGCTAACACTGCAGGCTTCAGATCCCAATTCTCGATTTGTTAATGTAACAGAACTGCAGGTCAATTCTGTAGAAATCTCACTGAAAGCTGAGATGAGCTGTCATTTCACCTGCAGTGCGATTCTATAACCATCTCAACGTGAAAACATAAGTGAAGTGAGCGTGGAGTGAGCTGTCATTCCAACTAATGCTAGGGACACTATTGACAGCTCCCTCTAAGCTCACTTCACCTAACTTTTCACGGTGACATTTTTACAGAATCGATCGGCTGATCCTAGGGATTGACACTAGTGACAGTTCACTATAAATTCACTTCATCTAGGTTTTCACTGTGAGATTTACAGAATAGGTTGGCTGGATGTTATTATAAATGATCACTTGCAAATAATTTAGTTATTATTGTTATTTGCATCGTGCAACATACAGGGCTTTAAATTGTAAAGTATAATAATATGATAGTCCAATTTATATCAGAGGAGAGAATTTCATTTAATCTGTTCACCAGTGATTTTTATTTTTCAATTATAATAAAAGCAGGAACGTTCGGCATTTTATATTTTATACACAATTATTTCCAATGTTGAACATTCACTAATGAATACTAACTCTTGTATCGTACGTTATCTTTAGGAATAGACTGCTTAAGAGAATATAATTTATTTAAAATAAATCGATTATGTAGCTACTCGTGGTTTTATTCCATATTTTTTCTTCGTGAAATGATCATATTTAGCCCTCGCAAGCACGGGCGATTTTTAATCGCACACTGAAGGGTAATTCCGTAACACAACAGAATTTCCACGAACAGTGGCAATGGATTTAATTTTGTCAGTTCAACAACATTCATTGATTTACGTTGTTGAGCAGACAATTTTTTCGAACGATTAGCAATATCCTTCAAAATTGACTTCCCCGTTGGTCTCGTGGTCGCAAGCGCGACTGCTGTGCATGGGGTCCTGGGTTCTATTCCCAGGTCGGGCAAAGTGTTATTGAGTTTTTCCATTAAGAATGTCTCAATAGCAGCCCGGAGTGTGGAAGTTGGTGGTGTGATACCCCCGTGTCTCAGAAAACAAGTTAAGCCGTTGGTCCTGCGACTGATCTCTCCCCGGTTGTGTCGGATTGCCGTCCCATCGGACTATGAAGAGTAAAGGAACATCAGAGAGTGCACCTGTGTTTGCGCACACACTTGTGCACTATAAAGTTGTGTCTGCAGCGCCCTACTTGGGTACACAATCGATTGAGAGCTTTCCATAGGCCACTGCAGATCACGGCCGAGAGGCAAATATTCCTGGGGTTTAATGAAGTCGGGAGGTGGTGGATGCTTTTCTTTCCACAATTTGCTTCTCTCATTGGGTGGGTTACCCGGGGTCGTTGTGTAGTCGTAGAGGGGATGTCGGGAATCGGATTTCTAGTTCTTTTTTTCCAGCGCGCATGCGACGTCCCTTTGTACGGCAGGTGGTGCAATTGGGTAGACCGGTAGAGCTTATAATTGAGTGGAGTCGGTTTTAACCAGCCCGATATTATCCGACACGTCTCATTCAGGACAGTGTCCACCTGCTTGGCGTGAGCGGACCGGTGCCAAACTGGACACGCAAATTAGCCAGCAGAGAAGCACAAGGACATGCCAGTTGTGTGAAGGACATCGGGTGCTGCTCCCCAGTTAGTGGAAATTAGGCGATGTAAAAGATGATTGCGTTTCCCGACTTTCTGCTTGGTTTTGTAGCAGTGTGACTTATACCTACGTTAGAGCACTATCTAACGTTACTCCTAGGTATTTCGGGTTTGAGCAATGTTCAACCATAGTGCTTCGCCACGTGATGCCCAATTTGAGTGTCTGTTGCGGAGATGGAATGCGCATGAAGCGAAGTATTTTCCTAGTAGGTCGAGAGCCAGTGACAACTTATCTTCTACGCCACTGAAAGTCGCCGATTGAGCTGCCAGTGCTAAGTCTTCCGCGTACAGAAAGCGCTCAATGTGTTGGGTAAAGGCTGGCCGTTTGTGTAGATGTTAAAAAAAAAACGTTGGCGCCAACACACTGCCCTGAGGAAGACCGTTCTTTTGACTTCGCCATCTACTCTTACCAGACTGAAAACAAACCTGGGAGCGGCGGTTGAGTAGAAGTTCGCTTAAAATGTTTACGAAACCCTGGTTAATGGTGGCTGCTGAGAGGTGAACAAATACAACACCAGTTAGGTACTCTGTTGACCTCGTATCCATCCTCCAAATATTGAGTTAATCGAAAGACTTGGCTGGAGCAGGATTTGCCTGGTCTAAAACCAGCCTGCTCAGGGATTAATTTTGGCTCAATTATTGCTGTGATTATTGAGTTTATTAAAGTGATTGATATGATATGTTTGAAGTCGTAAACTTACAACAGTAAATTTGTACACCATAATACGTTGTGGTAGTGTATAGAACTTAAAAAATATTAACACCTTACTATGTAAAACTACATTCATACAAATAAATGTGAGTGGTTGACCAAAAAGGGACCTCAAGGGAAAATAATTGATTTCGAGTAAATTTTAAATTTTATTAAAATTTTTTATTAATTAGATTAAAAAATTAAAAAAAAAAAATTAACGGTTTCCAATCCCTCCAGGTCCCTTTTTGGTCAACCACTCACAAATAAATTCTAATTCTAAAAATACTTTCATTTAGACCATTAAAAAGGCACCTTTGAACATCAAAGTATATTAAACTAAAAGTGTTGAAGTCTTTTAACTAATTGTTCTCTTAGAATCCTTCTTCTTCTGATTAGGTCAGATGTTGAACCTCCTATTTCCCTCCCTGTGGGTCTCTGTGGCCCATTGTGTTCTTCTTCATCATGTTGCAATCCTAGAAGGAAGTGTAATTTAGTATTCAATACACATTTAAGCTATTAACTGATTTGTAAAATTTGTTAACATACCAGTGATGTTCTCTTCTTCATCTACAACATTATAATCAAGACCAATGGAGAATGCAGCAGGCTTGAATAATTCTGGTACATTTAAGAGGCTTGTAGTGTAGCACTCTATCTTTGTTTAGACAGCGCCATCCATTCTTCAGCCTACCAAACATATTTTCTATGTTGACTCTGGCTGCCACATGCCTTTGATTGTAATTGGATTCTAGTGTCTGGAGCAGCACCTAAAATCGGAGGTATCAACCATGGCCATTGTGGATAACCTCTTCGATATAAACACTGCACATTTTTTGTGATATATTTTTAGCAACTCCCACTGGCCGCTGGTAAGACCCAGTTGCATAAAAAAATAGTGCTGTAAGTACCTAAAAAAATAGTTTAAATGTGTTAAGTATGGACTCTGTGTAATCTTTTGTAGGATGAAGGAAGTGTGTGTCACAGAAATTACCTTATCTTGGGTAGATAGACTTAAAACCAGTCAGCTGTTTCAGCTCTCAGCATAAAAACTTGACCGCTTTCTTCGGAAGCCGATATCTTCTCCTAAATTCGGCCTCCGGAAGATCTCTTGGCATTGCTAGAAGTACGGGCTTTTGCACGAACACTGGACATGTAATTGCGCTCCTCTTGTGCCCTAGCGGTCTCAAACATCTTCCAAGCAAAATATAAACGTGATGCCATTTTCCAAGCAAAATATATTGGTTTTATGAACCCACACTACTAATTAAAATAAAATAACTTTGAAAATTCACCACACTCGCAAGGCTCTCACTACAAATCCTTCAGTGAAGAATTAACTTATTCGAAAGTGAGCGCGTTTCACAAACGAGCTGTCAAAACTGTCAAAATTGTAACTTACACTCGCGATAACACAAAGTCACGTTAATTTACGAGCTCACTATCGAGTGGGAATCGATCGTCACCATCGACAAAGTAAAATAAAGAACTTACACTCGCATGTTTTAGTTCTCGCGTATGGCACCAGGTGGCGCTAATTCAGCGCCATACAAATCAGAGTAAACTCTAACGCGATGGTGAAGTTAGAAAAACTCACACTAAGCATACAGAGTAAACTCTAACGCGATGGTGAAGTTAGAAAAACTCACACTAAGCATACAGTAGGTACTGGTAATGTTCATACATTACCAGTACCTACTGTTGTAAGTTTACGAGTTTACTGAATTTTGCAAATTGTCAGAATCTCTAAAGCGCCCATTTCATTTGGCTGAACTTTGTCGTCTATGTACGACGCGCGACGTGTTCGTGTACTTCGTGTTAGTTTATCTCAAAAACGTCCTAGGTAAAACATGAATGAATTTTAATTTTCCCTTGTATATGATAAGTAGTCCAGTCAATAAAGGAGTTGTAGAGAGCGTGAGCAGGGACCTAAGCGATTCCTTGAAAAGCTTGTTCAGGGTGCTTGGGAAGTGGACATACAAAAAGTCCTGACGTCTCGGTAAGTGAAGGAGTCTCGTGAAGGTAAGGTACTTTCCCGCGGACCCGGTGTCTTGAATTAAACAGGGAAAGGCAAATACGTAGCCCAGGTCACTAGTAGGGTACCTACTACATATAACAATAATATGCAGATTGCGAGCTTCGGAACCCCTCTAGAATAGCGTGAGCAGGGGCAGACACACAACACAATAAACGAAACCGCGCGAAGTGAAGTGAACGCGAGATCGGCGGGGTTAGCATAGGAATCATTCGGGTTAGGGAGGACGTGGTTTCGAAGTAAGGAATCGTTAAGTGGTCATAGTGAATTAGGACCCAGCGTGTCGCATCGCTGTACATACGGGTTTAGATAATTTTGAGCAGTCTGCAACAGTAAAGAGCTGTGCAGTGCAGCTGGGAGGACACGTAGCTGCGTCACAACGCACTACTGTAACAAATGCTTCACTGCCCGCACATTACACAATGCCCAGGCCTAGGACGAAGCCTTCATTGTCTGACGCCTCGCCGATTGCGCATGGCAGTTAATGCAGCCCTAGTTTTTTTTAAGATTTCCGTTCGCAACAGGGATGCAAAGCCAGAATTAATCTATATCAGATGGTGAAAACTTCTTAAATAAGTATCGAAATAAAACAACAAATTGCATTACGGGTGTAATGTTTTATTTTTTAAAATTACTTAGAACCTAAGCTTCTGGAAGAACCACTTGTTCTTTCCGCTCTTGTATCTCTCTTCAAAGCGCACTCTGGTGTTGAAACGGAGCTTCTTGCGCTTTGCGGGGTCTTTTAGGTCCTTTGCGCTGAACTTCTCAAAGCTGAAGTCTACGGAGTAGCGAGTGGGCATCAAGTGATTGTAGTTGACAACCTGTAAAGAGGAGAATTGCATTTTAGTTTATATGTAAATTTAATAGAAATTTCAGTCATGCAGTGGCAATATGAGCATGATACAGGCAGATGTGACCTGTTCTGGAGTAAGGAGACTGATACAATAAGACAGGCTTATGTTTAGCAGTGGGTTTAGCCAGGGTATCATTAAGGGGTTACACACTCACATATTCAATGATTGTAGCATAGAAGTATGGTGGCTTGTAAATTTGTGGTTCTACTTTCTAATGGCCTTGATCTCGGCAGGACCAGGGAGATTCCAATAACAGTTAAAACTTTGCGGGACACAACACCCCCAGGCTTAACAACAATAAAACTTCTATTCTAGGGTTAATATCAGATACTATGAGATAAAGTATAGGTATTTTGGGGAATGTTAGAATATATTGAAGATAGATATTGTTTAAATGCCAACCAAGCACTGGAAATGAGTAAATGCTCATTACTTCTTAGGTTAATAGGCTACCCTAGTGTGGAACATCATTTAGGCTGATAATATGCTAATCAACTAAGTGCAGGTTTTCAAGATCTAAACCAGCCAACTTGAACCATACAAACAGTTTTAAAATCTAAATTTATCAGCTGTCTGTAAGTACTAAGTACTACCTGCCTTTATCTGGTGATTTCAGGATTTAAAGCCACTTCAGTAAACAAACAATACAAAAAACCACATGTGATAGGGAGTCTGTAGCTGGCGGTTGCTTTCATTGGTTATCAACTCACACAAATTCAGTATAATGTTATCACTAGGATATTTTAATGAAGTAACCTCACTACTTTGGGGTTAATAGTTACTATGCAGTTGTTAAAAGAACTTATGTCAAGAAATTACTAAAACAACAACAAGAACGAGGTTATGGTAAAGTAAATGTACGACTCACCTTCACGAAAGGCTTTACTTTGGAGCGCTTGTGGATTTTGTTTTTGCCCATCCTCTTGTGCACTTTACGGGGATACCTGTCGATGCCGGCGACGAAAGCGTGTCCGTAGGGCTTGTCTGAGGTGCCTTCGTCGTAGTTCTTCACCACGATCGCCTTGCGGCCCGCGTACCGGCCACTGAGGACCAGCACCACTTTCCCTGGTTTCATAATCTTACCCATCTTGGGTGGATCTGGAAACAACAAAACTAACCTTCAAAACCTGTGTTTTTGTCTATTTTTCTGTTATTCACAGCAAGAATTCCTATTAACAATGACGTGTATTGCTGTTATCACTCAACACGAACAGTTAGAGTGAGTATTCACTAAGGAATATGCACAAATAACATGTTAACCACCACTAACTCAGTGTACAACACGAACTTGACTTTTCTGTTTTTACGACAAATTATCAGTAATATCAAAAAATAAGGACACTATTATGTCGTG
This sequence comes from Apamea crenata, assembly GCA_949629185.1. Taxonomy (NCBI): domain Eukaryota; kingdom Metazoa; phylum Arthropoda; class Insecta; order Lepidoptera; family Noctuidae; genus Apamea; species Apamea crenata. The sequence continues at coordinate 16,292,475 of OX451367.1, forward strand.
GGGATCACTATTTTGATATACGTGAAGTATTTCGTTCAATTAATTCCCTCATTTCACAGATTTTTACGGATATTTTTATAAAAGTTTCCAAAACTCACATTCCCTTTACCCGTCGACTGAAAAAGAAACTGTGTTGCTATTGTAAAAAAACATGTAGGTTTGACAGTGACATTTGAGGATTTTGAAGTCGCGTTCAATTCACTGTCGAACAATTTACTAAAAAACCGACACCGTAAAATGCAAGTATAAAATATTAACTTAGCTTGTATTTTATACATATTTATTTGGCGTCGGGAAATAAATATACTCATTATAATATTTCAAGAACAAGGTCATTGACAATGAATTACTTAACGTGATGTCTTCGGACTTCGCCAGTGAAATGAACAAACCGAAGATTTTAGTAATTAGTCGATTAAAATAACGGTTTGGCTAGTATCTGTTTTTACATCTCTAGTTTATCATAATGGCGACAATTTTATAAACTTTAGGCTCGAGTCACCGCTTGGTAGAATTCAAGCGGTGACTCGAGCCCAGTCTCGAGCCTAAAGTTGTCAAAAATAAAAGGCCCGTTTTGACATTTGAGAATGCATGCCATTATTCGGTTTGGTATTATTGTTTGGGGAAATTCCACGGAAATACCTAGAATAGGTACCACAATAGTACAAAAAAAAATGCATTCGTACAATCTTTAACATGGACTAGTCTGAATCATGTAGACCAGTGTCTTCTTACCGTTCCTTGCATTTACATTTACGAAATCGTATTTGTTAAACTCTAATTCTAAGCTGTTGGAAGCTAAAAATAATTTTAACAAACAAGTCAAAAAATATTGTATTTATTGAAAATCCCTGTACCTAGGATAGAACTATTCAGGCGCAGCTGCGTGTATATGGCGCGACTTATATTTATCTCATTACCTATTATCTGGATAACTGAACTACCTTACAACAAATTCTGTGGTTTTGAAAAAAATTGTTGATATCGCAGTTTTTATTCTGTCGGCGAAATTCTGAACAAAGTCTTATCAGTCCAACCACTTCAGAAATGCAGTGTAAAATTATTTAATTAATTATGTAGCTTTGTTGATTTAGTTATCGTATATTACTGTATGTTGTTACTACATACCTACTTCATGAATTAAATATTTGCATGCCATCATTACATGGCGGAATGTGCATCTGTGCACTACAATTTTATACTAAACTTATCATATTTTATACCTAACTCATAAGCAGATAAACGATTTTGATTTGATTTGAAAGCAGAAAATCAGGTGGTCCTCGCCAGACAGGAGGAAGACAAACAGGAGAAAGGAAAATTCAAACAAGTAAGTTGATTAATTGAGTTTAATATCAATAAAATAAGAAAATTATTTACACAAATTTTATCAAAATACAAAAATAAAACACTGTCACATACATATAGGTAATAACGTTTGAGGAGGTACTATTATAATTACTCATTAGTCTTAGGTATGTTGCAGCGCAGCTGTATTTCAAACCTATTATATCCTCAAATACACATTTTCGGATTTAGGGAAATGTCGAAAAAAATATCTTTTGTACATTTTGTACACTTACATCGTATGATATTTGGGTTTAAAAGCACCTTCACTTGTTACAAACTAAAGTCTATTGAAATTAACTACATATTAATTACAAAGAACTTTCGGTAATACTGTAGCACGACACGAATCATTTTTGACGTTACCTACATATTATATGTGAATTTTTTCTTTGTTTTGAAAAAAATTGAAATAATTGTATACTTTGTTTCATTATCACCGTTTGTAACGTATGCATGTTGCAATTAAATCAAAATGTAATAAGTAATGTCTAAAGTATTCGTGCTACGAGGAAATCTCAAATAACTTCAACACAACTTGCTTTTATACCTAAATATCATACAATTTCATTTCAAAAAATTACTTCTAACTATCATAGTGTGTCTAAGATATTTCTGGACATAATATCTGGACTTTAGCCAACTCAGGTTACAATCAACAACATTACAATGATGTGCATTGTCATTTCAAGTGTTAATATAGCACTAAATGTGAATTTAAGTACGCACAATCAAACTAACGCGAAAACGATAACTACATTAAAATAAATATGAGAGACGGAATGTGCAGTGGTGAGAGGCAGACGAATGAATGAAAAGAACTAAAACGTTCAATAGTAGGCCGTTCAACAAAACCTTTGCTACGTATTAAAAAAAAATACGCTGCTGATATGTTCATATAGTTTAAAAAAATATTGTATTTACTGGCACCGAAACTAAACAGTTTTGTTATTACATACGCAAATTGTAACATTCACAACAAATACTATTACACAAGTTCTATACAAAATTGTCCTTAGATATTTCTTTTACATATTTCTCATGAATATTTACATACTTAACCCTTAATAAATAGAAGACAGTTATTGTATTTTTTTCTATACATGTTCAAACGTATCACTCTCAAACGTCTTGGTAAACAGCGTTCGCAAACAAACTCGTGTATCAAAAACTAGTGATACGTTTTATATATTTTGATATTTATAATATAATAGATATTTATATTTATTTATTTATGTACATAATGTAATCTCAACAGACTCACTTCTATTTTAACGTGTTCAGTACATCTCGTGTAATTTAGAATAATATATTCTTTTTTACATTACAAATAGTATAAGTACAGTTTATCCAGGGCAAAATAGGAATTCGGAAAGTTGAGATCCGTTTTTACAATGAAAACAAAATGGCGAAATATAATTTATTTATGTTCGCTGGTTGAAAATACTTGTGTAGTTTAGCTATACTACAGGCAAAGTCAATGTAGAACGAAGGACTGTCTCACTACATCCCAAAAAGCAATATCTAGCAGATTAATTCAAAACTAAAAGTGAATTTGTATGTTAATTCGTTTGAATTTGTATCTGTTAGATAAGCCGGCCGTTTTGTATCACTGACAGATTTTAATTTAACACCTTCTTCAGTCGGTGAGAATCGGTTACCGGTAAAAATCGTCCGACTAATGTCAATGTTCTGCGTTAGCGCACGTTCAACCGTTTTCTATTCTTGTCACTCTGACACCATCGACATAAATCGGACTAGGAGTATCGGCCATACTTTATTTACGACCGATTTTTTTCCCCGATTTCTGCCAGCGAAAAGACTTAACCCGTACTTATCTATAGGAGGTAGTGAAACAAAGCAGTAAACAAATTGTTTTACATTGTTGTCTAGTTTTTTCAATATAAAGGCAGCTATTTATACCTTCAAACGCAAAAAAAAACAGAAAAATATAGGGGTGGTTTACATATGTAAATACTACATGGACTTTGTCTGAAGCATATAATAACTCCTGTAAGAACCGTAACTGACGAAATAAAGATGTCGTGTGCTTCAATCATTCACATGGATCTGCGGCGATGGTCATACGATCAAATTAATATTCGCAAACTCAAGCAACTGCTCTGCCGTCTGGTGAGTTTATTATGAACTAGCAACAAGTCAAATAATACAGTCAATTGCATTGTCCCTAAAACGTTTACAGCTGCCATGATAAAACTATCATTTTGTCCTCGACAGCTGCTTGAGATTACGACGTTTTACGTTATTTTATATTTAATTATAAGTAAATTTTAGTGCGGTGTAATTACACAACAATCAATCAATGATATAAGTGAAAAGAGGTAGATAAGTTCCCTACCAAAACCGGCATGTCATACTATTAGAGGACACGTGAAAGTAGGACGGCAAGTCGTAATTATCGGGAGCGAGAAAGAGACGAAGACGATAAGTAACTAGGCTAATTAGCCAAGTTTTGGCGTGCAACTTGCGGAGCGTGTAAAACCTATCTACTCTCTTTCTACTTATAAAATCATTGCAATCAATCCACATTTTCAAACACGCAGATATGATATTAACGTGAACATTACTTAAATTAGACACGCCGGTAATTTTAGACATAAGAATTTATCACCATCTTGCTTCCCGCAAGCCGGCACGAAGCCGTCACCTCGTGCTCATTAGCTATAACATTCCACATCATACACTAATAATTTGTCACTAATCATAAAATAGGAAAGTATTATTATCACTAGATTACAAGAATTAATAGACTTGACGTTTTCAATAAAGACAAAATGGCGCAAAAAGGGATAATAAGATACAGCAAATTGTTTACCAATAATGTGGTGGTATCACAACAAAATTCAGGAAGTATAATTGTTCCCACATCGAGGGGAAAATCAATAAATCAACGAACGAGACGCGTGCTCTAAGCTACCTGTGACTACAGAATATTTGGCACATTATTATCTCACGCGCCGTGCATTTTTTACTTTGAAAAAATTGTCATTGCTTATTTCAGTCACACCGCTCAGCTTGTTACATTATGGGATTCAACAAGCTAAGCGATGTATGAAGACTACTGGAAGAATTAATTCATAAGATAAACGTCTGCGTCCAAATGTACTGAGTTCACAATAATACTTTTTAGATAAAAAACGTCAAGTAAAAAACGCACGCTGCGACATTTTCTAAACCTCGCTGCGCCTGCAGAAAGTTTCAACTAAAAAAATTAAGGCAGATTAACGAATCAGTCAATTCCGTAACCTCCACTACCTGACACGTCGACTTTAAACCTAAAGGAAAAACATACAACAGCTCCTTGAAAAACAATTTTTATAAATATATTTTTTACACAATAATTGAGACACGCGGGTGCTGATACATTTACTCTTTTATATACTTCTATATCATTATTATGTCATCTCGGAATCACAACACTGGGGGGACTATGTACACTCTCTCAACAAATTCACAATTAAATATAGGTCAACGTTACAAATTACTCACAAATATACATACATATAAAACTCTAGTCACTCGTTACGAGACGTCCCTCGGGCGGGGCCGGGCACCGGACACAGTCGGCCGCCCCGCGCGGGTCGGGCGGGGCTCACACGGAGATCTCGTAGTTGCAGTCGTACACCGAGGCGCGGTCGGGCGGGTCCGGCGGCGGGGCCCGCGCCTCCAGCTGGTCCTGCACCTCCAGCGCGCGCACGAAGGACAGGGGCCGCGCCGGGCCCCCGGCCGCGCGCCGCCGCGCCAGGGGCGACGCGCCGGGCGGGAACACGGCCACGCCGCCGCGCGGGGCCAGCGGGTGCGCGTGCGCGTGCGCGTGCGACAGCAGCGCGTGCGGCGCGAGGTTGTTGTGCGCGTGCGGCGGCAGCGGCGGGTGCGGCGGCCGCTCGGCCCACAGGTAGTTGCCGCGCTGCGGCGACGCCGCCAGCTCGCGGATGTCGTCGGCCGTGGGCCGGTGCGGCGCGGGCGGGTCGGGCCGCAGCAGCTCGCCCTCGGACAGGAAGCGGCGCTGCGGCGAGGCGCGGCCGCCCACGCCGATGAAGTCGGGGCGGCGCGGCTGCGTCGGCGTGCCCGGGTTGGACCTGTCAGGCGCGGCGCTCACGTCAGGGGTTTAATCGCGCGAGCTCGTCCGAGCCCTCGCTATCGTTATCGTACGGCCTACGGACAGAAGGAGAAGGGAGCTGCGGGGCGAAGCGTTTGCACGTGCGATCGCGCGACCGGTGCCGCCGCCCTCGGACTGCGCACGCTCAGAACGTGAACACGCCGCGCCCGCGTTGGTCGGCACGCTCTCTCTCGTCGGGTACGATCGAGAGACGGACGATTCACCGCGGGCGTGCGCTTCTTCAAAGTATCGGTCGGATATTTACATCAATCGTTACAAGACCGTACCGCAATCCCGACTACGTTCCAAATGTCACAATTATATATAAAAACTAATCTACGTATAACCATGAGCATATAACACGTGTTTGGGATCAGAGTATAGTCATCGTTAGAGCAAGGAGATGACCGGGTTCTGAACGCGTAGAACTTTGGGTCCGGAGGCGGCGACCCCGCCTGCTACGGTTGCGGGGAGCATGCCAACGCCACATGCCACAACTATGTTACACTATCATATCATACACACTACTACTACTACGGCAACTACTGCATGCTTATCCTGGTGAAATAAGAATTTATAGCGCAAAGTTAGTATCTCCTATGAAAAGTAGATATAATATAGTAAGATAGCTAATATAGCTATGAAATACTTTTTTTGTAATAATAAAAAAAATGTATTTATCAAATAAAACCAGATTCATTGTCCAATTAAAAATAATAATGTGCAATGTGCCAAAAACAAAAGTGTGCTCATTTCGTCAGGATAAAACAAATAACATCGGCAAGCAACGACACGACATATACAATGGCTTTGTACAATATGAAAATAGATCATTTTTATCTTAAAATGAGAAGTAAAGTTCAAGCTTTGGTGCTTATGTAACCGACTTTCAGCAAAACGAAGAATTAACAATAAATTCCGTACAAACATACCAAGAATTGGGATAAAAATCAAGATAAATGGAAAAAAAAATACTGAAATATAAAGAATAATGCTAGCCTATGACGTAAGAGCGGCGTAAAAGTATATAAAAAAAGAGATTGTAAAGTGAGTTTGACTAGCAATCGTTCGTTTACCATGGAGTATAACGTGTCTATGATCATAAGTCGACCATAGACAGGCGTTGGTAGCTGTTATCAGCCATTGTATAGTGTGTCGAGCTACGCCTGCGCCCCGTGTCACAACAGCTTGCAAATAAAAAAAGTAATGTATATTTTTATGTGGTATACATATTTTGGGTGAATTCTGTCCTACTTTATTCAGGTGGGCCTACATATAATAATTATTACTCATAGTTTTGGTCTGCTTCAGCCAAAGATAAGAAAATGAAGACATGCAGAAAGTATTTTTAATATATAAATTGATATTCCAGACAGAATTCCCAATATAACCCAGTTACACCATCTTTTAAGTGTCATTACATACATGTGCAGAGTAAAAAAAAAACTATGAAGATCTTTTGGTCCCCCTCCCCATTAAAAATATTGAAAAAGTTACAATTCTGTAGGTTATTTTACCATTCTCCACATGTTGCCAAAATACTATAAAATATAATAAAGATAGGTGTAAAGGTAGAACATGCAAATTATTTAAAATACGGTGTAACTGATTATTTAATTATAATAAATAAAAAAAACTACTAAGTAAATATACAGAAAATCATGCCAAAGTAAAACTGTTTTGTGCTTAAAGCTACAATATTATACAAAACAAAACAAAAAGTTTTCAGTACTTTCAGATTATTTTGCGCGCATTATTTACAATGTTATTGCGTCGCGTTATATAGCCCAAAAGTACGTCACTAAAAATACATATTAGAAAAAAAATAAAAGGAAAAACCACTCCAATTAGGGTCAAAATCCAGAAAAACCTATTGATTAGGTATTTTTAAATATATTTAGCAAAATCAAACCGAAAAGTGCAGAGCCATGTCAAAAAATTATATACAAAAGTAAGTTTATGAATTAGTGGATATTTTTATTGTAGCTCTAAATCAAGGATTTTACAAAACTTACTGTTGGAAATCTGGCATCTAGAAGAAGAAATAGAATGCTTGATTCTACGTGATGTATATTAACTAAGAAGATTTTTAAGGGAACGGAGAAAAGAAAGTCGTATCTAACGCCCGGTCTCGGGACCGAAATTTATCGACCCGTCAAAATTAAACGCAAGTCAAGTGATGCGATTGGCTGTTGATAATTCATTTAACAAAAATCACAGTAGAAAGACCAATTCTCGTAATTGAAAACGTTCAAAATCTAGTCGCAGTCTCATCTCGGCGATAAACAAATGTCAAAAACTTGTCAAAATGTAGGGAAATTAGAGGTATTTTTGACAGATTGACACTGAGATCAGACTGTGAACGTTCTTAGAATTACGAGAATTGCTCTTGCTTACTTGAGCTTGAACATTTATTTGCGAATTTTTGTGTTGATTTTCGTTCTAGAAACCGGACGTAAGTAGTGAAAGTTTAAGAATTGTAAAAAGGTAACTACATAAAATCAAATGTATTGATTGACAGTGTAAAAACTAAGATAAAAAAAAAAATGCAGCTAACAGTGAGAAAAGCTTTTAAAAATATCCACAAATTCTTTGTAAGTAAAGAAAAATGGCCATAAACACACAAACACACACAAGAGCAAACAACGACAGTTAACGAATTACCGTTGACACGTCGGCTCTATGCGTTAGGTCCACCTGACGCGGTAAGCGGTAAATCACAAAGTTTATATTTCGTGTCGTACAAGCTATGAGACCACAAATATTGTTGTTGTTTTTATTTATTAGTAAGGGGTTACCAATAGCTTCTGTATACAATATAACTTTTGTAAAGGTAACAAGTACCCTTGGACTTACACAGTCGCCAATTACAGATTAACCAGCATTCTCAACAATTAGTGATTATTATTGTTATTGCAAATAAATAGATCGTTTCTATCCAGATCATTATGAAAACTAGAAACATAAGGCCAATTCTCGTAATTTAAAACGTTCAAAATCTAATCGCAGTCTCATATCGGTGACCAACAAATGTCTTGTCAAAAATGTAGGGAAATTAGAGGTATTTTTGACAGATTGCGACTGAGATCAGATTGTGAACGTTCATAAAATTACGAGAATTGCCCCTCTGGTTTCCACAGTTTTTTTTTTTCCAAAATAGTTCGGTTATCGAAAGATAAAAAAATTAATTACAGCTCAAAAATCATCTAAACACGGGGTAGAAAAGTTAGAAGATCATGGAGATGACGGGCGATCTTTGCGCACTATTGGGGCAGTTTAGATTAAGAGAAAATACAGTGTGCCCTATACTTTACAAGACGAAAGGTGGTGAAATAAAACCATGTAGGGACACTGGGAAAATTAAACATGGATGCAGTCAGTGAGTAAGGGCACACATGAATAAAATAAATCCACTAAGAAAACTTATTTTTTTGTTGTTCTATTTTGTTTGTGGTCTCACTGCATTTTTTTTTTCCTTTTTACGTTTATATACAATGTTTACAATCCCAGTTTAAATACGTAATACATATTCAACTATGGACAAAAATAAGTATTAAATTATACTTTTGTGGCACAATAGGAGGGTAGACTGAGATATTTTTTCGTGAATTTCCAATATGTTTTATGTGTGCACTAAAATATTGATTAAAAAAATTACAATAACTACTATTATCACTGAATATCTAGTTTGAGGTGTAAAACAATTATTTGGAAAGTATCCAAATGATTGTTTTATAAGTCAAGTTCAATAGTCAGTGTTACAATAATATTATTATTCCAGTTCGTAATGATTAATATTTTATAGTGCACTAGGGCGACATTTCATATTTTCATTCAGTAATATTGACACATTAATCAAAACAGGTAAATATTTGACAGCTATTTGCGACGTTGCCAACTTTCTGATTGCACCCACCCACTTAATCTTTGAAAGCACAAGCATAATCAGACTATAATGTTCTCACTGCTGGAATACAGGCCTCCTCTCAGTGAGAGGGAGTGGGCCGTGATCCACCATGCGGGCCCAGTGCGGGTTGATAGATGTCACATGTCTTCGATGTTTTAGGTCTGAGAACTTTCAATGAAATGCCCGATATATGCGTGTTTCGCATATATTTATGAGTATGAGTATGTTGTAAAACAAAAAAAAAAACAAAGAAAATCTTAACGACACGAGTCAGATCAATACGACTGTTTTCGTGCCAGTGTTATTTATTTATTTATGTACACACAGTAAAATACATAGGGGCATAGGGATGCATAGGATCCGTTGTTTGTTTTTTATTTCAATGCATGATATATTTGTCGATTTATGAGCTGGGCGCTGGGGGGCGCGTCAATTGATACAAAATCAAGCGGTCAACTGAAGGCCAATTCTCGTAATTTAAAACGTTCAAAATCTAGTCGCAGTCTCATCTCGGCGACAAACAAATGTCAAAAACTTGTCAAAATGTAGGGAAATTAGAGGTATTTTTGGCAGATTGAGACTGAGATCAGACTGTGAACGTTCTAAAAATTACGAGAATTGCCCCTCTGGTCATCTGCCCAGTGTCAATTTTGACAACCTGTGAACATCTGTCAGAAAATGACAGAAAGTTTCAGTGGTGACTAGGTTTATTAGAATGTGTAGAATTGGACACATACTCAAAACAATTTGGGACCCGTTGAATTATTTCAAAACGCAAAAGAAACTTAACAATCTCAGACTACCCACAATTTGTCCACATTTTAAATATATTAGTAAGCAACCCTTACATCTTACAAAGCTAAATATACACCAATGACAATAAATATCGACAGTTAATAGTGTTCCCAAACTTAGTAACCTCTAATACGTGAATGCAAAACATTTTACATGCAAATAAACACTGAATCAAATCAAAAACGTATAAGCACAATACCGACTACTTACAGGAGTATAACTTTGATCGACACTATTATCAACACTAGAAAACAGGTTTTCCGGTTTTCGGTATTTAACGGTTTTATTTATAATTCTAAAAATGACAAATTCAAAATTATACTTCTGTTCTGAGCCGTACCGTGGTTTAAGCGATGCATTCCCGGTATTAGGTAGAAGGGGATCAAAACCATTTCTGTTAATGATGGGAACAGGCCATGATACAATGGGAAATAATATAAATACCTATTTAATCATTATGGGAACATTTTCTCCTCTCAATAATCAGCCAATTAGTAATCCTTTATCGAAATTTTGATCTAGTAACATTTAAGTACAGTATTACAGTGTAAAATTCAATTTGTTGACCTTGGATTCGAGGGTAGTTGTAGACTCTTTGAAATTAAATTGCGGAAACTGAAAGGACATTCTTCAAACTGAACCTTTATATTTTTTAAATTCCTTAATCCGAAAAAAATATTTTTCGTCTTTTTATGCGTTTTTCATGTCATTCAGATATGCTCCCGCACGTGGAATTTGCTCGCATACGTTGCACGCTTAATGCACCTTTATTATGATGCGTACTTTTGCATGATATTACGCGGGACGCTTTCGTCCATGGCACAAGTGTCATTACGCCTGCGAGCGAATCCCTCTTATGTGAGCAGATTCTCATAACACTAAAAACACTATTACTGTGGTAACTGCAACCGCATTCAAATTGCGACAGTAGGGTTGCCACTTCATAAATAAATTCACAAATAACACCAATTTATGTCACCATTAATCCTTCAGTCTCCGCCGCTCCGGCTATACTTATTGGTACATACCTTCTGACCGGACTGCTGACTGCCAGCGGCGTGGGCACTCCCAGCGCCTTGATCCTCTGCTGCATGGTGGGCGAAGGCCGGGCGCCCCCGTTGGAGCCCGCCTCGTATCTCACCGGCTCCATTACCACCCGGTAGCCTGACGTCGTGGTGCCACCGTGGCTGGAACATTCCGTTAACAAGACAAGTGTGAGTATGTTTTAACTTCTCTTTTCTAACCTGTTAAGCCTTGACCCGATTATCTATTGTTGGGTGACAACGCGTACCAATTAATAATGGTTTTTGCTTGTATGGCGCACAAAATAAAATAGGTTTACAGATTCAATTCCAAGATTTGCTTAAATTCCAAAGTTAGTCGCCAATCATACTAATGAGTCGCACGATTGACGGCATCTGTGACGCTTTGTCGATGGTTTAGTGGCCATTAGAGAAGAGTCCTGTCCTGGATGTAAGTCCTGTTGATAAAAATATCACATCTATTTCCTTCCAACAAACAACTTCCTTTTGAACAAAGGCCATAGATTAACACATCACAATTTATTGCTCACCTGGTATTTCTGGAGAGCGGACTGAGTCGTGGATAATGGTGCGGCCTTGGCGGCAGGTGGTGGTGCTGTTCAGGCGGGAACAGGTTCGCGGCGGAACCCCGTCGCTGCATGGAAGGCGGTGTAGGCTCACAGTCGGCCGACTGCGAAGCCCCCGGCCCGTCCAGCTCGCCCTCAGCCTCCTCTCGTCCCGGAGACAGCTGCGAGGGCGCCGCCCACACCAACTTTACACTCTAGCTCTTACTCACTCTCCGTGAGAGGGTTTATGGGGGAGAACTACCACTCGCGGTTTGAGAAAGGATAGGAGACAGTTTGTTTACAAACCATTTACTTTATTTTTTTATGTCTTAGGACCTTGCAGAATGAATGAATGGTAGATAGGGAACAAAAAATAGGATATAACCAAAATCCAAAATATTTTGGCTATTTCCCTCTCATGAACGTAAAGCAGCTTAAAAACGAATTCAAACAAACTTGTGTGCCTAGAATAAGTCTTATCATAAGAATTAATTTTGAATTTTTGACAATTATTCCTACTACTGACTAGAACTGTCAGACGTCAATTTTATTAAGTACATGGTTAAAAGATATCTAGATAGACTTTGGTAAAATCAGCCCGTAGTTAAAAGTAATTTAAACCAGAGGGTTAAGATTAAGAAGGTAGGTACAAATAGATTTAGAAAAACGTATAGTAAGGGTCAGTTCACACCGAGACGCGACGCGACGCGACGCTGCGCGCACACTTTAAAAGAGTGACTCGAAATATACTTTATTTTCTACACGAAAAGGTACACATTGCATTGTGAGAGTTCACAATACGTTGCGCCGTGCAGCTCTTTCTTTTAAAGTGTGCGCGCAGCGTCGCGTCGCGTCTCGGTGTGAACTGACCCTATGTAAAGATAAAAAAGGACAGCACCACCACATTTAACATCCATTCAACGAAACAAAATGTAATATTTGATTAGTTTTAAGTTAAACAGCGCCACTGCATTATGCATTAGTTTAGACAAGCGTGTGAATGTGAAACATTGACTTCATGGCACACTTAGAAGATTTATTAGTGAGATGTCAGACTCGTACACAAAGCTATAAGAAATATGTCACAAAATAGAATACATACATAATATAAAACATATTAAACTTAAAAATAAGTATTTTATGAGATTAGTGTTGGAATTGTTGGCTAAGTCAGAATGATTACAAAATTTATTTCAGATATTGTTCTATGGGCTATAAATAATTGTACAAAACCTAAAAATCACCAGTCTTATTACAAAACGAGTTCTTACTTTAGACCTTCGAGCCAGTTATTGTATTTTGAACTTTATTCCGATAAAAGTAAAGTTCTTAATGCAAAAAACTTTGGTTTAATGTCAGCCTTTGTACAAGAACTTTAACTTTGAAAGATTATAGTTCAAAATTAACAAATGACTCGATGGTTTAAACCAGCGGGGTAATTGCGTAACACACTATTACTAGCAATCGCTTTCACTTTGACAGTTCAACAACATACATTGCGGTATTTACGTAGTTGACCAGACAACTTTTCGAACATACGAAGAAATGGATTAGCAATATCCTTCAAAATGATTCAGATTGATAGCGTGTTACGCAATTAGGGTGCTGGGTCTGAAGATAAACCTCGTTTTGTAATAAGGCCGGGCGTTAGTTTTACTATGGATAAATGTTTATTTATCCATAGTAAAACTAACGCCCGCTTGCATCACAAATCAAGAAATCAATCGAGACAATTTAAAACATCGTTCTGTTTCTGCCAATCCTTTGAAGATGACAGAGATAGAATGATGTTTTAAATATGTTTAACGCTAGTGATTTGCGGTGCAAGGGGGCCTAAGATCTTGTATTTCTACATTCTAAACTAGTTTATTCCGACTTCAACCACCATGGTTTCCTTTCACAGTGCACAAATAACAAAGTAATTGTTTCTAAAAAACCTAAAAATGCAGTTGAGAAAAAAAAATTGTGCGTGCAGCACCGTACACGTGATAGAAGTGAAACTTCTTAAAAAATAAGGATTAAGTGTGAGAGACGGAGCGAGTTACATTTTTCTTCTCTCTCATGTAAATTAGTGTACATTCACAAGAGCGACACGCGTCAACGCAACTGCGGCTGTCGGCTCCCGTCGGCGCCCGCCGTCGCCACTCGTCGAAAGCTGGTGTTGCCTCTGCCGTTAACGCGTGTCGCTTGTGTGAATGAGCACGAAATGTGCCGAAACGTGACGCGTCCTTGAAATTTCACTTTCAACTCTCATCCAATTATCGAATCACCGCCTAAGAAATTTCACTTCAAAGAGAGACCGTAAACATAAAAAAAAATCAGTAAAATGACAGTGCAGAAAATAAAAAAAATATCGATATTGTGCATTATAAAAGTGAGACCAAAATCACATGAGAGAAATCAACGGTATAAGGCCCAGAACACACGTACCGCAACCACACCACAACGACAACGATACAACACGTGGGCATGCGCTAATTTGTATGAAAATGAATAGTTTATTCACACGGCCAAACGTGGTCCACGTTTGGCCGATACCAACCACATCAAGGCCACGTCGCAGCCACATCGAAAACACAACGGTCTGTCTGACTGCAAACGCCAGCCACAATGTAACGACATCAGTTGCGATGTGGTTACATTGTGGCAAAAATTTCGATGTGGTTGCGTTGCCGCTAGTAGTTGTAACAGCGGCAACGCAACCATATCGAAATTTTGTAGTTACAACAACTCAAATGCAAGAAGCTGCAGCGATACTATTTACATGTAACCACTGCTTGCCCACACTTTTGTCGTTGCGATGTGGTGTGGTCGTTGTACGTATGTTCGGGACCAAAGTACATAATTATGTTGTTAAACCGTCGATTGTCAGTACAGTACCATCACCATGACATTACCTTGAAATAGTTTCAGAAACATTAGTAGAGAGCCAGACATATCATGTCTTCAATTCACGTGAATAGGATTTTAACAAAAATGTGCAAGTGCTAATTTCGACCTTATGTCTGTGAATTGAAGGTATGTAATTCGCTCTACAAGCATGATAACTAGATGATGCTACTGCATTACTTGAGTGAAACAAGCTGTCTTGTCGTTTAGTGAAGCGTGTGATGATATAAAGCTGGACGCTGTAGTTAGAAAATGGTTGAAAATGGTTGAAAATGAGAAATGAAAGTTTTTTAGAGTGTGTTAGTAAAAATGTTATGAAAATCTATCATTTAGTCTAAAATTTTTAGTTAAAAAGTGTTTGTATCCTACCCTTTTTTGACTATAATGAGATGACAATACAATATGATAAATGAAACATACATTACATATAGAATGAACAAAAAACAATGATACCACCCAGTTTTTATATATGTATTGTTTCACCTTATAACGAGTCTGAAGACTGTTAACTTAATAATCGTGATTTTTAATAGTCAGACTAAGTACAGAATTTTTAATAGACTCCCTTGATATACTTTTGGGTCAGGGTTTCTAGGTTCGAGGCTGTCTTCGGAACACTGGGGGCCCAGACAGCCCAGAACTTAGAAAACCCTGGCTCTATTATATGTGAAAAGACTTTTAATTATAATTTATCACAAAAAAAAAAAAAACATTTTTACAAGATCCCATCCCTTTCTCTGGTTAAGGTGGGTCCACATTTGTACCATTTCAACGCACCCTAGACGGTCACTGTGGCAAATAGGCGTGGTAAAAATAGTGTGGCAATAAACGTCTACAGGCTCAATTTAAATTAGCTAGCGAAACTCCGCAGCCGCGATGGGTATGGACATCTAAACATGGTTGTTTTCGAAAAAAAAAACTGACTTTCTAAACTCATACTTGAAGTAACTACAATACCTGCGATCGTTGACATCAAATAAAACCATCAAAGTATACATTTTTTTCGTTTTAGATATTGATAATGCTAACATAAGAGTAACCGTGGAGTATCTTAACGGCTATTCTCCATACAAACGACCAGTTGGAACCGCGCACTTAGCTTCTGACGTTTCATAAGTTCATATATGTGGGTTAATGTGAAATACTCGTATATTATTTTGATTTATTGATACCCATCTCGTCTGCAGAGTTTCGCTAACTAATCAAATTTGACCCTGTATATTACTGCTTTAGCTTTTGCCACGCGCAAGTGACACGATCACGCACGATGCACAGACTCCAGCAGGCCAAGCTACCCGAAACTGTCAAATTTTCCCAATCAACCTCGAACCTTAATACTAAAGCGATAAAGTTGATAATCTATTAAAGAAATTTGACAGATTGTAGTAGCTTGATGTGCTGGCGTCTGTACAGTACGATGAAGTGTCACAAGCGTGTCCCCACCTTGACTCGTCTTCTCCCCACCAGTTCAGTTCATAGCTTAGCTTAGCAATGACAGCAAAGCGTCTGGCTCTCACCTTGTTATAGTGTGCGTGCGGGCCGGCGGGCCGGTGCGCGGTGCCGTTGTCCGCCGTGTACGTCTTTACCTGGTGCTGCGTGTCGGTGGCGATCGTTGATATCGCCGACGCCGAGTGCGTGCCTCCCGGCATCGCTTCCCGCCGCTTCTTACCGCCTTTGTAGATGTATTTCGACGGTCGGACTAGACTGTAATATACACATGACTTTTATTTATTTGTGTTAGGGTTTATATGAATTGCTACGGAAGAGAAAGAAAGGAGAATTGTACTTTTTTTTTTAATCTCCGTGGTGTAAATTAAAAATTAGACATGAGACTAAAACCCGGATCTGTCTTCCGAAGAACTCTCGCGACGATTGCCTGGCTAAAGCAGGAAAGTAGCTAAATGACGACTATTTATACAACACTGACGACCGTGTCTACACACGGCGAATAAACATAAATCGTAGTTTTTCGCAGCAAGAAAAACGTGTGTGTACAAAGGGCCTAAGGCCTTATGTGTATCTATTTACTCTCCTAAGCTACCAATATACTTGACCCCTACCTAAACGTTGCAACAAAGCAGGATATTCATCTTCAACGTATTCGGTTCTTGTTTAGTGCAAATCCTCGTTTCTACTTGTTCGTTATTATTTGAATCTTTTGGTATTTTGAATCTGTAAAAAGAGGGGCATTTCTCGTAATTTTAAGAACGTTCACAGTCTGATCTCTGTCTCAATCTGTCAAAAAAAAACCTATAATTTCCCAAAATTTTTGACATTTGTTTGTCGCCGAGATGAGACAACTAGATTTTGAACGTTTTAAATTACGAGAATTGGCCTCCAGGTATCAGTGGAGCTGAATTAAACCTTATTACTTTACAATATGTAACATAATTAACGCAAGACCCCATACACCCCAATTAAGAGTATTGATTAAAAGCATAATACAATGACCAAAACTTTTTTTCTAAGCTATTATAATTGACGAAAAGTGGTGACCCAGTGGTAATGGCCGCGATTTACGAGTTGTAGGTCGCGGGTTGAAACCCGAGCAGGCACTTAGTGTAAATTATTTCATTACCACTGCTCTTGTGAAGGAAAGCATCGTGAGGAAACCGGCATGTCCGAACCAAAAATTCGCTCCTACTCACTGGAAGAGGAGGCCTGTTTCCCAGCAGTGGGAACATGCTGACTGATAATGCTATTATTAGTAAGAAAACCGTGTTGACCCCAGTATAAAACTATGCAATTAAAAATGAGTCTTATTGTCTTGCAATAAGATTTAATTTTCTTCGTCTCAATCGGCGGTCAGTAAGGAAAGACAATATATTTAACAAAACAAAAAAACACCTGCTTATATTAAAAGTTATTGAAATCGATTCAGTAGTCAATTATGAAAAAACTACTTTCAGGACTTGCGTTTTGTTACACCTTGTATATTTTACAAAAATGATCCGACAAAATTTACTGAACTAAATGAGACTACATGTTCTACTCTAGAATCGACAAGAACCTAAATTCATTTAAATACGTATCTACAATCCAAATTGAAATGTGGAAAGCAAACCTCAGAGGGCGCGACAGTCAATAGAGTAGTTCTTTTATTTCTTTTTTCTCGGAAGTGCTAGTTACTAGTTCGACCCTGAGGAAGGAAGAAACTAGCTTCAACTTTCTCGACTAACTGACCGACTATTTAATTTTGACAATTCAAAAGTGCCTGTAAATGGTTTAATTGAAATAAATGATTTGAGTTTGAGTTTGAAGAGAAGGCTTTTATTCGCTCTAAATTTTATTGCATTAGACTGGCTGATAATAGTGCATTGACTGGCGCACCATCTTATGCCTAGAGGGACACACAAAATTTTCTATTTCATAAAAGTTTTGGTGGTCTTCCTTCAGTCTATCATTTGGAGGGGAATATTTAAGGATATCAAACAGTTACAACAATTGTATGGCATGGATAGCAATATATCAGCAGTCTAAAGGCAGATCCACACCTGTGCACGGAAACCGCACGCGCACGATACGTGCACACTACGTGTCTCGAACTCGCAAACAGCTTACGCGCAGTTCGCGAGCATTGATTTTGTGTGAATTGTTTGGGATTCATTGAGTTGTGTGAGCACAATATGGACGCGATGGCGGACACCTTGCAAAAACCACAAACACGTACATGTCGTTCTATTTGGACGCCAACCTCTCGGGAACGTGGCCAAACGTGTCCGTCGATATTATGTTCCTAAGATGCACGCACTGCACATGCACAGGTGTGGATCCGCCTTAAGGTACTAAGCTACTGCTGTTTTGGAACATTTTAATATGGAGTGGAATTTCGCCAGAGACTTTCTGTCACGTTTTTCGCCTCAGATTTGTGCCTAAACATTAGGCTAGGCACAGTATTAACGAAAGGCCACTTACCTAGGATACTGTGGCCCAAACTGCGTATAACAGCAGTTGTACCAGCAGCCCTTCGAGAAGGGGTTGTACCCGCCGGTGAACTTCCCCGTCACCTGTTCGTTGGTCGTGCGACCCCGGGACACCAGCACCATGTGGAACCCGGTCAGACCGAATATAGGTATCGCTAGTAGTGCGATCACGCCCATTATTACCATTCTGAGAGTTTAGTTAAGGATTGGATGGTTTTTTTTTGTAATTTCGTACAAGTTTTGTGTGAGACTAGCTTTTGCCTGCGGCTTGGCCCGCGTAGAGGTCGGACATGAGCCCACGGGATCGTATTAGCGGGATAAAAAGTATTCTATGTCCTATCCTGGTCTAACTGTCCGTTAAGCCGTTAAACATCACAGACAGACACGAGTTACTTTCGAAAGTATCAATATAGTGTATGTAGTGTGTGTATGTGTGTGTGTGTGTGTATGTGTGTGTGTAGTGTATTGATGGAGGTTACAATATCAAGTTGGCGACAATTTTAAGAGTGAACAGAATGATTAAACAATTTATCAATTAGGATGAACCATTTAGCAGTCCTCGTATTACACGATATGTGTATCGTCAAACTGAACAAAGTTTCCGATCAAATTGACGCCAAATTGATGTTGCAGCCTCCGTCTAAGAAGTTTAATAGCGAAGAATCTATACGAATAGTAAAAGTTTGTAAGTTTGTATGTAGGGAGTAATCTCTGAAACTACCAGTCGGATTTGAAAAAATATTTTTGCATGTGGTAGTTTAATTTTTGAGGAAGGCTATTTAACATCACGCTATGACCCTTAGGAGCAGAGCAAAAACGAAAAACGTCAGAAAAAACGATGCACGAAATCGAAGTTATAGCGCGGGCAGGTGATGCAATGTGACTGAGTGGGTCGGGGGAATTAGAAACTTCACGCGGACGAAGTCGCTGGCGAAAGCTAGTTCTTCAAAATCTCCTAACAATTCTGAAACGAATAGTGGGTATAGATTGTAATAAGTAGACTATTTGTAAAGGATACGACACAATGGGCTCCACCTGCGTCAAAGTTTTGTTATTGTTCATAATATAATATAAACTGAGGCCAAAAATGCTCAGCATGTGTATGGACAATGATATTAGGAAGAAAAAGAAGAATCTGTAGTTTCGTCGTCCGATGCAGTTGTTCACCCACGGACAGTGGTGGTCAAATGTCTGGAAACAGAAAAATAAAATACGTTTAGCTAACATTTCTTTAGTGGGAACATTTCTGGATGCTCAGCTGTGGTGATTCAAATAAACAGTAGCATAGGAGAGACATTTTTCTGCTACGAACGGCCAATAATTAGCCATTAATTCATTAATTAATTGTATAATTAGCCTATAATGTTCCCACTACTGGGCCACAGGCCTCCTCTCGGTGAGAGGTAAACGATCGGTTCGTTATATCCTGGATATTTGTCCTCATGACTTCATAGAAGCATGCATTAAACTAACGAAAAATTATTTTAGTATTGATTTAAACGTTTATATGATCAAGACAGGTAGAGTAATCAGAATCCCATACGACGTAGACCAAAACGGAATCCGATGTGATGGAGGCTGAGCTGATGACCAATGCCGTATATGGACCGATAAAAAATTAATGCAGACCTAAAATTGCAGTATGCTGTTTCAGAAAAATTACCCAAAATGAATAGTAATTTATCCAAATTAAGCTGAGAATCAGCAATTTCTGAACGTCAAAATTACATAAGACAGTCCCCCTAAACGCCTGCCGTTCACCATTTCCTCGTGCTTGAGCTGGGAAGAAGAAGTGGCGCAACAAACTCCGCAACAGCACAAATGTCTGTTAAGTTAGAAGAACTTGATTGTATACAATAGTATACCATACAAAATACTTACTTCTATGCAATGATTGCAGACCGAGCAATGTGAACACCGCGGCGGTCGGTAGAACTTGCACGTCACGCACCATTTCATTCGCACCGTGATACCATTTATCTCCACGCTGCGATAAAGAGGTGCTCGAAAGTCATCCTCCCGGTCCTCGTCAGGTGGAGCTGGGGACAGGAGATATTAACAAATTAAATATATTTTATAGCAAGATACGCCCCATATTACATGATACTAGCGAAATGCATAATCAGCCTATAATGTTCCCACTACACACAGGCCTCCTGTTTCTGTGAGAGGCAGTGGGCCATAATCCACCACGCGTGCCCAGTGCGGGTTGGTAGATGTCACATGTCTTCGAAATGTTGGTTCTAGGACATGCCGGTTTTCTTACGATGTTTTCCTTCACCGTTTTGAGAGCATTGGTGATGAACACAAAGTAAAGTGCCTGCCTAGGTTCGAACTCCAGACCTACAACTCGTAAGTTGAAGCCGATACCACTGGGCCACCACTGTTGCGAAACGTACCTTATAACTAGTGAATAAAGCAAGAGTTAATAATAAAATTGGAGTTTTGTGCAGAAGATGGTCTCTGCCAAGCCCTTCGGGGAATACGGGAGTGATGTTACGTTATGTTAGAAGGATCTCGCAAAAGATTGTTGTGAAGTTTCCTAATTGATCCACAAAATGCTTCGATCAACAATAGCACTAAGTTAAGAATTAGGAACAAAAACATCGCTCGAGTGGCCAGAATTGCATATAACTTGATTATAAACCTTAACTTTCAAACATAAAGTTTACTATTGTTTGCAATGTATCTACTACTTTGAAAAGTAAACGTATTTAAAAGAAAAAACAAAAATATATATGGAATAATAAACCTAGAAAATTGGTCCTGGCTGTCATTCGGAGATCTTTGACAGTCGTTACAGATCGTCAGAAGCCCGAAAGTCTGACAACCAGTCTTACCAAGGGGTATCGTATCGTATTACACAGTATTTGGGTGGTGGAGGTCAGATAGGCAGTCACTCCATGTAAAATAATGGTATTCAGCTGCATCCGGTTAGACTGAAAGCCGACCCCAACATAGTTGGGAAAAGGCTAGACAGATGATGATTTGTGGTATTTTTTCCGGCCGTTTTTGATGCGCTCATCGGAATAATACTACTATTGTTGATCGAAGACAAAATGCCTTAAAATATGAGAGCCAGGATTATTAATTTTCGGTAGGCGAAGGTAGGGTTTGCAGTCGACTGGTTTTTATGGGGCTATTTTTAAGAGGGTTCTATCGTGTTATAATTTATTAATATCACATTTATTTATTTTTTATTTGAATTAGCGGCAAATGGGCACAAATTCGAAGCCATAAAATATACCATAAAGTAGTCGTGGGTTAAAACACAGTCAGGCGGGTTACTTTGTGTAATTTATTTCCACACCACTGCTCTCAAAACGGTGAAGGAAAAGATCGTGGGGAAACCGGCATGTCCTAGAACCAACATTTCTCAAAAACATGTTACATCTACCAACCCGCACTGGGCCCACGTGGTAGATAAAAGCCTCTCGAATAGAGGAAGGAGGCTTGTGACCCAGCAGTGGGAACATTATAGGCTGACTATGTAACTATCAAATAGATACGTCGCATTCGAATCATATTCGCTTTGGTTTAGATCCAAAAAGGGCGGAAGTCCGTAAACTTTTTGCTTGATTTTTTTAAAGAATTACGACATATTTTCTTGTAATAGATATTATCAGGAGAATACGTTATAATTAATGACTAACAATATTAAAAGGTCATTATTAAACCATTACCGAGTCGTGAGTCACGGCGGTAAATCTTTTTTATTATTGCGAAGACCCGTTTTGAAATGGGCATATTTTTCATATAATACCGATAGATAATGACAGTACCTAACAAGAGGCCATATAATTATGCCAGTATCTGATACTGTATTTATTCTTCTATAGGCAAAGGATATACGTAACGCGTTGGGAGGCTCGTGGCTAAGTAATATCGATCAGGTTAAGGTATGCTTGCCGCGAATAGTCCGTGGGTGACCATCTTTACATACCAATACCTTTCCGTGCCTCAGAAAGCACGTGAAACCGTTGGTCCCGACTGTTATTCGTGGAACTTTAACAGTCGTTACGGGAGGTCAGAAACCCGAAAGTCTGACAACCAGTCTTACCAAGGGGTATCGTATTACCCAGCTGTGGAGATCAGATAGGCTTGGCAGATGATGGTGAGCCCGCGTTGTCAATGCATAAGCATCCTTATAGCATGTACTAGTTGCCACTTTATAAATCGATTTTTGCGATTTCATCATTCTATGAATGCAATAACTAACCCTTAGGCCCGTTGTACACGGCACGGTTTCTTTACGGCACGGCGCGCTACCCGCACCGCAGAACCATCGTGAGCTTGTATACAGGCTGGCAGGGACATCGACGCACAAACCGTAACCACGAGTTCAGTACATGATTCAGAACGTGCGATGCGTTGAAATTATTCGTCGGTTATCAAAAAAAAAATCCGCTGTTTCATAGAATCTAAAAGTGCAATACCCGCGCGCTCAACATAATTATATGGAATAGCTAACTTTTTTTTTATTAACCGACGAAAAATTTAAACGCTAGGGATTTCAGAATCATGTATGACGTCCGATGTCCCTGCCACCCTGGTCGACATGGCAAACCACCGGTTATATGGTATACGGCGACGGCGCCGCCGCCGTGCCGTAGCGCTGCCGTCTGTCAAAAAGCTTCTATAGTGATCCATACATCAATGTCGACCGTGCCTACACACGGCGAACCAACTGTACTTTTTCACGGCAAAAAAACGTGTGTGTACAGTGTACAGCGGGTTTGAAACCGCATTGGTACGAAATCACGTCACAAGGGCATTCGCATTGTAGGCAGGCACAGATAAGATAGTGTTTCACGGCATGAACAAATCAGCACAGACAAACACGTGGGCTATAAAAAACCTCATTTGGTCTACGCCTCGATTCGCTTGTAATGCGTAAACAAGTTCCTCGCTAGAATAATATTTGTCTATGACTATTTAGTTTACTCGCAACCTTGCGTGAAATTTCTTGCTTTAACATAAAATATATTTGATGGCACTCGGCAGTACTGTAGCTTCCGTAAAGGCCCTATCTCACTTGGACACCAGTGACAGAGCAACCATGGTCACACTGCAAAAAAAATATATGTTTGGTTGTGCAACCAATCGGACGCCTGGTGAGCCCACCGTAAGGGCCGTATCTCACTGGGTCCGAGGTCGCGCTGCCAAAAAATGTATGTATGGTTGCGCAACCAGGTAGACAGCTGAGGGGCAATTCTCGTAGTTTTAAGAACGTTCACAATCTGATCTCAGTCAAAATCTGTCAAAAATAATTTCCCTACATTTTTGACATTGATTGTCGCTGAGATGAGATTGCGATTAGATTTTCAACGTTTTTAATTACGGGGATTGGTCTTCAGGTGAGATACTCTCTATGGAGTTGTATACATTTTGTAGGTGGCGGGTGACGGCGACTAGTTGTGCCACCATGATGTCCTGGTGAAATACATATATTAGCCCTTAAGCTGTGTATATTTTGCTGTCTTCCTTTATGTACTTACATAATTATTTCCTTTTCAATAGAAAAACCCTTGGTAAATCTGATACAAAATGAATTCCATCCATAATAAAACTGTTTCGAACTAATCATACGGATCAGAACAGCACTACATTAAAAACAAATAATTAAATAAAATTGTAATTAAAAATAAGGGCTTGCCAATGTTATCAAATTACTCATTGTACCGAACCATTATTATCAGAGATAAACTAAAATGACTGCAGATTACTTTTATTATATTTAAGTACGAGATGTAGGCAAGATTGTATGTTGATTGGTTGTATTGTTGTTGTTGTGTTTTATGAACAACTTTTATTATGAGACCAAACTTCGCAACGGTTAAAAAATATCTGAAAATGAACTGAACAGGGAACGGCTGATTTATAATTACATATTTCGCAATTTCAGCGTCTGTCTTCATAATGATGAGTACAATGTTAAGGTTAACCTTAAGGGTTAACCTTAACATTGTAGTTAAGGTTACCTCTTAAGGGGTTAAGAGGTTTTCAGTTATTTCAATTACACCTTGTGTTTCTGTCTATTTAATCAGCCTAATGTTTCTACTGCAAAGGCTGATACCCAGGTCTCTACTCTTCGAGAAGGAGCGGACCGTAATCCACGGGCCCGGTACGGGCTGGTGGATGTCACGTGTCTTCGAATTTTTGGTTCTAGGATATACCTGTTTCGTCCAATGTTTCCTTTGCTGTTCTTAGGGCAGTGATTCTGAAGTAAATTATTGCTCAAGTGACTGTCTAGTAACTGTCTACCCCCATGGGTAAAGGGCGTATGTAAGTTTATGTTTTTTATAAGCCTGGATTATTGTCACTTCTTTCTATTTAGAGCTATTTGGGAACAGTCTTTATCGAAGGGGTCCATCCAGCCAGCTTATCCCGCATCTCCGCCCGGGCCTGTCATGTCAAGGGACCCATTGGGTCGTGCGATTGGCCCATTAATTGGTTGAATACCGTAATTACAGAAACAATTTAAAAGCCATTGTGTCTCGCGTGGATCCACGTTCGAATGGTTAATCGTCTGACATGCGGCAGTTTATATTATGTAAGTTGGAAAAAGATATACAGACCTTTTGGTATAACTCCCGGGTCCATGAAAGTGGCCAGGGTAAAATTGGCCAAAACAAAAAACGTTATGAAGCCTTGGTACGCGGGAACCCATGGGTGCTTGTGAAGGTAGTATTGACACCTGGAAAAGACATAGAGAATGTTATTAATACATATTTGTACTTAGGATAATAATAATATAATAATATCCCTGGACATTTCACACAGCACCATTTGTCCCAAGCTAAGCAACCTAATGCTTGTGTTATGGTAACAAGATGGCTGATAAACTACTTATATACAATTTTTTTTTTTTGTAAATACATACATATTATAGATAGAAAAACACCCAGACTCGGAACAAATACATGTAGGTCATACAAATATTTGTTCCGTGCGGGAATCGAACCCGCGACACGCAACGCAGCTGTCAATCGCTTAACCACTGCGCCAACCGTGCCGTCAGGATAGATAGACAGACACATATTACTAGCGTTACTAGCGCTTGGCTGGCTCGCGGCTTTGCCCGCGTGTAAAGTAGATGTCACAGGTCTTCGTTCTTGGACAAATGACGGTTTCCTCACGATGTTTTCTTTCACCGTTTTGAGAGCAATGGTGATGAAATAAATTACACAAAGTAAAGCGCCTGCTTAGGTTTGAACCCACGACCTACAACTCGTAATTCGGGGCTGCCACCACTGCTCCTCATTGTAATGATTGATGATTAAAATTCAAATAATACCTAATCCTGCCAAGTGATAAGATATTTAACAGTTTACTAAAGATTAATAATAAATAAACCTGTCGCAGTGTTTTGCATTGATATTCAAATAGGAAACTTATTCTAATTAAATGTTACCTGGTTAAAAATATCCCTATTCATATTAGCTCATTAAGGAAAAACTATGATTCATTGAGGTCCGCGAATCAATGTCAGAAATAAGCAATAGGTTGTATAGGTATTTTGTTGTACCCTGACTAGGTGTACAGATGCGATTGTAGCTGCGGTAAGCGTGTAGGATTACGTTGAACTCCATCCTAAAAAACACTTGTAGTAGATATCAATTTATTTATAGTTTAAGTTATAATAGGTGTAATTTACTAGTACAGGAATATTTCACGACCCCCCCACTTCCAAATTTTGACGCGCTTTATCTTTGTCATTGTTTGTTTGATTGACAAAAGAAAAAATACGTGTCCATTATTTTTCGATAATCTAACTGACGGACTAAATAGGTATAATAATTATTTGTTTACCCAGGAGTCTACCCTATTGGGCTAAAAGAACCACCGATTACCCACTAAACGCATGACGCCATCGCAGCAGGCCAAGAAGGAGATGGCGGGAAGAGCTTGACCCCTACCGTAGGGACTGGCCGGTACTAGCAAAAGACAGAATTGTGTGGAAAAGGGAGAGAGAGGCCCTGCAGTGGGACAGTACATGCTTATTAGATAGATTAGTAGATATCGCAAAATCACGTCGTGTAACAGAAGATATTATGATACTAATAATAAAGCTAAAGAGTTTGTTTGAACGCGCTAATCTCTGAAACTACCAGTGGGATTTGAAAAAATCTTTTTGCATCGCTATTTAACATCACGCTATGAGCTATGACCCTTCGGGGCCGAGGAAAAAAGAAAAAACAGTAAGAAAACGCTAAGTGAAAACGAAGTAATAGATCGGGCAAACGATGCGGTGTGACGGTGTGGGTCGGAGGATCAAGAAATTTCACGCGGACGAAGTCGTGGGCAGAAGCTAGTGATACTGTAAAAGATACACAATAGAGATGATAATAAACAGAACATAATCTTCTGATTCACACACTTGTGATAATGGATATTTAAAACGAACAGTTAAACCATAGACGTTGTTGAGATAAAAGATTACCTACTTAAAAGGGATTAAGATTGCTTAAGATTTATCCACTTCATCATCTGCCTAGCTTGTTCACAATGCTGGGGTCGGCTTCCAGTCTAACCGGATGCAGCGGAATACCAGTATTTTACGTGAAGCGATTGCCTATCTGACCTCCACAACTTAGTTATTAGGTAAAAACTAACTACTATTGGGTACGTATGGGTAAGACTGGTTGTCAGATTTTCGGGCTTCTTGACGACCCGTAACAACTGTCAACGATCCGCGATTGACAGGGCCAACTGCTTAACGTGCTTTCGATTTCGATTTCGCTTTTAAGAGGGACGGACGGGTCTCGGTACGTAAAGATGGTCAACCATCCACGGACCAAACGCGGCAAGCGTAGCTTAACCTGATCGATCGATCCGTGCGGCTGTTATTACCTTGCCACGAGCCCTTCAAGATATATGCAATAAAAATACCTAAGTATTATTTTAATGTGTTGTGACCAATATAGAAATATTGGTCACAACACATTAAAATATCTAAGTAACGGGAATCCCATACGGAAAGAATCCATAATAATGTTAATCTGAGCTGTTAATGAATGTTATAAATATTCATACATTTGTCAAAACAACACAGATTTCCAAGTAAATTAATAACGGAATGTATCAACAACTGTGGTCATTGTTTGCATTTGCTATTGATGGAATAAGAACCATAGCCATATGGTAATTAGGTAAAGTGTACGTTGCAATTATGAAGGACTAGCAGCGCCCCGCGGTTTCACCCGCACAAGTTTCGATCCCGTAAGTATATCGGGATAAAAAGTATCCTATGTGTTAATCCTGGTTATAAATTATATGTGTGCCAAATTTCATCAAAATTGGTCCAGCCCTTTTGAGCGTGAAGAAGTAACAAACATACAAACACACACACACACTTTCGCCTTTATAATATTAGTGTGAAGTAGGAAGTAGGATAGGATTAAAACTTGTAACATTTATTTTTTTTCATACAATGTTAATAATTTAAACCTGACTTGGCTCTTGATCTTGATGGTATGTTTAATTGTTTACATTAGCATAATATTGCTTGTACACTCATTATAATCTAATTTGCAAGTCTTGAACATACATAGGTTTTCTATTCTAAGGTTTGTTTTATTAAACTTCTGGAAGATTGAAAAGGTCAGTTTTAGGAGTCAATACTACTTGATACTACTTGAAGAATTAACATGGATGGTAACTTAACACAGATTGGGTATGCAACTCTGCAAAAATAGAAGGAAACCCAGACTTATTTATATACTAGCAGCGCCCTGCGGTTTCACCCGCATAAGTTACGATCCCGTGGGAATCTCGGGATAAAAAGTATCCTATTTTTGCGTGAAAGAGTAACAAACATCCATCCA
The DNA here is from genome assembly GCA_949629185.1 of Apamea crenata. Classification (NCBI taxonomy): domain Eukaryota; kingdom Metazoa; phylum Arthropoda; class Insecta; order Lepidoptera; family Noctuidae; genus Apamea; species Apamea crenata. The sequence goes on from OX451367.1 coordinate 16,320,871, forward strand.
TCCATCCATACAAACTTTCACGTTCATAGTCTATAATATTAGTAGGATGTGTCATGAATGTTTTATTTAAGAATGTTTGTCATTAATCACTTGCTACAGTAATAGGTTGATTAATTACAAACATTCTTGCAGTATAATTAAGAAGCTAAACTAATGTTAATACATTAGTTTACCAAACAACCTAACACTATGTTTACCCATCGGAAATACTTGAACCAAACTAGGGTAAACAGTACGAAAATAAATCTGCAATCAATATGTTTGTGTTAATAGATTTCACACATACTAGTTTAACATACATTTGAAATGCCCACCACATTTGAACAGGTTGTAATAGTAAATGAGAGATTGTGTCAAGAACAAAATTATATTATTCGGGCCATATTAAAATACCAGCGCTACAGTACTTATTTTTTAAATATCACAGCATTATGCTGAGATAGGAGACTTTTTGGCCCAAGTGTTTTTTTTTTTTAATGAACTTTGTTTGTTTTAAATGCTCCTTTTGTAGTACTATTTGTATTTCAAATCAAATCAAATATTTTTCTTTTTGTTATTAAACTTGCTTCAAAATTCTGACTGACCGACTCCTTGACAATACAAAAGAAAAGTGCCTATAAATGGTATAATTAAAATAAATGCTTTTGAGATTGAATTTAGTTTTTGTAGTAGGGGCTTTAAAGCTGTACCAATGGTTAGCAATCTATGGCCAAAGGGTGGTATAAAGAAAAATACTATTTTTAAAATTATAATTTCAAATATTGTTTTTGGAATATAGCTAAAGTAAGGTAGAACATTACAATCACGAATATATCAACTTGTAAATGTCCAGTTTAATACGATCCTAGTTCCTGAATAATTATAGTAAATTATAAACTTAATACATATTTTCATTATCTTTTAGATCTCCCCTTTTTTTATAAATAGCTACATTTCAAACTGTTCAAAATAAAGTGCTCAGAATAATATCAAATGCTCCTTGGTTTATGAAGACCTTAGAATTACATGAGCATCTACAAATCAGAACTGTAAAGGAAGAAATGGAACACAGGATAAATTCATACAAATATTGAATAACATCACATACCAACACCTAAACCACAGCCCTAAGAGAACCAATACCTACTCATGAAAAGGCTGAAACAACACCACATATGGGACTTTATTGAATAAAGCCTAAACAATAATGAGAGGCAGATTCTTCGCTGGAAGAAAGGACCTCAGCAATCAATATCCGCACAAAAATCTGCTAAAGGTTTACAACCGATTGCAAGATAAACAAAGAAAAAAAAAAAGCTACATAATTCTGATATTCTAAACTCTAAAGAAAATTCACATAGGTGAGAAAAAAGGTACAGATGGTTTATTTATATTGCTATCTAAATATTTAATTAAAGTTACTCTCATCAGCTTCTGTATTTGAGTTACAAACTATTTTGTGTAAACTCAACCCAGTTTTTTGCACTGCTGTGAGGCAAAAAATCAAGTCATGGACGGTTGTTAGTACTGGTTATTTTACAGGTTGTTCAAGTCTTTCGACATAGGTCAGGGCTTACAGCATAATGTGTTATCAAGAAATTGTTATATGATAACTATAGAATTTATCATGTCAAATGCCAAATGTAAAATGTTATTTCATACATCTACACATAAACCCACACCTTCTTCCTATTGGGGTAGGCAGTATAGGTAGGCAATTAACCAATACATATTTGTATTTCTAAAGACACAGTACAGATTTAATGAAAAACATCATTCTTTGTCTTCGTGTTGCTGGCACAACAGTAATTTTAAGTTTTGTTGCTCCAAAATTTCACCACTTTCACGGCGTTATCGGTTTCATATAAATATTATACTAGCTTCTGCCCGCGACTTCGTCCGCGTGAAATTTCTTGTACCCCCGACCCACCCCGAAACTAAATTTGTATTTGTTTGTATGGGAGTATAGAAAAGTGTTGTTTTTAGACCTTTTCAGGCAATTTTTTATTTTTTTTCTCTGCATAAGAACCATCCTCATACTTCAAGGAATATTCTAAAAAAAGAATTAGCGAAATTGGTTCAGCTGTTCTCGAGATTTGCGCTTATCAACACATTCAGCGATTCATTTTTATATTATAGATTGATCCCAAATAAATTGGAATAAGGGAAGGAGAAATGATGATGATAAATATATAGAAAAAATATCATAAAGCTACTACTCTTTTGCAATCTATATTAATTAGTGTAACAGCTCTATAATTAGCTGAAACAATTAGGTATCTGGTTCCAAACTGTGCCAACATACCACAGGTATGTTTAGAGATTGGAGTGCTCCAAATTGAGTTAGTAATACACACAAGATAGTGTGTGTATATCAACACCAACTATTTAAAAGTCGAGAAAAACAGGGGAAATTCCCATCATTTTAAGAATGTTCAGGCTGATCTCAGTCTCAACCAGGTCAAAAATACCACTAATTCCCATACATTTTTAACGTTGATTGTGGCATTGTGTGTTTTGAATAACATGAATTGACCTTCAGAATTATAACAAATCTTAATTACAGGACCACTATTTCCTAAAGGAAAATATTAATGTATTTAAAATTTATACAACAAATTATGTATACCTAGTATTATATTACCAACTGTAGTTTTAGAATCTAATTCAAATTAACTATATGACATCACAGCCCTTTTATAATAATAATAAACATTTATTATAAAGTTACTCTTAAACTACACAGGTGCACTTTTTATTAGCTCTACGGTAAACAAATCATAAAAAAGCTGCATGCAAGAGCAGAGGCAAATAATAAAGTTACGGAACAATGCATAAACTTTTTTATTTTCTTATAAGAACTGACAAGACCATAATAATAGGCAATTTGTTAACTGTAGCTAGGTCTTACATAATAGGTTTATGTATATAAGGTATGATAACTTTATACTGCAGTTTAATGTGTTATAAAACTAACCTATTTGTTTTTGAGGTCATACCTCGTGAACTCTATAAAAACAGATGTCTATTATCATCACGGATCAAATTCACTGATCAAAACTAACTATAGATATACTGTTAATGATACACAGTGAATTATAAATAATAGATGTAAAATGTAATCATTATGTTGTAATATTTACAAAGAGATAACATCTATGAAACTTCTGTCTTGTTACAACCTGTCTCCTGTAATAGTTTGTATTAATTAACATATCTATGTAAACAACAGGAAAATCAGCAAGAAAACGATACAGACATTAGGAAAACTAATAAGGTTGACTGACTCATATCAAACACACCATGAGACATCTTTTGTTTATACAGATTTGGAAACCACACAGGAAGTATCTGGCCATTGACACGACAACACACCACTGGTTACTCACTTTGAGAAACATTAATTACGATATGGATATTATGATAATGTAAATAAGATATTTAATTACTTGGAACATGGCTCTTACACCATCTATAAGGAACTGATAAAAATACTCTTACCGTTACCGCCACAGGCATAGCAGGGGTATAATTCACACACAGTCACACAGGGCAACTTCACAGCCCCAAGATATTAATAGAAACAATTCAACAATCTCATGTGAAAGTTGTCAAACCGAAAATGAGAATTTACAGACGATCGACGACATTGTATACTTACGGGAAATAAAAAAACAGGGATGTTGTGCCCAACAAGAGAGTCCAGGCGAACGTCGCAGGGATGTATCTCGTTTTGAGGTCGCATTTGGGCATATTGTGTCAATTTTATTTCCCTAAAAGAAAATTAACTCGGTTTTATTCACTACAGATCAACATGGCCGCACCTATTAATCTGACAGAAACAGTGTGGCAACAGTGAATTTCAGGGATGTTAAATTTAATATTCAATTAATAACCGATAATAAAATTTCACTAATTATATCGGTTTTGAAAAAAATAAAATAAAAAAGGCCAATCAAGTGCTAGTAAGTGGAACTAAATAGGAGAATTGATTTAAAATAAAATAAAAAAGGCCAATCAAGTGCTAGTAAGTGGAACTAAATAGGAGAATTGATTTAAAACTATAACTCACTATTTAAGCATTAATCGCTTCGTTATGTTCTTCATCAAGTCCCAGAGAGTTAGAATGGTGTATGTATGTATGTATGATACCTTATCTCGAAGACAGAGGCTGTGTGAATATAAAACTGGGCCCTGAGCAAAGCCTCATTCTAGCGAGCTCGTAGTATCTCATCTCTGTCATGTTTTGTTCTAACTTTGCTGTAAGTAGGTACTTACGTTAATAGGCGATTGTGTACCTCTAAACCTAGGCAAACTGTTAATAAATCAATATCACCATGTGATCTTTTCTTTACTACAGTTTGTTTTATTTTATTTAGCATTCGTTAGAACACGGCTTGTATTTATAATAATTTTTCTGGCACTTGACCAGTTGCGTAGCTGGGGCCCTTTTTACCCGACTGCAGTGAAGCTCGAAAATAGGGATTTCATTTTTTTTACAAAATAAATAAACTAGCCTAATGACTTGGAAGGTCAAGATGTCAATGCTGAATGCAAGAGCGAGCAAAGCGAGCTAGAACTTTAGGGCATTCTGACTCGGATCCTGTTTTATCAAAGAGCGAGCGAAGCGAGCCCGAAAATTGGACCACCTGGATAAGTTAGGTTTTCATTGTAATTGTTCTAAGAGAAAGCAAGAGCCAGTGAAATGAGCTGGAAAATTGGAGCATTCTGACTCGGATACTAAGTAAAGCTGCCATTGTGATTTTTTTTACACAAAGGTTTCAATACCGAGAAGTGAGCTTGAAAATTCGAGCATCCTGGCAGTAATATTTGGTTTAGCTGTCATTTTGATTCTTACTAAGAGAATGCAAGAGTCGCGAAGAAAGTTCGATAATTTGAGCACCCTGACTTGGATAGGTTAGGTGTTCCGTGTGATTTAACTAAATTAATGAAAGAGTTTGGGAATTGGACCGCGCCTGTAGATTGAACGTAAATAATATTAATTTTCGTAATATTTTTTTATATTTTCCACTCGTCGCATTGGCGCTACAGCTCTTGTAGTTTACGGGCACCGCCCGTTTTATTGATACGGGTGATACAGCAGTAGCTACGCCCATATACTTGCCTACATCGTCAAGATGATTTTGGCACTGCCCTGGCTAAGACGCCTGGGGCAGCCGCCCCTTCAACCCTCCCCCCCCCCCCCTCTTAAGACGCCTCTGCTCAAAGAGTAGACCTGAGAATATTATAGTCTTATTGTATAATAACCAGAATGAGGAGAGGGAACATGAATACATCGTCGGCACGGAGTTACACTCTTGACCATCTGATGAGCATGCTTGCATAGAGTAGGTAAAGATTTTTCTCAGTAGACCTTTTTTTATTTAAATAATTACCTACCACGTGCAATCGTCACCTGTTTTTACATATGGACAAACATAACTATATGATGATGGTGATAAAGCCTTAGACTATAGTAGTAGGTACACGGTTCCTAGACCTTTTAACCTTTGCATGTCTACCTACCCATGAGATATAGAATAGATAAAACCGAATGATTACTAGCTGAGACCATTGTATGTAGTACAGTCACGAGCACCAATATGTCAACACTTGGCAACTTTCAATTGCGATTTTTTGGTGAAATAACGAATGCAACGTTGAAATAGGACGCATTATATAAACCTATGGGTTCGAAAAGGCTACGTCCGTAAGAACATAAAATTTCATTAAAAAATAAAGGAGTAAATCGGTTTTGAATAAAGCCAAGTGTATACATACTTTTGCTCGTGACTGTACGGACGCCAGCAGGTCAAGCTACCCGAAACTGTCAAATTTTCCCAATCAACCTTGAAACTTAATGCTTTAGCGATAAAGTTGAACATCTCTAAAGAAATTTGACAGATTGTAGTAGGTTGATGTGCTGGCGTCTGTACCTTACCAGTTTAGTATTGAAGTCTCGTAATTATTGGTCGCATGTAGAAAATAGCGTAACTGTGCAGTGCCCTTCATGTCAATAAGATGTTTAGGAGCGTATTGAGTATGTAGCCTTCTTTCTGTACTCCATGATGTCGGCAAAAAGTTTTAAAGATTTTTTTAGTTTCTAGGATAAACCGTAATTATTTTAAAAGTGTTTTTTTTTTTTATGTGGCCACATTTTTTTCTTTTTACTTTATTGTTCGATATCGTCATTAAAAAATTGAAAAATAGTTGTCATTTGTTAAAATTAGTTTTACGTTGCAGTAATTGGCCAACAATTGTAATGACAGTTGATGACATTGGATCTGATTGGCCCGATAATTTACCATTTGCAGTCTCGCGGATAAAAATGGCCGTAGTGTTGTCTTGTCGTGCTTCTGTGGTGTGATACTTTTTTCGTAAATCTTTACTAGATTTTTTATCAAAGAACATATAAGATTTTTTTTCACAAGAGTGTTGACTAACTGATCGATTAAGTGTGACAATGTCTAATGGTACAAGTCCGAGTGTGATAAGTTTTCTGAGACAGTACAGGTTCCAGAGGAAACCGAACGATCCTGCTGGACCCAGCAGTCCAGTAACAGTCACGTCGGCTCCTTCTGGTTCTCGTGAGTAAAAAGGTTTTATTCGTAGGACAAGGTCATTGCGAAGGCAGCACGTGCTTGTGACTTTTCACCACGAGGAGTTATTACCATGTCCAGTGACCCGTGTTTCCGAAGTTTAATTTCTGTACCGGTTATTTGGCAAAAAAATAATCCTGCCTTGACCATGAAATTGCGAGATTAACCCTGTAATTTAGACTGCAACTCTTCATTGCACAGTCACTTACATTTTTTTCTTTACCTCATAACAATTTTTCAGTACTGTTATTAATTTAGTAACAAGCTTGTTTAGTTGCTTTATATCATCACGCTAGCACAAAAGGGAACAAGGCTGACCTTTATCTATTAACATGGCTATGAATTAACTTTTTCACAACATTGATTTGCACCTATCTTTGTCCAACCAGTATTTGGGCTATTTACAAATAAATAGACTGCAAAGATTTTCATAAAATATTACTTTAAAAAAAATTCCGGTTAGACTGGAAGCCGACCCCAACATAGTTGGGAAAAGGCTAGGCAGATGATGATTACTTTAAAAAAAAACTTTCACACTACAATAAATTACTGTAAATGTTGTGGGCAAAAAGTAACATTATGCCAATTTATTGATTATTATACAATATGTTTCTTAGCTATGAAGCTCACAAGAAACATGATTTCTATCAAGCATTATTGACAGACAGCTATGTATTACCCTAAAATAAGCTCTGAAACAAATCAATAAAAAAATCATTCAACCATAACCTTTTCTTTTTCCTTTGTAGCCAATAAACCATCTTGTAGTTTCCATCCAAGATGCAGTTTTAATTGTGTCCATTATAAAATTAAATCTAAGTTTACATTAGTTGAATATGAATATAAGCTAAAAGTTGTAACAATCTCCTTGAATGTATTGATTTTATTGATTAAAGTTTGATCTTTCTGCAAGGACAGTAATTTCTCATGGTATTAAATAGTTATCAACTTCTCTTTGCTTAGTATTCACCATTAAATTTGAGGTTCTAAATACAATTTACATGCTGTTCATGCATTTTTTATGGGTAGGTATAACATTTTATTGTTATGCATTAAAGAAAGCATAGATTACATTGCATTATCTTTATCAGTTTACATAATAATAATTTTGATTGATTGCTTCATTGGTCTAATGGTTGCAAATGCTACCGCTGAGCTCAAGGTCCTGGCTTTGATTCCTTGGGTTTGGGCAAGGTGTTTTTGGGGGTTTTCTCTGTAGTAGCCTGGTGTCTGGATATGTGCCTGGTTAATGGCAATAGCCTCTCCCCCTATTACATGGGGTGAACTACAGGTGCACCTCTGCCTAACTCTTCGGGGAATACAGGCTTAATGTTATGTTAAATATTATTATGATTGTCATGTTTGAGTTAGGTTAGGCTCAGTTCAAACAGATTGTAGTATGAAAAGTCTTTTGGACTGATTATAATGCTGAATTCTCGGTTCAATAAAGTAACAAATAGTCATGTTACGTGTTGCCTTTATTTGTAGTTTAGTAGAGGGTATTAATCTAAGACTTAGAATGAGTTCAGTTTTCCTTGTAACTGTTATTTCTTCTGACTGGCCAGATTATTGTATGCCAATAGTTGTGCATAATTAATACAGCTTTGTTTCCATAGACACAGACACACTTAGGAAAACCTAGCAATCATATTAATATTTTACATTTTATTGCATTTTATTACATTGCATTATACACAGAAAAGATTTAAATTTGGCACATGGGTGGACCATGACCTGGATTAAGGACATAGGATACTTTTTATCCCGATATTTCCACGGGATCAAGACTTATGCAGATGAAACCGTGAGGCGCAGCTAGTCTATGTACAAAGAAAGAAAGAAAAAGTATTTATTGCGACTCGTACAGGATCATAAACTAAACTAAACACAGTTAAAAATAAAAATAAAAGGTGTACAAGATAAAATATCTGTTAAGTGGCCCTTGTGTTATAAGAGCACTAACAGAGAGAAAGGGAAAAGCAGATGAGTTCCTAAGCCAATCTTGTATTTACCATTTTAGCCTACTGCAAAATTGACAAACTTTTTTAAATATACAGCTAAAATAGTAACAAAAACGTATGGTGTGGCCATTTCTACCTAACTTTAGCCTCGCGCTATTTTCATTACAGGGTAAGCAGAATAGAAGCAATAATAGCAATAAAACTATTCGCATTACCACCATCCAAAGCCACAGTTAGCCATAAGTGTAGAACAGTTATAAGCAATTAAACATGAGATTTACATTCTTGTGAGAGTTTTGCATACACTGCTTCTTCTTAGCATGTCTAGTGCAATCTAAATGGACTCTGACCAGAATTCGGCTACGTGTTTGGCGTCATCCCTAGCGTCCATCAGTTCCTGTAACATACAGATGACAAGACACATTTATTTTCAAGCATTCACTGCTCAACCAATAGTTTTGTTGCCCTCATAGTGCTTGCTACCACTCACACAGATGCAAAACTTATATTTTCTCGCAAAGACTGTAACAAGTTGCAACCAGGCTTTGTATTCAGTGCCTCATGCTGAAGACACTTGAGCCATCTACCTTCACCATGATTGAAGCAATGGGTAATAATGGCTGACTCACTGCTTTTCCAAAAGACATTGCAACTTGTGCAAGATACATACGATAAAACTGATACATTCCATGTTAAATCACCTCAATCAGCATGAAAAGTATTATTTCATACTTGCAATATTTCTAATTTTACATGTTTTTTTTTCCTAGATATTAATCAAACTCAGAACAACAAAATCAGAATGGCGGCACCAAATACAGTAGTTGTGAATAGGGCCAATGGACCTGTAGTCTACAAACGGATACGGGTACAAAGCTCCGACTCTGACGATGCAGCAACTCCGGTGGCTAAGAAGCCAGCTGTTACTGTTGAACTCACCACTGCTATCAGAGAGAGAAGATTTAGAAATATGCTAGAAATGTTCCCTGACATATCTCCGATGGTAAGTGTTTTCATTTCCGGGCCCCAATTCTTTATGGTAATTATATTATTATTCCCCGCGTAATCTTACCACCACGTACAAACTACGTCCTGGGGCCGTATTCTCTATCATAGAAAAAACTGTTTTGCAAAAAAAAACATTAGACTTCCAAAAAAGACACTACAAACAAAGTGAATAATAACTTTAATTTCGGTGTCGTTGGGTTCGCATTTACGTTGTTTGCCACCGACTTGTTTTTTTTTTGCAAAAAAGTTTTTATTTTTCACTTTTAAGTTGTCATTTTTACCAGTAAATATGTAATTTCTATGGGACCAATCCGAAAGTATATCGTTACAAATAAAAAAAGAATTTAGAGTTCTGAGGTAACAAACATAAAAAAAATACAGTCGAATTGAGAACTCCTCCTTTTTTCAAGTTGGTTAAAAACAACGATTTTGTATGGAATGCGTGCGTATCCGTAAAGCTGAACGGATGCGTACGCATTACATACAAAGTGTGGTTATTCCCTATATCATCATCTAGATCAGGGTGTCTACTCTCTTAATTCTTTCTAGGAAGATATGAGCCCGTCCGAAAAATTGTTTTTGACACTACTTGTTTTAAGGGATCTAGATATACACATCGGGAGTAGGGACAATCATGGTGTCATCAATTCTTAGGTCGGGCCCCAAACTAATCTTATGACCGTAGGTAATACTTACGGATTATAAAATGCCCGTAGTTTCGGCCGTAACTTCGGAATTCGTGTTTAGAGGCCTGGTCGTGGTCTGGCTTAATTCGTGATTAGGGGCCTGGTCGTGGTCTGGCTTAATTCGTGATTAGGGGCCCTCTGGCTTCAGCATTTGGACAACCCAATCATACCTGCTTTCTATTCTCCACAGTTCGTAAAAAACACACTGGTAAAACACGGCTGGAATGAAGAACGTTCTCGAGACGAGCTACTGATGCATGATCCTGAGACCAACGATAAGGGCTCATCCGCACTCGGAGCCAAGGCCGGCGCTTCAGGGTCACAGAGCATACAGCGGCCGTACACCAATATGGGTATCGTCAGGGTGACTAGTGGGCCTAAGACTACTGTGGTGGTGCGGAAACCCTTGGAGGCTAAGGGGGGGAGGACGAGAAGAGGCAGCAGCGGCAGTGAGGATGACGACTATGGTGTCCGGAAAGGGAAAGATGATAGGGTTTATGACAGGTATGTGTTCTTATATCCAGAAAATCCCATACAAGAAAATATATCAATCTATCTAATTCATACTTCTATACTAATATTATAAAGAGGTAAAATTTGTTTGTTTGTATGTATGTAGGGGGTTATTTCCGAAACTACCTGTCAGATTTAATTTCAAAATTTAATCTTATTGCATTTGATAGCCAAATTCTTGAGGAAGGTTGTAGGCTATCTAACATCACGCTACGACCCTTAGGAGACGAGCAAATTGAGGAAAAGTCAGAAAGAACACTAAGCGAAAACGAAGTAGTAGCTCGGGCGAGCGATGGGATGCGACGCGGTGGGTCGGGGCCCGAAATTTCACGCAGACGAATTCACGGGCTTACTAGTTTCTTTAAGATTTGGGAGGCATACTGGTTCACGTTAAGAACTCAGAAGTTGGGCTAAGAGATCCTCTATTCATTATTTATTTATCGACTCGCTTTCTGAAACAATGACGCTTACGAAACCATTTAAAACATAGATATTATTTTCTTTAATTCTAACAATGAGTGCACTATTACTTAACTATTTGTACATTGTAAACTTAAAGAGAAGCATAATTCGATACATCATGCTCAGTAATAATAACACAATTAATTACAATGAATGCATAGCTCCAATACGACATGGTGGCAGGGTTATCGTCGCTCCAACTGGAATTCACATACGACGCACAATTCTAGACCCCCGAGCGTAGAAATGTTTAGTCTGTTTTAAAAAAAAACGCCTGTTTTATAGAAAAGTACAATAACTACGCGGTCAAAATGTATCAAAGTAGACAATGCAGGGGGGATTCAGAATCATGTACGGAATCCATGGTAACAGGTTCTGCGTCGAGGTCCAGCTGCCAGTAATTGCATGTGACATACGGCACGCGTGTCGTAACTATAGACGTGTGCGCAAGACACGGTGGGATGGGCATCTCCCTAAGCATATGGGTCGTCTTGATTTCGGCGCCATTACTGCTATATGGGGTTTACACAATCGTGTCTCGTCTCGACATTCGTCCAAACATCATGCAAATTTACAAGTGTGTAACTGTAAACTATAAACACTGAATTGGTCAGTAGCTGGCTATTAAACGAGAAATCGTCTGCGAATTTTGAAGCGAATAGGGAGCGTAGCGATCACATATTCGCAATCCTGTCGCGCTTAGCTATCCGGGCGTTAGCCATTCTAGATATTTATGTCGCAGCCAACTGGTTAAATTAGCCGTTTAGTCAACAGCCTGGCCTTTGGAAGTAGTGCTCGGCTCGCACGCGGTTGATCACAGTTTTAACCTAACCCATTTGGTCGGGGTGCCCTGGCTTAGTTACTGTGACCAATTCGGCTCGCGCGTGATTGGTTACAGTTCCAACCTAAACTATAATTTATTGAATATCATTCAGGCCGTTAGTTGAACGGCTTCCGTTTAGTTAAAAGGCTAAGCGGTTAACTAAGAGGCTAATTAAACCAGTTGGCTGCGACATAATATATACCTACACAAGCAAACTCTCACTCTTCAAGAACTGTACATAAAATGTTTGTCACCTTTACTCCCCAGCGAGGATTCAGACAACGAGATAACAGATGACCTGATAGGCGACAAGAAGAAAGTGTATGAGTTCCTCAACAACAGCAATATGAACGAGCTGTCGCTGCTCAGTGGGTGCTCGCAGAAGAAGGCGGACGCTATCATGTCGCTGAGGCCTTTCAAGGGCTGGCTAGATATGGTAAGTAGTTTTGGAAATCTTACATTAACTCTAAACTAATATATGTTCACAGTCTGGCCCAAACTCCCCAAATGTGTTCCTGATAAGCAACAGTAATAAGAATCTGATAAGGTCATCACAATATTTAATATTACAACCGCCTCCCCAGAGCGGTGCTGCATACTGCATCTAAGCCTGGATCTACTTATTGCGTCATCAACACTAAACATTTTTGAAGTGAAACTGGCTGCGATTCGATAATTGGACGAGAATTGAGAGTACATAAAATGACGCTTCACGTTTCGGTACATTTCGTTACATGAGAGTGATAGAGATATTATACTGTCGTGGATTTCCGTAAAAAAAAAAATAAGTTATGGAAACAGGCGTTGTTTCCATCATTTCATTTTCCTGCCCTTATCCCATGTTACTTGGGGCGGCGCAACACGTTTTCTTCTTCCATTCTCCCCTGTCAACCGTCACGCTATCATTCACTCCCTTCTCTTTCATATCATTCCTCACACAATCCATCCATCTTTTCTTCGGCCTTCCTCTCCCTCTCCATCCATCAACATGTATATTCATCACTCTTTTAGTCACATACGTTTCGTCCCTTCTCATCACATGCCCATACCAAGCTAAATGATTTCCTTTCAGCTTTTCTGTCACTGGCGCCACTTTCAAACTTCCTCTTATATACTCTTTTATGCCAGTTGCTAGCCTGAATTTTCCAGTCAGTATTTTGTGATATTGGCACTGAAACCACTTCTGCACACTAAAACCTCCACCAAGCGTTTATTTACAAAGGATTGACTAGAAATAATGCACCATCTTATCACTATACTATCTCATACACTCAAATTGAATCTTGACCAGCACAATACAGTATTTTCTTTTGTCTTTTAACAGGTAGAAAAATTCAACAGCAACAAGATGCTAAGCACAGAGCTCCTGAACTCTACGCAGGAGTTGTTGACGACCAGGAACAACATACAGCGGCTGATGAAGAAGTGCATCGGTCTGGCGACACAGCTGGAGTCTGCAGTGGCTGCCGGTGCTGGCAGGCTCAAACAACCCGCCATATTGCATGAAAGGTAATGGAATACCATCCTATATTGGGGGATTGAAGATTTTTATATGGAGCTGGCATTTTTCAAAATGGCGATAAAATCACGGAAACGTGGTACTTTACGGGGTTTGGTCTGATCGTATGAAACTCTTGCAGTGCTGTAAAGTAGCTTGTCTGCAAAGTAGGTGTCAAGCTTATATACTCAGGACTTATATACTCACATTCTAAAGCAAAAAGAAAACCTATTAAGGTGCTCCCACACAGCAGTTATTTAACGTTATAAAACATTGTGTGGCATGATAACCTTTTATAACAGTGTAACAATATGCTACAATATCATTGGTTCAACTCGTTGTATAACATCGTATGACATTCTATAACCATAAGTTTGGGTCTGCCTTTTGAGGAAGCTGGTAGTGACTCTAAATGGAACAAGTGCTTATTGGTTTGGCTTTTATTTTTTGTTTGAAAAAACAAAAGAAAAGGCGCTCTTCTGGATGCGTCGAACTCTGAAAGCGAGAGAACAGAGAACATTTTGTTACATGAAGTTGTATAACATCACTAACAATTTATAACTTTTGTTACAATTTGTTAAAAAATAGTTAGACAACAAATGTTATGCACCATTCTCTAACGTTATGTAACTGCTGTGTTGAGCACCTTTACTATTTAGATAATTCGGAATCACGAACTAATTCATAACAAAATCTCCTTTCAGCCTTACCCTCGCCCCATACCAGCTAGTAGGGTTGAACTGGCTAGCAGTCCTCCACAAGCAAGGAGTCTCCGGCATCCTGGCTGACGAGATGGGGCTTGGCAAGACGGTGCAGGTCATCGCTTTCCTGGCACATCTGAAGGAGACTGGACAGGCGAGAGGAACACATCTGGTGGTAGTGCCTGCTTCTACACTTGGTGAGTTAATGAGTTTGAATTTATGTTTTATTATTGTGTATTTATATTAAAAAAAATTACTAAATTATTCTCTAAAAGTATGTTTAATTATTGCCGCACAATAACAATTAGCAAGCAAATAATAACCTGATGACCACCTGTAACAAAATGAGAAGCAACAGCTGTTTCCGCGGGCTCGCAGATGACATAGCAAGCCCTGCATGAGATATTACAACTTCGATCCTACCTGTGGCACCGCGTCAGCAACCTGCCCATAAAGTGAGCCTGTTTGCGAACAACCAAATATCCTACTAATATTATAAACGTGAAAGTTTGGATGGATGGATGGATGTTAGTTACTCTTTCCCGCCAAAACTATTGAACGGATTTAGATGAAATTTGGCACACAGATAGTTTATAACCGGGATTAACACGTAACACATGCGGGTGAAACCGCGGGGCGCAGCTAGTATTACATAAAATCGATTGAAAAGGGTCTTCGTCCGCCTAACTCTTCATGGAATACAAGTTTGATTATTACCGACTGTGCGACAGCAAAGACAGAATTATGTTTTCACGCGTATCTATGTTTTTATGTGTGTTGAAAGGGTCTTCAAATCGCAGTTTTATTTTTCCAGATAACTGGAGCAGCGAGCTGGCCCGCTGGTGTCCCGCGCTCAACGTCAGCAAGTACTACGGACACCCGGAGGAACGTCGGCAACTGCGCATACTATACGCGAGAGGATTGGAAAATATTGACATTGTGCTTACCACGTGAGTCAGCATTCTCAATAGCTTATGATTGTTCACTAATGCACATAGACTTCCACGTAAAATATGGTGAAGTCCGATAGCTCAAGTTATAGTAAGCAATAAAGAGATTTACCGAAAACGAATAATCAGACGAGTGCTCGGTTAAAAGTTTACCGAACCGAATATTCAAATGAAAAAAAAAAAAGTTAAACTTACCGAATACCGAACATAAAACGAATATTCGGCCCCCATTTGGCTCATGGGTTTTTCCACACCAAATAGGTTTGATACACACTTTAAAGCAATTACTTTTCTTTGGCCAGACCCAGACCCACATAACTGAGAAATGTCTGTACCACAAAGCGCGCGCACCCTTTTTTGTATTGTTTAAAATTGTCGTACAATTATTATCTTTCAAGCCAACCACAATGTTTAGTTTGTTACTAGTTATCTTTTTAACCTATCCAACTAAGCAGCTAGGTAATTTTCCTGACAGAAAAAATGACGCTAATATCATTGTGTACACTTTCCAGTTACACAATGGTTAACAGCTGTCCCGAAGAGCGCAAGATGTTCCGCATAACGCCGATGCACTACGTGATTTACGACGAGGCGCACATGCTCAAGAACATGTCC
The DNA here is from genome assembly GCA_949629185.1 of Apamea crenata. Lineage (NCBI taxonomy): Eukaryota > Metazoa > Arthropoda > Insecta > Lepidoptera > Noctuidae > Apamea > Apamea crenata. The sequence continues at coordinate 16,336,666 of OX451367.1, forward strand.
ACGCAGAGATACGACAACCTGCTCAAGATTAAGGTAAAAAAACCGGCCAAGTGCGAGTCGGACTCGCGCACCGAGGGTTCCGTACAATTACAATTTACGATTTATGACGTATTAAAAAAAACCACCTACTAGATCTCGTTCAAACCAATTTTCGGTGGAAGTTACATGGTAATGTACATCATATATTTTTTTATAATTTATTTCCCTTACAGTCTAAGCACCGACTCCTGCTAACGGGCACACCTCTTCAAAACAATCTATTGGAGCTGATGTCACTGCTCTGCTTCGTGATGCCGCACATGTTCTCCGGCAAGACGGACGACCTGAAGAGCTTGTTCCAGAAGAATTCTGTAAGTTGATATTTATGTGACGCTTTTATTTTCCGAATGGGGTAGACAGAGGTGTATATATTACACTCACATTTTGCCACTTTTGTTAAAGTCCCATTTAAAACGGAGAGCCCATTGCTACCTCTTGGGCTTTGTATCAGTCTTCTGTAATAGGGGGCGATCTTATTACTTTTAACTGGGCATAATATCTAAGCTCCGGGATTTTTTTTAAATCGTATCGTTTTTACTTGCGGAATTGCTCCTGGCGTTTATCCCATAGGAACCATGCACTTTTTACCGACTTCACAAAAAGGAGGAGGTACTATGTTCGGATGATTGTATGTTTTTTTTTTTTGTACGTTTGTTCATCGAATACTCCGCCAATTGTCGACGGATTTTCAAAATTCTTTTTTCGGAATAAAGATAGCCTATGTCATGTGCAAAGAATCATTACATAAAAAATATTTACGAGCTGTACCTCCGTAGATGCATGAAAGAGGGACAAATCAACAAAATATACAATTTCACATCAACAATATTAAGTATAATGCCCGGCACGAGTCGTGAGCACAGATGGGCAGTAGTGGGGGCAAGCTCGCGCATTGTACACTTTCGGCCAAATTTATTTAGTAAGTACCGCTTTTGCTCAAATTACAATACAATATAATTAAAATATTAGTGGTACTTGAAATTTTACTTTGATACAGTAATGTTGTAGGCCTTGGTGACTTACGGCCAGTTTCTTCATCAACACAATCAGTCAAAGTATTAACTTTTACTTGACCTTTACTGATAGTACAGCAAATGTTTTCTTCATTCAATTAACTGCTAAAATAGTGAAGAAACCAATTTAACCGTTACTTTGACTTAACAAATACGAATTAACAAAAATAAACTATTTCAAAATTAAAAACGTAAGTCATTAAAAGTGCACGAAAGTGTACAGTAGCCGAATGACACGTGAGAGTCCAATAGACGACGAGCATCGACAGACGAACCAATCGCGTGCAGCCTCGGTGCCCCCCGCCTTCTTCATTCCGCCAAAGAGACCGCAAAATGCACTACTGCGCAGGTGTCAGTTTGTGCTCACGACTCATGCCGGTTACTATACTTATCCCGAAGAAAGGTCGTGGTGGAGCAAAATGAAAGTTGAGTGGCCTGAACAACACATAAGTATAATAAGAAAAGAAATGCAATCACAACAGTAAAAGGTTGGTTTGTAAAATGAATACAAGAAAATGTGAACGTAAATAAAACGCACAAGCTCGTGTGCGTGCGTGCGTGCGTGCGTGCCTGCGTGCGTGCGTGCGTGCAGGCCTGCAGCAGCTCTCTGTGCTGCGTGCTGCGCGCAGCCTGAGCGCACTGCCGCATGCCGCCAGCGCGCCTACACGTTGAGAGGCTGGTTGAGACCGCCTCAATAAGTAGGATTACATTATCAACTTACCTTATCCCCCTTTATTCATAAACGTTGCTTAAAGTTAAGCAGTGATTAGCGACTGTTTAACCATACATTTTTGACGTTTAAGCGTTACGTAACTTTAGTCATCGTTTATGAATAAACCCCTTAGTCTTTTATCACAACCAATTGCTCATTCACCAATAATATCCACCTTTCAGAAATCAAAAACCACAAGGAGAGCGGAAAGTAGCAAGGAAGACGACGAGCTCCCGTTCGAACAGAGTCAGATAACGCAAGCTAAGCGTATCATGAAACCGTTCGTCCTACGTCGGTTGAAGAGAGACGTGCTACAGGACCTGCCTAAGAAGACCAACCACAGAGAGCTGTGCCCTATGTCGGAGAGACAGGGCCTGCTGTATAAGAATCTTATTGCGAGCTTCTCAGCTACGGATGGTTCGGTAAGCCACATACTTTTTTACATCAATCTTTTCGACGGCACGGTTGGCGCAGTGGTTAAGCGATTGACTGCTGCGCTGCGTGTCGCGGGTTCGATTCCCGCACGGAACAAATATTTGTATGACCTACAAGTAGTTGTTCCGGGTCTGACTGTTTGTGTATGTGAGTTTTTGGAGGCATGAGGAACAGGGTGTAAAGTTCACTCATCCTCCATAGAAAAGGGAGGATCCTCCGACCAGACGGGTGTTGTGTCTGGCGGACAATTGCCCAACGATTGATATTGGGAAATTGTATCTATGCTAATTGCACGGTAAACTCTGCTTGCGAGATGCAGGATTTGCGTGACGTCAGTATGACGCGTTGTGCGCATGTGGCGTTGTAGATACTGCTACAAGTTTATAATATGTCTGTAAACGCACCCACGACACAGGAGAAATTCCTAGTGTGGGGCAATGTTTAAAAAAAAAAAAACTGCCTTGTGTTCCCTCAACTATTTTTAGGGTCGGCTTCCAGTTGACCCGAATGCAGCTGGGGCCTCCACAACATTCATGGTGACAGATTACGCGTCGATGTTCCTGCCACCCTATAGAATTCAATATGCCCACGGCCGGGTATAGGAAACCAGAAGAAACAATGAAGGACATTCTGAATTTGAATGGCATTAAATAAAATAAATTTATGGATGGAGTCCCTCACAAACGATCCTTTTTGGTCTACAGATGATTGTCCCTGTTCTGATTGCAAATAGATTTGCGGACTCACTGATATCTCACGACATGATAGACATATTGGAGAACAATCATTTATTAATACATAAACTCTAGTTTTACTCTATCCATTCTCGTTCCAGATCCGCGCCACAACCGAACAGAGCGGCATGGCGATGATGATGGACATGCGCAAGCTGTCCAACCACCCGCTACTGCTGCGCTACCACTACCAGGACCAGCAGGTGCGCAAGATAGCCGCGCGCCTGGCGAGGGACCCCGGCTACAAGGAGAACAACGAGCAGTACGCCTGGGAGGACCTCATGTGCATGTCTGACTTTCAGATACACCAGCTTACTTTGACCTATAATGTAAGTAAGATTTACATTTTTTAAGATTTCAATTAAAAATCATATAGTCCAATTATAGGTTATGTGCTGAAATATGTTACAGCCAGATGTACAGTTGAACAAAGAGTTTAGTATTCAGGCTAAAGTATTTATCTTTCCACAACACTGCCAATATCCATTTTTAACCCCTGACAAAACCGGAGGGGTGTTATAAGTTTAACGTATGTATCTGTGTAATTGTGTATGTCTGTCTGCGCCATCGTAGCTCCCAAATGGCTGAACCGATTTTGATTATTTTTTCTTGTTTGAAAGGTGACTTGTAATTTTGCGCTGAACGTTCCACCCACTATAGACAGAATTTGCGCAGGATACCGCTGGATGCGGCAATTACAGATGCCAGGGCCCGTCATCATTCTCCTGCCCTTATCCCAAATTATTTGGGGTCGGCGCAACATGTCTTTTTCTTCCAAACTCCTCCTCCTCCTCTCCTCTATGCCAGGGCCCGTATTCCCGTAATTTAAAACGTTCAAAATCTAGTCGCAGTCTCATCTCCTCGACAAACAAATGTCAAAATGTAGAGAAATTAGACGTATTTTTGACAGATTGAGACTGAGATCAGACTGTGATGGTTCTTAAAATTACGAGAATTACCCCTCTGATGAGTAGTTTTAGCGATGCTTCAGAAAGGCCTATGTACAGCATTAGACCTCGTTCAGCTGAATTATTATAGTATTGATAATGTCATTGAAACTTCTCATTTCTTCATTCCAGAGCATCCGCTCCTTCGGCCTCCCAGAGCACCTTGTCCTGGACTCCGGCAAGTTCCAAAAATTAGACGAGATGCTCCCGCGGCTGAAGGCCGATGGACATCGCGTGCTAGTCTTCAGCCAGTTCACCATGATGCTGGACATCCTGGAACCCTACCTCACCATCCGGAACTACCGGTATCTCAGACTCGACGGCAGCACTAATGTTACTGACCGGTATGGATGGCAATACCATTTACGTAACTAAGAGCTAGCTTCCAAGATAATATAATTAAATTCCATTAACTAAACAGATTAAGGTTGATTAATTGTTAGGTCGACCGTATTTTACCGATCTCCCCGGCTATCATAAGGAGGGGCCTTCGGGCGGCGAAATTAGGGCTGCGGCGTCGCTCCAGCCGCGCGGGGGGCGCAGTGCAGGCGGACTATGTCCCGTTATCTCCCGGGCCTTCGACTCATGGCACTAGAAGGAACAGTATGAGTCCGACATAACCCTCCGTTCTTGTTCATGATTCCAGTGCGGGAGAGGAACAGAGCTACACGACCGATAGCACCATCCGTTTTTCGGACTTGAATCATGAAGGCATTAATATCACAGTGGTTTATAAAAAAGATGTGCCATCTCCTAAAGTCTTATTCCTGGTGTCTAAAGCCTGAAATCGCATATCGATATGATTGGTCAAAGTTACAGTTTTGATCAAGCAATCACAACTGACATAGATTTGACTACAAATTTTCTGACCAGAGACAGCTCGACGGTCCACCTTAGAGTCTTCGTAGCATGACTTTACAACATCTTTTTCCATAAATGTAATTGATTTTTTGTCTATAAAATTAACTAACACCTGGTAATATTCCAGACAAGACCTAATAGACCAGTACAACAACTCGGACATCTTCGTGTTCCTGTTGTCCACGAAAGCGGGCGGACTGGGCATTAACCTCACGGCCGCCGACACCGTCATCATACACGACATCGACTTCAACCCCTACAACGACAAGCAGGCTGAAGACAGGTGAGACATTACATAACATTACAGCTATATTTCCTGGACGGGTAGGCAGAAATGTATAACATAATTAACGAAATGTGGGAGCAGGATACAACCATGTTCCGCAAGTTTTGGTTAGTTTACACGTAATAGGGAGTGAGTTTTTTGAAGTGAAAACTTCTTTAGCGGCGCGTGCACTTTTGTTGTGATGGGTAAAAAATGTTAAACTCGCGTCAGGTCACGTGACCTGATCGAAAATTCGTAAGACGGAGCTCGCGTCAGGACACGTGACCTGATCGAAAATTCGTAAGACTGAGGGAGAGTAGACCGCATTCAAAAATATCAAAAATGCACAACGTTAATATTCAAGTTTTCACTTCTGCCGGCACTCCCGGAGTGCAACCCATTTTTATATTTTTTTATGTATGGCATCTCACAGTTCATCCTATGAGGTGGTCGTCTGCTTAACCGGGTTTGAATAGGGAGTGAGCGAATTGCCGTTGCATAAGTCGTCGGCGTGATGCTACTAAACACCCTGGTGATCTGCTATACAGGTATTCCTAGTGCAGACACCAGTCTCTCTCGAACTAGTGTCACATAGTTTTTTAGCTTATGCCATTGTTTGTGTGTTAATTATTTTAATTTGAAACAATCCCTAACAGAAAATCCAGTAACACTTCCGGAGCCACGGATCTTACCACACATTAGTTGGACGATAAAAGCTACATTCAGATGAGGTTGATTCTACGCTCAAAGGATTCCTAATAAAGACTAAGCGGATGTCCTAATAGAAAGCAAACGCGCCCTCTGGCAGCGCACCGAAGAAGTTATCACGACGATCGGTTTCTATTAGGATAGCGCCTTAGGCCACCCGGTTAGAAATCGCTACTGTTCCTTCATAAAGTTACTGCATAACAACAATTTCTAAATGTATTCTTCCTTACAGATGTCACAGAATGGGTCAGACACGTCCGGTCACAATATATCGGTTGTTGAGCTGTGGTACCATCGAGGAGGGAATCTATCAAGTCGCGCAGGAGAAGCTCAACCTAGAGAAACATGTCACCGGAGTTGATGGTATGTACATATGATCAATAGGATATTGCTATCCAAAAGTTTCTTCTGCAAAGACAGGAAATGATTGTTTACCCAGACATTAAATCTTATTTTGATAACGTTTCTAAAACGCTGTTGACGATCTAAGGTACTGCTGATTTTTGTCACAGTGGATTAAAAGAGCCGGAAATACATAGTATGAATGTTGTTGACTTTTTAGGGTTCCGTACCGAAAGGGTAAAAACGGGACCCTATTACTAAGACTTCGCTGTTGGTCCGTCCGTCTGTCAGTCACCGGGCTGTATCTCAAGAACCGCGATAGCTAGACAGTTGAAATTTTCACAAATTAAGTATTTCTGTTGACGCTTTAACAACAAATACTAAAAACAAAATAAAATAAATATTTAAGGGAAAAGAAAATAAAATAAAAATTTTAATCCCATACAACAAACGCGATTTTTTTGCTCGATATCAATAATGGCAACAGGTAGGCACTTGAAATATTCACAAAATACTTTTTACTGTTGTGTGTTGTATTTTTACTTTAATAATAAATAATTAAGGGGGGCTCCCATACAACAGACGTAATTTTTATAGGTAATGGTACGGAACCCTTCGTGCGCGAGTCCGACTCGCACTTGGCCGGTTTTTATATATGATCAGCCTATAATGTTCCCACTGCTGGAACACAGGCCTCTCTGTGAGAGGGAGTGCATTGGTGGATGTCACATATCTTCGAATTTTTGGCTCTAGGACTTGCCGGTTTCCTCACGATGTTTTCCTTCACCGTTTTGTGAGCAGTGGTGATAAAATTAAATACACAAAGTAAAAAAAAAGTTTTCTTTTCTAAAGTGCCTGAGGTTCGAACTCACGGCCTACAACTCGTAACTTGGGGCCGATATCACTGGGCCACCATTGCTCCCTGTTGGCTTTTTAGTTTTTACATCTTCATAATTTTCATATTAGAGCCTCTGATATATGTGGGCCTCCCAGCGAACATCAATGACTCCTTTAAGGAAATTATCACTACCCAATAGGGTAGATGCCTGGGTAAAAAAAATCCGGCTCAAATATTTTTTGTTAATCTAACTGACGGAATAATTAGATTTTTTTAGGCATCTAGCCTATTATTGTAACCGGATCGGTGTGCTCAGATCGTTATATTGCACTTTTGCTGCATACTGTCTAGCATTTTTAACATGAAATTATGTTTTACCTTACAGAAAACGACAAGACAGAAAATAAGAACGTGGTGCGGTTACTATCAGCCGCCCTCGGCCTCACCTCGCCGGGCAAATGATCACCGACCAACAGCGTCATCGACCTCGACTAGACACTGACCAGACATGGCAAACAATAGTGATATCACCCAACATTTGTGCAAACATTGGCGACCAATGTTCCTGGAATGTGTGGAAGTGTGTGCTGTGAATATTTCCTGTAGTGAATATTGTATAACAAGTGATTGGTGAATTTCATAAGTGATTTAAACAAGCTTTCTTAGATTTAAACATAATTTGGTTACATAAATTCCATTTCTTGTCTTACGCTCGAACGCTCAAACGCTATTTAACCCTTCGAACGTGGATCCACGCGAGACAATGGCTTTTTAATTGTTTCTGCATTCAGCCGGTTAATTTTAAGCCGCCGTTAAGTCTCATGTTGTCTCTGTCACTGTAAGGTGAATTGTAGCGATGGAAATATTTTTAAGAACGTTTTTGGCTGAGATCTATAAAGCGGATTTAGACTTTATTCAAACTCAGTACAGTAAGCGTTTCATATTGATATGAACCGTATTTTGTGTAAGTTAATGTTCATACTCGTATGAGACGCTTAATCTCATTCGCTTACAGGAAAAGGCTCATTAACGCCATACGAATAAGGATCATATTCGTATGAAACGCCTACTGTACTCAGCTCAAGTAAAGTCTATGAGATCGAAGCGTGCTTGAGTATTCGGAAGAAACTGTAGTATATAAAAATACTGGTGTGATTTTGTCGTATTGCCACCCACTGCCTTATAAATATGTCAATAAAGTTCTATTAAATGTTAACACAATGTAACTATAGACGCTAGCTGTAGATTCAGCTCTCAATGACTACACTCGCGGATTTTGAAGGCAAAAATAACAATGTTGTGTACCCTGTTCAGAAGTACCCAATTTTCGCTGCCGACATAGCTAGCGAAAACGCCAACCGTGATAGTTCGTACTAATAGCCGTTTGTACCTACACCAGCAGCAGATATTGCTTACAAACCGATGAAACGATAACAATCGGTTTGTTAGAAAAGAATCATCAATAATCGGTATGTAAGTTTTTTTTCAGCTTTCCATTACGAAAGCATATTTCTTAGATACTGCTTTAACTCTTGCCAATAAAAATACAAGTGTTTTAAAATGTCGTGCGAAGGCTTTAAATCGTCTTCATGGATAATGAAACTTCACGAGTGTAGTGTCAGCGATATATTTAACTTATATATTGATCATATTAGTGATGAATAGCTGGACTCTTTTGCCTCTGCACCGACCATTGTAGAGCTAAAATGTGCGCATCAAAGGGAAATATTTTATTTATTGACAGTTTTTTTAAATATTTGAATCTCCGAAAATGTTGTTGTCTCGCTTCCTAACAGGCCATGACGCATGTGTGAGTGAAACAGCAACAATTTTCCAAAGCGACTATGACCCAACTTTTTCTTTGATGCGCACACTTTAGTGAGTATATTTATTATATCATTTATGTATGTACAACAAGATATATATTTATATCTCAAATTATTTATTGTAGTAATTATTTTTAAAGTACCATTTACAAAAAAAAAACTAGATTCCTTTGTGAAAACTAAAAATATTTGTGTCGGGGAAATGTACGGAAGATGTAGTCATTTTGGCAATGAACGAAATGCACTAGATGTTGTATACTTGTCTACATGTGAAGAGTGAAATAAACTGTATGTGTGACTTAAAGATTAACGTATTATTTATTTTGTACGATGTCGCGTTCCGTGTATATTGCAGTATTTTAACATTAGCCTCATTTTGTTTATATTGCAATGCTGACAGAATTGCTGACGTTACATGCTCGCTTACTGAAATTACCGTACCATTTATTATTTGGTATAGTTGATGCACACTATTTGTTGATGAAACTTTAAAAGTTTTCATGATTTGAACAGCTAAGCAATTTTGGGAATTAAAGTCTAAAGCAAGATTCTGCATGCAGATACATAAAAAATACAGATTCTGAAGGCTGTCATGACAAAGCACAGTGCAGCATAGCTGCCAAATATGAAGCGTATGATGGCTAAAATAAAGTCGTAAATAAATCACGTCCGAAAAAGCCTCAAAGCAGACAGGTACGCGGTTAATTTTATTTATTTTCAAGGACTGCAAAGTTGATATTGGGAGTGTTAATTATCAATAAAGTATTCTTGTCTGCAACATGAAGTGCACGATCTAGACTTCTATGATTATAAGGAGTGCTGTTATAAAACCAATCCCAATAAAGCAAGTTAGCATTTAATCAACATTAAATCGCGAAACAAAAATCTGGTGTTCCCTACATTTTGTCGAGATCAACGAACATAAATGTAGGGAACAGCTGATTTTTTTTTCGCGCCTTCTGGTTTGGTCCCATAGTACAAGTTGTTCATAATGATGAGTACAATGACTCCCTAGAGTTATGGGATATAAAAAAAAACACTTTGTATACAAACATCATGATTTTGCCCCAATAGGTAGCAAGAAACGAATAGGTCTTGCGGGACAGTCAATCAACTCGAGTCAAACTCAAACTCAAATCATTTAATTCAACTAAACCAATTACAGGCACTTTTGAATTGTCAAAGAGTAATTCGGTAATTAGCATACTGTGGTGCTATTCTGTAAAAATGTCACCGTGCAAACTTAGGTGAAGTGACCTGTCAATAGTGGCAATCCTTAGCTTCAGGTGGATTGACAGCTCACTTCACCTAAGTTTTCACGGTGAGATTTGTACAGAATAGGCCGACTGTATACTAAGTATATTCAGCCATCTGAGGGCTAATTCCCGTATTTTTAAGAATGTTCGCATTCTAATCTCAGTCGCAATCTGTCAAAAATACAATCAATTTCCCTACATTTTTGACAAGATTTTGCCATTGATTGTCGCTGAGATGAGATGACCGTTTTATAAGTAAGAGAATTGGCTTTCTGGTAAATGTCATGTCAGTATAACAATATAAACGTTTATAAATAATATCGAAGCACCCACAGACTAGCATATAAATATAGTTTATTGAATACAATGTGACTTACTGCTTTGTACTACTGAGATATTCTGGAGATTTAACGTAAGCGCTAGACATAAGACAGCGTAATTAAAATATACCTTATAAGGCTGCTTTTAATGTCTGTGTATCATACTTTTTTTTGGATTTCTTGGAACAAACTTTGTAAAAATAATTATATATTAAAGTAAGTAAGCATAAAAGATGAAATAGAGACCGACTCAAAAATCTATGGGGTCTATTTATAAACGATGATTAAAGTTAAGTGACATTTAAAAGTCACTTCAATTTAATTTATTTAATTTCGCACACAAAAGGTACAAAGGCGGACTTAATGCCTTAGGCATTCTCTAACAGTCAACCAAGGGTGGTGAAGAGATTAGATTCAACGTTTATAAATAAACCCCATAGATTTTTATTTTAGAGGGTTGTTAATAACATATATAAATCGAAGCTACCTTTCAAGACTTCACTATTTTTTGGTGTAATCCAAAAGCATAGTCTATTTTTTTTTCACCATTCATGAAAATGTTAAACTTTTTTTTAAACGATATTATTATGTTACGGCTTTGGCACCAACATGACTGATACACAAACATTGGAACCAAACAAAAAATTGTAAAAAAGTATACGCGAATTATTTATGTACCTATTAGATAAAATAAATAAATGGATTAGTGTTATATCTCGTAATTATTAAGGACTTTGTAAGATAATATACTTTATATTTGGTAAGCTTAGCACTTATATTGAAATTGAACTTAAAGTGGGACAACTTTTGTACTTCATTTAAGTTAATCAAATGAAATTCTTTAGGCGGTATGATATTGCGCATAAGGTAAGGCTTTGTTCAGGTGAGTAGCTTTAGATGCGACCCCGCACGTCGATACAGTATTTCTATCTCACGAGTGAAAGCGCGCTTTACTTGTGGTAAACAAGTGTAGCGAGAGCTGCTCCGCTTCCAAACACATTTTGCGCAGTAAAGCGCGCGTCGCTACGTGAGATAAAAATACTATACCTGAGTTATTTATCATAAGCTTTTCTCTTAAAGCATGTGCTAACACTCATAGAAAATGTTGCAACAAGAAAAAAATAATCTCGCAGCAAGCACACATCATGTGAACCTAGCCTTATAATTAAGTCTGACTACACCCTGTATATGCCAATAGTTAGACTAGCTTTTACCTGTGGCTTTAGTTGTTTTAATTTTAAATAGTGCACCAAAAAATGAAAAAAGTTTTTCGTTTAGTTTTTCAAGTAGCCTTTTTGCAGTATTTTTTTATGTTGATTGGCGTATCCTGCTGACCTGCACCTGGCTTTTCGTCGTTCCCGCGAATATTCAAAATATACATAGAGCGCCATCTATGAAAAATAAATATTTAAAATCTATTTAAATTTATTATGAAAAATAAAACTTGTCACAATATACTTTTCGCGTTGATTTTGATACTGTCTCTATCTATATTCAGCATGTCTGACCTACACAGCCAATACTTGAGTTTCCTTAGGCCAAAGTATACTAATGAACTCATTTGGTTTAAAACAATTAGTTGAGTAATGTTTAATTTTTTCGTCACCGCGACTGCACCGAAAAACTTAGCATTTAAAGTTCAGTCTTATTGCTATGAATATAAGTCTTCTAGTTTCTTAAACATGAATGAAGTCGTCCCACCTGGACATGAGTTACTTTGGGTTACTTGAAAGTCTTTAAACAGACTCCGGACCGAGGTTGGCCGAAGCAAGGAAACCTGGGGGTCTACTCCGAAGTAGTATCGGCCGAATGCTCGGCCGTTTCCTGCTACAAAGTTACTATTTGTTTCGGTCGGTTCCGATCCTACACTCCTACACTCTTTCGAATATTGACTATGATCCCGATTCCCGACCCAACTGAGCCGATCCGAACTTTTTTCGCATTTTTCAATAATATTCGGTTCGGCCATGTGTCGGTCCGATCCGAACATTCGCACTTTGCACTTCGGAGTAGACCCCCTGTTCAGGTGTAGATTCATAAACGACTCCGCCTTGGAGTGTAAACGTGGTGCTATTCCACAAGCGATGGGACACATATCGTGTTCTGTCAGCAGCGCGTTACAGGAACTGATGGACCCTGGTGATGGCGCCAAAAAAGTAGCCGAATTCTGGGCTTAGTTGGCTTTCGACACTCTAAGAAGAAGCAGAATGCATGAATGACGAAAAAATTTTACATTATTCAACATTACGATCTTATGAGTTATACTTGAATAAACAATCTTAGATAATTTATTTGTATTGCCACTTAATCAACTTTCTACTTTAGCATAATGTAGTCTAAGTTGATTTTTGATTGACCATTTGTAATAAAAAAAATCCTAACAACATTCGGTTGCAATGGAATTTGAACTTTGTCATGTCTGTCATTGGAACTGTATTCCCAAAACATGGTGATTATCTCTGATTCTGAATTCGATAATAGTTTTATATTAATTAGTTATTTATTCAATTTTTAGATCAATTTTTTGGGTTTAAGTAAGTAGTAAGTTTTTAGTTTAATTAATAGTGTAGCACATTCCTTAATAAATTATATTAGTTAATTTAATTTTTATTTTTTATTTCATTATCTTTAGCTTGCATGTTTTGCTTGTATTATGAACTACTTCCTATTCCCTTGGCATCCTTCTTTACAATAATAGAAATTTTATTAATTACATAACTTTACGCCTTGTTTCCCTGAAGGGTTGGGCAGAGATGTACGTATAGTACACCCACATTTCGCCATATATGTTAAGTCTCACGTAATAGGGGGAACATATTGTCATCAACCAGGTCCTGGTTGCTACTGAGAAATTCCAGATAGAAAAACCCAATAACATTGCCCAACCTGGGAATCGAACCCAGGACCTCATAGTCAGCAGTAGCGCTTCGACTACTACACATACGAGGCTGTCGGTATTTTTTTTATATAGTTTTGAATTTGTGGTCGGTATAAATGCTAACAGGCTCACTACCTGTTAAGTTCTTAACTGGCTTTTTTGATACATAGAACTTGCTGCAAGTTGTACACATTCTTTAAAAAACTGTAAATATAGTTTAATTAGCCGATAGTTTTCAAACATTCTTTACGCAAAAGCTGTAGATATAATTTTCTTCTGTAGGACCTAAGTCCACTTTGTGTAAGCCTTGATTTTACTTGTAATTATGCAGTGTAAGATTACACAAACTGCCGGTATATTTTGTAAAATCTCACCGTGAAAACTCAGGTGAAGTGAGCTCTCAAACCTGGTGGAATGACAACTCACTTCAACTAAGTTTTCACGGTGAGATTTTTACAAAATAGATCGACTGTACGCCTTCAAGAATTTAGTAAAGATTAGGAATCCATTCCTTTTTAGTCTGGTTGGACTCACTATACCTACTGTACAGCCCGATTCAAACTTTACGGCCGCTCTGAAGTGCGCTACTCGCTGTGCAGTACCTCACCCCTCACCCCCGCTGACACGTGAATTTGTTACGGCGCAGCGACTCGCCTTTTGTTCCGAACCGCCATAAAGTTTGAATCGAGCTGTAACGTGCCGTAAATATGGCCATCGAGTTTTAGGAAAAGTTCGGCTTTGTAGGCCGTCGTCTCTTTCACTCATACAGTATTTTTATCTCATGAAGCGACGTGCACTTTACTTGTGCTTACCAAGTGTACAAAACGCTGTGAATGTGTGTGTAAGCGCAGGAGCTCTTGGTACCGTCCGAAACAATGGCGGAGTCGAAAGTGTGTGTGTTATGTGCTGACGGTACTCGTCTTTACGCATACATTTACAATTTCACATCGTGTTTCTACTTTCTACATTTGGTTAACACAAGTAAAGCGCGCGTCGCTTTGTGAGATAACAATACTGTACCTGAGTGACCGTGTATGTCTAAAGCTCGATGTCCCATATTTAATTATTTACGCAAAGGCACTCTATTTACAATTGAGTTAAAACTTCTTGCACAAGTATTGTTCACCAAAAACTCAATTATAGGTACTTTTGAAAAAGTTGTACATTTCTTACTTCTAAAATATGCAGTTATATTACTTACCTAATTATCTGTAGCATTAAATGTGTAATGTATGTAAAATATAATATTTATGAATAGTTGCTCATCCCATTGGCTTGATAAGTTGGGAACCCACGCCACGCTAAAGCTGATCATCAGAAGCTTCACTTCCAGTGAACGATAAATTAACAAAAAGTGAAACGTTTGACATCAGAGGGGCAATACTCGTAATTTTAAGAACGTTCACAGTCTGATCTCTTTCTCAATCTGTCAAAAATTCCTTTAATTTCCCTACATTTTTTTTACATTGATTGTCGTTGACATGAGATTGCGACTAGATTTTGAACGTTTTTAATTGGCTTTTAAATACCTTCTAAATACTAAACATCGTCATTTGTAAATCTATCCTTGAAGGACGTCACAGTAACTGCTCGTACGGTCACTGGTCAGTGTATATCCTTGTAGCGCGTCCCCTACCCACTTTGTACTAACATCCGGGCTATAAATATCTTTTGTAAATCTTCTCATTTGGTTCATCCTTTCCACAATGTTTGTATGTACTTACATGAAATAAAGATTGGAAGAAACATTTTTTAACATTTCAGATCTCATTAATGTAAATGATTCAGAGTAGATTGTATAGAGTTGTAAATTGTCAGAAAAGCAATGGGGTGAGCAACTCTGTAAGGTTGCTGATGTATCCCATATATTTATTTTCTTATGGTAAATGAGATAACATATGTTGAGTGAGAAACTGGCGTTTTATTTTAGACCCGATAGCCCCTTGTTCGCACAGGCGATTTTTACGCCGTTAGCACACCAACGCAGCCGGCTGCGACATCATTGCGGAAACAGGACAAAATGTTTGAAACTGTATCGCGTTGCGCTACGAAATCGCAGCGGTAAGCGTCATTGTGCTAACGCCTTTAAAGCGACGATTTAATCGCACTCTGGATTTTCAACTCTCGGTATTGAGTAGAGCACTGAAAATCCAACGAAGAGCGTCCCTGCGCGTCCAAAAAACACACTGTTGTATTTTCAACTCTCGGCGCTAACCAGTGCGTTGATAATCAACTTATAGGTACAGACGCCAGCACATCAAGCTACTACAATCTGTCAAATTTCTTTAATAGATTTTCAACTTTATCGCTAAAGCATTAAGGTTCAAGATTGATTGGAAAAATTTGACAGTTTCGGGTAGCTTGACCTGCTGGCGTCTGTACATACCTTACTTGGGTTCTGAGGATATAGGGCGAAATCGTGAAGACTCGAGATGATTATAACTGACTGTAGTACACACAGATTCAAATCATATCTTTTTATATAACATGCTTAATTTTTACGGAACTCTCATACCTCTCACTGTACAGACGCTAGCACATCAAGCTACTACAACCAGGTCAAATTTATTTAATAGATTTTCAACTTTATCGGTAAAGTATTAAGGTTCAAGGTTGATTTGGAAAATTTGACAGTTTCTTGTAGCTTGACCTACTGGCGTCTGTACGTACCTATCGCTCCTCTGTCTGTGTGACGCGCGCTTTGTAGGTATCTTATCAAATGAATATAAAAAGGTAAGCATGAATGCTCTGTTCTTTACTGAAAGCTTTCCGTTTTTACATGTCTGCTTGGAAAAAACTGCACAAAATATAATAATAGGTACCTATATAATTCACAGCTTTCTTGAAAGATCAAGAAAGTTACAAGAAACGTAATATTAAATATAATAATGTAAACTTCATCGACAACTTGAGTACAGACGCCAGCACATCAAGCTACTACAATCTGTCAAATTTCTTTAATAGATTTTCAACTTTATCGCCAAAACATTAAGGTTCAAGGTTGATTGGGAAAATTTGACAGTTTCGGGTAGCTTGACCTGCTGGCGTCTGTACATTTGTTTAAACCCGCGTGAGTCGCGAATCTTTCAGCGCGTTAAGATAATTTGGCTGCAGCCTTTCACTTCGTGACATTGTCGGTAAAATGGTGGGCAGTGTTGACGGTCGACGTTACCCGACGATCGTTCACACACTGCAACGTAAGCTTATGCATCTCTTTACGCTATGTTCCTTTCAAGCTGGGCAGAGTTGCAGACCGAAAAAAAAAGAAAGGAAAGTCGGTGGGCGGGATGTCGAAACTGTTTTACCTACTCTGAATAAGTAAATGTGGTGCTGTTCTATAAACGTCGACACGGGACACTTAATAGTGTTTCCTGCATGTCCTGTCAGCTGGTTACAGGAACTGATGGACGCTGGTGATAGCGCTAGAAGAAGAATGCCTGGGATCCTTTGTTTTTGAAGGTGTGTTTTACAATAGGAATTCTATTTTTGATGCGTATTTATATATAAATACTAAAATTATTGAGCTGTATCGACATGCACTGTTTAGTCGATGGTCCGCGTGTGACAGTGCAACTTTGTCCATTATACTTGGTTCAGTAGGACCGCGCGCTGAGATCAAGTAACGTATCTTCCGCTTTCCGTCATTCTAAGGATTCTATGATGTGTACCTAGATGTTAGCGTAGCGTTATACTTGGCGTTGGAAAAATCAGCCCTTAGATAAATAATGCAAAGTACCTAGTAGGTAAGTAAGTACCTATTACTTATTTCTCTATGGGCTGATTTTTCCAACGCCAGATAACTTTATCGGAGGAATAATATTGAATTTTTTATAGTTCTTCCATACAAAAACTGTCAAACGTCAATTTTATTCCTCGAATAAAAGTTATCTGGCGATGGAAAAATCAGCCCTAATTCAAACAAATCCAGATTTAATCTGTAGGGTTGTGTTGTTAGAGTGTTGCAGAATAAATCTTTACATGATATTTATATATTACCGATAATACAAAGCAACAGCCGATGTAGAGCAGCCAAACATCGATTCAACATTTCAATGGTTGAATAGTTCGCGAATCGTGCGCAACTCGTTTTCCAACAGCACGCGCTCGCGACTTCGTGCCACATTCTTATTTTGTAAATAACAACACAGATGAGAACGTGTACCAATGTAGTGTACGAGAGTATGTCGGATGGTGCAGTAGTGTGGCTTCCCTACGAACACTATTAAAGATGGTCAAGAAGGGCTGTGACGTAGAGCGTGCGTCGATTCGCTGCTGACAAACACGACACAGTGTTTGCTCTGTGTAGCGACACGCACGCACACAGTGCGGTAACGAGAGCGCGCGCGGCGGCCAGTCGGCACACCGCCCGGGCGGGCGCCACACGACCGGGATCTGCGCGAGCGACGAGCGGCGACGCGAACCAAAATAATATCAGTGAAATAAACACGTATCCGCCAAACGCTGTAACATGCGAGCGCAAGATTCTGGTGAGTACTTCCACATCCTACCCCGCCTACAATACACAGTGACAAACTGAAACTAATCTAGTTGTAAAGGCATTTCCTACGTCTATATTTAGTTGCGCCTTATTTTGGGACGGACGCTGCATTGACGAGGGAGTTTCGCGCTGCGCTTTACGCGGTTTTCTCCGTCTGTGTGTTTCCCGCGTGAAAATTAACCTTAGGAACATAGCATACAATAATAATTGACCCACGTTAACCCATGCGTCAGAGTGATGCTCACCAAAAACGAATAGGTAGCGAAATCCGTCGACTAAATATCGAATAAGTGAAATGAAAGTGGCGGCTGCACATGCTTCAGGAGTGGCTGAAGCGAAAACATCGTTTCCAGTCGGCTAATTAGTTTGGAGCATGATAAAAAATAGATTTTCTTGTCTGTGCTTGTGTTCTCAATAGGCCGCAGACTGCGCTCTGGCCTAAATACCGACACACCTACTAAAGATCAATGTCTCCTAGCTTGGAGGCGTCAATGAGTGGATCGCTTTTCGTGCATCGTCTTTGTAAACAACATCATCAGACTTTGCCTGTACCGACTACGAGTACGACATTGTTGAATTAAAATTAAGCGTTTTTTTCGGACACCCTTGTACTCAACAAGATAAATCTGAATACACATTCATACTTCATCATACATGACTAATAGCGTAGGCGTCATTGAGGTTTGTCAGAAAGCAAAAAATAGGCATTGCCTAAGTTACCTACTAGGTATTCAATCTTAGCTAAGGACACCCTAATGAATCAAACTGAACGAATACCTACCTACCTATTTGGTTTATGAAAATGTCAGTCATCCCGTCATCCGATGTCTCGGCGATGTGATTTATTCTTACAATCGGCAATTGAATCGAATAAAAACAAACTGAAACTCTGAAGGCAAAGGTATTTTCGCATAAACCTTCCCCCTAATGCGCAATCGTCACGCGATCAAAACAACGGAATACAATAAACGTTACGCTCATATTTCTCGTCAATAATAATTTAAATGTAATATTTCAAATTCATAGCTACCGTTAATTAACAGCTAAAAATCGACTTTAGTGGTGCGCCAGCGCCTGAGCACCGGCATTAGGTAACAAAAAATATAGCGAATGGACTCAGACGATTGATTCAGGTCGTTTACCCCTGAAACTGAGACCGGCCGACGAAGTTACAGTAACCGTTCGCTACTGTGAAGTTATATTGCATTTTAACATTATTCAAACATGCTAGGACGAAGACTAAAGTGAAAATAAAACTGGCCTCTACTCGGATGCAACAGAAAGTTGCTAGCAATGCTAATCTGGAATGAAAGATCGCGTAATTAGTAAAAATGTATCAAGAAGAGAGATGACTGCCTAATTAAAGCAGCTCTTAGCGAAGAAATAAGCGGCAGTAACCGCAATGTCAATGCTTTGTCGCAGTAAGCAAACAAGTCAACACAGACACACACCATTTTCTAGTCAAATTGCTTGGAAAGTCAACCGCAGTGGCCACAATAAAAGTAAGGATAAAGTAGAAAAAAAAAGCTAATTGATTCTGGCCAAGACGGAATTATTATGCACAGAATTTTAGGAAGCCGCAGCGCAGATGAAGATCGTTTATTTTGTAATCTTGTGATCTAATCTAATGCTCTCCGTCCACGATAGAGCTAGGAAATTACGAAGTAGCTAAGTAGGTACGTACTATTTCAGCTATTTCTTGTGCTAACAACGAATGTAGGCATTGAACCAATGTTGTAGCACTGATAAATTAAATAGGTATTGTGTATGATATACCCCGTGTTCCTAGTTGAATAACATTACCGTAATCACTTTTATGTACAATTTAGACAAAAATACATTACTTACAAACATTTTGTTTCCTTATTTTATTTGTCGACGAATTTGCCTAGCATGTTTTTGGTAATTCTGTGGTATAATATGTGGTCAGTACCATCTAGTCTGTATGTAGGTAGCTCAGTGACGGTGCATTCTGTTCAAGGCTCACAATAATAGTTCTACGAGACTGAGTTATTACAGGATAGGCGATCGCCTACAGCCACCATAATAAGCCATTTCCCGCGGTTTTTCTGCTTCCACGCGGTAGGTACGCACGATGACATACATTTTATAGTTTTATACATTTCCAGCGGGGTAATGGCGTAACACGCTAACTTACAGTAGGAATGCCTTTCATTTTGACAGTTCAACAACATTCATTGCGTTATTTACGTTGTTGAGCAGACAATTTTTTCTAACATAAGAAGCAATGGATTAGCAATAATATCCTTCAAAATGATTTAGATTATGATTGATAGTGTGGTGCAATATAAACTGACTTCTCATTGTACGAAAAGCAATGCGATGTCAGCTAAAACTGGAACTCTATAGCTTGATTTGTCGTCGTGTGTACCACATCGGACTAATGATATAATGACTAAACACACACACAGTAATTTATCTTGTAAAGAAAACTATTTTCACCAAACTGTTTGTAGAAAATGTCGTCCAAACTGGCGATTGCTGATGGATGGATTGTGTAAATGTGTGAAAGGCTACGGTTTGGTGGGGTTAATTATGAGGTGACAGCTAATAGACTAAAGACATTTTTGGGAGAAATGTACAGACGCCAGCAGGTCAAGCTATCCGAAACTGTCAAATTTTCCCAATCGACCTTGAACCTTAAGCTTTAGCGATAAAGTTGAAAATCTATGGATGCTCAAAGGTAGCCCGCGAAATTCAAATTTTCTTACGTTTTTTGCAATTTGCTGGTCAGTACTAAGTTGTACGTTGGTTAAAATATGATTCGCGGCCGTAACAAATATGTATTTACAGAATTATAATCATTAGAATCAGTAATACAACTTGTTAAGTTAGCATAATCCTAAAATGTCAAGATTTAACGAAATAGTCATTCAGTAGGATTACTTGATCTTAGAGAGTTGTGTTGATGACTTTAATGATTATAATTCTGTAAATACATATTTGTTACGGCCGTGCAACTTAGTACTGACCAGCAAATTGCAAAAAAAGTAAGAAAATTTTAATTTCGCGGGCTACCTTACCTTGGAGCATCCACCTTAAAGAAACTTGACAGATTGTAGTAGCTTGATGTGCTGGCGTCTGTACGTGCGACCCGAAATAAATTGAAGCCCTTATCTCAATAAGGGCTAAGGGATTAGTCGATTCAATAAGGCTAAATACCTTGTATTGATTGCTCACCGGAGCCAAGGGTGCAGTCATAAATCGTCTCCTAATGTAGCTCTATAATTGCGTCAAACACGGGCGCCGATTCCCTTGTTCACAAACTATTTCCTTTGTTTCATTAAGAAAAGGACAGAAGATAAATATTAGTTTTATAGTCCTGTCAAATTAGTCAGCGCCTGATGTAAATTGGCGCCGATTCCCTTGTTCACAAACTAATCTAAATTTAAATTCAGCGCATCTTTTTCTTTCTATTTCATTAAGAAAAGGACAGATTATTATAAATATTAGTTTAGTCCTGTGAAATTAGTCAGCGGCTAACTTAAATTGACGTATTTTGAGTCGTCATGTTTTTAATCACGTCTAAAATGTCTATGGAGTATCTACACTAATATTTATCTTCTGTCCTTTTCTTAATGAAACAGAAAGAAAAAGATGCACTGAACTTAAATTTAGTTTAGTTTGTGAACAAGGGAATAGGCACCACCAATCACAATCTGAATATTCTGAAGGATATTGTTAACCCATTGCTTCATATCAGTTCGAAAAGTTTGTCTGCTCAACAACATCGCAATGATTGTTGTTGAACTGCCAAAATTAAAGCCATTCATTTAGACTAATGATAATAATTACCATACCAAGAGCTACATAATTATATTTTCGAAAATAGGGGCCAGAAAACCGTTTCATTGAACCATTTGAATTCAATACCTAGATTGTGTGGCAAGTGGCAACCCCCTCTTCATGAATGGTTTTCAACCATCTGGTTAGGCTGCCAACGGCCCAGGTGCTAGCCAGACCCCAAGGATCGATTCTAATATTTAAGCAAAAATTCCGTACTTTTTTTTATTGCTGGATTCGATCACGCCTGAAAGCGATGGATGAGGTGTTTGATGGAACGAGCGTGTCCAGAAGATTCCTATACACCCTTGCTTTGAAGGTAGACGGGTTAAATGTGGAGGGAACACAGACTACAATACAACTTTTTAGGTACTAACTCTCCCTAAACATCTTCAATTGAACAAACCCACTTGAGGAACCATCCTAGGCAAATGTATTCGTGTTGACTTTAGTGAGAATGCAAGCCTAGGGTTTCAGTTGGTACTTTCTCTTTGTAGTTTGTCTAAGTTCCTAACATCCTACGCTCTTGAGACCACACCTTTTGAAAGTTAGCTAAAATTGTTTGATGTAAGTATGTGTATCTTTCATAGATCATAATAAAATCCCTTGGAAGGTAAGGCTAGAGAAGAAATAGGAAGTACTATTGAAGAAAGTGAGGAAACCTCTGCCTTTTGTCTTAATTAGGTAGAGACGAGGAAGTAGGTATACTTACCTTATTTTTTTTCCTCAGTAGGTATGGAAGAAAAGGCGTGTTGCGCCAACCCCAAATAAATTAGGATAAGGACATAGAGAATGATGACTTATTTTCATGTCAATAAGAGTAAAAAATGCAAGGTGAATAACCCGATGTAATGCTGCATAGGATTAGGATATATGCTAGTCAAACAAAGTGTTTGATAAGATAAGATAGATAAATCTTCAAAACCTAGTTTCTCTATAGTGTTTAATGTTTTAGACATCAGAAAAGGCCAATTTCTCGTAATTAAAAACGTTCAAAATCTAGTCGCAATCTCATCTCAGCGACAATCAATGTCAAATACTTGTCAAAAATGTATACCTATGGAAATTTGAGGTATTTTTGACAGACTAGAGTCTGAGATCAGACTGTGAACGTTCTTAAAATTACTAGAATTGTTCCTTCTGTTCTAGTGTTATATTAAAAACAGTATAGCGCTGTATGTAATTATTTTGTCGTTTGTAGTATAAGTTGGAATACGAAGAGTTCCACAAGGCAGTTCATCTAGGCTTCTTCTGGGCAAGCTCGTTCCACCGTAGATCTTATCCCTGCCTTTGGGCTGGATTGAGGCCAAGAGTGAGCCCATTGTCAATAAAAAAATAAATTAAAAAAAGGCAAAAAACGCCGACAAAGACACGTTTCTTCTATGGAGATCCTCTTTCATTTTTAACTTTATTTTTTGTTGTTTTAGCGGTAATAGAAATGCACACGGAAAAGTCATGTCTACCTAGTTCATGAGATACACCTTGTTGAATGTTGATAGATGGATGGACGGACGGACACCGCAGGCTTAGTAATAGGGTCCCGTTGGCACCTTTGGATACGGAACCCTAAAAAATATGCGGGCGACAAGTTGCAACTTGTTTGTACGCGCTCTAGTCACGTGTACGTATCGCTGCGTTTCGATCTAACGGCAGTACGGCACACAAATCTCTGATTCAAAATGATCGAATCCGAAGTCGGAGGTGCAAAATTAATCGGAAGTTCCGACATTTTGGAGTCGGAATCGAAGCTCTGTAACAACTCTGGTGGACTCTAGAGAAGTTCTTAATATATTATTATTCGCTCATAAAAGAAAAGTAACGTAGGTACGAGTACCTAGGTAATCTGGATACTTATTATATTATCTTAAGATGACCACAAGGAGATCTTTATTTATTTAATACTTCAAGCACAAAATAAATGTACAGAGGCGGACTTAATGCCATAGGCATTTTCTACCAGTCAACCTTTGAAAAATTTCAGTCAATTTTTCTTTCTCACCATCCTATCCATTTCATCTTTGATGGACCGGAAACACCAAACTACTTAAACATAAAAATTACTTACCACATGATTGTAAAGTGCATTAAAATTAATTCCAATAAATAAGTTTCAATTCATTTATTTTAATATTCATAATAATGATTAATGAAGCACAGCGGACCATGCAAGGATATAAGACGATGAAACGTGAGATGTTTGCGTAAATACTGATATCCTGCCGCCATGAGTAACAGCCTTGAGGAGCACCTAGTCATAGCAGTGGTGAATCTACAGTTATTATTAGTGACGGCACGGTTGGCGCAGTGGTTAAGCGATTGACTGCGCGCGGCGTGTCGCGGGTTCGATTCCCGCACGGAACAAATATTTGTATGACCTACATGTATTTGTTCCGAGTCTGGGTGTTTTTCTATCTATAATATGTATGTATTTACAAAAAAAAAATGTAAATAAGTAGTTTATCAGCCATCTTATTACCATAACACAAGCATTAGGTTGCTTAGCTTGGGACAAATGGTGCTGTGTGAAATGTCCAGGGATATTATTATTATTATCGATATGATGCAGGGAACAACTAATATTATAAAAACAAATATGCCAAAGTAACTCTATCCGCCTGTCTGTGTCTGTTACCTTTTATTTGTTTATTAAGGTACCTACACCAACCGTTTCTGGTAACAATAGCCTCGGACTTACAGTCTTCAATTACAGGTTAACCATCAATCTTAGAAATGGGTGATATGATAACACATGATAATAATAAAACAAAATGCTCTAGAATTTAGAAAATATGAAAAAAAAAAAACTTCTTAAACAAACAATAACAAAAAGAAAAATAAAATGACAAGACAGTCAATATTGCAATTTTGCCCACTTATTCAAGACCTTTAACGGATTCGGATGAAATCTTGACTAGAGGGGAACCTGGAAGTCCTGGGTTAAGGCACTCTGGTGGTAGGTTTCCATCTTCCCGTGACATACATTTGCGACCTCACGTGACCTGCGGGCGAAACCACTTAAAAGACATACACTACTACTACATATACATACACTACTACTGCTACTTATACATATATTTTAGGAAGGGTGGAAATAGTAAAATATTAATGATGAGTGAACTCCCTTCTTTTTTGGAGTTTTCCGTCATTTTATCTTCATTTCGCTTGAGCTTGTGCATTCTTCAGCCATAACTAAGACGAAATGAAATTCCTGCAAACCTAATTTGGAATACAAAATCTCTCTGTGCACTATAAAATTTGCACAAAATGTAAATGGAGTGTAACACGCATGCTTGGTAACATAACCATGATCCGTTTGCCTCAGTTTGCCTAGACATTCAATTAGCAAGTTAACTGCTAGCTACGCGCCATCCATCTTTGTTGAACGTTTGATGCACCGCGTACAATAGAAGATACAATGTAAAAAGTAGGTTAGACTGTCCAGTTGCATTAGGTAAAATAAAAGATCGTGTGAAGTTATTTTTTGAATTCCGTACCCAAAGGGTGCCAAAAAGATCCTATTACCACAGATTACTAAATAGTTACTACGTCTATTACTAAGGGTCCGCTTCCGTCCTTTCGTCTATCGGTCATAGGGCTGTATTTCTGAGCCGTAATAGGTACAACAGACATGAGATTTTCACAGAGTGTATAATACTAGGTCTCTATAACAAGAAATAATAAAAATAAAATAAAGGTTAAAATTAAAGAGGATAAAAGAAATGCCTACGTAGAGATACTACCATTCAAGAAACGTGTTGAAGAAATATGTAATGTAGTATTCAATATTGTACGGTGCTACCTACGGGACCCTTTGTGTGCGAGTCCGACTCGCACGTGACCGCTTTTTTTTCTTTCTCATTTTATTTTATGATATTGTTGCATTTTTTTTGCATAAATTGTTATGGAAGATACTCTGTACTCATCATGACACAGGCAAATCCTAGTGTGAGAAAGAATGAACTTTACCTATTTATTTTATCTAAGTAGATCATACTCTTTGCTCTGACTGAGTTCAGTCAGGAAGGACGAAGATTGTCCTGCGTTAAAAATAAATTCAAGTTCCAAAGACAATAATAATTTGGCGGATGAATTTAATTGAATTTGATAACATTTATTTTTTCAATTACTTTACGTAAATGAACCTACTCGAGACTCTTATTCTAAAAACAGGATCACAAATTCACTACCTACCTACAATGAGTTATTATCACGAATCTCGACACTATGTAGATGCAGGCAAATTCTCAGGTGTAATAAGTCATTACCTAGAAACCCAGTACCAACAACAATGCTACCTCTGTATTTCTCGTGTCCCAAATTACAACCTCCAAACTTCATCAACAAACTAAAGGATTACTGTGGGCATTAACACACGGCATGCCTGCGAGGTCTGTCACCCGGATTTTTAACTTGTTATGTCTCAAATCATTTTCGATAAATAAGTTATTATTATGTTGTATTAATGTGTAGTAGTCATTTATTATTATATACTCTTACAACATATTATAATACTTATTAATATTACCTACAACTATACAAGTTACATAAAGTCAGGGAAATAAAATATTGAATTGTCCGTATATTCCAATCACAACTGTCATTCTTAGACATCAACATGACCTGCCTAGCCTATCCCAAATTACCTACTTTGTGGTCGGCTTCCAGTCTAACCGGCACCCTAATTGAGTAACACATTTTCAATCACGATCAGAATAATTTTGAAGGATCTTCCTAATACATTGCTTCGTATGTTCAACAAATTTGTCTGCTCGATAACGTAAATAACGCAATGAATGTTGTTGAACTGTCAAAATGAAAGCAATTGCTACTGTTACTGTTGTGTTACGCAATTACCCCGCGGATGCAGCTAGTTACCAGTATTTTACATGGAGCGACTGCCTATACATACGACTATATGAAACATTGAGAGGAAACCGGCATGTCCTAGAACCAAAAATTCGAAGACATGTGACATCTACCAACCCGCACTGGGCCCGCGTGGTAGATTACAGCCCAATCCCTCTCGAAGAGAGGAGGCCTGTGTCCCAGCATTATAGGCTGATTATGTGACTGCCAATCTGACCTCCATGAACTGTCATTCGTAGACAGTTGAATGTATGCAGTACTAGCAACGCCCCGCGGTTTCACCCGCATAAGTTTCGAACCCATGGGAATATCGGGATAAAATGTATCCTATGTGTTAATACTGGTTATAAACTATCTTGCAGTAGTTTTTGCGTGAAAGAGTAACAAACATCCATCCTCACAAACTTTCGCGTTTATAATATTAGTATGATGAAATGGCTGTAACACGATAAATTGACGAAGGGTGTTACTTTAATCTCCCTGGTTTCTGATATAATATGGCGAATTCAAACGCAAAATATCATCAATAGCTACAGTTACACAAACCAGTTTGCTTCTTATTCAACAGCAGATACAACATACAACGCGCTCACACACTAAATAAGTTGCATACAGTTGGTATGCGCAGGCGTAGGAAGCTATGTAGGCGACGCGGCATTGGACAGCACCTGTTAAGTGATATTAACATAAACTTAGTGGTCCAATGTATGCAATAAGTGTTTGAGGACCTTGCAGCTGTGGGACATAGAATGCAGGGATATTCAGTAGTGAAATGATGTGGATTTGAATAATGATTACTCGCCACAGTCGCCACAAGTCAGAAAGGTACGCGCAAAGATATGATACCCCCAGAACGAGGTGTTATCTGAATAAAAGTTACAATGTAAACAAAAAAGAGATGGAGACCAGTGGTTGGGTGTGAAGGACGGTGAAGGAAAACATCGTGAGGAAACAGGTATGTCCTAAAACCAAGAATCCGAAGACATGTGACATCAACCATCCCGCACTTGGTCCGCATGGTGGACTGCGGGTGCGGCCCACTCCCTTTTAAAAAGAGAGGAGGCCTGTGTCCCAGCATTGGGAACATTATATGCGAATTATGTGAACAAAATGGTGAAAAGCTCGAACAAGAAATTAGAGTTCAATTTAAATTTATCCTGAAAACATCTTTTATCACCTCGGAAACGCTTCAACTAGACTTTAAAGAGCTATTTAGCTGAAAACTCCGATCATCTCAGAAAAGCCTCTGAATTTGACGAAAGAATTTGGCGATCATTTTATGAGATTTTTTTACGAGTAAAACGAATTATGGGTATATATATATTATTATATTCCCCTGAAAAAATATTCCGTACAAAACTATGTAAAATGGTGTAAATGCAATTATCCGGTTAATTGAGCTAAGTGCCTAATTAAAGACATAAGTTTGCCAACGAAAAGGCACTGTCCTCATCGCAAATCTGCAAACATTTTCTTATCACTGTTATCGTTGTTCAAACTGACGTGCTTGGACAATAAAATTATAACTGCATCGTAGACCGATACTTGGCGGAAATTTTAATGATAAACTAGTCATATCAGGTACTGCCTTATTTAAGCAATTTCGATGCACCCCGAAATAATGAGGAAATCCACAGCTCATCATTATTCATCTTCTCAATAGCACACCGCCATTCCCGTCACTTCGTTCGGCGTTTAAAACCTCGAAGTTATGACAATAACGTTAAAAATCTTACTGAAAGTACTTCACCGGACAGTAAAAACTCTCATTTAACCACAAGTCACCGCCATTAGACGTAAGAAACAACTCCGAGCGAGTTTTTGCGCCAGTCGTCAAAGGCTCGGAGCGAGAGGTTTTTGTGCTGTAGTTGGCGCGGATGACTCATACGGCTTCCGACACATCGCCGCAACGCAAACTTATTAGTTTATTACCTTTATAAATAGATACCACTCGGGTTATGTTTACGCTGTTCCTACGACTCAAGGATTAACAGAGGCCCTCGTTAAAGACTGGAAGGGCGTCATAGGGCTTGGCTCTGCCCAGATAGAGATGCACCAATCCTCCCGTCTCTTAAGTACCTTACAGTTTCTGTAGAGTTCCCGATCCTTTGATACGATGCTTGAGGAATACTCCTCAACTATAGATAGTTTACTTCAAATGGTATTTATTGAGGATACCCTCCATAACCATTTCTAGCAAACTATGATGAGGTGTAAACCTACAGTTACTTAGAAGATCCAATTTGCTTGTTTTAGAGATCTCTAAACCTTGCAAATACAAATATTGACAAAGTCATACGAAAAGATTACATTAAATACTGAATGAGGTCTCGAAAATACAGATTACTAGTAACAAGCAATAAACAAACTGAAAGTCGTAGGAAGAAAGCGGGATCTTCCAGAAGTTCCAGCAAAGAGATTGTTTCTCTGCCTTCCAAGTCATGTATAAGCATAGCATAATCAGCCTGTAACGTTCCCACTGCTGGGACACAGGCCTCCTCTTTGTGAGAAGGAGTGGGTTGTAACCCAACACAGGCCTAGTCATTGTATGGGTTAAGAGAATTCCTATAGCTACAGCAGTTTAACTACATTTGCAGCCATAGCTAATTCTGTCTCGTTATCAATCTTCGTACATACGGTATATGGTATATGAAGGCAATAAATAACAGTATCAAGTTTAAATTGCATCTAAAGTGGTGTAGGTTGCGGACCAACTCCCACGGTGATATACATAGTACCTACATTATACTTAGTCTTTGTTTCCTGTTTGACGTGTACCAAACTCCTTTTTTTGTATTTACTATCCTAGTGAACTTAGAGAGCCCTGACACCCATAATACAAGTTCAATCTTAGCTTGGGTGTCAGTAGTGTATGTCTGTATCAAGTACAATTCTTAAAACTAAAACTTGTATAAATATTGTTATGTTATCGGTGACATTATGAATTGTAAGTTGGAAATAAAGATTTTTATTATTTTTTTATTATTATTACTAACAGAGTCGGTAATGTAATCTATTTCGTGAGATACGCAGTTCTGATCACGCGGAAGGTGGATTGAGTTTTGCATATTCTCCATGAATATTTTAATGCAGTGTGGTGACATTGATTGCCTAGAGATCTTGCACTGCACTTGAGCCTCTGGAACTGTAAAGACCTATAGTATAGTACTTATGATAGATAGCTTCTGCCCGCGGCTTCGCCCTCGTGGATCAAAAGTCCGGGACAAAAAAGTATGACAATGTTATTCTTCAGGATGCCATCTATCTTCTTGCCAAATTTTATCGAAATTCGTTCGGTGGTTGAGGCGTGAAAAGGATACATACAGATGAGAGTTACTTTCGAATGTACGAGAATATGGATTCTGCTACCGTAAAACGGGGTGAATAGAGATGCAGGGGTGAATCGGGACAAAACTTTAAAATGGATTTTAACGTTGAAATAATATTGTTTGTTGCCAGAAAAGACTCCAATGTGTTTACTGTTTTTTAATTAAAGATTAAGTGTCCTTGTTAGCAAAGCAACAAACTATATTATTATAAAGTTCAAATCCATTTTAAAGTTTCGTCTCGATTCACCCCTGCATCCCTATTCACCCCGTTTTACCGATATAGATTTCCTCGTGTTCCATTGGAATTTTTCTATGCTCTGGGTTTTAAGTTTTAATCGGTAGGTGACCGACCCGTTGCCTCTACTGGAGAAATCCCCCGTCAGCCATGTATTATCGTTGAGTGTATGGCAATGCCAAGTTCCGAAACATCACATTCCAGGAACCAAGACGATTCAATCAAATTCTCTCATCATCATCATCATTCTCTTGCCCTCATCCCAATTTGTTTGGGGTCAGCGCCACATGTCTTTTTCTTCCATACATCTCTAGTTGGTCTTCTCAGTCGTCAGCTCGGTAGTCACCCCCTTTCCAGCCATATCATCATTCACACAGTCCATCCATAATTTGTCCGATCCAATCACATTCTCACTTCCATTAAATAACATAACTATATCCTTACATACCTAAGTAATAGACAATAAAGAACACATAACAGAACCAGTTTCCGACAGACGTGTGACTCATGATCTGATGGTAAACAATGCCCGATTATATCTTGTTGATCGCTTGTTATTATGTAGTTTCACACATTTACGACTCATTATCAACTCTGCCTCTGCTGACAATGGTAGTTCGCGTGTATGGTAGGGCGCTTTCAACTGTATTGCCACCAGGGATAATAAGATGAGTAAACTGTGAAGCCGAGATGAGACTTTAGTGGTTAAAGCTATGCTCTCTTATGTCATCGTAAGTCCTTTCCTAGTTATCTTGTGGCGGCATCTACATTGCCGCTTCGGAACTACGCATCACATTGATGTCGCTCAAAATCCTGCATCGCGCAAGCAGAGTTTACCGCGCAACTAGCATATGATTATCGTCGGCCGTAGCCCACCAGACAATAGCCATCTGGTTGGAGGATCGTCCCCTTTCTATGGAGGATGAGTGAACTTTATGCCCTGCTCCTCATACCTCTTGTGACCCCGACGTGATGTAGATTCCGCCACAATCTCTTTCTTTTAATGAATACTTACTTGCAGGGATAATTGCGTAACACACAAAGTGGCCATCGCAATGCCTTTCATTTTGACAGTTCAGA
Organism: Apamea crenata; assembly: GCA_949629185.1. NCBI lineage: Eukaryota > Metazoa > Arthropoda > Insecta > Lepidoptera > Noctuidae > Apamea > Apamea crenata. The sequence continues at coordinate 16,367,652 of OX451367.1, forward strand.
ATGTCCATTCGAAGTCTCGGATTGTGATTGATGAAAGTGTGTTACGCAATTGGGATGTTGAACATCATTCCCCTGCTTTCATCCCATTTTATTTGGGGAGTGTGTTCTTCCAGATAGCTCTATCGTCATCTCACTATTCAAATATTCAATTCAATTCAACATGAGTGGCTTGCGAAACTTCTTTTGGATACCAGGTGGGAGAAATGCGCAATGCTTACAAAATTATGGTAAAAATCCCCTTCTATTTTAGAAGAGTTGTGTGTGAGAGCATCCTAGACGTTTCAATGGATTTTTACAAACTGTTTATAATGCTGGTAATCCTTTTCATGTCTAGTGAATTGAGGCCATCTCGGCTGTCGCGTATTGCATTAAGTGCTGAACGATTATTTTTTGGTATTATGCACACAATCGTGCTTTGCTTAGACAGACGCTCCCACATTTCAAAATGTCAGCAATCTGTTTATTTTTCGCAATTTTAGTTGTTAAGTAAATATAATCACAGTAGTCATAGGTCACAAGTTGACCACAACATGGAGACGTGTGTTATTTGAAAGGATTTTCATTCTTAGCAAGAGTTCTGTGCAATTTATAATACCTACAGTCCAAACTCTATGAACAATAGTCCTGGGATTAAAATACAGAGGGATTCACACACAGCTTCTTACTTATTGGCTCTCCGTCCACCCAAAGGTTGTCTGGTAGATATCGCTAATAGTACCTCGAATATTTATATTTTTTGTATTTGAATGTATAATAAAGCATATTCTACCTATCTTCTTAAACATTTCATTCAAGCAATTCACAAAGGTTGTAATAAATTGGAGAGCTCACTAGGTAACATTGATAATAATTTAAAAATCCAACGAGAAAACCAAGACTGTAAAAGACGGTATATTTTTATACCTATTATAAAGATGATTCAAGCGTTCATAGAATCAAGACCATTTTTCAAGCTCCGGTCACAAGGCCGCTGAACAAACACAGTCATTGTATTCAAACTCGATTAACTCCACCGATCAATGAATCGATACCGCGACAAAACAAAACCAGCTCGTGCCCACTGACCCAGAACCTTTGCAGACTTCGTAATGTCTGCACAGATGTCCTGTGCATCCTGGCGTAACTCGTGAAACTACTGCAAAGTAATACAAACCTTAGTACGTTAAGTTAGAGTTGGAATTCAAATGCTGGTAGTTGGAGATGATATCTTTTGGTTCTCGTTTCTAAAGCATGTGTGTCTGTACATGAGTAAACACGGTGATGTCATTATGCTCCGCCTACATTGATTCTGTACAGTTTTTTATAATGTGGTATTTTGATTCGCAGTCTTTAAATTAAAGGTCTTTACTTTTTCGCATTTCTGTATAATTATCTGCACAATTTTGTTACACAAGAATGCAAACGGAGCCTAGTGAAGGTCATGTGGACTCTATGCACCATTGTGCAGGGCCGTCATCTCCATGATCGGTCAGTAATCATCATCATTTCAGCCGAAAGATGTCCACTGCTGGACATAGGCCTCTCCAAAGCACCACCACTTCGACCGGTTCTGTTCTTCTCGTATCCAGCGGATTCCTGCGGCCTTCAACAGGTTATCGGTCCATCTCCACAGTATTCAGCATTAATTAGAATCGAAAGCTTTTTTGCTAATCTATATTTTTCGAAGGTCTGAAAGATGGACCACGGCCTTGTCAAGCACCTATCATTTAGTTAATGTACAGTCACCCAAGGAGATAAGTGACCAGGGTCGTCGGATATAGTTGAAGTTGAGTAAGAAACCGATGGATGTTTTCGAATGAATTTAATTTGATAAATTAACTGTTTGTTTTCTATTAATTCAATTAAATTTTATTTGAAAATATCCATTAGTTTTTTACTAAACCTATGTAACTATATCCGACGACCCTGGTTACTTATCTACCTATTTTGGTGACCGTACGTGTGAGTCGATGATGTCAGCTGAAAGGAGACACAAAGTGCACCACTCAAGTCTTCAACTTATACAGAGGAAAATTTTATTACATAATTATTTATTTGCGTATCTAAAATCCACTTATAAATCATAATAATTATAAGTTACTGCAAGGCCATGGCGGTGTATACTCACTTCAGCTAGGATAGTTTATAAATAACACATAAGATGGGATTATTCGACCTGCAACTAATAGTGTTACACAGTATTAATCACGATCTGAATAATTTTGAAGGATATTGCTAATCCATTGCTTCATAATGTTTCAAAAGTTGGTCTGCTCAAGGAGAAGATGGGAGGACATTGGCACCGATTTCCTTTTTCACAAACTAAACTAAATTTAAGTGCAATGAATCTTTTTCTTTCTATTTTATTAAAAAAAGGACAGAAGATAAGTAGGTATTAGTTTAGTCCTGTCAAATTAGTCAGCGCCTGACGTAAATTGACGTATTTTCGAAGCCATGTTTTTAATCACGTCTAAACTTGCTAAGGAGCATGTAAATTTGACAGGACTAAACCAATATTTATCTTCTGTCCTTTTCTTAATGAAATAGAAAAAAAGACTGAACTAAGTTTAGTTTTTGAACAAGGGAATCGGCGCGGCGCCATTACCTGCAGTGCGATTCTGTAACCATCTCACCGTGAAAACTTAGGTGAAGTGAGCGTGGAGTGAGCTGACATTCCAAATAATGCTAGGGATTGACACTACTGACAACTCACATCAAGCACACTTCACTTGAGTTTTCACGGTGAGATTTTTACAGAATCGACCGGCTGGATCCTTATGCTTTCGATTTAAATTGCTATACATCAAAACCGCGCTTCTCTATGGCTTTGTTTGTTGAAGTACTTAATCCTTAAACATTCAGTTCAGTAATTTAACGTCCAAATAAAAGACCTACCTAATAACCTAGTCTATCAAGTATGCAATTAGCATTTCGTGCACACAGTAGGTATGTGTCATTTTTAAAATATTCCTTGCCAAGCTGAGTAAACTGCGTCATCTCTATTATTTACTATGAATATGCAAAACAGGCTAGAAACTAACACTATTTCGCCAAATTGTTAGTAAATTGATATTTCTGCAAAACACTGAAAATTTGTATTTTTTCGTTGTTTCCATTTCAATCATGATGATAATTTCATGAACTGCGTGGTTCTATTTCCTTTTGAGTGTTGGAATCTTGAGAAATTAATTCTATCGTGATATCATGGATTCCTTAAGTTTAATAAAGTACTTCAGTTGAACTTCATTTGTCTTTGAGGTTTGCCTTCGTCATCTGCCTAGCCTTTTCCCAACTATATCGGAGTCGGCTTCCAGTCTAACCGGATGCAGCCGAATACTAGTATTTTACATGGAGCGACTGCCTATCTGACCTCCACAACCCAGTTACTGAGTAATACGATACCCCTTGGTAAGACTGGTTGTCAGGCTTTCGGGCTACTGACGACCCGTAACGACTGTCCACGAATGACAGCCGGGACCAACGGCTTAACGTGCTTTCCGAGGCACGGATGGGTATGTGAAGATGGTCACCCATCCAGGGACCAATCGCGGCAAGCGTAGCTTAACCTGATCAATCGACCCGTAGCCACAAAAGCCCGTCTTCGTATCAAGCCCTATTCTATGATTTTTTATCAACCAAATAACCTATAATACGTCTCGCAGCCGTGAGGCACACTTTCCTGGTAATTTCTTACATCGGACCTCACACTTTTATTTAATCTTTGTTTTTATTGTTTGTGTTATCCGATGTATGTATCTGATGTATTGTGTCTTTTAGTTTGTGCCAAATAAATGTATTTTCTTTCTTTCTTTCTCAAATCACTTATATCGTATCAGAGATGTTCTGAAAACTAAACGCCAAGATACATATAAGGTAAAGTCCTGTTTCTTGAAATCTTTCAGTTTTTTTTTGTGCGATGTCTCAGTTTTTTGTGCGAGCTATCAAGCTATCAAGTTTCGTCTCAGCTCTCTTTATGGTTAGAATGTCCTAGAATCGTGACTTCGTCAGTAGCACTTGTTAACAAGTTTTTGCATTATTTCAGGTTTCTTTGTACATCGATACTTTTTTAGAATGGAGCCATTAAATAACCAATCACGTGCTACTATTATCGAAATTATAGAGTACTTTTAAGTTAAAAAAAAAAAAATTAGGTACCTATTTGAGACGATTCAACCCACAAGAGCATCAAAGCAGAAACTTCATTTTTTTAATTTTGCTGTTTTGAGAAAGATGGGAGCATAGAACCGGATTTCAGTGACTTAGACTGTGGTAGGCTTACCATATCTCAGAATTTGTCCTGAGTTTTCAGGATTTGTAGGCTCGTAACAGGATTGAGGCCGGATTTTATAAAATTCAGGATATTACGATTTTTCAATACAGTAGATTTTTCAGATTATTTTTATTAGAAAGTTACAACACAAAAACATTTAAACATCTTTGGACATACACTACATTTAATCTAAAAACCAAAAGAGATTAAATTAGTTTATCTCTTTTGGTTTTTAGATTTAGAAACAATTGTGTTATGTGTTACCCATGTGAAAAAACCAATAACGGGTTTTTCCACAGAGTTGTGAATTACGTTTGCGACAAAATCTCAGGACATTCATTTTCTATGGAAATCAGGCGTGATTAAAAAGTCAGGGCTTTTCAGTTTTCCATAACTTAACCTTACTCGGGGAGGCTGTGGAATGGAAGAATCGATCTCCCAAAAATCTTTAACTATCCAGCATCCTAATTGCGTAACACACTATTAGTCTCAATCTGAATCATTTTGAAGGATATTGCTAATCCATTGCTTGATATGTTCAAACAATTTGTCTGCTCAATAACGTAAATAACGCAATGAATGTTGTTGAACTGTCAAAATGAAACCCATTGGTACTGATAGTGAGTTACTCAATTACCCCGCTGAAACTGATTGACTGATACTGAAAACTTAACCTTGCTCTGGTTTCTTTTATTCTAAAGTAGACTAGCTCAAGAAGCCATAGCGTAACGCACATCAATGCGTTATTACTGCACATTTACATACTCGGATGATATATTAATAGTTAAATGGCTCGTGCCTAAATAATGACAGCTGCACTGGTCGATCTTGAAGATTAAACAACTCTTGCTAAGGTCGCTTCGTGGATGGGTGACCATCTATAACATACCGAGACTCCTCTGTGCCTCGGATGGTCTCGGCTGTCATTCGTAGATCTTCGTCGGTCGTTACAGAGAATCAGAAGCCTGAAAATCGGACCATCTGTCTTGAGTCTTGCCAAGGGGTATCGTGTTACCCAGTAACTGGGTTGTGGAGGTTAGATGGGCAGTCGCTCCATGTAAAATACTGGTATCCAGCTGCATCCGGTTAGACTGAAAGCAAACCCAACATAATTCTAAAAAAGCTAGGCAGATTTATTTACACTCGTATATATTGCTACATGCTAGTTATAAGGTAATCCTTTAGCATTGGCATAATAATTAACTTATTTATTTATTGTCATCTACATCGCCACATGCAAACTACGCATCACCCTGACGTCACGCAAAATCCTGAATCGCGCAAGCAGAATTTACCGCGCAACTAGCACTATACAACGTCCCGACATCAATTTTGTCGGGCAGTTATAATCCGATCCAGCCTGTCCCTGGCTGCCCTCAGCGACGCCCTAAGCCGAGGTCCGTACCCCAGAGGGGGTGCCCGTGGCGTGTAGTCGCTTTTAAGTTTTTTAAGGCCTTAATTCATTGAGGCGCCCACGGGCAAGACCGGTTAAGCAGAAAACCGCCTAGGTTGAACTGAGGGATGGCATTAAAAAAAAAAACAAGTCTCAATTGCCCACCAGACACGACACTCGTCTGGTCGGAGGATCCTCCCTTTTCTGTGGAGGATGAGTGAACGTTACGCACTGTTCCTCATACCTCTAAAGTCTTAATGAAGAATGAATCGTCAAGATTTTATAATTGCAATTTCGAGAATGAAGATCTCATAGCGCACAAAACCAGCATGTTACCTACACGTTACAGCAGAAACGATTGCATCAAAGGCACATAATTATTAAATAATTAATTATAATGAACTTTCTTATTGTTGCAGAGAATTAAATACGAGTACGTGAACGAGTCTCTAGTGCAGAGGACGAAACGACAGACTGCTACGAGAGAGCGGTGAGTCATTGTATTGTCTACCTACCGTCTACCTACCCTACTACCTAATCTGCATTCGCGACATATTCGCCAAAAATGTAAACAAATATGAATTTATGGAAAAATTACTTTAATTCCTACCTAATAAAGTTCAGTTTACGCTACAACTTCAAACATTTTTATAACTTTTACATTAGTGCTAGTCTCCCTGAAATCAACTTAATCACCATGAAAATAAAGATGATATTTGTTTAACTTGAAATAACGTCAATTTGACACATACACTTTGAATATACTAATAAAGTAATAATACATCTTTGTACACCAATAAAATTGAAGTGTCTGTTTGTAATGTCAAAATAACAGCTTTTTATTAAATGCTTATGAAAGTATACATACACGGTAATTGTAACAAAAAAACATTTTTGAATTTTTGGTCTGTCTGTTTCATTTGCTCCGTGGTCTGTTTGTTGGTTTGTTTCGACTGATCTCCGAAACGGCTGGACCGATTTTTACTGGCAGATAGCTGATACTATGAGGAGTGCCTTAGGCTAACTTTAATTTTAGAAAAAGATTTACGGTTCCGCGCAAAAAAATAAAAACCATAAAATCCAGTGCACGCGAACGAAGTCGCGCAAGTGGATTATAATACTCAATCGTCTGCGGTCGTAGGTCTAACGTCCAAATGTACCAACTAAGGCCACCGTGTGGTTCCACCTTCTACAAAAGTTCCACTGCTTAGTGATGAGGGTACCACCACATGGATCTCCAGCAGTGGATGTCTGGAATCACCAGTGCAGTGACGGGTCCAGTGGGGTAATTGCGTAACACACTATCAGTAGCAATGAGTTTCATTTTGACAGTTCAACAACATTCATTGCGTTATTTACGTGGTTGAGCTGACAGCTTTTTCGAACATATGAAGCAATGAATTATAATTAATATCCTTCAAAATACTACTTTCCGTGAACTTTATCAGGTTGTCGGTAAACCTTGTGGATGTGCCTACTGTTGAAAAAAGGGGGGACGGGGCTTTCTAGAAGTCATTTTTCGCCGAGAAATCTTTACATGCAACAGGCGTTAAGAAAAACAGCGCTGAAATCGGATAGTCTGAAAACTATAAAGCAAGCACATAAATAATGCAGTAGTCAATTATATTATTTTAAACTTCAGACTTTTACATATTAATAATTCTTTGGTAATAGCTGGTTTTACAAATATTAATGACCGTAAAAAACTGAAATTAATTACAAAACATCGCTTATTCAATTATGTATTATTATAAAGTAAACAAGAACACTTTTGTTTCGCATTTTCTATTAGAAATCGTACCGACAACTTGTTTAGCGCATTTTAAACTGCACTTTATAATTTACGTTTATAAATATTTATTAGATTTCTAATTTTCTATTAATCTGTAATGAGTCACGAACATTTTCAGGATAACTAACTACCAGTCTGTTGGTTAGGGTTAATTTCAGTAATGGTACCTAATTAAATATGATACTTCCTACTAATATTATAAACGTGAAAGTTTGTATGGATGTATGGATGTTTGTTACTCTTTCACGCAAAAACTACTGAACGGATTTGGATGAAATTTGGCACACATATGGTTTATAACCAGGATTAACATATAGGATACTTTTTATCCCGATATTCCCACGGGATCGAAACTTATGCGGGTGAAACCGCGGGGCGCAGCTAGTATATTTATATTATTAATGATATTTCATTCAGGGCTGATTTTTCCAACGCCAGATAATTTTGTCGGAGGAATAATTTTGAATGTTTGACAGTTCTTCCATACAAAATCTGTCAGACGTCAATTTTATTTCACGAATAAAAATTATCTGTCGATTGAATAATCAGCCCCCCATAAGACCGGTTTTTTAATCCAATTGTTAAAAATAGTAACTAATGGTTAAATTTTTGCAAAATGTGTTTTTGATCAATTGTTAGCTAATGCAATGGTCACTAATGGTTATTTTTTAAATTAATAGTTAATCATTTGACCATTAGCAAAAAACACAAAAATAAAACACATTTTGCGAAAATTTAACCATTAGTTAGGTACTATTTCTAACAATTGGTTGAGTTAACTACGGATCAAAAAACGGGCCCCTAATCACTTACCCTCTTAACATTATTTCTCCACCTCAAGCCAGCACCATAATTGCGTAACACGCTATCAATCTCATTTTGACGGATGTTGCTAATACATTGCTTCATATGTTCGAAAAATTTGTCTGCTCGACAACGTAAATAACGCAATGAATGTTGTTGAACTGTCAAAATGAAAGTCTGCAACTACCTTTTTTTTTTTTTTTTTTTTGTCGCTGAGAAATGCTTTATGCATGCCCGCCTCGCGGGGGACGAGACGGGGTATGTGGGACTCCCTGTCGGAATGACAGTATACCCACTAAAACTCAGCGGTGTTCCCTCATTCGCCGTGATGGGAGGGCCACGGGAATAGGCATAGCCTTTACCTCCATAGCCCTCCCGGCGCATGCCCGCCTAGATGTTATGGCGGGCCCCGCATGCCCCCCACATTGGGGGGCTACGAGAATGGCCGGGAGCACCTAGCCATTCCCGTCCAACACTGGTGGAGGCCTGTGCAATGCAGGCAACGGTGCCCCCGCACCCGTTGCCTGCTGGCCCCCACGCCCGCCAAGTCTGCAACTACCTGCCAGACAAGTTTCAATACCTAAGTTATTGTTAGATAATTCAGTTCTTTGATTCATTTTGCTGAAATAGTGCCTATTTTAAAGAATACCTCCATTCAATCAAACATACAATATGTACGTACTTCTTCCAAACATTTCCATCTTCGTATCCGTAATTCCTGAAATGTTTCAAATCCGTGAAACGATTTCAGGTGAAAACATAGTTATTTCTCTGTCGTGCCGCCGCGCTGCGCGTACGCATAGTTCAACGCACTCTGCAGTTTCAGCTCGTTTCCATTGATATTTCTGTCACACACCTGACATCACATAATTGATACATATCAAACTGTCTGGAGAAGCGTTGTTTTCCACATTAACGTCATATTGACGTCGACAGCGACGCTGAAAAAAGTGTAGGTAGTTGGAAAAACCGAGAGTAGAGACTGAATTGTATTTGTAAAAAAGGTTGTGGAATTAAGCCAAATTAGTAAGACTATGTAAGACTAGTTGCACCCCGCGGTTTCACCCGCATAAGTTTCGATCACGTGGGAATATCGGGAGAAAAAGTATCATGTGTATTAATCCTGGTTATAAACTATATGTGTGCCAAATTTCATCCAAATCCGTTCAGTAGTTTTGGCGTGAATGAGTAACAAACAACCATCCATACGAACTTTCGCGTTTATAATATTAGTAGGATTAATATTAATTAGGTATAGTACAAAAATAAGAGACAAATTCCACAAGAAGACTGCCTAAAAGCAGTTCTTTGCAGACCAAAAAACCGTGTCTGATTTGATGATTAAAAACAGTCTCTACCAAAATCACGGCACTTATAGCCTAGTTTCGATCAATAATAGTACTAGCCTAGCCATAAAAATTGTACTTCTCTAGTTTTACGCAACATATTAAATAGTACAGACGCCAGCAGCCGATTGATTCTGTAAAAATCTCACCGTGAAAAGTTAGGTGAAGTGAGCTTAGAGTGAGCTGTCAATAGTGTCAATCCCTAGCATTAGTTGCAATGACAGCTCACTCCACGCTCACTTCACCTAAGTTTTCACGGTGAGATGGTTACAGAATCGCACTGCTGGTCAAGCTACTCGAAACTGTCAAATTTTCCCAATCAACCTTGAACCCGATAAAGTTAAAAATCTATTAAAGTTTGACAGATTGTAGTAGCTTGATGTGCTGGCGTCTGTACGAACACATAAAAAGTTTGTTTTTCCTCTTGCAACACTCGTTGGGATGTGAACGAGATGTTGGGAGTCGGGATGAACTACATATTATATTTTTACTCTGTGGACGTTACGAAATTTCGATTAGCTTTGCATCATACTGGAGATGCTGAATGAGTTGAGCGAGCGATAATCTCTGCATTTTATATTATGAGAACCCACGTGCAATATAGTTGGTACAGTATAATAATAATAATAATTTAATTCAGAACATAATACATAAACATAATTCCATATAAAATGATTAGTACGGCTTAAAAACAATGTTAGTACCTTAAATATACACAGCATACTTTGTTTTTGTTGCTTTTACTCACAGTACGAGCAGAGCAAGTTAGTTTAGTTATTTCTTATTTTATTCTGTAACCAAGTGGGGCAAATGATGCTGTCTAAAGAGGCTTGACTCTGAAGTTAGTAACCAATATTGGACTTTCTTACTAGTCTGTAGTAGCCCGTCCCTAATTTCGTAACACGCTATTAATTACAATCTGAATCATTTTGAAGGATATTGCTAATCCATTGCTTCCTAAGTTCGAAAAAGTTGTCTGCTCAACAACGTAAATAACGCAAGGAATGTTGTTGAACTGTTAAAATGAAAACCATTGCTACTGATAGTGTGTTACGCAATGACCCCGCTGCGCGTTGGTTTAGAATAGAAATACAATGCCATAGTCTCATTTAGGTGGATCCATAATGCATAAATTGGGGCTGGCTTGCGGGCGGCGAGCAATGGGCAGCTCGCCACCCGGTAACGACCAGCAGTGCGATTTTGTAACCATCTCACCGTGAAAACTCAGGTGAAGTCAGTGTGGAGTGAACTGTCATTCCAACTAATGCTAGGGATTGACACTATTGACAGCTCACTCTAAACTCACTTCAGCTAACTTTACACGTTGAAATTTTTACAGAATCGATCGGCAGGCCCGGGTCGATGGCGCGTTGTGTTCCACGCGCGCCTCAAAGTGACAGCACGAACTGACGGGGTCCGCTAGGGCCGATGCGCGGGTTGTTCGAAAAAGATACCGTGGCCCCTGGCACAGGCAACTGAAGGAACACGCGTGGGTTTTAGTCAGTAAAAGTCTGTCACGCCCTTCCGCTCAGCCCAGAGCGGGAGAGGTCATTTGATGATTTCCCACCCAAAAAAAATCCCTCTTTTCTTGTGCCGACCCGCTCATGAACTAGCTTCATCCAGGTTCTAACCGCGATGGTGAAATGTCGTCCGCCCATCTCGCTGCCGGCCGACACTTCGTCTTCCAGTCCTACGGCGTATTTAGGGGTTACAGGCGAACAAAAATAGCAACAAGCAATATCATACAATTTAGGCCTAAAGCATAGCTCCAAGCGAACACAAACACGCAAACGTAACAGTTCCACGTAATTGGTGGTTTCCTACATTTTCAACAAACTGCAATGATGTGTGGTTTTGTAATTTGTAAACCGGTTACTGAACTGAAAAGATAGTGTTCAAGTGAACAACTGAATAGCTGCTGTTATAAGGAAATTATGTAATGCGGACGTGTATTAATGTTAGACGTCTGAAAAACAAGGGTTTTCTTTTTAATTTGTATCATTATGTACACACCACACATAATACATTTAATATTTCCCTTCAGCCTTGTTTGAGCAGGTATAACACGAGGTTTGATACTTGCTGGAATAACACAGGGTGTGTTTTTAAACGACTTCAAAAAAGGAGGAGGTTCTCCATTCGCCTGTATTTTTTTTTATATGTTTGTTACCTCAGAATTCCGTTATTTTTAAGCCGATTTGCAAAATTCTTTTTTTATTTGGTAAGGATATACTTTCAGATTAGTCCCATAGAAATTTCATCAAAAACGGTTCAGTAGTTTGTTTTTTAAACCAAAATGACTGGTAAAAATTACAACTTAAAAGTGAAAATGAAAGTGAAAAATAAAAACTTTTTTGCAAAAAAAAAAACAACCGACTTCCAAAAAAGACACTACAAAGTGGAAAATAACTGGCAAACAACGAAAATGCGAACCTAATGAGTAATGACACTGACTTCCGAAATTAAAGTTATTTTTCACATTGTAGTGTCTTTTTCGGAAGTCGGCTGTTTTTTTTTTGCAAAAAAGTTTTTATTCAGAGATAACACGGTCAATGAACAGCAGTGGCCTAGTAAAGTAATGGCCGCGACGTACGCGTAGGTCGTGGGTTCGAACCCAAGCAGGCACTTTTTTTTCCGTCAACCTATATTGTCCCAATGCAGCTCCCCCATATTTTTCCATTTTTCTTTGTGTAAATTATTTCATCACTATTGCTTTCAAAACGGTGCAGGAAAACATCGTGAGGAAACTGGCATGTCCTAAAACCAAAAATTCGAAGGCATGTGACTCCCGCCAACCCGCACTGAGCTCGCGTGGTGGATTACGTCCCACTCCCTCTCACAGAGACGAGACCTGTGTCCCAGCAGTGGGAACATTGTAGGCTGATTGTGGTTATGCTACGTACAAATTAATGCGCGCTCCTAAAATTCAATTATATATATTTGGCTAATTGCAGCAGCCTGCTTATAAACAAATAATTTCCTTTTTGGGCTAGAGATTTCTAGTTTAGCACAGTTTTATTTCGTATCTTGAAAGGAAGTTTCCAACTGATCACAAGATCTACGCCGCAAATATGTACGTAATAAAGGAGTGTCAATGTAGCTAATCCACTGACTCATTATATTCCATCTATTTAAATATAAATATTTCTTTACCTGCGTTGGGTTACCGCCATTTTGGGAAACTGGGCTTAGCCTTGTGAATCATCTCACAGAGACAAAAGTTGAGAGAACTTGTTATTGAAAACGATTTCACTAAAAATAAGTTTATTGCGGTCCTTTAAAACATTAGCTTACGTTTTCATACTGACTGCTGTGAAACAGAGGTTAAAGAATTCAGTAGGGGCCTAAGTTTACTCATTTAGAAACGTTGCAATAGTAACGCACTCTCACCACTGTGGGTTTTTGACATAATTCTGTCCAAATTCACGTTGGAGAAACAATTGCAACGGCACCCTGAAATAACTGATAACAATTATCCTACCTGAGATTTAGATGTATAAGGAGATCCAGAGACTGCAAATGTCCTATGCAACCTTGATTGACTTTTAATCAAGTATGAAGATAAACAGTCCTTTTTTCTTTGTTCCAGATTAGGGTTCACTGAACCCCTTCGACGAAACGATTCGAGTTGGAGCTGTAGAAGTAACTTCTCGGCCCCTCGAAAAATTGTAAAAAATCGCTCGGTGACTGTCAGGCACTACAATATACCTGCACTATTTCTTGTATAAAGCCGTACTAAAAAAAACGAAAAAAATCTCGACAGAACCCCCTCTATCAGTGGCCACGACAGAGGGTTTTATTATTTATGTACATTTATATATGCATATATAAAAAAAGAGAAAAATAGTGATCTCTAACGTGACGTCACAATACCAAAATTGTGATTATTTTACTAATTATTACATTATTTTAATTGCTTTGCTGTTTTCAAATCGCATTTTTAACGCGTATTGCCCGTTGTATTGTTAGTAGTTTATTTTAAAATTGTAAATAGCAAAAAATATACTTAATCATAATAAGTGTGACATTGCGTAAAGTAACTATAATACTAGTCATTGATCTAGTGTATTTATTTTGATAATATTCAATTTTGTAATCGATAGATAAACTAACTATATTAGAGATTTCTGACTACGTATTTAAAATATAAAAATACTAAACTGAATGCCTGAGTGCATCGATAACCAAAGAAAAAAAGCAGTGAACTTTTAAAAAAGTAAAAGGCATTCTGTCAAAAAAGGCGGCAAGCCGTGGGCAGTACCACAGATAATCTAAACATAGTGCTTGACTGCGTTGAATCGATTAGCACAATCGACAAGATGCAGACCCAAATCGGTGTTGGTAACGAGCTGCAGAGAAGCTACAGGATGCAAGACTTTGCAACGCCTGGTGTCATCATGCGGGAGAGGAGCTTCATGCGCCCTCAATCCCACCACAACATGCATCATAATCAGGTATGTTAATTTCTGAGATACTATTTAGTGACTAACTTTATATTTTTAAGCGTGGGATCCCATGCCCTTCATAGGCAAAAACTGGGTCGTCATCTCCTGTACGCAGTACTCTAATGAGAAAGACCTTGTCCCAAAGGGCCCCATCATTAAACAAAAATAGCCCAGCGTATCATTCTAAAAGCTAAAAATGGCAGCTATAGTGTACAGAGTGGCAACAGCCTAGTCATCTAGTGTGGAATTGTTTGATTAAGTTAGAAAGACCTTGGTATGTGCTAAGGATTTCTAGTACGATTGCAGTTAGCGCGTAGGTAGGATCGCGACACGCTCTATTCCGACGCCTACGTCCTGTCTGCATAACTCGATAGCCTTTGCCTTTATTTTGTAATCGATTTGTCTTGACTCGATACATCGTATGAAGTAGGTTATTTAAGAAAACATATCAAGATTCAAGATGTCTCGTCAAGTTTTCAATCAGGATCAAATTGCCATTTTTTCTGTCTGGGTGATGAATCTCTTGGTGCCCTAGTAATGTCCACTAGATGCAATATTTCCACCATTTAAATAGGTCACCAGCACCACTGAAACAATATCAACTGCTCTGTGTTGCTATATATTAAAAACCCCAGCATTTTCGCAGTTCTCTAACTGCAAGGACGGAGGAAAAGGTTATATTTGTGTATGATTATATTGATTATACATATATCTGACACAAGTAGGTAATGCATGATGTTACTAAACAAACAAACGAATATAAAGAGATGTTATATTAGTCGATGATTATATCGTTTCATCACTTCGAGAATGATATACGTAATTCTCGAAATAAGCTGCGACTGTCCAGCCTGAATGTTTAATGTTTGGACGTGGAGGACCACTTTGAAAAGGGAGGATCATCTACATACCTATATAACAGGGATTCGCTACTTGTAGTTCTGTGACTCCTTTTTTCGTCATTTTCCATTTAAAATCACTGAAAGCGATAATTTTTTTTATTATTTCAGTTCAACAATGCGAAAAGACGGAGCATGATCCTGACCAATGCTAAAGGGAAGCCTACCCTGGAAATTTACAGGCCTCCCGGTAAGTGAATAATATGACAAGGCCGAGTATGGCCTGGTGGCCGGATTACTCCAGAGTTAGTTGAACAATTTGGTTGGGGAACTGGATATTACATTGCATTTACACATTCTATGAGGTCGCGACTTCTTGCTTGTCTGCTTATTTTAAGCATAAGCTCACCGTGTAGTAAAATTATCCGGGCAACGAAATTGTCTGTAGTTTATGTAGAATTGTCTTTTTTTTCTTGAGCATAAACCTTCTTGATTCCTACAGGCATAGCACTATGCATGTCATGATAATTTGTTCAATTTTATTTGTAACACTCGTCGCTCGTTCTCTTCTGGTCAATACTAATTAGTAATTACTCATTTAATTCCTTGATTGTATCCATTGTATTTATGTAATCGATTTAATATGGTATCATTCCGACTCTCGATTTGTCACAGGCTGAATGTAAATACTTGGCTAGCAAGCGTCTCTACGTAAATTTGGCGCCAAAATTAAAAATAAACAAATTTCATATTTGGATCAGGTCGACAGTCGAATGTTTGTTGCGACGGGATGCGTTTGTCAGACGAATGTTTGTTTGTGGTTTTATGTGTTGTGCTTGTGATATAAGTGAGATATTATGTCTCGGTGTATCGTGAAACAGTCGTTATCTCAACCAGTGGCGGTCGCGCCAGTCGCCCCCGTGGCTCAGGTGTCACCGGTATCTGTTTCTCCTGTGTCCGTGACTCCGGTATCGGTGTCTGTGACCGTGACTGCTGCGCAACCAGTTTCTGATGCCTCAGGTTTGTTTATGCGTTCAGCAGTAATAATAGCTGTGGTTACTGGTATCGCGAAATGATTTGCATTGGGCTGCATTTGCAGGACGTATGCCGGTTAGAAGATTGTTGAAAAAGTGGTCTGTAATGTCAACATTGAATCTTGGCGGTAGAGACGTTATTTCCGTCACAAAACAAGTGTTTTGGCGACGATATACAATGAAATAATTGATGTAAATAAAAAAAATGTCTGAATTATTCTTGGCAGCTTGCTTCAGTCTTGAGAAATATGTTGAGCATGAGATTTTGTGGAACTGACGGCTCCAGTTCTACTCTACGACTCTTGTCTTTGACTGTCAATTCGTTCATATGTAAGTGACCTCATTTTTAATGTTCTGTATTGTATTTAAGATGTCCGACGTCGTCGTATCCCCTATTTTCACATTTTTTGGCCGTTTTGTCTTTAATATTCTGTCTTTTTCTAGTTGGCCGTGCCCCTAGGACGACCCTCTGAACTCTCTCTTTCATGACATAAGTTCTGTTTATCATTGGAATCAAAGTCGACCAACAGTTGCTCAACGTTGTTCCCCGGAACATCAAAGTATTGCGCGCAACCTTGTTTTCAGAATGGATACTGAACATTTGCATGTTGCCAGCACTGAATAAGAGGTTTTTTCTTTACACCTTTCACAAACGTCTCTACAATACAGCCAACGTAAGAAAAAAGAGAAGCTCTAACGTTAAATGAAATCATTTTAAATCCACTTACCCCTGTCAGTAATACAGTGTTCAGTCAAAACTGTACATATTTGCTATTAAATCTTGGATGAAAGTTTCGCTTTTGTGCATTTGAGCGGGACGGCTCGCGTGCGGCGCGCGATGATCTAGGTTACCCAATTAAACGCACACGCTTGCTACACTCGTGATGATTTTATATATTGTTGCTATATTGCTATTATTTTTCATTTTGGTTTTAATTGAATTGCCATTTTGTTCGGTGGTAATTACCTTGTTCTGTTATACATTAACAGAACTTGTAGCAACGCGAGATCTGTTATTGTTTCTTGGATCTTGGTCTTTCGTTACAAGTTTCAAAGTAGGAACTACCCTATACTGTTCCTCTTGAATTTTTGGTTGTATAACTTCTCTTCTTCCCTCTTTCTCTCGAATTTCTACTTGTTTTTCTCCCAAAAGGCCAAACACCGCTGTAAAATAGTATTTACAAAATAAAATCTGGCTCTTTCCAAATTGATTTTTCCCTACAGCCTTTTTAAGAGCATACAATCTGCTCCAATTCAACCATAAGCAAAGTAACTGACGTTTCCAATGGAAGGCGTACATACCGTCGAAGCTAGCGGCCCACCGGACACCATTCAATCTAACTGTACTTCGTCTATACATGCAGAGGCGTACCAATGTTATGTATTGACTGGTACATTAAGAACATGATCTTGTTTTAAAGATGAATGTAACAGGCTTTTATATAGTAATGGACTACTTGTAGCTACTGATGATAGAAACTATAGCGATGATATAACTCTGCCTAGAACGTATTTTCTTTGTATACATGCGTCGATATCCGAAAATAAACGTTATAATAATTCGACTAAACATTGTGGCGCAGATTCTCTGTAAAATGGTTTATGACTGAATATAAGGATGAAGAATTCAAAATACTGAGTCATGAGGTCAAAAGAACTTTAAAAGATTTCAACAATCGACACAGATTTGTATCAAAATTTATGAGGATATGACGTCTGCTGTTAAATCGGCGTTTCCGCTAAACTCATGTTCCATTTCAATGTTTTCCACGTGGTTTTGTTTTGCTGATCCATATCGGCTATCGATTCCTTCATCCAGCATTTTATTGTGGGCTCCATGTTACTTTTAGACCGTATTCTATTGTTCTGTATGTTTTGCCAACATTTTACATATTTTTTGGAGGTTGCTTTCCTGATTTTTTCAGTGATAAGACACTGAAACAGCTCGGCATTGTGTTTAAACCCAGCTTCAACTTCAATGTAAAGTGAAAAAGTTTTCGTATGAAAGAATTAGCGGAAGAGAATGATACATTCAAACAATGAAATGTTTTGTATAGACTTGGCGACTTTTTATAGACTAGGTCTACATTTTAAGAATGCTTGGATTTGTATGCGTTATAAACAGGAATGACTGCGAGAGAACTGTTTATAATGTCGACCATGGAAATTTTATCAGCTTTTAAATGTAATTTCATTACGTTTTTCTTTACATTACATCTATCCGGCCTGAGTCTACGCTTAGACTTCCAGTTGATCTATATTTTGTCAGTGTGTCACGGTGTTTTGGCCAAGTTCCATCTGTTCATTCATACATACTTGTTTGCCATGTCCCTTCCGGATAGGAGGGATAAGGCGCGATTCCTGTTCATTGCTCTTCTTCCATCTTCATCATTGAGAACTCTTACATCATTAGACTTCACTATTACTTCACCTTCCTATCACAATCACGTCCTGATGGCACAGCCACGTCACAACTTTACACAGCGTCTACACGAAATGTAGGTGCTCCTGTACATCTATGACTGTCTTCCATCAATAACCTAGTACACAACATCTGTCCTATCTCCCTCTTCTCTTGACGACCACCGTTGACCACCAGGTGTCCGCACAGACGGCGTGGCGACCACGGCTGCCAGCTCGGGCGCGACGACTTCCACCACAGCGGCGGGCGGCTCCACATCTGCCTCCACCAACAAGCTCAATGTGCACGCTAAGGAGTTCACCATGGCCAAGCCTGCCGACCTTCACAATAGGTGAGTGTTATCCATAGATGTTTAGTAATTGATAAGACACTTTCAGAGGATACCTTTGGACACCCTGATTATTTGCAAATCTTTGGATTTACTAAAAGATTAACTAGACTAGACCCAACTTGGAAATTGTTTGACTCGTAGTTTTTCCGAAACTTTCTATGTGTTGGATTGGCATTTTTAACCTACTTATCAAAATACACCATCAAGCCCTGGTTTTAGTCATGTCTTGACCGTCTCCAAATGTCATATTGTAGGCATTTGTGTATACTCAATAGTTTATTGCATAATTTATCATTGTGATTTCTCCGTTGCCGTATTGATATAGTTTGACGGCACGGTTGGCGCAGTGGTTAAGCGATTGACTGCTGCGCTGCGTGTCGCGGGTTCGATTCCCGCACGGAACAAATATTTGTATGACCTACATGTATTTGTTCCGAGTCTGGGTGTTTTTCTATCTATAATATGTATGTATTTACAAAAAAAAAAAATGTATATAAGTAGTTTATCAGCCATCTTGTTACCATAACACAAGCATTAGGTTGCTTAGCTTGGGACAAATGGTGCTGTGTGAAATGTCCAGGGATTTATTTATTATTTATTTATTTATATAACAATATCCAAATCCTTATGTTCCTTGGTCGCTATTTATAGTTTTCATTTCTCCAACCAACTGCTGCCATGCCGGTCAGGTACCAAACACGTAATTTGTTTACCCAATCGTGTTATAAAATCTTGTCGACAAGTTTAGCCTCATGCCCGTCATACATAGCCGTCTAATTGCCATGCACATGATGCAAAATTACGAAGTGACTTCAGGTAAAACCTTGACCTTGCTAAAGATGAACTTTTCCATTAGCTTTTTAGCTACCACGCTTTTTTTGGTTTGCCACGTGAATTAATTACTAGTTCAAATCGCATCGGCTGCCTTACTAAGATTTTAGATAATTTTCCGTCGTCCACACGGTTTTTGACCTTGCTCTGGTTGGTGTTGAATAGTTTGTTTCTCATCAACTGTAGTAACGTGACTGGAAGCGATGGGCGCTGTTGGCACGGCTCCAAGAGAGACAAAACAAAAATCTGTGAAACAATGTGCGAAACTGATGTTCGCGTCGCATATGTACGTACTCGTAGTATCAATTGTAGAGTTTTTGTTATCACTTTGTTCTTGGCTACGGTGACGCGAACACGCCCGCGCGCGCCAAAACGGGCCGAACAGCGTGCCGCCCCGCGCAGTCCGCGCACGCGCCGGGAGACGCGCGGAGTTCCCGACACGACCGCGACCAAACAACCACGAAATTATAACGCGAACGCCTCCGACGAACGAACTTGACTCGTACACTCCGTATTTTTGAGTACAAATCTCAACAGTGCCGTGTGAGTGATCCGCCGACAAATCGCCCACTTGACGAGGAGTTTATGCACCGCGAGCTGGAAAGTGTAAGCTCGGGTAGGATGTGCGCGGATACTGGATTCTATTAATAAAGTTCTGATGCTAAGAGGGAAATGAGACGTAATTTGTCGGCAGTATTGCCAAGTTTGCATTGAGATTTGCATTTGAAGATAGTGATAAATTTTACTGTAGCTCGCGTAAACATCAAGATTTTAAACAAACAGTGCGATGACGAGCGTGATGTAGTGGAATTGTCTTGTGATTTCTAGTCTATATTGAAAGGAGATTTGTTGTGAAAATGGTTCGCGGAAGATACTCGACATCAGACTTGTAAGTACATACACATTTTCTGAAACATAGCACTCTTAATCAGACCATGTCGTTTTAGTCCCGGAATTGTTCCACTTAAGCTCAAGACTGTAATTGAGGTGACTGGCGTAAAGAGGACTTTGTCTTGCTGCATTATGCTTTATAGTCCTTTGTTGATCCTGGTATATGCGCGAGCGCCATTAAGTTTAATTGAAATGGTAACCCATGGCGGTACGTTTGTTTTCAGCTGTTGTCACACGGCTTTACGACTGTTATCTGGTTCAGAACAAATACATATAAAAATAAAATAACATGCTCCAATTACTATGTACCAGAAGGTAGAAAACAAATTCGACTCGGTTGTTGAGTCGTAAGTAAATAATAGTGAAGCGTGGGGTGCTTATCAAAACTATCAGCAACTCTACATTGGATACGTTACGTTTAATTTACAATAACCTTCGAATACATAAACAGTTAGGTACTAACTTTGGACTTAGTTTATCAGTTTTTGGTGCGTTGTAGAAGTTGTTTATATCTTGTTAATTCTTGGCTCTCTAATCCTAATTTGACAGGATCCTCATCAATAAAATCATAGTCTTTTTCATAATTATTATCCTAGGGCTGATGTTCTTCTTCTCACAAAGTTTTAGTTTCTGCAGAGGTCAATATATTCAAACACTTTTAAATCTCCATGAAAGTATTCTTCAGTATGTTGAATATTTTTTGGGTCATGCTATTCCATTTTCGTTTGCATTATGTATTACCAATAAGTTTTATAGTAATTCGTACGATGATTACTTTTTTTACGATTCATTTTCATTACTCACCACAACACTCAGATCTTCCATAATTTGTGTGATTGCTCGTTGATTTGGCTCTCGTATTAGCTCTTTAAACTGTTTCTCTCAAACACTACGACTTAGTTCTCAGACTAAACAGAATCCATTCAATAGAACGGACCGTGCGTCATTCTCATCTAACTTTAGAGATCATTGCAATGTTTTGTCGACTTGTCATTATTCGATCTCAAGGTCGAAGTACCTACCACACCGTTTTATTCTCTGTTTATAAATATGACTTCATTCGCTTAAGTTTTACCATTTCCACTAATTGCTCAGATGTCTGCCTAGCTGTTCGAAATGACTGTTGGCATTCGCCGACTGTTATGCAAATTCTGTCAACACAGGTGGTTTGCCTGCCATGTCGACAGTTCCCTCCCTCATTTAAAACTGTGTCTTAATATCCTCTTGTAAATTCCAACTGTATTGTAAAACTTTCCTAAACAAATTGGAACATTAATAACGATAAAATTTGTGAAGACATCGACGTGATGTACGTAGAAAAGTTGCACTGGCGTGCAATTGAGCGTGAGTCACGGAATGCAACTCGAGCGCTGGTGTTAGATGTCTTGTTTATACGTAATTGCCTTAGTTTGTGTCCCACACCGACCGCATGTATCAGTATCAACTGCCTGTTATGACCCTTTAAGTATTGCTTTGACGATGCCTCCAATAGAAGTCAACTTTCGCACGTAGTGTTCGTTTCGTCTACTATTTTGTCACGTTTATAACCTAGTTTGTGTAAATTCTTTTGTATCCCAAAATGCGTTGATGAAATTAATAGCGAAACGTTTTTATTGCGTTCTAGTGGCTCTACTCTGATAGATTCTATTTATGACTACTTTTCTCATTTATTTCGACTATCATTCCTAAACTCGTACCTAAATTGATATTGGTCACCTTGACATTTTCGTATTCGGCTTTCGTGTGTCAACAAATGAAAAGTTACTGAATTGTCTTTTATTCTAACGGTATAATCAAATAATCTTCAACAAACAGCCTTGCAGACATTATTTATAATTTTTCATGAATGTTTAGTTTCGTATCCGACCACTCGAGTATTTAATTTTAGCTTCAGATAGAGTGAATTAAATATGTCGAAACTGCTATATTGAAAGCATTTAAATTTTCTTTGGCAGCTGTGAATGTAAACGTAAACTGGGGACTTCCTAGATTTGAGTTGATATCAAATATACCAGTGGCGTGTGTAATAAAATAATTTCAGCGTAATTTTCAGTTTTAATATCTTTTTGTGGTTGAGTAAATGTCAGTCCAGGTTTAGAGAGATTTATCAGTGACCAACAAGTTGTTTTATGCTTTTTATAAGCCTCAGAATAATGTTTCTACAACAACTTAACTTAGCTTGTTCATTCATAGTAATAATTTAACATGTTTATATAAATCTTGCAAAGTCTTGACATTTACCAGTTGACAGCACTGAATCGTTCAAGTGCTTGATAAATGATAAGTTATTTATGAAAATAATTCCGAACAGAAATACAAGAGCTGGACTATTATTTAATCTAATATAGTGCGTGATGTGAAAGTTAATAGAGGAAAATTAGTTTACTACACACAGTGCACATTATTAGAAAGTTGGAATCCAATAGCACGCCCAGTACTTTATCAAGCGTTTCCCTTCGCAGAAGTAGCACTTGTAAACTAATAGCGTTCTTGTTTGCAAGTTCTAGACAAAAGTTCCAACTGCTTGTCTTGAGTTCATTCTTTTCAATAACACCTAGGACTTCATTGGGACCACCTGGTTCACATTTGTACCACAAACGGTACAAATTTGTACCAGCTTATCCCTGAGAGGTATGAGGAAGAAACCTTAGGCCATATAAATTCCGTACACCTGCAAAGCAATCCTTTATCATGTAAATTTAGAAAATCAGCCTGAACTCGTGAACAAATCGGCCATTCAACTCGTATTCAAATACATCACGTGAGTCTGTGGTCTAAAGGAGATAAACACTTGGTTGTCAACCGACAATGGAGTGCAACACAGACAGGACACGCCACTTGTGCCCATTCCGCGACACGTCATCATTGTCAGCACACCGGTTATGACATGCCAGGTCTCGAGACACACCGTCTGTTTCGCGATGGGAAATAGGGCGACGAAAGAGATCTGTTAGTGGAAGGGGATGAGTCAATTTTCTTTGGAATAGACATAGCTGATAGCATGCTGCCACTGCAGAATCAGCCATACCGGTTCTCGGCTTTCGTTTTTAGCAGTTTCAAAATATGAAAAAGGTTTCGTGAAGGTGGGTGTGAAAGAATTGAAGAGCAATACTTCATAATTATGTTCCTGTTGTCCAAGAGCTGAATATTTGCCCATATTTGAGGCTTTCTATTTAGTTGTTGTGTCTAGACTAGACCAATTTCTGTATCAAAAGATCCAGTTATAGATCGGATATTTCTAGTTTAAACTGTTAATGGCAAGTTCATTGACATTCCAGCAGTAGGTGTTTGGTATCAGGTTGGCACGAGAGAGGTCGTTGTGATGTTGGATGACAATAAATGCACAACTTACGTTAATATTATTTACCGTACTGAGGTTATCTGTATTGTATATTGATGCTCTCGGGACAGCAGGAATGTCTTTAGCATTCTTACTATAGAGTAGACCTTGCGTTCTTGATGCTGCTTCACGGGTTTTGTTATGCAACTTCGGTCATCGCTCTTCATTTGATGCATCTCCTGCACCACAATATTGTGCAGTTTTATAATCATAGATTACTACTTTGAACGAATAAAACATGTATTAAAACATGATATTCCTAAGTTCGATCCTTTACACAACACGGGACTTCTATACGAAATCCGGATGCAGCCAAAATTTTGCTACTTAACTATTCATATCATCGTATCGATTTGTCCACGCTTTAGGTACTTATTTATATCTACAATCAGTTCATCGTTAATCCTCACCGCCATTTCCTATCGTAATGAAACAATTTGCGTGGCATTGCGCAGGAATGGACCGCCATAACGGGCGGCATCGCGACAATGATCACTTATTATTTATGAGGTTTATGCTCATGGCTATGGGACACGCGCCACTGGACGCCATTGTCCACCATGAATAACAATCGTAATGGCAACTGCGTTTGGCACTGTTATGACTGAAATATTACTTTTATTAACTGGGCGTTTCATCAGTTCAGCTCTCGTTTTGGT
Organism: Apamea crenata; assembly: GCA_949629185.1. Classification (NCBI taxonomy): domain Eukaryota; kingdom Metazoa; phylum Arthropoda; class Insecta; order Lepidoptera; family Noctuidae; genus Apamea; species Apamea crenata. The sequence continues at coordinate 16,392,028 of OX451367.1, forward strand.
AGTGCTGATTTTTCCTCATCGTGCATTAAAGACAATGTACTGTGAAGTGGAAAATTCTAGGAACAATGGTTGAAAAAGTAATGGCTGACTGATTTGAATATGAAAGAACACAATACGCCCAGGTTGACATCACCTATCTCTGTGGTGTGTCATCATTATGCAGGCAGTGCTGCAACTTTTGTTACACATATCAATATGTATTTGGCAGGGAAAAGGTTGCATAATAAAAACATACATGCATGGGTGATACATAAGCGCTTGAAGGACGGGTGTAGGTACCGTCACCGCGGCAGGCCTAAGAAACGCTGGCGTGACGGTTTGGTCTCGTTCCTGGCTGATTGGCCGGAGAAGGCACAACATCAAGAAAATTTGAAAAGTGTAGACCTTTGCTCAGCTGTGGGACAACATAGGTTAATCGGTTGATGGACAATGAACGAGACACAATAGAAGTAGGCAGACTTAGGTATTAAGTTCGGTAACAATAGAAAAAGTAACTGTGTCTCATTTAGTGACAGCTGAGCTTTTATTACGCCTTGGTGTTTAGTGTCCCGCAAAGTATTAACTAAAAAAATATACATATACATGGGCTCTAAAATATCAATTCTATTCAAGGACAAAGATAGCCTGCCAGGGTCGCGGGTTGTTCGAAAAAGTTACCGTGGCCCCTGGAACAGGCAACTGAAGGAACACGGGTGGGTTTTAGTCAGTAAAAGTCTGGCATAACCTCCCGCTCCGCCCAGAGCGGGAGAAGTTACTTGATGATTTCCCATCCAAAGAAAATAGAACAAAGATAGTCATCATCAATCGGAAATCAGAGCTCTCACGCTGACGCTTTGAACTTAGTGCCAAAGATATATTTATTTTAAAGGGATATTACTCCCTACTACGTTTTCATTTTGCCCATAAATTACAACCTATAAACCGAAGTAGGAATAGTTTGCGATGAATCAGAGCGTTTCGGCGAAATTGTGTGCCGTTGTGGATTTATACCAGCAGCGGCTTGGGTTCAAGATTTTAATAGATTTCAATCAATATCCAATTCAGGTTTAAATAAGTAAACGTGCTCTAAACAAAGTGATGAGCACCCTAATTGACACAATATTAATCACAATCTGAATTATTTTGAAGGATATTGCTAAACCATTGCTTCATATTTTCGAAAAAATTGTCTGCTCAACAACGTAAATAACGCAAATAATGATGTTGAAATGTCAAAATGAAAGCCGTTGTTGCACATGGGCAAGATAACATGCTTTGTTTAGCCGGAAAAGTTACCTTGGTATTCAAGGTAACTTTTCCGGCTAAACAAAGCTAGGGCTAGGGGGTAGGTATTTCTATTTCGACTTCCATCGAATCGACTTGTTCTCATAATCTTGTTATTTGGTTATGGGTGCCTGTAGACAGCCGACTCTACAGTTTCAAGTCGTTGTCAAACAACTTGACGAACATTGGCAACACAACACACAACTACTTTTTTTTATCGCTCAACGACGCCAGCTGAGGCGGCTGTTTGCAGGCGCCTTAACACTACAGGATGTTCATGTTCATAATTATATTCTTGGTCAGACAATTGGCGATACAAAGTTTTCGTGATAAGTCTGGTGCTCATAAATACGAAATTCCGTTCCGTTACCAACCGACGAATTATTTCTATTTCGCTTCAAATAAAATATAGTAACTAATTCGCGTGTTTGTGTTTACTTACACCTAAGCATAACAGCACCGATTTCACTAGATTTCGTAGCAGGTGGTCGTCCTAGATCTATGTAATATATGTATATTTCAATAACAATGTTGATTCTTCGTGATGCTGCTAATCTGTAAATACCTAGATAGCATTCATGAGCGTGGCTGCGGCGAGACTGGCAATGTAATTTGTACATAGATAAACGATCTTGTCGTATTGTCACATTATGTACATGACATATATTTATGCACGCACATAATTATCTCTTCTCTTACATACATTACATAAAACGCATACGTCAGGGCGGAGACGCGCGGAAATTTATTACAGACAGCGTCTTATAGCCCAAGCTGATAATAACAGATTTCCTACCTATGCTTACCTAAATTAAAACGAAGTTTTTTTTATTAAGTGTTCTCACATACTTTTCTAGATTTTCTTTGTGTTTTGTCTACTCCGTACAATCGGTTGAAAACGAGTTCAAACCGCCAGTTTCTGAGGCCTGTCTCGGTGACGACCCCCTTACTTTTAGGCACCCACTGTGTGACTATACCATCCCAGACCACCTATCTGTCTTGATGCATCTTATAAGTGTGAATTCCATTTCAGCTTCGCAGGATTTTTGGTGATACACCGGTTATTAATTAAAATCCGGACTGATTCTGTCACTAACGCTAATAGTTTTTAACAACCTTGCGGAAACAAGAATCATCCTACTAATATTATAAATGCGAAAGTTTGTATGTATGGATGTATGGATGTTTGTTACTCTTTCACGCAAAAACTACTGAACAGATTTTGACGAAATTTAGCACACAGATAGTTTATAACCAGGATTAACATATAGGATACTTTTTATCCCGACATTCCCACGGGATCGAAACTTATGCGGGTGAAACCGCGGGGTGCAGCTAGTTTTTATATACTTTCTTGTCCATTTAGTATCCTTATTTTACGAAGTAGTGCCGAGGACGAAATAAATACAAATGAAACACCTCTCCGTGATAATACACCTCTTTCATCGCTGTAGCTCACACCTTTACTAAGATGTTCTATCTGATGTTGCAGGCCAGGCATCGGCTACGCCAGCGTGGGCCTGCAGCACTCGCGCTCGGCCGTGCTGCACGCGCAGGTGCCGCCGCACTACCGCCCCGTCATGCCGCCGCACGCGCTGCTCGGCAGCGCCTCCAGCGGGAACGTGCCGCACGCACAGGTACACTGCATTATACAGGATTGCTACTTGGGGACCATCCATAAATTCCGTCACACGAATTTCATGAAGTTTCGAGCAGGAGGGCTCCAAACATCATGATCATATAATTATGTCACCTCACCTGTGTGACGACACATATTTTGCAATTTTAAATGAACCATACACAACAACAACACTAGTCTGGGCGCGCTATTGCGCATAACGTCGAGGGCACGTCGGGAGCATCTTCCCGAAGCTTACTCGTGTGAAGGAATTTATGCAGGGCGCCTTGTAACAACTGATACCACCAGGGTGAAGTCTCCTAAAATCGTCAATCATCATTGGCTGCATCCAGCTTCATGCCGTATAGGGACCTAAGGATATAGTGATGTGGTTTGTTTAAAAAAACCCTCATTGCAGCTTCAAAAATGCTCAGATACTACTTGACCTTCCAATGATTTTATAGGAGACAGTATCAGCCTTAGCAAAATGATTTACAAAAAATTAATCGAAGTATGTATACCTATTGGTAATCAAAAGCGCCTTCGTCACTACCTATCCTTAGCAACAACCAACAGGTCAGCGATGAAGCCTGGGATGGTTTCATAAGACGCTTCCGAGTTCTCCATAATCATAAAGATTGAAAGGAGATTATCTTGATATGTGACAGTTTGTTCCCATAGTTTTCATTGTTGACAGCCTCCTCTACTTTGCCTCATGTGTAAGATTACCCAACGTTACTCGCGGATTACTAAACGCTCGTTAACTATGTGAACCGAACCAAACCACTATTGACAATACCGCAATTAACCATTTAAATTCAATTAGTGCAACCAGTAGTACCGATAAAGGATCGTTTACACGATGAGAGTTATGAAAGAAAAAGAAAGATAATACATTTATTCTTAAAGTATTTATTTAAGTCGAGAATCACGTCACCATTTAAAATTGACAGTGTCCGTGTATACAGAAAACAGTATTTAGAGTCGTTAAGTCGCGATTTAGGAAGATCACCTGGCGAATCGTAGTAGTATTTTTTTCCTGACTGAGTGTAAGCACAATAGTGCGATAGATCGCCCAGAGATTTACTCCTAATTACGAGACTCGTATGGGCAATTGGACATACTCCCCCCTCGGCGGTCAAGAAACTGTTCTCATGTAGACGAGGCTTAGGTATTAAAGCAACCATTAAAAACCAATTTAAATTATCATATAGAGTCTATAAAAGAGCCAATAACATTACAGGTGGGACCTCGAGTCCACTTCAAGCTGCAGCCTCAGCAGGCAATCATTCCGGAAAAGAAGAAGTCTCCCCCGTCTTCTCTAACGAACGGCAATGGCAAGAGCATTCGGCCGCAGTCGTTCACGCCGGGACTGAAGCGCTCCAAGTCGCTTACGTCTGCTGATGCCTTAGCGAGCGGCATGGCGGCGCTGGGGCTCGCGGCTGATGCCGGCGATCTGGGCAACTTTCCGCCAGAGATACAGGAGTGTATCGACAAGGCTCTCGAAGGTGAGACAGAAGAATTTTTAAATTAGAAGTTTATTTGTTTTGAATTGAAGTATTCTGCTTTAGAAACGCAAGCCGAAGTTGTGTTTGGGGTCATCTGCCACGATTTTGTCATAATCAAACAAAACGGCAGAAACTTCCATCATCAGGCATATCCAAAACACATATTGTGTCCGTTTGTCAGATCCGAACGCAGTGTGCGCGCGCACGCTGATGGACGCGGTGGGGCACCTGGTGTCGCGCGCGGTGGAGTCGCCGCGGTACGCGCTGCCGGCCGCCCGGCGCTGCATCGCCGTGGTGGAGCGGGAGAGCTCCGAGACCTTCCTGGAGTCGCTGCTCAACACGTGCCAGCAGTGGTACCACGACAGAGACAAGGTATGTGGCTGATAAGGTCTCCAAACTTAAACTTAAGCATTTATTTCATTTAAACCAATTTTGAATTGCCAAGAAGTCGGTCGGTCAGTCGGAAAGATGAAGCTAGTTGCCCATTCGAAAGTGTAGTAGGTTACTATGGAGATGAATGGGTAAGAAAAGAAACTCCATGGATACTTTTTAAAATCAAAATATTGTTACCAAACATTAGTTACATTATTCAAGTTGAATTGGTGGACTTTATACTCCCCTGAGGAACACCAAAACCATTTTTTTCTGCTAATCGCTCGTATTCTAAAACATTGGTACCGGCCATTTAAATAGAAAGCAAATAGTTCCAGCGGCTATTTCCATTGTATCCTAATTTGTTTAGAAGAACAGAACAGAACGAGATATTGCATCGAAGGCTTTGGCCAAATCAAGAAGGGTTTAACTGCGCCCTGCGTGCGGTTTCATCCGCACAAAGATTCCCACATGTGAATTATGCCAGGATAAAAAGCAGCTATGTCACTCTCTGACCGATCGAAAACTATCTCGATGTAATTTTTTTTAATGTTACATCTTATGATATGTGCCAAATAAACCTATTTTCTTCCTTTTTTTCTTTCCATAGGATTAATATTCGTAGTCTTCATTATTTTGTGTTGTTGCAGTTGTTGGGCTCCAATGTGGGCGGCGGAAGGCCTCGCCTGATGGCGTTCCTGTCGTTCCTGCTGGAGATGTACTGCCAGCTGCGACGCCGGGCCATCCAGCGCCGCGGGGCCTCCGCGCAGCCGGGACAGGTGCTGCTCACGCTCATCTGCAAGTGCTGCGAGGACTGCATTCGGCAGCCCGTGCCCTCGGCTAGCGACGTGAGTACAGTACAAGCACGACCTAATTAAACCTGTACGAAGAAAAATACTTTTTATCGACACTATCTTGACGAAAAACAGCAAATTTTTAATACTTAGTCGATTTTTTTTCACCTTCGACATTTCGTAAGGCACTCGGACGATTTTTTTTGTTATCCAAAAATACCTTACTGTTTTGGTCACCTGAATAATAAACAGCTGAATTGAAAAACTAAATGGTCCTTCCAGACGGAGAACCTGTTCTTCGTGCTAACGTACATCGGGCGCGACCTGGAGTCGCAGCTGCCGGGCGAGCTGGAGCGCCTGCTGACGGCCGTGCGCGACGCCTTCCTCAACACGGCGGCCGCGCCGTCCATCCGCCGCACGCTGCTGCAGCTCATCGAGCTGCACGCGTCGCGCTGGCAGCTGCCGGGCTGTGCCGTGCTCTACTACTACCCCTCCTCCAAGTAACTAGCGCCCTGGCCACACACCACAAGGAACACTCAAATCTTAGTGTACTTCGGAACCTACTGTATTGACTGTACTTGTGTCTTAGCCGAACAGCACATTGTTTGAGCCGATGGTGACTCTCACAATGTGCTGCTTAGCTGGTTGACGAAGCTACGATAGCTCGATCGTTTGTAGTGATGGAGAAGATATTGCATGATCACTTCAATGTACTGCTATTTTCGGGCAGTGCTTGGTCATAGCAGTGCCAAGGAGCACGCTCTGTCACCAGATGACGAGGCTTGATGAATAATTTGGTCCTAATGTAATGTACGAAGATACTACTGTATTGTAGTAGATATAATTTTAAAGCATGAATTAATGTACGTTTGGTACTATTGTTACTGTAACCAAATTCCCAGTGTTTTCTATTGAACTTTGGGAACTAACATTTTATAATTTGCAACGCCTATGTATCAACACCTGCTTTAGTACACTTTTGTTAGCCTGGTGTCCCAGCTGATCAACGCGTTGCGTTACGAATAGAAGCCTTGTCTCACGCGTTGCGTGTCATTATTGCGTTGCTTCTCAATCGTGTTGCGAAGAAGTTATTTACGCGATGCGATTCTTGTTGCGATGCCACGTCAAAGGTCGACGCAGCATGACGTGCTGATCAGCTCGGACTAAGCCTTAGTTTGTAAAGCTTTAGCGGGAAATTGGTCCTTAAGTACGAAGGATATGTGCATGGTTAATCTTAGTGTACTTTGGGAACTACCACATTGTATCTTCATAAAGTGGCAAGTACCCTGGTGTACCGTAGAATTATACCGTTTTGTATCTTAAGTTAGCAAGTACCGCTTCATGAGATTTAGGTCTTGGCGACTGCTGTTGGTGGTGGTTTACATCTTCCGTCTTACGACTTCTTCACCCCGTAAATTGCATGGTATATTGGTTTTTAAACGGCGACAACAAACCTTTCAATTGTCAAAGCTTTGGAGTTGTCGCCCTCTTAATATCGACTATAAGTTAAGCCAATTTGGTCTTTCAGTCTTCTGCGAGGACCATTACGGAGGTGTACGTTATTATTCTATAGTGAGTAATTATGTTAGATTAGTATACAAAGGTTACAAGCATTTCTTGTAGTGTTTGATTTGTTTCAGTTTGACCTTCATAGCGTTGCGTTAGTTGTACAGGAGGTCTCTAATTGTTGTCCCTTATACGTATCGTAGGCATGATGCTGCCATAAGCTCATTTATTGTGCCTTTAAAGATTTTAGTAGTTATAGACACGTTCTCCTCGCTCTCGAGACATAATAAAAAGTATTTTGTAATATTTATCAGACGTAAGACGCCCTCGGGAGCGACGGAACGTAACAATTAAAATGTAAGGTGTAGTTTTAGCTTAAGGTGGATTTAGTAAACGCAAGATATGCCTTGAAAGTATTAAAAAGTACTTGTAACATAAGTAGTAGGACAAAATGACGATGTACATTACTGTACGTTCTTCGCATAGTATTTGGTGCATTGTACCCTTTGTCGGTTGTGTCTAACTGTAGTGTCGCCATCTTTACCTTACCGCTTGTAGTTATGTTTGCCTAGCAATGCTTCACGGGCCCGAGCCTGCACACACACACTACGTAATGCACTCTGGTGTTAGTTTATTTTCTATTAGTATATACCTACATCCCAATTATGCAAATTATCATTCTATTAAAATTATAGATGAATCTTATCAGCTTTCTTACACAAAGATCATATGAACGTATGACTGAACTTCCTAAGTATGAAGTGTTTCAATTTATTATGCTTGTGATATTATAAATTTAAGTTATGTAATCTCTGATAATATCTCTTCTGTCCTAACCAAAGACTGTACTGACGATGTGGAGATTCATTATGATAATTAACAAAAGTGTAAACTCAATGTTGTTGAAGCTGGACCAAATTATCTTTGTGTGTCACCCGCCGGCTCTGTAACCGCCGCGGGCGACGCATCACTTCAGTGACTATTATAAGTTCATTTAGTTGTAGACTATGTCTGATCACCATTATCAAACTAATGATTTTTTAAATATTAGTTAATTACATTTTATGGAAAAAGTTAAAAAAGACCATAAACTTTTCGTTATTACTATGCATTCGTAGCAATAAGGTAATGGTATGTTTGTAGAAAAGTTGAAAAAATATAAAAAAATGGTGCTAACAAAAATATTGGTGTATTGTATATTATTTTATTAGAACACGGGCAATAACATTGTTCTCGTTACCGCTATAATTTTGTACGAATAAAACATAAAAATGATTATAACCAATAAATTATATAAATACAATGTTGCTTTTTATTTATTACTTTATCACATGGAACATGAAACATAACTGACGAAATATGGGTGCCTCTACCTAACCCTTCAGGGATTACATGCGTGATGTTATGTATGTGTACTTCATCCTTAGCTTGATAATGATGCTGCAGTCTGTCTACAGCAAACATTCTTGAGCTCCTTAACATGCAAAAGCGTTGTATTCGGGCTATGTTTAAGATCAAAAATACCGACAGCTGTCAAACACTGTTTTTAAATACCATATACTGACACTTCCTTCACTATACATCTTAGAAATAGCTCTAATTGTTAGAAACAATCCTCACTGGTTTCCTCTTTTGTCAGACAATGTCACTAGAAATAGACGTACTAAATATAAGAACTACTTACAGCCTCACTCTGCGAAAACAGCACTCCTTCATAAAAGCGTGTTTTGTATGGCACCATTAATATATAATAAAATTCCAGAGGTTATTAAAAATATAAACCAAGCAAACCTATTCAAAAGAGAACTTAAGAAGTTACTGACTGAAAAATGTTACTATTTTGTTAAAGATTATTTAAATGATAGTTTCTAATCTATTTGTGTTATATTTTAATTTTGTTAAGTATGCTTTTTTTTCTGTCTTAATAAATTGTGTTATATATTTCAAGTGGCTATAATCTATATTTTATTTTGTACGCCAATGGTGGCAAATCATGTTGAAACTCACATATTTTCACTTCTACATCCACATTTGCATGTACGAGTATATGTATAAATAGCTTCTGCCCGCGGCTACGCCCGCGTGGATGTCGGAAGTTATCCCACGGGAACGTGCTACCAGGATAAAAAGTAGGTATGTGCTTCCCCAGGATGCCATCTATCTCTTTGCCAAATCAGAAGTTCAGTGGTTTAGGCGTGAAAATGCGGGTCAGAAAGGAATAATGTGGTTTCACTTGAAACTGTAACATACAGTTTCAAGTTCAAATCCTCCCCTGAAAACCGAATTACCCCTTTCTGCCCCGTCAGGGGTAAATTTTCGACAACTTTACATACTTATTATTAATTATTTTCTGTCGAAAGTATCAATACTGAGTTTCGAGTTAATCGGACCGCGCATTCAATTTCTTCCACACAAACTTTAACCCCTATATCCCCTTTGAGGGGTAGTTTCTCCTCGGCGAGCCGGCGACATCTGATCTGAAGAGATGTCGTGCGGTGTCCCACAGGGATCGGTTCTGGGGCCGCTCCTGTGGGACATCGGTTACGACTGGGTGCTGCGGGCAGACCTCCCTGATGGCGTCAGCGTAGTTTGCTACGCTGACGACACGCTGGTCCTGGCGCAGGGGAGGTCGCATCAGGCGGCGGCCAACGCGATGACACGCGGGGTTGCGATAGTCGTGGATAGGATCCGGCAGTTGGGTCTCGAGGTGGCATTGCACAAGTCCGAGGCCATGTCCTTTCATGGGCCCCGGTACGGGCCACCTACGGGATCTCAACTGATGGTAGGAGGGGTTCACATCGGCGTCGAGACAACGATGAGATCCCTGGGTCTCGTCCTCGACAGCCGGTGGAACTTCGTCGAGCATTTCCGACGTTTGGCTCCCAAACTGGAACGGGCTGGGGCCGCCTTAAAGCGGCTCCTGCCCAACCTGAGGGGGCCAAACGCCTCCTGCCGGAGGCTTTACGCGGGGGTCGTGCGGTCCATGGCCCTATATGGGGCCCCGGTGTGGGCGCGTTCACTGCGGCTTCGAGCCGCACACTATCTGAACGCGCCCCAGAAGGTGGTAGCCGTAAGGCTGATCCGGGGCTACCGCACGATCTCGCGCGAGGCGGCAAGCCTCCTTGCCGGACTGCCGCCATGGGATCTGGAGGCGATAGTGCTTGCGCGCCTGCATGATTGGCGCGCGGAGGCACTACGCCGGGGGGAAACTCTGCACCCGCGGCAAATCGCTGCGGAGCGGACGGACCTCCGGCGCGATCTCATGGCGGAATGGAAGGCGCGACTATCGCAACCCAGCGCAGGGCACGCCGCGATAGCGGCGATAAGACCCCTCTTTGAGGAGTGGCTAGAGAGGCGTCACGGCGCTCTCACGTACCGCCTGACGCAGGTCCTCTCCGGACACGGATGTTTCGGGAGGTTCCTGCACATCATCAGGCGGGAGGAGACGCCCGGGTGTCACCACTGCCCGGATCGCCCAGAGGACACGGTGGAGCACACGGTGGAGGTCTGCCCTGCTTGGGCGGAGACCCGCCGTGTCCTCGTAGAGGCGATCGGCAACGGCGGCGACCTCTCGCGCCCGGCCCTGGTGCAAGCCATGGTCCGGGGCGAGAGAGAATGGGAGGCAGTCACCTCCTTCTGCGAAGCAGTCATGCTAGCGAAGGAGGTGGCGGGGAGGCTGAGGGAGAACACCTCACGCCTCAGCCGCCGCGGGAGACGCTCCGGGCGTCGGGAGCCGCGTGACGACTCCCGGCCACCGTAGGCGCGGGCCTGCGGGCGGTGAGTAATGGGTAGCTCACCGTCCGATCAGGACCAGGCCCGTGCCGGACGGCGCGTTGTGTTCCACGCGCGCCTCAAAGAGATGTCAGCAGAGGACGGGGCCCCACAGGGCCGAAGCCTGCCGGGGCGGTGGGATTTTCCGAAAGGTTAACCGCTGCCCTGGAACAGAAAGGGCTAAGGAAGGAACACGGGTGGGTTTTAGTCAGTAAAAGTCTGACACTCCCTTCCGCTCCACCCAGAGCGGGAGGGGTCATTTGATGATTTCCCATCCACAAAAAAAAAAAAAAAAAAAGGGGTAGTTTTGAAAAACTAATAATGATAAACTTTATTGCTTACTTAGGCGAGTATTCATGCCAATTTTCAAGATTATTAACCTAACGAATAAGATTTTTCATATAAACTGTATCACCGCTTTTCACCCCCACAGGGGTGGAATTTTGAAAAATCATTTGGGATGTGTTCATAACTTGGCTCAAAGATTATTTATACCAATTTTCGAGCTAATCAAGCCCCGCTGTAAAATCCTCCCCTGTAAAATTGACTACCCCTTTTCAGGCCGTCAGGGGTAGATTTTCGAAAAACCTTGATACTTATTATTCTTTCCTTTCAATTTTAGGTATAAATACTGAGTTTCGATTAAATCTGACCCCGCGCTAAAATTCTTCCATACAAACTTTGAAACCCCCCAATCCCCTTTTAGGGGGTAGTTTAAGCGGTTTAGGCTGTGCGTTGATGTCTCAGTCAGTCAGGACTTTGAATTTTATATATATTAGATGTGTAGATGTTACACATGTTTACAAATCAATATATATTATATCTTTATCTTTAAGAAGCGAATTATATTTATTATATGCCTCGAGGAACTCGGTGCGCATCGCATCGACATTGACACACGCACGCATGACCTTTTCTAGTGGTTCCCTACCGGACTTCATATTTTCCATTATATCGTAAATGCTTTGCATGCGGGCAAAAATCATATTACGACATGACAATGCTATTTGAATGGCGGATTCTATCGGACCATCCGAATTAATAGTTACTTTCTTAGACATTATCGATGTTTTTGTAGGTATAAATAATAATAGCTAAAATAGATCGCGAACTGCAACGATCTGCGCGCGGTGTGATTGATAGGTACTTACGAGTTATCGTACCGAACGATGGCGAAGCGAGCGAGCGGTAGGTACGTTAAAGTTTTCCTATCTACCTACCTAAATTAAAATATGCGGGATGCGAAATACCTGCGAATGTACGCAATGACAATGTAGGTATCTAGGTATTGTATTTATATGAAAGTGGTATAGTAAGAGTTTAAGGAACGAAGATTGAAATTAAATGTAGTTGCGGGAGTATGATATACGGATAGAATAATAATATCCGTTATCGAAAGGTAAAGAAAAATAGGTATCCGGCTCGAAGCACCAAAAATGTTGCGTGCTTGGGGTGAAAATCGAAATTTTCTTTAGTGGACTGTATGAGGGGCGGTTCGATGATGCAAGTAGGTGCTGGTGGTGTGGGAAAATGACAATGGTACCTGCCTGGTGAGCTATGGTGGAGACTCGATGAGAAGAAACTCCTTAGCCACGTGGCGGCGGCGCGTCCAGGATGTCACGTACGGTAGATCGGCACTTTTCACAACACACAAAGCGCGCTGCACAGTTTAATCACAATCTTCGTCCTTCGCGGTGAATTTTGAGTTCCTTTTGACTTGGGGTTTATTTTATGACCCGCAGCGTCGATAACGGTTGAGAACATATAATGTACTCTGTGGTTGAGAAACTGGCGGTTTGTTTTTGCATTGCGAATCTTCTTTCTCGCTCTCGCTCAGGCATTATAAGGGTTGCGGAAGGGAGCGTGAAAGCGGAAGGGATTTTGTGTCGCACAGATACTAATAATGAGAGTTGCCAGTAATTAGGCATGAAATATGAACCATAAATAAATATATTATGGCATTAACACTAGCTTTTCGATTTAAAAAAGTTATATTATGCGTGTTACGTTGCTAATTTCACTAAACTTTTCGGAAACTTAGAATTTTTTTCGGAGGTTTAGTATTTTTTTGGAAATTTTGTTTATTATTTGGAAGTATAGAATATTTTTCATAGAATTATAATCTGAGTAAGCTTCATGTTTGTATTTTTTGTCGGTTAATTTTGTATTAACTTTTCAGTAATTCATTTTAACACAGCTTAGTTAGTATTACAGTCAACCACAGATCCCTGGAAGTTAATTTGTTTTTCGGAAGCTTTATTATTTTCCATTAAAAACGAAAGACGTCGCGCAAGCAATGGGAAATTGCCACTGAAGGCTGCGGGTGTCAACTAAGAACGAGCTGCTTCTCACACGGACAACTGTATGTCGTTTGCTCCCGCGTCACCAGTAAGTTCTGATCCTGACTTTTCATATTTTGGCTGCTGATACCAAAACTACAAACTATACAGGAAAGTCTAATTAAAATGTGGTTGTTATTTTAGTAAATTATGGTGTCCACGCGAACTAAGTCTTCCGCGACTTCGCAATTTTCTTTCGAAAATTATAACCAATTCTAGGAAATTTTCAAAAATACATAAAAATTGGGTTTTCTCGCATCCCATGAATTTTCGCCTTATTGTGGTGACGAACCCTTGTCAAATGGGCCACACTATCATGTCCTGGAAGGCAAACGTCAAACTACGAATCACCCTGTTTAAGCTTGAGCTTGAACCAGCTTATTACTTTCACAGAACATAAATACCCCAACGATTACTTTACTCTTTGACCAGCTTGAACTCTGCTGATTCCTTAACATAAAAACCACGTGGATTACTCTAACTATATGCCAATAGATGGCGCGCATCTGAGTTACAAAGGAGATAAGGAGATTGTTCGTGATTGCAGAGCGACACTACGATATATAATTTACTAGCGGTTAAAACATAGTTATTATTTTGTGTATTGTTCAAGTGCATTATTTTTAACACTCAAATTTTAGCCAAAGGAACATGTTCCCAACCAACCTTTTTGCGTATAGTAAAAATTGCTTGTCAGTTTTGAAAGGTACGATTGAAACCATAGAAAAGCCGAAATTTTAAATTATAGGTATTAAAATTGTGATTGAAACCAATTGAAACGGATACATGCATTAGTATTTTTTTTTCTATAAAACCAGTAATATAACATCTTTCTTGAAAAGTACATACATACTAAACGTTATAGTTTTTCTTATAACTAACGCCGTTCAAGACGCTGTTTACAAAATTATAGTTTTTGAACGCACTATGATTCTGATTGGACGCGCACGCGTGCTTATCAGTCACTTCCTGCTAACTTCACGTCTGACAGTTCATACGTTTGGTTCGGCCTTCGCCCTTCGTTCGAGTTCGCTTTGTTGTTGCCTGCAGTTGCCGACGAACTAGTTTTGAGTCTCGCCGCGAGCGTGTGATGTGACCTGTTGATTTATTACTCATCGTGTTTTTGTGCTTTTGTCTGTGATAAAAAAATGACATGATGCTGTTTAAAAATGTTAAGAGTGGTGCGCGTTGAGTGATTGTGTGTTCAGTGTAAAATGGGTTTGATAACTTCAAGGGAGCAGACAATGTTGGACGGGCCGGTGGCGTCGGCCAAGAGTCACCATGTACGGCAGCCGTCGACGAGGAACCGGACGAAGCCCCCGATGCCGGACCGGGACGAGTTGGAGAACAGATTCGTCAAAGTTTTGGTGAGTGTTGGCACCGAATTTTGCCGGCATTATGTTTACAAACATAACATTGTTTACTGTGTGAACGGTAGACGTTACTTTTATAACGCGACTGCGGCGCTCGCGTTATATCTAAACAATATGTTGTAAACAGCCTGATGGCAGTAAATATTAGTGGAAATATTATTTATCGAACTTATATTTTGGTAAAAAAGCGCATGTTAAACAGGCTAATAATTGGTCCATGTGTCGCAGGGGTGGGTCTAAACCACACTGCGGCAAAACTACGGGATTCTTATTTGTTTTTGTTTCCGAAATGTGTTTTCGTGACTGAAGGGAACAGTCGAGAGCATTTGCATCTGATTCTTGGTAGCTGTTAAAGTTATTTATCATAAAACTGAACACAGACTGACAGTGTAGCTAGTACAGTTTCCTGTCTTTGTTATGTTTTCCTGCATCATTAATAATACTGTCCAATTGAGTTATCTATCGTATTTATTATTTAGTTAGTGACCAAACTAGTGTACCATTGTACTACGGTAAGGTAAATTATAGTTTAATTAAAATTTCGAAATAACATAACTGATTTACAAACTAGAACTCAATGAATAAGTGTGCAGTTTTAATGTTTTTTTTTTCTTAACCGCTAATGTCCCACTCCTGGGCAAAGGCCTCCCTACTCTCTTTCAAGTTTAATTTATTTTTTATCATGAAGTACATCATTAACAAATAACAAGTAAACAAATGCTACTAATCAATAAAGAAATATTGAAGATGTAAGTAACGTGAAAGTAACCTTTTACCTTTGTTTTGGAGTGACATAGTCACACACTCCTACCCCATGCAATTCTTCCATAGATCTCATGAGACCTATTATCATACAATAACATCCTGCCATAATGTTATGGGATTTATGGACACAGTTTCAATAAGATGTCTAGTATAATATTCCTTAGCCTATCATCATCATCATCAGCAACATGCTCCTGCCTTCATCCCAATTTATTTGGGGTCAGCACAACATGTCATTTTCTCTACTAGTCGTCATCTCTGTATTCACCCACAGCCCATCATCAGGAGTATTTATAAGAAATTCTTCAAAGTTTAGAAAAGTCATCATCATCATCAGCAGCATGATATTCAGGTCAGGAGCTGAGCAGATGCAGCTGGATGGCAGGTTTTTTTTTTAAACAGTAGCATATTAAAAATAAATAGAAATAACATAACAAATATACTACCCACAACATTTTCCACAGATTACAACTTAGATATTTACATACTGATGGTAAACTATGAAAAAACAAATTATACATGCAACTTATTATTCTGTTAAAACCCCTACAAGAAATGATACTCCAGTTGCATGTATAATTTGTATGCCCCATGCACCTTGACTGAGAGCAAGGAGTACTACCATGTTTCTGACAGCATATTTAAATAAATTTAGCTCCTGAACTTTATATTATACTTGTACATACACAGAGGTGTTTCTGAAATCCGTTAGAAAGGGTTCTACATAAATTTGGACATAATTAATGGGGCCATCTTGTAAAACATAATTGTTACAGACTAGCTTCTGCCTGCGACTACCCCTGCGTGGTAGTCAACTGGACTATAAAATATACCCTATGACAGTCGGCAATAGTGTAGCTATCTGTAAGTGAAATAATTTTCGAAATTGGATCAGTACTTCCAGAGATTACCACCTACATCCAAACTTACAAACTTTAACTCTTTATAATCTTAGTGTAGATTGTAGAAGAAGAAAGAAAAAAAAAATATTTATTGGGACTCACACAGCTATATCACAAACTAAATTAAACACACTCGTAGAAACAAAAGTAAAATAAAAAAAAAACAGAATGAACATTCACATATGGGCAACCTATATGTGAAGGAATGGTACAAAATTATTATTCTGTAATTGTGTACCAAAAACAAAGATGATAACACGTTCCCAGTCAAAAAAGTTCCAACTATACAACTGCATCGTCTATGCAGCTGCATTATCAGCTTTCCTATTTCAAAACTTATCATTCAGCCAGTATCTGTTGCAGTAAGTTCCACGCACGAGTATCTTTGTGATAAGACTAATGAAATGTTTCATTTCCTATTTTATCTATGTGTTTGTCATGTTTCTAGGTTTTGTTTGTTATTGTTGGTGAATTAGTTCCTCGTACTTGATCAATGAGCTAAGTGTTGTTATCATTTTGGTACAAAATGATTGGCTTGAATATTTTTGATGATGAATACTATAGGTTTTGTAGATTGCTGTGAAATAGCTAAGTTAGGAACTAAATAGCTTAGTTAGTAACTAAGCTATATCTCGTAGTTAGGTAGCACTATAAAAGACTCGCGCACCGAGGGTTCCAATATTTTTATTATATGATGTAACTAAAAATTTACGGTTTTCGCAATTTTTCCTTTATCTGTGCTATAAGACGTTGCTTCGTACCAAATTTCAAGATTCTGAGTTCACGGGAAGTACCCTGTAGGTTTTGATTGCCTTGCGAGTTTCGAAAATTTGCGGAAATTTGCGGCATAAACGGCTGTATCTTTTGATTGCGTTGGCTTAGAAGTTTGATTCACAGCTCCAAGGGTCAGTAGACCTGGGTACTTGATATAAATTCCAGCGTGATACCTCCATGCGTTCCTGAGAAAAAGGGTCTTGACAGACAGACGGACGCACGGACAACAAAGTGATCCTATAAAAGGGTTCCGTTTTTTCCTTTATGATTTCATGAAACTGGTTCAATGCTGGACGTAATTCCGCAATTTTCCTCAATTTTAAACATGACATCAATAAACCAATTATTTTGTGTGTCAATTAGATTGTTGAAAGTAGTTAACCAAGTTCAAAACCAATGAATGGATTGTGGTTTTAGTAATTTGTGCATTTACTGTACCTATACAAGTAAGTACTATTTTGCGTAAGTGATAATTTAAAAAATAAAATATGCAGAATGCAATTATTTTTAATTAACATAAAAGATTACTTATCACTGCATTTTAAATAAAATTGAATTTATAAATAGGTATATAAAAAAAAATAGGCTATTAAATTTGTTCAATGTTATGAGTGTGACCTTTAAAAACCTCACTTCCTTTGCAAAACAGATAAAAAAATATGTTCCAGATAAGATTTGTAAAACTATTTTAATAAAATATCACTCATTCCAGACTTAGCTTGATAAACTATTATTACTGTATGATGGTGGTTTCCCAAAAGAGACATAGGTATTTAATGTATAGTTGTTTTGATTATTTGAAAAGCTTAGGAGAGGACATTCTATCTTATTGCTAAAAACACTAGTCTGCAATTCCGTTATCAAGCCAAAAATGCTTCGTGTGTGGGTAGAATTCGAAAACCGCCATCTCCCTATAAGTTCAAAAAGCATAAGCAAATCTTACATCGTCGACTCACACAACAAATCAACTTCCTCAGAAATTATGTGCGTGCGAGTATACGTCGCGGCGACGGGTCGGGGGCTGCGCCCGCGTCGTTATCGCGCACAGAGCCCCCATTGATGGCTGGCTATTTCTGTACTATCAGCGACACGAGGCGATTGTGCCCACACTTCTGCTGCCGCCGCGCGTAATTTGTTCATGGCTAGTTTGTGTAGGATATTATTGTTGGTATTTTTAGACTCCCTAAAATTATTAACTGTCATGGCTGGGAAAAACTAAAAATAGTTTCCATTCCGATCATTTCTTCCGGTATCATGTGAGTGTCTTGAACGTAGCAAGAGCGCGTTAGCAGTATTGGGTGATTTTCTAGGAATCAACTACACGAACTATCGCTGAGTTGAGAAGTTCTGAGTTGGGCTACACGATTACTGACAATTAAATGCGTGCACTGACTGGAAAGGTTCACTCAAATCTGTATATGTCAGACATTAAACCCCGTATGGCCTGACCAAGATTATGTCTGGATTTTAAACATCGCCACAACGACCCGTTTTTCGTTACAATGGATTTCCGCGACCTTCACAAGATGGTCAGTCCACAGTCTTGCTAGATATCCCATACGTGGTCTAAACTTTCAACCCTTCAAATAATGGCTACATTCATTGAAGACACGTGGTACTTGCCACAGGTGGAGAACCTTCATCCAATGTGAACGATTCATCTAACAGACAATGAATCATGGGAATAATACATGATCTTGTTCTAGGATCCGAATTGTTTAAGTGGTTGATAATGAATAAATTAGTGATCCTCTCGGTACGAGGAATTGTTGAATCATAAATATTCTATCATCTGTCAGAATCTGAGTAAAGCACCAGAGGTTTGCACACAATATTCACACAGTAGTTCTCGCATAGCATTTTTTTTCGTAACACACTAACAGTGGCTTTCCTTTAATTTTAGCAGTTCAACAACATTCATTGCGTTATTTACGTTGTTGAGCTGACAATTTTTCGAACATATGACGCGATGGATTAGCAATATCCTTCAAAATGATTCAGATTGTGATTGAATGTGTGTTATGCAACTAGATTGTGCTGTAAAAATGCTAAAGATTTAATATTAGACATTATTTAAGTAAATACATAAATTATTCCAACTGAAATTGAACCCGATGACCCCAAGCCCAATTCCGCTTATCAATCCGACTTTGAACATTCTCAAGTCAAATCAACAAAAGTAAACAAAGGTTGGCGATTCCTTCTGCTACAAAAACAGGAACTCTTCATTACGGCAAGGTCATTCGGTCGACTTTTTAACCAGTAAATGACGTCCGTGAATCATCGGGACTGGTCGTTTTGAAATAGGGTCAGTGTGAGGCCTTGGAAGCAGCAATCAACGAGTCATTAACTCGTCAGGGTGATGCGTGGCAGACCGTGGAGTTGATATTTTTTAGAATACTAGCTGTGCCTCGCGGTTTCACCCGCATAAGTTTCGATCCCGTGGGAATATAAAAAAAAAACCGGATAAAAAGTATCCTATATGTTAATCCTGGTTATAAACTATATGTGTCAAATTTCATCCAAATCCGTTCCGTAGCTTTGGCGTGGAAGAGTAACAAACATCCATCTATCCATCCATACAAACTTTCGCATTTATAATATAATATTAGCAGGATTTTATTCAGATGGGCCTTTCCCGTTTTGGTAGGCTGAATTTATCAGCGGTTTTAAAAGAATATCGTATATGTAGACCAGCTCTATTTTGCTCTAAGCACCAGAGGATACCGGTATCACTCAAGTCTATAGCATAAGCATAATCAGTCTATAATGTTCCCACTGATGGGACACAGGCCTCCTCTCTTCGAAAGGGAGTCGGCTATAATCTGCCTGGCGGGCCCAGTACGGGTTGGCTTATTATGTCACATGTCTTCGAATGTTTGGTTCTAGGACATGGCGGTGTCCTTACAATGTTTTCCTTCATTGTTTTGAGAGCGGTGGTGGTGAAATAGTTTACACAAATTAAAGCGCCTGTCTGGGTTCAAACCTACGACCTTCAACTCGTAAGTCGCGGCCTTTACCACTGTGCCACCACTGGCCTGTTTGTCTGTTCGCGTTTTGACAGGCTGAATTTATCAGCGGTTCAAGGGTTCAATACTTTGGGGATGAAAAGAATGTCGTCTATGTAGACGATCTATTTTGGATTGTGCCTCTTAGCACCAGACGTAATCGTATCAAACATGTATATTCATAACTTCAATTAGAGCTCTGTAGGAAAAACTTAACAACAATTTAGTTTCTACAAGTTTATCTATCAGTGGAGAACCATCACACATGCTAATATGTTGTTGATGGTATCCGAACCACGAAGCATACACATTAAATTACATAGAACATAACACACACATTATTTTGTAGATCTTATCAAATAGGTACTTACTTACTTAGGTAAGTACTTACTTTCTCCAAGTAACCGACATCGTAAATAAATTGTGCGCCTGAGTTGATTGAATCGGATTTTTATTAGCACTTACAAAGTTTAATTAAAAAGGCGTACTGGATTGGGTACCAAGAGTTACAAAGAAATAACAGTATTTAAGAAAGTCAAGAACTACTTACTTGCCTCATTCAGTAGCCACTCACTGTCAATCTGCCAATTCTGATCTACTATTTAATATTGACGTTATACTAAAAATATGAAGACCTACGTTGAGTTTTGGGAAATGCCCACCAAAGAAAGAAATTACCACGATTCCGGAAAAAAAACTACACATTGTAAAAAAGTGTAAATTTTTTTACAGCTTCATCACAGCCGATCTTAACCCAGGAGAAACCCAGGAAAATTATTCAATTACTTTGGAACCTATAAGGTTGGCAAGGCATGAGTCCTTCAAGCCATCCAATATCAAGGGAAAAGATTTGATTTTTTGTATGTTTATTTTTACGCTTTCACGCAAAAACTGCTGAACGGATTTGGATGAAATTAGGCACATGGGTAGACCATGACCTGGATTAGGGCATTGAATACTTTTTATCCCGATATTCCCACGATATCGAGACTCATGCGGGTGAAACCGCGCGGCGCAAATAGTATTTAATAAACAAAACAAGCTACTGCATCTCTTTGCATAACATTGTTAGCCATCTTTATTATAACTCCAGTCTTTGTATGGTCATGCGACGTTAAATCAGTTTATAAACGATCATATTATGCATGCATTGTATGACGATTATCCTTAATTAAATACACATCTCGTTAGCTAAGTGGCATATCATGTGATGCAAACGGAAGTTGCCATATTTGTCTAGAAGGTGATCATGGGCGGAGGCCGAAGAGTCTGCGATTTTGTGTAATCTGGCTAGGAAATCTATGTCGGTATTGAACTACTATCTATATATTGTACTATCGCCAAAATCTATATCTGACCAGCGTAAGGACTATTCCTGCTTGCAGCGCATAATTATGGTCGACCTAAAAAGGACCCTCTTTTGTTTTACTTACGGACGCAGCTGTGGTCATCATGTGCACGGGATTTTGTTTTAAAAATGTTCAGATATAGGTTTTGGCGATAGTACTTTGGAACTGTTGAATTGAAAGATGATATTTGTATGAAACGCTTTCTCCGATTTGACCTCTGCTGCCCTCTTTAATATGGCATGAAATCCTCAGTTTGAATGTTCTCAGGTTGTTGTTTGAATCATTTCAAATAATTACATTATTCGTTTTCAGAAATCTCAAAATTTTCCTCATTTCAAATCGGAGAAGCACGTCAGTTTACAAGCCTTTATTTGCCTTGTAGCTAGTATAACATAATCAGCCCATAATGTTCCCACTGCTGGGATACAGGGCTCCTCTCTTTGAGAGGGAGTGGGATTTAAACTTCCACGCGGGCCCAGTGCGGGGTGGTAGATGTCACGTATCTTCGAATTTTTGGTTCTAGGACATGCCGGTTAGTAGTAGTTAGTACGTATTGGTAAAATCTTGCTAGCTGAATTAAAACCACTTCCACTTAACCTACGGAGTTGAAATTTTACATTCAACATGTAAAATTTCAACTCCGTAGGTTAAGTCTGTTTGTCGAAGACAATACATTTTTGCATGATGCTTGACCGGATTCTACCCCAGGATTGAGAACGATACAGACACGAAATTTTATATACGCAATATATTTTTCCACACCATCTCTATCAGCAATTATCTCGGTATTAACTTATTTCTTAGCCATAATATCATCATTCACGAAAACCATTATTTATTTGGTTTGGCTGTTTGCTTATAACCAGTCACATTCAACACTTTTATTGTCACATGCTCCTCAATAAACCCCAACAATGATCTTGGTATCTCGCACTATAATACATAATATTATTGATACCGAAACTCAGCCAGTTACCTGAGGGGCTATTTTCGTAATTTTAGGAACGTTCATAGTCTGATCTCAGTCTCAATCTGTCAAAAATATCTCTAATATCCCTACATTTTTGTAAAAATTTTGACATTGATTGTCGCTGAGATGAGATTGCGACTACATTTTGAACGTTTTGAATTACGAGAGTTGGTCTTCTGCTGTCTTACCAAACCTCTTACTGATTATACATCGATTCCTCT